>JARWLC010000003.1:86871607-88113607 GCA_033318265.1 Phyllotis vaccarum
GAACCTGCGTGTTGCAAGAGCTCTTTGGTCCACAGGTTAGCCCATCCTCCTAAGGCCCATCCTGGGACAGGCAGATCCCCGATAAGCAGCTGTCAGATACAGTCACTAATGCCATTTTGTAGAGGAACAGACAAGTCTGGTGACCTGCACCATGTCCAAGCCAGGACTTGGATGTGAACCTTGACTCCATGAGTGGCATTTAGGTACAATGCACATTGCCTCTTAAAAGAAATAGGGAAACAAAACGGCCAGGGAGATGTTCAGCAAGTAAGAGTACTTTGTTGTACAAATATGAAGATCTGAGTTCAAGTCCCCTGAACCCTTGTAGAAAACCAGTCATGACTCTACACACCAGTAACTCCAGGGTTGTGGAGGGCGCAGATAGGACCATCTCTGAGGCTGCCAAGCTATCCCCAGCTTCAGTGAGGTATCCTGTCTCAAGGTAATGAGGAGGAAAGTGGCAGAATACCCAATGTGCTCCTCTGGTCTCCATCTATGTTTGTGGGCTCCTGGACCCATCTCCTCTTCCACACTACATATGCTCACATATACCCATACATACATACATACACTGCACATGCATACAAACACACATATACCACAGACACATAAATACACACATATGATGGGCTGGGCATGGGGATGCACTCAGGAAGCAGAAGCAGACTCTGTGAGTTCCAGGACAACCAGATCTACAGAGTGAGACCTTGTCTGAAAAAACAAAACACAACACACATAGACTACACAGTACACACACATACAACACATAAATACATGCCCACTACACATACATCACACACATATATATACATATATATGTACACACACATAGATACACACACACACGCACAACACACTAAAAATAAAGGAGCTACATTTTTGCTTAGCTTGACATTATCAAAGCATTTCCACATTACTGAGCCCTCCTAACCTACCCAGCCTCAGAGAACCTTAGAGCCATGAAGAAGCCTGTTTACAGAGGGCTAAGTTGAGGCTATACAGCCAGCACACAGTGAAGAGTCAGATGGCACAGACCACAGCATTGAGCCTGGACAGAGACACTATTTGAGATGACCTTGGGACTTGCCCTTCTCTGAGCCCGAACAAGAAGCCTTGTTCTCCCTTCAAGCTGGAATAGGTCCCATGGACTTGGCCACCCTAGTGCTGATCCTGTGCAAATCCCTCGGCCTCTGAGGACCCAGCTGGGCTCACAGGTCGCAGAAGTCCAGGCTATTCTGACTAACTGAAGACAAGCTATTCCCAGTGAGCCCAGAGTGGTGAGCAACAGAGGACAGCCTTTCAGGAGAGGAGAAGCACTCAGTGGTCATGTCTCCTGAAGTACCCACCATCAAGATTTCTGGCTCCTTGCTCCAGAACAGATGCCAGCCCTTTCCAGAATCTCTGCCCAAATTCTGCCTCCTCTTCCTACCCACAACTCAGCTATTCCTAGCAGGACCCCACGAAGGACCAGAAAGGAACCAAAAAGGCTTTACTTACCTTTAACTTCAGCCCAGACCAAGTACAGCTATTCCCTGGTGAACCTCATGGGCTTATTTATACTGGAGGGGTGGAGGTGGATCTATTCCAGGGCTACTCTGTACAGAGGCTGGGGGAGGACCCAGGTCGGGAGGCCATGGGAATCCAGGCTTAGCCAAGATGGACCAAGGCCAGGGCGATGTTCCTCTGGGCCCCTTCCAGGAAGCCCCGGTGACAGATGAGCACCATGCAAAATGGGCTGGCGTTGAGTTCAGTTACACATTTACCCCAGTTCCCTGGAGTTGGGGCCATAGTCACAGGACTGCTGGGTTGTGACAGCCTGAAGACAGCCATACAAGCTTTGGGACTCAAACCCCTCATGATGCTCTTGCCAGTCACTCAGGACCTGCCAGGAAGTGGCCTTCCTGAAGGGGAATAAGCCTCATGTCACCAGCTGTTTTCAAGATGCATGACCTTGAACAGCTGTAATTGCTTTAGTTGCCTGTTTTGCACGGTGACTCCTAATGGGTTGCGAATACATACCACCAGTAGCAAGTACTTTCTGGAAACTTCCGGCACATCTGGAAAGACTGGGAAATTCTAACTGCGGTGCAGCCATATTGAAACAAAATGTTCTGAGCTTGTGGACAGAAGCTGCCTGTTTTGGAGGGTGGAGGTTTTGGAGCATCCCTCATTGCGAGTACAGAGAATGGTTGTGAAGATGAGGTTTTAGAGGATGAGGTTGATGGGACACCAAGGAAGGGTGGGAGAGCGGGAACACATGGGGAGGCCTGGGGGGAGGCTTGCCAGAAGTGTCCCCCCATGCAGTCCACCACAGTGACAAGCTTGCATTGTCACAACATGGCGGAACTTCAAAGCTATCTCTTGGTCATGGAATGGACACAGGCACAACCTGCCTCCACCTAGAGGAGGCATGGGAAAAAGAAGGCAGAAAGAAGGCGAGCAGAGCCATCCCTGGCTCCGAAGGTAACAGATGATGCACAATACCAAGCTTGATGAGGTCTGAGCCGAGGGCTGGAGAGTAACTGGGTATGAATGTAAAGTAACGACAAGAGGCTCAGGTGGAGGCTGTCTGCAGGAGGGCATCAAGGGGGCAGTCATGAATGCCTACAGCCTGAGGTCTAAAGAAATGAATTCCAGCAGCCTAGAGGTGTATGCAGGGAGTGAGGGCACAGGAAAGGCCAGAGTGACTAGATTCTCCTGAGGAGTATATGAATGCCTCAGTATTTTGGGGGCTTAGCAGGGAGACCTGGGGTAGGGACACAAGAGTAGAGTTCCTAAATGTAGGTTTGGCGAAGATCTTTCTTCTCAGTTCCTGACCCTAGAAGATGTTGTTGGGTTTTTTTATGCTTTACTTTTTTGGGGGTCCTGCCACCCAATTCCCAAAGAAATCACACACAGAGGCTTATTCTTACTTATAAATGCCTGGCCTTAGCTTGGCTTGTTTCTATCCAGCTTTTCTTAAATTATCCCATCTATCTTTTGACTCTAGATGTTCCTTTTCTGTTCCTGTATACTGTGTTTTATTTGTTACTCTGTGGCTTGCTGTATAGCTGGTGACTGGCCCCTGGAGTCCTTCTCCTTCTCTGTATACTTCTTCCTTCCCTCATCCCTGGTTTCTCCCTCTATATATTCCCTCTGCCTGACAGCACCACCTGTCATTTTTCCTTCCTTGCTATTGGCCATTCAGTTCTTTATTAGATCATCAGGTGTTTTGCACAGGCACAGCAACACAGCTTCACAGAGTTAACGAATGCAGCATAAACAAAAGTAACACACCTAACACAATACTCTACAATAAGAAGACCGGATCTTTAGCTCATTGAACATCTTTATGTTCTTCATGAGATGACCAGTGGATAGAAGCATCAAGATCACTTCAGGATAGGGCTAGTAGTGACCAGAGAGTCTGGCCATGCAATCAAAAAGAACTTCCAGGCTCAGCCCCCTGCAAAGAGGGCAGGGCTGAGATGGAGTTGACCAATGATGGTAAGGATGTCATCAGTCCTGTATGCAGAGGAACCTCAGGGAAAACAAACAGCAAAGACTATGCCCTGGTGTGTAGAGACTTCCAAACTGAAGAACACAGATGAGGATGTGTTCCCAATGTGATGAGGTTCTCTGCTGTCAAGCCTTCTGCCAAGATCTTGTCCTTAGGGCCCCATTATCTGACTATTTCTGTGTGCCTCATAATAAACTAGCCAACAGAGGCAAAGTGAGTGCCTGGAGCATTTCTAGCCAATTGTGAAGCGTGAAGAAGCCAGGGACAAGTCTGATGTGTAGCCAAGTTGTGCTGCCTGACTGCCATGGCTTTCTGAGCACAAGCCACCATCATGGCAGTCATTGAAGGCTCTTCATTGCCTCCATCCCAATTAACACAGATAAGAGGTACATTTCACTGTAGCCGGAACAACTGACCCTGGGGTGGCAAGTTAGATATCAGGGTCCCCTGCCAAACTTGCTGTGTAGACTCTTCCTGCTTGCTCTGAGAGGTTACTGTGTGGCCCGCAGTCTCCATAGTCCCCTTGTTCCGGCACTCTCTGGGGCAGGGAGTGAGAGGGTACAGAGCCCCCTCTGTCTGCATCTAGACCTCCACGGCTAGTTTCACTTAGCTTCCCTCACTATACACACAGCATGTGCCAGCACACACCAAGTGTCCTTCCCATTCCTCTGTGGTGTGTCCCCAGACCTCTTCATGACCAAGAATGTCTCTAAGTCTTGCATCCAGGCATAACACTATTCCTTGGCTTGTGTTCCTCAATACTCACCTCACAGCTGCTGGCTATCTGCTCTACACTATGCCTGACAGCTACTGCAGTTGTCCTAACTCGGGGGTCTCACTGTGGTTACAAAGCTCATAAAACCATAGGCCAATTCCCGGAACACATACAGGCTCAACTGCTGGAGCTTCCTGCAACCCAAGGCCTGTGCATGTATAGCTGAGAGGCTTGCACTAGAAGGGAATCAAATGAGTGGTTTTTGTCTGCAAGAAAAGCTGTGCACATATGTGTTTGCTTTTTTCTGTGTTCTTGTGTGTATATGTATGTGGTTTGTACCCAAAAGCATATATATATGACTGATGCATGCATGCACATCTATGATTTTTATGTGTGGCTTATACAAACCTTTTCTGGTTTGTGCATATAAGTATATCTGTGTAATTTACATGTGTGTGCGGTTTATTGATGAATACATGTTGTATATGACAAGGATAGATGTTTCAGAGTCAAGGCTGTATTGTAAGTTTGTTTCTGTTGCTTGTTTGGGTTTTTTGCTTATGGTGTTTGGGGTGGATTTGGGTAAGGACTCTGCCACCGTGCCAGCCTTCCAGTTTCCACCATAGACTTGATATAAAAAATAATTCATTCTGATAAAAAATGCTTTGAGAAATAAAGAAAAATGGGTAATGCCTTATTAACTTAGAAAAATATTGTTAAAATGCATAAATTGATTAAGGAATGAAATCACTTTCGTGGCTTTCTTCATTTTTAATACAGCATCTGTGTAGCCCAGGCTGGCCTTAAACTCACTATGTAGCCAAGGATGACTTGAACTCCTGATCCTTCTGCCTCTATTTCCCAAGTACTGAGATCACAGAAATGCATCACTGTTCCTGGTTTATGGGCTACTGAGAATTAAACTCAGGGCTTCATGCATGCTACGCAAACACCCTACCCATTAAGCAACTCTTGAGCAGACTCCAATATAAAGAAAGTCTATTTTAGAAACTATTTGTCAATGAAAATTTCTCCGCAGTCACATACAATCTAAACCAAATCTTTATAGTTAAAGTGGCAGATTCTGGGGACATCCTGAGGGTGCATTATGGATCCTTTGGCACACAAAGTTTCCATCACAGCAGAATGAGGGCACAGAAGCAGACAGAAAGTGCTCTTTCCTAACCCTTTTCTCTGCTCTGACTCATTAGCGCTCATGCGCCCACAGCCACATGTTGGTCCAAACTCCATGTTTGTGTTGGCGCAGGTGCTGGGAAGTCTATGGGAGGGTGCTTCTGCCCTAACTCAGTGAGTGTAGATAAGAAATGGCCCTTCCTACGGAAAAATGTCATCACCCTCTTTCCACCAGAGCTCCAAGCAATAGTAGAAGATCTGCCCTATGGCTTAGCTGTCTCTTGCGAAAACTGAGCTCTGGAAATAATATTTACTTAATGGTCAGGTCTTCTATGGAAAACACAGCAAAGACATTTGGAAACACAAATACTAGCGTCTTTCCGGTGCAGACAAAGAGACAGGGCAAGGAGGAGACGATGCAGGGCATGGTGGTGCTAAGCCTACAATCCCAATACTAGGGACACAGAGCCAGAAGGATCGCCTCAAGTTCAAGGCCAGCCTGGGATACAGAGTAAGATTCTGTGCCAAACAAATAACAAAACCAAGAAGGTGGATTGTAAGGTACCACTGGAGAACTGCCACTGTATAGAGCTAGGCAGCTCACACTGCCTGGATATTCATGTGAGAAGTGACCACAATGGCCATCTGAGTGATGAGAACTAACAGCGGCCTCGTACACAGTCCGAAGCACGTCATGCAGATGTGTGGGATGTTGCACTGATAGCCCAGGTGGGAGAGAGTGCCACCTGGTTAACAGGCACAGTGTTTAAAACAAAGGTGTGTGCCTTACAAGCGTAAAGACCTGAGTTTGAGCAAAAGAGAGAGAGTGAGAGAGAAGGAAGGAAGGAAGAAAGGAAGGAAGGAAGGAAGGAAGGAAGGAAGGAAGGAAGGAAGGAAGGAAGGAAAATATACGGTGATGCATGTTTGTAATCCCAACATTGGGGAGGTAGAGACAGTTTATCCCTGGGGCCCATTGAATGGCCACCCTTGTCAATTGCAGGCCAGTGAGAGATGTCTCAAAAAAAAAAAAAAAAAAAAAAAAAAAAGATGATGATAAGAAATGACGCTAATAGTCTCATCTAACCTAAAGTGTGCACACATACCACCCTCCACACACACACACCCTCTCCAACACACAAAGAATTGGAAGAAAAGGAGAGAAAATAATTTGGAACAAGGTGGCTGAACATGGGCTCGTCTTCCTCATGGGAGACATATCTGTCATCGGGCATGTCCGCGTAGCCTATAATTGTTAGGCTCATACAAAGGTGGGTATGCAAGGCGGCTCAGCAGGCAAAGCACTCATATCCATGGGATCCACATGGTAGAAAGAACAAACTTCCATAAATTGTCCTATGAAGCTTGTGAGCACACACACACACACACACACACACACACAGAGAGAGAGAGAGAGAGAGAGTAAATGTTTGTGTGTATGTGTGTGTTTCAAAGAGTAAAGGTGGCTTCACTCTGTGTCTGATGTAACCTCCCTCCCACTGTGCCCTTTGCCACCCCACACCTCTGCTTTCATCCACACTCTGCCAGGTCACAGCCTAGGGACCCTAGCCTCCTATCATCCTCCTCTAGCTATGGGCTAGTGGATGCTGACAAGTACTAGATAAAAATAAGATGTGGAATCTTTCCTATTGAAGATGGAGGAAGAATTCACTTCTTTCATGAGGGGTAACGGTGTGCAGCCTGTCATTACGAGGACTTTCTTCTGTAGGTATGAAAAGTTTTCACAAGGACTAGGCAAACTTAACTAGTTGTCCTGGACCATCTGTGGAGACACAGAGGGACACAGGCCACAGTTCTGGGTCTCTGTGGGAAACAAGTTTTGACTTTAGGAGCATCTATTCCTAGGCACCAAGCCCTCCAGTAGGAGGGTGGGAAGCTTGCCTTGCCTCTGAATGAAGTCTTATGAGTGATGGGCTCCTTTTTGTCTGGTTGGTTCTTAGCAGCCAAGCTCCTGCATCATCTGCTTCCTTGGTGACCAGAGTTACCTGATGATGTGACAGTTTCCAGCCAGGGAGCTGGACTCCATTTCGGGTCTAGTTCCAACAGCGCTCCCTGTTGGTCAGCTGCTCTCATGACTCCCAATGTCACCCCCTCTCCACCCGCCTCACCCACTGACAACATCACCAGAAGTGAGTTTTTTCCTTTCTTCTGTTCAAGACCTCTCAGATTTGCTTTCCCAAGGCTGCCTTTCCAGTCAGTGTGCAACTCCATTCAGGACACCTGCCTCCTCTTTACAGTCACAACGCTTGTCTTCTGACCCACGTCCTACACAGTGAGCTCACTTGTGTTCCCACATGCTCAGTCCCCCACACAGTGAGATGCTTGCCATCCTGACCATGCAGCATCATCAGAGGAATCTGGGCTCCAGCAGAGAGTTCTGTGACCACTTCCTTGCTCAACTCCCGCCTCATACTATTGTACCACCCTGTTTCCTTACGATATTATTAACACATGGCGTGAATTGTATTCCCACAGAAGGAAATCCCAGTGACTATCCTTGGCTATCAGGCAGGGTTTTATACTCAGCAATATATTGTCAGCTGCCTGCACCCTGAAGGCTATCTAATTTGCTATACCTTTTAAAGGCACTTTAAAAGAATATGTCATTCTTGATGTGTGAGAACAGAAACCTTCTGAAGGACTGGCCTTGTTCTGGAGAATTTGACCATGAAGTTCAGATGGAGAGGAATTACACAATTTTTTTCCTCTTTCTTTCCTTCATTCCACACCCTCCCCTCCCCATCTACAGAGTCTCTAGCCAGACTATGTAACCCAGGGACTCCTGCATTCTAAACACGTACTCTGTCAGTGGGGTAATAGTTTCAACAGTTTCTTGTAAATCAGTTGGCAGGGATCCCCTGAAGACACTGTGAAGTTAGAGACTCTCTTCATCCCAGGCAGTCACCTACTTGGCATTTCCCAATGGCTACCATCAACCCGGAAACACTGTCAGAGACTCTGCTAGCTGCACAGGTACCATTGTCCTGGCTCCAGGGTCTACTTCTGAGATGCCTAGAAGCTTTGTTCAAGCCGCTGAGAGCCTGCAAAATCCTGATGGAGAGTTTGATGTGATGAAGGGCATTGTGAGGGCAAGGTCTGGAAGGGAGTTTTATAGCTATCTTCTGAGCTCACCTGCTTCAGGGACAAACCACCAGGACCTTATGTTTTTGTAGGGAGTGGGGGGGGGCAAAGGTCAATTTTTATTATTTCCTTGTCTGTGTGAGTGTTTTGCCTGCATGTATGTATATGCACCACATGTGTGCAGTGCTGACAGAAACTGGAAGAAGGGATTGGATTATCTAGAACTGGAGTCATGGATGATTGTGAGTTACGATGTGGGTGCTGGGAATTGAACCTGGGTCCTCTGGAAGAGCAGCCAGTGCTCTTAACTACTGACCCATCTCTCCAGCCCCTGTACTTTATTCTTTCTTTCTTTGTTTGTTGTTTTTGATTTGTTCATTTTGAAGACCGTGTTTCTCTGTAATAGCCTTGGCTATCCTGGAATTCACTTTGTAGACCAGGCTAGCCTGGAATTCATGGAGATCCACCTGCTTCTGCCTCCTGAGTGCTGAGATTAAAGGTGTGTACCACCACCACTGGACTGCCTTGTTCTTTGAGACAGCATCTCTCATTGGCCTAGAGCTAGCCCCAAGAGACCCACATGCCTCCAGTTTTTCAGTGCTTGGATTACAAATGGATGCCACTATGCCCAGCTTTTTAAAATGTATATCCTGGAGGTTCAAATTCAAGTTCTCATGAATGTGTAGCAAGCTCTTTCCCGTAAACCAGTTCCCAGCTTTGTAGGGTAGGCTTGATAGGGATGTTACCTCACCTTTGTGTCAACGGTGACTGTCAAATGAGTGGCTGGAACACAGACGGTGTTCCTCGGACTTTAGGAAGGTCTGCTCCAGAAGAGACGGCTGAGCCCTGATGAGACTGTGCTCACAAGAGCCTAGGGAGCTCTGCATGCAGTGTAACATTGTTATTCACTCGGTTCGCTCCAACCACAGAGCTCTGTCACTCTCTGCTCTGACTTTAGACCCCACAAACCACCCCCTGAACCAATTTGGTTACTTGGTATCCTTCCCTATGAAGGTAGCCTGCCTGTCCTTCAGGGACTTCCCAGTGCATCAAACAAAGACTTAGCCATGCTCCAGAGATGCCTATGGGTCCTCAAAGCCCTGAGTGGGCAGAGGTCTCACTCAGTATTTGCCATTTGGGAGGTGCCCAGCAAGTGGGTGGAGGCCAGGGTGAAAGCCTCTGGTTTCCTCTTTGCTGGCTGGCTACTCTCTCTCACCTTGCCTCTCAGATCCTCTCCTGCTGCCTGACCGAGGAGAAGCGGTAATGCCTTACCTGCATCGGTCTCTGAGGCCCCAGTCACACTCAGTCCCCAGGGATGCCCGGACCATCCACTCCTCAGGTCAAAGCTTTGAGCAGCTGAGACAGGGCTGCCTGAAGTCCAACACCTTGTTTGAGGATGCTGACTTCCCTGCCAGCAATGGCTCCCTGTTCTACAGTGAGAGGCCTCAGGTCCCCTTTGTGTGGAAACGGCCAGGGGTGAGTATGGTAAGCCGGAGGAAGAGAAACTGAGGGAGGTGAAGGAGGGATATGGATAAGGAGAGAGAGGGAGAGAGAGAGAGAGAGAGAGAGAGAGAGAGAGAGAGAGAGAGAGAGAGAGAGAGAGAGAGAGAGAGAGAGAATTCCTGAAAGAGGTGCAGAAGAGCCAGTCACTTGTTACAACCATTTTCTGTCTTTTGTGGGAGGTTTTCTGGTAATATGCTAGCTGGAGACACCTTCAGCCAGTCCCCAGGGCATCTGGCCACATTTTGACCTCCAGCTCTGAGTCCCATTGAATCTGGGAACAGAGAGAGAGAAGGTCTCATCTATGACCTGTGAGCAGGATCAGAGCTGTAGCCCAAGGACAGCTCTCTGGTGACCTGGTCAATCAGGACACAAAGATAAACTCGCCAGAATGGCAGGTGAGGGGGTCAACTGAGATGTGTGTGATGTAGTAGGAGACAGTCAACTCTGCTCTGAGGCTTTTGACCCAGAGCTTAGGATGCCCTATAGGGATAGGTGGATGTTAGCATAAGCTCTCAGCAAGTATGTGATGCCTGGACCTTAAGTAAAGCAAGGCTGCTTTTTCAAAGCAACACACACCACTCCTAGAGAGACAAAGTTGGTGGGTGTCACCCTACCTCCAATGCCCCTAGGAGGCACCAGCTGGTGCTCAGGATACAAGATCAATATTTGCAACACCTGGTTAGTCAGAGCCCTATTCCTGTGAGGTGCTGCACACTCTGGGTGGTAACCGATGTTGTGTGTGCAGGGAGGGGCAGTGCACTGACTGCCTTCTTGCCTAGAAATGGCCAGGGTTGTTTTGGGCCAGCACACAGGTGTCCTAAGTAAACAACATATTTTTGTTGTAATGTTGCTGTGTGCTTCTCCATCATTGTAGTTCAAAAACTCGTCTTGAAATTTTGCTTATTCATTTTTATTACATTTTCTTGTGTATGTGCGTGTGCACATGAGGCACAATGGTCATGTGAAAGTCAGAAGACAACTTGCAGGAACAGGTTCCCATGGTCCACTGTGTGGGTACCAAGGATCAAATTCAGGCCAGTGGTCTTGGAAGCAAATGCCTTTACCTTCTGAGCCTTCTTACCAGCCCCTATTTTCTTTATTTTGTATGTGGGCTCGAACATGCCATAGCACATGTATGGAAGTCAGGGGGACAACTCTGGGAGACTGTTTTCCTTGCTATCATTTAGGATCTGGAGTCAAATTCAGGTTCTCGGGCCCTATATGCCAGTGCCTTGACCTACTGTGCCATTTTGCCATTGAATAATCCTTTTCTACACTATGAATATGTATTACTCACATTGATTAATAAAAAGCTGGAGGCCTGTAGCTGGGCAGGAAGTTAGGCAGAAAAACCAAACTGAGAAAGCTTGGAAGGATAGTGGAGTCAGGAGAGAGGACATGCTAGAAGACAGGTAAAGCCATGAGCCACATGGCAAAAGATAGATTAATAGAAATAGGTCGATTTAATTGTAGTAACTAGTTGTAACAAGCCTAAGCTATCAGCTGAACATTTACAGTTAATGTAAGTCTTTGTGTGATTATTTGGGACTAGGTGATCAGGACAAGAATTGTCCATTTCCATGCTAGACTTCAGATCTCCTCTTGCTTATCATAATAACCTCCTCCTATTGCACATTATTAAAGTAATATTAAAATGATAGATATATAAGTTGTCTAACTTATAGAAAGCTCCCACACAAGAAAGGCATCAGGGCTCCTCGGGGGCATTATTTATAAAGCAGTGAGGTTGTCTCAGTTTGCTTTCTTCTGCTGTTATAAACACCATGACCAGAAGCAACCTGGGGAGGGAAGGGTTATTCCCTTGACAGCTTACATCAGAACTCAAGGCAGAAACCCAGAGACAGGAACTGAAGCAGAGACCATGGTGGGAACACTGCCTACTGGTTTGCTCCCCATGGCTTACTCAGTTACCTTTCTTACACAACCTGCCAAAGGAGACACCTACCACAATGGCCTTGACCTTCCCACATCAACTATTAATCAAGAAAATGCGCCCCCAGACTTGTCTATAGACCAAACTGATGGAGGCAATTCTTCAATTGAAGTTCCCTCTTCCTCAGTGACTCCAGCTGTATCAAGTTGATAAAAATTAACCAATACTTATTATAATTTCCTGTCCTGGATAATGTGTACTTTATAAGTGTGTGTATACACATACATGTTTGTTTTAGATTGTGTATGTATTGTGTACACACGGGTATTTGTGTGTACAGCAGCATGTACATATGTATTCACAAGTATGCATATGTGTCTGGTACACAGATAGTACTGGCCTCCATCAGTCCTCATGAGAGGGTGAAGTAATGAGTCCCATGTTGTGTATTATGTACAGGAAATAACAAAGAGCATTCAGTGGTCCTGGTCCTGGTATGACCTAGTGAAGGCTCCCAGGATTTCTTTGTGGGCACTTGGAAGGTGCTTTCAGTTAGTTTGGTTATCTGCATGAGGCCAATGGCAGTAATGATAGATACCTTGGACCATGTGGGTGGATAAGTAGACTGCTCTCCACTATGGACATTTCTAATGTGAAAAGTACAGGTTCTAAGACACAGAGAAATGACCTCTGATGGCACTTTAATAAGTCTTCTTGGGCTTATTTCCATCCCTGAGGTCAAGGGTATATGGCTGCTGCCCAGGCTGTGTGTGCTTTTTATTCTGTGGTGGACAGCAGCCTGGGTCATGAACTAGGGATGCATTTTATCCAGTGTTAAGCAACTTCCCAGGCTGTGTGTGTGTATTTCATCCCTTGGTGGGCAGCTGTCTAAGCCATGGGCTACAGGTACCATTCATTCAATCCTGGAAATTGCTGGTAATCAAGATTTTGGGAAATAGTTCTTGAGAAGTTGATACCTCTTCAGGATAGTTACACCTTGACCTGCTCACTTTTGGCCCTAGCCATTTTTCCCTTCCCTCTCAGGATGCCATGCACACTCACGTTTTCTGTGTTGAACTATGAGAAAAGGTTAAAAATACATGTTCTAGAAATTTCTGGGAGCAGGCTTACTAGGGCCACAAGCCTTAATAGTCCATACTCTTGACATATGGGTGCATATATGTGTATTTTGTGCATACAAATGTGTATTTTCAAGTGAGTTATGCATGCCTATGTGCACATGGTGCATGTGTATTTGTGTGTGGTATGTATACATAGCTCTGTGTTCATGCATGCGTACAAATATCTGTACATTTGTATCTGTATGCGCAAACTTGTGTATTTGCCTGTGTCCTGTGCATGTGAATTTCTGTGTGTACCTGCATGCACAAATATCCTGTAGACCTTGGCACTACATCTCTCAGTATGTGGGAGTCTGGCCTATGGACATCTGGGTGTCACAAAAAGGCTTGGTGTGTAGGTTCTGCAAACCATCAGGATTCTGGGGTGTTCCAGATGCTGGCCCCCTCTGCTCCTCCACCCTCAGCTTTCCCTGGCTCTTGTTCCACCTCACAGTCTATACTCTCTCGTCTCTCAGCTCCCCCTGCTGAGGGCATCGACTCCATTGCTCTGTAGCCATGCTTGATTCACTCAGGAGGCCCAGCCTCAGACCTACACTAACATCCAGGTGGTTGGGAATCCCAGCCTTGCACATACACTAACAGTATTCCACTAGAACAGCTGTTCCCAAACTGCGGGTCACTATCCCTTTGGGGACCAAATGACCCTTACACGAAGGTCTCATATCAGATATCCTGCATATCAGATGTTTACATTACAATTCATAACAGCAGCAAATTACAGTTATAAAGTAGCAACAAAAATAATTTTATGGTTGGGGGTCACCACAACATGAAGAACTGTATCAAAGAGTTGCAGCAGCAGGAAGGCTGAGAGCCACTGCTTTAGAGCCTGAATCTCCTCCTGGAGTGGGAGACCACTAAAAGCCGTGGAGACTTTGAGTCTCAGCCTGCAGCCCCAGAGGCTATCACTTGTACCACTGATATCCATCCAGAGTTGCCCAACACTGGGAAGCTTTGATCTTCAGGCCAGAGCCCTGAAGCACAGCCTTTGTGGTGCCTGCCACACACTCCTTGAAAAGGTGTCCCAAATTTGCCCTTCCCTGGCTGAGACTGAAGCCAAGCCGTGCCAGTATTCATTACATTTGGTCTTCGGTCTCCTTTTCTACAGCCCATGCTGCAGACTCCTTCAGAACTGGATCTTCCTCCCCTGTGAGTGTGACCCACTGTCCCTTCTCTACATATTGTCCCTGAAAATGCTCATCTTGTTTCCTTGTCAGGGAGCCTGTTCTCTGCATTTAGCCCTATAGATATGGTGAACCCCGAGTTTCCTCTTGTCAGGCTAAAGTGGAAGTATAGGATCTGGTGCAGGGTAGAGTACAGAGAGGCCCTGAGCTGCCTCAAACTCCAGAAAGCCTGTGGCCAAGTGCATATTGTATGCAGGGCACATCTCAATAGGATATGCCAAGCCACTTTATGGGCTGTGGGCAGAGTGACCCTCCTTCTTGTCAGAGACAGCTGTGTTGGGGAAAGGGAACACAAAATCAGTGTGACATCAGAGATGGTGGGCTTAGATTCACCCTCAGGTGGCCCAGGGTGGAAGCGCTGAGTGGAGAGGACCGGGAGGAGGGGAGAAGAAAGAAACCTAGTGTCATCAGGGGTGAGAGGGGACATACCCAGCTGGGTAAGAAATAGACTTCTGCTTGGAGAGGGCAGCAGATGACAACAGCGAGCCTTGCTGTACAGAGAAGGCCACACAGCCACCCAAAGATGAAGGAGCTGTTCTGCTGCCTCACTGTCTGCCCTGGGTATGGTGGACGGGGTCAGTTAATGGACAGACTCCAAGGCTGCTGAGGCCCAGGGCCGGTACAAAAGGTTGTGCAGGGTCTCAGGGAGAAGCTGGCTTCCAGTGTCTTTCCTCTGCCAGGCCTGGGCTTCTGGCACAGCCAACAGCACAGCCTGTCCCCAGAACCCTCCCCCTAAGGTCACATGAACACTTTAGAAACAAATAAAGGCACACAGCCCTTCATGCGCAAGTGACCTGGGAGACCACACTCCCCAAGACTGCTGCATCCTGGGGGTCTCGTGGAAAGCTATGGACACCCTTGGCCTTATTCAACTCTCCACTCCCACCATCTCCCTGGGACCTGAGCCCAGGGAAGAAATAGACAACCTGGACTGCCAGGAGAAGGAGACCCAGCTGGAGCTGCCCCAAGTATCAAGTTAGAGACTCCTGGGACTTTCTGTCCCAGCCCTGGCCACTCCTCAATTCTAGCTTTATCAATCCTTCTTTCCTTTCTGGTGTCACCCAGATCCAGCTAAAGTGAGTCCATCTCTGTGTCCAGAGCATCCTTCTAAGCCTAAGGCTATGCTCTTCCCTCTTCTGAACCCCCACCCAAACCCCACTTGCAGATGCTTAGGTCTCTGTGCACCCTAACCTCCCCTAGACCTCCTGGTCCCACATCGTACACAGGCTTTCTAGTCCTACCCTGACAGCTGACTGATGGTCTTTCTCAAATATCACATGGACTTTCTCTCTCTCCATTGTGCTGAGCTGAAGTGTCAGGGACAGAGTCCAACACTCAGAAAAGCAGAAGAGAGCCAAAGCAGGAAGATCACAGGTTCGAGGCCAGGCTAGACTACATAGTGAAGCCCTGTCTCAAAAATCCAAAGAAAGAAAAGGAGGGAGGGAAGGAGAGGGAGGGAAGGAGAGAGGAAGGAATGAGGAGAGGGAGGGAGGACGGAGGGAGGGAGGGAGGGAGAGGGGAATGAAGAGAAGGTATCAAGACCTGTAGGACAAGTTGAGGCACACTAAATGTGGCAGCAGGTTTATTCCAGATAATAGCATGAATTCTCCAACTCTCACTGACTAGAAACAGTGTTCCTAAATTGCAGGGCCTGGGTTTCTGAGGGAGAAAAGAATATTTGGGATGGACAGAAGGTAGCAGTGGTAGATTGCCCAAGGCTAACAGCCTATAAGGTAGGTGAACCCAGCAACTGGTATGAAGAAGTGAGATGATTCCGGCTACCAACAGGCTCAGACAGAAGGATCCCAAGTTCAAGGCTGGCCTAGACTAGACTGCAGAGTGCGATGCCAGCTCGGGCAACTTGTGAAACATGTCTCAAAATAAAAAACAAAATAAAAATGGGGATGTTGATCAGTGGTAGGCACTTGCTTAGCATGCTGAAACCCTTGAGTCCATCCTCAGCACAGGTGGAGGAGGCAGAAATGGTTGATCAGAAAAGGCTCACCCTGGAGCCATTTGTTACCCATGACAAGTCAGGGGTCCCCAGAACCCTGCTGTGCTATTGAAAAGGAACCAGGTGACCACAATCTCATGCCTCAGGTCATATGACTTCATTCTTAAGAGATTTGAAACACTTTTTTCATATTTCATCCACATTTTAGGTGGAGGTGGTGGCATATGCCTTTAATTCTAGCATCTCAGAGGCAGAGGCAGAAGGATCTCTGTGAATTCAAGGTCAGCCTGGTCTTCATAGTAAGTTCTAGGACCAGCTAAAGCTATATAATGAAAGCCTGTCTCAACCCCCCCCCCAACACACATGTTTTATATGATTGTTTTTACTTTTTAATGTTTCATATAGAACTTTCCATATTAGGTTTCTATGTTAATGTTTATAGTTATATACATAAAATATTCACAATTACATAAAATTCTCAATAGGATAATATATAATAAAGTGCACATATTACATGTAATACATGGAGAAAATTATGAGTGACATGCAGACATCCTTCCAGATGTGGTGCAGATATAGAAATTCTATTGGAAAAAGGAAAGCAGTTGAGTAGGATGTAGAGATGCCTACCTGAGTGCTAATCATGTGCTTGTTACATGGTGAAGTATTCAAAGGCCCAAGGCAGGCAGTTCTCATGGTAAGGGACTACATAAACAATGTGTGCCTGACCACACACTGAGGCTTACTATGTGGCTGACATCTCACTTCCTCCTTAAATATGGCATGAGTTTCTATAGAGGAAGGTGCTGGGGCCAGGCTCTCCCTGTACTGAGCTGTGGATGGACTAAGCTAAGTCCAGGAAGGTCAGAACATAAATCCCTGGCAGCTTTTGCTTCCTCCTAGCCTTCCATGAGAATCTTACTCCATGGGGAGGGGGGTTGCCTTTCTCTCTTCTATGGTTGCTGTGCTTTGGGCTTTTTCCTAAAATACTCACTCCTCCAGGAAATTGTGGAAAACCCAGAATTCATTCTTGGAGGAGCCACCAGGACTGACATCTGCCAAGGGGAATTAGGTAAGTAGAGCAGAGGGCATGATAAAGGATCACACTGTAAGTGCCACAGAGTCAGGGCAGCACAGGCCCCAGAGGATCAGGACACAGGGCTGGTCAGGATAGTGTCATCCCTCCGTCTACTCACTCCCTGGCCTTCAGCTGCCTTCCCACCCCTGGAACTCCTGCTTCTCTGAACCGTTATGCTGGGGCTCTGGGCCTGTCAGGAAGGTTCCAGAGAAATGAGCCTCCCCTAAAAGCAGCACCTAACTCAGAGGTTCCCAAACCTTTGACTCCTCATGGATGGCTCAGGGTTTCATAGCTCATTGATGCCTATACCATGAGCCTATTCACCTGCCAGATACCCTCCCTAAAATTGCAGATTCTGTTCCTCTTCCCAGACACCTCCTCATGGCTGCATATGAGAAAACTGAGGGAAGGGAACCAGTATGTCCAAGGTCATGAACAACAGATGGGCTACAGAAACCATGATTCTAGCTATTACACCACAATAGGCTTCATGCTCACACCATCTTACTCCTACAAGGGGACCCTGGTAGACCTCACAGCAACTAAATCAAACAGTACATGAGGAGTTAGTGAAACACTGGGCAAGACTTACTCTTACTGAATCTTTGAAAAACAAGTACATTGTAGAATCTGAGAAAGAAGGAAGTATGGCTTGTGTAGATTGAACTACTCAGAGCCCGGGCTGTCACTATAACTTGTGTGGTTAAAACAGGTCATCTGGAATCCCAATGAGAACCTGAGCTGTCTCCACAGAACCTCAAAGCCAGCTGACCAAACTGGTGACAGCAAACATGGTGTGGAAGAAAGAGAGAGAGAAAGAAAGAAAGAGAGAGAGAGAGGAGAGAGAGAGAGAGAGAGAGAGAGAGAGAGAGAGAGAGAGAGAAAGAGAGAAAGAGAGAAAGAGAGAGAGAAAGAAAGAAAGAAAGAAAGAAAGAAAGATAGAAAGAAAAAAGGAAGGAGGGAGGGAGGGAGGGAAGACGGAGGGAGGGAGGGGGAAGGAGGACAAATATAGATATGTAGATGGGGGCTGGAGAGATGGCTCAGTGGTTAGGATCACTAACTGCTCTCCCAAAGGACCCCGGTTCAATTTCCAGCACCCACATGGCAGCTCACAACTGTCTGTAACTCCGAGATCTGACACCGTCCCACAGACATACATACACGCAGGCAAAACACCAGTGCACAGAAAATTTTTAAAAAGATATGTAGATGATAGATTGAAGACATAATAGACAATAGGTAGATTATATTTAGGTGGTAGATTGAAGATAGATTGAAGAGAGATAATATATAAAGACTATAAAGTGTAGTCAATATTTAATAAGTAGATAGATATGATAAATGATAGATAACAAATAGATGATAGATGGTAGTTAATAAATGTGATTCATAATACAGATAAGATAGATGATATATATAATTATATACCAAAAAAAGTCAATAGATCATACATAAATAGATGGACAGATATGATAGATATGCTATTTGATTTACAGATAATAATACAATTGTTAGCTAGATGATAGATGGATGGTCAATGGATGGATAGATAAAAGAATGGTGGATGAGTAGATGGTGCATGGGTAGGTTAGTGATGGGTGGATAGTAAATGGGTAGATAGACAGATAAATGGTGGATGGATGATAGATGGGTAGGTAAGTGATAGATAGTAAATAATGTATAAATGAAACATGATGGATAGGTGATAGATGGATAATAGATGGTGGACAGATGGGTTGATGGATAAATAGATGACTACAAGTTCAAGACCTACTACCACCTACAGTCTAGGCTACTAGTGAAGCCCAAACCAGCCTAGTCTATAGAATGAGACTCTGTCAAGAAAGACCAGAATAAAAGGAAGGGGGGGGGGAAGCAGGGAGAGAGGAAGTGAGGAAAAAAGAAGGAAGAAAGGAGGAAGAAGAAATGAAGGAAGTGGGAAGGAGGAAATGAAGGAAGTAAGGAAGGAGGAAATGAAGGAAGGAAGTAGGAAATAAAGGAAGGAAGGAGGAAATGAGGGAAGTGAGGAAGGAAGGCAAAGGAGCATCCTTGGAGCTGTTGCTGCTTGTAGCTGAACCAAGCCAGGTCTAGGAGAAGCAGTAGCTCAGGATTGCAACAGGCACCACTGGGGCTTTTCGGGGACCCTCTCCCCACCCAATACTCCAGAGCTACTGTGTCACAACATGCAGCCCTAGTCCTCTGGGACCTTATGAAGATGAGATGCAATGGATCCCTGTGTCTGAAACCAGTGAGCAAATACTGCCACAATATCCAGGAGGCAACCACAGAGCAGCGCGGAAGAGCAGGCTGGACAGGCGGAGGGGACAGAATTATTTTCAGTCACTCTGTTGCTTTTAGCAAAACAGAAATGTGTCTCCACACCCGTCTGCTTTTTCTTTACTCCTGAGAATCATCTGCAGAGAGTATGATGTCTATGTGACCTCCACTCTGCAGGAGACTGCTGGCTTCTGGCAGCCATTGCCTCCCTAACCCTCAATCAGAAAGCACTGGCCAGGGTGGTTCCCCAGGACCAAGGCTTTGGCTCTGACTATGCCGGGATATTTCACTTCCAGGTAAGGGAAGCCTGCGCCCTTGGGTCTGTTTGTGGGGGGCAGGAAGCCCAGGAGATATTGAGTACAGCTTTGTTATACTGACAACTCTGGGACCTGTGTGACAGTGTACATGAGGCATGGTGACAAACCATGTGGGAATCTTCTGAGGATATTTCCAGAGGTAGCAAGTAGCAGGAAAGGAGAAGCATATAATATCCTCAGGGAAACCTGGCTGCTCCCCTGGAGATCCAGGGCGCTTCTCATAAACAGAGCAGCTCTACTTACTGAGGAAGTGTAGATGGAGAGGTGTTGGAGGCTTTCAAACATAAAACTGAGAAACACGGCCCTACAAGCCAGAAGCTTGTATGACAGCTGCCTGTGAGGCTTGTCCCAGCTGTCTGATTTCCTCTTTTCCTCTGCATATCTCTCTCCAACTAGGTAAACACACAAGTGATACACAGATGAGCATCATGTACAAACACATGTTCATATGTGTATATACTCACACATGTGTGCACACACACCCGTATTCATAAACACACACATGCACTCACATGCCTGTGCAAAACACACATACGTAGGCGATGCACATTCTCACATTATCACACCTGTGGACTCACACATAGTACACTCAAATAGATGTGCTAACTCACATATATGCTCACTGACACATGTGTACATATATATATACATTCATCCACATATTCACACAGTTCTAGTTTCTTTCTGTTTCTGTGATAAAAACACTGGATGGAAACTAATTTAGAGGAGAAAAGGTTTTTTTAATAATTCTGAATTTTTCTTTTTTTAAGAATATTTATTTGTTATATATACAGTGTTCTGTCTGCACATATGCAGGCCAGATGAGGCTCCCAGATCTCACTATAGATGGTTTTGAGTCGCCATGTGGTAGCTGGGAATTGAACTCGGGACCTCTGGAAGAGCAGTCAGTGCTCTTAACCTCTAAGCCATCACTCCAGGCCAAGGAAAGGGTTTAGTCAGCTTACACTTTTAGGTCACAGTTCATCACTGAAGGGAAGTCAGGGCAGGAATTCAAGCAGAGACCCTGGAGCAATAATGCACAGGGTTTGCTCCCTAGCTCATGCTGGCTTTCTTATACAGTACAGGACTATCTGTTGAGGGCGGTGCTCACAGTGAGCTGAGATCTCCCACATCAATTTTTAGTCAAGACAATCTCTCAGACATGGCCACAGACCAACCCAATCTGGGCAACTCCTCAACTGATATGCTCTTAGATGATGCCAAGCTGTGTCAAGTTGACAGTTGATGCAAACTAGGACGCCACACAATGCACATTTAAGTATATACACATATGCATTAACTCACAAGTGCATCTACATGAACTCACATGTCATGCGTGTACATAGCACATTCATGTTCACAAATATATGCACATATATAAGGTACTTATGCCCATAAATGTGTATGTTCACACATGCATACATCCAAGCAGACTCTGGTACATGCAAGACACACAGGAAAACTAAGTCCATACACACTCATGTGGGGTAATCCATATATGAACAAGGGAGGAGTTCTGTGGGTTGGAAAATGTGAGATAGTGAAATGTGGGAGTGTACACGAAGACTGGACTGTGTGTGAACAGAACTGAGTCCATATACCAGCCTCCTCTGCACACCTAATCTGTGTCTGTGGAGAAGATGTATTAGCTCAGAGCACAGGTGTATCTTCTGTGACTGCTCTCTCACTCATTTCCATGGTGACACAGTCCTGGAGTTGATGTTCATGGCAGATGAAGGCCCAGTATATGGCTGAGTGGACAAAGCCAGGTGTCCCTGCTGTGACACCTAGGTTACCCTTCTATGATGGCCAGATGGCCTTGCTATGACTTCCATGTGGCCCTGTCATGACACCAGATAAGATTTTGCTTAGAACATAAGGGCAGTTTGCTCAAAGAATCATGGGATAAACATTTACCACTGGGCCCACACTGTTTCTCATGCCTGTCACCTCATCTTGCCCTGGACACTAGTTTTGGCAGCACAGTGAGTGGCTGGATGTCGTGATTGATGACCGCCTGCCCACCTTCAGGGACCGCCTGGTCTTCCTTCACTCTGCTGACCATAATGAGTTCTGGAGCGCACTGCTGGAGAAAGCCTACGCCAAGTGAGTGGGGCTTCCTCCTCCTGCTCCTGGAAGCCTGGGCTCAACTCCTCACAGGGATGTTTAGTGGAGAAACTGGGGTGTGGTTGTTAGGAAAGAGTGGTTGCCACCTGTCAGGGATGTGGTTGGATCACTAGGCCATTTTTATGCCATGGCCTCAACATGTCCAGCCTCAAGCATGGTTGTGCCGTGTCTCCCTGAATCACTGATCTGGCCTTGGATGAGGCAGGGGATGCACTAGAAGGAAGGAGGTCCCTTGGCTGTGCCCACATGGGACAGCGGTTCTTCAGATCTCATACCAGGATTCTCAACAGCTCAGGTACGTGGTTTTAAACTACGTAAGTGGAAAGAAAGCAACTGTCCCCACAAGTGTTCCTTTCCTTCCTTTTGAAAATTGTTATGAAATGTTCACAACATAAAGTTTACCATTTTAATATTTTGAGAGCATAGTTCCATGGCATTAATACACGTATTTGTCATGTGACCACTACGCATCCATCCTCAGGACCATTCACCTTTGCAAACTAAAACCCCAGCTCCTGACAGACACTGACACCTTTGTCCCTCCCCTCCTCATCGGCACCACTCACTTCCTGTCTCTGTAATTGAACCAGTCCAGGAACTTCACATATGGGAAGTTAGAACACCCATTTATAATCCCTAGCCAGGTGGCCCCAATTCCCTCAGACCTCCAGTTCTGGCCTGTGATTCAAAGATCCAGTCACATCACAAATGTATGAAATGAACCTCAGTTGAGTGGTGAGGAGACAGTAGATGCTGCACTCGCTCCAGAAACACATGTCTGAACTCTAGCAGGTAAGATCACATCTTGTAGGGCACAGACAGACGATCCTGATGCAGTGGTCCACACAGTGACTGAGAAATCGGTGAGATGGAGGCCAGGTCGGGAAAAGCTGGATGCTGAATGTTGGAGGGCAGTATTGCCCACCAATGTGGAAGGGCCTGAAGCATATGCTGATGGAGGGAACTGGATTTGTGATGCTCTCCTCAGAGGCAGTGATGAGAAGTGTATGTGTGTATATGCATAGGTTGTACACACAAATACAAAATAGTAGGCTTGGTTATGAGTGACTATAACCCCACTGCTGTAGGGAGCAGAGACAAGAGGATTTCTGAGGTTTGCTGGGTGTTATCCTAGCTCCAGTGGAAGACCCTGTCTCTGGGGGAAAAGGAGAAAAGTGATAAACAGACACTCAGGGTCCTCCCCTGGCCTCTGTGTGTGCACACAGGCATATGCTTCCATACACAAATGTATGGGGATATATTATATATTTAATAAAATCAGCCCGGAATATCAGAGAACAGAATCACCCACAGTCAAGCCATGAAGGTCGGAGAGTGGTGACCCATATCCTTAATCCCATCACTCAGGAGACAGAGCCATCTCTCCAGCCTTTTTGTTTTTTGGTTTTATTTTCTGAGAAGGTTTTATGTGTAACAGCTCTGGCTATCTTGAAACTCGCTTTGTAGACCAGGCTGGCCTCAAAATCACAGAGATCCTCCTGCCTCTGCCTCCTAAGTGCTGGGGCTAATGATTTGTGCTACCACTGCCTGGCTGGTTGCTCCTACAAAATGCCTGAATCTCTGTCTCCTCCTGACTTAAATATCTTCCCTACCCAGTTGTTTCATTTCTGGGTTCAACTCTGCATCATAATCTTAGAGTTAAAATTATAGGTGTGAGCTAATACTGTTTTGGGTGCTAGGCCTTGAACTCACAGAAATACAGAAAGATCTCTGTCTCCTGGTGATGGGATTAAAGGCATCAGTCACCACATGTTACCAATGGGTAATTCTGTTCTCTGATATTCCAGACTGATTTTTTAAAATATAAAATATGTCACCACACGAATGTGCATATACACCACACCTGCTCACATACATTCACACACAAAAAAAAAATTCAGGAAGAATCTGGGCATGGTGATGAATACCTTTAACCCCAGCTCTAGGGAAACTGAGGCAGAAGGATCACCAGAAGTTAGAGCCTGACCTAGCCTGCATAACAAGTTTCAGTTATCCAGAGATATATAGCAATATAGTCTTTTTTGTTGTTGTTGTTGTTAGAAGCAGAACAAGGTAACTTACTCTACAGTCCTGCAACTGGGGAATATGAGGCAGAGGATTGATAAGAGTTTGAGGCCTGCCTGATCTATGGAGTCAGAGCCTGTTTCAAAGAAACAACAATAAAAAATAATCTTTGTTTAACTATGTAAAGATATGTTGCTGTTTTACTTTGCCTGCCTAAGGCACCTGATTGGCCTTGTAAAGAGTTGAACAGCCAATAGCAAGAAGGAAGTGTAGACAGAACTTCTAGGCAGGAAGAGAAGTAGAAAAATATTTAGGCTGTGGAAGAAAGAAAAGAGACATCAGAAAGACACGAGGGGCCAGACAGCCAGACACAGAGGAAGCAGAAAAGTAGAGTATACAGAATAAAGGTAAAAGCCCTGAAGCAAAATGTAGCTGAATAGAAACAAATTAAATTAAATTTAAAAAGCTAGTGGGGCAAGCCTAAGCTAGGGCTAAGCATTTGTAGTTAATAATAAATCTCTGTGCCTTTATTTGGGAGCTGGTTGGTGAGCCAAAGAAAATTCCAACTACAAATCTCAGCACTTCGGAGGCTGAGGCAGGAAAAAAACCAAAAATCTGAGCAGTTTAAATGTAAAAGAACATTCACCAGGAAGACTGCAGGAGTGATGAACAGACTCCAAAGGCCTTGAGGTGTCAGCTTCAATTGCTCAGCTTCTTAGTACCCAGGACTTGCCGCACTGCCAATCACTGCCTTTCCTCACATTGTGCTCTGTGGACCGAGCAAACTCTCTTCCTGCCCCCTTCAACCCTCAACCAATCTGCTCTTTGATCTTTGTAGACTCAATGGGAGTTATGAGGCGCTGAAGGGAGGCAGCACCATTGAGGCCATGGAAGACTTCACTGGGGGTGTGGCCGAGACCTTCCAAATCCGAGAAGCACCAGAGGACTTCTATGATATTCTGGAAAAGGCCTTGAAGCGTGGTTCCTTGCTGGGCTGCTCCATAGATGTAAGTGGCTGGCCTAACATTTAGGCACCAACAGATGGAAGTGGCAACCCTGTAGAGACTTCAGTATCCGGAAGGTGGTCATCTTTAATTAAAATACAAGTTGGTAGAACACTGGAAGACTTGCAGACAGCCCAGTGGCCCATTCCCAGCACTATATAAAACGGGCTGGTAACTCCCAGCACTCAGGAGCTAGTAGCAGGAGGGTCAGACATTTAAAGTCATCTTCCACTACAGAACCTGAGGACAGACTGGGATACATGAGATTGATATTGTCTTAAATAAATAAATAAAATAATAAACCTCAAGCAAACGTAAGTTTTTATTTAATGCTTGTTGGATTTCAAAGGGCGAATATACCCACTGCCAAGTGGAGCACCCCGTGAGGTGTACAAGCTCTCCTGTACAAGTTGCCTGCCTCTCCCGTCATGTCCAGGGCTGCTTCCCCAGCACCATACCAACCAGGTCCCTGGCTGTCCTCAGCACCAATGTTGCCATGCTACTGCACATCAGCAGTGGAAGGCTGACTTAATCCTTCTGGAGGAACCCCTCTGGTGTGCTTTTCTGGAATGTGTTCCTTTACTTTCTATGGAAAAAGAAGGTCACCAGATAGATGGCATTTGTCCTTCTTCTGTGCCTAGGACACATATACAGGCATAATTTTATGCCCCCATTTTTTTGAAATCTACTCAAGTTTCTCCTTTCTTTTTGGATTAACTATAAAGATCTATTTTTGTAAATAAGTTATTCACTTCTTCAGTTTCATGTTTTATAAACAAATCACATGTCTCCAGTGGGCGTCATTTACTAATCTATGGCTGGGATAGCTGGTTTCTGTTTGGGGGCAGAAAATTAAACTCATTTCACTGTATGGGGGTCTCCCTCCTCATCCTTGGAAGAGACTGGTCTTGCTGTGTATCACTGATGAACCTCTTAGGGGTCCTGGCTTCTAAGCTCACACATAGCTGCCTTAATGGAACTGAGGGCTGGGACACATGAGCTAGGCACAGGACTGGGGTCAGGGCTGACCCAGAGGGAGGCTAATTTAGAGGATGGGTCTGACCCTGGTCTTCCTCCATTCTAGATCCTGAATGCGTCTGAATCTGAAGCCCGAACACCGTTTGGCCTCATTAAAGGCCATGCCTACACTGTGACTGGGCTCGACCAGGTAAGGGTGGGGTCCACTGCAGGGGACTGAGGTGGGGGAACAGGACAACCCTGGTCTTTAGATATAGTGTATAGCAGAGAACAGACCCCCTAAGATAGGCAAGCTGGGATGAGAAACAGCAGACAAGCACCAGGGAAGAGGCAGGTGATCCACGCACCAAACTCAAACTCACCTTTTGGGAATTGCAGTTGGTCTACCTTAGATTTTATGGTTTTTTGCTTCTTTTGTTTGTTTGTTTGGTTGGTTTTTCTCTGTATAACAGCCCTGACTGTCCTGGAACTTGCTCTGTAGACCAGGCTGTCTCAGACTCACAAGGATCCTCCTGCCTCTGCTTCCTGAGTGCTGAAATTGAATGTATGCACCACCAGCAGCTAGACTTTATGTTCATAAATTAATTATTTCCCAATTCCATAGCAGTCCTATACAGTCAGGGTTTTACAGAGGCATACAGCCATTGTAAGAACAAGTTAATAAACATATACATATATACACATGTGCACTCATTATATATGTATATTTGTTATATTTACATATTGACATGCATATTCATTATATGTGAATATATACAAATTATGCACATATATTCATATTTTTCCAAATAATTGTAGTCTGAAGTTTCTCTGTCCCACCCAATTGGTCCTGAAGTCATCCAAATAAACACACAGAGGCTTATATTAATTACAATCTGATTGGTCTATGGCTCAGGCTTATTACTTGCTAACTCCTACACTTTAAGTTAACCCACAGTTCTATTTATGTTTAGCCACGTGGCTTGGTACCTCTTCTTACTGTAGTGTTCTCATCTTGCTTCCTCTGTGTCTGGCTGGCGTCTGTTGCACAGTGTCATATTAAAACAATATGAGTAACCAATTTTTACAGTGTTCAAGAGCATTATCCCACATACATATGGACACTCATTTTATATAAGCATAAGCATGGGTACATATACATATTTGTTATGTAGTTATGCATACATATGTGCAATTATTATATGAATGTATTGGGATTGACCTATATAATTATGAAAGCCACTCTGTGTGGGAGATTATGTTGTTACATTGTAAATAATTGTCCCACCCACTGGTTTAATAAAAAGCACTGATTGGCCAAAGGCAGGCAGGAAGTGTAGGCGGGGCTACGAGACTAAGAAAACTCTGAGAACAGGAAGCACAGAGTAGAATGCCAGAGAGAAGCCAGAAGAAGCAAAGGACAAATATGCTGCTCTAAGAAAAGGTACCGAGCCCCATGGCTGAACAGGATGAGTCATGGGTTAGATGAAGGGTAGAGAGCTAGCAAGTTACATGCCTGGGCCTTAGGCCGATCAGCCTAAAACTATTGTAAGTATCTGTGTGTCTCTGTGGGTCTGCGGGTCTGCGGGCCAAAACCTTGAGGCTAGGCCCGAAACCTCATACACTCAACTCTGATTTGTCTCCTGCAGCTCACAGACTGTAGGAACACCACTGGCCTCACCGCAGACTAAGGGGAGGGCCTGAAGGCCAGGAAATCCAGCAGTGTGGTTCCTGGTTACTAGGCAAGAGAGCCATGCTCCACCCTGGCAGGCGGTGAAGACAGTGAGGCCTCCTTCCTCAGCCTTTGTTTACTCTACTCTGCACTTCAGATGCTGGCTATTTGATAAGTCTTTCAATTAAGATTGAGTTTGTCACATAAAAGTCACAGACACAGTCAGACTCTCCTTGAACCAAATACCTGGGTACTCCCACAGCCCAGTCAATATGAAATGGGTTGCCTTGATTCCGATCCTTGATAGCTGTAGTTGGGTGTGGAACTGATCCTCAGACACCCAAATTGACACAGGACACCTCGGTTCTAGGAAGTGTCTGTCTTGGAGGAAAGGCTTTTGGACATATAGAAAAGAAAGGAGAAAATAGAATGAGGGAGAAGACAAGAAACTGGAAGCTCCAACCTCCAGGTCAAGTGTAGCAAAGCCCAAGACCTGCTTTCCCCCAATACTCCTCCGGATGGGTGTCCAGCCTCATCTGTAGAGGATGGCACCTGTGACTCTTCTCTCTGCAAAGTTTTGAGTAGCACATCCCTAATGTTCTAGGAGGAGAGTGTGGAATAGGGCACTTAACACCCCAAAATATTACACCCCAAAACATTGCAGCACCTGTGCAAGATGGGGGTGGACTCTGGGCCTTTTCAGGATGTTAGTCACTGGTTTTTATCTGTTCCTGTTTTAGTTATAGTTTCTACTGTGGTGAAGAGACACCATGACCATGGCAACTCTTATAAAGAAAACATGTAATTGGGGTGGGCTTACAGTTCAGAGGTTTAGTCCATTATCATCATGGTGACACACAGGCAGACATGGCGCTGGAGAAGAAGCTGAGAGTTCTACATCTTGCTCTCCAGGCAACAGAAAATGAACTGAGACTGGGCATAGCTTAAGCACAGGTGACCTCAAAGCCCACCCCACAGTGACCCACTTCCTCCAGAAAAAAGGCCACGCCTCCTAATATTTCACTTCCTGTGGGCGCCATGTTCTTTCAAACCACCACAGTTCCCATCACATATGCTGAGACACCTACCTGCTCACTTTAGAAGGCAGGTGGATGTTAGGCCAGATTGTTCCAGCCTAGTGACTTCTCACTCTGGTCTGCTTGCTTCTGCATTCTTTCCATGGACAGGATACTCACTCATTTCCAAATGTGAGATTTCTTACAAGAGCTGGCTTTTTTGATTACAGAGCTGTGAGCACCTAAACTCTGAGGCTTGTTTTGTTTTCTCTTGTCTGAGATAGAATGTAATGTACTCTAGACTAGCCTTGAACTTGTGCAGTCAAGACTGACCTTAAATGTTCAGTTCTCCTGCTTCTACCATCCAAATGCTGAAATTATGAGACTTTATGAGCCGCCTGGTTTATGTGGTGCTGGGGATCAAAATTAGGGCTTTGTGCATGCTAAGCAAGCTCTACTCCCTGAGCCACATCTCCAGCTTATTTGAATTATTCTCACATGGCAAAATACAACTCTCATTCAGCATGTTACAGTAAACTGATATCTAAGATGCCTGGTTAGTTGATACTTCCTAACCTCTAAATCCTTTCTCAGAGTCTCCCTTATCTACCAAGACCCCAGGAATGGCTGACTTGCCTCCTACTGGCTCAGACTTACCCACACCGACACCAAGCACCTTCTCTTGGCCAAAGCTGGAGATACTGGATATGACATGCAGAATTCTTCATTTATTGTTGCTGCTTAAGCTTCTAGCATGGTGTATTGTAGTCTAATTAAGCTCCCATTGCACAGGATTACAGTCTAATGGAATACTGGGAGTGGGTAGTAACTCCATGAGCTTCTGAGGGCTGCTATGCATCGTTCTCTGGGCAGATACTGAAGGGGCACACATATGGGACCTGGGACCTCTGGAGCTGGACCACTTTTCTATTAACTAGATTCATTTCCCAAATGTGACCTGACCATTCTGCAGAGGATGGTTCAGTATTCTTTTCAGAAAGAAAGTTCCAAGGGTTCGTTAAGAATGGGTGAGTCAGGACTGGCGATATGGCTCAGTGGTTAAGAGCACTGGCTGTTCTTCCTGGTAACCTAGTTTCAGTTCCCAGCACCCACATAGTTGATAGCTCACAACTGCCCATAATTCCAATTCCAGGGGATCTAATATCCTCAAACAGACATTTGTGCCATACATGCAGGCAAAGCACCAATGCACATAAAGTAAAAATAAACTAATCATTTTTAAAAGTTAAAAAAATACCAGTATATATTTAATGAAAAAAAGTAAAAACCACCTACTCAGCAGGGCAATGGTGGTGCACACCTTTAATCCCAGCAGTCAGAAAGCAGGGGCATGTGAATCTCTGAGTTTGAGACCAGCATTCAAGGCCAGCTTGGTCTACAAAGTGAGTTTCAAGATAGACAGAAGCCCCATCTCAAAAAACAAACAATAACAAAGATAATGGGTGAGTCAAGGCCAGAAAAATGGCTTAGCATGGAAAAGCACACGCCACACAAACATGGCAAGTTGAGAAGTTCCCTGATGGAAGGAGAAAACTGACTCTCAAGAGTTGTCTCTGGCCTTCACCTTGCACTGGGGTATTCCCCGACTACACTCACACATGGACACACAAACCATGAATAAGATAAAGTGCAAAATAAATGAATGGGTCATCTGGGGATGTGCTGCACATCTGTAGCCCCAGCACCCTGTAACTCCAGGAACGTGAGGCTAATGTTATACAGCAAACTTAAAATGAGCCTGGGTACAGACTGGGACTCCGTCTCAAAAGAAAATTAATTGCTCATCAGGCCTGGTGGTGCAGGATTAGAATCCTAGTACTTAGGAAGCTGAGACAGTAGTATGGGGAGTCTGAGGTCAGTATGCAGTGAGATCTGTCTCAGAAAAAGCAAGGAGTAAGCAGAAAGGAGATATGAGTGAGTGTGGCACATCTTCAGTGTCTTCCCCAAGAGTCTGAATAATCCCACCATACAGAGATGGACCAGGGCCGGGTCTCATGGATGGCTAAAGCCAAATTCAGCCTCATTGCATTATTTTTCCCTGATGCTTTTTCCTTTGAGGTAAACTTTCAAGGCCAGAGAATCAAGCTCATCAGAGTTCGAAACCCTTGGGGCCAGGTGGAGTGGAATGGGAGATGGAGTGACAGGTGAGTGTCTCAGTCCCATATCTGTGGCCAGCTCCACATGTAGGCAGGCTGGCCTATGCAGACCTGTGAGGGACTGGCTTGTCCCGGAAGTCCTTATTCCTTCCCTTCAGGCATTACTTAGGACACCTATATGAAACTTGATCCTGAATCAACAACGCAGGATAACTCTTTCATTGCCATGTAACCATATTTGCGGATAGACACTGCCATTGGGGTATCAGGAAGGACTTTGACTCCAGTTTCAAGCAATTGTGTATGTGTGCTTGTGTGTGTGTGTGGGGGTGTGTGTTTTGAGGCTTGGAATCCCTGAAACTTTGCCAAACAGGTCACTGTAAAGCTCTTCCTGGTGGTTATTGCTCACTGGATAAAGCCCACGTCCAATGGAGAAACTGAAGTAGAACAGAAATTGGCCCATGACTCCATCACGAGGTTCTAATAATTTGGGTAGGCCAGCTTTCCAGGCTATCACACCTGTCCCATGTACAGTGAGCCAGACGACTGGGAGCTGAAAGCTGCAGCCTCTCCACAGCCCTGCGAGGCTCTTGTCCTGCCGGTCTACCTTTGCTTTTCTCAGATCTCAAGATTGGCTAGGAAGGATTCAGAGCAGGGCAAAGAAGAAAGGGCAAGATTGGCCTCCCTCTGCTGGTGGAAATGGGAAGGACTGAGACTGGGTGAGATTACAGGATAATTAAAGCAATAGATGATAGACAGACAGACAGACAGACAGATGATAGACAGACAGACAGACAGATGATAGATAGACAGACAGACAGACAGACAGACAGACAGGTGGTAGACAGACAGACAGACAGACAGATGATAGATAGATAGACAGACAGACAGACAGACAGATGATAGACAGACAGACAGACAGATGATAGACAGACAGACAGACAGACAGACAGACAGACAGATGGTAGACAGATAGATGGTGAATGGATTGATAGGTGATGAATGAATGGATGATGGATAAATTTATGAGTAGATAATGGATGGATGATAGATGAATGCACAGATGATGGATAGATGGATAATGGATGGATGGATACATTAATGTATGGATGCACAGATGATAGGTAGATGTAAAGATGATGAAGAGATTGATAGATGATGGGTTCAAATACGTGTATAGATGACAAATGGATGTGTGGATGATGAATGAATAACTAAATGACAGATGGGTTTGTAGATGGATTTGATGGATATAAGTAGGAAATAGGTGGATGAGTAGTTAAATTAATGGATGAATAGTTAGATGATTTAAAAATGAGTATATAGATGCTAAATGAATATATAAGTAAAGGGTAGATAGATGATGAATTAATGGATAGGCACATGATGGATGAGTAGGTGATGTGAGAATGCATGATTGACAGATGACAAATGATATAGATGGATGATACGGATGATATATAATAGATTAGAGAGTAGATAGATAATAAATAACACATTCACACAACTTTTGTTACACTGTATTTCTCTGATTGTCTTAGACATTGCTCCTAAACTCATCCTGTGTCTATTTTAAACCAAACCTCACCATCTGTATATAAGAAAACATGTATAGGACTCTTTTCTTATAGATTTAGCATCCCTTGGGGATCCTAGAACCTATCAGGGCTAGGGAGACTGGGTTAAATGAGGAAATTACGGCACACACAACACTGAGACTGGAATGTCAAGCTTGAACCTGAAAGGGGGTCAGCATTTCTCCTTAAGAGCTCTTCTTGAGAATGAGTTCTAGCTCTACTTGAGCCTTCAAGTTGGGGCCTGAGGTTGGACTTACCCAAGCAGACTCTTCTTGAGCTCCTGGTCACATAAATGAGGCACTCAACATTTCAAATGGCAACCATAAGAGTCAAAAGCACTACCCAACTGTCAGCTTATAAACCAGAAGAGCTTTGGCCTACTCATAGACAGTCTGTGAGTTAGTGGCTTCCAGCTGGGCTACTACGCTCAGTTCCTTGTGACTGTCACATAATAACCTATGAAGGACCGTCTACCAAAAACAGTTGAAAGTTCACTTTCTAGCTACTGTCATGATGTGTGCTGGCCTCATGTCCCTAGACCCAGTGAGCCTCACTAAACAGGATACGGTCCTTACATTATGCATAACTGGTTTGATGTGACTCCAGGGAGGTGATGTGACTCCAGGGAGGTGGCTCTGCACCCAGGCTAAATTATGGCTCTCATCTTTCAGCTCTCTCGAGTGGCACTCTGTGAACTTGGAGGAGCAGAAGCGCCTGGGTCACTCTGCTCTTGATGACGGGGAGTTTTGGTAATGTCATCCTTTGCTTGCAATCAGGGCTCATGTATCAAATAACTGTCCTCCTTCCTCAACCCCTTCCCTCTTTCCTCTTTCTTTCTCCTTGTCTCCCACCTTCTGGGAGGAACCCCGAGGGTCTCCCCTGCCCCAAGAAGAGGATTAGGTGCTTGGCTGAATGGACAGCTGGCGTCATCACCATGATACTCTGATATGCATCCTTCCCTCTGTCTCAGGATGGCATTTGAGGACTTCAAGGCTCATTTTGACAAAGTGGAGATCTGCAACCTCACACCCGATGCCCTGGAGGACAATGCCCTCCACAGATGGGAGGTGACCATCCACCAAGGAAGCTGGGTCCGTGGCTCCACAGCTGGTGGCTGCCGTAACTTCCTGGGTAGGTGACCTCTCTGTCCTTCTGTCTCTTGTTCCCATATTGAATCATTCTGGGGACTTGGAAGGGGCAGTCTGTGTGGAGCTGGGCAGCAAGCTCAGAAGATGACAGCTGAGCCTTCAGCCGGAAGCTGGTAAGAGACACTCAGGAACATGTCCAGTTGTAAGGTTCAGGTGACCCAACCACAAGTCACACCAGGAGAGTGTAGGAAAAGATCTACCGCCCAACAGAGAAAGTGGGATGGGCATTATAGCCTTCAAAGGCTGTGAGGGTCATAACAGAAACAGTGGAGAAAGCGGAAGGCAGGAGTTTGGAGTATTTCTGAGAATAAAGAAGGGCAAGTGGGCCGGTGGGTGTAGGAGGGAAGGGATCACCTTCCTAGTATTGAAAACAACAGTATGGTGGCAGGAGAGAGTATATGTGTCCTTTTTAGTGTGGGTCTTGTCATTATTTTTTCCTTTGTGTTATGTGTGCGTACACATGTGAGTCCATGCGTCAGGTTTTTATTTTGATTTTGTAATTTTTTGGTATGTTCATGTAAATTTAGAGACAAAAGACAGCCTTGGCTGTTGTTACTCCTCAAAGTCACCCACCTTGTTTTTGAGACAGGCTCTTTCACTGGCCAGAAGTTCATTAAGTAGGCTAGGCTGCTAGCTGGTGAACACTAGGGATTGCCTGGTTCTGTATCCCCAGCACTAAATGCATGCACTATATCTACCTAGTGTTTTCATTTACCACATTTATTTAGTGTGGGGTGTGTGTGTGTGTGTGTGTGTGTGTGTGTGTGTGTGTGTGTGTGTGTGCACTGCATAGTGCATCAGTGAAGTTAGAGGCAGCTTCTGAGAGTTGACTTATCCCTCTATTTTGTGGGTCTCAGATGATCAGATTTGACAGAAAATGCCTTTGTCTGCTGAGCCATCCTGCTGAGCATTTGTTTGTTGTTTATTTTTATTTTGTTTTGGGGGGGGAGTAAGTTCTGGGGAATCCAACTGGTGCCCATAGAGCAAAATCTTGTCATCTGAGCTCTGATTTTGTGTTTTTAAGGATGAGATAGTAACCCACCCCCTTTCAAATGCAGACACTTTCTGGACCAACCCACAGATAAAGCTGTCCCTGACTGAGAGGGACGAGGGCCAGGATGGCTGCACTTTCCTAGCAGCCTTGATGCAGAAAGACCGAAGGAAACTCAAGAGGTTTGGTGCCAACATGCTGACCATTGGCTATGCCATTTACCAGGTAGGGGACCAGCTGCCCTCAGTGTCCTTGCCAGGGCTTTGAGTTCCCTGTTGCTTCTGGACTCTGTGCCACAGTCAACAGCCAGTTCTCCAACTGAGTGTGAATAACAGGGTCATGTCTCCCTGATGACCTCTGCTTTCTCTTGCAGTGTCCAGACAAGGACCAGGACAAGGACGGACATCTAAATAGGGACTTTTTCAGGTACCATGCCTCCCTGGCACGAAGCAAGACATTCATCAACTTGAGAGAAGTCTCTGGCCGCTTCCAGCTGCCTCCAGGAGACTATATCCTCATCCCCAGCACATTTGAGCCACACCAGGAGGCTGACTTCTGCCTAAGAATCTTCTCTGAGAAGAGAGCAATTACTCGGTGAGGAGTGGGGTGGCAGAACTCTCTCACTGTGTGTGCACCATGTTTCAAGGCCACTAGGGACAAGTCTAGTAGACTTCTCCTTCCCTCCTATCACCTACTCGGGAATTGAGATGGGTACAAAGCAATGTGTATTCTCTAGATACAGATCTCTTCTTCAGCACCCCAATGACAACTCACCTGTTTCTGGAGTTATGCTCACCAGGGCTTTGGTATAGCCATTCATTTCTCAGCCCCAGCTCCCAAGAAGCTTCTAGAATGAAGAGGGGGCTCATTTAGGGATACTGGGCATATTTATGCACATGATGAAGGTGACTATTGGAAGTTTCCAGAGTCACACAGTCTTTCTGCTCCAGTTTAAACACCCACTAGTGAGTATGAACCATTTCACACTGTCATTTCATCATTTCATGTCCTGGCTGTGCTCATTTCAAGAGAGATAGCTGTGGGCTCTCCACCCTAGTCTACCTTCTGTATAGTAAGGCTGAAAGGGGCTGGCAGTGGGTAATGAGGAGGCACTGGTTCCAAAGAGTGGTTGGGGTTCTCAAAGGAGGTCCAAGGCACAATCCCTTTCCTTGGCCAATAGAAGCAACGAAGTCTTCACATATCTCCAGTGTTCTTATGGATGCTGATACAAGTCAAGGATGGGTTCCTCAGCATTAATTCCCATATAACACCTATATAAGCCCAAGATGACCATATCCTGTGAGTTGGCCAGTACATAACAGAGCCAGGTGACACCAGTTCCAAGCCCGTTAAAAGACTGACAGTTGAGCCAGTCTTGATGAGGTCCCACTATGATACAGGGTCCAAGCCAGCACTGTGTTCTCATCAGAGGAAATACAGCAAGCTCTGTCTGTTGGTATGGCTCTAGGAAGGGCCCTAATCTTCAGCATTTCGAGGTGGGGGGAATGTTATGTCTTCCCAGGTAATGATGAGGGAGGGAATGAGGTCTTGGTTATATTTTCTATTGCTATGATAAAATGTCCTGTCAGAAACAACTGAAGAATTTATTTTTAGCTCACAATTCTAGGTGCATTCCATGTTGGGGGGGGCAAGGCAATGGGAACTTGAAGCAGCTGTTGACATTTTATGTGCAATCAAGAGACTGAGAGAGATGAGTATGGTTGCTCAGCAGGCTTTATCCTTCCTGTGAAATTCAAGAATAGTGCTGATCAGGCTGAGAGGAGGTCTTTGGCAATGTATATCTCCTCTGGTGGCAGAGCATATGGATTATTTTTTTATTTTTTATTTTTGGGAGGAACCACTGTTCTGAAGATCACCTTGAGAGCCCCCTTTGAAATGCAATGACATTGCTTTACTGTACTCAGGATTGAAGCTGGCCTTGGGTTAGGAGCATGCCAGTCTCCTCTCTCTGGCACACTGGGCAGGGTTAAAAGGCTGGTGCAGAGAGAGGTTGCTAACCTCGTGTGAAAAAGAGGGCTCTGACAGGCCAGGACCTTCCCAAAGCTCTAGCCTCCTGGGATACACACCCACATCTAAGATGGCGTTCTTTCTGCCACACAGGGACCTGGATGAGAGCATAGACATTGATCTTCCTGAGGTGAGTCCTCTGGTGTGGCTGGGAGGATGGGGTTCAGCTGAAGGTTCTAGAACTTTTCTTCCAAACCACAATTACTCTGAAAAATCAAATTCAGGAGCTGGCTGCTAATCACTGGTTCTAACCCTGAGGCCAGGCCTTTTGTTTCTCACCTCACATCCCATGGGACTAGGCAGGGGCCACGTAGGTGAAAGGATCAAGTTTTCTCAAGTGCTGTCTTTCTTTGGGCTTCCCCTTCTTCTGAGAGGCTTCTGCTAATTTGGAAGAAGTGAAATGACTTCAAATTTACTTTATTTAAAAAGATAGTTAAGGTGGAGCACATTTACTATTCGAACACTTCGGAGGTGGGGGCAGGAGAGTAGGAATTCAAGGCCAGTCTTGGCTACCCGGTGAACTTGAGACCTGCCTGGAATATATAAGACCCCATCACAAAATAAACGCACAAAAAGAAAGAGGAAGGAAGGAAAGTAGGGAGGGAGGGAGGAAAAATGAGGCAGGTTGATTTGGAGAATATAGGACTCACAGTGGGGGCTGTGAGATCTTTAGGATGTGCTTAAGGTCTATCTATACATTGCATATGTCTGTGTCGCATGTATGTTCTATAGAAAGGGGCTACCAGAAAGAGGAAGGGCCTTAGCAGAAAAAGTAGGGGAAGCTAATGGAAAAATTAATAAAGTCAAAGTACATAATATGCTTTAATCAAAACGTCATTTTGAAATCCAAAGCTGAATAATAAATACTGGCTGGCAGAGGGTGGGAGAAGACTTTCCAGGTGCTTCTCAAACAGTCCTAATGCCCATCACCAGCAGCAAAAACCTGCTTTGGGGAGAGCCTGCTGCTCTGCGCTGCCCCCTAAAGCTGAAGTTTATAAATGAGCCAAAATCCACAGAAAAACAAAACACTTCAGGTGTTTGGGTGTTTTGGGTGTATCTGCTCACTCTGGGTGCTGGTGACGGACTCTTGGGAGGTGACTATCAAGAGAGACAATGGATAGGGGATGAGGCTGGACCATGGCTGCCCTGCGCCAAGCTGCTGGTCAGGCCCAGACACCCTTTGCCTTCTTGTTCACATAAAGTGAAACCCAGGAAGCCCTCCCAAAGTAGAGCTCCTACTCAGGCCAACTAAAAGGGGGTCACTCAAGCTGAGCTTTATGTACCTGAGATGAAACCAGTTGTTCATCTAGGTTTGAGAGCTAGTCATGAACCAAACATGACAGCTCTGAGCATATGGCTGGGAAGACCCCTGCTCTAACCCCCATGGGAAAATCTCTGGCGTACCGTGATGCTGACCAGTGTGTTCTATGTGTGTGCTTCACGTTCTCTTCCTTTGTTGTGTGGGGACTAAACCCAGGCCCCCTCTTTACATGCTAGGGAAGATCCTGTAGCAGTGGGGGTTTCTTGGTCCCAGGTGGCCAGAGGCCCAGACCCACAGACCTGCCGCACCAGACCGCTTAGCCGCCGCCGGTCAGGCCCCCAGAAATAACTCAGATGCTTATATTAACTTCATGCTGTTTGGCCTATGGCTCAGGCACATTGATAGCTAGCTCTTACATCTTAAATCAACCCATTTCTATTAATCTGTCTGCCACGTGGCCCATGGCTCACCTGTGTTCCTTACATGTTGCTCCTTGGGCTGCTTGCTCTATCTGCCTGACTCCGCCCTTCCTTTCCTACCTATGCTCTGATTTCTCCTCCTACTTCTTCTATGGTGCCTGTCATGGCCCAAAACAGCTCCTTTATTTAAAGATTGAGATTCACAGCATACAGAAAGGCATTCCCACATCAAGATCCAATGTCAAGTTCTTCTTTTCTGCTACTTATGTGGGAAAGCACATGTCAGGTTTCTCTTCTGTGAGCCTTGCTCTGCCCTTCACACAACCTTGGTTCTTTCAGCCCCCAAAGCCAACTCCCCAGGAAAAGGAAACAGAGGAGGAGAGGCAGTTCCGGGCCCTGTTCCAGAGAATTGCTGGTGAGGTACGATGCAGCTGCCTTGGTCCCCTCTTCCCTCCACCCTGACCCTAGCTAAGGAACTACTCTGGGTTCCCAGGAGAGGACTGTGATAATGAACTTGTCAACAGCACCTCCCCTAGCCCTTCTGGGTTTGTTGCAAAGTAAAGCCAGCTCTGGTCCCTCTATTAACTCGCCATAGGTTAGGGTTAAAGTTAGGGCCATTTCCTCTCCTTGGTCTTCTATTTTATTCCCATCTCTGTTGAGCTTCATTTGGGGAGCCCTGGCAGTTCTGGGGAATGTAATGAAACCTAACCTAGCTCTGGGCCTCATACCACTGCTGATTATTGCCTTATTCAAGACCATAATAGAAGGAGCCTGATGAATTAGCTCATGTCAGACACTTGTGACTGTATTACCTTGCTCCCTTCTCCAGCCTGGGGCTCCTGGATTGAAAGGGGCAGCCCAGGGGAGAAGGACATGATCCCACACATAGAGGACAGTATCTGCTGCTCTGCAGAAACTTTTTAATGGGGCAGGGCACACTGGTGGAGAAATGGAGCCATATGCAGCCACCCCTCTTCAGATCTGGGCAGAGGATGATGGGAGGGGTGTCTCAGAGTCAAATGATCTCCCAAGAATTCCAGAGGTGATGGGCTGGCATCACATCATGATAGCTATGAGGCCTTGAGCAGGTGCATGAAGCAGGGAAAGATGTCACTGACAGAGAGGTGCAGCATTTGGAAAGCAATGCAGGAGAATTCACTCAACCTTCACTGGAAACAATAAATAAAGGCTCCAGAGTGACATTCTATCTGCTCAGCTCCTGTCCTGTTCAACTGGGTGGCCGGGTGTGTAGCTCCTATTTCCCCTGGCCAGGTAGCCGTATACTGCAATTTACCTTCTTACCAGAGCTGAACATCCCAAAGACCCACTCCCTAGGCCAGGAAGCTTCAGTGGAAGAGCCCACTGGCATATGTTAAAATAATGTCAGCAGCGACTATGTTCACAGGGGTTAGTTCAGCACCCGGGCATATCAAGGCCCTAGCCAGACTCGTGTGCATAAAACCACAGAAGTAGCTGAATGTAGTGACCTGTGACTGTCAATGCAAGCACCAGGGAAGCTGAGGCAGGAAGATTTTCAGGCTAGCCTGGGCTACAAAGTGAAACCTTGTCTCAATAAGATTTAACAAGATCTGGCAGGCTGGTTCATCAAGTAGTACTTTGCCATGAAAGGCTGATGGCCTAAATTTGATCCCCAGAGCCCAGGTAAAGGTGACAGGAGAAAACACCACTCCACAAAGTGTCCTCTGACCTCCACACACATGCATGTGCACCATACATATCACACACATATGCACCATACATATCACACACATGCACCATATATATCGCACACATGTGCACCATATATATCACACACATGTGCATTATACATATCACGCATACATGTGCACCATACATATCACACACACAATATATATATATATCACACATGTGCATCATACATATCACACATACATGTGCACCATACATATCACACACATACATATGCACCATACATATCACACACACATGCACACACACACATGTGCACCATATGTATCACACACATACATGTGCACTATACATACCACACACTCACACATATACACACATACACACTAAAATTTTCTTTAAGATCCTGGGCATCCTAGAACTGCAGGCCCTGTCTCACCAGCGTTTCTTTGTGGATGCTGGGGTTAGTGGCTTTCTCCTACTGACGATTCCAAGACTCACCCCTAGAGGTTTTATATTAACCACTGAACTGTGCCCTAGGTCGTCTATCCTGAATAGCAGGTGAGACTCCAATACATGAAATATTTTCAGTTCTCTGGGTACTCCTGTGAGAAGTCCGAGGACCTGCTAGCTCTTTAAATGCATTCTGACTCTTTAAAGTATCTGACAGCTTTCTGAAGCCTTCTCAGAGGATCTTGTATCTTCAGAGGAATGGGCAGCCTTCCCCTTCCCTGAGTTTTCCCAGGCTACTGTCTCTCCAGGGCAGTCTGCCCTTCCCTGAGAAATGCAGTGGGTTGCAGCTACCTTGGAAGTGACCTCAGTTCCCAGCACAGTGTCCTCAGGGCCATTCTCTCCCAGAAGCCAAGTCAAGCTTAGAATTACTAAGGACCATAAGAAACAATTGTCTCTACTCCACAGGACATGGAGGTGACCGCTGAGGAGCTTGAGTATGTTTTAAATTCTGTTCTGCAAAAGAGTAAGTGTCATTCCCACAAGGGACAGGGCTCCCTGGAGAGGAAGCGTGGCCAAGGGGTTCTCCCAGGCTCTGCTCCTTAGAGACTCAGACCTGCTCACCATGTCTGATCTGTACATGACCTGATCTGTATCTGCAAAAGTGATACAGGCTTCTGGTAGAACGTTCTAGACTTTTCTGCCAAGAAGCTAGTGGTAAAGATAAATATCATCACACTTCATGACCTCATGCGATTAATCAGTCATGTGTGTTGTCTGCGCTCTGCAGATGTGAATGTGTGTACATATTTGTTTGTGTACATTGTGGTCTACATGTTTATGTGCATGTATGTATGTATATTTGTGTGTTATCTGTGCTGTGTGTGCATTTGGTTGTACATGTATGTGTTTTCACATGTGTATATGTGTTTATATTTACACAGTGTGTTTACAAAGTCCATTCCAGGATATTTTTGCCACAGCAGACACTCCGTATTCCATCCTTTCTCAGCTCCTGATAACCTTTCATCTACGACTTGATATTCTGAACATGTTATGTAAAAGAATCATACAATATGTGGTTGCTACTGAATTGTTACACTTAAAATACTGGTGTGTGTGTGTGTGTGTGTGTGTGTGTGTGTGTGTGTGTGTGTTCACATGTACAGGTGTGTACCTTTGTGTAGAGCCAGAGGACAACCTCAGAAATGGCTCCTCTATTTGTGCTAGTTTGCAGAGTCTCTCATTGACCTGGGACTCACCAAATAAACCAGTCTGATGTACCAGTGAACTCCAGGACCCCACCTCCCCAGTGCAAGTTCATGCCAATTCTTCTGGGTTGTTTTTTTTTTTTAATATGGGTTCTGAAGGCTTGAACTTAGATCATCATGCTTATAAGACGAACACTTCACTGCCAGAATCATCTCCCTAGCCCTTGTTTTTATTTTTTGAGACAAGGTCTGGCTAAATACCCAGAATGGCCTCAAATTTACATTCCTCCAGCCCCAGAATCTTGAAGGCTAAGATTAAAGGCACAAAGCACAACCCAGATACAAGGGTGTTTTTGAGCTTCTACCAACTGTGTATAAACATCAAATTTCTTCAGCAGTTTTGGGGAGTTATTTTTGTTTGTTTTTTTAAAGCAGGACTCATGGTCTGACTAACCTGGAATTTGCTATAATTCTCCTGCCTCTGCCTCCTTAGTGTGGGGATTACAAGCATGCACCACCATATTCAGATCCTTAGCAATTTTAAATCCTGCCCATTGAACTTTTATGAGCTGGTCATTAACGTGCACTTGAGAAGCAGTGGGATTGTGTGGTTGTAGTTAACTCATGTTAATATTCCTTGCTGGTCATTAATACAATTTCTAAATAATGTTTGCAGTTATAAACAGGATGATGATTGGGCTGGAGAGATGGTTCCATAGTTAAGAGTTGTTTTTTCCAAAGATGACCACAGTTGGGTTTCCAGTACTAGAGTTAGGCTGCTTATAATCTCCTGTAACTCTAGCTCCAGGGGATGGGATGCTCTCTAATGGCCTCCACAGACACCTGTGCATACACATACACAGACAAACCCACATACACACTCATTAAAAGAAAACAAATCATTAATAAACAGACAGATGGTAAAAGTCTTAGGATCCTTAGTGCTAAAGTAAATATGTGACAACAGCTCCATCCCTAAGGCTTTCTGCAGAGATTGCAAACTTTTCTTCCAGAAGTTCAACCCCTACTCTCAATGTCCTAAGACAGTGTTGACCACAGTCCCAGAGAGACTTATCTGTCTATCCTGTGGGCTCTCAGAAGAAGGGAGGATAACTTAGTCATATCAGGGTCATTGATCACAGAGTTTCTCATGTGATTGCAGAAACAGCCCTCAAGTTCAAGAAGCTTAGCCTGCTGTCCTGCAGAAACATCATCTCTCTGATGGACGTATCCTTTCCAGCAAGCACACCAGTCCTTCTGAGCAGCAGTGTCCTGTGGTGCTCACTTTTCTGGGACAGCCACCTCAGCTCTAAAACAACATGAAGTCTTGCTAACCTAACTAATGTTGGGTCAGAATCAGAAGGGTCAAGACAATGCAGTGGGGGAGATGGTTTCTGAAGGGATCTGAGGGTCACCCCCAAGGAAAATAATCTGCCTGCTTTCCTGTAAATATTCAGGTGCCCACCCCATCTCACCTGCCGTTTCCTCTCTTCAGAGGTTCCTGTTTCATCACCATGCTTAGGTGATGCTTAAGGGCCCCAACTCTGTTATTCATACTATACAGTCCTGGCCTCCTTCTGTGATCTCAGATATGGGTTCCCATGGGGATCCTGAGTTGAAAGACCCTTAACCCGTGTGGCTAGACCAGTGGCAATGGGAAGCTGGAGTTTGAAGAGTTTCGAATATTCTGGGACAAATTGAAGAACTGGATGGTAGGTGATCTGGTCCACACCCCCAGCAGAGTAGGGCAAAGAACAGGCAACAGGGTAAGGAAGAGCAGTGTTGGGAGGCGAGTCGAGGAACCACAGTACATCCCGATGATGGCAGAGGGACCACAGTGCTCCCACGAAAGAGGACTCATGGTTAGGAGTACAGCCTGCCCTGAGAGACCCTAACTCCTCAGCAAGGCACTGAGAGAGAGAGAGAGAGAGAGAGAGAGAGAGAGAGAGAGAGAGAGAGAGAGAGAGAGAGAGCCCAGCAGGTGGTGCGTGGCTTTAATCCTAGCATTCCAGAGGCAGAGACCAAGGCAGATGGATCTCTGAGTCTGAGGCCAGCTTGGTCTACAAAATGAGTTCTAGGACAGAAGGGGCTACTCATAAAAAATCCTGTCTTGAAAAAAGACAACAACAAGAAGTAGGAGGGGAAGGGAGGGGAGGGGAGGGGAGGGGAGGGTTGAGAGCCTATCTAAATTGATAGTGTTTGCTTAGCCTCCTTGAGACCCTGGGTTTGATCCCCAGCATGAAACTGGGCATGGCAGTGTACATCTACAACCCCAATCTTAGGTTGTAGAGGCACAAGGGTCAGAAGTTTAAGGTCATTTTCTGCTCCATAGAGATCTGGAGGTCAGCCAGGAAGGAAGGAAGGAAGGAAGGGAGGGAGGGAGGGAGGGAGGGAGGGGGGGGGGAGGGAGGGAGGAGAAAGAGAGAGAGAGGGAAGGAGTGAGTGAAGGAGGGAGGGAGAATGGGTGGGTGAGTTCTGGTCTAACCTTGCCTGTCTAGAAGGCAACTATCATCTCTGGGCACTACCAGCTGCCGCTGGCCCCTGGGCTCAGATTTCTCAATGCTCTGCCCCTTGGCCACAGAACCTGTTTCTCCAGTTCGATGTGGACAAGTCTGGCACCATGTCTTCCTATGAGCTGCGGACTGCATTGAAAGCCGCAGGTAAAGAAACGCCAGTCAGATGTGGGTTCTAGCGGATATTTTCATGTTTGTTTGTTTTCCGTGGGGACAAGAACAAGCTATGAAACTGGGAAGGACATGAGAGAGGTGAAAAGAGATGGGGATGGATGGGTGGTCAATTGCACATGTGATAGGAACAGGAAAGGAGGCTGGGTGGAATACAGGGGTGCAAAGAGAAAGGGGGAGCGGAGAGAATATGGGGAAAGAGTCAAGAGCCTGGACAGTGCTGTCTGTGGCAAGTGTGACTGGCCCATCTTGTTGTGTGCAATTGGCCATAGCAGAAGACAATATAGAGAAAGCTCTGTGAAGAACAAACAAAATGTGCCATAAACATGAGACAGTGCCTGGCTCTCTTAGGACCTTGTGACCCTGTTTCCTGGGCAGAATAGACTGAGCAGGGAATTACGGGATGTAAACAAGTCTTTGAACTCCTAAATTGGTATGGAGGAGAGCTGCTCACCTGCTTCTTTGGTCCTATGGATGCAGATACCAGGGTTTAGGAACGGATGAGGCTAAGCATGGTGGGCATGCTCCAGAGCCTGTGCTCTGAGCCTCACCAGCCTCCACCAGGATCAGAAGTTTGAGGTCATTTTCTGGTGAGAAAATGCTAAGTTTCTGGTGGTAACTGTAAGCATAAATGAGAAGATTCTTGGTGGGCTTCCAAATGCTCCTGTGAACATGTGGACAGCCCCAGCATTACAGCAGGGAATGAATACCACTCCCAAGGGCGTGGATTAGGAAGCAAAGCAATGAAAGGCAGACCCAGATGGAATTCCAACTCCATCCAAGTTATCTGATGAATGAGGAAAATGAAGTGGAGCCATGGCCTGTGGTAGCCAGGGCATCTTCAGGGCACACTGGCCTCCATGTGCATGGCCTTTCTCTAGCATGTTGTGAGGAATGAGCCCCTACACAGCACCCATCATTGAGGGTAGTAGCATCCTTAGGAGATAACTACAATACCCTATATCATAAGGGTATTGGGAAATACCAGTGGACTGGGGAGATGGCTTAGCCTTCAAGTTTACTACCTACACTAGCACAAGGGCCTGGGTTCAAGCCCCAGAACCCATGTAAGATAAGACAGGTGTGGTGGCATGCACTTATAATTCTAGCACTGGGGAGGCAGAGACAAGAGGATTCTTGAAGTTTGGTAGCCAGCTAGCATAGCCTACTTGGCAAATTCCAGACCAATAAGAGGCCTTGTTTCAAAAAATAGAGGGGGTGACTGACCCTGGGGAGTTACAGCTGCCATTGACCTCTGACCTCCACCCATACTCTCACACATGGACATCCACATTAACACATGCACACACGTGGTGATATATTGTATATTTGATAAACGTAGTCAGAAATATCAGAGAGGCAAAGAGCAAACCACAGACAAGTCTCACCCAGCCAACTCTTCAGACCTGTCTCCACAAACCCTCCAATTCCAACATTCCCTGTCCTCAGCAGACAAGGGAACTGACAGGGGAAGCTAAACTTCTTCCTTCTCTCTCTCTCTCTCTCTCTCTCTCTCTCTCTCTCTCTCTCTCTCTCTCTCTCTCTCTGCCCATCTATCTCACTTCCTGGTTCAACTTTCCTGGAGCTAAGATTAAAGGTGTGTGTCACCACTGCATGGCTCCTTAGGCCTTGAACTCACAGAGATCCAGACAACTTTCTGCATCCTGAGAGATGGGCTTAAAGGTGTGGGTCACCACTCCCTGACCTTCATGGCTTGTCCATGAGTGGCTCTATCCTCTGATAATCCAGACTGTTTTTACTAAATATATCACCATACACAAAGACTTTGTAGGTAAAATTATTCACTTTTGTGACTCTGGGGATCCCAAAGCTGTGGGTTCATCATGGGGCTCAGCCGTGGTAGGTCCTGAGTCTCCTGTCCTTCTGCAGGCTTTCAGCTGAGTGGCCATCTCCTGCAGCTGGTCATCCTTAGGTATGCAGATGAGAGCCTCCAGCTGGACTTTGATGATTACCTCAACTGCCTGGTGCGGCTGGAGAACGCAAGCCGTGAGTGTTCAGGGGAGCCATGAGTGTGCAGAGAGAGGAGCTGTGAGTGTGCAGAGGAGCAATGAGTGTGCAGGGGAGCTGTGAGTGTATAGGGGAGCTGTGAGTGTGCAGAGGAGCTGTGAGTGTATAGGGGAACCGTGAGTGTGCAGGGGATCTGTAAGTATGCAGGCCAGCTGTGAATGTGCAGAGGAGCAATGAATGTGCAAGGGACCTGTGACTACGTAGGGGAGCTGTGAGTGTGCAGGGAAGCAGAGTGTGTATAGGGAAGCCATGAGTGTACTGGAGAGCTGAGAGAGTCCTTGGACCCCCGGGGGGCATGGAGTGCCCAGCTCAGGGTCTCCAGTCCCAATCTATGAGTATAGGAAAAACAAGCTGGAAGAAATGTGGTATATCTATGACACAGAGGGGGCCACCATGGGGTTTGTGCAGATAACTGTGCCCTGTTATCAGCTGAGGACTGGAATATGAATGAATAAACTATGCCCAGTGTCTGTTGTTTATTACACACCCACAGGCTGTGGAGGACTGTGAGTGGGCAGGTCTTATGCCATTTCAGACCAAGTCCCCTCATAGAATGTTATCCCTCAACTGCTGTCCCTCTGAAAGCTCTAGACAGAAACTCAATTATTTTAAGCAGGGTCCGCTATACAGTGGGAATGTGTGTATGTAGGTACTCTAAAGAGGTGGTTCATTGTCACACTCTCCTACTAAAAACAGCCCTGAAGGGTGACCAAAGGGTTCCAGAGCAGCTCAATCACCCTCTGTCCCTTCTGCTACAAACAAATATGTCTCAATTCTTGTGGTTTTATAATTGCCACGCATTTTAGACCCCTAGAAAAATTCTTAGCTAACCTTCACCATTATAGGTTGTCCAATCTATAGTGAAGTGTCCAGTTTAGTGACAGAATGTTGTCATCATTGCTTGGTGGACTCGGCATCCCAACAGGTCCATACCACATTTATGGATCCTTCTCTATTTTCTGCTCTGGGACATCCCTCCTTCTCCCCCTCCCCTTCCCCCTCCTCCACCCCCTCCTCCTTTTTAATCAAGGTTTAGCTGTATCTTTTCTGGAGTAGGAGGCTGGGGTCCAGAGAAGATAGTCACTTCTCAGGTCACTTTGGCCAGGAATTGAAGCCTCTTCAAAGGTTTCCACCTTGCCAGACAGGGAATTTGATGTCCACTAGAGGGAGCAGCTACCAACAGACTTCCCCAGTGGTCCAGGAACCTTTTAAGGGAACCTAAGGGCTTGTTTCCAATGTGATGCTTCCCCCTCCTTCTAGGGGTGTTCCAGTCTCTCAGTGTGGAGAACAAGGACATTATCCATCTCAACATAAATGAGGTATGACCAAGCGAACCCCAGCCAGGGCCCAGCAGAGCACAAATGCTCTATAATCCTTATTGGATGCCCCAGGCAGGGCTAGCACTCACAGTGGGCAATTTCACAGTGCAGAGGCTGGTGTTTCTGTTCACTTGACTGTCGGTATGATCCATGCTGAAATCCTTTCGTTGTGTTAGTATCTGCTCATGCTGTGTTAAAAAAAGAAAAAAGAAAAAAAAAAGAACGTGTGGAGGAAACAGATCATTCTGTGAAAATGTGAACGAGCCTGGTAGGAAGAGGAAGGAAAGAGAGGAAACGCTTCCGGCTACTTCTGCAGCCGTCTACTTTCTCACAAAGAGCCATCAGCCGCTTCTCTTCTCACTTCTACTATGGTATAGGGTCACCTTTCTCTAAAAGGGGGAGTCCCCAAAAATCAAGACAACTCACACAGTCCTGCCCAAGATGTTCTTGTGAGACTGCCCCCTCCAATATGGAGAAAACATATTGTCATCTTTCTGGCCTGAAAGTTCATTTAGTCTTTTCTTAAATATATTCATCTGACTGGTGAGATGGTTGAGTGTGTGAACTGCCTCTGACACAAGCACAGGGACCTGAGTTTGGAGCCACCCCCCCCCATAGCCTATGTAAAACACCAAGTTTGGTGGTGTATATCTGTAAGCCACACACTGGGGGCTGAGGCAGGTGGGTCTCTGGAGCTCACTGGTCAGTGTGGACAATTAGTGAGCATTAAGTGCAGTGAGAGACCCTGTCTCAAAATATGAGTATGTTTTTAAAAAAAATTCAATGAGAAAAAATATCAGGTAGGAAGGAAAATGACTAATGTCAGCCTCTGGTCTGCACAATGCATACATGCATTAGATAATTATATATCTTAATTTATATAAATTAAAACACACCCACCAAATGTGTTTTAATGTTTTTGTTTGTTTTGTTTGCAAGACAGGGCTTGTCTGTGTAATAGCCTTGGCTATCCTGGAACTCCCTTTGTAGACCAGGCTGGCCTTGAATTCATAGAGACCCACCTGCCTCTGCTTCCCAAGTGCTAGGATTAGAGGTGTGAAGCATCACCACCTGGCTTAGTTTAATACATTTTTTTAAAATGGTTTCATGTTGAGTCAGAAGTCTAAATTTGGAGGCAAAATGATCAGCAGAGTGCTTGCGACATAAACAAGATGAGACCACTCCCGAGCTAGTACAGACTTGGAAGGCCAAGCCCTCATCTCTCTCCTTATTTCCAGTTCATCACCTTGACCATGAACATCTGACATTGCCCTGACGAGATGCCATCTGACCCTCTAATACTTGGCTTCTGGACCACGAACCTCAAAATTTATATTGGAGTGCCATCCGGACCACTGTTCTCTCCCTGCTGTGAACACCCTTCTCCCCTCTCCACCGTGATCTAGAGGAATCTAAAGAAATTGGCTGCATTCTCTGATTCTATGATACTTCTTATAAAATCATTTCTTCACAAAAACCAGTGACTTGTGTGCCTGTTGCTAGAGGTTGCTAGGCACTCCCTCTGTGCCTCCCACAACCAACTGATCATTCAGTGTTTCAATGCCCTGAGTCCTGGCTTCAGCATGCTCCAATCATGCTACTAAGATACACATGCACACATACACACAGAGTGTTTGCTTTTTTCATTCAAGGATAAGTTAGTGAAGATGTTCATCTGTGGGATAATGCTCTTGTACAATTAAAGATTTTTCACTTGTATTGGTTTAATAAGATGCTGATTGGTCAGTAGAGGCAAGAAGTAGAGGCGGGGTAGCCAGACTAGTAAAATTCTGGGAAGAGGGAGAGCAGAGCAGCAGACCAGATGCAGAGGAAGCAAGATGAGAGGCTGCAGTGAGAAAAGATACCAAGCCACGTGGCTAAACATAAATAAAATTGTGGGTTAATTTAATAATAAGAACTAGTTAATAATAAACCTGAACTCCTGGCCCGAAAGTTACTATAAAATTAAGCCTCTGAGTCAATTATTTCATAAGTGGCTGTGGGTCTGGACCTCAGGGCTGGGTGGGACCAAGAAATATCTGACTATATGCATCTCAGGAGGAAGAAATGCGAAGTTCGATGCTGAGACTCTAAGTGCTATGGAGTAACCTGGAAATTATTCTGACAGTACTACGGGTGACTGGGGACACTTCTGTGTGTGTGTGTATGAGTGTGTGTGTGCACACGCATGCATGTGTGTGTACATATGTGTGTGCATGTGTGTATGAGTATGTGTATGAGTGTGTGTATGTACACATGTGCATGTGTGTGTGAGTGTACACATGTGTATGTGTGTGTACATATGTGTGTGTGAGTATGTGTGTGTGTACATATGCATGTGCGTGTGTTTGTGAGTGTGTGTGTTGCTCACGCATGCAGGAGGACAACCTCAGGTGTTCATTCCTCAGGCACTATCTACCTTGCTTTTTAAATATATTTTTTAATTATTATATTTTAAATGACATGCATTCACATATATATGTGTGTAGGTACACATGAGTGCAGGTGTGTGTTCTTCTCAAGCAGCGAGGATGTCAGATCTCCTACAGCTGAAGTCACAGCTGTCATGAGCTGGGTGACAGGGTGCTAAGAAGTTAGATTCCCTGCAGAACAGTACGGCTCTTACCTGCCATGCCATCTCTTCAGCCATTCCATCTTGGGTTTTGTTTACTTCTGCTTTTGTATTGTGTGTGGTGTTTATTTTTTGTTTCAGAGGCAGGGCCTTTCCTTGAACTGAAACTTACCAGGTAGGCTAGGCTGTCTGACGTGAGTCCTGGGACTCTGTCTCTACCTCCCTAGTGCTGAGCTCACAAGTACACACCACCAAGTTTGACTTTTCAAAAGAAAGGAAGAAACATGTGAGAATTAAATTTGGATGCTCTATCTTGAGAAGCAGGGGCTCAAGAGATCCAGAAGAGGGCATTGGAGTCCCTGAAGCTGGAATGAATGATGGGCCCGATGTGCATGCTGGGAACTCCAAGAGCAGTATGCCCTCTTTTTCAACCTCAACCTCACAGAGATCTGCCTACCTTTGCCTCCCCGATGCTGGGATTAAAGGCATATACCACCAGGCCTGGCTGGCAGTTTTATTCTGGACCTCATCACAGCCCTGTTCATCCCACAGAGAGGTTTCCTGGGCTTGACCCCATCACAGCCCTGTGGTCAGACCTAAAGAACACATACCCGAGGCATAGAAACTGTCTCTACAGTTCCTTAGACTTTCTCTCCTGGGCTCTGCCTGGTGTGACATACAGAATCAACCCCTGTTATTTGAAATTTGGAGCTGGTTCCAAACACCACCACCACTCCCCCGCCCCCAAATTCTGTCACCTCACAGCCTTGTGGTCCACTGAGAGGCCAGGGCAAGAGTATTAAGTTCACTGGTTCCAGTCCAATTCAGGGCCCTGGATCTTTTGTAAAAACAAAGCGTCATTCTGCTGAGAGGCAAGAATGCCTGCCAGCTGCCAGTGTGAAGGCTCCCCACCACCATAGCTGTGAATCAGTAGGAGGCTGTGCTGGCTACCAGTGTGTCCTGGGCATGTTCCCAGCCCCTGGGCCTTTCAGAAAGAAAAAGGAGAGAGCTCAAAAGACTTTCAGGATACCTGAACAGCATTGGAACACTCCTGGGGACAAAGCCTGGTTATTATCTTCAGAGTTATGTCATGAGGGACAGTTTTGCTCTTTCCAATGAGAGGGGACAGCCAGGAAGGCCCTGGAGCCTCTGGAAGCAAATACAAGATGGTGTAACAAAAGCAGCTTTGAATTTAGCGTTCCGGCGCTCTCTGAGACCTCTGCCATGTCACTCTCAAATCCTGAAGCACCAAGGCTTGAAGGCCAAGCAAAGGGAGGTATCTCCTAGCGTAATTGAGCGAGGGAGATATTAGGAAGAGAGGGGAGAGAATTGCCCCATCCCAAGACAGTTCAGAGGTCTGCCAAAAAGAAAAGATATCTAAAAAAGGCCACTCTGCCACACAGCACCTGCCTTCCAGAAACATCTCAACCCTCTCCTTCCCACCCTGGGAACCGCCATGTTAGGAGTCCGCCAGATCTTACTCACGATATGGCCTTAGTCTCTTGTTCCCCGGGGATTACCGCCTGCTTTCTGGGATCTTATCCTCACGGTCAGTTCTCGACACACTTCAACAAGCCAGTACCAGCCACTTGAAATAGGAGGGTCAGTGAGATCTACAGCCCCAGCCCAGGACCAAGTCCCCTCTGTGACATTGATTCTTTTCACACCCTGGCTGTCCCCTGCCTCCAGCCTCTCTGTATGGTCTCCTTGGAACGTTCACCTGTCTTTGCTCCCCCCAGCCCTGCTGCGTTCCTGGTTGAGGGGCTGTAGTGTCCGTCACTATTCAGCTGTTCTCTGGTGTCTACATCCCTCATCCTATGGAGTCTGCATCAGCCTCTCTCCACCTTAGCTTTTAAGACAGAGTCTCTCACTAAATTTAGAGCTTTCCATTTGAGCTAGACTGAGCTCACAAATCTACGTGGCTCTGCCCCCAAGAGCTGGGATGACAGCTTTTGTATGTGTCCTGGGGATCAAAGTCCTCAGGCTTGCACAGCAAGAACTTTTACCACTGAGCCCATTTCCCCAAACCCTTCATTTCTGCCTTCTTAATACTTTATAGTAAGGATTAAATTTCAACACTGGAAACCTTGGGGGACACATTAAAACCACAGGTGCAATACAAGGTATTACTTCTAGATGATTCTTTTTTCTTTCAATGTATTGAAGATGTTGCTCCAGATTCTTCTAGTTCACGATATTTCTGATGAGAAATTCGTTGTCATCCTTGTTTTTTTGAGTGCACTGGGTTCTGTGATCAGGCTTCAGTGAACATCTCCACCCTACCGCAGGATTAAGATGTGCTGCTGTGTCTGCTGTACCATGTCCATTGTAGTTCCGGGATTTTGTTTATTTGTTTGTTTTTAAGTTTATGGTTTTGTTTGTGGTTTGGTTTGGTTTTGGTTTTTTGAGACAGAGTTTCCCTGTGTAACAGCCCTGGCTGTCCTGGAACTTGCTCTGTAGACCAGGCCAGCCTCGAACTCACAGAGATCCTCCTGCCTCTGCCTCTTGAGTGCTACGATAAAAGGTGTGTGCCACCACTGCCCGGCAAGTTTGTGGCTTTTAATAAAATTTTAAATTGGTTACTTCCTTCAAGTATTTTTTGTTACCCACTTCTGCTTTGGACAATTCTGGGTACATAAATGAAAGCACTTGAACTTACCTGATAGCTTATATGGTGTCTTATTTTATTTTATGTGAGTGTTTGACCTGCATTTACATAGGAATACATGTGAATAATGCCTGAAGAGGTCAGAAAAGTGTGTCATTTCCCCTAAAACCGAAGTGACAGGTGGTTGCCAACAACCATATGGGTGCTGGGAACCAAACCTGGGTCCTCCCGGGTGCTTGGAACTTCTGCACCCTCTTTGTATGCTATCCGTCTATCCACGCTGTGTGTTTTCCCCTTTCTTACTGCTGTTCCGTTTTCCATTTTAAGATTTGTTTTTGTTATTCTTACATCTATGAGTGTTTGGCCTACATGTGTATGTGCACCATGTGTGTGCCTGGTGCACTACCATGTGGGTGCTGAGAACTGAAGCCTAGTCCTTGGTAAGAGCAACACGTGCTCTTAACTGCTGAGCCAACGCTGCAGCCCTCACTTGTCTTTTCCAGTGTTCCGTTTTCTGTTTTTTTCATTTTCTCTGTCTGCCTCTCACTCCATCCTGTGCATTTTTTCACCTCGGCCAGTGTGGTTTCTATCTCTCCAGGTGGGCTTAGGTTTTCCATCTGTCCCCTGTCTCTGTTCCATGTTCCCTCTGGCTTTGTGCACACATGGAACTTTGCAGAACCCTATTACATCCTCGTCTCTTAATCTATGCACGGGGTCAGTTTAAACGATTGATGCCCCCTCCCCATTATGGACCGTCTCTTTCTGCTTTGTCTGCATGACTGAGCATTTTAATTGATTGTAAATTTTAGCTGGGTTGCTAAATATTTTTGCATTCCCACAAATGTTCTTTAGCTCTGCCAGGACACAGGTTATTGGAAATCAGTGGAATCATTCTACTTCTTATTCTAGGTTTTGCCACCTGGGGCCACCACAGCTTAGGGTTCATTTTCCCTTCTACTGAACACACACAGAAAAATCCAGTAAAACCAGTTAGTTTTAAGGCCTCTAATCTTTTTTTTTTTTTTTTAAACATTTTAAAATAAAGTATGTGCACCATGAGAGTGCAAGAAGCCTTGGGGGCCAGAAGAGGGTGTCAGATCCCCTCTATCTGGAGTTACAGGTATTTGTGAGCCACCATGTGGGTGTTGGGAATGGAATCTGGGTCTTCTCTTTTGTGAGACAGTCTTATGTAGCCAATCTGGAACTTGCTATGTAGCTGATAATGACCTTGAAATTTTGATTCTGTGCTTCTAACTTCCAAATGCTAGGATTACAGACTTGCATTACCAAGCTTGGGTTCTGTGGTGTGGGGCTGTAACCCAGGACCTCAAGTCAAGCTGAGTTACATCTCTTGCCCCAAAGGTCTGTAATTTTAAATCTCACTTTTCAAGCAATGCAACATTTTTAATGTTCTGAGATTAGAGCCCAGAGACCTTTAGAGACTATAATTAGGCTTCCCACATTCTCTGGTCCCCCCCCCCATTTATTTCTGTCCCTTACATGAGAAACATTGATGCCCATTAGCCCACACTTCCTGCTGCATCATGAGAAATGGAAATGTCAAACACACTGTCTTTGCTGGGTTTCTACAGTCCAGCCCAGTTCTGGCTCTGCTCAAATGCTGTGCCACCTCACCAGCTGTCGACTGCCCTACCTACCATCAAGTCCAAAATAGGAACTTGTCTCTGTTTTCTCATTTTCTACCAGGGCTTCTCTCTGATTCACAGGCCCTCACAGGGAACAGGCTGTTAAGGTACCTGTGGTTTATAGATTACCTCACTTGGTTGTGAGCAGCATGGGATCTGGTTGCACTTGCCTCTTCCACCCTCTTAAGAACTTAAAGAGGAATCAATGGACGGAAGGGCTGTTGCCAAGAGATGAGCAAAGGACCGGATGGTCCCTGAAACACTGTTCAAGTTGGAGCTGTAGAATGCAGCCTCTCTAAAGGAGATGCCTTTAGGGCTATGGTTTGAGGGCTGAGAAAGCTACATGCCAGCCTCTGTTCCGCTTGTTGGAGGTTGCATTGGGAAGAAGAATTGAAGCAGTGTTCTCAAGACCAACACACAGACAGGAGGCAGATGGGAAGAAATGAGCATCCTCCATGGGTCTCTGGACCTCCTTTCCAGCCACTTGGCAGAGCCTTGTAAGGATAGCCAGCAAAGCAAGAGTGTGTTTTGTAAAGAACATCCTCCATGGGAGCAGGGAGGGTGTGGATCTGAGAAAACAGGGTTGAGAACTGGCTCTTCAGAGTCTCTTTCAGTGTTGCCTCTAATATTGGGACTCCATGCTGCTTAGTAGGCCCAGCAAGAACCCTTCCACGGATATATTGACTGCCCCTATATCAGATCAAGTTCCTCCTCTGTGGTGATATATTTTATATTTAATAAAATCAGTCTGGAGTATCAGAGAACAGATCCACACACAGTCAAGCCAGGGGGGTCATAGAGTGGTAACTCACACCTTTAATCCCAGTGCAGGAATGACTGAGTGGTGACCTACACCTTTAATCCAGGGACAGAGATCTTTCTGTGTTTCTGTGAGTTCAAGTCTAAGTACCAAACAGTGGTAGCTCACACCTTTAATCCTAACTCTAGGATTATGATGCAGAGTTGAACCTGGAAGTGAAACAACTGGGTGAAGAAGATATTTAAGGCAGGTGTAGGCAGACATTATGGCATTCTGTAGAAGCGACAAGCCAGGCTGAGGAATCTAGAAGACAGCTTTTACCCTGAGAAGTTGGCTGGGTGAGAACTGACTGTGGTCTGTTTCCTCTCTCTGATATTTCAGCTTTTCCCCAATATCTGGCTCTGAGTTTTCATTAAATACCAACTAGAATTTGTGTTTCACTCCTCTATTGAGCCCCCTCCCCAATCAGGTGACAGTTGTCCACGCTAGTCTGCTGGCTTACTTTAGACAGCCTGCCCCCTTCCTGCTAATATTTCCTCTAGCAATTTTCTAAGACCCGACCACCCACCCCACTCTACCCCTGGGTTGTAAATGATCACTTTTCCTTCCTTGAATGCAGAGAGGGCCTCAATGTCCTCTGCAAAGCAACAGCCTACTGTACAGTCCCTACATCAAAGCCTGCATCCCCAAGACGTGTGCTAGACTGTCTTTAACAAGTGCTGAGATACATTGTTCTTTACCTTATGTCCTGGCCAAGCTCCATCCTCCACACAGCACATATTTATGTCCTCATATTGTTCATGCCAATCTCTACTCAAAAGGGGAACACACCACTGTGGCTGCATGGCCTCCCTCCTGGATCCTTATTTATAAAATGTTTGTTTTCTAAACTAAAAGTTTTCCTGAACTAAACCAAACCCAGACACACATGGCTTGTTCTGATTTTATTCCCATTGTGCCGAAAAGAACATGTAGAGATTTATTGGCCTGCACATGTGACTTGGAACAATCTATATAATCACACTGAATGAATTCACCCAGAGGGAAGCTGGAACATCATGGGTCTGTTAAATAATGGAAAATGACATGTGCATTTTAGAAAAAGCCTTTCACCAAGACAAATGAGATCATGTCCTGGAAAAAAGAAAAATCTGTGCCGGGGTAGAATGAGGCCCAGGCTTCCTCCTGCCTCTCTGTGTAAGGATGTAGAAAGGCTCACAGGTCCCTTTACCAAGGGTGTGGAGCTGGTGTCACCCATGGTGTCACCCAACAGCAGAAAGAGAAAAGAACAGCTATTTGTCTCTTGGTCTGACCTCCTCACACCTTAACTATCCAGACATGATTGTGACGGGAAAAGAACTGACCAGGGTTTCGGTTTTGTTAGAGAGGTAGGAATATCACCAGACTAATGCCCGCTAGCTGATCAAAGCTTGAAAGCCATTGCATAAGAGTGGAGACCTGGCTAGAGTAGTCTGGCTGATTCAAAGGCCAGTGTCTTGGGAAGATGGATGGGCTGTTGGCCTCAGAGCTCTATCTTGGGTAGCTGGGGCAGGGGCTTCTAAAGCATGCATGTCCCCCGCCCCGACCCCCTTTAGCTGGAACATTGTGTTTGACTTCTTGAGGCTAGTCCTCACTTTTCTGAAATCAGAAAATTGATTACTTACCAAATATTGCATAATATTACATATTACTTATCTTTTTTAGAAAGTACATTTATTTATGGGCCAAGAGAGATAATTCAGTGGTTAAGAGCACTTGCTGCTCTTTTAGAGGACCAGGGTAAACCCTCAGTTCCCAGCACACACATGATATCTATCTCATCACCCTCTGTAAATCCAGTTTCAAAGGAGCTGATCCTTTCTTGGGGCCTTTGTAGGGACAAGCCACACACATGGTGCACAGACATGCATTCAGGCAAAATTCACAAACAAACAATCCTAAAATTACACTTGTTTATTTATGTGTTGATTTATGCATTTATTTTGTCTACATGTGCACACATGCACCTGTGGGCATTCATGTGCTGTGGCACGTGTGTGGAAGGCGGTAGACAACTTGGGAGGGGCAGATCTCCTTCTACCATGTGGGTTCCTGGGATAAAACTCGTGTCATCAGGCTTGGCCACGGTTGCTTTTATCTATTAGTTCATCCTATGGCCCCGCATTGGTTTTCTATAACTTAAACTTCACAGCAATTTGCAAGCTTTCTGTGAATTGATGCATAGAACTAAAGACTAGAAGATGTTGAAAAGCCACTATATTTTCAGGATCTGGAGCACAAAGAATGACTATCTAGCTGTGTTATCTTAGCTATTTAGGGGGCGCTTATTAGAATTTTGAATGCCTAAGAAAATGAAGCCAGGAGGAGACATCCCTGTACAAAGGACAGAGTAAAGAGACTGGAAGTGTCTCTGGCAGGGACAAGCTCCCTCAGGGGAGGCACAAGCGGGGCTTTTCCCTCAGGTCTCCAACTTCCGGAGAACAGAGTCCGCAGTGAGCCAGTCTTAGCTGAGAGAGGAGAGGACAGGACTGGAGGCTGCCAAGGACAGTTGATCCAAGACCATCAGATGAGGGAGAAATAGCAAAGCTAAGGAATTAGGCAAACTGGGACGGAGAATTTCACTGTAAAGCCTCCAGACAGACACGCGGAGTGCAAACCAATGAGGTAAACCATTGGAAAGCCAAGCCTTCACAGGATAATAGGTGCGAAGTGAGAGCTCTGAGGGGGTGGGGCTTCAAAGGAGCCTTGGATGCTGGACAAGTGTCCTGCTGTGAGCTGCAACCTCCTACAGATTTTATTGAGATTCTAAATCACCACAATAATAACCACATCATCCAAGCTCTCCTTTATATTAACCTCAGCCACTTTTGCCGTGTTTTCTTCCCTCTTTGTAAAAAGACATCACACACTCTAATTTCTTTGATTGTGTAGAGGTGTGTGTGTGTGTAGAGGTGTGTGTGTGTGTAGAGGTGTGTGTGTAGAGGTGTGTGTGTGTAGAGGTATGTGTGGGTGTGTGTGTGTGTAGAGGTGTGTGTGTGTATAGAGGTGTGTGTGTGTAGAGGTGTGTGTGTGTGTAGAGGTATGTGTGTGTGTGTGTGTGTAGAGGTATGTGTGTAGAGGTGTGTGTGTGTGTGTGTGTGTGTGTGTAGAGGTATGTGTGTAGAGGTGTGTGTGTGTAGAGGTGTGTGTAGAGGTGTGTGTGTAGAGGTGTGTGTGTATGTCCCACACGTTAGGCAAGGACTCCACCACTGACCTATATCCACAGCCCTCTCTTTAGTTTCCATGATGAGATGCTTATTTAGGCTGGCCTTGAACTCACTCAGGCTGGCCTTGAACTCACTCAGGCTGGCCTTGAACTCACTCAGGCTGGCCTTGAACTTCGAATCTTCCTACTCAGTCTCCCAAGTAGCTGACATCATCAGACCCAGCAGGGCAGAGACATTTGAAAAGTGATAAAATGTTGAGGCCTGGAAAAATAGATCGTTAAAAGCACTGGCTGTTCTTCCAGAGAATCCGTGTTCAATTTCCAGCACCCACACGGTGGCTCTCTACTGTCTATAACTCCAGTTCTAGGGGACTGGACACCCTCACACAGACATACATGTAGGCAAAACATTGATGCACATAAGATAAAAATAACTTTAAAAAATTTAAAATGATAAAATGAGATTAAATTAAATAAGGAGCTACCGAAGATGAACAAGAAGGGCCTTGTGAGGTCTCTGGTCTGGTTAGAGTTGAAGAAAGACTTTAGAACCCTGGTCTGTGTAAATCAAGTCCATGCCTTTCTTTCCCAACTTCCAGAGTAAAATGCAACTCCTCAATCCAGCTCGTCCCTAGTCTTGAGCTAGGGTCTTCCAGAATCTCTAGGAAAAGAACTTACCCAAGGTCACAGACAGGGAACTGAGTGGCCAGTTGTCAAGGTTCAGACAAAAGCCAAGTGGAATGAAGCAGATTGCCAGGTTGAAAATACTTGATTGACAGGTGCTAACTAGGGACAGTATGAGTCAGACATAGTTTCTGGCCTTGGAAGCCGAACACGGTTGTCAAGAAAGGGCGGGTACTTAAGGGCTGTGTTAGAGGCCCTTACCTGGAACCTGTTCTTCCTGAGCCTGTGCATATGTTCAAGGTGGCTTAGGTGCACACAGCTTCACTCTTCATCTGCTGGTTCCAGGGGCTTCCAGCTTTCTTAGGAGTAACCTTGTTTTAGCTCTGGGACTAGCCAGTGGGACACAGTGGAGGACAGAGATGGCTTTGTTCTCCCTGGACACTGTCATGAGAACTTGCTCAGTCTGCTCTCCTGCCCGGGGAACAAGAGAGGTATACAGCCAGACACCCTAATGTTCCATGCCAGCTGACTGGATACATGAGCCACTTCGGAGACAAGAAACCTTGTTGGGATCCTTAGCCTCTGACCCACAGACAGTGAACTCAATATGCTTGCTTGTCTCTAGCTGTGGGATCCTGGGGGTCATTTGTGTGTGTGTGTGTGTGTGTGTGTGTGTGTGTGTGTGTGTGTGTGTGTGTGTGTGTGTGTGTGTGTGGTGATATATTGTATATTTAATAAAATTTGTCTGGAATATCAGAGGACAGAATCACCCACAGCCAATCGGTGAAGGTCAGGCAATGGTGACCCATGCCTTTAATCCCAGCTGACTTCAAGGCCCCAAAGCACGAATTGTTAGTCCTAGCACTTTGGAGGCAGAGGCAGGAGGATCTCTGCGAGTTCAAGGCCAGCCTGGTCTACAAAGCAAGTTCTAGGACAGCCAGGACTGTTATACAGAAAACCCTGTCTCAAAAACAAATCATAAAAAGGCTGGGAAGATGACTCTGTCCTCTGATAGTCCAGACTCTTTTACTAAATATACAATGTATCACCACACATGTGGTTCAGGGAACTACAGCCCACAGACTCAGGCTGGTTGCAGGGTTAATACTGATGACTGGAGAGTAGAATATAAAACTCCCACCTCCCATCCACAATGGCAATCCAGCAGGCCAGCCTGTTGGAAGTGAGTGAAGAGCTGGTTTGGGATGTGAGTGGGCACATAAAATGAGATGCTTACCACAGTGAGAGAAGAATAGCTTAAGTCTAATGGAGGAGTGGCCTATCTCAGCAGCTTGGCCTCTGACTCCAAAGATCATCACTGGTCGATAATTTTGGAAGTGTCCCATGATGAGGTCTGTGGCAGGGACCTCACACTTTCCACCTCCCGCAACCCAGTTCCAGACTCCAACCTTTTTCTGTTAACACATTTTGTGGCTTGACTCTCCCATGAACAAGGGCTGGAGGGAGCCTGGCATGGTGGTGCTGGCCTGTCATTCCAGCTACTCGGGAGACTGAAACACAGGGAATCACAAACTTAAGGCCAGTCTGGGTAACTTAGTGAAACATTGTATCAAAATTAGAAATAAAAACAGTTCTGGGAATGTAGCTTAGTTGTAGAGCCCTTGCCTGGCATGATCCAGGCCCAGAAGTCTGCAAAAAAAAAAAAAAAAAAAAAAAAAAAAAAAAAAAAAAAAAGACAAAGAAAAAGCTATGTAAACTCAACCTCATGAGAACAGACTACCACTGTGGCTGCTATGAATAAATCTTTCTCTGCTTTTCGTGTGTGTGTGTGTGTGTGTGTGTGTGTGTGTGTGTGTGTGTGTGTGTGAGAGAGAGAGAGAGAGAGAGAGAGAGAGAGAGAGAGAGAATGCATGTTATCTGTTTGTGTGTCTGTATCTGTGTCTGTATGTATCTCTGTATGTGTGTGTCTGTATATACGTGTATTTCTGTGTGTTTGTGTCTGTATCTGTATCTACATGTCTGTATTTCCATATATGTATTTCTGTATGTGTGTATGTGTCTGTGTATGCATGTATCTGTGTGTCTGTGTGTATTTCTATATGTGTGTCTATGTGTCTGTTTATCTCTGTATATGTATATGTGTCTACATATGAATGTATCTGTGTGTGTATTTCTGTATATGTGTGTCTATGTGTATCTTGTGTGTGTATGTCAGTGTACTCCTGTATCTCTCTGTTAGTGAGTGTGTGTGTGTGTGTCTGTGAATATGAGGAAGTCAGAACAGGGTGCCAACTATTTTCTGTCCATATCTGTGTTATTGGAATATAACTTGTTCATAACCTGTACCCCCAAGTCAGGCTGCCATCCTCAATAAACCAGTTAAAAAGAGCCAAGTTAAAAGTGGAAAACAGAAAGGAAGATTTATTGGATGTGGCCACATTGGGAAGAGGGGCAAAGAGATCCAGCAAGCCCCATCTTCCGAGTCCAACTTCATGAAGTGAAATCCATGTTTAAAAAGAGAGTTGAGGACATGCACATCTGAGCAGTCCCTGTCAAGATGTGGTCCTGCCCCACTGACCCATCATTGCCTACATATCAGTCTCATTCTGTAGGGTGGTCTGATAAATCGTTAGAACTGTGTAAAACCTCTTTCTGGGAGCCAAGCTCTCCTCTGGCTGCCTTTTCTGCCAGGTAAGTGACTTTATTGCATCAAGACTCAGGTCCTCCAGATTGCAAAGTAAGCGCTATTACTCACTAAGTCAGCTCCCCACCCCATGTCTCATTATTGCTTGTCTGTTTAATTGGCCTGCTGAGGACAGGTGGCTGAGCCTTGCTTATTAGGGCTGCCGGGGCAAAGGCTGACTGACCTTGACAATTCCCATAGCATGCTGTCTCCATCTCTGTGGATGATACTCAGGGCCTGGCTGCTACAAGCCTTCCCAAGCTCTAGGTCATAGGCCTGGCTGTTTGCACATGGGCCTTTGATGTTGTCAGGGGCAGAGCAGAATCCACTCTGCCAGCCCTGCATCATGACTCAGAGGGAATGAGGACCAGCTGTATCCCATGTGTCTGCAAAGTGCTGTTTTCCTCCTGTGTCACTATACCGGACACCTCATTAGAATCGTCTCTGGCTTTGGGCATCTCTGAGCAGAGCCAGCTGGCACAGCATCTACAGCCACCTGTTTCTAGGTGTATCTGGCCCAGTTTTGACACCACTAAGAGGTGACTGCTGCCAGAGCCCCAGGGCCTGTTGCAGAGAGAAAAAAGTGGCTTATAGCTTTTTTTTTTTTTTTCACCCTGGTAACACTGTCTCCTAGACACTCGAGGATGGTTTGTCATTTTTTTTCCTAGCAAAGGTTGTCTTTTCTGTCCTTTAACACAAAGCAGAAATTCAGGAATAAGCTGTTGGAGGCCAGGAAATTCAGCTTCCCACGCTGGGTTTGACATCTGCCTCTGAGGGTGGAGCCCTTGTACTGCTGGGATGTCCCTACTCAAGTCTGTTATTAGCTTTAGCAGCCTCAAAAGGCAGGCTCAGCCACCATACTAAGTTGCCAATGGTACAGGTAGGTAAGTCATAGTGAACCACATCTAAAGGAGACTTAATCACACTGGTCATATCAGAAGGGGTGCAAATAAAGAAGTCCAGGGACCAGGCCTATTTTGAAATATTGATGTGAGGTTTAAATCGACGCATCATTGTCTCGGTCCCAGTGTTTTTCAGGTGGTCTGACAATTGTCAGAACTGTGTGAAATCTAAAGTCTGTCAAGAGACCAGCTCCCCCTCTGGCTGGCACTGGACAGCAGCCTTTTCCTCCACTTGGCATCAGACTCTTAGGGAAGGAAATTCCAGTTCCTTGGCATCCATTATTTCAATAGTCTGATAGACAAGAAAAGGACCACAAGTGTCTCTGTGGAACAGCCGTGTTCCTGCCAGCATCAGTAAAGAAACCCTGAGAATGGGTCTCATCCTCCAGGAACTGCTGACAGACACACTCACAGGCCCTTTTAGAGAGCTCAGCTTCTCTGACACCCCTGGGGGTTACAGGTGACTCTCCTTCTGTGCCTTGAGCTGCAGAAAATGCTCATCTGCAGGCAGGACCAGCCCCCAGTCCCCAGTCCTTGGCTTTCCTTTGTCAGCACACCCCTAAGAGCCCGACCATGCCTGCTCCTCCCCCTTCAAGGGTCACACTCCTGGCTGGTGTTCTGAGCCTCCAGGAGGAGGCAGCTCAAGGTCTGCTGAGGCCTGGATGCAAGAGGCTGAGCTAACAGCTGTGGCTTCCACGGACATCACATCTTAGACAGGCCACAGGGTCCCTAGAAAGCTCCAAAGTAAACAATGGAATATTTTTCAGTTTAAGAACTGCCAGAGCTGGGTCACAAGGGAAGCAGAGAAAGACATTTTTCTTCTCCACTACTGACTCCAATCCTCTGAGTAACACTCCCATTTCCTCACAGCTTCTTAGGAAGGCGGCTTGCCTCTCCAGCACACACCTCATTACTCTGTCTTCAAGCCCAGGCGCCTCCATACTTTCCTGGTATGGAAAGGGAGATGCTCCCCCTCTGCGCTTCAGATGCCCTATTGTGGACATGACCCAGCCACACAGGATGACAATGGCTACTGAGACAGCAGCAACAAGCCTAGACACCACATGGGACATCTTCCCAATGCCTGATGGAGATCCCAGCCCCAGGGGCTCACATTCCGGTGGGCCAATAGGCAAAGATACTTTTCATCATAACCAAAGGGCAACCATGCTGTGTACCATGACTTAGTCTTTCTGACCCTAAAACGGAGACTGATGTCAGTTGGTTTGGGTTAAAATCCAATCCAGAAAATTCAAAAATAGATGCATGAGTCACTGGTGATGTTTGGAGGCAGAGAGAGCAGTTTGCTGAAAAGAGACCCAGATGGCTAGTGACAGGGACCTGGAGTTTTGTCCCCCTTAACAGCAATCTGTGCTTCTGGCGTTTTTGGCTGCAAAGACAGGTTTTGCTGCAATGATGCCATTTCTCTGAAGGCTACTAAGAAGGATGTCATAGAGTCCCAGGGGCAAGAAGGGATCCAGGGAACCTGATGTAAGGCTGTCTCAGCACCAGGACACTCAGGTTGACATATGAGTCCTGCTGTGCGCTGGCCCTCTGTCTGCATTTTGGGTTCATCCTGTTTCTCATTCCTGTCCCATGTCACAAAGCTACTGTTTCACACAGACTTCAGGTAAGAAGCCTAGGGAGGGAAGCTTGGTAAGGTCACTTACCAAGAAGCAGTACTTAGGACCAACACTCATCTATGGGCCAATGAATAACTCATACTGTCACCCAATGAGGATATGACCCAGGGCCAGAAGAGGGCTTTGGAGAGTGCAGAAATTCTCTGCAGAGTGTTCATGGATGACATTTTCTCCAAACTGGCATTGCAGAGTGACTGTGCCAGAGTCTCAGAGACCTGGGTACTGATCTCAAGGGGAAGAGGATCAGAGTGTTTCAGAAACACAGACTTATTGAGGCCATTGATCACAGAATACCATGTCAGCTCTGGCTGCTTTCATGTAAATGTGGTTCCCAGAGAGATGGACAGCGTAGCTTGCTTCTGTGGAGCCACAAAGCCTCACTGTCTCACAAGTTTGTGATAAGCAAAAAAGCCAGGGCCCCCGTGCAGAGCAGAGCTTGGAGTGCTGGTACTGAACACAAAGACAGCAATCTTTCAGAAGCCCCGCCAGTGGTTCAGAAGCCCCGTACAGGTCCCCTCCCTTTACTCTAGTGCTTCAAGGCACCAGCATTTTCCTAAGAAGAGCCAGTAGGTTTGGGGGGACTTGAACATGAAATCTGTATCCCTCTATAGAGTCAATGTTTGGGAAGTCAGGGAACAGAATGGCAGGAGAGGCAACCCACTGCAGGAAGCCTGCAGCCAAGAAGACATGCAAAAGACAGCAGAGAAGCACAGGTGTCATGACCTAGCGAGAGGGACAGGCAGGACCCTGGAGACGGAAGTGAGAACTATCTAATTCCATTTGAGATGAGAGCTGTAGTTTTGCATTAATGAGTTTATTTGAAGTGACATCTAGCTGGGGATAGTTGTACATGCCTTTAATTTCAGCACTTGGGAGGCAGAAGCAAACAGATCTGAGTTCAAGGTCACGTTGATCTATAGAGTAAGTTCAAGGACAGCCAGAGCTACACAAAGAAATCCTGTCTCATTTTTATTTTAAGTGGTATTTGAAATTTTCTATCCACACTCAGCAATTTATTATTTTGAGTCAACAAACTGGATTGGGTTAATTAACTAGGCTAGATATTGAATTTCTTCCCCCCAGCTCCCCCCCAAAAAAACTCATCTCAATTGTACTCACTTAGCAGAGAACATGAAGGAATTCAGCACTTGCTCTGGGGTCACTATGGACCTGTCTTGTCACCTGAGGGCCCTCTGATCCCACTTAAAGGTCACAGCAACAAGGGCACATTTGCTTTCTACATCAAAGGGCACATTTATTCTTGATATGGCAAGGGGAAATATACACATACACCTCGTCAGTAGCTCACTGTGCACACTGAGATAAGCCAGTGTCACCATAGGAGAGCAGGCTCCCTGGCTATGGGAGTATGAAAACCCAGTTGCAGAGACAATTATGACCAAGTGCAGGAGACACAATGAGAGAGAAGCACCAGCGCATGAACCTCAGAGCCATGGCTGATCACCAGACTGGACAAAACTAAACACTGTAATAATTGATGGCCTTTGTTCCCAGTTCCTACAAAGCCTGCTGGCTGGAGGTGAGATGGAAGGCAGTTTTTATGGTGTTGGCACAGTGCCTTCTTGGATCTCTAGCACCCTGAACAAAACTCAACTTCGAGATTCATTCCCGCCTCTGCCCACTGGCATTTGTGGTGACGGGCAGCCTGAACTTTAATGTTCTGGTTATATTTCCAGGACAGTCATCCATCTTCTGGGGCAGGTGCACCTGGGCCACCACTTCCACTAGGTGCACAGGGGATGGTGGAGACTCTGATGGGCCACCTCCCACCAGTGAGAACCTTTCTTTGTTGTGTGTTGAAGTAGAACCATTACCTGTAGGTACCACAGGAACTAGAACATGGTTGGAGCTAGAGATGAGGTCATGACAAAGGGGCAAACCGAGATTCCAATTGCCACTCCCTCCTGATGCATTTGGTCTTAGATGTGGACCTGGGATATGTAGGCGGGAGAAGCTGACTTGGAAACTCTCCAGTGGTGGAACTGCTAAATAAGCCACCATATTGAGGAAGGGGACCTTTTGGTTGTAGGGCCCACTTCGGTAAGTCACCCAACAAACTCACTAGCTCACTAAGTAGAATTGGATAGAATCTTCTCTCTGGTCATTTAGTGACCTGTCTAGGGTGAGTAGATATTTCCTGACATCTTCCTAGGAAACACAATGTGGCATTAAATTCCCACCACCCTGATCAGCATCCTGAACATGGCAGAAAATGAAGCAGCTTCAACTCTGACTTTTAAAATGGCTTTATTAAAGGCTAGTAGTATAAAATAGGACCAAGTTACAAGTTGTCAGTAAGAATTTGCCATTTTGAAAATATGTATCAAAGGAGAGGGTAGTGTGAGGAACAGAAAGCTACTCCTGGCCCTGGCATGAGGGTGCACCTGGCCAGGAGGCACATCCAAGCCCGTAGGGCCTGGGATTCAGGGACAACCTAGACAGGCAGAGTCTGGGTTCCTGAGAGCTTTTGTTGAATACAGCCACCAAGAGCAAGACACAGAGCCCTGGAGCTGCCTCCCAGGTGTTGAGCCTGGGCTTGTGGTGGAGTCTAAAATCATACAGAGGCTTCAGCCAAAGAAGAAAAATAATGTACCTCATCATAATGATGGAAGAAGAGACAGTGGTAAATAACTGGTCACTCTCCTGGTCACTGCTACATAGTCACTGGGGGAGACCAAGAAGCCAGCTCAGTGTGGACCCTGCCCAGGTGCAAGGATAATCCCCAGGTCGGGTGGGTCCTTTAGGATCCCTCTTAGATTCCCTATCTGTGACTTCCCACCTGCTCTTGGGAGGTCTTGAGAAACACCACTGTGACTATACTCAGCCCCTCTCATGCTTTCACTGGAGAAACGAGAGGGGAATTAGGAGAAACTGGGAAGAAGTGAAAATGTCTGCATGGAGAGCAGACAGGTCACTCCAGTCAAGTGGCCAAGGGGAGCCTTCTCCTTCCTGATGCCAATGCTATGAACTATAGACCCACTGGGAAGGAAAATGTGCACAGGCTTGAAATCAACCCACTGCCCTGGGGTTGGCAGGAGGCACCCTGAAGAGTGAGTGTCAGCCTGGGTTGTGCCAACAGTGGGCTTGAAAGTTATTTTCTTCCCTGTTATGCCAGAGCACCACCCCCCTTCCCGGCAGCTGCTCTCCAACAATATGGAAAGGTGACTGGTCAAAAGTTGCTAGAGTGTTGTAAAATATTATTTTAAGGTGTGTTACTTTTGTTTATGCTGCATTTAACTCAGAGAAGCTGTGTTACTTGTCCATCTAGAGCACCTGATGGTCTGCTAAAGAGCTGAATGACCAATAGTGAGGCAGGAGAGAGAAATAGGTGGGGCTGGTGGCAGAGAGTATAAATAGGAGAACTCTGGGAGGAGAGGAAGAAGTAGCCAGAGAAGGAAGAGGACTCCAGGGGTCAGCCATCCAGCTACACAGCAAGCCACAGAGTAAGATATAAAGAAAGGTATCAGGAATAGAAAAGGAAAAAGCCCAGAAGCAAAAGGCAGACAGGATAATTTAATGTTAAGAAAAGTTGACGAGAGAAGCTAAGGCCTGGCATTTATAATTAAGAATAAACCTCTGTATGTGTGTGTGTGTGTGTGTGTGTGTGTGTGTATGTGTGAGATTTGTTTGGAAGCTGGGTGGCCAGCCCCCATAAGAGCAAAAACAAACATTTTAGTGCCCAATTGTCCTCTTTTTAAACTTTTTAAAAGTTGTTTAGCCACGACTTTCTTAATCAGAAACTGCAACTCTGCTGCTAACAGCAGTGGTCTGGCTACAAGGGCCGCAGCAGGAGAGAATTCTGTTCCCTGGGGCACCGACTCTTCCAATGCTACGAAGGGAACTCATCTAAATCTTTCTCCCTCCAAAGAGCTCAAGTCTCAAAGGTTGAGGTGGAAATCTCAGAGAGGCTGAACAGCAAGTCGCTCACTTCCTCCCCTCATTCACATCTCTGTGGAAAAGTCCTCACGCTTCTCGCTAGCTCACTGGCTCCTGCTTAAAAGTCCTTCTCCACCTCCTGACTGCAGGAAAATTTTATTTACTCAAACAAAAGTAACACATCTTTGCATCATTAAACAAATGTTCCAGAGAATAAACACAAGTAACACATCTTAAAATAATATTCTACAACACTAAAGAAAGGCAAACCTAACCAAAGGGGTCAAGGGAGGCTCAGGACAAAAGCTAATTGGCAGGTATCACATCAATATTGGCTAAGTACAGCTTTGGCATGTTTTCCTAGGAGAGAGCATAAGGACAATGGCTGTGTGCTTTACCTTGGTAAATGAGGCCTAATAGAATATTCTAGAAGCTATTTCAGAAAGTCCTATGAAATGGGCATTAAGAAGGCTACACCTTTCAGTACTGAAGCCAGGCCCTCAGAGGAGGGGGCTCATGGAGATTAAGGCTTCAGGTGAAGAGAACGAAGTGATGGCGAAGGGTAGACCATGCCACCAGAGCTCACAAATCTGCTTGGCACTTCCTGCGGATGCATGTGGTCCAGGGGCCCTGGCAGAGCAGCAGTGAGGGCAGAGTGAGGCAGTAGATCAGGGTGAGGCCCATGCTTCTTACCCAGCCTTGCTGCTGTGAGCTCTCAGAACTGCAAGGGGAAGTTTCTGGAACCATTAGGAAGGCCTCTTGCACTTGAAGGTGGTCAGGTCTCAGGGAGAGACCTCCACGATACAGCTTGGCCAGACCGAGGTAAAGAACGGTCAAGCCTGCCAGTCTCATACTGGAAGGTTCTAACACAGTGAATCAGAAGAGTCCTGTCCTCCAGCACCGCTGTCACCACCAACTGCTATAGTGAAGGACAGTTATAACTTGCAGAAGAAAACTCATACAACATCAAGGAAGTTGTTGCAGCTCCATATAAAACATCGAGAATCTGACAGAACACCTGCCACCAGGAGCCACTTTTAAATGATCAAAGCTCTGAGTATGTCCCAGGACAGCTGAGAGGGCACCTGCTCCCTGCCAACAGTCTGTTTCCTAGAAGTGGGGAAGGGAAGGAGACGTATTGCCAAATGTGGCTTCAGCAAAGGCAGGAACCAGGTGAGCCCATTTTCAAGGATGAATCTTTCACAGCCATGGTCTATATCCATCCAGGAGCCCAAAATGAAAAGGAGGAGGAGGGTGTAAAGAGAAGAAGGAATCGCCTTTGCGACATTTGTGACTTGGTCAGAGAACCTTCTAGGAGGGAGAAGAGGGAGGGAGCTGAAAACAGAAGGTTTATTTACAAGGCTTACTGGATTATTAGTCTTTAAAAATCCCAAGTGTAAAACTTATTATCAAATCCTTGAAAATAGCATATTTCTCTATTTGGCTTTACCAAAAGGGGGGGGGGGGGGAGTGGAAGGAGAACCTGGCAACATTTCCTAGTTCCCAAAGACTACAAAAAGGGCAGAGAAAACAGAAAATACACAGGCAGAGCTGCCTTCTCCTCCAAACGCCGTGTGGGCCACACTGCGGGCTCGTGGCTGTGTTTCCAGGTAGCACTGTTTACCAGTTGTCCAGAAAATCAAACCCTGTCTTCAAGAGGGTGTTACTTGAGCTGATCTGCAGAGGGACAAAAGGTAACAAAATATGACACAGGCCTCCATTTCAGCCACACACAACCTATATACAGCACTTCATTTAAAATGACCCAAATGGAAGCAGCTGCTTCTGCCTCAGGGGCCCCTGACCTCAATTTAACTCGGTGCCAGAGACCAGAAAGATGCACAAAATCCAGGGCAAGTAACACGCTCACATCCAACACTACCATGTACAGAGCAGAGGAAAGCAACCCGGTTCTCTACCCTGACAGCATTATAAAGTGAGCAGACACATCAATCCAGCCCACCCTGCTCCTGAGAGTGCACGTGTGTGTGCTTGCATGCATGTAGAGGGCAAAAGACAAGTTTGGGTGTTATACACTTTTTACAGACAGGGCCTACCCTTGGCCTGGAATTTGCCAAGTAGGCTAGGCTGTCTGGCCAACAAGCCCAAGGGTACACCTGTCTCCGGCTCCTCAGTGTTGGGATTATAAGCACTGTACCATGGCCAGATACTTTTGAACATGGGCTCTGGGAACTGAATTCAGTGAAGGGGAAGAAGACCATGGTGACATTGGTGGCTGTCCCACCCTGTGAGCCCTCCGTGGGTATCTGTGAAATAATCTGTCCCCACTTCTGATGTGGACTTGGCATCATCACCCACCTGAACAAGTACAGGCTCTGAGAACAGAGCATCATCATCTTCGTCCTGCTGAGCAGGAGGCAGTGGCTTCTCAGGGGACTTAGTGGGGGTAGCCTTGGGCAGCAAGCTGGCAGGGGCCTGCACAGGCTGGGGCACCTCTGGCTCTGTGCTTACACTGGAGAGGGTTTGCTGTTCTTGAGGCATAGCCTTGACCTCCCTGTCTTTTGTGGTGGGCTCCTGGCGGTAACAAGGGAGTTTTTCTCCCTTTTCCATGAACTTTATCTGGCTGGGTGTCAGTGACTGGAACTCGGCCTCAGGCCCCTCCCGAGAGCGCTCAGCGTTGATCTTCCAGAAGGACGCTTCCTCGTCTTTCCTCGAAGGACCCAGGGCATCCAGGCTAGAGGATCTGCTGCTTTGGGCAGGCTTGGCAGCCTGTGAGCCCTGAGGAGCCTTGGCCAGGGGCCTGGGATCACTGGTCATGGTGGCTGTGCTGGGCTCCTGAATGGATAAAGAGGAGATGCTGAACTCCATCTGACTCTGTGGGGAAACAGAAGAGACAAGTGAGAAAAAGCCTTAGAACTCCCTGGGACAGAGAGCCAACTCACACTGTTCCTCACATGTATGCAGACACTGCAACAATATAGACTGTTAGCCATCTGTTGGTCCCAAGTGACAATTTTCATAGTAGTCCTTACTATCTACCTGAAACACACAGGAGCTATGAGGCCAAACCCTGTCACCATGCACCCTGAACAGCCCTAGACCAGAATCAAAGCAATGATCAAGGATCCCTGTTGGCTATGAAGAGTACATGGCTGGGCCCATCATGGTTCTGACTTTTCCTGAGAGGTTGCTGCAGGCAGGTGAGGATGGATGTGTGGGCTCCTCAGGGTATCAGAGTCCTCAGGGAAGGGAGGCTACACAAGCACAGTCCATACTCCATGTCATCGTGCTCGGACAGACCACTTTTTTGGCCTATATCCAGTCAACCATGGTGACTTCTAAAACACTGCCACTGAGCAGTTCTGACAGAAATCATTGCCAGGAATTCCGAGCCTTCCATCAAAGGAGAGCTAACTTAGCTAACTTCAGGCCATGCTATCCCCGCTCTGCAGAACTCATCATTCTCGATAGCAAAACCAATCCTGAAAAGTTCACTTCCCATCACTTCCTCCACTTTCTTATAAAAATAAATGACATTATAGAAAGCTGAGAAAATAAAGCACAGAAAAAAAAATCAGTCATAACCCCCCCCCCCCCGCCATGATTGTATTTTTTGTGCCACATTTTCATACATGTTAGCTGTGGTCTTATCAGATCTGTAAGGTGGGATGTCACTTCACCAACACATCATGAGCATCACTCAGCTCTTTCTTGGTCTTCACCTCTCCCCCCCCCAACATATATACATGGGTGCATGTACACATGTAGAGGCCAGAGAACAACTTCAAGCATGTTCCTCAGATGCTAGTGCTGTATAATAAATTCTTCTGAGATAAAAGAATTCCATCTTGGAAGAAATGTCCTCGAGACTCAGAAGGTAAACAAACTCAATAGTTTTAGGAAGTCCCTGAATCTGATCAAATTCACTAGGCTCTTCCCTCCTATGCATATATAAGCAATGACGACTGCTGAGAGATGCCATCAAAAAACCAGAAGTGATACAGACCAACTGAGCTCCATGGAAGACATGTTCTCCAATCTGTTCAGTTGCCTGCAGGCTATGCACTGTGTTTTAGGTTTCCAACTTTGGTGAGCTGTCACTTATGTTGGATGGGCTTTTGGTAATGCAGCTGTCTTTGAGTCATTTTTGTACTTGTAAATGACCCCCCAACCTGTACTCCTGTAAATTACCCCCAATAAAACACACCAAGTTGCCTTTGGTGGTGTCCTTACTCTTATCTGCTGTTGGTTTTCTTCTGGGATGAGCAGGCATCTGTTCGCATTTCCCCAAGAATACTAGAACGCCATCCACTTTGTTCTTTGATACAGTCTCTCACTGGTCAGAAACTCAGAGGCTAAGCTAGCTGGCCTACAAGCCCCAGGTTCAGTCTGTTCTATGTCTTCAGCTCTAGGAAAATGAGTGACTGACACCATGTCAGAGTTTCTTACCTGTGCTCTAGGGAATCCCACTCATGTCCTCATACTGCAAGGAGAGCTATCACAGCCACTGTGGCTGTCAACACTTCCCTTGGTAGTTGCCCCAGAATCATCTACTTCACCTTCTTAAAACGTTGATATCACTCCTGCAATCCGGGTCACTGGGACTATCTTTGTGTACATTAGCTGTCCTGTTCAGGGTTAATCTCTTCATACTTGCAGAAACAAAATATCAGAAAGCAAAGGTTTGAACTCTCTCCATGTGGTTTCAGATGCTCACTGTCATGCTGCTTTATAGAGCCAGGATGCGTCTTATGCCCCAGTCGTAGGTCACAGTCATTTCTGCTCAACTAAGTTGATCATTTCAACCTGTGTTGACTCAGAAATCAGTGGGATGCACATGGCATTACCTGGGAAATGGACCAGTCCATTTTCTTTTTGGTTTTTTTCTTTTTTTTTTTTTTTAAGGGAAGCAAAAAAATAGTAAATTAACACAGATAGTGACACTATGTAAAAGGACAGGGGAGAGGGTTCTTTAGCCAGTTAGGGTTTGAATGGCAGGGCCCCAGCAGTTTGGAAGCAACATATCTAGCCTCTCATAGAAGCAGGAAGGGGCAGGGATTGGAGATCAGGTCCTTGAAACTTCCAAGCTGTCAAGCTAAGAGATGGTTGGCTCCATCAAGGGGACAGAAGGCTGGGAAACCCTAGCACAGGTCTTCCTCAGTGAACCTGCCCTTAGCACTGTGCAGAGGCAGTATCCTAGAATGCTCCATGAATTTACATACAGTCCTGCAAATCATAAGATCCTATCGAGGTTCCTATCCATATGCGAGGATCTTAGGACAAAACAGAACATAGCCCTCTTCCATATGAGCCACAGGCTCAAGACAGTATACCACATGCTCCCTGAATGTGAAGCCAGCAGCTAGCTGTCCTTTGCCTAGAGATGAAGAACACAAGTACAAACCAAGAACCTAGGCAGCCTGGAAATGCAACACCCCTAAGAAAGAGCGATCTACATTTTGGCTCTACAAGAAACCATGGATCCAACATGGTAGATGTATAGGAGGCCAGGAGGCCATACTGATATATGCATGTGGCCTCCGGAGAACTCAGCAGGTCAAGAGAGGATCATAAGTTCTTTTATATAGTGCCACTAGCAACCCTTTAAGGAAAAATAGAAAGGGAAGAGGATGGAGGTACAGAGTGATTAGTTTCCCTGGGTTACTAGTCTAGTAGGAGGCTTTGTAGCTGGGATTTCAGCTCAGATCAAGAGACTCCACAGCTTGGCTAAAGTATGTCATGGAAATGGCAGGGTCCTGTCCATCATATGACTCATCTGTACTCATTAATCTATTCAACTTTTAAAATATTCTTTTTTTTTTTTTTTTTTTTTGAGACAGGATCTCACATAGCCCAAGGTAGCTTCAAACTCTATGTTGCTAAGGTTCTCTTGAACTCCTGATCCCCCTGCCTCTACCTCCTAAGTTCTGAAACTACAGGCCACTCACCCTCAGGATCATTTCTAGGTCCAGCATTCTGAAAACTGCCTATTTTCAAATTCCCTAGTAGGACGGACACAAAGACCCTTGGTACAGAGAGGCATGATGTTTTTCTTAAGTAAGCAAACTGCTCAAAACATAGCCTTGAAATGCTCAAGACTTGGAGAAGGGGTTGGCTTTGATCTGAAAATTATAAAGCACAAAAAACCAGTTGTTTTCCATGCCCAGGCTTCTTTGGTGGGGGTGGGGTGGGTCCTCCACTCTGGTGTGTGCTTAGAAGACTGTGGATTGCAAAGCCAAACATCCTGACATGTGGTGGTCGGACAGAGGAGGAGAGCCGGGCTTGGAATCTAAGGTTATGTCACTGCTGGAGTGACAGCGCTTTCATCAACTCGGGTAACCAAATGCTCTGCAGTTTCCAGTGGGAGGTTACATCAACTCAGAAAGGGCACACTGTCAGGAGCAGCTATCTATCTGATTTGAAGCACACACAAGGAAGCATGGTGGTGTGCTCTTTTTATCCCAACACTCGGGAGGCAAAGGCTGGCGGATCTCTGGGGAATTTGAGGCCAGCCTGGTCTGTATAGTGAGTTTCAGGAAAGCCAGAGTTACAGAATAGACCCTGTCTCAAAAAACAGAAAGCAAATAGAAAGGGGGAAAAAAGCAGCCAAGGTATGGTGGCTTTTCCTTACAATCCTAGCACTCAGGAGACCAAGACAGGAGGATTACTGTGGGTTGGAGACCAAACTGGGCTATATAGAAATTATCAGGGGCTGTTCCTGCAGACCCAAAGCTCAGGATCTCCGAGCCACAGGATAACAGGATATCCACGAGGAGCCCCACTGAGGACCTAGTATTGATGATGCAGCAAAAATCAGGGACCTCAAGCCAGACCAACTACTCAATGCAATGAACACTTGCAAGTAACAATATACAGACAAGGACTGTGTGACTCAATGTGTTACTACAGCTTCTACAATGAGACTTTTCTTTCTGTTTTCTTTTTAAGACCTATCTTGTTTTGTCCTGGGGGTGGAGGTCGCAAGGATAGAGGGCAATGGGAAGGAATGAGGAGATATGTGGGATGGAGATGCACGATGTGAAATCCGCAAAGAATCAGTAAAAAGTTAAATCTGAAGAAGAAAAGAAATTAACGGGCCAGCAAGTCACAGCAACACCCTATACCGGAAACAAAGATGGAAAAGGGGTGAGGGGGTAAAGGAGGAAGAAGAGGAGGAGGGGGCAAGGGAGGGGAGGCAGCAGCTCCTAACCCGTCTGCCCCCTTTCCCTGTTTTCTTGACCCTTAACTTTGTACATAAAGTGTGACTGGTTTACTCTCACAAGCCAGCCTCTTCCTGAGAGGTAGTGAAGGACCTCTCACTGCCTCCATAGGAAGAGAAGGAACTGTGAACTGAATAGGCAAACACTATCTGGTGGCTGGGTGGAGAGAAAATATGTTCTCTGTCCCCATCTATGTCGGCTCAGCTGAAGAACCAGGAAATAGGCTCAACAAAGATACTCGAAACTGAAGTACCACCACCCCTCATGGGTCAGGGACCCAAGGTCCCCATTCTGTGCTTCCCTTACAGCCTGCTGGGAAATAGCCTTTCTTACAACTGTCTCTTATGGTTGCTGATACAACCTGATAATTCCAGGCTCACAGGAGGTAGAGAGGGCAGAGCTTTGGCTGTCCCAGGACCCCCTAGATCCCGTAAAGAGGGTGGGGTTATGAAACAGTGTGGGGGCTGGACAACAGAAACCATGGGGAGCATCCCAGCCCTGGGAGCCAGAGGGGGTTCTCAGCAGAGCACCCACAGTGTAGCTCTCCTATTCCAGGTTCAGTCTGCCATAGGTCCCACCTAAAGAAAACAGGTACCAAGTCCCAAGGACCCAGAAGAAGGCAAGAGAGAGCCCAGCACCTCTTGGGAAACCACCAGGGACACTATAGCTACCTGTATCTTGATCCCAGACACAGAAGTTAGCTGACTTCACACCACACAGACTTGGGAAGAACAGTCCAGAAATATTAGTTGACTGACCAGGTGCTATGTGTCTGTCATGGAAGCCTTTCCCAGAAGTGACATGAAGGAGCACACTCACTGTCCCTCTTTCATGACAGAAGAGCCAGCATGGCAGCTCACCCAATCTTTCCAGAGACTGCACTGGTTTTAGAGGCCAAACCAGAACATCTCCACATGGGGTCCACACAGGCCAAGATGGAAAACAGGAAGACTGGATGCCAGGGATGAGTTTTTCCAAATGGCCTGTCTTTTTCAGGCATGGGAAGGAGATCATGCTAGCCTTCTCTCAGTGTCCAGGCTATAGAGCCAGCCCTGCAGAAGGATGCTGCATAGAAGGTAACAGGAAGGGACAGTATCCAGTAGGTTGTGGTTATGGCATGAGGTGAAGGTAGAAAGTGTAAGGGCCTCAACTGAGTATCTTCTGTGATCCTGGAGACATGGGAACAGAAGAGGAAGACAAGAATTTCCTCAGCTCATGGCAGCACCCCACTTGCCCTCCATGCCCAGGGTTCCTGACTTCATCAGTCAGCAGAATGTGGCACCGTCAGCCCATGTGGGGAACAGGGCTCAGCTGGCCACATCCATTCTAAAAACGGCAAGACCACAACAGAGCCCAGTGTCTATTTTTATGCCCTACTCACTGGAGAGGAATGTATGATATTCAGCAAATTAGGGAGTACATGCCACTAAGAAGTACTGTTTAGATTGGCAGCCATTAGCAAAGCAAAACTGTTAAGAAAAAAGGCAGTCTCACACATACACACACACAGAGTCAGAAAGAATCAGAACATCTCCATTAACCAACTGATGTTTAGCACATATTCTTCCCTCTCACCCCCCAAAAGACAAAGAGGGGGACCCTGGAAAACTTTTAAGAGTCACAAAATTAGCATAGGGGACATCTTCTAGAGGTGAGCCAGCATGAACGGAAAGCTTGAGACACAGCTGGGCCTTGAGTCCGTTCACCATGGAGATAAATCGCACATGCCCTAGTTTAGAAGCCCTGAGGTGGATAAATACTCACCCATCAGTCCGGCTCCAAGGTAGCAAAAACCCACTGTCATCATGAGACCCAGAAAGTGGCAGGCAGGGAGGTAGTCAAAGCCCAGGAGTCAATGACAAGAGACACATGAGTCTTAGCCCTCAAGCCTTGTCCTGTGACAGGGACACAGGCATCTATGCCTCCCTCGAGAGGAAGATAGACAGTATTGGGCAGAGAACATCCCTGTTTATCTTTTCCTGCCTTAGTTTCTCCTTTCAGAAGGAGGTGATGGACCATCAGAGGTGTTGGAGTCCTGTGTTCAACAGTTCTCACATGGATGTTGTTGGGACAGTCAGAAATGGAATTTATACAGCAGCTGGAAAGGTGGGGGGGGGGGAGATCTTCAATACAAGGTGAGTGAAATCCAGCAAAGACACTGTGTGGAGAGGAAAGACAGGTGTGGAGAGCAGTGAGGGGTCTGGGGCCTTCGGGAGACCTGTAGGAGCCTAGGCCTCAGGCAGCATTTAGGCTGCTAAACTAAAGGACTAAGTGTACAATAGTCTACACTCAAGGAAAACATGAATGGGTCTAGGGCAGAAGGCCACAAGGCTGAGCTCTAGTTTTCAGGAGGGTGTTAGGATAGTCCAGAGGGAAAGATAGAGGGGGAAGGTAGGGAGGAAAAAGGACAGCCATTAAGCAGTGAAAGGGCCTTCCTAAGGAAGATACATGGGCCCCAGAAGAGCAGGGGTTACGTTGTGATGCGATTGGGTGCAGCCTATGGGGCTATGCCCCTTAAAAGTCAACTAACATTGTGGAGGTACATGCAAGGCCATAGCTTAAAACTAAGAGCCCCCCTCTGTCCTCCATGGGTAGTAACACCTCTGAACCAGGGCAAGCGGGCACTATGTTCTCTAGTCAGATGGTTATGTGACCTGCTCACCTCACCTATGGCAGAAACAGGAACAGGATGGAGGAATTTAGGTGTGAGTATAAGTTGAGGGAAGGACCTAGTCTGAAGGACAGGAGGTGTGTTGGCATGTTTATGGGTGAGTATGTGCTCACAGAGGTGTTTTTTCCTCCTGAGGAAGGCAAGGCCTGAAGGCTCCCTGCCCTGAACGGTCCACCCAAGCCTGGACATCAATGATTGGATTCCTCTCAGCCTCCTTAGGCCGTTGGTTAGGCAGACAGAAGCCAGACAGCTTGTGGGGAGAGAGATGTTGGGGATGGGTCCCAAGGGCTTAGCTCCCTACACATTCTCCAACTTGTCTGAAGCCCAGGCAGCCTGGGAATGCACGGAATCTTCCCCATTCCTTCCTCCCTCCCAGTCTGGGGCCTTTTGGATGCTGGGTTTTTCCTCTGGAAACACAGGAGCCTGAGAAAGGAACGCAGCAGTCCCATGGGCATCCCCCCTAACCTCCCAGCTTGCTTGCCAAACTGACAGATGAGCGGAAGAGATTTCAGTGGTGACCATTTCCCTGCGGGGGGTCTTGAGGGGGCAGGGTAGTGGAAGGGGTGCTGGCAGTTTCTGTCAGATATAGAGGGGTGTGTCTTGCATGATGGAAAATTTGGATATGGTCATTAGCTTGATCCAATATATGCAAATACCAAAACATTTTGTGCTTCACAAACACGAAACTGTGTAATAAAATGACAGTATGGGAGAGAGACAGTGAGTGCTGGGTGCACAGCTACGTGAAGAAAGTAAATACCACAGAACTGCACACTAAAGGTGGCTGGGGGAGGGGCTGAAGAGATGGATCATCAGTTAAGATCGTGGACTGCTCTTTCAGAAGTTCTGTCCCTGTGTCTGACAGCTCCATTCTTCTGGCCACTCCCCTGCACACATACATATACACATACATATTTTTTTTTTTTAAGTTTTCTCAGGGGCTAGAGAGATGGTTCGGTGGTTAAGAGCACTGGCAGCTCTTCCAGAGGTCCTGAGTTCAATTCCCAGCACCCACATGGTGGCTCACAACCATCTGCAATGAGATCTGGTGCCTCTTCTGGCATTCAGGTGAACATACAGATAGAATACCATATACGTAAAATAAATAAATCTTAAAAAACTGTTTTCTTAAGTGGTTAACTGAGACTGAAGAGATAGCTTAAATAAAGCACTTGCCTTGTGAGCACAGAGACCTAAGACTGATTCCCGGAAACCATAGTTAAAAAAAGAAAAAAAAAAAACAAAAAGCTCCAAGCTCCAAGAGATAGCTCCATGGTTAAGTAAGAGTGCATACTGCTCTTACAGAGGACCCAAGTTTGGTTCACAGCACCCACACTGAGAAGCTCATAACTGCCTGTAACTCCAGTTCTCAGGGGATCCAAAATGCTATTTTGGCCTCTATAGGTACCTGCACTCACGGATACCGGATACTCACATTCTCTCTCTCTCTCTCTCTCTCTCTCTCTCTCTCTCTCTCTCTCTCTCTCTCTCTCAATAATAAGCTTGGAAAGAAATAAAGGTAAATGGAGTGATGTATGCCTGTTACCCCAGTGCCAGGGAAGGAGACAGGCAGATCCCTAAGGCTCCCTGGCTTCCCTGAATTTGCAAGTTCCAGGTCACCAAGAGACCTTGTCTTAAAAAACAAGGTGAATGGCACCTGAGGAACCACACTTGAGTTTGGCCTCTGGCTTCCATATGTATGAGCACACACTTGCATATACACTTGAGAACACACACACAAAGTAGTAAATTGGCTGGATGTGCTCAGAGGCAGAACGTGTGCTCAGTATGTGTGAATCCCCCAGGTTCAATGCCCAGCACCCCTCCTTAAAAGCTGTTAGTAAAAATTTATATTATGTGAATTTTATCATAATTAAAACTATAGACTAAGATATTGCCCGGTGGTAAGCCTACCTAGTATTTGGCCCTAGAGCCAATCCCCAGCACTACAGAAACAAATATGCCAGGAGTGGTGGCCCACCCAAACCTGTGAGCCCAGTACCTGGGAGGCTGCAGCAGCAGGGTCGCTGGGATTGCCAGGATCACCAGGAGTTGGAGGCCAACCTAAGCTACATAGTAAGTTCAAGGCTAGCCTGAGCTATATAGAAACTATGTCTCAAGGGTTGGAGGGCTGAGGCTGGTGAGATAGCTCAGAGGATAAAGTTACTGATACTGAGTTCAATACCCAGAACTTATAAGCTAGGAACAGAGAACCAAGTCCCCCAAATTACCACTCAACCTCCGCATGGTGTGCATGCACATACACATAATAAACAAAGAAACAAATATAAAAAATATTAAAGATCAGTGGATGATAGAGTTAAAGCATTAAGAAACGCCTCAGAATTAACAGTAGAGAGAGGCCCACTCCAAGTGCCAAACCTTGTATTAAACGTGCTGCAAACAGTGTGCCTCTTGCCCCACACCTTCATTCAAGCAGGCCAGACACTGGCCAGGCCCAGGAACAAAGCAGGTTCACTGCCGGGCAGTTTCTATTCTACCAAGAGGCCTCATGGGCACCTCCACCTCCACTAGGGTCACTGCCACACTGTGGCTCCCTGTGGCTGGCACCACCCAGGTTGTGACTGAGGCGCTCCTGGGGTTTTGGATGACAGGGATCAATCCTAGTAGGGCCACCAAGAACAGCCCAGCTAGGCCTGCTCTGACCCACAGAATCACAGTTGGATGGTGCTGTTTTGGGCCACTGGCCCTGGGAAAATGTTTGGATCAGTGACAATTGATAAAATGAGGTAAACATCCATAAGAAGAAAAACCGTGGGGTCTGATTTCCAACATGCTCTTAGAGATCAGGACCCCACGCTCACTAAAGCTGCCTCCTGTGTGGGACTCCTGATCAAGGTCTGGTCACCTTTAAGTCCCTATGAGGATGGCAGCCCATTTCTTAGAAGCAGAGGTGAAAGTCCTCCGAGGTACTGGCTGAGGCGTGAGTGGGGAGGCTTTCTTAACTCTACATTGACTGAAGAAGGGGCAGTGCTTCACATCTCTGCACACCCTCCGTGCCCTGCTCTGCCTCCAGAAACTTCGGCGCTGAATTAGAGGGAATGGGAACCTGAGGGCAGAGGCAGCATCCGGACAGCCCAGCTCCCAGCTGACTGCCTTCATCCCAACTCTCTGTGCAGAACCTGAGTTCTCCACTAATCTACAGCAGAAATTTAAAAGGCCCTACAAGGCCTTGACATGGTGGCATTTCACATGTGATCCCAATACTGAAGAAGCAAAGGCAGAGGGACATTAGTTTGAAGCTAGCCTAGACTACATTAGATGGTGAATCTCAGTCTTAAAGACCTATGTGATGCAGAAGTTGGCTTCTTTATTTCAGGATATTTAGGATCTGTAAGATGTATGTATATGGAGGGCTAGAGGAATCCAGTTTGCTATGTGAATATGTTGATGGGAATGGATGCCTAGGTCCCCAATCACTTTTCACATCAAACATGAGAACAATTTCAAAAGTCACCACATCAGTGTCAAGACTGGTCACCTCCCTTAGGTCAACTACTGAGTATTAGATGCAGTTCATAGCACGAGGTGGTGTGGCTGTCCCCACCCTCCAAAGACATGGTCTAGAGGAGGGGGAACCTTTCAAGGTCCCTTGGAACTCCACCAATGTTCCCCCAACTGGAGCCTCTCTCTCCACAGGTCCCCTGGGTGCCAGGGTTGGCTGGGATAAGGGCTGTGATCAAAAGCAGTCGGGAAGAGTGAATAAAAACAAGAAACAAGGCTTTTGAACTTCGTGCCTGAAGAGCCCATTCCACACACAGCCCTCTCCTTGGCAGCACCGTCCACTTGAGACAATGCCATGAGGAAAGCTGGAAGTTGGAAAACCGTGGCCTTCTGCCTCTCCTCGACTATAGGACACTTGCTTCTTTGTGGTCTTGCTGCTGCTATGTTCCTTCTCTTGGACAACAGGGAGATGGGGACACACCCGGAAGTCTGGCTTGATGCTCTGGCAGTGATGACAATCAGTGCATGAGTGACTGTGAGACCAGGGTCCATTTCCATGTGTCCATGTGTGTCTGTGCATGTGTACACACACACGAACCAGCCAAGGTTGGCTAAGCAGAAGTTCTAAGTTGTCACCAAGGGGCATCTATCACCAAAGTGCCAAATACTGGTGGGCTAAAGTATGAAGAAAGAGAAGTCCTCTGACAGGCCAGCCTTCACCCAAGATGGCTGGAGTTGACCAGAAAACTCATGGGCCTTGGGGATACCTTGGGACACTATGGGACTGACAGACCCATACACAGGTTCAGTTCCCCAAGGACCCTGCCACTTTGTCCTACCAACACGTAGCCCAGCATTAAGGACCACACATAGCCCTTTGCACCTATCAAATGTTTAAAGAAAATGTGCAAGTACTCATATATTTTTAAAAGAGACAAATAGATGTGAATTTCATTCAACTTACCCTTGTTTCCCAGGAGAATGGGGCTGAATGCTCATCTTGCCAAGTTATGTCCTGAAATAAAAATTCAAGAATAAGTCTGAGGCCCAAACTCTGACAACGTTGTGCAGACATCCATCCAGAACTATGAGAGACACCAATACAGGACAACTGAGCTCAAAAAACCTGGATGTCTCAGTGCTTGCCACAGTCAGCATGGGAAATTGCTGCAGCCTGAGCTGCTGGTTCTCTCCTGCCAAACAGGCATCTCAGTGAGACCCCAGCTGCCTCAGCCCAAGACAGGAGCTTCAAGAAATGGGATGGGGGCTGGAGGGATGACTCAGCGGTTAAGAGAACTGGCTGCTCTTCCAGAGGACCTGGGTTCAATTCCCAGCACCCACATGGCAGCTCCCAACTGTCTGTGCTCCTGTTTCAGGGGATCTGATGCCTTAATACAGACAGATCTGCAGGCAAAACACTAATGTACCCAAATAAAAATAAATTATATATGATTAAATAAAGAAAGAGAGAAGGAGAGAAAAAGAAAGAAGCGAGACGATGTTATTGTCCTCAGCAAAAACAGGGTCAAGTCCCAGCCTGACCAGGGCAAACTGTATGATCTGGTGTGAGGACACAACCTTGTGAGTTTGTCTCCTTGCTTCTGTGAGGGGCTCATTGTGAGGTTGTAACCTGGCAACTTGTGCAAAGAACACAGCCAGCAACACACTTGCGTCCCCTCCTCCTGGCGCGTGAAAGGCACTGGTAGCAGTCAGTGGACAAAGCATCAAGCAGGGCAGTGCAAGTGTCTGATCCTAACAGAGCTGGTGCGGCCCTGAGCCCAGCACACAGTGCGGAGAAGACCTCTTCAGAGCACTCCCTGGGTTCTTCCTGGGCTTGCAGATCCTGTTTGTTAGCTAGAAGAAAGGCCTTGGACCTCCTCTCCACCCCCACAGAGTACCTGTCTGTGCCTGGCTGCTCTAAAACATGGAACAAATTTTTGACTTTATTTTTTTTTTTTTTTTTTACCACAGACTGGCTTCAAATTCACTAAGTGTTCATGGATGACCCCCAACTCCTGATCTTCCTGTTTCTACTTTCCAAGTGCTGAGATTACAGACATATTCCACCATTCCTGGTTTATATGCAGGGAAATGAATGCAGGGCTTTAGGCCAGCACTTTATCAACAGAACAATGTCTGAAACCCCAGCTAAAATATGTAAATTGAGAGTGACATTAATTCTATGTTCATCTCCCACCGTCCCCAAACAGCTCCTAGGTGATTTATATCACTCCATGTACCCAATAAATTATGTCCCTTGTGACCTACTAGCCAGGTGACCTGGCTCCACCTTCCACAGCTCCACAGAGAGAGCTGTGTGCCCGTAGCTCTTTCTTCAGATGCTGACAGAGCCCTGCCCCTGACCAGCCTCACAGATGGCAGGAACTCCTGAAGAATGCTTGCAAGCACAGCAGCCACCTAGGCTGCCTGCCAGCTTTCCCTAGGCACACCCCTGCTGAGCTGAGGAGCAGTTGAGGTCCAGTTAAGAACTATAATAACAAAGGCTCTGTGGCTCTGGGCAGTTGAGAGCCTGCTCCTAAGAATGAGGGAATGAGGAAACTTCACAGAAACACAATAAGCTCTTTCCCAGCCCTATCCCCAGAGCTGGAGAAGCCCAGGGTCCATAGTTATAAGATCAGGACCTCTGCACAAGCTAGGTCCTCACATACCACCCCTCACACATGTCACACATTTCTATTCCCAAAGCACCCCAGTGTGGGAGGTGGAGCCCTGAGTCTTCTAGGATGGAGGTACCAAGAGTAAAGCAGCCATATTTAGATAGAAAGCCCCTTGCAGTAGGTGGTGGCTGCACAGTATGGACTATCCTACCGTGGTTCCTGGGGCTAGGACTCGGTGCAGCAGGAGGGGCTGCAAGTTCATACTTAGGTCCTTTCCTCCAGTGGGTGTGCAGAGGATCCAAAGACTGCACAGTAACACCAGAGAAAGCCTGTTCACTTAGATACATGTTATAGCAAGACCACACTATAGACAATATACCCCCAAGACCTGGATAGGCTACAACAGTAAAGTGTGGCCAGGCATTAAGAGAACCAAAAGGCACCTCAGCTATGCAGCCAATAATACAGTCCAGCATAAATAGCCATTGATCCGGCACTGTGGTAATATGCATTTGGCAACATCTGTTGGAGATCTTGGCTCCAGAACAGACTTACACTGCTTTTTAAAAATATTTACTTATGTGTCTGTGTGACTGTGTATGGATATGTACACATGAGTGCAAGTGCCTATGGAGGCCAGAAAAGGGTGTCAGACGCCTTCAGCTGGAGTTACACAGTATATGGGTGAGCCACTGTACATGGGTGCTGGGAACCAAACTCAGGTCCTCTGCAAGAGCAGCAAGTGCTCTTAACCTCTGGGCTGTCTCTCCAGCCGACTTGGGCTATTTTGCACTACACAGTCGTCAGGCAAAACTTCTAAAATGAGAACAGGGTCACTGCATTCCACTTTGAAATTTTGGCTAAATTATAGTTACTTCCAATGTCTAAATTCTGCCCTTCCAAAAATGGCCTGGCTATCTGGAAGGATGTGAGTCAATGCCTGGGAGCAACAGCTGTAGCTGGGGACTCTTCTCATCTATGTGGCCACCCGGGAAGGAGACAGTGAGTTAAATGACCCCAAAGTCTCTCAAATTTTAGGCTCTCGGGACACTATGTGCTCCTCTCAGAGGAAGTAAGGCAGACAGCCTTCAATGGAAAGCAAAACAGGTCAGTAGAACAGATACTGCTTATTCTAGATGTGACTTGTGAGAGAAGTGAAGGGCTTCCGTTGTCTGTCTAATGTGTTTCCCGCTGAGACCACCAGCCCAAGCCATGTTGGTGGACAGAAAGAGAAAAAGATGTAGGAATCAGAGTGGGCAGAGGCTGGACCTACTCCTGTGTCACCTGGCCTGACTTCTGATGAGTTCTGTGAGGTATCCTGAATCTCCAAAGATAAGTCATAGGCTCCTGGCTGTGGCAGGCAAGTGTGAGCAGGACTTCAGGAAACAAAAGTCAGGGCTCAGTGCTTGGTGGGTCAGAACCCCAGGGTCGCTGCCTACACTTCCTGGATTCCATGGAGGGTCAAGACTGGGAGAGGTCACTGAGATTTCCCCTTAACTTTGTGTCAACTGTTTTTCGTTTGCTTCAGCAAGAAGCTTAATCAAGAGGCAGATTCCTTGGATTTCTGCAATTCTGAGCTCATAAAAAATAATAAAGCACTTGGCAAAAATAAATCTGCCAAACAAAAATGTGATGGGAGTTATGTCGTCAGCTAGCAGTGGCTTTGCCTCCAGCCACAGACTGTGCTGGTATCAGAGCAGGTTCCCAGGCCGCCAGCAAAAATGGCAGCAGAATCTCAAAGTGGCAGTTCCTGCTCCCATACACAGAGATACACTCACATTCACAGACAAACTCACACTCACACAAAGATACTCCAGACAAACATATTCTCATGCACAGATACACTCCTACACATAGACACAACTCCATACATAGATATACAGACGCATTCCCACACATTGAAGCTCTCACACTGTCATACACACAGAGACACACTCACAGACATATATACACACATAGACATACCCAGATACACACATAGACCTGCATACAGAAACACACATACAGACACACTCACAAGCACAGCACAGCACAGCACAGCACAGCACAGACATATATATACACACACACACATACAATGCTTCCTCTTTTTCTTCTGCTTCCATAGTAACAGGAGGCAATCAAAATACAACCAGATGCAGGCCTCTTCTGGGATCGTGCACACTCATTTTGGGACTGCTAGAAAGCCCTCTGCCTGCCTTCCAGGCACCCAGATCTGAAACAGTGGAAGCACAACACACTTATGGCCCTCAGACCTCAGGACAACACAGGTGGCCTTCACCCTGGCCACCTATTACCCTCAGAGCCAGAAGCCCATTTGAAAGAGAAGACACCACAAGTCTGGCTGGACTTTTGTGGAGCACAGTGTAAGAGTATCCCTACCACACATCACCAAATCAGACTAGGCAAAGCTGAATGGAAGCCACAAGGGACACAAGTATAAGAACACAGAGGCATGGAAACCCACAGAAAACCACAGAAGGCAGCAATTCAAAGCAGGTATGTACCACAGGAGGGCCTGCTGGTCCTCACAAGGGTTCCAGACAGAGACATTAAACAGCTATTACCACAACCATCTCAGGTGCACTTGCAGCCTGTGAAATGTTGATCCAACTCAGTGTCTCCAAAGGAAAACAGTATTTCTATGTGTGTAATATAGATAAGCATAGACTTCACATTACGCTAAATGAAATAAGCCAGACACAAGAATAAATACTGTTTTTATGATCCCATCCTCATGCAGTACTAGAATATGAAAAATCATAGCGACAGAAAACAGAAGCTGCCAGAAGCTAGAGGGGATGGGGAGAACGGGCAGTTATTGTTAACCTGTACTGTTTTGTTGCTTAAAGGATATAAAGTTTCATTTCAAAACAACACAATAGCAGGGCAAGAAAGTGGATGGCTTAGTGTGATGATCTGAATTCAATCCTCCAGAATGTGTAAAGGAGGAAGGAGAGAACCAGCTCCATAAAACTTCCTATGAATGCCACATAAACACTGGCACACATGCTCACATACATATATCATGAATATGCAGAATAAAAAATAATAATTTAAAAACAAACATAGGGCCAGACTTGGTGGTGCACACCTTTAATCCCAGCACTCAGGAAGTAGAGGCAGAAAGATCTCTGTGAGTGTGAAGACAGCCTGATTGACATAAAAAGTTCCAAACCACACAAAACTACAAAGTGTGACCCTGCCTCAAAGACAAAACAATGGGAAAAACCCCAAATATGGCTGGGCATGGCAGAGCACATCTGTCATCTCAATGTTCAGGATGCTGAGGCAGAGGGATGTGAGTTCCAGACTAGCCTGGGTCCTATAACAAGACTCTATGGCAAGAGTAAATAAATTATCTGGAACTGGACAGTGGGAACGATGAGTACACTTAGAAATGGTTGAAAGGGGGATGTGGATGAAGCTCATTTGGTAGAGTGTTTCCCTGGAATGTACAAAAGCCCTGGGTTTGGTTTTAAGCACTGCACAAAGAGGGTGTGATGATACACCTTTGCAATTTCAGCATTGGAAAGGGGAGGCAGGAGGATCCGAAGTTCAAGGCCCTTCTCAGCTACATAGAGTTGGAAGGTCTGATATGTAAGATCCTGTCTCTTAAAATATATATATATTATTAACATAAACTGGACACGGCTCACATTGGTAATCCTAGCACTCAGGAAGTAGAGGCAGGAGGATCAGAAATGCAAACTCATCCACAGCTACACAGCAAGTTCAGGGATTAGCTGGGAATCATGAGACATTGTCTTTTTATGGTTTTTGAGACAGGTCTCCTTCCGTAGTCCTAGCTATCCTGGAACTCACTCTGTAGACCAGGCTGGCCTTAAATTCACAGAAATCTACCTGCCTCTGCCTCCTGAGTGCTGGGATTAAAGGCCTGTGCCACCACACCTGGCCAGAGACACAGTCTTAGAAAAAGGGCTGGTTGCAATGGCAAGTTTTATATTATATATATATTGCCTACCAATAAAAGAAAGTCCTAGAAAGACAAGGAGGAACGGAAGATGCTAATTACTAACCGGAGCTGCCAATTTAGCAGATTGAAGTCTGCGATTTCAACTCTCTGGGGAAAAAGATCAGAGATAGTGTGACCAGGTGTGTGAAAGTCACCTCATGTGCAAAAAGCCTTTACAAACACTGCCCAGCCTCCTATGGATTTACTCATCCCTCCAACTCAGTTCCAGGGCAAATGAGTGGCCTCCTAGTCCTGCAAGGGCGTCTTTGTTCTTGGTGGCATTTGAAGATTACACACTAACCACCAGCGAAGCATGTTTAATCACAATGTTTCAAAACTACAGTCCCTACTGCTTGCCAACTATACACACCCCGACCACAAAGCAGACACCTTCAGCAAAGGTCCATTGCTGCCTGGTGTCCGAAAGTGGAAACCCCAACTATCTAGTCCCAGAAATAGGGTCAGTTTCCTTGGTGACTCAGAAGCAGTGTCTTCAGTTCAAGGTACCTTGGGAACCACAAATGGTCACCATGCCTCTAAAGCCCAGGATCAGGGCAGTTCTAGGGGACAAGGAAAGGCATTGTGACTCAGGCTAAGGAACACTGTCAACCAGAGAGAGCACGATCTGACAGCAGAGCCTGTGGGAAGGAACAGAAAGTCCCCTGTGTTGACAGTGGCCCCTTGGGTAGATGCTGGGTGGCCTGAACAATCAGAGACTCAGAGTGTTCAAAACTACAAAGGCGGTTCCATAACTCAGCTGTAGGTATAATGAGGACAGCTCACAGCTCCTTTCAGGTCCAGCAATTAAGAACACTGCTCCTCTTCCAGAGGCCCTGGGTTTGATCCCAGCATCCCCATATTAGCTCACCAGCACCTGTAACTCCAGATCCAGAGAGTCCAATGATGTGGGAATGCCTTTCTGTATGCTGTGAATATCAATCTTTAAATAAAGGAACTGTTTTGGCCCATGACAGGCACCATAGAAAAAAAAATAGGAGGAGAAATCACAACATAGGTAGGAGAAGCAGGGCGGAGTCAGAGTCAGATCGAACCAGATGCCCAAAGAAGAAACATGTAAGGAACACAGGTGAGTCACGGGCCATGTGGAAGACAGATTAATGAGAATGGGTTGAATTAAGAGGAAAGAGCTAGCTAGCAATGTGCCTGAGCCATAGGCCAAACAGCATGAAGTTAATATAACTGTCTGAATCATTTCTGGGGGCCTAAGCAGCGGTGGGCAGATAAGCAATCTGGAACTGCAGGTCTGTAGGTTTGGACCTCTGGCCGCTTGGGGCCAGGAAACCTTAATGTAACAGTCCAACACCCTTTCCACCCTTCCAGGACTCTGTGGGCATGAGGCACACACATGGTGCACAACACATATGCAAGCAAAACATCCATGCACATATAAAAACTTTAAAAAAGCATCTAAAAGAGAAAAAAAAACAAACAGGAATGAGGGCCAGTGAGATGGCTCAGTGAGTAAAGGCACTTGCCAAACGAGCCTGGCCAACCTGAGTTCAATCCCCAGAACCCACACAGAAGCGGAAGGAAAGCAATGGCTCCAAAGTTGTCCTCTCACCTACACACACACAAACAGCATCCTCCTGTGTATGAGAACACTTGCTTGGACACACACACCCCACTGTAATAATACATTAATTTTTAAAAATAGGAATGAGGCTGGGGATGTAGATGACTCAATGATAGAGGGTTTGCCTAGCATACACAAACTGGTTTAATCCCCAGCATAAGTTAAGAAAGAAAGAAAGAAAGGAAGGAAGGAAGGAAGGAAGGAAGGAAGGAAGGAAGGAAGAAACAAACAAACAAACAAACAAACAAACAAGAGAATGAGGTGATCATTCTCTCTCATGTTCACAGTGGTGGCACAGGCCTATAATCCCAGCTACTCCGGAGGCTGAGACCAGAGGATTCTAAGGCCTACCTTGAGTTCAAGGTCAGCTTAGGGAGCCTAGCAAGACCCTGTCTCAAACTGAAAAATTAGAAAAAGAAAGGACTGGGCTATAGCTTGGTGGCAGAGCATTTGCTTAACATTCAGGAAACGCTGGGTTCATTCTCCATGTACAGAAAAAAACAGAAAGGATGGGAGTTTGAAAAAAAAAAAAACAATTAAAAGATGCCTTAAAGAAAAACTGCCTGTTTGCAACTGTGCATACACTTACAGAAGAGGTGCTGTCACTTAGACTGCCAGGATCTTTATCTTTGCTGTGCGTTCAGAGCTGTAGTTCCAAAGGCAGAAAGCCCTGGTGACTTAGTTTGTGACACATCCACTAGGGATGCATGTTTGGAATCAAGGGCATGGGCAGGGCTAGGGCATCTCTCATGGTGATGAGAATAGGGAACAGACTGGGAGGAGGGAGGTCCAAGGACCAGTAGAAATATGGCCAGCATCCTTTTTGTTACTTACTGAGAAATGGCTACATTCTTCTAACACCATGGGAAACTCTTCCTCAGGGTGTGATTCCTGTCAATCAAAAGATGACTCCAAGACTGCCCATGTCCTCCTTGCCATCCCCAAATGGCACAAACTGATCCTTTTATCTCTGCAAAACCTGCTCCAGGCTGCCATTGGGACACCTCCCATGGAAGCCAGAAATGGAGGCGCCCAGGAGGGAAGCCACGTTTGCTGGCTTGGCTTCTTTCCGGGCACCAGGCCAAATGCTATCAGGCTGAGAACTATCAATCTGCAAAAGGGGCAGGAGAGACAGGCCCAGAGCCTCCCCTCACAGACTGCTGTGTCTGGACAATTCACAGTGCTAACCCAGCAGCCTAGCACAGGGCCCAGGCAAAGGGACAAGAGGCCAAATTTACCTTGATCTCATTTCTAAAATATGCCAGACAGGAGGGACTAGTGATTCACACATTTACCTTCCTTAAAAAACTAAGTCCAAAATACTGAGAAATCAACTCCCAAATCACTGTCTCCACTCTCCAAAAGCCTGAGAGCTAGAAACATAACTCAATTGAGAGCGTGTTTTCTACACAGCCAAGAGGACCTAGCTTACTCCCCAGTACTCAGGTATAAAGCAGGGCATGGTAGTACACACTTATAAGCCGAGAGCTGGGGAGGTAGATACAGAATCCCTAGGACTCACTGGCCAGCTGACCTGGCCTTGCTGAATGGGTGAACCACTGGCTAGACAGAGATTCTGTCCCAAAAAACAAGGTGGATAGCACTAGATAAACACCCTAAATTTGTCCTCTGCATGTGCACAGGCACAAACATAAACACACTCAGAGAGAGGGAGGGAGGGAGGGAAGGAGGGAGGAAGGGAGATAGACAGGGAGGGAGACAGAAAGAGAGAGAAGGTTAAAAAAAAAAAGAAAGAAAGAAAGCTGAGTTTTGGTTCGGAGAGAAAAAGCCCTCTCATGTCCCAGATCCAGAAGCCAAGCATCTGGCCAAACTCATACCCAACAAAAAGGAGAATTCCAGAAGGATCTAGGAGGGGTCTCAAGCAGAGAAGGGTAAGCACTAGGAAGGCCTCAGGCCTACAGAAGGGGCCTGTGGAAAGCAGCTGTCAACTAAGCTGCAGGCTTCAGGGTCTTAAAAACCCAGTCTCTAGAATCCAGGTCAGGGGGCTGTGGGGCTGGCTGACCCACACCATCACTCCTGCCCTGGTCCACCTACCTCATGGAGTAGAGGCAGAGGCAGGCAGATGCCACAGAAGATTCACAGCAGCAGGAGACCCCAGCAAGGGTCTGTCTGGGGCTAAGACAATGGAAATTGCCAATGTGTTTGGGTTCTGCTGAGTGTGGCAGGGAGTTGGGGTTGGGGACAGGAAACAGATGCCACCAATTTCTGAAAATTCAAAGTTCTGGGTTTGTTGGACTATGACAACAGTAGAGTATACTGGTGATCCCTACTCAGCCAAAAGGCTTTTATCTCTCAAAGAAGACTATTCCCAGACCTTCAGTGCTGAAAAGACCTTCCAGAGCAGAAAGGGAGCTGGCAGCCTGGTAAAAGCATCCACTGAAAAGCATGCCTTAATGTTCTCAAAAAAATTTCAAGGCCAAGGGAATGTCCCCAGGGTCCTTGTCTGTTCTGAACCATCGATTCCACTTTATGCTTTACCGTGCCTGAGTGGCACCCTGCTGCTGACATGGCGGAACTTGAACCTGGACCCTGGGGCTCCAGGGCCTCTGCTTCAGTGAAGGAGTTAGGTTAACACTGGAGTTGGGGTAGGAGGCTAGCAGCTTTGAACAAACCAAGTTCTCTGCACATCTCCACTGAGATCAGTTCATGAAGCAAGGATTTTAACTGAGCTGGTGAAAGCTGATGGGGGAGGGGAGTGGCTAAGCACCGTAATCCAGGGTGCTTCTAGTTTCTATGACAGCCTAGAAAAATATTTGTTCAGTTGATTCCTAATGTAGCTAAGATATTAACAGGCCCTTCTTTGCTTCAACACTAAAAGCAGAGACCACTCTCTATACAGGGGACCAAGTTACATTAATAAGACAAGAGGGATCTGAGTTCTGCCCAAGCCATTCAGCTTTATGGAGATCTGGATAAACACACACACACACACACACACACACACACACACACACACACACACACACACACACACACACACGTGCACGCCCATGCACACGTGTGAACGCGTGCCATGTGGCCAGACACTTTCTACATGGATGATCTCCTGGGTGCAACACTGACTGACTCCAATTTAGTAGCAGCCTCTCGGTCTGGTGGAATTTATGGTCCCCTCTGCTGTTAAACCTCACACTACTGCACACAAAAAGAAACATTCACCCTGGCTGATTTCCTACAGAACCTGCCTAAGCCTCAAAGCTGCTTGTCCCTTTGCCATGTGGGCTGAAGCTGCTCAGGCACTTTGGAGATGTGTATTCTGCCTATTTTGCACTGTTGAGATTCAGGTTGGATGCTACTGAAGAGCATGTAAATAGCTAGCTCAGACAAAGTTTCGTTGGTGCAAACATTGCGGTATGAGTGTAGGTCAGAGGTCAACATTAGGTATTGTCCCTCAAAATGCTGTTGGCCTTGTTTGGGGGCACAGGATCTCTCTTAGTCTGGAACTTGACAAATAGACTAAGGGGGTTGGCTAATGATACCCCAGGGATCTGCCTTTATCTACTTGCCAGCTGGGGAATCACAAGTATTCGAGGTTAGTGTTGCTAGATGTTCTCATTTGTGCATGGCAGGTCTTTATTGATGGAGCCATCTCCCCAGCCCCTATTTGCTTTAAACCACACCAGCCCACAAATACAGAAACAGGGGAGTCTGGCACTAGATGAGGAACTAGAGGAAAAGAAAAGTAGCCAAATCTCTCCTTGTCAGTGACCCTGGCTCCAGTGTGGCTTGGCCTTTTAATATACTCAGGGCCAGTGACAGTCAATCTCTGGCATTTGTTAAATACTGGCACAGCTGCTTCCTCTTAGATTTATTTACCGGAGATACTGCCAAAGAGGAACTGCTTGCCTGCTCATCACCTCGATCCAAGCACAAATTCTGTCCACATGTCTTTATGGAGATGCATATTTTCACAATGAAATGTTTCAGCTCCAGGAATATATTTTAAGATTTATATTTTCATCTCCTACCACACCCTTGTTTTTCCTGGCAAGGCCCTCGGAGTTTCAAGTGGGATGGAGAGCAGAAGGTACCGTTGGTGGACAGCTCTGCCTTCACGATTCCCTGGCAGCAAAATGGGTTTGTGACCACAAGCATTCTGTAGTAACAAACATCGATGAACACCTGACCTGAAAAATCCATTCTTCACTGGTATCCCTTCCACTCTCCACTCGCATAAATACCCCAGGAAAAACAAAACAAAAACTCTCCTAGCCCCTCCTCCCCGCCTCCTAGAAATCTACCTCCATCCAAAAGGACTTTCACAATTCCGGCTGCTACTGATTTTGTCCTTCAAAACAAAGTTGAGTCCCCGAGGTCGAAGTACATACTCTCCGTGGCACAATGGACTTCTGAGAAACCATATCAAAGTAAAATACCAGGTTTCTGAGCAGTCTGGAGCCTTTGTGTCTAAAGAGCAGGGTCAGGCTGGAGCAAGTTTCTCTCTTCCCGCTGCTCTAGAGCTCAGGTTCTGTACTCAGGCTTGCAGGAGTTATTTCAACTTCTCCAGTGTTTGGGTGAGATCCGGGACTCACATGTCACACCAAAACACAACCACCATTGTGGTCTCCCGGGGACGTATCCCAGGGCGGTGGTGCCTGGCAGTCCCACCTCCCCCACTGAGGTCCTCAAACATAATACTTGCCGGTCCTGGAGTACAGGAACGGTAGACATTATTCCCGTTTCGCACCCGGAAAACTGAGGCTCTAAGTGGTAAACTCCTCGAGGGCCAGGGTGCTAATGAACACAGCTGCATCTGGGAAACTGGGGAAACATGCATGAACCCAGGTTCGCATGATTTCCTCTCTACTGTTTCCACTTTGTCTTTAAAGGTCCCTTCTCCTGGAGATTTCTGAACTCCCCACGCCGCCCACGCCGCCCACCCCGCCCAGAGTGGCCAGTCCCGCCGCACCCACCTCGTCGCCGAAGCGCACCAGCTTCTGGCCCGTGGGCCCGCGCAGGCCAGGGAAGCGCGCCGGGTCCCCCACGTCTCCCGCGTCTGCGGTCCCCGGATCGCGCGGCCCCACCAGGCAGCGGTCGATGATTTCGTCCTGCTGCGCGGGCGGCAACCGCGCCCACTCGGGCCCGTACTTCTCCCGGATCTTCTCCTTGTCCTGCATGATCTTCCTGGCCATGGGGCTCAGCGATGAGAAGTAGGTGAAGCGTTTCCGCTCCCGGTCGTCCAGCGGCCGGTTCCCGCTCATGACGGCCGAGCGCGAGGCCGCGATCGCCGCCGCCATCGACGCCATGCCCGGCCCGCGCGTCCCCGGCCCGAGCGCCGCCTCCCGGGCGGCCCTGTCCCGCCCCGGAGCTCCGCCTCCGCCTCCTCCCGAAGCTCCGTCCCTACCTCACCCTGGTGCCCGCCTCCTCCTCTGGCTGAGCACCTCCCCCAGACGTCCGGGGATGCCCTTCCTCCGAGACACCGATGCCCCACCTGGTACCGGTCCCGACAACAAATCGCCCCTGAGCCTTGTCACCCCCATCTGGAGTCGCGCCCCCATCCTGAGCCCCACCCCCAAGCTCCTCCTCTCGCTGCCTTTCAATTTCCCCACCGTGGGGGAGTTTTCCCGGACCCCAGGGCATCTCTGGGGGCAGTTCTTTCGTCCCTAGTACGGGCGCCGCGGCTGGAGATTGCTACTGGGTTTAACTCTGGCCAAAGACCGCCATGGCGGCACGTGGCACTGATGACAAAGGAAACTTCTTGCTGCACGTGCCCAACGGGGTTCTCAATCCCCGCTCCTTTTTGCTCTTTCGCGTTGCATTTTTGGGTTTGCTGTTTTGTTTTCTGGTCGATCTGCCACACTTAGCTGAGGTGCAGGCGAAGGCACTGACCCAATACCATCAATAAGGAGGCTAGAATCCTGTCCCTGCCAGTTTTCAAGAAAACTTGTGTCAAACCTGGCATAGAGGCACTAGCTCGTAATACCAGTACTGGGCAGGCCTAGGCAGAAAGACCTTGGCAAATTCAAGGCTAACTAGGGTTAGTTATATAGTGAAACCCTGTCACACTACTTTCATCCCTACAAAAAAGAAAGAAAGAAAGAAAGAAAGAAAGAAAGAAAGAAAGAAAGAAAGAAAGAAAGAAAGAAAGAAAGAAAGAAAGAAAGAAAGAAAGAAAGAAAGAAAGAAAGGAAGGAAGGAAGGAAGGAAGGAAGGAAGGAAGGAAGGAAGGAAGGAAGGAAGGAAGGAAGGAAGGAAAGAAAGAAAGAAAGAAAGAAAGAAAGAAAGAAAGAAAGAAAGAAAGAAAGAAAGAAAGAAAGAAAGAAAGAAAGCCCCCTGCTAAAAGTAGAGTTAGCAAAGTGCCCCAAGCTCCAAAGGTCTTTCTCTTTTCTGGAGAGCTACACTCAAAGACCTCTCCATGCCTGCAAAGCTTTTGCTTTCTCTGGTGCTCGTCACTACCAAGACCAGGCATATCCCCCCCATCCCTCCCCACCATCACCCCCTCACCCCCCCCCAAGTTAATTAAATCTCAGGACTATGTCTTTAAATATCACTCAGGGTCCTAAGCCGGAGTTAAAGAATTCTAGTCAGCAGATTCTGGTCAGTGTAAGAAATCTATATTCTGTCAACTAAAGTGAGGGGTAAACCAAAAGCTTAAACTTCCAAAAATGGCCATGCTATAATCCTGGAATCTCGGAAATCATAGGAACTCTGGGAGGCTTGCTGGCTGCAAACAAACTGAAGAGGATGGAAAATTTCCACAGGAAAGCAGAGGAGATGTATCCCCGAAGGGGACCAGGCTTGCCATGGTAAGGTTTCTTTACAGACCACACAATTAAAATTATACAAGGCTGTGGAATGTTTGTGTCTCCACCCGGCTGTCTGATTTTTACAAGACTGTAACAGGTGTCAGGTAAGCATTATGTCCACTTCTGAAAAACAGCTGAACACCCACTGTGACACAGTTGCCTCAAAAGAAACCCTTGCCTAACACTAAAGGCAAATGCAGAAATAACTTGAAAGGTCTTCATCTTTAAATGGAATGTCATAAATGTGGCAGGCTCTGTAACAAACGATTTCACAACCAGGAATGTTATTAGGGTAGTGGAGAGTGGCTCAGTTTGCAGAGTGTCTGTCTAGCATGCATAAAGATCTGAGTTCCATCCCCAGTATACTATAAATCAGGCGTAGTGACACACACATGTAATCTCAACTTCAGTGAGGTCAAGGCAAGAGGATCAGATGTTCAAGGCCATTCTCAGCCACACAGTCAGTTCAAAGCTGGCCTACACTATATAACAACCTATCCGCAAGGGTATGTGTGTATCTGGCATAAAATAGTCATGGTGGTTCATACCAGAGACACTAGCTTTGGGGGGGGGGGTAGGGAGGGGGAGTTGAGGCAGGAAGCCAGCCATGAGTTTGAAACAAACCTGTCTTCTACAAGGAGTTTCAGGTCAGTCTGAGCTACAGTATAAGATTATGTCTCAAAATAAATAAATGAATAAACAAAAATAAAAATCATACAGGATAGCTCAGAGGTTAAGACTTCTGGCTACTCTTACAGAGGACAGGAGCTCGCTCCCTAGCACCCACATAGCAGCTCACAACTGTTTGTAACTCCAGTTCTAGGAAATAAGTTCCCACTTCTGGTCTTTATAGATGACGCATGCATGTGATGCACCTACATGCAGACAAAATAAAACCAAAAATCTTATCAGTAGGACACACGGAAGAATGAGAAGAGCAAGCCATCGATGGCAGCTGAGTCCTTCGGTATGTGAAGGATTCTTTAAGAAGTCACAAACTTGGGATACTGAGTTTTAGTATTATTACCCCTTTAAATGGAACTGTAACAGGTCTCACTTACAGGCTCAGTACACTGGCTCCAACCCCCTTGTTTATCTCCACTAACCCCTTTTAATAACACAAATGGTGCTTAAAGGCATGTTCTTGAACTGTGAGTGCTCAGCTGTGGGTGAATCATCTATATTAACCTCCCCCATGCAAGGCACAGGGAACACTGCAGAAGAGCTGTCAGAAAGACGGCTAGAGAGAGGGGAGCTGCAAAACGTGAGACTCTGGGCATGACAGGACTGCTACACAACTCAACTCAGCAGCTGTGATTACCTGCACAAGATCAAGTCAATCAAGATGGCAGCACGAATGGGGGATGGGCCCTTGAAGCCCACTGGTTGCTGAGAGAGAGGTATAGTCACTCTCCCTTAGGGAAAAGGCTGCCAGTGGGTTGTCCATGCCCCAGTGGATAGTCCCACATACATTCGCATATGAACAGCATTAACTAGACTCAGGTAAGGAAGACATGAAGTGGAGAGGTACACAGACTGGGGCACAGGGGAGAATTGGAGAAAGGTAATGGTAGATGGATATTATTAAAATACATGGTATAAATGTATAAAAACTTTAAAAAACAGAAAGCATCCTTTTGTTTGTTTATTATTGTTGCTTTGGTTTGGTTTGGTTTTGGTGTGTTGAGGCAGCGTTTCTCTGAGTAGCCCAGGTGACAGAACTTGCTTTGGCCTCGCTCCTTGTACTTTACTTAGCATCATTCTGCTCACCTTGAAACTATGTAGGAAGGGTCTTTGGTTTTAGAAAGTTGGCCTCATGCTGTTTTCAAAGCAGTACTGGGATTGGAGAGAGAGCCCCCTGGTTAAGAGCATGGACTGCTCTTGCAGAGGACTTGAGATTGGTTCCCAACACCTATGTGGCAGCTCACAACTGTCTGTAATTCTAGTTCTAAGAGATCTGACACCCTCCTCTGACCTCTGTGGGCACTGCATGCATGTGGTGCACGCATACACATACAGAAAAACACTCATACACATAAAAGTGAACAAATCTTTTAGAAAACAGTTACAAAAACAAGCGCTGTTTCCAAAACAAACACACTAAAACAAAACAAGTTTCATTAGGTGTTTGTGGAGCAGGTATAATTTATTGCCAGGCAAGTTTCTATAGTCTGAAGCCAGTGTAACGGCATAAGCCTTTAATCCCAGCCACTCAGGAGGCAGAGGCAGGTGGATTGAAAGTTCAGGTCTGCTCAGGCTGTACAGTGAATGATGGATATAAATGAAAGAGGTATACCTTGGATCTGAGGTTGCTTTTCTCAGCAAGCACTCAGCAAAGTGCCATGCTTGGCTGTACCACTGTCTGAGCCCGAGTGTCTGATTTATTCTTCCAAGTTAGGAGAAAAAAAAAAAAAAAAAACATGTGAGAACATGTGTTGTGGTATGTACACAGGCTTATCCATCTGGTCGTGCTGTGTGGGAAGCTGTGGACCATTAGGAAGTGAGTCCTAGGAAGAAGATGGGTCACGGAGGGTTAGTTTTCATGTTTTACAGACTGACCCATTTCAACTTTTCTCTGATTCCTGATCTATCAAGATGTGAACAAGCAGCCTCATTCTCCAGCTCCCATGCTTTCCCAGGCATGACAGGATATACATGAACCTAAGCTGCTTTGTTATATGATTACAGAACTGAGAAAAGTGACTGACACATGTCAGAAAAACAACCAAATGCATTTTGCTTAATTGATCAAACTGATTCAGAATGGTAAGTTGACCTCTACGGCAGTGCGATACTCTGAGGTGAGCTGGACAGATGCACTGCCCCAGCCAATGTGCTCTGCTCATCCAAGGCCAAGTGCAGACAGGCAAGGCAGCTGTGCTCAGGATGACAGGACCAGCACAGGTGGGGTGCAGTGGCATTCTGCTCACATTAGTTGCAGTTTCTACCGCTGAGATTATTTTTACATCACTTCATCATTTCTATTTGCTTGAGCTTTGAAGATGGGGATTTTTCTCTGTAGCCTAGGATGACGTCACTCATGATACTCCTTCCTCAGATCTTGATTGCTAGGATTTGCGGGTACACTTCCAGGCCCAGCTTAAATTTCTTTTTTGACTTTGTCTTGCTATATAGACAGGGTGGCCTGGAATTTATGACCATTTTGCCTGAGCATGCTGGCATGTACAAACTTAACAAGAACCTTGGCTATCGAAGAACTTTCCAGCTTCATTTACCTCCCATCCAAGGACTAGAGGTTGTAGACATTGGTTAACATGTAGCAATAGATATACCATCTTTACATCTAAGAGCTTCCTATGCTTGTAGCTGGCAGAGTTTCACTGTCAAAGTGAGAAACTGGGCTTAGTTGGGCCAGTTTGGTCAGGTTGGTCTTTACTAAGACTCCAACACCATCAGTAAGTTCCATGCTGCCACGGGTCCTCTGGCCTAATTCACACCAAGAACCATGGCCCCATGCCTCCTGCAGCGAGGAAGACAAGCAAGGTACCTTAGAACAGTTTGCTTCCACTTTCTGGGTGCTCTCATGACTAACCTGGGGGACACTGAGTACCAAGGACAACTGGTGCTACTGCTTTTCAGTGACATTCAATGCTGGTATCTGCACTGCATCACCTCATAGTCCAGGAGCTGGGCTGCTAAGACTGGAACAGGGTACTTCACCTCTCACATCCAGCCCTTACCTCAGCAGTGGACAGGCAGAGAGCCCACCTTACTATCTTTCTGAAGTCCCATGGTGTCTTCTCCATGATCCCATCAGGCTGTTCTTGCTGCCCTAGGCTAAGGCAATCTGCCATGCCAGTGACACCCATGTATCCTTCATCACTAGGAAGATCCATGGAAAGAGGCAGAGCCTCATGGGGCATGAATATCCTCTTCTATCTTGCTGCTCTAAGGAAGATGAGGTTCCCACTTATAAAATGTTCCCTGAACTAAAGCTGCATTTTGTAGGTGGATGTATACTAAGCTTGGGGGGCAGGGAGGCACAGGCCAAAGACACATGGCCTTCTCCTTTGGAGAGTCTGAGGCCTGGGTAATTTTCCTAACTAATGTAGAGTAGGGCTGTTCTACAGGCTGTTCAGTATCTAAGCCAGATTGCAGGAAAGCAGTAAGCACATGGCCCTGCTGCTCTAATATACATACATTTTGAAAATCAAATGTTGGGTCCTTCATGTCTGGACTGGCACTTCCCTGTAAAGGATCTGCCAAGGGATCCTAGTAACACTTTAGAGTCCACAGACACTGGGTCTGAGTATCTCCAGACTCAGAATCCATGGTTCACTTGGCTGTTTCTGTCATCTGCTGCTTCAGTTCCAATCAGCTGTTGGCTCTCTGGTTTGACAACAAAGCAAATTTAAGTGATCAATTCTAACTGTTTCACTGGGTGCAGGCCACCTTCCTCAGTGATATTCAGAGTGAAAGGTCGTTGGAAGCTTGTAGACCTCTCAGGAAATCGCTAAGTAACATCTGGACAGCCTTTTTGGCCGTAAGAGAATAGGAAGGTTCCTTCCCTAGGCCTCAGGACTAACAAGTCTAAGTGAAGACCCAAGTGGGGCCAATCAGGACTGCTCAGGGGCATGCTCTGGAAGGGGTATTACTTACCCACAGTCCTTCTGGCCTACACCACACAGCTCCCTTGGAGAGGGACGTTGAGTGTCTCAGTGTACCTACTATGCTTGCTAGTTTTCTCTGAAGGCAGCCTTTAACGTATATATACACACATATATGATTTAAAAAAAAAAAAAAAAAAAAAGAACAGGGTCTCATAGTGAAGCTCAGACTGATCTAGAACTATACAGCTCATGTCCCAAACCTGCAGGAATACTACTCCTGCTGTTTCTTAGAACTTCATATTAAGGGACTGGAGAGATGGCTTAATGGGTAACAGGCGTAAGCTACCACAGCTGGCTTGGAATCTTTCCTTTTCGTTCTTTCTAGCGGGATCTCAAGTATTCCAGAGTGGTCTTAAACTCGCTAAAAAACTGAGGATGACCTTGAACTCCTGATCCTCTTGCCTACTGTGATTACTGGTACCCGCTATTCTTCCATCTTCTTTATTACTTTAAGCATGTGTGCAGTCTATGTGCACTGTGAGCACATGCAGAAGCCAGAGGAAGAGGTCAGCTCTCCTGCTCTATCACTCATGCCTTAGACTCTTGCCCCTTGCGACAGTGTCTTGCAGCAAACCTGGAGCAGCCAGCTTCCCGCTAGACTGGCAGCCAGAAAGCATCAGCAGTCCTTGCCTCTGAGCCCCAGAGACCGAGCTTGGAGGCAATTAGAGCCCGTGTGTTATGAGAACTTGAATCAGATCCTCATGACAGTGTAGCCAGTGCTTTACCCATTAAGCCATCTCTCCAGTCCCTTAATATGAAGTTCTAAGAAACAGATTCAAATTGGAGAAATGAACGCTCTGAACAGGGCCGCTGTGGTGTCAGACGTGTGGCTGATTCCTAAAGGGACTTTCCAAGCTGATGAGAGAACCACACAAAAATGTGTGCCAGTGCCCTTCCTGGAGCAAGGGTCCTCAGGGTACCCTAGGATGACGCCTTCTCGGCCACTAAACAGAACTGCTTGTGATGTTTTGTTGGACTCTGGGGAATCTGACCCACATATTCAAGGAGTTTGTGGTCACTGGAGACACAGACCCACTGCTTCTCAGGACTTGTAACATCAGATCCCATCACCTGCACAAGCAGAAATCGGGCTGGTAACCAGAAACTGGAAAGTAGTAATTGAAGTCAATGGACTGAGTTATAAAGAATCATAAGCTAATCTTGGCTGCTAGCATCTAAGTGTGTGAGTGTTTCCCCAAGACAGGCATGTTGGGGGACAATCTAACAAAAGGAATTTAAGGATTTGTTCTGACTCACAGTTTGAGGGTACAGTCATCACGGTGGGAAGGTGTGGAGTGGCTGGTCACACTGCATCCACAGGCAGGTTCAGAGAGTGCTCAGCCTGCTTTCTCCTTTTTATTCAGTCCAGAACCCCAGCCCAAGGGACACTGCTGCCCAGTTCAGGCTGCATCTTCCTACACTGGTAAATCTTTCTGGCAACATCTTTACAGACATAGCCAGAGGCATGCTTCCATGGTGATTCTAAATTCAGTCAGTGGGGTTGTTGGGGCATGAAGAGTGAAGAAACGTGTGGACCTCAGGGACGGGACTAGAGTTCCATACACAGCAAGTAGCAGGAGAGTCCTTCCAACATGTGCACGCCGGACCGTAAAGTCTGAGGAGTAGCCCTCACCACACACCTCAATTTTCAACAGTGATGGTTTGGTGATAATGCTAGGAAACATCTCTAATGAAAGGAAGGATGCTGACTTCAAGGAAAAGAGAAGTTTAACAGCCCCACATCTTTTCTGTTTCCACCCTGGTTCCCAATTCACCCTCCACTATTGTCAGAATCCGTCTGCAGGCAGCCCCTGTGCTCGAAGTTCATCAAGACTCTGGGGAAGGATGAGGTAACTCAGCAGAGGTACCACACATTCCTCAGAGTGCACTGGGCCTGTCCCAGAGAACACGGGTTTGGACCCATGGTGTGGTTTTGTGGTACCCTTTGCCCAGGATCCTATCCCAGCATACCACACAAGCTGATTTCAGATCCTGCTTCTTCCCACTGGGTTCAGTGGATTCTCTACACCCCACTTCTGGTTCTAGACCATTTGTCAGTGGAGGATAAAGCCAAGAGAAAAGAGTAACCAAAGTAGCACATAGAGGTATCGCTCAAGACTGCTAAGCACTGAGTTCGAGTCCTGGGCTCCCAGTGAGTCCCTGGTAGGAATTCCCCAACACCATCCTGTAGCCTGCTGGCCAACTGTGGGGAGGCAGAGACCTCTTAGAGTGTAGGTTTCTACCTTGGAAAGAGTGTAGACCACTTGTTCTGTCTCAGTGCAGCCTCAGTCTTGGAAGAAGACAGACCATGGATGTAGACTCTGGCTACAGAATTGCTTCTGGTGACTCATCATTCTAACTCCCTTAGATCACTTGGGAAAGCCATATCTCTGGGACTGGTTTGAAGCACCATTTAGTTCCTGGACTGGTACTATAGATGATGGGAACGGACAAACATGCTGCCTCCTCCAGAGGCTCACAGTGATCAAGGCAGAAAGCACAGATGCGGCGTGGAAGCAGAGAGCTCTCCCAGAATGTGCGAAGCCCTGGGTTCTATCCCTAGCACTTAAACAGACATATACACAAAACAAAAAGGCAAGAAAGCTACACTGGTGACAGAAAACTCCAACACCGGGGGCGACTGGAAACTGCAGCAGTTTAATGCACCTTCTGATTGTATCGTTCACCTTGTCTGGGAAAACAAGGGGCTTTCTAAACAGCAAAACTAGCCCACACATAAAGACAACATAATCCAGTGCCCAACCTCAGTGACTTACAGAAATCACCTCGGCTTATTTTTCCAACAAAACAAAGAGGAACATGGTTCAGTGATTCAGTGTTGGGACATTGGCAAATACTGTCTGTGTCATTTGCACAATCTATGGAGCCATAAGTGCCTGGTCCTTCCACGGTTCTGGGAGAATGGAGGGCCCACCTGTGGGGGCATGGCAGTAGCGGCACCCCACAAAGGTGCACAGAAAGGAAGTCTGAGAAACATCTACACCTCTGATGAGTGAAGACAAGGCCTGCTTGTCGCCGGCTTTGTTCATCTTAATGATTATTAATTTTTGGTTTTTGAAGTAAACATTTTTTTGCTGTAAGGAAGGAGCAGTATGCCTTAACACGTAGGAACCAACAGGTGCCATTAATACACACACTTCCCTTCCTGGTCAAGTAGCTTTCCCCCAAAACCCGTTTTCATGATTTCTCTTATGGTTCAGAAAAAAGTAAAGAAAATGATTTCAAGTATTCAATTCCTATCAAAAATTGGTATCAAAAGTAATAAAGGACCTAATTCCATAATAATTCCATGTTTTAAAAAATAACTTAAGAAGCAAGAGGCCTGGCCCTTCATGTGTACAAATCTTCTGGTGTAGCTAGAGTTTCTTTAGACACCGTGGGGTCGAGTCCGTGTTGAGCACCTCCATCATGGACCTCAGAGTCGGGAATGTCTCTGACACTGATGGCAGGGTCTTGTAGGAAGGGGAGATACTAGAAGAGAAACACAGGGAAACTGTGACTATTAGAGTTGCCTTATAGGAAGGAATAGAGCCTGAGTATATGCATTCATATGAGAAACTTTCTAGAGCCCTGAATCTCTCATGAAGGGCAATACCAGAAAGGTAGGAGGCATAGCAGACATGTCCATAGTAGTGACCTCAAATCTTGAGCTGCTTGGAAGCTCAGCCAGGACTTTGGGAAAGAAATGCCACTTAAATGTGTACAGGAGCACACATCACACATTCTGCTGTGGCTGTCATGCATGCTGGAGCTGGACCTGAGGATGTTAGCCTCAAACCTGGTCTTGCTCCTTTCTGGCTGTCACTTCTCTAAGCCCTGCCTCCTTCATCTACAGCAGTAGACAAAATCCGTAGCTCAGAACTACCATGAGCCCTGAGAAACGTTACATCCCAGGTTTGCCATGAACCATGACTGTCCATGTGGCTATGTAGTTTGTGGAAAGATTTGCTAAAGTTACCTAAGAAAAGGAAGCAGGACCTTCCACCTTGTGATCACATTACCAAACCATGTGTAAAGTAAGCTCAAAACAAGATTATATGGACTAGCTAAGCTCTGCGGATGACAGACACCTAAAACAGCTCAAATGGCCCAGTAGGTGACAGAATGGCTGTTGTCATGTAGGCATCAAGAACCTGGAATAAGTCTTACTCACTCTTAAAGCATTGTGACCTCAAGCTTGCACACATTCCACAGCAGTTCTGGAGATCAGAGATCTAAGGCAACTTGCTGGACTCTGGAACACAGTGTCTAGAGGGGAAGGGGGATCCCTGCTGGAGCTGGCCACACACAATCCATGCCTAGGCTACAAGCACTACCTTCTTGGACCCGGAATGTTGTAAAAGTACAAGCCACTAGGCCTGTGCTATATGGATCATGGGAAATGAATGGTTTCAACCCACTCCAGGTCCCTGGGCCCGAGTTTGGGATAATAGATGGAGAAGGAGAACTTGACTACCAAAAAGAGATACCAGTAAACTTTGCTTCACATTCCATTTTTCTTATTTTTTTAAAATCATCACTCATTTTAGATTATTACATGTGTGTGCAGGTGCATGTGTGTATGTGCATGCATGTGGTGGCCCTATATTGACATCAAGACTCTTCCTTAATTATTGTCCACTGTATTTATTGAGTGGGGTGGGGGGTCTCTTGCTAAACCCCAAGCTCACAGATACAGGTTATCCAAGTTAGTCATGTTGTTCTTGGGATCCCATCTCTGTACAAGCTCTCAATTTACAAGTGAGTTACCACAACTACCCAGCATTTTATTTGGGTCCTGGGGATCTGAGCTTGGACCTTTGAGGTGTGCTTTATCCACTGAGCTATCTCCCCAGCCCCATCATCATGTATTTTTACGCTAAACTTCTCTACCTTAAAACGGTGCTGAGCGGCAATAGGCCCTAACCTATGAAAATGAGCATATTGACAGGCGTCTGCCCAGGGCGGAGTAGGAGCCCTTTCCTCCCCTAACAAGATTGGCACTAACCACAATCACAGTTACCTTTTCAAGTTCATCCAGCTTTTTGCTATTTTGCTGAAGGCCTCTGAGCCAGGGGCTGTCATGGCTTCAAAGTCAACTAACTGGAAAAGAAGAGAATCAGGATGGGTGAAATGAAGGAAGGCACCATGTAAGGTCTAACCCAGGATGTGGTGCAGCCATGCATGCACCTCCTGACAGCACAGCATACCTTCCCTTTGGGAATCTTCCCAGCCACTTCTTTACCACTGGCCATCAGAGCTCCCACAATGACCGAGTAGGCAATGACGCTGTGAGGACAGGACAAATTCAGTCAGTCCTGGTCTATGGCTACCACACTAACCTCCCTGGGGGTTTCCATCATCAAACAAAATCTTACGTAAGAATTCTTTGGACTAAACTTTAAATATTCATTTAACAGAAGAACTGTTCTTTTTATTTTCGACTTTCTATTTGAAAAGCATATGGGCCTTAAGGGCTGTTGTCAACAGGAACGTCTGTTTTATTAGGAAAATGCATTTCCATTAGTTTTCTTCCTGCTTCTTTCTCTAGTTTTGTGAGACAGGCACACATAAGCCTCCCTCCTGGACTTCCATTAAAGTCTCTTGACTTTTCTGTTTTCCCTTCTTTCTTTTTCTTTCTTTCTTTCTTTTTTTTCTTTCCTTGAGACAAGGCTGTTATGTAGACCAGGCTGGCCTTAAACACAGAAATCCACTTGCCTGTCTCTCCAGGGTGAGCATTAAAGGCATGTGCCAGTATGCCCAACAAGAATGTCGTTTGGGGAGGAAGGTTTTAGAGGAAACAATGGGAGCTTCCTATGATGTATATATGCCTTAGAGCCTGTCTCTGTAACAGAAAGCACAAGCCGTAGCAAAGGTTTTTAACCTGAGACCACCATAGTACAGGATTTCACTTACCTAGATCCTCGAGACAATGGCATTAAATTATAAAAGTAATAAACTAAGGATAAGATTAAGTTGCAGACAGCATCGGCCTCCTAGGAAAAAGAACAGAGGTTCATAAACTTAAACCCCATATCATAAACTGTGCTGTCCTAAGTGAGGGACACTCAACATTATATGGGAAGGATGCTCCCTTCCTCTCTCAAAGGCCCACTCATTTATGTGCTGTGTTCTAGTGTCCACACTAGTCGCTAGAGCAACATTTCTCCAGCTGTTTCTTAGGCTGCCACTTTAGTCTTCTTTATGGTGACTTGAAATTTCAAAATGTACATTGAAAATTTTACAAAGGATGAGGCAATTCCTAACATGTTTTCTAGAACGTGCATCCTTTTCCCAGGAAGATCCTCACTGCTTCGTTCCCTCAGGACTGAGACTTAAGAGGCTGAAATGCTTGGTCCTATATAGGATGAGGTGCCCAAACACACAAAATAACTAAATGTCAAGAAAGGACAGTGGCTTCTGAGAGCCAGTGGCCTCCACTGTGTGAAAGGGGTGTCTTTCTCCTATAAGTGGCTACTTCTTGCCTTAGCAGGCCTGGGGAGAGAAATCACAGACCAAAGAATGCCCAGCTTGTGTGTTCTCCCGCCGCCAGGAGCCAGTCAGCACGCACCAGCTAGTTTAAATGAGAACTTGCTGGACATACGCATTATGTAACTGCTCACACCTTAGTTGCAGTCAGGAAGCAGACAGAGCACATGCTGGTGTTAAGGTCACCCCTCTCCCCTCTTCTATTCAGTCCAAGACCCCAGTCCATGGGATGGTGCTGTCCACATCAGGGTGGGTCTTCCTTCCTCAGTTAACCTCTTTAGAAACACTAAAGGTACAGCCAGAGGTGCTGCCTGTGTCATTTTAAATCCTTTCAATTGGCTGTCAAGACAACAGTCTCACAATGAACAGCAGCCATAATGAAGGGAAGAATATGGGGAGAGAGTGAGATATAGACCACTTTCACTGCGGTCAATCTGGGTAAATCTCTTTGACCTTAAACTCGCAGTAACACAGCACAGAGTTAACAATATAAATTGTAGGTGGGACATTCCCCATTACTGTGCTTCTTAATTTTTTTTTGCCCCATAGGAATATAGAAAAGAAGTTGAGACAACTACATTTAACTTCAGGCATAAGATATACAGCCTCAGAAAAACAAGAGAAGGTGTATGTGGAACATTTACCAAAGAAATTGTGGGTCTGGGGTGTGGTTCAGCAGTGGAGCACTTGCCTAGCATGTGTGGAGTTCTGGGTTCTATCCTCAGCAAAACACACACACACTCTCTCTCTCTGAATTGAAAACGAGATAAAGCAAAACCTACCCCAAACTCTGAGGAAAGAATCAGTCCCTTTCCCTTTGCAGTCAGGTCTTTATAAAGGGCGTCTATTTCAGCGTGGTACAGCTGTGTCCTCTCTTCTGTGGTTTGAGTTTCCACAGAAAACAGGATATTGCCAACCCTGAAAACATAAGCAGCACTGTCAAAGGCATGGATTAAACAGTCGGACAGAAAAGCGGAGAAGTGTGTGTAATGTGTGTGTGTGTATTCACAGTGTCTGCCCAGCTCCAGGCTCTGTCACCGCTTTCCCAGCCACCCTGTCAATGGTGTCAGGAGCAGGAGTTGTGGGAGGCTCACGTACATAGCTGCTTTCACGCATGGAGCACCACTGAGGCTCTGTGAGGATAACCTTGTGCAGCATGTATTTATCATAATGTCGTCAGTAGAACCTTCTAGTTCTTCGATCCTTTAGCTGAAGGAGGGAGAAGGTGTGACCGGCTTGGAGATATATCATGGCCAGGCAACAGTTCAAAAGGGAAGAGGATTTATAATTGGAAGACTTGGGGAAAAGCTGAAAGTTCCATGGGAGAGGTAGACCGACTGTCGGTGTATCCTAACTGAATTCAGCAGGACGTCTGCATGCACACATATAACACGAAACAAGGAGCCTTGTTGGGAAGGTTTTACTGCAAATAGCTGGGAGGTAAGACAGGTAATATGGCGTGAGAAGGACTAAAACTCATTATATGTGTGTACAAAACTGTCAGAGAAAAAAATACTTTTTAAATGCTTCTAAGTTGGTGGTTGGAAAAAAAACTCCCGAGGATGTGAGAATAAGGACAGAGGAGGTCACAAATGACAATACAGCCTCGGCTTCCGAGGATGTGAGAATAAGGACAGAGGAGGTCACAAATGACAATACAGCCTCGGCTCCCGAGGATGTGAGAATAAGGACAGAGGAGGTCACAAATGACAATACAGCCTCGGCTTTTCAAAGCTTCACTTCTGCTTTCTCAATTTTGGTTATCTCTGCCTCCAAACTTTCCACTAAACAGCACCACCCTTACAATACCACATCTGCCATCCCCGCATGGCGGCCTGGACCTGCCCAGAGCCTTGTCTCCACAGCTTCTGAGCACTCTCCTGGGCAGAGCTGTTAAAGGAACACAATGGGCTGTGCTCTTGGCCAGGAAAGATGCAGCCCCAGACACATTGTGAGTACACAAAAGACTCCGGGGAAGTTCACTTCAGAACAGGACCCTGGAGACTCTAGCACCACCCCCTTCCCACTTAAGCACACATACTTGTCTCCTGTGATTGTGATGGTGAAGCCGTCATACTCTTTCCCTTGATCTTTGAGGCTGGGAACTTTGGTGTTCACCGTGAACCCGTCCTTCGTTTTGGTATTAAACTGCTTTTGAGGGAAAACAAAAATCTATATTAATTGCAGTTCTGATACTATAACGTGGCACTGTCATGTTGGGTCACATGCACAGCTACCCTGGGCTGCATATGGTTCACAGGCTGCAGGATAGACATATCTAGTTCTAATCTCCCCTGAACCCTGACTCAGTTCTGGGTTTTTCTAAGGCATTCAAATTGAAAGATCATGTGCTCACTCTTGGCAGACAGGGACTAAGGACACCTCTCCTCTTTTTAGACACAGCACAAATCCCAGAAGCCCAGTCTCAATTCCCACAAGCCTACAGAGAAGCAAAGACCACAGCAGGAACCTACCATCCAAGATCTGGCTCATTGTGGCAGCTGCTCTGGGGTTGCTTCTCCTCCCAACTCACAGGCAGCAATCTTACCTGCCAAGAGAGCTGCAATGCCAGCATCCTGTATCCTGAAAAAGCACCTTGTGCCCTTGAAAGCAATGCCCCGAAGCTGCAGGCCCAAGAAGTGCTCAACATTCCTTCTCTAGCTAGGGAGTTTTAACTGCATACACTCCAACCTTGCAGACCATAGGTTATTAGGAGTTCCTCAGAGCTGGCCAGGGTATCTCCTAAGAACACAGCTTCAGATGCCAGAGTTGATTTACAACTTGTGACATTCCATAGTGGCAGTAAACAGGTTCTGCCTTTACTTTAGAAGAATGCCTTTCTACTTTGGCTGCTGGATGCTGCCCTTGCTTTTCTAGGATGGATGGATCTGGAGTCAGACAGGCAACGACAAAGCCCTTCTCTGGGTTCTGACGGGAAGACTTCAACAGCAGACCACAGGAGTGCTGGCTGGAGGCCCAGAGTGGGGTGAAGCTGGACAGAGCAGGCTACCAGGGCTGCCAGCTAAACTGAAGTAGGAGGCACCTTAGTGCAGGTACTTACGGTATACCAACTGGAGCCTCACCGCAAACAAGACCAAGTAAGAAAGCAGATTCACAAGAAAGGGAAAGGGCCCGGCCAAGCCACTGGGCCAGGAAGTGGCAGAGTGGAGAGGTGAGGCCAGCCCCCAGCTAATGAGCCATCGGCTGGGGCACGAGTTCTTGTCTCTAAGGCTTCCAGCAGCACTCCATATTTTTCAGAAGAAGTGGCAAGCTACATATTTCCTATACACTTTAAACACACACAGACCAGCTGTAATCTGTAATCTGGCTGAAGTCAGTCTGAAGCTGAAAATGCTCCCATCCACAGGACTGGCGCTACAGACAACACAACAGGGGTGATGCTGCCACCCACTGGCTACCTCTAGCTAGGCATTACAGGACTTGTCTCCATACATCTTCTTTCCTTTCCTATTTGTATATGCAGACTGTGTCTTCCACCATCCTAAGGTTTAGTGCCTAAACGCCCCAGGAGAACATCTGAGAAGCGGACCTGCTGCAGTTCCAGGTTCTGTATAGTGTCCTGCCACCCTTGGCTATGGGCGTAAGTAACCACCACGACATGACGATTCCTTTCAGATAGGCTGACTTCTTCCATTGGTTCTGACTTTCTGTGTCAAGAGTGCATCTCATTTCCATTCTTTCAGAGTGCATTTTAAACTAAGGCGGACATCAAAATCCAGGCTGCTGCTGTTTGCATAGTGTTAGGGAACAAGAATGGGCCCAATGTGCTCTACCGTAATTCAGTGAGTCACCTCTGGGACTAAATTAAGCTGGAGGTACATATACAAATTGCCCTTCAAGGCCACAGCTCAGTCTCAGCTCTGCAACTCAGAGAACCCTCCTCAGGGTTCTCTGAGCCGCCCTGCTGTGTCACAGGCTCTCACTGCAGACACATGGCCATGTAACATGGATCCCACCTCCTCTTCTACAGCTGCTAGCCACCTGTCCTATGGTATAATGAACATCCTCCAAGGAAGCCAGGGAAAATGGGCTTCCTCAACTTTTTTCTTCTTTGAGGAAGCAGTCTAACTAGAGCTGTCCTGGGTTCTCACACGTGGAAGGGCAATGAAGGAGCACTCAGTTGTGGCCACAAGCCCGGTTTGAGTGCATCTGCTTTCTTTCTTTTTGTTTGTATGTTTTTCCAGACAGGCTTTCTCTGTGAAACAGCCCTGGCTATCCTGGAACTCACTCTATAGACCAGGCTGGCCTCAAACTCACAGAGATCTGCCTATCTCTGCCACCTGAGTGCTGGGATTAAAGGTGCCCACCACTGCCATCACCACCCAGCCAGTGCAATTATTTCTAAGTCCCTTTTGACTCCTGAGTCAACTGCCTCCTTGAGAATCGGTTCTGGTTGAGTCTGGTTCAGCACTGCACTTGATCTCGGTAGCCGCTTACAACATGTCTATGGAGGGATTTCAGACGGCATCCTTTACACATTTTAATACAGCACAATATTAAAACATATGCTTATTTTTTTCCTCTCTAAGTTGCTGGTGTTCTTTCATAAACTCTTCCTGAGATATTTTCTTCTAGCTTGTCTATTTTATGTGTAAGTGTGTTTTTTTCTGCATGTATGTTGTGCATCCTGAACACCTGGTGTCTGCAGAGGTCAGAAGAAGGAGTCAGATGCCTGGAACTGGACTTATAGAAGGTCCTAAGTTACCACATGAGTGCTTGGAATTTAATTCAGGTCCTCAGAAAAAGCCGGTGCCCTTAACTTCTGGGTCATTCTTCTGGTCCCACCTGCGATTCTGATGATAAACTTACCTTCATAATTGGAAGAAGGTCTTCCACTTTATGTACCTTTTCAAGAGCTTCTCTGACTTCCAACAAGCCCTTTGGATTATTTGCACTTGAAGAGAGAGAGGAAAAGCAGAAGGAAGGAGGCAATAGAGATTAATGCAAAAATATGACAAGTGGATTCATTTAAATTTAAACAACCGTTCCTAATGACAAGCAGCTCAATACTGTAGGCCTCTACAGCCTAGGCTCCTCACTGATCTGGGTCAAATACACGTGAGGAAATTGTGTCTGGAGTAATTGTTCAGACCTTCCTTCTGTTCAGCATCCCCGTAAGCAACACAGCATTGGCCGAGTGTTAGTGTTATAAGGATTCCAGATATGTGTGGGGTTTGTGGGTAAATGTCATACCAGTTAATAGAAGGGACCTGAGCACCCAGAGATCTTGAAATCCGCTGCCATACACTGAGAATAAACAGTATCCAAACTGGACAACAACAATATAAGTCAGTCCTAGATAACAGATGCAGAGCTGCAGATGAGAATGGGGGTGATCAGAGGAAAGCAGCATGGCTGGTGCCTTCACACTTGCCCACATACAGGTGCAAGTTTCTCAGGAAAACCTTGACTGTCCTGTTGCAAGTCTGCAATGGGAAGTATGTGTGGCTCAGATCAAAGTACCCTGCTGTGGTTCCACATGGTTCTCATACTTAGCTAGTGATTCCACCACTCAGAACTGAACTCCCCAACATTCAAGAGCTTTGTAGGCCATTGGGAATAAGACAGTGCTGAGTGTCAGGTAAAAGTATGGCCAAGGCCTGAGACTCTGAAGCCATTACACAGAAGCAGGCAAGTGACCAAAGGACTTTAAACTTCTCATCTAGGTTGCTGCCAGCGGCTTAGTTTTCAATCTCACAAATATACCACACATGAAATACATGGAATGAATCCTTCACAGCAAAGGGGAAGATCGAAAGCTTACCCGTGATAAACGAGAATTCTATCTTTAATAAAATGAAGTATTTTCTCAAAATATTCCAGATATCTCATATTAATCACCTGACCCCTGTAAGGTAAAAAAAAAATGATTAAAAAAATTAACCATCATTTTACAAAGGAATGTAAATATTAGTTAATTCTGAAAACAGTAAGACTAGTGTGGCAGAGGGTAAGAAAGCTGCTTGCTGTGCCACGGTGAGGGAAGTAAGTTCCATCTCAGCAGGAAGCCAGGGCTCATGGAGCCTGTCCTGGAAGAAAGGGTCTGGGACTTAGCTCTACAGAGGAAAGAAAACCCTCAGCTTAACTGGAGTTCAGACCTGATGGCAACTACCTTAGGTGGACATGCCACTCCCTGGCTCTCCATGGCATGTCTGCACATCTATGACGCTTATCTTTGCTGTCCCTCTACCCACTGTAAACACTGTATTCCTCATGCCCCCACTCCGTTATTTCTCCCTTTGAACTCTCTCAAAGGTGTCTAAGTCTAACAACTGCTGAGTCTGAGTCCTGCTGCTCCAGAAATACCACCCCTGACTCCCATGGCACCATTAGGATTTCTCTCTCCAGCAGGGCACTTCCTGCTACTCCAGGCTGACAGGGGACGGACCATGGCTTAAGCTAAAGACTGAATGAATTCCTCCGATGCCACTCTACCAGCCACCTCTGAGACATTGCTCCATCTCAAAGCATCTGTAACGCTCTTCCAACCTTGCAGGGGTCACATGGGTCTGCACCTCTACACGTGTTCTCAGACCTCCAACCCTTTCCTCTGTTCCCAGCCTGCAGCCCCCTCACAAATCTGTTCATTCATCTGTTGCTATCGTGACCTTCCACATAGATGCACCTGTCCTTGCTGTTTCTCTGCTCACCATCCTCAAATGGCTCACCATTTTGACTTCTATCTACCTTTCCAGCCTCGATCCTTGAGACTCCTTGGAATGCACAGTGGTTGGCAGCTACAATGGATGGATCACAGTTTCCTGTCAGGGTGAGTTCACCAATGGGATGGTGCACAACCCCATTCTCTCCCATGGGACAGTCAGGCATGGCTAATGGCCAAGTGGCCCTTCTCTGCACTCCATCAAATCCTGGTTTGGGGCCCTGTAACTCAAGCACCACTCAGCAAGAACACAAGGTGAGACACAGTGGCCTTATTTATAACCCATGACTAAATCTAGCTAAAAGGATCACAAATCATTCTGTGAGAAATGGAAAGGAGCCAATTACAAAGGAAAAGGAAACATGACTTCTGGAAATTAAAAAAGAAAGTATAAAAAAGATATTTACACTAAAACCTAAGTTTAAACATCAAATGTTAGGAAGAGTAACATTTTCTTGATCCAGGTTTCTGGAGCTAGAAGTATTTTAGATATGACAGAGTAGTACATCTGCCAATTTTATCTAAAGTCATGTTTACTACATGGCAGGCAAATGCCACAAGCATCCCTGAAGTAGGTCTCTTCGGTATGTGTTCATGCCCGTTTTCGGGGTAGCTAAGCCCATAAAGGAAAGAAAGCAAGCATTCACCCAGATTCCTAACTGCAGAGCTCAGGACAATACACTCTCTCAGTCTGCTCAAGTCTCACCAGGGAGCAACCTCAGTGACTGGCCCTTAGCACTCAGAGTGGAACTGGAGATCCCCAGACACAGCAGACCTACAAGGACACTATGGCAAATACTGATTTCTCCATCTAGTCACTTCTTATGCAATTCTATGACTTCTTGAAAACTGACACTCTAGTCCACAATTTGTGAATCCACCCTTTAGCAGTGTTCTACATGTGGACGTGCATGCATACATTGAGTTTATGCAGCTGGAGCAGTGGGAAGGGACTCATGGGACTTGGAAGCACAGAGCTACCATAGGTGTGTTCCCTATCAAGGCCACCAAGGCACTTCGCATACTGCTGCACTCCTACGCCAACAGAAACAAGGCACCAAAGGTTCCTACCTGATTAAGTTGATATGGTTGTTGAAACCTCTGCTGAGACTTCGTGCTGGCATCTGATCCAACCACAGTACAGGCTGGTCTGGATCAGCGATCCTGTGAAACAGGGCTCATGAGGGCTGAGACCTTACCCACCACTTCCAAGAGAAACCAAGGATCGGTCTCTGTAAAAGTGAAGAAGGAGCCCTTACTGGCTCCAACTTCTGCAAAGAGCACAAAGACCAGCACATTCCAATGCACAGTCTGGTCACACCGGGTGAGAAGCCACAAAGGCTGATGAGCTGAAAAGGTTGGTCTAAACTGTCAACCTGATGGGTGTTGGAATCATGCTAGGAAACACCCCCACAATGGTTATTTCAGAGAGGATTAACTGGTGAGGGAAGGCCCGTCCTACATGTAATTGGTAGCATTCCACGGGCTGGGGCCCATAATCAGTAAGGAGATAGGTGAGCACCTGGATCACACCCCTGCGGCCAGCCTTCCCATGGCCCAGAAACGAGAAAAGGAACTAATTTCAGGGCAGGCACATGAGTTCTAGAAATGCAGAGGGGGCCAGCACCTTAGGGGATGGGCACAGGGAAGGAAGGATACTTCAAAGACCTCATCTGAAGCACTGTGCTCACACAGGGGCTGGGAAACTTGGCAACCCTCACTCCTATATCTCGGGCATGAGCTGAGTATGTTCTGGAGAATAAAGGAAACAGTGATTTCTGCAAACTTTAGGAGAAAAGAACTCAGTACCTTAACTTACAGGGCCCAATTTGGTAAGCAAGTATGGATTCCAACCTCTTGGTGAGGAAAGACACATGGTCTGAGAGGAGTACTCCCCACTGGTTACCTTCTCCACTTCACGGCAATGTCAAACATGTCCCTCCACTGCATCAGCCTTGTCTTCCCATTCATTCGAACCTTTGAATTGGTCCAGGTTCGATGTACAGCCTGCATGACTTCCAGTGCTGCCAAGCCCATGGCTAAGGGAGGAAAATACCAAGACAGGGCCAGTTCTCATCTTTTATCTCAATAAGAACTAGAAGCACTGGTGAATCAGCAAGACTGGACTTCCGATATCCCACTCAAATAATGGTGGGCTGTTGACCCAGTACTGCTTCCCATGGAAACAAGGAGAGCCTCAAGTTCCTCCTCCCTCCTGTAGGAAGGAGACAGCTGCCCTGGATCAGGTGCCTGAAATTCAGTAAAGGCTTGAGAGCTATGCTCCAAATTTACATGGCATCAAGAGTGTAGAGCCCAACTGGAGGAAGTGGCTTCCTCCAGGGCCCACTGTGAGCTATTCTACACACAGAAAGCTGAGTAAGACAACATGGCCTATAGACCCTCTTCTTCGGCCAGAATTATTCCATTTCTAGAAAATACCTCTGTGTATCCTCTTGTTGGGCAGGAAACCAGGTGTTTCATACTGCATCAGTGAGCCCAGGCGGTCAGCCACACATATCAGCTCCTGCACTTCAGGCTTGTAGCCTTCGAAATTCTGATGTAGCACATCCCTGCAAGAAACACCATGAGCAGACACTTGCAACATTCCCTCATTGGAACTCAACCAAGACACACACAGAACCAGGCAATTCTCTAGATTTTCACTACCCATCACACACAATTAAAGGAAGCAATCTCTCTATGAAATTCATGTGCACCATTTGCTACTACCAGATGTAGGTCTGCAGTAAAAGGTTTCTGGCCCGGACTTTCGGGCCTAGCCTCAAGGTTTAAGCCTGCTGACCCACAGACCCACAGACCCGCAGAGACACACAGATGCTTACAATAGTTTTAGGCTGATTGGCCTAAGGCCCAGGCATATAACTTGCTAACTCTTTACCCTTAATCTAACCCATGACTCTTTTCCTGTTCAGCCATGCGGCTCGGTACCTTTTCTCAGAGCAGCATAGTTGTCCTCTGCTTCTTCTGGCTTCTCTCTGGCCTTTTCTGTTCTGTCTGTTCTCAGAGTTTTCTTAGTCTGGTAGCCCCGCCCACACTTCCTGCCTGCCTTTGGCCAATCAGCACTTTTTATTAAACTCATAGGCGGGAACAGTTATTTACAATGGAACAACCTAACCCCCCTACATAGGTCAGTATACCATTAAGTAGCAGAGGTGGGGACCCAAGGTCCTCTTATCAGCACTTGTTCTGTAAATATAGAGTGTGCAGTGCCCCTTCCAACTAGCGGACAAACCTTGTCCCACTATGACTTTTACTGATACTCAGTCCATTGACATTTATTGCAGTTATCAGATCTAAATTGATTCCAGACCATTTTCAGATCCCGTGTCGTGGTCCCCCCCCCCCCATCCTGGCTAGTTTTATGACAACCTGACACAGGCTAAAGTCATCTGAGAGGAGATGGCTCCATCAGAGCGGACTGTAGGCACAGCTGTAGGGTGTTTCCTTATTTGGTGGCTGATGGGGGAGGGCCCAGATAATTCTGAGTGAGGCCACAGCAGGGCTGGAGGTCTTGGGTTCTGTGAGATAGAGGCTAAGCAAGCCAGGGGAGCAAGCCAGTAAGCAGCACCCCTCCATGGTCAGTCCCTGCCTCCACGTTCCTGCCCTGACTTCTTTTGATGATGAACAATGATGTGGAAGTGGAAGTGAAATAAATCCTTTCCTCTTCAAGTTGTTTTTGGTTATGGTGTTTCATTACTGCAATAATATCCCAAACACCCGTACATATGGTATAATAAAATTAAATTTTAAAAAATGCAGTACTGGTGTATGCCTTTACCTCCAGCACTCGTATAAGGCATCAGCAGGTGGATCTCTGTGAGTTTCAGGCTAGCCTGGTACAATGTGGGATATTGCTCTTGTACACTGTGAAGATTTGTTACTCGTATTGTTTTAATAAAATGCTGATTAGCCAGAAGCTAGGCAGAAAGTAGAGGTGGGGCAACCAGACTAGAGAATTCTGGGAAAAGAAAAGATAGAGCACAGACGCCAGCCAGACACAGAGGAAGCTGAACTGAGCAAAGGTACTAAGCCACGTGGCTGAACATAAATAGAAATATGGGTTAACTTAAAGTGTTAAGAGTTAGCAAGTAATAAGCCTGAGCCATAAGCCAAACATCTTATAATTAATATTTAGCTTCTGAGTAATTATTTCATAAGCAGCTTCAGAATTAGCTGGGCAGGACAGAGAAACTTCCAACTATAGTAAAGAGTGAGTTCCAGGGCAGCAGGGCTATACAGAGGAGAAACCCTGTTTTGAAAAATAAAAACAAAAATTTAAAATGCAACTATGATACCCAGTGGTAGTAGTGTACGTCTTTAATCCCAGCACTCAAGGGGCAGAGGCAGGTGGATCTCTGTGAGTTTAAGGCCGGCCTGGTCTGCAGGGCTAGTTCCAGGACAGCCAGGGCCACACAGAGAAACCCTGTCTCCAACACAATTCTTTCAAACACTGATGCACTGATGCTCAGCCATGTTCCTTAGATCCAGGTGTGGCCGCTCCTCCAGGCCCTTGCTGTCTCCTTCCTCTCATGTCCTCTGAATCCTACTCTGCTCGTCACGACCACCTTCCTTTCAGCTGGGCCTATTATTAAAGTTTTTACTTCAATGACAATATCTTCTATCCCTAAAACTTGCCACTTGTTTTAATAATCAATCTGGCCTCATCAGATAGTCTCTTGTTTCTTGTTTACGTTGACAGCATAGTCATAATTTCTTTTTCTGTCTGTACTCAACAACTTTGGTATGTGAAGTCCTCACAGTCCAAGGGTTCCAGTTGCTCCTTCACTGACCCATGCATATAGTGTGGAGAGTCTTGAGGTCGGGATTTCATTCCCATGGCCTTAGTTTTTGAGACTCTGGGGGGCCCAAATGAGTGTAGCTTTCTTACTAGGAGGAGGCTGCAACTACGACTGTGAAGTTACTAGAATGCCTCCAACATGGGGTCACATTGACTCCTAAAAGTTTCCCTTATTCTACTGCACGGGCTGGTGGGCACACTATTTGGATGCTTCTCTCTCATGAAGGCTCACCTTCCTCCTTCTTTTAGAGGGGAATAGAAATGTCAAACGGTAGCGATTTCTCAATTATAAGGTATTTCAGGATGTTTGAGAATTATTCTCTACTCTGATCTGTTTTGTGGCCCCACTGCCCTTAATCACATCTGTATGTGCCCATTGCAGCAGCAGCTGCCCAGCAGTGTGATTTTAACCTATGTTTCTCAGCTGTTCCTCAACTCCCAAACTTCCTGCCTCCACCTCCCTAGAACTGGGATTATACTTGCACTACTGCACCTTGCTAAACTTTAAGATTGCTAAATTTATTTTGCAAGCAACAAGCAAAAAATAATGCTTGTTAAAGATTGCCCATAAGCCTCCATGTATCTGAAATGTAAAGGCTACACAAAATGAATGCAGAAGGTCAGGCTAGCAGAACCAACATCTGGAACAAAGCTTCAAAGTACAAGGTTATAAACTAAGAGAAATAGCTGGTGGCATACAGACTGCAGAAAGGAATTAATAGGAACATGGAAAAGAAGTCACTTATTGATCAAGCAATATCAGCACTCAGATCAGGAAGGACACTGAAGCAGTAGGATCATGAGTTTGAAGTTAGCCTGGAATGAATACACAATGAAACCCAATCTCTTCAAACAAACAAACAAACAAACAAACAAACAAACAAAGATGAGCTCCCGGCTGGGTTTTGAAAAGCCATTCTGAGCAGCACTTACTTGATGTGAGGCTGCAGGCCCGGCTGCTCTTCATAGCCGTCTATGAGAAAAGGCAGGTTCTTGGCCCAGTGGTCTTTGAAGCTACCTGGTAGATCCGTGTCAATGTTATATTCTGTCAGGGGGGTATCGAGGTGTGCGTGCAGATATCGAGAATACTCTGTAGACAGAAAAGAAGCTGCTGAGGAAGCCCTTGTTAGAGCAGGTCACCACCTGGATGCTTTGAACCACATTGTCATTAACGTAGGAATTCTAAAAGATGACTACAGGACTACAGAAGCCTGCTACTGACTTGAAGCACAAAGATCAAGTACACATCAGTCTGCTGGGGTCTTCTTTGACTACATTTTAACCATCTTTCCATAAAAAGAGCCAAAGAGCTCATTTTTCTGTTTAGAGCCTGAAACCCAAGGGAAGTACCAGACTGAGCCTGGGGTTCTGTCAGCTGTGACAAACCAAATAGGTGGGCAATCTCACCACGACCTGACTGACAGCTGCATATCTCTACAGAGACCTGCAGGAAGAAACATGACAGGTATGCTAGCCCCATCAGATGTCACTCTCAGTACCAGCAGCTCTGCTGAGCCGGAAGGTGTGAAGGGCATGCTGTCCAAGAGATGGCCCCTGGGCTGTTGATACTTGATTCAGTTTTTAGAAAATTCAGTATGTTTGAGACAACATGCACATTTCAATCTATTTTTTCCAACTATAAAGTCTATGAAGCTCAAATTCTAATCAAGTATGACTAATAAAAGATTAGCATTTAAACTGAGATGTTCTATGATTGCAAAATACACACCAGATGTCAAAGACTTAAGAGCAAAAATCACAGAATGTAATTTTTTTAAAAAAGATTTTGTTTATTTTAAAAATTGTGTATGTGTATGAATGTGTGGTTATATTCATATCAGTGCAAGTGAACAGAGAACTCTTAGAGAACAGACATGTTGATCCCCCTGGACCTGGATACAAGTGGCTCTGAGTTGCCACATGTGGTTGCACACTCAGGTTCTTTGGAAGAGAAGGATGTGCTCTTAACCACTGAGCCATCTCTCCTCAGCCCTAAACCAGAACATTTCTAAGGAGGTCAGTCATGGTAGCTTATGCATATAATCTCAGCACTCAGAAGACTGAGACAGGAGGATTACCATGAGTTCCAAACCAGCTTGGGCTACGTAATTGGTTCTAAGCCTGTATGAGCTACAAGATGAGATGCTATTTCAAAAAGACCAAAAGAATTCATTTAAAAAGTTTAATGAATAGTTTCCTATTAATTATATGCTGAATTAGAATTTTAGATACACTAAAATAAAATCTATCATTAAAATTAACTCTACCTGCTTGTTTTTACATTTCTTTTAAATTATTTTTCATTTTTACTTATTTGGGGGATAGTATTGTGTGTCACAGTATGTGTGTGAAGGTCTGAAGACAATCTATAGGACTCAGTTCTTTCTTTCTACCATGTGTATCCTGGAGACTGAACATTAGGTAGACAGGCTTGGTGGTAATCGTCTTTACCCACCAAGCCATCTTGCAGGTCCTATGCTTTTACATTTTCATATGGCTATTACTAACCTAAAATTATATATATGGATTGAATCTTTTTTCTGTTTTATAATAATGCTCTCAAGGGCTAATGAGAATAAAGGCAAAATATGTGAGTATCCAGACAACAAAAACACCTTTCTAAATAAATAGGGATGTGTGTGTATACTGGAAGGTGTGTGTGTGTGTGTGTGTGTGTGTGTGTGTGTGTGTGTGTGTTGGAAGATGTAAGTATGTGCTGGCTAATTTTTGTCAACTTGACATAAACCGAGATATATCTGGGAAGAGGGAATCTTAATTGAGAAAATGTCTCTACAACTTCAGGCTGTAGGCAAGTCTGGATGGCATTTTCTTGATTAATGATTAGTGTGAAAGAGCCCCATCCATAGTGAGTAGTACCATCCCAAAATAGTAGTCCTGAGGTATGTTAGAAAGCAAGCTGAGCAAGCTGTGAGGAACAAGCCAGTAAGCAGTCCCCTGTTCATGGTTTCTGCTTTAACTCTTGCCTCAAGGTTCCTGCCCTGACTTCCTTCAGTGATGGACTCTAATATCTAAATATGAGTCAAATAAATCCTTCCCCACAAGCTGCTTTTGATCACGGTGTTGTATCATAGCAATAAAAACCCTAAGACAGTGTACATGTGTGTTGGAAGAGGAATGTGTACAATGGAAGGGGTGTGTGTGATACATATGTGATGTGGGAATGCCTTTCTGTATGCTGTGAATATCAATCTTTAAATAATGGAGTTGTTTTGGCCCTGGGGCTGCAGGTCTCTGGGTCCAGACCTCTGGCTGGACTGGGTCAGAAACTTTATTGTAACACATATGTGTACATAGAAAGAAGTGTGTGTCTGTGTACATTAGAAGGTATGTCTATGTACACTGGAAGATGTGTGTGTCTATGAATAAAAAGGTGTGTGTGTATAGGAAGATGTTTATGAGAATATAGGAAGGTGTGTGTGTAGGAAGAGGTGTGTATAAGTGTATAGGAAAAAGCGTGTATACACAGGAAAGTGTTTGTGTGTGTACAAAGGAAGATGTGTGTGCATGTCTATATAAGGTTTATTAGTGTGTGTGCATAGGACTATGTGTGTGTGTGTATACAAAAAGATGTGTGTATAGATAAAAGATGTGTATGTGTGTGCATAGGAAGATGTGTGTGCACAAAGAATACACACAAAATGTGTATATATACATATGAAGAAGTGTGTGTTACATAGGAAAATGTGGGGAGTTGCTTTGGAAGGTACATGTATGTATATATTGGAAGATGGACAATGGAGAAAAAGCAAGTATGTGACTAACTCAAGAAATGCTCCTTTTCTCACCAAATTGGGTCTTTTGGGTATAGGAGGTTGTGACAGAATGGAATGGAGGATCAGAGAAGCCAGGTAACTCTCAACAATGAAAACCCCATGCAGGGTACTTTCCTGTCCTTCAGTGAGATGAGAGGGCACCAGACACACTATCCACAAAGAACCTCACATCCAACTAAATGTGCTTTTACTCAGGTCAAGCTTCTGTGGAGTTTTAGAAGACCTGTAGGTAGGGTAGAAAGATCATCAGGCCTGTCTCAGAAATATTGGGGCCCCTAGTCCTGAAACCTCCAGTAGCAAGAGACACTAGGGACAGGGTGCCCACCTTCAACTCCACCATCTCATAGAGGCAGCAGGTCACCCATGGCTCTGGGCATGGTGGAAACTCCCACCACTTTTTGCTTACCTCGGAGATACTTCACCCTCAAGTACTCTGGGCTAGCCTTCTGGCCAGGGAGAGGATCGTTCAGCATAACTTTTGTTTGGGCTTTAATTCCTTCATAAAACTGTCCCATTGCCACGTGGCTGAGCCCCTTCATGTACTGGCACACTTCATTGTATGGTTCTAGTTGAAGGCAACGCTATAGTTTAGGACAAAAGGCTGCATTAGTGTCATGTGGGTTAGGACAGCTCTTCCTTCAACCCAGAACTCTCCTTCCAGCTGAGTCAAACTACATATAGGTTTCTACATTAGTCTAGAGGCCAAGCAAAGGTCTCCCCCCTCCCTCTCTTTGCCCTTCTTTCTCCCCCCTCCCCCACAACAGGGTCTCACTATCCAGGTTACTATGCTGGCCTAGAACTTTCTATATAGACAAGGCTGGCCTAGAAGCTGCTATGTAGATCAGCCTTGAGCTCACCAAGAGTTGCCTGACTCTGCCTCCTAAGTGCTGGCACTAAAGGAGTAAACCATGTCTAGTTCCTCTTTTGGCGTGTGTGGAAAGTTCAGGCATTTGTAGTTCCTTCAGAGACGTCACTGAAACTCTCTGAAGAACCAGCAAGAAGCCCAGCTATGGTTCTGCCTGCTGCTGAGGCTCACCTTAAAGTTCTTCAGAGCCTCCTGCAAGCTGCCATGGTGGTAGAGCATCATCCCTCGGAGCTGCAGAGTCTGCACATGATTCTGGTTGAGAAGCAGGGCCTTCTGAAAGCTCTCAGTAGCTGCTTCAAAATTGCCCAGTTCTCTAAGGATTAAACAAGTGTGATGAGCACCAGGAGCAGGTCAGTGACGTCAGCACTGGACTTCAGTTCTGGAAGGTCTTCAGAGAGGTGTGTGTCTCCTGCTACCTGAACACGTCACACACAGTTGTGTGATCTTCACACCACTCAGGAATCTAACATACAGCATTACAGGATGCTCACATTTTTAGATTTCTCTAGGAAAAGTTAATGATTTCCAAAACCAAATGCACCCTCTGTATGAGGGTGAAATTTCTCTGACAGCCTTCCCTGTAGCCACAATGGCTCCTTTACAGGCAAGACACTGAAAGTCCAGAGAAGCCAACAATGGCTCCCGTGTAGAGCTCAAGTCTCAGGGGCTCCGAACTCATGTGTTCCCACATTAACCATGTCACCTGCCTTTCTGACTGGAATGAGGTTGCTTTTTTAAGCTTGAATGCTCTAATAGTGAATGCACAGAACCAAGAGGTGAGATGCTAGTCATAGCTATTTGTACTGGACTGACTTTCCCACGATCAGGAATTCTGAACCACATAGACTGGCAAGTGGTGATGATGTCTATCACCCAGCACCATCCAATGCCAGGCACAACACTCCCTCACACCGCTCTGAGCATCATGACCCTGAGGGACTGACCTTCAGAGAGCTGTGCAAGCTGGTATGGCTCCTATCTGGTGACACACGCCAGGGGTCCTGACACAGAGCACCCTCACATTCCAGAAGAGATGCCAGCAGGTAAAGGAATGCCTCCAAAACCAAAAGTGAACAACTTTTCTGAGAGACACGTGCGTCTTTCCTGTCTTAATCTCCTTTCAGCCCATCGCCACTCACCTGTAGGCCTGTCCTAGACTTTTATATGCATCAATGAAGTCAACTTTCTGTTTCAGAGCTTCTTTGAAGGCCTCAATAGCTTCCTATGGAAGGAATACAGAAAATGAGCCCACTGGCATTAATTCCACTTCATCACTAAAGTTTTACGTGTATACTACACCTGTCTCTGGCAGAATCACCTTAAATAGGACCCCAAAAATGAAGCAAGCTAAGCAATAAACTGTTGGGAAGCTGTGATTCTAACATTAAAAAGAAAAATGCATTTTTATAAAAACAGCCTCAGGTTTCCCACTGTGACAGACTCAGTGCTGGAGTGCTAATGATTTCACCATCATAAGAACATCATTTCTTCAATTCACAACAGTCCAACAGACCAAGGAAACCAACAGCTCCATGAGATTAATCAAAATGACAGTTTGCTACACTTAAACTCAATCAAGAAGATAGATAGACAGATATAAGCTATACATAGAAAAGGCAAAAAAAAAAAAAAAAAAAAAAAAAAAAAAGGTTCCTGGATTGGCAGAGAGGATTCCTTGGTTCCTATAGGGAAACAGTGAAAGAAAACGGAACATGGCCAGGGCATTGGGCACAGCTGGTGCAGCACAGCAGCTGGCACACAGCTGAGGACTGGGGCGCTGGGCACAGCTGGAGCAGCACAGCAGCTGGCACACAGCTGAGGACTGGGGCACTGAGTGTGGCTGGTGTGGCACAGCAGCTGGCACACAGCTGAGGGCTAAGGTGCTGGGCATGGCTGGTGTGGCACAGCAGCTGGCACTCAGCAGAGGACTGGGGCGCTGGGCACAGCCGCTGGCATGATTGAGGCTGTAGTGCTGCAGCCAGAGATAGGAATCCAGAGCACAGTTGCTCACACCCAAATCCTAAGGTGAGAACTGCTACTAGAGGGTACCATTCTGGTAGAGGCTAGACAACCTAAACGTGCACCCACTGCACCTTACTTTCAGATGATATTACTGTTACTGTAATAAAGAAATAGAGTCACTTCACACTTTCCTAAGGACAGGACAAAATAGCACTAAAGTAAGTGCTGCAACTTGAAAAAGACTTGACTTTAGACAACATCACATCTGTTCAATTAGATGTTGGTAGCAGACAGCTAGCTACTGGTGTCACATGACTTGTACATGGTAGGCACTCAGTAAGTTAAGGATTTGATGATTTGCAGGCATAGATAGTTTTGCAAACAGAACAACAGCAAGACCTCACCATTGGTCTTTGTATCCAGAGTCTACAGATGGGGAAGGTGCAGCATGGTCTGGGGAGTTGGTTTCAGACTCTTGAAGCAATGGCAGAGGCGGACGAACTGCCGGTGAAGGGCTCCTACAACCCTGAATATGGCTACTAAAGTGGCCTAGTCTTAATCTTTTAGGGCTCTCATGATACTTTTATTCAACAAAAACATACTGAGCACCTACTATGTACCATAGCCAATGAAAGGAATTGAGGGGTGGGTACAAGATGAGCAAGTCATTATCTCTGTCCTCTAAGAATGCTCAGTCTAGCAGAAAGCCAATTATGTAATGGGAGTTATTAACAAATGTTATGAGCTAAAACAGGAGTGAGGCTCTGGGAATAAAAGGAAGTGACAGCCACGTGCTCCAGAGACTGGACAGTAGTATGAGGAGAGAGCATGCTATACACTGTGTGCAGCTCAGGGCCAGAACAGAGGAAACCACAACTGTGCACACAGGTACAGGGAGAGTCGAGAACTAAACCTGGCCGGTGCCTGCCCAGGCACCCCAGGCCTCGGGGAAAGGACGGTGACAGTGCTATAACAGCAGTGTGAGGTAGAGCAGGGGAGCAGGCCCCAGGGTGGGGAGCAGGCCCCAGGGCGGGTCAGTGGGCATCTGGGCAAGAGATAATGAAAGCTCAAGATGAGTGTCCTGAGGAAAGAAAGAAGGGTCGGATTCAGGGAGACAGAGTCTGGGGGAGGTGAGGTGAGGAAGAGGAGTTTCTAGGCTGGCGAGTCTGTGAGAGGGCAAGTGCAGTGGCCAGCACAGGAAGACAGGAGGAAGAGGAGCTGGGGTGTGTTAAGCCTGCAGTGTCTGTGGACATCTAGGGGGAGATGCCCAGTGGGTATCTGCTGCCTACTCCACTTACAGCATGCATGGACACCACAGTTCTTCAAAGTGTGATTCTCTTCAGCTTTTAAGAGCCTTTGGTTTCAGGGCTCCTGTCTAAGCACCTGCCCAGTCTCTACCTCAGCTGCCAAAGAGGCACACAGCACAATCAAGATTATACACCATTGGGAACAAGAGACTAGCTCACACGAGGCAACCTCTAAGTACGTACTGCTTCAGAGCCATCAGCTTGGCCCATGCCACCATTTCCACTCCACCGTCACCGTCCCCACTGGTCACTAGGGCAGTCACCATTTGGCTGTTTCCATCAGACAGCTCAAGGTGAAGAGCTTAAATGGTCCTTATAATATGGACTAAACAGATAACAAGTTATTATTGTCATTCACAAGGGCCCTATCTACCACACTGGACAGCTGTGTGCTGGACCAGGTATGTGGGGCTCACATAAAATCAGCCTACTAGGAAGCTGAGGAAGGAGGATTACAGGCTGAAGGCGGGCTTGAGCTACACAGTCAAGCCTTTTCTGTAGCAATTACATAAATAAAACATTTTAAAGCTGGGTGGTGGTGGCACACACCTTTAATCCCAGCATCTGGGAGACAGGCAAGTAGATCTTTGTGAGTTTGAGACCAGCCTGATTAACAGAGGGAGTTCCAGGGCAGACAGAACTGTTATACGAGAAGTCTTGCCTCAAAAAAAAAAAAAAAAAAAAAAAAAAAAAAAAAAAAAAAAAAAAAAAAAAAGATTAAATGTTTAATGTCCTTCCATAAAAGGTACTTACAAAATAAAGTTACCTACTTAATTTCTTTCTAAACTGCCATTGGCCTGAACAGACCCACTTTAAGGTTTGTCAGCCGAAGCCCACTGTTGAGTCTAATGATTTGTGTGTGTGGGTAGCAGGGCTCATTCTTAAGCTCTGTAATTCACACAGACAGCTGTCTACGCCTTACAAGGAAGCTGGTGGGACCTGAGAGACTAAGCAACCCTCTGACCTGCCTGGACAGCATAGATAAACCACCACAAAGGGCCCCTCCTCTTCACCATGCATGTGACTCAGAGCACAGCGGGAGGAGGGAGGACCCGGAGACTTGAGAAGACCCATCCACTGAAGGACTTCAACCACTCAGAGGATGATAGAGCTGTCCAGGTTCCTAGAGATCTGAATAATCCAAACCAAGTCTCACTCCTCAAGCCTGCTTCAGGAAACTGCCCCTGTGTCTATGCCCAGCTTTATCTAACACACAGAATGCAGTTGCTGCTGGTATATGCTTTCCTTTAAAAGAAAATATTTGTAATATGTTCTGGATGATCTTTTCAATGTGTCTTTTTTCTCTTCCAAGTCTGCCTCACATACAGAGGCTGTGAGAGAAGACCAAAGAATACGGTGGACTCAAAAGTGGATGGGCAGAGCCCATAAAGACCTAGAGCCTTGTGGGCAGCTTCATATCCAAGGGCAAGCCTTCTTCCTTTTAGAAACTCTGGGCACTTACACATAGATGTGAGGAACATACAGAGAACTGAAAAAAAAAATTGTCTTTTGGTTTTTGGTGGGGATGTGAGTTTTAAAAATGTATAAACCCATTAAACTTTTCCTGATAAATAATCTGTAGCTCTACTTTTCTCTTTGAGATGCTACTGAACTCTGGTGGGTGCTTTGAGAGGAGACAGAAGGTCCTGCCTATCTTATGGGTATAAAAGAAGTTGAAAGAGCTCAGCTTCATGTCCAGCAGGGCTCAAAGCCAGAACACAGACTGCCCTCCAAGGCTATGTGCTCTGCCCTTGATATTGTCTGTTGTTGTTACTTCTGAGCACAGGCTATACAACCATCCTCAACACTGGAAACTTACTTGTGGCCTCCTCCCAGCTAGCCACCCTCAAACACATCTGCAGTCCTGGGAAAGATAGAGATGGCTCTGGGATCCCTGCAGATACTAAAATGCACAGGATCTTTGGTCCTTGGACAAGACAGCACAGTGTTTGCATGGGTCCTACATCCATTCTCTGATCTCTTTCATGGTTCTCTGGATGGCCTGTGACAGCTAATATAAGGTGGCTGCTATAGGTACCGTCACTATATCATGCTGTTTAGGCAAGAGTAACAAGCAACATTCCCTAAGTATTTCAGGGCCATGGATGGCAGATCTAAGGACAAGTGGCTAGTGAACACCCAGGGCTACCTACTCCACTGCAGAATTGTTTGGTGAGATGAGATGCATACTCTTCTTGCTGAAGACATTATCTTGTGCTGCCAAAGCTTGTCACAGTATTCAACACTAAACTCAAGACCACCATCTCTACACAGGCTTTGTGTGGTACTATGGTCCAGGCAGGGGAGGTGGCAACTCTGTGATCCCTTCTGCACAGCAGGATCCCCAGGGGGACACAAGGACATGGGGTGGAGTGCCCAGCAGAAAGCAACCCTCACAAACACTACTCATCAGTCAAATGGCTTGATTGTTTTTGGTGACCAACTCCTTTGTGATCCTTGTCCATGACCATACTAGTCACACTGGTCATATCACTACCTGCAGCAATTCCCACTGGATCCAGTAGCTGGGTCAAGTCTCCTCAGCCCCAATAGGACCTGCAAATGCCTATCAGTCTCCTGTCCTCACCTGGGCCACACTGTCAGAACCAACTTCTAAATCACAGACTTGGTACACACTATGACTTTCCCCAAAGCCACAACACAGCTCCTCTAGGCCCATGAGCTAAAGTCAATGAGCTCAGAAACACTCTAGAGGAAGATCTACTTTTAGCAGCCAGCACATTCTGAATTCATCAGATCAATCCCACTAAGCCCCCCCCCCCCCAACACACACACAAGTGAAGTAGGCACAGCAGCGCAAGCGCAGGCAGCGCAGCTTCACCTTCAGAAGTCCTCTGTGAAAGAAAGTTAGGCCTTTGTACAGCATGGCTGTGGGCTGGTTTCTGTTCAGCTCCAAGGACTGCTGAAAGTCCTCGTGGGCTGTCGCGTAGTCCTATGGAAAAGGAGGAGGAAAGATAAGATTGTGTTTATTAGAGACTGAATGGGCAAGGGAACCCCAGCGGGTCCTGTGCCTTCTCGGCCTCCAAGGAAATAGCATGGTGAAGCAGCCCACAAACTAGTAGTCCTCGCCCTGCTAACTCCTAATTGGTATTTCAGGCCTTTTGTCTCAACCACAGGAAAAGAATCATTTCAAATAGCAATGAGAGCATCTCACACTGGACACTTCTGTGATGACCAGGCTGTGGTGCAGCTTCACGGTGTTAAGCTAAAGCTCCGATCTACACATGCACTGTTAAGGTACTACAAACTCACCAACATCTGTGGTCTAGAAGCCACTGTGACTGACAGAAACAGACTCTTGCTAGATTCAATCCATCCAAACAGAATAGTCTGGAAGCCTTACAGGTTCAGATTACAGCTTTCAGACTGAGTAGACAAATTCAAGTTGTATCTCTAAGTAGAAGCTATAAGCCAATTGCAACCTTCTAGGTGCAGCCTAGAATTTGACACTGCTGAAGGCCCAAACATGGAAACACAACTGGCCCTTATTATTCTCCATCACATTTAATTTCTGCCAAAGACAATGCTCTCATGGCTGCCTTGTAGCACTGACATTAAACTGAACCCAATCTAGCAAAGAGTGGCTTCTGAATAGTAGGAGAAGTGAGGGTGGACCAATCTTTATGGGGCAGTCACCTCAGATATGAAGTACAAGGTCCCCCGGTGTCGGTACAACCGTGCTGAGGGCTGAAGCTGAATAGCTTTAGTGAGATCATTTACGGCTTCATTAATTCGTCCCAGAGGGGACAGAATCTAGAAATCCAAAACATGCAATCAGGAAAAATTCCTACAAGCAGCCCTACACTGTCAGTGTCTTAATTTTTCAATTCTACAGAAGCACACACCACTCACAAAGCTCCCTGTAGCAGGCTGCAACCTACAGCCTCATGCATGCACAGGTGGATGCACAAAGGTCCACTAGTCTCAGATTAGTGAGAAGATACAGGAGATGTAGCTCAAGAGCTGCCTTGTTACTGACTCCCCTCTAGGCATACCACATGTGGCTCTTCTTGAAATAAGACCCCCTTCTTCTTATGTTTTGTTTACTTTTTAAGTAAAAAACTGGCACATGCACATTCAACCAGTGGGCAGATAGATAAGTCCTGGCAGTTACAGCCCTTCACAGTCTCTAGCTCTACTCCCTGTGGGAGTGAAAGATGAAGGATACTCTCTAGGATCCCAGGTATCCTGTCAGCCCATAGGTCATCAACCATACACAGCATCACAGGGGAAATCATCTGTCACTTAAAAGCCCCCTTAGAGTCAGCCAGCAGTCACTGTGGTCAAGGCAACATGTCGACACCCACAAGGAAGTCAATAAGATATAAGAAAGCCCCAGTGGGTCCCCGTGTTCATGCAATCAAAGCCATGCACTTGGTCCCAAGCAATCATCGTTCCAGCAGTTTCTAACCAGGGTGCTCTAAGAAAGGTCATGTTCACCCTGTGTTACAACTGGTCACCTGCTCTGCAGGAGCTCAGCATAGCCTGGAAGAGCACTTGGTGGGCCTAACCCAAACATTAGCAGTAGCTTCTGAAGTGGAAAGAGATGGACATATGGCCTGGACCTCATCACAAAGTGGAGTGGAGCTACCATTTGCAAGGAAAAAAATGCCTTTCTCTGCTTTATTAACTCCTAGGTAAAAAACTATCACATCTTGCTTGACACAACCAGTAATATCCATAGTAATGGAGCAAAAATATTTCCATCAAATACAGATTATTTCAGAAAATACAAAAGCAAACCATCTCACAAATTAGTTCTAAGGCAGACAAAGGTAGACAAATTTAGCTGTGAAAATCATAATGTAGTGACTGCTGATGGTGTCATAAATATTGCTGTGTATTCTTTAGATAATGGAAAATTATTGTTTAAATATCAGTATCATTTTAGATAAGCAATTAGCTTTTTCTTAGATGTGCAAAATTTAAAAATCTGCAAGTCTTAACTAAATTCCTGGTTTATCAGAATTATTTCTTGCAGCCCCAGAGTCCTAAGGGAAATACCAGTCCACCCAGAGTTAGTGGGACATAGAGTAACCAGCCCAACCACTATATAAGTGTCCCCTGCTATGAGGGCAGGACTATGGCCACCCAGCCCAATGATGGGACCCAAAACTATATCACTGAGAAAAAAATAAATTAAAACCAAGTCCCCAATACAACATAAAAACACTAGGAGAGGCTGAAGTTTAAGACACTACAACTTGAGGACGAGACCTCCAGACGCAGTGTTGGGGTGACTGAACACTCGAAGTTCCTATACGTGCTCTGTTCCCTCTTGAGAGCGTTAGACCACTGATGACTTGCACACACTGGTATACATGGCCCCCACAGCCCAGCACCCCTGCAAGGACACACAAATTTAAAGCCACAAAGGGGTCCTGGCGCTCTCCTCTCTCTGCAAAACACCCTCCTCCTGCTGTTCTCAAGCGTTACCCCCCAAGCAGCCTAGCCATCAAGGTGGCTTCTGGGCAGGCCACCTACAGTTGCCACTCAGGAGCTACAGGTGGCACTCCCTCCCATGCCTCTGCCTCTGCCTGAGCTCTGCAGCAAACCTACCTGCTCTAGGTGACGATGGAGGCAGGTCCATCTCATAAAAACTGTATGAGAGCACATGGGTACATACACTCAGGCAACTCATTCAATCATTCATTCATTCACTCATTCTCTCTCCTCCCTTCCATGCCAGTGCTTCCAAGTGCTACCTATTTCAGGTTATCCAAACTGTTACAGATGGTTTTGTTAAGCTGTGTCATTTATATTTGAAATATAGTAAATGATATCTCTTTAATAAGTATCTGTTGAAGAAGTAGACAACATAGCCATGTGTTTTCACACTAAATATCACACTCATGTTACTTCAAGAGCATCACTCATTCCACAATTGTCTAGTAATTGCCACAGGCCTTAGGAACTAGGTAGGAACACAATTTGGCATAAAGGAGCATTAAAAGTTATAATGATAAAATCTTAGGAAAAGGTTCTGAACTTCAGCTAATTCAGTAACAGAGGGGAAAAAAGAAAACCACACTCACTTCAGCTCGCTGCTCAAATACCTCTGGGCGATCAGGTTCCAAGGCAATTACTCGGCTCAGTTCAAACAAAGCAAGCTCAGCGTTCTTAATGTCCTTGAAAAGGTATTAGCTTAGTATGAGACACACTGCTGCTTGGAACAGTGGCAAGATCTTCTGAGACACTAACAATGTAGTCACCAGAGAAGCCACTGCTCAGAGATGAACACAAACTTCGGTTCTGCACAAATGCTCTGCCAGGTTTGTTCAAGGGGTGGTGTCAGGTCAGCTGCTCGCCTCACCCAAGTCTCCCACCCTTCAGAAAGTGGCACACTGATCCTGGATGCTTACCACAAGTTCACAGATGGCAGATATTATCTAAACCCCAGGGTGATGCCAGCCTGGGGAATGACACCCACCAGTGAGGGAGGAACAGGAAAATGTGAAATGCAGATCAAAACCACAAACTCAGATTCTACCTCATGACCAGTCTAGTTCCTGAACATGTACAGGCTGATTTTTGCTTTAAAATGCACATTTAAGTTTCCACTAAAGAAAAAAAACAAGTTACATGATGATCTGTAAAATTTAGACAGATGGGGACAGGAAGCAGCACTTATCTGAAGGCCATGTGGCAACCTGACTGAAATGATTTTGTACCCTCAACACCATGGTTACCAGGGCTGAGTTTGTCCCATCTCCTGTGTCTCAGAAGGTACAATTAGAAGTGTCATTATCAATTCTCTCCAAGCCATAGTAGAAGATTTGAAACTTTTAAAACTTCAAAAAATTTTAATTAAAATATTTATAAATTGTTTAAAAACTATGCCTTTTTAATGTACACGTTACAAAAAATGATAATCATCCCTCCAAGCACTATTTCCCATGACTGTCTTTAGTTGAGAATCATAAAAAGGGTTTGTTTACAACACTTTAAGCATGCTGATCTCAAGGGCACCCTGTGATTCAATTCACTGCATAATCTCAGGAAAGCACTTTTACAGCATGGTGGCTTTCAATGAATAGGGCTCACTGTCCCTTCCACAGCCTTCTCAAGGAAATGACTTGATTGTTGTTGCAAAGACCTTTCCCTATCTGCAAAAAGCATAACATGTAGCCAATAAAAACAAATGCCACATGCTAAGACACCACCAACCACAGAACAAACAACCAAAAATAAGGGGGGAGGGGTTCTTTCATCCAACTTGTTACAACTGTGAATAGACCTCAGGCTGTAGGCCCCATTATGACAACCAAGTCCAGTCTCTGCATTCCCAGGGAATGGTCTGGGAGCTCTGGCTTTTCCTGTGGCCAGCTCATCAGTGACTGGAAGAGCCAGGGGAGCCTGGTTGCCCGCCTTCTAGCCATGGCACCTGGGGTGACCATCCACCCTTCTTTCTCATCTGTGTCCTGGCAGAGCTGAGTGAATGAGAGGCAGGTTGGGCAAAGGCTTGGGTGCGTCATGCCATGTGGGCATGGTGGCAAGCGTAACTAGTACATACTCACATGTAGTCCCTTCTTTCCATAGGCTATCCCTCGGCCATAAATTGCACTAACCAGATCAGGCTCCTCCTAGTCAGACCAAAATAGAAACACGTCAAAAACTAGAAACAAAACAAAACAAGAGTCAGTTTCTGCTTAAAGTGAAGTAATACCTCAAGAGGCAGCTCTCTAGCTTTACCCTACTGTGACCCTAGGTGACTCTGCTGTCCAGATCTGAAACCTGTAACCAGAAAGCTTGCTGAAGGAGACATACTAAGGACTGCTGTGCATTGAAACACAACTAAACTGCACTGGATGGAAGGGGCCAGGCACTGCCAAGCACTACAGCTTCCTTCATGGAGCCAGCTTAGTGCAAACACCACCTTCTCAGTCACTCCACAACTGGTATGCCAGCAACTGCATCTCACAGAGAACCTGGGGGCTCAGAAGGGGGGGGGGGAATGTGAGCAAGTGGTTTTCTAATGCCCCTCTATGCTGCCTTGCATATACTTGTAACTTAACCCGAGTAGGTAGGAATTCCCTCAGACAAAGGAAGGGCAGCAATGCACTCCAGAAGTGCTGGGGAGCCAAAGGAATGATATATCTGTCTCTGTGGCCTGCTCTCCTATTCTTCCACTGCTTACAAGCCAAATGGATCCTTTTACCACCTCCAGAGGTAAGGACAACTCTTCTGCAGTCCCTCCAGAGGCCCTGCCCCAAGGCTGGAGAGCGGACCTCTCCTCTATCTGAGTGGTAGAAATACCTGTCTTTGCCAGGCCTTGGCCTCTTTCACATCATTTTTTGATTCTTTGCTACAAGGTCCACGTACAACTTGAAGAGCTGTACAGAATGGCCCTGGTCTGAGCCCATCATATGCTGACCACACTATCGACAAAGAGCACTCAACATCCATGCTGGTGAATGCAGACAAATGAAGGGTGGATGCTGGGGACTCAATTCTCAGGCTGCTTACCCAGAATAAGGACTTCATGGTCCAGGAGCCCAGATGGCAATATGGCACCGTGTATGTAAATGCTCAGAGAGATTCAACCCAACAACTAGAAACCCTGCTAGTTTCTTCTGGAACCTCTCAAGAGATAACAAAAAAGTCAGACCCATAATACCAGCACTAGGGAGGACAAGGCAGGAGAATTGGAGTTGCAGCAAACCTGGACTTTATAGTAAAATCCTATCTCAAAACAACAACAAATGAAAACCATAGAGCCAACAACAACAGCACGCTGCAATCACCTCCCATGGTAGAAACTCTTGGGTTCCCTCCTGGTTCCCATCTGTAATGACATCTGTAATCCCTGTGCACCTGCATGAAGGGAGGGGGAGGAGGGCCTAGTCAGAGGGTCACAGAGGAATGTAGGCTGTATGACATCTTAGAGCAATGGTCAACTCTAACAGATGACCACAAGCACTGTGTGCACAGGAGAAACTACAGAACAGCAGCCACTCTTCTTGTGGAGGTGATTGCTACACATGACCCCATACTCCTGGAAGCGTGTGCTCCTAATTAGTTATTTAAAACAAACCTGTGTCTATTCATCCACAGACAGAAAACACATTTTAAACATGACACACTACAGAAAACCAAGAAGAACCAAGCCTTTCCTGGGCTTTAGGAAGACTGTAATGGATGACAAAGATTCTAACCCCTCAATAAAACAGGAAGGCAGAGGAGGAGACTGCTCAGTGTGTACACACAGGTATGGAAAGGAAAACACGGTGCAAGACAGGAGAAAAACATTAGAGGCCCAGAAGGAAAGTGTGGGCATATTTTCAAATATAATAAAAACAGCCAGATATGTCAGAGGGATCTACCTACAGTCAGTCTAGGAGGATCAGACAGTGGTAACTCACACCATTAATCCCAAGGCAGGGAATATGCTGGGAGTGGTGACCTACGCCCTTAATCCAATCTGAGTTTGAGGTCATTTTAGTTTATAGAAGGAGTTCCAGGCTCCCAGGCAGGCAGTGGTGGTGCCACACCCTAACTGAGCAAAGAGAGTATTTAAGGCAGGTTTAGAAAGACAGAGAAGGCAGAAGAAGTCATGGCTCACACTGTTAGTCCCAGCACTTGGGAAGCAGAGGCAAGAGAATCTCTATGAGTTCAAAGCAAGTTCTAGGACAGCCAGGACTGTTACATAGAAAATTCTATCTGGAAAAAAAAGAAAGAAAGAAAGAAAGAAAAAGATAGGAGGATGTAGATCTGTCCTCTGATATCTCCGACTGTTTTTATTATATTTGAAATATCTCCACAGGAAAGTACCTGCCTGATTTGGCAGACTTCCACTCTGAGGCAGAACTGAGAGACAAAACAGAAGCTGGGCCTGGAGCGGGTCCCAGACACAGTTCATAGGGCTCTAGGGGGCCCTAGACTCCTTGCATCTTGGATTCAAACCTGAGACAACATCTCAGTGGACAACAGGCCTAGGCTCATATTTGGTGTGACTCAAATATACCAAACAGGCAGTTTTGCAATAAATAGTTTACCCTAGGGATCCACAAAGTGAATCAGAAACAAGTACAAACAAACAGTTACCCTATGGAGACTGGCCTCACCTGGAGCTGGGGATGGCTCTCAGAGTGCCACCTCATCCCCCTAAAACCACACACCATCTTCTGGATTCTTCTGTGTGCCCAGATGTCTGGGGTGTACCACTCCCGTGTGCCATCACCCAACCCTATCAACATTGTATTTCACACTGCCACCCAGGATGCACATGGGCTCACCATAGTATGTAACACACATATGCAGACATACATGTGCACATTGCACATGGAAATCAGCAAAGAACCACTGTGCCAGACTCATCCTTGCTGTCTATATAGGACCACTCACTGAGAACCGCAGCAGTGAGGCCGCACTGCAGAGCCCTGCAGAAACTGATGCTTATCTCTCACCTCACTGGTCATCCTGTTCCATCTCCCATTCATATGTCCACTTCATGCTTGGAAAATAGCACTTCCCAGTCATTTCCCAACAACTAACCTGGCTGAGGATGACAGCATCTGTTCCCAGTCCACCTAGGACACACCTCAGCCCTGTCCCCAAGAAGCCTCTTCCATCCCAAGAAAATCTTTCCTTACTCTTTCCAGAACCCTTGTAAATGAAACATGCTTTCTCTGCCACTCCCACTATGATGCTGTGTGGGCATCAATCACTCAGTCACTTGCAGCTTGTTGATGAATCAGGCTCCAAGCTAGGAGACAATGTATAGCTGCACCACTCCTGCTGTGTGCTAGGAAGAGCAGTAAAAACAACACAGAGGGGAAGGAGTCTTGTCTTCTCGGAACTCAGACAAAGAATCACGCATATAGGAACAAGGTTACATGTGAGTGTGCCTTCAGGAAGATCAGAAGGACTCCCTAAGGAGAGAGCTGCCTGCTCCACTGAGGACAGTAGAGCCCAGATTACCACCCAGACAGAGGACAGCCTGAGAGGCAAGACCATAGCTTCAGTTCAGGCTTGGCTGCAGAGGTAAAGAGAAACAGGTAAGGTGTCGTAATGCTCTGGGGTGTAATGGAATAGTGGTAAGGTCAGCTAGAAGACAGCCCACAGATCCCTGGCAAGGGGGATCACTGGGTGTGGCTAGAAGCAGAGGGGCCTGGATCTTAGCTGCAGCAGAGATGGATGGTAATAGTATGAGTACAGAACAGGTGTGTGAAGTGTGAACTCATGAATTAAACTGGAAGGGCATAAAGGGCTGGGTGTTTGGATGGGGCTCAGGTGAGGGTGCAGAAGAAAAATGTGGAATTCAGAATAAGATCACCCTTTGGAAGCTCAAATGTAAGTGAAGCATGGCAGGGCACTTTGGAGGTAGAGAGACAAAGACCAAGAGTTCAAAGCCAATCTGAGCTACATAACAAGTTCAAAAATAGCCAGGAATACTTAAGACCCTGTTGTAAAACATCAAATCAACTAACCATGTAGGTAAGTAAATAAACAAGTAAATTCAAATAGAGCCAGAACCCAGTATGGTGGCTCTTGTTTGTCCAGAGCACCTGGGCGACTGAAGTAAGAGGACTTCTACGAGCTGAAGACTTCTTCATAAGGAGGGGAAAAAACTAAAGAAACATAATAAAAGGGAAAGGTCAGAAAACAGGAAGAAAGGTGTGGCAGGTCTACAGTTGCAGCTATCCTCCTCACTTCCCCCACCTCTTCAAGAAACCAAAAGAGCTTCAAGCCACATTTCAGATTGCATTTTTAGGTCAAGTGATGATCACATGACCTACAAACATTAAATTATAAGATAAGTGTATCTTAGCTGGGCATGGTGCTCCAGCCAACAACCCTGCACTGGCAAGAGGCTTCCAAGGCTAACCCTCCAACAGTGAGAATCTGCGCCACAAAAATCAAGCAAGTAAACAAACCAAGGGCCTCCAGAGGAATACAACTTCAGTATCACGTCACCAGTGTCTCTGAAGCACGTCTTTTCACACACGAGTCTAACCACAGGTCAGACTTCCTTAGCAAGGCATGCAATGGACAGCTAGAGAAACCTCGGAGGGAATGAAAGTCAGCAGGCTGAGGTTTACTCTGCTGAACCCGTTCTAGTTTGAACTGGTAGACTATGGTTGAAAAAGGGCCAGCTGCATAATGAACTAAAACAGAGCTTTGCCGTGGATGCCTTTTGTGAAATGGCTCATGGAAGTCTCCAGATACACAACAAGAACATTTAGAATATTTTAAACCTAAAAAAACCAAAAAACCAAAAAAACACACACACACAAAAAACAAAAACAAAAACAAAAAACCTGCCACTCAAAAACTGATAAAAAAGTTGTAGGATTTACATGCTAACTGAAATACAGGCACACTGACTTCAGCTGTCAGCCACCTTCAGCTGAGCTATGGGATGTCAAGTGCACCCATATGCAGCTCCATTCAGGTCTCTTAAACTCTCCCTAGGACTAATTACCCCAGCACCGCAGCCAGCCCTGTGAGCAGCTGTGCAGCACCCAAGTTTCTCTGGTCCATTAAGCCTGCCTTTTATGAAACACTTTATAACAGGACAGAAGGACGTGGGACATTCCCACTATTGTATTTAGGGTCTAGTAAAAAACATATTATTAGTTTTAATAATATGTAAAACTTGGTATACTCACATTATCCATCTTTAGCTTTCAATGCTAACAAGACAAAGCTCTTATTTATATAATAGAATAATAACTTTTCTTTAAAACAATAACAAAAAGAAAACGCAGGCTGGCAGGGCAGCGTACACCTTTAATTTCAGTAATGGGGAGACTGAGGCAGACAGATTTCTGTGAGTTCGAGACCAGTTTGCTCTACAAAGTAAGTTCCAGGGCAGCCAGGGCTGTCACACAGAGAAATCTGGTGTCAAAAAGCTAAAACAAAACAAGATCAGAGCATCAGAGCTTGAGACTGCTGAGCAGATATGACCAGTTCAGTCTTATTGTTTAATAGGCTCTTCAGCATTTTAACTGAGCTCGGTGAAAACTACAGTCTCCCAACCTTCCTGAGTTTATGTAGCTACAGCATCTTAGGGGCTAGCCATGGCAACAGGGGACAACATTCAGACAGGACAGTCTACTTGTTACTTTCATGCCATAGCTAGCAGATGTAGTGACTTTAATTTTACAAATGAGGGCCCAGAGACACAGCTCAGAGGTTAAAGTCACTGGCTCTGGCTGTTCCTGAGAGGACCTAGCTTTGGCTCCTGACACCTCAATGAGGGGGATGCACAACTATCTACACCCTCTTCTGGCTCCTAGGGCACACACTAGTGTGGTTACATACAAGCAAGTACTCACATATACACACACAATAAGATAAAATAATCTTAAAAGTACAGGTGATTCCTTTTTCTACCATGAGGCTGGCTTCTGAACCCAAACTAGAAAATAATTAATTTATGTTCAAAGTCAAGTCAGAAAAATCAGTACACTGGTGGTACAATACAGGCTAAATTCTGCCTCAATGGTGCTCGTTTACTTAGATGGTGTTTATAAAATGTTGCAAACACCATAGGGTGCCTGCATTTCTTCTGTGAGTGAAGAGTTGGGTTAGGAATTCCGGTCCACCATAATCAGATCAGATCCACACAGAGGTCCAACTGCTACATTAAACTGCCCAGGTACCTGCTACTGGGCAAAGGCTTGGCACTCCAGGTCACCACTGTAGTGCACAGATGCCCAGGAAAGTGATGCCAGTACCCTGTGGTGAAGCCAACCCAACACAGACTAAAATCAGCATGTCCATCCTTGGTGGTGGTCCACACATTAATCAGTACTGTGGAAGCAGAGGCAGGGGGACTGCCCTAAGTCCAAGGCCAGTGCAGGTTACAGAGTGAGATCATGCCTCAAAATAATCAATGTACAGATAAATCAGCAGTTTACAGTGCAGACTGACATTTACAAAGCCTGTTTGCTGTGGCTGGTTGGATATGGTGGCCCATACCTATAATCCCAGTACTCAGGAAATTGGGGCAGGATTGAGAGTCTGAGGCTCCTCTGGACCACACAGTGAGGCCTTTAAGAAGAGAAAGGGAAAGAAGAGGAGGAAGGAGAGGAAGAAGAAAAAGAAAGAAAGGAAAGAAGAAAGGAGGGAGAGAGAGAAAAGAGAGGAAAAAAGAATAAATGGATGAACAACAGGAAGTGTTCAATTAGAGCCACAAGACACAAAGAGGACACTTTTCCTTCACAAGCACCGGGATGAGGATCATGGGAATAGCTCGGATTTGTACCCTGACAGCACAGAGTAGATGATGGGAAGACATGACACTTTGCATCCAAACTCTCTGGAATTCAACCTTCACACACAAAGTGATCTCATCCATACAGCAACTTTACAACATCCCAGCCCTTGAAGTCACCATTGTCACATCCTGTAAGTGGAATCATGAGTTGCTGCTTTGTAATGTAGTCCACAGCTGTCTAAAAAGTCTGTTGAGAGTTAATGAACTCAAGAATACCCCAAGTCTGTGTGAGGCCAGCTATCACAGTGTGACCTGTTTAGGATGGTCACCAGCTTTAAAACAACCGCTGCACATTTGGAGGGTCCTACAGGTAACAGGTAGAACTGGTCAGCGCCAGCATAGCATAAATAGGTCCCTAGAGATGCTTAGTCAGTTACAGTTTGGAGAAAACAAGAACCTTAGCACCAGCAGGTGTGCTTGAGGAGTTTAAGGTTCTGAAAAGGGATCGTGGGATAAAATCAGTTTTCCTTCACCAAGAAATCTGACCACTACATCTGCCAATATAAAGAAAGCAGGAGTGGTTGGATTTAAAGGGTAAGCATGCTGTCAACATTCACCCTAAAGAGACTGATGTATTAAAATCCACCCAAGTAAGAAATTTCTGGTTAAGTGGAGTTGGTAGCTACACCACATCAGCTGCTACTTGTCGAGAGTCACAATGCACTGGGACAGGGCATTTGAAGGAATCAACGGGAAACTCTTAAAACACAAACCTAATACCTAATAAGGAAACCTAATAAGAAAAGCTTTGGCAGAAAATAGGTTTCCATGAAAACTTCTGGAGAAATGGTAACATCTGTTACTGAATCTGAGTTTTCTGCTTAGTATAATCACATGTTACTAGCACAATCACATGTTGTGAAATAACAAGACAAAAAAAAAAAAATCACAAGCCCAACCTGGACACTTCACTCTGTTTCCACTCATATGTGTACAGACACGGATTCTACACTTTCCACTGTGTGGAGAAGGTTGAAAGCACCAGGGAAGCCAGCAGGAAACTGCAAAAGGCAGCTGAGCTCTCCTGGGGACACAAGTGGTCCCTGGTCCTCCCTTCTGAGGTTGATCTGACCTACAGTACACACTGGCTATGCCTCAGCCTAATGGAAACATTGTATCGCTATCATAGGCCTTTGCACAGAGAGAAATTCTGACCGACTGAACACAGGCTTCAGGTGTCACTCACAGGCTGGTTATAGCACTAATTTAAACCCTAATGCAAAATCTGTAGTACATATATTGGGATAAAATACAAATAGGAATAGGGTTAGAATTTAGATGACCTTAGAGTGGTAGAGTGTGGACGTTTTCTATTTTAATGTTTTAGTTCCATCATCACCCACAATAATATTTCTTTAAAAGCTGAACTAAATGATTATACATTTTCAGGTGTTGGTACTATAAAAGAACTGATTTCTATTCATAAAAATGCCTTAAGTTGCTGGATGCAGTGGCACACACCTTTAGTTAGCTCTCAGGAGGCAGAAGCAGGTGGATCTCTGAGTTCTAGGGCAGCCTGGTCTATAGAGTGAGTTCTGGGATGGCCAGGGACACACAGAGAAACCCTGTGGGGGGGGGGGGAGGAGGGAGAAGGGAGTACTTCAGAATGACCAGACCATCCTGAAGGAGTCCAATCTCACCTGATCTCAGAAGTGGAGCGGAAGTGGGCCTGGTTAGTACTCAGATGAAGAAAAATGCCTCAGACCTCCCTTCTAAACAGGGCCCTGTGTTTACTGTGGAAGTCATACTCACCCTTTGTAATACTGCAATACTAAATAGAACTGCAATTTGAACATCTAGCTTTATATTTCAAATTCTACTGAAAAGCAAAAGCCTGTGTAATTACCCACACACAGAGCTTAAGGACCTTAAAGAAATAACCAAAACTATCCCATGAATTTTCTGAAAATATAGAATTATCAACATAATCTAGTTGTTGTTTTTTAAGGAACACAGGCAGAGCTAAAGTTTCAAAATTAGTATTTTAAAATAAATCTATGTGCTGGACTGTGAGCCGTCTATTGGCCCATCTGAGCAAATGACAAATCTCAGTGCCGACTGAGCATTCTATGTACAAGGTACTAGATACTAGAGCATAAAGCATAGGATATTTCATCTAAACAAAAAGGAACATTTCCAGAGCTGGTTCCTATGATTCATACACGGAGGCACAGAGCAGCGGGTATGGACGTAGGAGCAGCTCTAACTGTGGAGTCCAGGCTCTTCCTTCTCCTGTAGAGCACTGGCCAGACCCATCAAACTCGTACAAACAGCACAAGTGAGGAGTGGTCTCCTCCATAACATGCACAGGCACATATCCTCTTCCTTCTGTGCATGTGTATACCAGGGTTTTAGCTCTGTAACCAGGGCTGGCTTGGAACTCACAACCCTCCTCTCAGAGCTTAAGTGCTGGGACTGGGATTCCAGGTGTGCACCACCATGCCAGGCTCTGTTCTCTAACTAGACTATTTGCTAACAAGCAATGGCCCAGCCCATCATCAAGCAGCTTCACAATTTCCTGGTAAAGCAAGAGGCAGATCAATAAGCAGGAACAAGTTAACCTCAACTCCTGTCCTAAAAGGGTACAACCTTAATGTCCACCTCTCAAAGGGCTCACATCTCAGAGAAGGCCTATGTCCCATAGAGGTTCCATGGTGGTAGAGGAAAGTGACCTGGGACTACTTCTGCCCAACCTAGCAGCAAAAGGCCACCTCTGTACATGATGATGCAGACAGTTCGGGCTACTCTACCAACACTGATCTCATGTAGAATAAAGTAAACCTTCAAGGCCTGGCACCGAGAAGTATTGGGTCAATGCTGCTTTCTTCTGCTCCCTGCAACCATGCATCATATTTCACTGCAGCCCTGCAGATGTGTGGGTTCACCTTGCATCATATTAAACACTCATAGTCACATATCCAAGGAGAGCATTACCTGGAGCATTGTTGAGAAATGCCTTATTGCTTCATCATAGAGACCACTGCCAACCAACACATAGGCAATAGCTGTGAGACAAAACAGAAAAATATCAGAAGAGAAGAGAGAAGTCCACTCTGCCTTGTCTCTAAATGCAGCTCTGAGGAGGGGGTGCAGTTAAAGAACCTAAAAGCAAGTAGACAAGACGCCAAGGGTCCGCCCACCTTTGCCCTCCAACACTGGCGAGGCAGCCTTCAGGCAGCATGGAGACTGGAATGCCAGCACAAAGGCTTGTCTCATAGCTCTTCTCAGGTATAGGCGGTCCCAGACCTTTAGGAATGGAAGGCTCTTACTCTCTGACTGGCTGCAAGGCAGATGGTACAATTATCTCCTCCAACTGCTAACAAGGAAATAAAGCACAAGAGGCTAAAGGGCTACCTGAGGACAGTGGCACTGTGCGAGGCATGAGGGGCTACCTGAGGACAGTGGCACTGTGCGAGGCATGAGGGGCTACCTGAGGACAGTGGCACTGTGCGAGGCATGAGGGGCTACCTGAGGACAGTGGCACTGTGCGAGGCATGAGGGGCTACCTGAGGACAGTGGCACTGTGCGAGGCATGAGGGGCTACCTGAGGACAGTGGCACTGTGCAAGGCATGAAAGCAGGCCCCAGCTCCAGCCTGCTACACAGGACACAGACCAACCTTCTGGATTGAGATGATGAAGACTGCTGAGGCTCAGGTCTGCCCAGCTGTGTGGGAACGGGGACCCCTAAACTCCCTGATTTGTGCTGATAAGCCAGGGTAAATTTTCTTAAAGATTCTTCTCAGACAGATTTTTAGAATTATCTATTTCCCCATAAAAACAGAACAAATGAGCTATGAAATGGAACAGAGGGCTGGAGAGATGGCTCAGTAGTTAAGAGCACTGGCTGATCTTGCAGAGAGCCTGGGTTCAGTTCCCACACAGCAGCTCACTACTGTCTATAACTCTAGTTCCAAAAGATCCAACACCCTCTTCTGGTCCCCCAAGGAATGTACACAGTGTACACACATACATGTGAACAAAACACTCATTCACATAAAAATATTTTTTTAATTCTTTAAAAAAAATCAAATATAACTTCAGGGAAACCCTTGGTCTAAGAATATAGATCTGTCTAGGCTCTGGCTATCAAATTTCCCTCAAAAGAAAGTAGAGCCCCAATCCTGTCAATATATACCCACAACTTCAAAAAAACAAAAAACAAAAAAACAAACAAACAAAAAAAAAACAACTATAATCCAAATCTCACTCAAATGCATATAGCTTTTAAGGTCTAAATTTTACGGTGGAGACTAAGATGGGAAAGAAAAACTGGGATAGCTCCAATCAGCGGAGACCTTTACAGCCAGCAACTCATCTCTGGACACAGTCTTTGCTAACAGGCTTTTTTCTAAGAAAAATTTCTGTCACACAGAAGAGCCTAACTCAGCTCAAGCCCCATGCTACTCCAGGGCTTCCTGGATTATTTCTAAGAATAAGCAAGGCAGGTTCATACCAAGGCTTTTTAAAAATTTTATTTTCATTTTACATGTATGAGTCTTTTGACTGCATGTATGTCAGCACACCACACACACACACACACACACACACACACACACACACACACACACACACACACACACACACACGCCTGGTGCTCATGGAGGCCAGAAGAGGGGCTCAGATACCCTGAACTAGAGTTATAGACAGTTAGAGAGTGCCATGTTGCTGTAGGGAGTCAAACCTAGGTCCTCTGGAAAAGCAGACAGTGCTTTTAGCTACATTTCTCCAGCCCATACCAGGGCTTTAGTGCTATTTACTAAATGAACATTCAACTTAACAGATGCCAGTCATTTCACGAATCTGATTTGATCAGTCTGATGCCTTAAAGGGCAATTAGTTCTGAAGTCACCCCAAAGGACAGCATAAGAGGGGCACTTTCCAAATGTGGCAGTGTTCTGCAGTGAGTATAGCAGGGAGAGGCCTCAGCACAGGGCCAGGCACTGTGGCCCACACCTTTAATCTCAGCACTTGGAAGGCAGAACTCTGTGAGTTAGAGGCCAACCTAGTCTACACAGTGAGTTCCAGGATAGCAAGGGCTGTTACATAAGGAAACCCTGTCTTGAAAAAAAGTGTGTGTGTGTGGGGGGGGTGTCTCAGGACAGGAAGGGCTGAGTCTGTCCATCTTACCATGAAGAGTGGATGGCCATAGTTGGGATGAAATGATCACCTGTCAGTCAAATGAAAACCCCTTGGGTATTCCCTGAAGCTAGCCACATGAAGAAACTTAAGATCATCTGCTCTGTCCATCCCTATGCCCATTCTGGGTCCACTCTTCATTTGTGTGCTAAATGGGCAATGGGGAGCACCCCAATACATATTAGATGCTGGTGAACCCTGCCTGTTTTAAAGCATGCCAGGAATGGCCAAACCATGAAGCTCCTTTGTAGACCTGAGTGAATGTGATTGTTCCACACCCATGCTGGACCCAATAATTGTGATCTGCCTCCTGTGGGAGATAAATGCAGGCCTGGCTATGTCACCACACCTAAGAAGCTATTCTGAGAGTCTCTTTCATTTCTTCGCTGCTCATGATGATGATGGCACATGGATCTTCTAGCACAGAATCAGAGCAGCTGATCTTACTAACTTCACTATTAATTTCCACAGAAACCCAGAGGTGGAATAGTCCTTACCAACCACTGTGCAAAAGCTTTTCCTGCCTTCCTTCCTTTGCTTGAGCCAGGGTCTCAAACTCACTAATTAGCCAATGGGAACTTCTGAACCTCCTCCTTCTACATCCCAAGTGCTGAGATCACAGCACATCTAGTTATGCTGTGCCGGGGACTGAACCCAGGACCTCCTGAATACTACCCACATCTTTTGTCATGCACACCACATAGGATGTCAGGAAGGTCAGGGTAATCCTATGTAGTTTAGGTGGCAGTGCCAGTATTCTAGCACCCTCAGCACCCAGCTTCCTGTTCTGTATTGGATCACAGCTCTGGGCAGATGCTACAGGGCTGCCAGACTGGGTTCTCACCTAACTCTTCATTGGTGCTGTCGTTGTCAGTAGCAAACGGGAATCTCTTCTGTTCTGCAATAGACTTGGCCTGGCTCTGAAAACAAACAGACAGACATATCTTTCAGCTTCTGAAAAACAATGGAAGCCCTGCATGAAAGCCTGTATTTTAAGATGCTGGAGTTGGTGAGTTCTATGGAAGCAGGAACATACATATACCACTGACCGTCTGCTGAGTTTTGAGAACACGGGTTTGTAGGTGAATGCTTTGGCCCCCTTATCACCAGCCATTTCTGTTTTCAAGAGGAAGCATCTTCTCTATTTCATGGGATTAGCCCTGTTGGCTACTCTGAGACCCCTTCAAGTCTGTACAGACTCTTTAGTGCTTTTAATTACGTTGAAAAGATCACATTTTAGTTACCAGGAGCCTGAACACAGAATATCAGGTAAAGCATACAACAATTTTGGAATCCACAGCTATATGTTGGACACAAATGCCTAAAAGAATCTGACTAAGAAACAAGACATCTGACTAAATACTTGCCATCAAGTAGTTCACACATACACAGCCATCCAGTATGAGTCATCAGGATGGCCCTAGGCAGACTCAGAAATCATGTGTGACCAGAAAGCCAGGGCAGGGTACAAATTATTGTAAGAAACAAAGGAAATAAGCTGTCTTGGAAGCAAGGACTTTTTTTTAAGGTATTATCTTTCTATTTAGCTGTTGGTGGCCAGAAATCTATGTAAGCCCAAGCTGGCCTTGAACTCAAGGCAATCTCTCAGCTTGGTTATCCAAGTCCTTGGATTATAACCATATGCTACCATATTTGGCTGAATGCTCTTACATGTCATATTCAGCCACCAACCAAACAGATGGTTCTAATGGGTCACATCTGGTACACAAACAGTTGCCACTTTTCCAGATGCTCTGCCAGCCAACACCAAATGGTGATTCAGGTGACCTATACAGCACTGCATTAGAACAGCCATGGGAGCTGACAGGATGGCTTAGTGGACAGAAGCGCCAAGGCTGACGATCTGAGCTCAAGCCACACAGCACACAGGAGAGAACAGTTCCTCCAAGTCCTCTGATCCTACACATGCACTTTGGCACATTCGCAAATATATGTACACACACATACAAAATAAATAAGTAAATGTAAAAACATTATTAAAACAATCAATCCCAGGCTAGAGTTGCCAGAGACACAATCCAAACTCCTAGGCATATATGCAGGAAAATCTAAATCAGAAAGGACCTGGGAAAATCTAAAGGATGGGAATCTGATGACAGCTTTAAACCTAAGCTTGTCTCTCTTTTTTTTTTTTTTTTTTTTTTTGATGCACAGTACAGAGCCCACTGGCACACATAACTAACAGCTAACAATGCATTATGACCAATGAGCTATACTGCCAGCCACAATGACCTGTATTCAATGTTACAAGACCTTCTTGTCACAAATCACAATGTTCTTCTTACCTATAAAGTCAAGAGCAAGCTAGCTCAGATCCAAACACAAACAGGACAGAGGGTACCACCTCAAGAGGCAATCCCAGAATCACAGCAATGCTTCACACATTCTGGCTCTTGGTCAAGCCTCTGTTACAGAGGAACTTGAAGTACAAAGTCGACAGGTGGGAACCTGGCCAGTGTTCAGAAATCGCAGAGTGGAGGGACACGTACCAGAATCTTTTCAGTGTTGAGAGAAAGCAGGGAGTCGCAGGGTGCTGAGCCTCTCAGTTCGCAGTCAGACTCATGGAAGTTCAAAAATGATGACTCTGTAAAGCAAGCACTCTGTGTCACTCACTCTCAAAGGCCTTGGGTACTTTGACATAAGCTGAAATCTTTTTAATTTTTTTAATTTAACTTTGATTTTATTAAATTTAACTTTTATTTTTATGTGCATTGGTGTTTTGCCATGAGTGATGAGTCCCCTAGAACTGAAGTTACACACATTTGTGGCCTGCCATGTGGGTGCTAGAAATTGAACCTGGGTCCTCTGGAAAAGCAGCCAAGGTTCTTAACCACTGAACCATCTCTCCAGCCCCATAAGATAAAACCTTAAGATGCCCCTAGACCAGGACTTGAGGCAAGTTAGGAAAGCTCAGAGGCTCCCTCCACTCCAGATGCATGGTGTTCTACAGGTTACAAATGCCCTGCCACCGTCCAACAACAGCAGAGCTTCCTGATGTGAGATGAGGGTCAGGTGGAAAGTCATGACTTATCTGAAGCATTGGGAAGAGCCAACACCTGTCTACAACTCAGAAGCAGCCAGTGTCTGTGGAACACTGAGTTAACAACTTCCTGCGCAGCAGTATCTGCCTCAGGCTTAACACATACTTGCGCACACACACAAGAACAAAGCCTTGCTAAGAGACCTAACACTAGAAGATATACACTAAAGCCCCAAATACATAAATATATCCTACAACTCAATGAGAAAATGACAAATAAGCAAAGGGCCTTGAATGGGCAGCTTTCAAAAGATATACAAAAGCTACTGAGCACAAGAAAGGGCCACTGTCTTTCTTTAGAAGAATACAATTTGAACCACAATAAGGACCCTCCTCCCAACACACAAGACAGCTATGAAAACTGGAAACTCCGGGCATGGATGGAAGGACTGCACAATGGTTCAGCACTGCAGAAAATGTGTTGGTTAACTCCTCAAGTTGCACATAGGACCACCAGATGACCCAGCAACTCCATCTCTGAACATATCAAGAACTGAACACAGGAACTCAAACAAAAGCTGTATACTTGTTTGTGGAAGCAGTACTCACAAAAGGTGGTAACAGCTCAAGTATTCACAGCAGATGATGAACTGTGATAGATACACAGGATGGATTATCCCACCACAAAAATGAAGTACTGATATACAGAACAACACGGGGAAATGTCTCATATACGAGGCTCAGTTATGGTAGCAAGACACAAAAGGTCACAGAGTGTACAACTCACAAATGTCCAGATGGGTAACTATGAAGACATAATGGGAAGGGATGTCATCTCAGGGCTGAGGGAGCAAGTAGGACTAGAAAAGCCTATGATGTTGGTTCTCAATCTGGGGGTTTCGACCCCTTTGGGAGTTGAACCATCTTTCTACAGGGGCGCCTAAAATCATTGGAAAACACAGATATTTATATTACAATTCATAATTGTGGCAAACTTACAGTTGTGAAGTAGCAACAAAAGATTTATTTTTTAAGATATATCCTGCTGGTATTGTATGTATACAGGCCAGAAGAGGGCACCAGATCTCATTATAGATGGTTGTGAGCCACCGTGTGGGTACTGGGAACTGAATTCAGGACCTAGAAGAGCAGCCAGTGCTCTTAACCTCTGAGCCATCTCTCCGGCCCAACAAAAAGAATTTTATGATGGGGGGTGGGGTCACCACAATATGAGGGACTGTATTAAAAGGCCACAGAGTTAGGAAGGTTGAAAATCATTGGCCTATAGGGTAAGGAACCTCCCAGCAACCTCCCAGAGGGACAGAAATGTTTGAAGGAGCTGCAGAGCACAGGAAATGCACAACTGCAGGGTTACTCAAGACAGTTTGTTTCACATCCTAAGAAGCTCACCCCAGTCAGCTGTTTATAACCGTGTGTTGTGATGCCATGTAGGACATCCAATTCCACCCCAGGAACCATCTGAGGCCAAGAACACACTGCTGAGCAATATCTCAGGGCCATGAGAGCTACAATCAAAGGAACAAAGGCAAGGGCACTGGCAAGGACAGCCGCAGATGACCCTACTGGGATGCAGTCTGTGTTGGACCTAACTGAAGGCAGGATGTCAGGGGCTCTAGGAGCGAGGGCGCTGCCACCAGGTCTGGTGACCTAAGTTCAAACCCTAAAGGTCACATGGTGGAAGACCCGATTACCATCAAGTTTTCCTTGGACTTCCATAAATGTGTTGTGGCATAACCCACACACAGTGACACACACAAAGACACACACACTCTAAATGTAAAAAAGAAAAAAACATTTTTTTTAAAAATATAGAAGCTTGGAAGACCCAGGTGTGAAGTACACCTTTAATCCCAGTTCTTGGTAGGCAGAGGCAGGAACTCAGTGAGTTCCAGGCTAGTCAGAGCTAAGCAGTGAGACCCTGTCTTTAAAAGCCAAAAATAGAGTAATTGCTAGCCAGATGTTCAAGCTCTGAGGACTAAGTGACCAACTTGCCTGCCATCTGCATGATGCACTTTGGCCATTGCTGTCTCCTTCTGAGCACCCCATCCTGCCCTCCCCCCCCCCCCCCCCCGGGATCTTAAAGATTGCTGCAGTTCAACTAAAGCCAAGTGAGGTGGCAAATTCCTGTGATCCCAGCATTCAAGGAGCTGAGGCAGGAGAATTGCCACAAGTTCAAAGTCAGCCTGGGCTACAATGCAAGATTATCTCAACAAACAAAACAAAAAAACTCATCAACTTCTGGTAGTAACACCAACAGAAGCAAGTCTAAAGTCTGTATGGATACATTTTTTAAATAGCATACTAATTCTTGTTAATTGTGGGACCTATAAAGAAAGCATGACCCATGGAGTAGCCCGAGAACTACTGTGAATGCTGTATTTGCTGCCATTGCTCACTGGCCTTTCAGGTGGGCCGGGCCAGTTAAGGAAGCAACCGTGTACAGCAGGTGGGCTTTCTGGCTCAGGGGAAGACTGGCAAATGCTTTTCTTTTCATGTGGCTTCCAGAAGGAAGCTTTGGTTCTTGGTTAGAGTTGTATTTGTTTGAGATGAACTTGTAGCCCAGGCAGTGACTGGATATGAAGAGCCCCATCTGGAGAAGGAACAGAAGAAGACTTCCTGTTATAGCCACAAAGGAAAGGTCAAGCATCTGGCTGTGACACAGGGAAGAAGTCACTTGTGGTGATGTATTGTTTATAATCTAAGAAATAAAGCTTGTCTGAAGATCAGAGGACAGAGTCAGCCAGAGTTAGCCATAGAGGCCAGGCAGTGGTGGCACACACCTTTAACCATAGCACTCCGGGAGGCAGAGGTCCTTCTGGATCTCTGTGACTACACATCCAGTCCAAAAGAGAAACAGAGCCAGGAAGTAGTGAAACACACCTTTAACCTCAGCACTTAAGACCCCATGCCTCTGCTTCAGTATTTGGGAAGGACACACACCATTAATCCCAGCACTAGGAAGGCTGAGACAGGAAGTGCTAAAGATTTCTATAGAAGGCAGGAGGAGACAGGAGTTGGGCCCTTTGGTTCTCTTTCCTTTCAGCTGAGGATTGAGAGCATTCAGTGTGAGAAGTTGCAGATAGAAGATCTACCCTTTTCGACCTGAGGATTCAGCAGTGGTGACAAGTTTCTCTAGTGGGTTGTTCCTTTCTCTTCACGATCTTTAAGCATTTACTCCAATATCTGGCTCTGGGTTTTGATTTTAAAACCAATTAGGATTTGATCAATAGTCGGTCATGGCACCAGGGAAACAGAAAGTCTAGACAGTAAGTCTGATTTTATGTCAGATTAGGACAGTTCACCATGATGAGTCGGGAAGCTTCACTTGCTAAGATAAAGAGCCAACACAGGTAGAGAACAGGATTCCAAGGCAAGGAGAAAGACTGAGTTCACCTTCTTAAACAACTACCCACCCGATGGCAGTCTACATCTCTCTTTTTTAAATTTATTTTTATTTTATGTACATTGGTGTTTTGCCTGCAGATATGTCTGTATGAGGGGTATCAGATCCTCTTGAACAGAAGTTACAGACAGCTTGAACTGCCATGTGAGGGCTGGGAATTGAACCCGGATCCTATGGAAGAGCAGCCAGTGCTCTTAACCACTGAACCAACTCTCTAGCTCTATATCTCACTCTTAAGGCCACATACAAAGCTATTCTAGTGATTTGCAGATTGCATCAAACTCCTCTAAAGCCAACTAGTGTTTCTCCACACTTCCCTTAGGTAGGCTGCTGGGTAAATTACTGCACGTCGTCTTTTCAAAGAACCAGGTCCTATATTTCATTGTGCTTTCTTCTTGATTTTAATCTGACTGCTTCAGAGGCAATGTCATGCTGGCTCAAGGCTCAGATACTTTGATGGCTATCTAATCTGGGCATGACCCTCAGTTATCTTACTTCTGTGCCCCATTCTTTAGCATGGGATAGGTCACAATCAATAGCTGCTAGGGACACAGCCCAGCTTACAGAAAATAGCTGTTACTTAGCACAGGCTGAATGTTTTTATGTACATAACACATATACATATGTATATACATATACACACATATAACATACTACAGTGTGCATGTGGACATCAAAAAATCTATTCTTTCTAACACATGGATCTCAGGATTCTAACTCAGGTCATCAGGCTTAGTAGAAACTGTCTTTACTCACCTATTATCTAAAATGCTTGAAATTGGAAATGTATGGTGATAAATATTGAATAAAATTACTCTGGAATATCAGAGTCAACCACAGAGCCAAGCCACGAAGGTCAGGAGGTGGTGACCCACACCTTTAATCCTAGCTTCAGAAATGTAGAAGGAGGAAGTTAAGGGAGGAAGAGGACAGAGGAAGAGAAGGGAGGTTTTTCAGCTTTCCCAGACACTTCCTTAGTGGGCTATGGAGAGAGAGGTTTGGAAACTGAGGATTTTATGGAGACAGGCCTGAGAAGCTGGTGGATGAGAATTGGCTGTGGTTTGTTTCTCTATTTCTCTGATATTCCAGCTGCTCCCCAATATCTGGCTCTGGGTTTTCATTATATACAAATAGAATTAGTGCAAATATTTGGTACCCAGTGTGGGGCATGAGCCCACAACCCTGAGATTAAGAGTCTCATGCTCTACCAATCACAGAAAAGTTTTGAATCAGGGATGTTTTAATTTAAAAAGATTTACATTTATGAGTGTTTTGCCTGAATTTGTGAGTGTGTTTCACATGTATGCTTAGTACCCTTAGAAGTTATGAGGGCGTTGACTTCCTTGTAACTGAAGTTTGGGTTGTGAGCCATGATATGAATACTGAGACCTGAGCCTGGGTCCTCTGCAAAAGCAACAGCTGCTCTTAACTGCTCAGCATCATTCCACTGCAGACTGGGGGTTTTGTTGGCTTTTTAGAGCCTGAGTTTCACTGTGTGCCCTGGCTGTCTTGGAACTCTGTACACCCAGCTGGCCTTAGACTCAGAGATCTATCTGCCTTTGCCTCTCAAGTGCTGGGATTAAAGGTATGTGCCATCAGTGCCCAGTGAGTGGGGATTTTAAAATTCTGTATTTGAATAAGTATAAGCCCTCTTGGGGATAAAGCCCACATCTAAACAAAAAAATCCATGTTTCACACACATGTAGCTCAAAGATCATTTTGTGCAGCATTTTCAATTACTCTGAATAAGAAACAAGGCTTTACAATATAGAATCTTTTACTTGTGGCAGCACATAGGGGCTCCAAGTTCTGCATCTGGATCAGGGACATTTGACCTGTGTATGTACACAGGCTGAAATACACCCCTCCCCATTAATACCTATTTCCCTCATTTCCTTGGAGACCAAAATAGTATGTTTTAGCTTCCATATGCCTCACAAATATTATTTCTTCCCATCTTCATTCCATTTAGGTACACGAAACATGCAGCATAGCCAGGGCACACATGGGAAGTGATATCAATGTTCATGACTGGGGTTTTTTAGTTTTTTGAGACACAGTTTTATAAAGTCCAGGCTGGCCTGCAATTTACTATAAATAAAGCAAAGGCTGTTTTTGAATTACAAATCTTCCTGCCTCAGCCTCTCAAGTGGGATTATAAACCTGAGCACCTCTCTTCCCAGATAAGTGTATTTAAGATCACAAAACAAAGGCACCTCAAAGCCACTGTGGAGGTTTTCCACTGCCAGTGACAAAGCAGTCACATGATTAGATGAGGGTACATTAGAATAAGGACCCACTCAACCTATCTTAAGGGACCCGACCCAGTCAATATCAACTGTGCAGCATATAAAGAGCATCACAAGTAAAGGAAAGAGTCAGCTGCTCAGCACAAAAAAGCAAACAGGTGGTGGAGGACAGACAGACAGGAACCTGGCTGCTGAGGAGACCAAGGTGCATCAGGTGCTTAAAGCAATGTGCATTTTTCTTTTATTTGTTCTTGAGACACTGTCTATATAGTCTTGACTGGCCTGAACTCAGAAAGCTCTGCCTGCCCCTCTCCCAGGTATAGGAATTAAAGGCCTGTTCTGCCACACCTGGCTACATGAATTTAAAAAAAAAAAAAAAAAAAGATTTAATTTTGGCAGGTGTGGGAGTACACTTCTTTAATCCCAGTACTTAGGAGGCAGAAGCAGACCAATGATCTCTGTTTCAGGCCAGCCTGGTCTACATAGTGAGTTCCAGGTCAGCCAAGGATACACAGTGAGACTCTATATCTCAAACAAATTAATAACATGTGAGTACACACATAGGTACAGGTGTCCATGAAGGGCAGAAAAGGATGTCAAATCACCAAGAGTTGGAGTTTCAGGATGTTGTGAATCACCCAACATGGGTGCTAAGAAATGAAGGTAGGTCTTCTTCAAGAATAGCAAGTTCTTTTAATAGCTGATCCATCTCCCCAGCCCAACCACAGGCATTTAAAAAAAAGTCAACAACTTTCCCATAATTCCAGTCACTGTCAGACATCAATTGGACTAGAATTGTAGACTAGTTCCAGGTAGTAACAGACAGATTTGTCCCTTAGACAGCCTACACAAATAGTGGCAAGGGGCCAAGCAGCCTTTATATGTTCAGGAGGTGCTGAGCAGAAGATGAGCCCAGAGAGAAGGCCAAGTATGCGCCAACCAACTTAAGTCCATTGCTCCATGCTGGTCCTAACTCAGAGGATGCCACACAAGACATCTAAATGTGATGCCTTGTCACATATCAAAGCTTCATCAACTATTATTATACTGACTGGGTCTTTCTGGTCACACAAAGGGGTCCACTGGTTTAAACACAAACACACAAGTGTCAGGTGCATTTTCTGCAGATGTCAAGTAAAAAATTACTGTCTCTCAAGACAAGGTGAAGAGCCTGGCTGGCATAGCAACATATTACAAGGGAGAGTCACCCAGGGTTGGCCCAAACACTTGACAGAGGGCTTCCCTGAAAGCTCTAAAGTGCCTGGACTTGTCATAATACCTGCAAGCTTAGCAGGCTAAATCAGTGCTCATCCATGTGTCGGGGGTTCCTGATCTCATAAAAGGAAATAGCAGTGCACTTGGGAGGAAGAGGTAGGTGGATCTCTGTGTTCCAGGTCAGCCTGGTTTACATAGCAAGACCATTTCTCAAAGAAAGAAAGAAATCAACAATGTATAAGAGACACACCTAAAAGACAAATGGGCCTGCAAGAACCCTAGGTACTCTCAGAGGGCCCAATCATCTCAAATCAATGCCATTTCTAATTAAATCAAAGGACTTTCAGAAGGATGCCATTCCCAGGGCAATACCACAGTGGCCAGTCCCTATACATGCAGTAAAGAGCACCTTACCCTGGCTAGCAGATGCAGGTATATTATGGTGATGGCATCTCAAGACCCAGTATGACCCCAAACCAGGTGCAACCATACACTGACACTCAGTTCTGAGGATGCATCCTCCCCCCACACACACCCAGTATACCAGCAGTAAGGGCTTGCACAGCTGTTCACACAGAGCACAGAACTTGGTTCTTAACTTCCTCTGAGAACAAAAAAAGGAAGCTGTTCTTTTTCCATGTTTCCTTCCATTGATTCTCCCCACACCTAAGCATGGTGAGCAAGATCAAATTCCTGTAAAGTGTCCCACCCAAGAAAGACACATGACATTGGCAAGATAGGCCTTGCTGAGACCGTCAGAAGTACAGAGATAGGCTTGTGGGTACTTCTTACTCTCCTGGCAAGCAGCCCCCAACTTAGATAGATGGATGCAAAAAAACTATGGAAAATTACCTCAATTCTAAGGTTGAAATCTGTTAAAACATTCATTTATTATGTGTGCAAGTGTATGTGGGTAAGTGTGTACTATGTACACACATGGAGGTCAGAGGTCACATACAGATGTTAGTTCTCTCCTTCCATCGTGTGGTTTCTGAGAACGAACTCAAGTCCTGCTGGGCAGCAAGCACCTTTGCCCAGTAGGTTATCTCACTGGTTAAGTCTTTGGATTACTTATCCCAACAAACTTAACACCTAAAGGCTATAAGATATCGTTCAGAGTGCAGTATTCAACATGGATTATGCTAAAGTCACCAACCAGGTGGAGGTACCTCTTTAAAATCTACCATGAAGACATCACATATAGGACTGTTACCTAGAAACAAGCAAGTCTGTCATTTGAAAACCTCACGTAAGGGACAAGATGTTGCTCAGTTGGTAAAGGGCTTACCAGCACAAAGCCCCACCACTAGAGAACAAGGAAACAAAAGCCCTGCCAAGTGTGGTGGCACAAACCTGTAACCCCAGCATTTGGGAAGCAGAGGCAGAAGGGTCAGGAGTTCAAAGTCATACTCTGCTGTACAGAGAGCTGGAGACCAGCTTTGCATATATGAAATGCTGTCTCAAAAGAAAACGAAAGGGGGAGGGGGGGATGCTCAAGAGGTGGCTCAGGGGTTGAAAGTACTGGCTGTTCTTCCAGAGGTCCTGAGTTTAATTCCCAGCAACCACATGGTGGCTCACAACCATCTACGATGAAATCTGATGCCCTCTTCTGGGATAAAGTCATACATTCAGATAGAGTTACTCATATATAAAATAAATAAATCTAAAAAAAAAAAAAAAAAAAGCCTCATCATAGCTCATTGCTCCTATTTCTGCAAAGAAAGGGAAACCAAGGGCATTTTGGAAGTTACTAAAAAAGACATGCGTTTGATTACTAAGATGTAGCTTCAGAGGTCATTAGCACTAACCAGCATTCCACTTCACTGACACACAATGTAAGTTTGTACAAACAGGAAATCTGAGTTGTTTTTTTTTAGTCAGTGGGCAAGTTTTAATTGATACAGACCCTAATTTACTAGATCCATAAAACAAAGAAATCAGATGGAGATCTATCTAGGTTCTACTCAAGGTTACTCTCTCTGGATCTTCCCTGGCTGCCTGCACAACAGCACCTACACTGGACTTAATTCTCTCCAGCTACTCAGCTTCACTCCAGTCAGGTGTCTCTGGCTCTATTCTCTCTGTACCAAATTCAGCTCCCCACAAGGAACTTGGTTAGATCATTAAGGTCCAGCACATTCAGCAATGTCTGGTAGATACAGACAGCTCTTCTGTGAATCAATGAAGCATTCTAATACACAGGCAAAAATCTGAAATCCTAAGAGTTATTTTAAAATACAGGTTTCAAGCCAGTGATGGTGGCTCACCATCTTTAATCACAGCACTCAGGAAGCAGAGGCAGGTGGATCTCTGAGTTCGAGTCCAGCCTGGCCTACAGAACAAGTTCCCAAACAGCCAGGGCCATACAGAGAAATCCTGTCTCAAAATACAAAAACAATACAAATTTCAGCAAGTTTAAGGTACAGGACTTAGAAATTATGCCTAATATGCAAAAAACTACTGAGAATATAACCTCAAGTCAGACTAATTCCAAATCTGGGTTCCAGGGTAACCTTGTTTTGGTGCCTCAGTTTCCCCTTGGGTAAAATGGCAGTAAATTGGTTAGTTCGGTGTCAACAAAAGGCACAGAATGTTCTGTGTTACGGAACAGGAATAGGGAAGAGAATTTGGGAAAAGGGAGGCTTTGTTCAGTATTTTCTCCCACAATTATAAATTAAAAATAGGGCCACAGGATAAGAAATTTCTAACTTTTATTTTAAAACTAAAGTTTTCAGGTTTGATGGCTCATGGTTTTATTCTCAGCACTCCAGGAGGCTGAAGGACTGTCACAAACTCAAGGACAGCCTGAACTACAAACTGAGCTCCCAGCCAGGCTAGCTTAAATTCCTGTACACCAGTCTCAAACAAAGCAAAGCAGAAAGAGAAACAGAAAGCAAAAAAATAATATAACAGATGGCTTTTCCTCTCACGAAAGAGTAAGATTATCTTCTCAGTGCTGAAGATGGGTCAGTGCTTAAGAAGATCCACGTTTGGTTCCTAGCATTCCCAAGCACCTTCTAACTCCAGCTTCAAGTGATCCGATGCCCCTCTGGCCTCTATGAAGACCCACCCACACCTACCACCCCCAACAAAGACATAAAATAGAAGCAAATCTTTTTAATATCATTTTTCTGTGGAAAAATAAAATCATAAACATAAGTTATTTTCAGTAAGAAGCATAAAAATATATCAGAGGACAAAGTATCACTATAGGCTGGGAAACATGTAAACCCAGGGCAAAGACACACAGTGTGCTTGTAGGTTTGAGGGTTGAGGTATTCCCTGGGACCCCTGGCCCTAGCAGGCCAGGCATTGCTGACAGACACCTCCAGGCTAATGAGCTCTCACTGGAGCCATCTGAACCTTCCACCACTGAGAGCTCTGCCTTAAGGGAACAAGTAAGAGAAAGGCTCATCAGCTGCAGGCTGAAAATCAAGCAGGCATCACTTCAGCACCCTGCACCTGAGAACTACTCTGAGAAATAGTTACATTGCTCTTTGCAATGTCTAGAGTCTAGAGTCTGGCTTGATGTGGCGGGCAAGTGACCACAATAAGATCAAAGGTGAGGTCAGATCTGTAGGATTTGGGAGATCTGATCAGTTTTGGGCATCATCAAGAGTAGACCATTGCACTGGTGGTATTGGAACAGGCTATGACATGCTTAATTGCCTGTCCTGAATTTATCCTCAGTTGAGAACAGGTGCCCGAGGAAGGATTCACGGGGTCCAATTTCCATATAATTGTACAGGGTTGAGAGAAACAGATTAAAAGACACTTCCTACAACCACTTGGCAGTTAAGACAGAACCTGTCTGCAAAGTTGAGCATGACAGCTCACACTTGTAATCTCAGCATTTGGGAGGATACACAGAAGGATCATGATAAATGTAAGTTTAAAGCCAGCCTGGGCTATAGAAAGACCCTTTCTCAAAAACAAAAAGTTCAAAGCAACTACTGCATGCAGCAGGTATTCCTTGTTTTGTTCTTTCTGCTTGGAAGCTAGTATTTTCATCACGCCTCAGTTTTCTGAGATGAGGAGCTGCCATTCAACAGAGTGGCTACTGCTTTTATGGTCAATCAGTCTGCCAAACTAACAAGGCTAAATGAGGAAAATAAAACCCCACATTCAAAGAAACAGTCTCCTATTTACAGACAAATTCAGAAAGGCAATTCCCTTGCTTAGAGAGGTGACACTAACAATGGCCATTCATTTCACTAAGTCCAAATCAGCCATGCTGTTGACAGCCAAGACTGACCACAAAATAAGTCACTCTCGGTAACTGAGACTTTATCCAAGAAGCCAGATGGTGCTCAAAGAATGTCAGATCGGACTCATCTTGGGATTTCATCTCAGCTAAGAAATTAAGTAGTGTCTGGACAGCCATAAGGTGCTGATCAGTGGGGTGTCCTTAAAGTCAGCTGCTAGTAGGTCTGGAAGACCCAGGCTTTTCCCGAGGCATGGAAGGGATAGTGGAGAGGGTACTGATGGGTAAAATATGCCCACTGTACAAATCAGGATGGAAAAAGATATGTGTATTTTGCCCAGAGTTGTCTCCCATGACTTATTCTACAGGTCTATAGTGTCTGACTTCAATGAATGAGCCTGAGCGTGCAGAATCCAGGCCTGAAAGCTCTACCCTCAGAAGGAAATCTGAGAGGCACGGGTCAGTACTGCTGTCACCCCGTAGATCCAACTAGCCAGTATCTCTCAAGGTTGGATTCCTGGGGTGAGGACTGAGCCCAAATCACCCACCCAGGCAGGCAGAAAGGAAGTCGGACCTCCTGGCCCACTCCAGCAGGCACACTCCAAGTGGGTCCGCGTCCCCACCGCCCGTGTGAGCACATCCCAACTCCCAGGTGCCTCCACGCTGGGCAGGGGCGGCCGCAGGGAGAGGGCAGCCCGGCCCACTCACCGCACTCCGGGTACTGGTCCGCCCAGTCCCCCGACTGCGGGCAGCCGCCGCCCGCCGGGGCCTCCTGCTGCTGCCGGTGCTGAAGCTCCTGCTTCAGCAAAGACAGCGGAGAGTAGTGCTCGGTGGCCCGCGCGCAGGCCAGCGCCCCCAGCAGCAGCAGCAGCAGCAGCGACAGCACCACCCCAGCGCCCGAGCTGCCCCAGCAGCCGCAGCCGCGGCCGGCAGGTGCCATCTTCCTGCACGGCGCAGGCGCGGCAGGTGGGCGCGGCGCGGCCGCAGTAACCCCCGGGAGTCGTAGTCCGCGTCCTCTCAGCCTCCAGCTCTCATCCAGCATCCGGACTACAAGTCCCAGTAAGCCCCTTGAAGTGTCTAAGGCGAGCAACTTCCGTCAGAAACCGGAAGTAAAGGCCCTAATGGCCATGGAGACAGGCGGGCGTAGGGGAATGCAGTCCGCGAAGGGCACCATGGGCGCGGCAGCGGCTGCCTCTCCTTCCCTGTACCGTTGTATCGAGTGCAACCGGGAGGCCCGGGAGCTGTACCGAGACTACAGCCACGGCGTGCTCAAGATAACTATATGCGTGAGCGCGCCGGGGGGCGAGGCTTGGCTAGGAAGGCGGACCCGAACGACCTGTGGTTGGGGGCGAGGCACAGGATCAGGAGCCCATAGCGGAGGAGTGGTTCTTATGATGGTGGGGAATAGAAAGCAAGGAGCTCATGAAGAATTTAGTTACGCGACTGATTTTCTAAGATTTACGACACACAGGAGTGCTGGTGCATTTCTGTGACTCCAGCTCTCCACTTGCATGCCAGGCAGGAGATACTTCACGAATTCGATTCCAGCCTTAGTTTCCTAGTGATAACCCTGTCTCAAACGAATGAATGAGTGATGGAGAGAAATGTGATTTACTAGGGAAGAAGGCTTTGTAGTAGGAAGCCTTTCATTCTCATGTGGAGCCGGAGGAGATGGGAGCGACGTTTCAAGTCTAGTGCTGTAGAGATTTATTAAAAGAAAACTGCCTTTTCAGGGTACTTGTCAATTAAATAGTAAATGTACAGATGGAATAGTTAAACCAAAATAGAAAATATTCACTAGGCCAGGGATGTTGCCTAGTTGGTAGGTTGCTTTCTTGTCACACATGAAACCTTAGATTCCATCTCCAGCAGCCCCTTGAGGCATGGTGGTACACACTTGTAATCCCTACAGTCGGGAGGTGGAGGCAGGAGAGTGTGTGTGTGTGGTTTCCTCGTGTTCAAAATGAAGGCAAGAGAAAAGAGTAGAGAAGGGTACTCATGGAATGACAAGCAGTAGACACTAATGGAGAGGTCAGCTGACTTAAGTGAACTTAACCTATCTGTTCTGTGCTGTGGAAGGCGAATGGACAGTACACAGCATGCCACCTGGTGTTAGAAGTCTCCTGTTTGGTTTCATCATTAGCATGATCTCATTGTAACAGTCTTCAGATAGCACAGTGGCATGCTTTCTTACCCTCTAACCCCAAGGTTAGAGTAATTGGCTTGTGGAGCCCATAAAGTTCTGAGGGAGGAGAGCTCTTGGTGATCTGCAGCATCCACTGCACAAGCATCTGACTAACAAAAGATACTGAAAAAATAGCAACTGTCTGTTTCCTGATGCTGGCTTCCCCCCTCCTGCTTCAAAAAACTGTCTACCTCCTAATCTTAAATTTGGGGTGCTTTCTGAAAGTGGGATTTAGATAGCTTTTGAAAGACAGAGGAAAAGGTTTTGCTTTTGTGTTTTTAAATAAGAATGTTGCATCTCTGGGCTTGATCCTCATGAATGAAGTGAGGAGAAAGGATCCACGTCAGTGGCAGAGGAAAGGGGATCTGGGAAAGAGCTTTTGTCCAGAATTTGTAGTTAATCTTTAACTTAGTTTTTGCTCAAGGAATCTGAAAATGTGTAAACCTCTGTGCCTCCATTTTGACAGAAAGTTTGACATCTGAGGGTCTAGCACAGCTCTTTGACCCAGTAGCTGGAAAACCATGTTATTTCTTACAATGGCATGGACAAAGTGGAGAATCTCTTCTAGGTGAAAATGAATCTGTTTTATTATTATGTTGAAGTACAGGATTACAATTCTCCAATGCACTTGCTGTCTAGATTTTTGAGGCTACTAAAAGATGATTCTGATATGTTTGTATACCTGTTATTTCATTTTCTATTTTTATCCTGTCAAGCTTTCCAGAATGTCCACTTTGAAAGCTGAGTCTTGATATGGGTGACATAGACCCAGGCTGCACAACCCAAGTTCATTCATGCAGCACAGCAGTCTCCACTGTCTCTGTGGTACCAGAGAGAGATACTCCCCCCCACCCCACCCCCCAGGTTCTTGATCTCACTGGAGAAAAGCCCAGGCTTAGGATCACTGACACACCCTGATCTTTATCAAGCTGTACCTCTCAGAAGCTAGAAGATAGGAACTTGGTTGAACACCTTCCTCCAAATCCAGAGCCACAGTCTGTCAGCCAAAGTGTATTAGAGATTTGCTTTAAAAAAAAAAAAATCATACAAATTGAAAATAGAATCTTCTGGAATAAGTTTGTGCCTGCTGTGGGTCTTCAAGTCAAATTCTTTTCTGATTTTTTGTTTTCTTTTGGTTGGGTTTTTGAACCAGGATCTTCCTGCTCAGTACTCACTGTCCTTAAACTGAAGATCCTCCCACCTCTCTGTTAAATGCTGGGGTTACTGGGGTTACTGATAAGTGTTATCATGAAGCTGCTTCTTACATGGGTGAACATTTTTTATCTGAGAATTTTAAATAGTTGCCTAATGCATCTTATAGCTAGGGAAAGTCTAAAATAGACTCTATTTTTTAAAAAGTCTTTTAAAATTTCAGGATGTATTAATTTACTTGCTCTAATAATGTTATTTTGTTGCTTTCCCCCCCCAGAAATCTTGCCAGAAACCAGTAGACAAATATATCGAGTATGATCCTGTTATTATCTTGATTAATGCCATTTTATGCAAAGCTCAGGCCTATAGACATATTCTTTTCAACACTAAAATAAATGTAAGTTGTGGTGGTTTAAACTTTTTTAATTCTGTGTGTATGTGAAGGGGAGGATATGTACACTTGGTTACAGGCGCCTGTGAAAGCTGGAGCTGGAGTCCCAGCAGTTGTGTGCTTCCTTTCATGGTGCTGAGAACACAACTCCTGTCCTAACTTCTAAGCCCTCTCCAGCCTTGTCTTTAAAATTTTTTAATGTTACTTGATGCTTTTGCACTTAAATAACAGTTTCAAGCAGAATTAAAGAATATATAATAATTCTAATTGAATGTAAATGGAGGCGTTTCTGTTCTGCCTGGTCCTGCAACTACTTTTAAAACAATCACTCAGAGGCTTGATATTAATTATAGACTATTTGGCCAATTGTACAGTTTTATTAATAACTAGCTCTTACAAGTTAAGAACAGGTTAATCTATTTTTATTCATCTGTGTATTGCCACGTGGTTGTAGTGATACTTGTCAACTGGCATGTTGCTGTCTGGGCACTGGCTGTTGTCTCCCAGACTTGGCCCTACTCCTGTATTTCTGTTTGGATTTCCCACTTGACTCTACCCTGCCTTGCCATAAGCCAAACAAGCTTTATTTATCAACCAATGAGAGCAACACATATCACAGTGTACAGAAAGACATCCCACAGCACCTGAGGGATTTTTTTTTTCATCACGTCTGGAAGTTTTCTGGAAGTAATAGATACAAATGTAAAAGACTGGGTAGTGCTTGAGGACTATGTTCAAGGATATGGTCACAACAAGAAGCAGACAGCTAATCTGGATTGCCTCTACTAGATTACCTCTTAAAATGTTTACTAAAGCTAAGCATATCTGGATAGGTGTGTGGTTACTCATCTCACTGGTGTGACTGATACCTGAGCGGCAGCAGCAGCTGACTCAGGCAGAGCCCATTGTGATGGGGAAGAGACCCAGAAAGGGAATGCATGTTCCTCTGCCTTTCTGTTTTCCCTCTTCCCAGGGGCCCAGCACTGCAGTGTAATAGTACTGCCCACCTGAGTCTTTCCTTTGTAAACACCCCTAAGACACATTTGGACGTGTACTTTATTAATGCCCTAGGTGTTCTGATCATCAATTTAACAGACAAAATCCAGTACACAGTAGGAGACAATTATATCTAAATTTAGGAAGCAAACATTAAAAGAAAACTGTTTTTAAAAGCACCACTTAATGTGCTTTTCACTCTGCTGTTAAGAGAATGCAAGAACCGGGTGGTGGTGGTCCCCACACATCAGGGAAGGTGGAGGCAGGTAGATCTCGAATTTCGAGGCCAGCCTAGTTTACAGAACAAGTTCCAGGATGGCCAGGGCTACTCAGAGAAACTCTGTCTGGAAAAACAAAAGAATGTAGGAAATGAATGACAAGTCAGAAAGGTGCTAACATTTAAGGTTGGATTTTTCAAAATGTGCCCGTGGCATATTGAACTGTAAATGGCTTAATAGTTTGTGTTGAGTTGACAGGTAGAATGTCAGACATCCAGTTAGAATTGAAACTTGGATAAATGGTGAAACTTTATAGCATTCACTGTCCTAGTTATTGAGTGGAATATACTCAAGACAGATTATTTGTTGTGAGTCTAAAATTCAACTTTAACTGGGTATATATTCTTACTTGCTTAATCTTGCACTACTAAGTCTAGGCAGAAGTAGACAGTACAGTAGTCTGCTCCTCAAATAATCAAGGCTTTCAAGAAAAATTATTTTTCTGTATGAGTGCTTTATCTGCATGTATGCTTTTATGCCAGAAAGGGCATCAGACCCTACTATAGATAGTTGTGGGCCACTATGTTGTTGCTGGGAATTGAACCAACCTCTGGGAAAGCAGCTGGTGCTCTTAACCACTGAACCATCTCTCCAACCCAATCAAGGCCTTTTAAGTGACCAGAGTGTCGATTTTTAAGCATGCTCACCCACTGAAACTTTCCTAGGTGAGGTGCAGGAGACCTCCCCAGGCCAGCTCAGTTAGTATCTTTGTGAATGTCATACACTTCACCCTAGATGTTTCTAGAGTGCAACTAAATGACCTAGTGCCAGCTGAGGAACCTCAGAACCTGGGACTGGGTCCAGTCAGGTCAGATTTGTATACATACTTCCTTCTAACTACCATAAATTACAAGAGAAAGCTCGGTTTGCAAGAAGGATAGTCATATTGGGGAAAGGCAATTCTTACCACTTAGTGTTTTCGATTTTGGTGAAATTTTTAGGATTTTAAAAGCTTCTAATTTATTTTTTCATGTGGGTTTTTTTTCCCTCTTTTTTGACCTAATTCTCATTCAGCTCAGAGGCTTTTTTTTTTTTTTAAATTCATGTTCCAACTAATAGTTTATGTGGTGTCACCTAAAATATTTAGATTAACTGGATGTGGTAGTGCACACCTTTAATTCCAACACTCAAGACAGAGGCAGGTGGATTGGAGGCTAGCCTGGTCTACAGAGTGAGTTTCAAGACAGCCAGGACTACACAGAGAAACCTGTCTCGGAAAAACAAACCTTTAGATTACCTTCATTCTCGTCTGACTTTTCTGCCCATGTCAGTCACATAAATGCTGTATTTGGCTATGTGTGGATGAGAGCTGAACTGTTAAATTGATGATTCCTGTAGGGATGTATATTAGGCTCTCTCCAGAAATTCTACAAAATATACCTTTCCAGGTTTTACTCCTAAAACCTTGACTGCAGACTGGGCCCTCTGATGGTCCAAGTTTGGAATCCCCCATGAGGTTCTAACAGACACTGCTAGTTAAGAACTTCTGACTTACATAACTAATTCAGTTAACCAGTTAATAACATTGGAAAAATCCACCTGGGGCATTCTCACTACAACTACAGAGTAGAATGTGGTGCACATTTATAGTCTTAGTACTTGGAAGTACTCAGAAGGCTGAGATTTCAGACCAGCCTTGTCTACATACCAAGACCTTATCTCAAAAACCATAGTAAACCCTACAGCTGCTTACCTGTGTGGTGTGCCTGTTGATGTGCAGCCAGCCAAATGCTCTACTTGACCAGAGGACACTGTCTTTGACTGTCAGATCCATGGGAAACTCTGCATGTTTTGTTTGCTTTGTGAAGCATACCTGAGGTGGTGGCAGCTGCAAGACTCAAGCCAGAGCACAGCCCCTGATGACTTGATCCGATATGCCAAGGAGTGGGATTTCTACAGGATGTTTGTGATTGCTTCATTCGGTAAGCAGATGCTAACCAGTAGCTCACTGCTCTGACCAAAGCTAAGACACATGGTAAGACCATTAATACAGGACTAGCGACCACATCTTCAGCTCTCACACTAACATGCCTGGGGAGTTTGAATCACTTGCTTGCTTTGCCTTAAATATATAGTAGAGAAATAATTAATAATATACTTATCAGACTAGGACATTTTCTAAAATACTTTAAACCGTTTTTAAGTTCTTATTGTCCACCTTGAAGATTGCATCAGTCCTCACTGAAAACACATTAGTAACTGCCTGGTATTCCCCTGTGCACTAGGCTAACTGCATGGGGCAAATGTCTAACAGTAAGCTTGCTCCTCCCCAAACTTATCTGTGTGTGGAAAGCACCTTTCAATGAGATTGAAATCCCTGGCTTTCTCTCTAGGGTTCGAATTGCGTTGAGTTAATTTCTGTGACAACTTTATTTTTAGTTCCCATCCTTCTCTGCCTCAGAGCCAAGCTGTGACATACACCTGTACTCCCAGCTACTCTGGAGGCTAAGGCAGAAAGGTTGCAGGAATCCAGAAGCTTTGAGGCCGGTCTTGGCAACACCATGAGACTCCTCTAAAATAAATTAAAAGTAGCCCTTGAGCTAATCATGAGGCACTGTCTCAGGAGCTCTCTGAGTATGATGCTTTCCACATCATGTTTTGGACCATCTTCCCTCTTTGTCCTCTCTGTCTGCCATCATCCCTACCTTCCCTGTGTCTCATGAATCTCCTCAGAATGCCCAGGTATCCACGCCTGACCTCTGGACCCTGTGTCTACCTGCTTCTTAGAAGCTCCACTGGACAGCTAGTAAGTTGCCATCTCTAAACCTAGTCCTGCTTTGCCTCTGCCCACGGCTTTCCTCTGCAGATAAGTCCTTAGTTCAGTTTGAAAGCCTCATTCATTCTGCCTTCAGAACAGTTCTACACCTGCTTCCCATTGCCTCCTGTCTGGCTGGGACTTTACGCACAAGATAACTCAGCTCAGACCTGGTGCTGTGCCCAGGATCTCTTCATACAAAATGTTCCCTATTTGATAAGTCATTGCCCACATATGGATCTGCATGTGGCTCTTCCTGTGGCTTCCTACTTTCTGTACACTGACAGTCTTTTCGGGGGGGGGGGGGGGGGGCGAGTCCTTTTCGCCCCATGGATCTCATTGCACCTTCTGCCACCACTTAAGCCCACTCTAACCCATCTGCTTGGTGAGCCTCCAGCTGATGGCCTTTGACCTGCCTTTCCCTTTTTCTCCAGTGCTCGTCCATGATGTCCTTATGTCTGACTTCCTCATGTCTCAGTCTTGGCTTCAATTTCGTCTTAGTGACACCCTGATAACACTCCTATCTTCTCCTTGACAGCCCCACTTTCTGTCCTGCTGTGTTGTGCCTCTCTCAAAGTACACACTATCTCACCTCACCAAGTGCTATGATTGTTACTAACTTCTTACTGATTTGCCTTCACCCATTTACATTAAACCCAATGAATGTCTGGCCTATCATCACTGCTCAGTGGACACTGAGCAGCTAAATGAAAAGATGCGTACAGTCCAACCTCAGTATGTCCTATCAGTTGTCCTGGGGTCACTGTCCAGCATTGCTGGCTTACTTAAGACTACTCTGTATTCATATAGTAGACACTGGAGGGACATCAATGCAAAACAAAACACTGATGTCCTTTCCTTTTGGGAGCTTAGAATTAAGGATGAGTTGTGATTTGTTTACTTGGGTTTATGACTGTTTTAATAACCATAATACGCATTTAGTCCATAACTAAGGTATAATTTGGATTCTGTTGCAACTTTAAAAAACTTAATGTGAATGTTTCTTAATTAACTAAAACTTGAAGTGCACAGGATTTATTACCATTTATGTCTTACAGACAGTAATATTGAAAAAATATTCAAGGGAACGGGAAGGATAGCTCAGTGGTTGAGAGTATGTAAAGATCTAAAAGAGGGCCAGAGTTTGGTTCCCAGCACCCACACTAGGTGTCTCCCAGCTACCTGCAACTCCAGCTTCAGGGAATCAGATGCCCTCTCTGGCCTACACAGTCACCGGCACTCATAAGTATATACCCACACACAGACAGGCACAGATAATTAAAAGTAAAATAAGCCTCAAAAAAAAAAAAAAATACTCATGCATTTCACCCCACCCAAGAGCTAAAACATAACATGATTTCAGGCTTTACAGCAAGCTTTCTCAGGATTGGCGGCTCCTCTATAATCCTAGATACGATTCCAGAGTGCTTTGTTTTCTTTGCTTTGTTTTTTTGAGACAGGGTTTCTCTATGTAGCGTGGCTGTCCTAGAACTCACTCTAGACCAAGCTGTCCTCAGATTCACAGAGATCCACCTGCCTCTGCCTTCTGAATGCTGGGATTAAAGGGGTGTGCAACCACCACCTGGCTGATCCCAGAACTTTGAGGTGCAGTAAGGTCAGAAGTTTGAGATCAACGTGGGCACCACAGCAGAGTAGCACCCCACTCCCACCCCTGCCCAAAACGAAAAACAGTCTAAAATCTATTGAAATGTATTTCATGCCAGCGGGATTTAACATAAAGCTTCTGTGTATGTGTGTGTGTATGTGTGTGTATGAAACAAATGTGTGTGTGTGTGCATATGAAACAAATATTTAGGTGTGTCTTATGACATGAGCTTAGTTCCATGTTGGAATTAGGATTTCTTTGTTTTTCAGAGGTTAGATTTGGGTGAGCATCTGTTATTTCTCTTATTTGCTCCATAGAACAAGCTGCTTTTTTTGCTGGCATTTTCGCTTTCCTGTGGGTAGAGCAACCCATGACAGCAAAAAAAAAGCCCAACTTCATTTTGCTGCTGAAGGCCCTGCTGTTGTCCAGCTATGGGAAGCTCCTGCTAATCCCGGCTGTCATCTGGGAACATGACTACACACCTTTGTGCCTCAGGCTCATCAAAGTATTTGTTCTGACATCCAATTTCCAGGCAATCAGAGGTGAGTGTGTCCCTTTTTATTTGACATGCCAGCTTCCCAGCTTTTATGGAAGGCCCAAATCTTGGCCCTGGGGCACCACACTACACTTGGTGAGCATGCGCTTTCCACAGACCCATGTTGGTCCTGAATGTGTCAGTAGAACCCTACACACAGCAGACACTTGGGATCGTTCAGTTCAGCCATATGGTGCTTCATGTCTTCCAAGCACATTCATCCACACCATCTCTCCTGTGGGCTAGGCTGCAGCCTTTTGTTGGGCTATGAGGAGTAAATGGCTTGTCCAGAGTTACAAGACTAAGCAGTTGTCTGGCCAAGAGAAAATGTCAGGTGCCTCCCATATGAAGACAGTTCCCACCTCCAGATGAGCCCTCCTCTTTTGGCACCATGAAAAGCACTGTTGTGAATGAGGCTGCTGCCAATGCTGTTAGTCTCTTTAAGCCTTCAAGGTGGATGGTGATGATTGTTTTGAGACAATCTCCCTATGTAAACCAGGCTGCCCTTAAATACTGCAGTCCATCTATCTGAACCTTCCAAGTGCAGGGATTACAGGCAGGAAACCACGCCCAGCTTTGTTCTATACTCCATGGGCTTCTGCCTCTTGGCTTGAGAAGAGCTTGATGCTTGGGTTAGAAGCAGAGATTGTTTCAGGACATGTAGAGCAGGGGGAGTTTCCTCAGATCAGCTTCATGCAGCAGGTTCCAGTTTTCAGCACCATGCAGCACACAGGCCCTGCTGTCCTGTCTTGGGGGTTCCTGGGACATCGTGCTGTCTTTGTTTTCTAGTTACTCTGAATACCAACCGCACACTCTCCCTGCTGGCGGTGCTGAGTGGCTTGTTGCTGGAGAGCATCATGGTCTACTTCTTCCAGAGGATGGAGTGGGATGTGGGAAGCGACTGTGCAGTATACAGGTCTCAGGACTTCTGAAGGTACTGGAAACATCTTGTCTTTCTTGACTTTTTCCTGGGAGATACGAATAAGCCCATCTACTTATTTCACATGAGCCACCATCAACAAATCAAAGAAATGGCTCCACCCAAGTTTAGTTCTGTGAGTGGGATTATTGACAGGAAGATGTCAATTTCCTCGGCAGCTATACCACCAAGAAAAGCCTCCTCAGCATTTATTAATTGCTAATGTATCCTGGGGAGGGATAGGGCTTTGCAAACTTCTCCCCGTGACTGAATGTTAATAGGCCTATCTCAACATACACAAGCATAGCTGCTGGTAGGTAAGGTCAGTGGCTGTGTCATGTCTGGAGGGCAGCATTCTACAAAAATCCTATCAGACATGGGTCCTCTTCCACTAGAGGCAGGGTAGTGTGCCTGGGTTGGTGTTCCATGCAGTCTCTCCCTTGCATCCCTCTGTCTCTCAGGAAGATGGGTGCTGGGCTCCCATCAGGTCTCCCTACCTGTCCTTATAGTCTAACCCTCTCTGGCCCTTGCTGGGGCTACAGAATCTGACTGTCCATCCACTGATAGTTGGATGCTGCCTCTCCTCTTCCTTAACACCTGTTTCCCAGTCCTCTACTTCTGACTTGTCCTGCATCGCTCATACACACATGGACCCTGAAGGAAGCTGCTGAGTGCTTCTCTGCCAGGCCCTCAAAGCACATATGCCTCCTACCTTCCACCTTGCCTGCCCTTGAGATTACAGAGTTCAAGATTCTTGAGTGAGTGATCTCTGATGGTCATGTAATCTCAGCAGGACTCAGTGGCTTCTCCCTCCCGCTTCTCATCAGCCACACTGCCTCCCTGTATTGAGAGTGTGCTCTTCATTGGAAAGCCCTCTTCTGTCACCCGTGGTGTTTCTTCCTTCTCCTATCTTGTTTCCTGCTGTCTGCAGCTCCCTTTAGGACTGCATCTGACCTGTGGGCTCCATTCCTCCACATGAGGAAGCAGGATCCTGGGTTGAAATGCAGGAGGACCCACAGCAGGGAAGGGAGGCCACGCTTCTGCTCATCCCCTCTTCTGTATGTGTCACCTTGCATGTGGAGCTCTCATCCCTCCACTTGCCCTGCAGTGTAGCCCCTGCCTCCTGCTATGCTTTGAGCCAGCTCATCTTCCTCCTGGGAGGTGTTACTGTTGGACTTGTCCTCCCTCGTCTGTGAACATGTATATACAGCTCTTTGTTCTGGATGTTCTGCCTCAGCCGCTGCATTTCCTGCCTCCCCTTTTGTGAACAGCCCCTTTCCACACCCTGGGTCCACAGTCCTAAACTTCACAGGACTACTATATCTACTATATCTACATGTACCTCATGGTCTGTTTCTGCTTCCCTCTCATGTGAAGGGGTGGGCCTACTCTTCCTAGATCCCTCTCTTCTTCCTCCTCCTGGCTCCTCCCCTGCCTGACACTTGGTGATCCCAAGAGTGTGGCCCCCATCAGATATGCCCACACTCCAACTGCTGCTGGTTTCTACATTCTACTACAGAATGCCACATTGACTCCTGAGGTGGGACACCTTCACACCCCTCCTGGGCTTCCACCTAGTTGGTACTTTATACCAGCTACCTTCCAGATTCCACCCTAGGCTGCATTTCCCTCAGTGTTTCTGTATCTGGTTGTTTGCTATAATTTATAGGCAAGAGAGTCAGCTCATGAGTCTTTAGAACCCACTGCAGACCCAGTGGCCCGCTTTGTTGAATTGTACTTTGTTCTGTCTTTGTCTCCTTGAAATGACACCAGGAGAGACCTCAGGCTCCCCCGGGTGCTCCATGCCTCCTAGCGAGCCTTGGAAGCAAGTCTTCTGTGGTGCTCAGAATAGGCACTTCATCTTTCTCTGTTATCCACAGCTTTCTTCTTCACTCTCTCTGGCAGGACCAGCTACCTCAAAAGACAAGAGAAACCAAGTCCCTGCTTTCTGTGAATGGAGGGAAAGACTGGAGATTCCTGAAATACCCAGACACCCCCAGGAAGATCTGAACCACCTAGATACAAGGCTAAGAGTACTACAGTGACACATGGGCAGGCACCATGGTTCCCCAGTAATGAAAGGTCTCAGCTCAACTCCTTTGGCATATTTATGTCCTTTAAATCTAAATATTACATTGCTGGCTTAAAAAATCATACTTTGTGTTTTTCTGACAGAAGTATTTTTCTCTTAAGTAGTCTTTCAAAATAAATCAAGCTTTTATAATTTCCAATTCAGTAACTATGATCATCTTTTGAATTGCCAGAGCCAGAAATAGCCAATTATCTGAGTTATTTCTCTAATACTGTGTGATAAAACGCCATGACTAGGGTATTTTATAAAAGGAAGTGTTCAGTTTGGCTTATAATTTTGTGGGTTAGAGTCTGGGGGTGGAGGGACCCACGGGACACTGAGAGCTCACATCCTGACCCACAGCAGGAGGCCCTGGGCACTGGGAGCCACAGGAGTCTGGAAACCTCAAAGCCTCCAGTGACTCACCATCTTCCAATAAGGCCACACCTCTGAATTCTTTACAAACAGTTCAGCCAGTTGGGAACTAGGTATTCAGTATATGGGCCTACTGAATGGTAGTGCACACCTTCAATCCCAGCACTCAGGAGGCAGAGGAAAAGGGATCTCTTTGAGTTCAAGGCCAACCTGATCTACAGAGTGAGTTTGAGGACAGCCAGGGCCACACAGAGAAACTTTGTCTTGAAAAACCAATATATATATATATATATATTGGATTATGGGGAACATTCTAATTCCAACCACCAAAATCAGGAAAAAAGAAGAAGAAAAAAGCTGTTGGCTAAAAAATGGATGCAGCAGTAGCCCCATCCCAATCTATTTAACCCCTTCCTGTTTTACAAAGGTTTCATGCCTCATCCATACCAGTCTTCAAATACCTGGGCTCAACATATTCTCCTGCTCCCATCTTCTGAGTAGCTGAGAGTGGTACACTCAAAGAACTTTAAACAAGAAATCAGAGCCTGTTGTGGTGATACGCTAATCCCAACTACTCCAGGCTGAAGCAAAAGAGTAAGTTCCAGGCCAGCCTGAACAGCATATGAGGTCAAGATCTGTTCAAGCAACTTGGCAGGACGCTGCCTCAAAATAAAAAGGGCTGGGATGTAGCTTAGTGCTAGACACTTGCCTAGCCTGTGTGAGATCCTGTGGGCCAACCAAAGAAGCGGTCAGAGCAATCTGCTCAGTATTGTCCCATCACTTAAGAGCAAAAAATGATTAAAAAAAACTACCAATGGAATGGCATGTGGTTTATCTCTGTGTTATCAGCTAACCATTACCAATGTCTTTTCAGCATTTTTAATGAAAACCTTGAAAGACAAAATGTTGGACCATCTTAGTAAAAATGCGTGCCCATCCCTAGACTACAATTGTTAGCTTCATTTTGCTCTGACCTTTTATTGTGGTTGGTTTTAGTTTGTTCCTCGGTTTTGGATTTTGTGTTTTTACAGTTCTAGGGTGGGCACAGGGCTTTGCACATGGTTTATTAAAACAAACATTTGGTGAGGTGGCTCAGGATAAACGACCTGCCGCAGAGCCTGACCCTCCAAGTTTGATTCTCAAGACCCACATGTCGGAAGGAGAGAATCAGCTTCTGCAAGTTAGTGCACTCAATAGTAATGGAAAAGAAAAGAAAAGGCGTATGTACTCCAGGAAACCCTGCCTCGTGACCACAGCAGCAAGGAGGCTGAGGCCAGGGGTTGCACTCCCTGTAATCCCAGTGCTCAGGAGGCTGAGACAGGAGGATGGAGAATTTGAGTCGCCCAGGCTGTATAGTATAACCCTGTCTCAGAGGAAAAATCCTAAAGCTCTAGCAGAGCTCACTGATAGCTCTTGTTTTCAGTGCCAAGAGAGACCGTGCTGCTTGTGAGAGGGTGTGGAAGGCACAGACCAGGGACAGTACTCTTTGTTTCCATGTTTCCAGTGTCTGCAGCCCTCTGAACCAAACTGGGGAGATGGCATACAGGGAGCCCACAAATACCTAGTTTTAGGTATTTGCAAGGCTAATTATATCTTTAGTCAGAAAGCTTAAAGGTAATGTTGAAACCACAAAATGGTCAATGGGAGTGCCTAGTCACACCAGAGAAGTGGCAAGATCAAGTCCTCCTTGTTGTGGGTCTGATGGACCCCTCTACCTATCTGTAGCCTAGTCTGGGTCTCTGGGGGTCATATTTCTTTGTTAAGAAAGAGAACACTTTACCATTCTTCAAATACAGTACAGGGAAGGGAGACCAGAGGAGTTTTGATAAGTAGAGGACTCAGGTGACTAGAACCAGGTTTCAATATTCGTTGTCTCTGAGCGAAGCAGTGATAAAAGGAAGTAAACATTTTGCTGGGATCCTTGACAGTTGTAACAGTCTGGCTCAGGCCTACCCAACAGCCTTCATTACAAGGTGAGAACATACTGTGAAGGGAAGTCTTTCTGGCTTCAAGCTAAATAGTGGCATCAACAAGAAACAGGAAAGCCAGAACCTGGGAAGTGGAGTAGGGTCTGACCTGCTTACTCCCATTTAATAAATGCCACATGTCCTATTAAGTTATGGCAGGAAGTTTTAAGGGTCTTACGGTTATGGCTTATTAATATTCCATAGTGACTAGAAGAAACTTGGCTGGCTCTGAGGAGTAAAACAAGGAAGCGTTTTCAGTATGGAAGGTGAGGACAGTGCTGGATTGTTCTCTAGCGATGAGCTATCAGAGAACATGGAGGTGCCCAGGAATCTATACCAAGTGCCCACATCTAGGAGGCTTAGGACATGCTCACTTCTGCATAAGGAAGGCAGGCAAGGAGCCTAAGCAGTTTCTTGTGTGCCCCCCCCCACTGCACTCCATGGAGGTGCTAAAGGGGGAGCACACTGCTGTAGAGACAGCTGTTGTGCACACTCCCTGTCTGATAAATGGCCAGCATCACTAAATCTTCAATGAAGTGTCCCTCTATCCTCCTTATAAGGTACCACTTGGATAATACAAAGTGATTCCATTCCAAGGTTATTAATCAGTTCTATAAAGACCCTCTCCACAGGTACTCCAGATTTAACTCCTGAGGTTCTACCTGTAGACAACTTTGGGAAGCTGTTTTTCACTGCTGCAAAATCCCAGGTGACTTGCTGTAGCCATCTACCAGGGCATCAGTGCTCACTGCCAAAGTGAGCGGAGTTCTCACCTGTGGGTGTAAAGGCAATGCACGAAGCTCTAACACCTCAGCCAGTGAGCCTTGAGGCCGGTGGGGTGTACTTCATTCTGACCAAGGGGCAGATCTCAACATTGGACACTGAGGCAGGAGGACTGCCATGAATCTAAGGCCAGCTTGGGCAACAGTGAGACCTTGTTCTAAATCCCAAACAAGAAACGAGTGAGAAGGTTTCCATTGCAACCATTCCCAGCACTTCCCAGAAGTCACCTTGTGAGGACACACTCTCAGGAAACAGGCAAGCACTCTGCAGTGCACTCTGTCTCTCTCTCTCTCCCCTCTGTCTCTCAGTCACTCTGGGCTTTGAAATTAAGCTCAGAGGCTGCCTTATGCATCCTAAAACAAACAGGATGCCTTGTCTTCCCCACAGTGTGGCCATTTTCCAAAGTCTGGCTTCATTTTATCTGTCCTGCCTTTGTCCTGACTTGTCAGCCCACTTTCATTGTGTCATGTGAATTTTTATAAAGCAGTTGTAGGTCACTTGGGGGGAATAAAGGTGGTTATAGATAACACCAGATCATTTACAATAGAGGAGGATGGTGAAATGTGCCTTTACTGACCTGTTTCTTCCATCTGCTAGCAGGCTCAGACCCTCCAGCCTCTAAGCTCCACATTTGGGGTGAGGCACCGCTGCTCTTCCCAAAAGCTCTCCAAGTGGCCTTAGTGCAGTCAGGGCTGAGAGCAGCCGACCTAGCAGGGTCCTGCAGGTGACTAGATTTTTCTGCTTTCAATTGTTGTCCTGTCTCAACCATTCTGTCACAGGCTAGTGGCAACTCACTGGCCACCTTCCCTTTGATTACTGCCAGCAGAGATGCTGAGCAGGGACACTTTCTGTCCAACCTAGTTCCTTCTAGCATGGACGGGTTAATGCTTGAGTTGTTGTGTAACTGAATACAGCTTGCCCTAGTTGGCTTCTCTGCTGCTCTGGTAAAACACTGACCAAAGACAACTTGGGAGAAGAAAGGGCTTATTTCTTCTTACACTTTATAGTCCATCCTCAGGGGAAGCACAGACCCTGATAGAAGGCCAATTATTGGTTTGACCCCTCTGATTTAATCAGCTTCCTTTTGTATACTATTCAGGACCACCTGCCCGGGGTAGTACCACTCACAGTAGGCTGGGCCCTCTCACATCAGTCATCAATCAAGAGGCGCCCCAGGTATGCCTAGGCCAGTCTGATGGAGAAAATTTTCAACTGGCATTCCTTCTTCCAAGAACACTCAAGCTTATGCTGACAAACTAACCTGCACACTATCTTCCCAGCACACCATTATCATCTTGATCACAGCAGCTGTAACACCCCAAAGAGATCCTGTTGCCAGTCCTGCTCAGGAGGGGTATACTGACCCTCCCCTGAGATGCCATCCTATAAAGCCCTCCCAGCTACGTGGAATTCTGTGGAAAGCTGCATCTGCTCTCCTGGTCTGGTCTTGAAGGTAAGAGTGTACAGAGTGAGAGGTTAGCTGCTGGGGTAAGGTGGGGAATAGAGAACTTTCCTTTACATAGCTATGGGGAAGCCATCAGCCATCTGGAGAGGAAAGTTCCGATGATGTTACTGTTTGGGAATAATTCACACTCCACTAAGTGGCATGAATAATTTTATTGGTTTGTCACCAAAGCCCTGTTTGGGATGAGGAAATACTTGTAACTCTCCAGGAAAAGTTGACACAATTGTTAAGTTATACTTCCCCTTTGATGGCCTCAAGAGGGCACTGATGAGCAGACTTCTCACTAAGAGGACCAAGGAATTTGCATGCTCCAAGAAAAAAGGTGAGATCTTGGTGTAAATGTGGCCTGCTACCAATGAAACAACTGTCCAAGGTTAACAGGAAAATAAATCTATCTTCTGAAATTCTTTTAGTGGCCAAAAATGCCCTAAATGTCTTTTAGCATGTGTTATATTGAACTCACTTGTAGATTGTTAATAAGTCTGAACTCAAAATACAATTTTTGTTTTGTTTGAGAAAGTGTAGACGTAAACTCTCTGTGTTGCCAAGAATAACCTTGAACTTCTGATCTTCCTGCCTCTACTTCAGTCCTAGGATTACAAGCATACTCCATCATGCCCAGTTGGCATGATATTAAGGTCAAATCCCACACCTCAGCCTCATACATGCTAGGGACTCACTGAGCCACACCCCCAGGCCCCCAACAAAATAACACATGGCAAGAGACACTTGAGAATTTTATCCATGTTTAACCTAAAGAGTGAAGTTCTCATAAAGTGTTCAATAAATATATTAAGGCTTCAGGTAACAACTGCTTGGAAGGATTGCTTTCTAACACTGAAGTTTACAATCAGAGTCTAACCATAAACAGTCGCTCACATATGATGAGCAATACAAATGTTACTTGTTCCAAGTTTTCTTTTATCTCTTCATTCATATGTATATTCATCCATGTTTATTCCCTCTGCCTATGCCTGATATCAATTTTGGTAGTTGCAGAAAAGTGATTGACCAGAATAGCAGAATATTTCCTCCTAGAAAGCTCTCCCGAGTCAGTGATGCAACTATCAAATATCTGAGCTAAGAAGCTAATAGCTCAGTAACAGCAAGAAAAGGTACAGACTGCCTTGGGGACTCTGGACAGGGAAATGGTGGTTTTCATATTTCACATGCCAGTGTGGCATTCCTAAACCAAAGAGGGTATAACACGCCTGTCACCTACAAAGAAACTGGCTGAACATAACCTCACCCAAATGCCCCTGAAGGCTTTCCACACGGAATCCTTTGTCACAGCTTCTAGCAGGTGCTACTAAAGCTGTCAAGGATATTCTATCATGCTTCTAGGTCGTCTGGGAAGACCCTGCAGCCAACTAAGCAGGCTGTCCCACTTGTCAAACTCTGTGCCCACGAGTTAAACTAGTGGCACAAGTCTCTGCATGCCCATGGACTCCACCATGAAGAGGCTGGCATACTTTCTCACAAGAAGAAAAATAGATACTGCCAATCTGTGTGTTGATAGACTCCAGAGGTGCTAGATGGACTCCAGAATCCAGTCACTGCCGGAGAGGTGGGTAACAGGTAGTGACAAGTCCCGAGGAGGGTCTTGGCCCTGGCCTTCTTGGAGAGAGCCCTGGTCCTGGAAATCCTCCTCATCATCGAAGAAGCCATTCTCCAGTGCATATGTGCAATCCAGGCTGGAGGCTGCCTGGCACGCTCCCTTGTACTCCTGAATGGACTCATAGAGGCTGTACAGTTGGCATAGTAAGGACATATCCAGCTGTCGGAGGCCAACCTTGAGGGAAGGGAGGGGAGGTAAAATCAAGTCAGTGCTAAGATTTCATTTTAGTTGAACACCCAACTAGAAATTTGCCCGGGCTAGCACATTCCTTCCCTCAGAAAGGCTTAAGGCAGCATCAATGGTATGCGGTGGCGTTCCAATCCAGGTAGACAGATACTTCCACTATGTCATGCCATACCTCAGACCCAGGTATGAGTCCATACCTGGGGGCAGTGAGCCCAGCCTGAATTTTCTCTGGCAATCCAGACACACCCAGTGAAGCAACAGCAGTCAATGTTCTGGGTACCTCAGCTGGTTTCACTGTGGATGCCAGGTCCCAGAGACATTACTGTTCCCCACAACCACACTCAGAATTTCCTTGCAACCCTGGCAAGACTCCATATTCTGTTGTTCTCAGGCAGCAGATTACCCTTGGCCAGGGACAGGATCTCACTGGTTAGGGTGACATACTACCCCCCATAGCAACCCCATCTGCCCCAGAATTTTCCAGGTATGGCAGGGTGCAGACACGCTCTCTTCTAGACAGGGCTAGTGTGATCCCTCACCAAGACAATTAACTATAAAAAACTGAAGATGCAGCCTTATATCAGCCCTCTAGAGACTTCACAAAAACAAGTGGCAGGGGACAAGGGATGTGAGAATGCCATGTGTTTGTTGTTGATCGTCACTTCCCCTTTCCCTATGACAAGAAGCAGGAAGGGGATGTAACCAGAGAAGGAAGAGGACTCCAGGGACCAGCACTCAGCTACACAGCAAGCCATAGAGTAAGAAACAAAGAAAGGTGTGCAAGAATAGAAAAGGAAAAAGCCCAGAGGCAAAGATACGTGGGATGAGTTAAGAAAAGCTGGCAAAAAAATGAGCCAAGCTAAGGCCGGGCATTTATAGTTAAGAAGCCTCCATGTATATTTTATTTTGTAGCTGAGTAGCAGACCCCCTAAAAAAGTTAAGAATAAAAACAAGGTTCTAAGTCAGTCAAATAAACCTGTCTGCTCCCAGATTTAACTCTAATAAACCCACACCTTCCAAGACTCATACCTGTGTTTGCTTAAAATATCTAATAAGAGGAGGCTCATATGACATGTGTCTCTTACCCAGTCACTGCTTCGTTGTCAAGTGAAAGACACTAAGATTCTGATTCTCATGTCAAAAACAGACCACAGATAGACCAAAGGAGCTCTGAATAAAGGTAATGTTCAATTTCTGGGGTCCCATGGCATCAGCCCATGATGAGAAAATGCCTCAGCTGTAGCTCTTAAACTCTGTTGGATGACAAGGTCATGGCCCCATGTCACCCAAGATCATGGAGCCAGGTTTTTCAAAGTGAAGTCTTCCTGGATATCCAAGGACATGCCCAGCACAAGGCAATATGCAGAGAATCTGAATGGACCTCCTTGCACTGGCACACAGGGATGATTCACAAAGTTGCCCTGTCATTGGGTGTGACACTGGCCTAGAAACAGCTGGCCCACCTAGAGACATAGCATGGTCCTGACACACCTGTTATGCAGCCAAATGCGTGTTCAGTACATGGGCAAGGGTTTCACCTAAATACAGTATAGTACATGATCACACCTACCTCAGTTCCTCATAGCAACAGCTCCAGGCACCAGGCTAACTTCCTCCCACTAGGGAGAATTTCCCTCAAGTATAAGGAGTGTCACTGATAGGTAGTTTTTACCAAAGCTGGTTCTAGATGACTGAATGAATACAAAGATCTGCTGGGGTGTAGAGTCATGTTAAAGTGGGATTCTACCTCCAACACTCAGGTGGCCCAGAGACCACAGCTGGACAGGCAGTGCTTTGTGCTCACAGCATGCCCATGTCATCAAGCTTGAAAACACAGTGGGCCAGCCTGAGCTCCCCCAGAAGACTCCTTGCTAAGGGGTCTGGATAGAGACAAGGAAGGGAGCATGCCTCAGGACTGAACTATGGGTCATAATGAAGTCATCCATGTGCAAGAGCAATTTGCCCTTCTAGACAAAAAGTGCCCCCATGCTTACCCATAAGCAAGCCCAAAACACTGTCACCTGCTGTCTCTTGACCCACTCACGTGTCCCTGAAGGACAACTCTGCAGGATTTAAAAATGACAGCTTTCTTCTGGATGCATTTTGAAAGCTTTAGGTATCGTAGTCACCTCAGCCCATGTGGTTTCCTGCCCTTTATTGTGACATGGTAAGGGCTATAGCTCAGTCACTGCAAGCTGCTTGTCCCCCTCCTCTGCTCAGGCTGCTTCCTCTCTGCCATTCTTTCTCCTCTCCCTCCTGCTTCCTGGTGGGCCCAGCACATCCTTCCCACCAGAATATGCTTCCTTTCACTAGGGGCAGTGGTTCTCAACCTGTGGGTCTCCACCCTTTTCAGGGCTGCATATTAAATGATTATAGTTATTTGAAGTGACAGAAATATATATAATTTTATGGTTGGAGTCACCACAACATGAACTGTATTAAAGGGTCACAGCAGTAGAAAGGGTGAGAACCTTTGCCCCATGGATATTAACAATAGGCTCAGCTGCCAGAATAGTCTCAGACAGGATGGTGGCTCCCTGCTGGGCTGAGGGTCACTAAAGTCCCAGAAACTCACCGAAGCTGTAGTGGGGGAAGGGCCCATCACTAGTTGGCTAGGATTAGAGGTCTAGAAGCTTTTCTTCTTTCTTTAAAGCAGTTCTCATGGAGCCATGGCTGGCCTCAACTCACTTTATAGCGAAGATGACCATAAACTCCTGATCCTCCTGTCTCTGCCTCCCGAGTGCTGGAATGACAGGTGCTCACCACCATTCTCTGCTCCGAGGAGCCAGGAGCTGTTAAAAGGAACCTTTTGGGAGTAGGGAGATGGCTCAGTTTGTAAAGTGTTTGCCATGCAAACTGATGACCTCAGTTTTGGATCCCCAAAACCCACACTTAGGAAAGCCAGGCATAGCCAGATGTGGTGGTGCATAGCTTCAGTCCCAGAACTCAGGAGGTTGAGGCAGGTGGATATCTGTGAGTTAGAGGCCAGCCTGATTTACATAGTGAGTTCCAGGACAGCCAGAGCTACATAGTGAGACCCTGTCTCAAAAAAAAAAAAAAAAAAAAAAAAACCCAACTAAACAAAAAACCGGGCAGAGCCTAGAGAGATCAGTGGTTAGAGCACTCACTTTTCTTACAGACTTTGCAAACCAGAGCTTGGATGTTAACACCCACAGTTGTGAGTTGGTGGTCACAACTGCCTACAACTCCAGCTCCAGAGGATCTGACACTAATAACCTCCAAGGCACCCACACACATACACATTAATAGTTTTTTGTTTTGTTTTGTTTAATTTTAAGGGAAGCCAAATGCAGCAGTGCACCCCTATAGTATACAGTGCTGAGAAGGCAGAAGTGGGACCCTGAAGTTAACTGAAATCATTCTAACCAAATCATGGAATCCTAGGTCAGTGGGAGACTGTATCAAAAACAGAGTGGAGACTACTAGAGGAAGACACCTAATAGTATCCTTTAGCCTCTGGCATCCACACAGGAGCATGCACACTCATACACAGGATGCATACTCACAGACAGCACACACATACACACAGAAGCATGCACACTCACACACACAGGAGTATACACACTTATACAGGATACACACACAGGATGTGCACACACACAGAAGCATGCACAGTTACACTGCTGTACACACACAGTACTAACTGGCAAAAAAAAATTTTGATGACTCAAAACATTAAAATATTGAGATATCTTAGTTGGGCATGGTGGTACACACCTGTTCTGGGATATTTGATCATACTGTGAACCCCAAGATTATATTGAAATAAAATCAATCATAGGTCAAAAGGTGGAATTGACTGAAAGTAACCATAGAGCGAGGGGAAGTTCAAAGGCCCAGGAGAGAGATGCACAGGAAGCAGAAGGTGGGGAGATATGGTTGGAGTTTCTGTTTGGGACAGAATAAGAAAAGTCCCCTCCTCTGGGACAGAGGTGGTAGAGGAAGGTCAGCTGGCTGCTTTCTCTGCCTCTCTGAGCTAGCATGTTTTCACCTCAGCATCTGGCTCGGGAGTCTTTATTGGTAAAATCGAATGTTAGAGACTTAGTTAAAAACAACATACACCTTTGATCTTAGCACTAGGGAGGCAGAGTCACAAGAATCTCTTTGAGTCCAAGGCTAGCCTGGTCTACACAATGAGTTCCAACCAGAGATACATAATAAGACCTTGTTAAAAAAAAAAAAAGTTCCCTATTTTAATAATCTTATTACCTAATTATGCCAGTGGAACATTAAGTTTTTAGGGTTAAGTTTCTGATTTTAATAATCTTGTTACTTAGTTATGCCAGTGGGACCCCAACCTCTACCCAATGGTGTGCCAAACACACTTTTCCTGAGATTTACAGTATAAATTATTTCTCATTCAGGGTTCAAAATCGGACAAAAAAAGGTCAAGAATAATACATTACTTTACTTAAAAACTAAACAGGAAGGCAACTTACTCCCAGCTATAGTGAGGATTCAAAGCAAAACAAACACACAGGGAAATGTTCTTATTCCTGGCCAGGTGTAGGATGAAAAAGGCAGGCAATGAGAGGTCGGTTGGGGGAAGCACTAGCACAAGAAACCTCTAAGAGATGATGCCACTGTCCCTTATCAGGGATAAAAAGTTATTGTGCAAGGGATGAGGAGATGGTTCACGAGATAAAGAGCTTGTCTGGAAAGCATGCATACCTGAGTTCAATCCCCAAACTCAAGTAAAAGCCAGGTGTGCAGGTGCACAGCTGTAATCCTAGACGGGGTGGGGTGGGGGTGTCCCTGGGCATCCAGTCTTGCCAAAATTAGCAAGCTCCAGGTCCAGTGAGAAACTTGTCTCAAAAAATAATTTAATTGTTAGTAATTCTAACTACTCAGGAGGCTGAGGCAAGATGGTCGATCATGACTCACAGGACAGCCTGGTAATATAGTAAGGCTCAACTGTGGTGATATGTCTCATATTTAATAAAAACCAGTCTGAAATATTAGAGAGATCTACCCACAGTCAATTCAGGAGGATCAGAGAGTGGTGATTTATTTACACCTTTAATTCCAGCACAGGGAATATCTGGGAGCCCTTAATCCCAGCAGATCTGAGTTTGAGGCCAGCTTGGTTTACAGAGGGAGTTCCAGATGGTACCAGGCCTTAAATCCCATAACTCCGGAGACAGAGGAGATCTTTCTGTGTTTCTGTAAGTTCAAGGCTAACTACCAAATAGTAGTAGCCCAGGCCTTTAATCTTAACCTGGATGTGAAACAACTGGGAGAAGAAGGTATTTAAGGCAGGCATAGAAAGACAGATCAAGGCAATAGAAGCCATGAGAAGCAAAGCTGAGGAAGCTGGAAGACAGCTGGGTGAGATCTGACTGTGGTGTTTCCTCTCTCTGATATTCCAGCCTTTCCATGAGATCTGGCTCTGAGTTCCCTTTATTTGTGCAACACTCAACTGAAGGCAGAAAGCAGGGAATGGCAGGGCAAGCCTTTCATCCCAGCAAGGGGTGGGGGTGGGGTGGGCAGAGGCAGGCACATCTGTAAGTTCGAGGCCAGACTGGTTTACACAGCAGTTTCCAGGACAGAAACCCTGTCACAAAAAAGCCAGAAAACAAAGAATACTCAGCTGGAAAACAAAATAAAACTCTAATACACCCATGTAGAGAACTGCTTCCCTCGTGTGACTATCTGTAGGATGCTTTTCTGAAAATGACAAGTTTGAAAGAAGGCACAGTGGTGGTGAGGGTGAAAGAGGTGACTTTCAATAGCACCTCAACCTCGGGCTGCAAATCTGAAGCTAGGTTATTGATATGCATCTGGAAGGAGATCCTCTAATTGAGCTATTGGGGCTCAGTCAGTGTTGAGTTCCAGGTCTACAGAGCTATAACAGCAGGCCAGAGCATGGAGATCTAGCTGTCACAACAGCCACTGTCCTAGGTCCGTCTCATGCCTTCAAAACCAGTACACAGAGCTGAGGGGATGACTTCTTAGGAGTCATCTCTTTACAAGCAGAAATACCCGCAGAGAATCCATGTGCAAAAAGCTGGTGGTACAGGAATCAGTAACACAGAATCCTGGAGAGAAGGAGAGAGGAGCCCTGGGATGGCCAGCCAGCCTAGCTGCTTCAGTGAGATCCTGACCAGTGAGACACCTGTCAAGAACAAATACAATGGACACCACTGGAGGAAGAACTCCTGAGAACCCTCTGACCTCCACATAGACTCACGTGCAACGTCCTCCCACTCACATGAGCAAACCAGCACAATTTTCTCTTGCATTTTGCTAAAGTTTTAGACGTTTTTAGGAAATGAAATTACAGGGCCAAAGGGCAGGTTCAGATTCAGTTTCGTGGGTATTGTGAAACTGGCTTCCAAAACAAAGTGCACCGGCCTCTGCTGGCCAGGCAGACCCACCGCCATCTTCTGTCAGGTCTTTGCTAGTCTTTTAGGTACAGGAGTCATTTTTATATCAGTGGTTATAGAGGATATTGAATACTGTAATTTGTCTTCGATGGTGTTTACTTACGTCTATCACTGGTAGGATTTTCATTTGTGTTTTGGAGACCAGGCCTCACTGTGCATCTCAGGCTAGCTTCAAACTCACAGCAATACTCCTACCTCAGCTTCCAGGATGATGAGATTACAAATATGAGCCACCAGGCCTGGCTTAAACAGCCTCTTTCCACACTTTCTCTTCAGTACGTTCCTTAGTCATCTCCTATCCTCTTGCTCCTGGCTGGAAGGGACATGGTTTCCCACAGATTACCCTGTACTATGGCACTCTGGTCACAGGGAAATGTCTGCACCTCTGATCAAGGATACCGCTTCTCATCCCTTATACAAGACTCAGAATATACAGGCCTGAAACACCAGGCAGCTGTGGCTTTCAGAGCCAATCAAAGAAATTAACAGAGCAAATAAAAATGAACAGGGTTGGGCTGGCAGGATGACTCAGTGAATCGGGATGTTTCTTGCCAAGGCTGATGACCTGAGTTAGAGCCCTGGAACCCACATGGGAGAACTGCTCTTGCAAAGTGTCCTTTGACCTCCACAGGCATGACAAGACATGTTTGCACGTGACACACCTGCATGCACATACACAAACTTAAATGTAAACAAATAATAAAATGAATAAGCCTTAGTGAGTTTCTAGTGCCCTGGAAGGCAGGACTGCATTTTTGTCTCGGGAGTACTGAGAACCATCTCAGTGTTACATTGTTACATGTCTGCAGGGACAGGGACCAGCACAGGAAGGAATGAGGCAATGAGTGAGCTTTACAGAAACAAGTGGAAAGGAGGCAACAGTGTCTGAAGGCTCAGCTAGCATTGGCGTTGGGCATGTATCTGATTGGCTGGCTTCCTGCTCAGTCTGTGTGTGTGGTTTCTGTCACAGGATCATGGAAAGCTACCAGCTGCTGCTAGCTGGAGTGACCTGCAATGGGTCATGGTGATCCCCTCAACACCATCCACCCCTTAATCAACATTAAAGACCCACAGGAATGCAGGAACCAAGCCCCAGAACAGAGGGGCGGGTGTGAGAAGCACCAGAATCCTTGAGATGCAGCAATGACTGCCTAGGCTGCTGCTCCTCAGAGGCCTCAGCAGATGAAAAGATGCCCAGAGTGCCAAAAGCTGGGGCACTCTGACATTTACATGCAACAGATGCTTTAACCAAATGGGAAGAAGCATGAGCAACTGATGAAATACTTGGGAGTTTAGTCAGTAAACATGAGCCTGAAGTGCTCCACAGGTAGGTAAATAGATCAAAGTCTAGCAGTCTGGAACATGTAGACACCCATATCCACTCACATCTTCTAATTTCCTGCTTGCCCTTAGTACACTGCAGCATTTTACAAATGCTCACTCAATGAACATATAGAATGTGACTCCATCATTCTGTTGAGAACATAATAAACTGAGTGTGCTTGTGTGTGTGTGTGTGTGTGTGTGTGTGTGTGTGTGTGTGTGTGTGTGTGTGTGTGTGGTATATGTATGTGCCTGTGGTACATGTTGGTGTACTTGCCGGAGGACAGAGGTCAACATCATTGTCTTCTCAGTTTCGTTTCTAACTTATTTTCTGAGTCTGGAGTTGAACATGGAGCTGACTGTTTTAGACCGGCTGGCCGGTGAGCTTCAGAGATTCCTTTGTCTCTACCCCTGGAGCTGGAATTACAGCCATGTCTGGCTTTTCTGCGCATTCTGGGGATCCAAACTCAAGTCCTCATACTTGCACTTTATACCCAGAGACCCATCTTCCAGGTATCATCGTGGTTCGTGCCTGTAGTCCCAGCATTTGGGAGGCAGAGAGCAAAAGTTCTCAGTCAGACTAGCCTACATACTAAATAAATAAAATAAAATAAATAAAACAAACAAGCTAAGACAGTGTGTGCCTATATATAATACTAGGGCCACATGAGGATCAAGAGTCAAGGTCATCCCTAGCTAGATAGTTCAAAGTGAACCTGGGCTATTTGAGAAACAACAACAACAATAAATAAACAAATAAATAAATACTGTTAAAAGAGAGTTCTGGTCCAGGCAAGGCTAATGGTAAGACCATCTCAAAACAAACACAAAAACTAACTAAATAAAAGGATGTAAGAAAAAAAATTGCTTTTACAGTCAATAAGCACAGCTGTGACCTTTGGATCTTTCAAAGTGAACTCCTTCCCCAAGGCTACAGGGACTCAGAGTGACAAAATTTCACAGGCTCGGGGTCACTAGAACAGGAAGTACTATGGGTTGAAGCCACAGCTCTGAGGAGAGTCTTGTTAACCAATCATGGCCACAAGGGACCCTGCCCTCTCCAGTCTGTGTAGCAGCTCTCCTACCTCTTATCATTGGTGTCACTCCTTTGAAATGACACTTGCACCCTCAGCTCCAACCAGCTCTCTTCCATCCTCCAACTCTGCATCTGAACTGTTGAGCACACTCCTCTACTGATGGAATCTCAAGAACCCCCCACCCCAACACCCACTCTCCCTAACACCTATACTGCTGAAAGAAACTTCCTTTCAACCATTAACAAGGCTGCACCCTCTGCGTTCACTGAAGACCCAGCAATACACAGTGATAGAAATATGTTTGCAGAATGCACCCTTGAAAATTGAGCTGCAGAATAAATACACTGTGACCCAGGTATGAATGCATCATGTATTTGTGTGCACAGATCATCCAGTGCAATAATCACACAGGGCTGTGGAGCCTTACAGACCCAACAGAGGTTGAGGACTCATGGGAGTTAAACTCTGAGCAGCTGATTTTTTAAAATATAATTGTGATCTGGAGAGATGGCTCAGAGATTAACAACTCAGGTTGCACTGGCAGAGGGCCCAAGTTTGGTTCCCAACACCGGGTCAAATGGCTCACTGCCGCCTGTAGATCCAGTTCCTTCTGGGTACCTGTACTCATGTGCACATACTCCCATACATACATACACTCGTGCATTTAGTTAAAAACAGTAAAAATAAATCTAAAAGATTTTTTTAAAGAAAATAACCTGGGAGTAGTGATGAATGTCTTTAATTCCAGAAGGCAGAGGCAGGTGAATTTCCATGAGTTCCAGGTCAGTCAAGGGCTATATAGTGAGACCTTGTCTCTAAAAAGGAGGAGAAGGAAAGAGAGGAAGAAAAATAATATGAAATACATGTAAAGTGCCTCTTCCATGAAGAATTTATGAGGTGTGATGGTTAATTCTAAGTATCAATGTGGCACAACTGAGAACCTCTGAGAAGAAAGTCTCAAAAATTGTTTAGATTGAGCTGCCCTAATAGAATATCTGTGGAGAATTTTCTTGAATGTTAATTGATGTGGGAATTAACACATAACGACCCAGCCCACTGTGGGAGGATACCATTCCCTAAGCAGAGGATCCTGTGGGGGGATGGGGTGAACACTAAAAGCATGCATGCATTTATTTTTTTCTGCTTGGAACTATGAATCTAATTGCTTCGAGTTATTATGGTTTTGACATTCCAAAATGATAGATTGTAACTTGGAATTGAAAGCTGAATAAAAACTTCTTTAAGTTGCTTTTCAAGGATATTTTATCCCATAACAGAGAGAAAACCAAAACACAAGAATTTAGACACTGTATAAGAAACATTTGTCTTCTGTTTTGGGGGGGGTTTTGTTTGTTTGTTTGTTTGTTTTAGGGTAGGGTTTTGTGTGCAGCCAAGGTTGCACTCAAACTTACAATCAATCCCTCTTTCTCAGCTTTCCTCCTGGCGTGATCACAGGTGTACCCTACCACATCAGGATATTGTGGCAATATTTTATATATTTAATAAGACCAGTCTGGAATATCAGAGAATAGAATCATCCACAGTCAAGCCAGAAGCATCAGAGAGTTGTAACTCAAACTTTAAATTCCAGCACAGGAAAGAGCTGGAGTGGTGACCTACGCCTTTAACCCCAGCAGATCTGAGTTTGAGGCCAGCTTGGTTTACAGAGGGAGTTCCAGGCTCCCAGGCAGGCAGTGGTGGTACCAGGCAACTTTAATCCCATAGCTCCAGAGACAAAGGAGATCTTTCTGTGTTTCTGTGAGTTCAAGGCTATACCAAACTACCAAAGAGCAGTAGCCCACGCCTTTAATCTTAACCTAAGTGTGAAACAACTGGGTGAAGAAGGTATTTAAGGCAGACATAGAAAAACAGATTCAAGCAGCAGAAGCCACGAGGCTGAGGAAGCTGGAAGATAGCTGGGTGAGATTTGATTGTGGTGTTTCCTCTCTTTGATATTCCAGCCTTTCCCTGATACCTGGCCCTGAGTTTAATTTATTACAACCAGAATTTGTGCAACAGGGTATACATACAACCTGGATTTGCATACAGCCAATATATTTGCATATCTCAAACTATTACAGTGATCATCTCTCTCTGTGCTAGACTGTGAAATGGGGAGATTTGCTCGGTACTGAACTTGAATACAGGGCCCTGGAATGATTAGTAACTGATGGTCAGCAGAATCTTGAACCATCTAGAAAATAAATGTCTGGGAATTTCTGAGGGATCTTCTAGATCTAATTGAGGTTAATTGACCCATCCTATCCCTGGATAGTATCTTGCCTTGGCCTTGGGTCCCAGGCTGAAGAAGAGCATCAAGCTGACAGCCAGCCATTCATCTACTCGAATCCTGCCTGCAGACAGAATGGTGCCAGCCGCCTCCTGCGGCAGACATCCCTTCCTCACCACCACCACGGACTGTACCCTGGAGCAGGGAGCCGAGATAAATCCGCCTTTACATTGCTTCTGTCAGAGCAAAGTCAAAACTAATTGATACAGGCCTCTTGGGCTGGGCAGGCATTCTGCCACTGAATTTCAATCTCCACTTTAGGACTGCGGCTTTTAATTGTTGTGTTTCAAATTACTTCCTGTTAGCAAACAAACAAACAAAAACCTTGAGCCATCTTCGGTTCACTTTTTCCTTATCTGCTTTGAGGACCCATTATCAGTTCTCGTGACTTTGGGGTTCCTCTGTACCTGTCCTCCCAGGTGCGCCTAGGGCATTTTCCAGGAGCCTTCTGTTCCTGTTGCTCACCTCAGCTCCTGTTCCTGCTGATGACCAGTCTGTGACCCAGGCTTCCCACAGCCACAAGGCTGCCCTCCCTAATCTCTTGTTCAAACTCCTGTCAGTCAAGCTGGAGGCTCACTGCACCACGCTCCTCTCAGCTACCTCAATGCTCTCTTCCTGACACTTGAGGCCTTCTCACCTCTGACTCTGCAGCCCCATAGAGAAAAGCCCTAGCTCAATTTGGGGTGGGGGTGAGGACACTCTCTCTTTCTATGCTCATATGGGGCTTTTCCCTCAGGCAATTATCACATTCGGTCCTGACAGGGAATTATATCCCCTCCATAGATTTGACCTTAAGTCTTCAAATTAAATAGAACAACACAGACATTCTGCAGGAGGCTTCAGAATGAAAGCCCATTGTTGTTAAGCAAGACATGAGTTGTCGCAGAAACCTACTGTTCCCTCAGGTCAGGAAGTCTCTGGAGCTGCAAGACAGACTGAAAATCCCTGTGATAGTTTTCTGAAAGGGCCTGTCAGGGCCTGTGTAGCCAAACTCTACCTTTAACACTGTTATCAGGCAGCCTGACGGCTGCTCCTTCCCCTCATTTCCTATGGTTGCTCTTAGGAGCTACCGCCCAAGGCATAATTATAAGGTTCTGTACTTTAGTCACACCAGAAGAGATCTGGGAAATCCCTTCGGGAATGCAGCAGGGCTCTCCCAAATCACCCTAGCATGTTTATAAAGTGGAGCTTCACAGCCAGGAGTCACCCAGCACCCAGCATGTTATACAAGAAAGAAACCCTCTAACACCTAGGGGACAGTCTTATTTCACCCAGAGGTTCATGTTATGTCAAGTTCGGGCCATAAACACACTAAGTATGGATTATTTAAATATGCAATTTGCCAGATGTGCTAGACTCGGGGTAGTGGTTATTAATAAAAAAAAAAAAAAAGTGGGTAGTTTGTAACTTAGAAGGCTCTATTAAAAAAACTGGGGAAATCTTTTCAGAGAGAATTAGACATCACTTCCATGATTTAAAAACGGTAAGATTACATAATGACCAGGCAGTGGTCAAACCTTTAATCTCAGCAATCTGGGAGGCAGAGTTTGAGACTCTCCTAGTCCACAGAGAGAGTTCCAGGACAGCCAAAGCTACGCAGAGAAACCCTGCCTCAGAAAACAAACGAAAAAGACGGAATAGTGGATTCAATTAAGTCTTAGTTTGCAGAGCAGATTATGCTCCTTTAAGAAGGCAGAAATCAGATTTTTCTTAACCATATTCAAATGCACTAGAGGTTTAAAGTAGTCAACTATAACTTTCTTTGGCAAATTTAGTTCTAGGATTTAAAAGTTTTCTTATATTAGATTGCTTTGGTATTTACCTAGCTCAGTGGGATCTTGGACTGGTGGAAAGGAAAGAGGGTGGCTGTCTCTGTCCCTCCCTACCTGGCCTGCCACAGGATGCAAGCTGTGACAGGGCTCCCTGTGGCCCAAATCCCTGCCCTGGCGTCACCCTGAATCGAGCGATCCGGTCCAGGAACACCTACAGCACTTACCAGGACCAGGACGGAGAAAAACTAAACCCCATTGTTTGAGACCAGACGTAAGGACTTCACCCGGCCGGAGCACGGCTTCCGTGCCGGTAATCGGATTCCTGGCGGGCAGCCGGGAGGGGCCCGGCCATCCATCTGCTGTCCACACAGACCCGCAGGCTCTCAGGAAGCCTGTTCCTCCTGGGATCCGGCAGACAGACCACACCGTGTCCCGCCCTGGCCCAGAAGAACCCCAGAATCTAAGGCTGCCCTGCGCATGGATGTATAGTCGCGGGAAGTCCGAGAGGGGAGCACGGGTTTCCAGGGACCAGAGCGGATTGTCCCCCGACGGGGAACGCCTAGTCCTTACCATTTCCTTGCGCAACAGGGCCAGCGCGGCGTCCAGGTTGGGGGGCTTGGTCCGCGTTCCGGCACTCCGCACCCCGCAGCCTCCCGCGCCCCCTCGGCTCAGCTCGTCCTGGATACGCGACTTCTGCGCGTACAGCCGCTCCAAGTGCCGCCAGCCGCCCGCCGCGCCGTCGGCCGCCGAGTGCAACAGCCCGCTCAGGCTTTTGGGTAGCGGTGGCAGCCCGTCTACCCGCAGCCCTCGGGCGGTGCCCGCCGACCCTGCCCCGCTCATCTCGCCGTGGAGAGGACACAGGCACGCACAGCTCAGCCCAGGTCTCGAGGTCCCGGGAGTACCGCGGGTCCCCACCCACTTCCCGCCCGCCCGAGTCCCGCCCGCTGCCCAGCCCTCTGGTCTCCGCCCCTCCTCGGGGCCCGCCCCCCTGCTCAGCTCCCTGATGCTCTGAGGTAACCAACTACTTCAGCCCGCGGACCTCCATCTCCATCTCCACCCTTCTGCGCCCTGGACCAACCCCCTGGACCAACCTTAAGTCTCAGTTCTGAACCCCCGTTTGCGGTCAGTCCCCTCCCTTCTTTGCCACATCTGTAGCGGGTCTCCACCTCCCTATATTCCACCTTTCGGTCCTACTCCAGCCCTGTGTACCCCAGCTCCATTTGGTCACCTCCTCTCCCCTCTGAATCCCACCTCCAGCCCTAGACCCTCCCGACAAGCCCTACTCCCACCACTCATTCTGTATCCCAATCCCTAGCGGTCTTCCCTTCTCTTTTCCAAATCTTCTCCACTCGACTCCTGCTTCCCTTCTGTCAACCAAGGGGGCCCAGTTCCAGCACCGAACCCCGGGGGCTGCCTGTGTCACAGCGTGGGTGTGACGACCTGGAGTGCTGGCCATCCGTCTGCACACAGTGCTCATTCACAGGGGCTTGTTTGCCGCCTCTGTGGATGTCAAGGTTTCTCCGAGCGTCCGCAGTCAAGAAGAGCACCAGTCTTGCCTTGTTCAGCCCAGCAAAGAACACTGGAAAATTCTAAAGAGAAATGTCAAGGAATAAGGGACCTACTCCACCGGTGGAGGGAGAGGGCTGACTCCTGCAAGCTGTGATCTGACCTAACGGCACTTTGGTGGCATGTGTGTACAGCATGCACGCTAAAATAAGGAAGTAGAAAGAGTTAAAAGGGAAGTGTCCTGGAGTTAGAGAAGATGTTGAACCTCCGGAACTCTGCCAGCTTCAGCAAAAATAAGTAAAACTACACCTTAAAGAAGAGACAGAGTCAGGGACAGGCTTTGTCCTTCCAGGAAAACCTTAGCAAAATATACCCACCAGCTCAGATTCAAAGATGAGGGAGGAGATCAGAGCTCTGTTCCATAGCAGAGAAACCTAGAGAGCCAGTGCTGAGAACTTTAATGCCCACGGCTACTGAGTTTATAGTAAGACAGGGACTGAGTGATGCTGAGTTAATTCAGTGGGATCATAATGTTTGATCCTTTCTAGCTTTGGGAGGTTTCAGCCTCTGTACATGGAGCCTACTCAAAAATCAATCTGGAAAGTTGATGTTAGACCCAGCCAGACAGTGACAAGCTGTAAGTTAGGCAGTGAGATCTGAGGGCACCCTGGAGACCACCTACCCACCTGCTAACAATTTCCCAGGCATTCAGTGTCTCATCTCCCCAAACCCCAGGCAGTCAGTCCTTCATCCACCTGTTAAGCAATAGAGTCTGAGATTGCCTGTGTGGGAGGGAGGGGAAGGGGCGGGGTGGAAAACATTAGACCTTCCTTTCACAACCTGGCCTGAATCCTCTCTCATCTGTCACCTTACCGCCTCTCCAGCAGAACTAGCAGGATGGTCAAGTGAGTTGATAGGACATTCAAAGCATCTGAGGCCTTGAAGTCATTTTAAAGTACATTCTTCCCAGGAAGGAGGATGCTGAAGGAAAGAGAATGAAGCCAGTCAGGAAACAGCCTAGGGCACTTTGTGTCAATACAACCTGGTGGATGCCAGCCACAGGGTTTAAAGGCAGGCCCTACCTCCTGGTATGTACTCAAGACAGTGAACATATTAAAATCCCTGTCAGCAAATAAATTCAAAGATGAATAGACATCGCTACAGAACTAATTCAGTACTGATAAGGACTGCATGAATAAACCAGACACAATTATGCAACAGTCAACCAAATATTTTGACACCCGTGGGAAGGGCCAGTGCTTGCTTGCCTCATTTATTTATTTATTTAGCCATGCCAAGGATTAAATACTGCTTGTACCTGCTGGAAAGATGCTCCTCTGCTGAACTATGCCATTAGGCCTCGTGTGTGTGTGTGTGTGTGTGTGTGTGTGTGTGTGTGTGTGTGTGTGTGTGTGTGTCTGTCTGTCTGTCTGTCTGTCTGTGTCTGTGTCTATGTGTGTGTGTGAGTGAGAGAGAGAAACAGAAGCCAGGGACTCAATGTCAAGTGTCTTCTACTATATGTGGGGGGGTTCTGAGGACAATTTTCAGGAAATTCACTGTGTGGATCCATGGGTCAAGCTAAGGTTGTCAGGCTTCCCATCAAGCACTTTTACCTCCAGTTCTCTGAAACAAGGCCTCTCACTGAACCTGGAGCTTGCCCAATCAGCTAGACTGACTGGCCAGCAAGCACCAGGCATCCTTCTGTCCCTATCTTCACAGTGCTGGGTTTATGGATGCTTTCCAACACAGATCTTTACATGGATGCTGAGGAATCCAAAATCGGGTCCTCATGCTATGTGACAAACACTTTCCTTACTGAGTCCTCTCTAGCCTTCCAGTTCCTGCTTTACTGTTCCTGCTTATCAAAGAAAAGATATTTTGAAGCAACTTCTGAGAATACTGGACTATGCCTTCTTCGCTTTCATCCAGTCTGCCATCTCCGTCTGCTGGAGCCACTTTAACCAAATACCTCAGACTTATTTATTAACAACCAAGTTTACTGCTCCTGGTTCCGGGGCCGGGGATCCCAAGATCAAGGCATCTTGAGAGCCCATGCATCACACAGTGTCACACAGATGGCCTTCTGTGTGTGTCCTCACAGGGCGGAGGGGCACTCCCTGGAGCCTCTTTCATGAGGACACTAATTCCATTCATGAGGTTCCACCCTCAAAACTTAGTCACTCATCAGGCAGTCTATTCTGCCCAAGTACCAGAGCCATCTGCTCCTGAGGCTGTCGGAGTGGCCATTCTCCTTTCATGGAGCAGCCACAGCACACACCTCCCACTGTCCTTATGCCAGGTCACACACAACCGTAAGCCCTACAGCTGTCTGGAAAGACACTGCTGTCTCTTTACCTCCTTGCTCCCCTCTTAGACACCAGCAGCTCACAGTTATTGCTTGGGGAGGTGGGGTGTAAGAAACACTCCAGCTGTATTTGCTCAGCACTTCCAGGCTTTCTCGTGTACCTCACTGTGAGCTGGCTCCTTTCGAGGCTACAACCCACGTTAAGTTTGGTTTGATGCTTCACATTCTGATCAACAGTGAGCTTTAATCCAGTTATAGTTTAATCCCTTATACAAGGGAACAATAGTCTATACCCAAGTGTTAAAACCTCCAAAGGCTGCATACACCTATCATTGGCATTCTCCATATTGGTATCCACCAGTTTTCATGCCTTATTGATTCCTAACTGGGCAAAGCTATCTGAACCCTTATTGTCTTGTTTTGCTGGAGACAGGATCTTACATTGTAACTGAGCACACCTAGAACTCACAATATGGCTCAGGAAAGCTTTGAACTCATACAAATCCTCCTGCCTCAGCCCCTTAATAGTGCTGGCATGGCATTATCACACCCGGAACTTGGACTCTTAACCTATTTTCATACCGATCCTCTCTTGAATTCTTGCCCTCTGAATTAATGAATTTATCATTTATGGTGGCAGTGACTGTGGCAACACTGCTCTGAGGCTGGCTGTGCCCTGTGGTGTGTGTTTTGCAGAGGCATCTTTCCATCACATTCTCTCTTCCCTCCTTAAAGTCTGTTCTGTACAAATTTCCATTTGTACATAATGAAACCAAGTTAAGAGAGCAGGTATTCTCAGCCATGACACATCCAAAGTCATCAATGGAAATGATAAACAGGACCGGGTCAAGGATGGAACCATATGCCAGAACCTGTGCTCAACTGTGACAGCAATCTGTGCTCTCTCTCTCTCTCTCTCTCTCTCTCTCTCTCTCTCTCTCTCGCTCTCTCTCTCCCTCTCTCCCTCTCTCTCTCTCTACACACACACACACACACACACACACACACACATTTGAGTATATTAGCTGTCATTTGACTATGGACAAGGGCCAAAGAATGGTGCCCAAAACAGAACCATCCAAAGTGATAGTGACTAGCCAGGAGACACAGTTGAGTCCTGAGATGTGGACTAGCTGGGATGTGCTGTACAAGATATATAGTGATCACCAAATAAAGAGTGTAAGGTGTCTCACTAGCACCTTTTTTATACTGGTGGCATACTCGAAAGATTGTTGGATAGTCTCAAAATATATTTTCATCTCATTTGCTTTTTTCAAATAGGTTTAATCTCTAGTAATGAGAGCTAGTAAGCTCACGTAGGGTCCATGTAGAAGCCAAAGCTGGGGAGGGGGAATGCTTTATAGAGGTTAGTGCGCAGATGGCACGTTGCATTCAGAGTTGTTAGAATTATCTGACTCCACCTATTTACACTCTCCTTTTAAAATCCTGAATGAATGAGAGTTGAGAGTCCCATACAAAATCAAAGTTATTCAGTTGACACTAGGCAAGCCTTTGAAAAGTCCCTTTACCCACTCACTCACTGTGTCCAAAATGCTTTTGATACCTAGCAAACCCTGTTTAGATACCAGCTTTGCAGAAACCAAAAGCTTAGGGATTCCCACCAGGCATCACTCACAGTTCCAATGAACACCGGTCAGGTTATGGGGACAGACCTCCCTAAGCAGACAGCGGAGGAATGAAGTTTCCAGCACCCATCCACAGTGGAGGACGCTTCCAGCGTGTGTTCACTGGGAATTCGCACACCGAGGAAATTGGGTTGTGAATAGAACTGGAAGACTAGACAGAATTTATTCAGACACAGTAATCAGACTCCCACATGACAAAGCAGAAACTGTGCCCTGTGCAGGTCCATGGATTAACCAGACTGGGCTCTGCTGTCAGTCCCTGGTGACAATAAAGACCATGTGACTCAGCAAATAGGTCCCACCTCTCTCATTCATCTCCTTGAAAGATGGATTAACTATGTACTGGACAGTTTTATGTCAATCCGACACAAGCTAGAGTCACCAGAGAGGAAGGAGACTCAATTGAGAAAATGCTTTCATAAGATCCAGCTGTAGGCAAGCCTGAAGTGCATTTAAAGAATAGTACATGATGTAGGAGAGCCCAGCTCACCATGGGCAACGCCAACCCTAGGCTAGTGGTTCTGGGTTCTGTAAGGAAACAGGATGTGTGAGTCATGGGTACCTCCACGCTTCTACATCAGCTCCTGTCTCCAGGTTCCTGTTCCTGCCTGCAATGCTTTTGATGATGGACCGTTACATGGAACTGTGAATAAAATAAACCATTACCTCCCCAAGTTGCTTGGGTCATGGTGTTTCATCACATTAGCAGAAAACCTAAGACAGCTGAGTAATATGTGAATCCGTTCTGGGAAAACGTACCATAAACTAAAAGAGAATTATAAAGCAACATCCTAAAGTAGGTGTGATGGTGCACACTTGTAAGCCCAACACACAAGAGGCTGAGGCAGAAGGATCACAAATTTGAGACCAGCCTGAGCTATAGAGTAACACCTTATCTCTAAACAAACAAAAGACAACAAAGCGAAATCATCTTTGGAGACGTAGTGGCTGTCTCTGACCTAGAGATCCAAAGACCATTCATAGCTAATTTTCTAAAATGTATTACGTTTTTATTTGTTTAGCGTGTGTGTGTGTGTGTGTGTGTGTGTGTGTGTGTGTGTGTGTGTAAGTCAGAGGACAACATATGGTTCTCTCCTTCCACTATATGTGCCGCAGAGGACACACTCGGCTCATCCAGCTTGGTGGCAAGCACCTTTACTCATTGAGCCGTCTTGGTGGCTCACTGGTTAATCTTTTTGTTTTTGCCTGTTTGATTTTTGATGACACAAACATGTTTTCAATTTTATTCACAGAAAAAAGCCTGGTCTTCTAAAACAATACAAATAGCACGTTCCTTCAAAGGAAGCTGGCCCTGGGCAGGGGATCCCTGGGTATCCATTCCTTCCAACAGAGGACCACACAGAGAAGCCCTGACTTTTGTTGCCATGAGCAAGGCTGAAAAGAGGTTTTTTTTTTTTTTTTTTTTTTTAAATAATTAATCTTTTTGCCTTTTTCTTGCTTACTGTTTGTTATCCAATAACTAAACACACAAGTTGAATGCACATAATTGGTCTTTGTGATTGCAATGAAGCAAAAATGTGGCCTGGTCCCCTTGGGACAAAAGGAAACACTGAATATCAGGCAGGGGAGCATCAGGATAGAGACAGCCACATTATCCAGGTTGTGTACTTATAGGTTCTGCATTTGTGAATTAACCTGCTCACCAACATTTGAGACTCAAGGTAGGTGCTGTGTTCTTATCTGTGGATGTTGATAGAGGAGCGAATACTGTGGTTCCCCTGCTCTTCCTGTTCCCAGCTGAGCTGACAGACTGTAAACAAGTATCCTCTCCAGTCTTTGTAGTGCCACATTTCCCTTACATTTGTACTTTTTGTTGGTTATTTTGCTGTTTATGGTGGTCCCGAGCGAATTATTCATTCCGAAGCATCATTCTGATGCTTCTGGGGGTCAGAATGCTGAAATGAGCCTTATAGAGAAAGTACACGTTGGAAATGTTCCTTCCGGGGTTGAGCTGATAGAGAGCCTGCCTAGTTTGCACAAGTTCCTGGGTTCAGTTCCCATCAGAGCATAAACTGCGTAGTGGTTTACTGTTGTAACCCCAGCACTCAGGAAGTGGGAGCGGAAGGATCAGGAGTTCACAGTCTTCCTTGGTTACATAGACAGTTCAGTTAGCTTAGGTACATAAGACTGTCTCAAAACATAACTGTAGGACCTGAGAGATGGCTCTGTGGTTGAGAGAATTTACTGTCCTCTCAGAATACCTGAGATCTACCTCTAGCGCCCTCAAGACAGCTGACAACCATTGGTAACTTCAGTTCCAGGGGATCTGCTGCCCCCGTCTGGCCTCTGTGAGCACTGCATGCAGACGGTGCCCAAACATCCATCCGAGCACATAAAGATTTTAAAAATCCTTAAATACTCTCAATCCTAAAAAACAACTAAATTAGCAGTGAATATTAAGTAGGATGTGTTTACTCACATAGTCACATAAAACAGGTAACAGAGATGGACGAACTGAGAAAGGTGTTGTTACTAGAGTCTCTCAACAGGGAGCTTGACCTAGGGATTGTTTTTGAGAAGCAGTGGTGTTGTAGTCAGGAATTCAGTGTTGGAGCAACTTTAGGGAACATGACTGTCAGAGACACAGCTCCACAATGTCACCTGTGATACCCGGAGACACTCCTTTAGTCTTTTAAAAACTTCAACTAATAAAACTGGATCCTCGCCTTCAACACTAGATTTTGAAAACAAGCCAGCACAAAGCAGAGTTTAGAATTTGCTAAAAAGAGATTGTGATGTAAATTTTCAGCACAGCGGTTAAAAGGAAGACTCTCTGGAGGAAAGTAAGACCTGCTCAGAAGACAGCCACCCTTTGTTGTCTATACAATAGCTGTATAGAGAATTTTGGTGAGTTTTTAAGCTATTGTTTTTAAATTGTTTGGAAAGAACCTAAAAGAGACCACAAGGTGGTTCCTGAGCAGAACCTGACAGGACTCTAAATGACAAGGTCTAGATGGTGTGATGCTGGAAGGTAGGGTATTTTTACTGTAGGCAGAGTTAACGGTCTGATTTGAGATTTCCCAAGAGAAAGGAGACGCTACTCAAGGTCTCAGACATTCGGGGTGTAAGCCTGGCTTATTGCTACTTACCATACAATAGCCACATAAGAAAGAAATATTAACAGTGTGTCGGCAACTGTGGTGATTTGAACCAGAATGGCCTCCACAGGCTCATGTGTTTGAATATTTGGTTCTCAGTTAGTGGACTGTTTGGGAAGGATAGAGAGGGGGCTACTGCAGAGGAGGTGTGTCATGGGGGGGCATCTGGGCATCTAGGTTTCTCTCCCTCTCTCTTTCCCTCTCTCCTTCCCTCTCTCTCCCTCCCTCCCTCTCTCTCTCCTTCCCCCTCCCTCCCTCTCTCTCTCCTTCCCCCTCTCTCTCTCTCTCTCTCTCTCTCTCTTTCTTTCTTCCTCTCTCCCTCCCTCCCTCTCTCTCCTTTCTGCAGATCAGGATGTAAGCTCTCAGCATCATGCCTGCCTGCCTGCCTGCCACCATACTTCCTGCCATAATGATCATGAACCAATCCTCTGAAACTGTAAGTAAGTCCCCAATTAAATCCTTTCTTTTTATAAGAGTTGCCTTGTTGGGGGAAGGGGCTGGAGCGATGGCTCAGCAGTTAAGAACACTGGCTGCTCTTCCAGAGGTCCTGAGTTCCATTCCCAGCAACCATATAGTGGCTCACAACCATTCGCAGTGAGATCTGGTGCTGTCTTCTAGGCTACAGGCTGACATATAGGCAGAACACTGTATACATAACAAATAAATCTTTAAAAAAAGAAAAGAATTGCCTTGGGTACTGGAGAGATAGCTCAGGAGTTAAAAGCCCTGTCTGCTCTTCCAAAGTAATGCCCAACACCCACATGGTGGCTCATGGCTGTCTGTAACTCCAGTTCCAAGAGGTCTGGTACCCTCACACCGGCAAACATGCAAGTAAAACACCAAAGTACATAAAATAAAAATATGAGAGCTGCCTTGGTTTTGTGTCTCCTCACAGCAATAGAACTGCAGTGACATGTTAGCATTCTTGCTTCTTAGCTGCTGAGAGGCTGCGATTGCATTCCAAGGGCAGGGTCTCCTCTCTCTTCCCATGTCCTCAGATCTCTCCTGTCTTTATAACCTACCTCATGACTGTTGTAGGTAATGAATGAGTCCTAGGTGTCATCACTGGATTATAGTAAGAGGTTTCTGTCCTGGACTTTTGGGCCTTGCCTCAAGGTTTAGAGCCGCAGACCCACAGAGACACACAGATGCTTATATTAATTTTAGGCTGATTGGCCCAGGCATATAACTTGCTAACTCTTTACCCTTAAACTAACCCACGACTCTTATCCTGTTCAGCCATGGGGCCTGGTACCTTTCCTCAGAGCACCATAGTTGTCCTCTGCATCTTCTGGCTTGTCTGGCAACTCTGGAGTCTCTCTGGCATTCTGCTCTGTTCTTCCTGTTCCCAGAGATTTCTTAGTCTGGTAGCCCCTCCCACACTTCCTGTCTGCCTTTGGCCAATCAGCGCTTTTTATTAAACTCATAGGCGGGACAATTATTTCCAGTATAACATCATAAATCCACTACATATCCCCTTTTCTGGCCTGGACTTTTGGGCCTAGTCTCTTACTACACTGGATGGAAAAGCTAGTGCCATCAAATCCAACTGAATCATTACTTAGTCTATGAATGATGATGAGGTCTGACCAAGGTTGGCGCATGAGAATCTACCAGGATTCGGTGATCACCACCTGTATAACGTGGAGGTGCTGTTAGATTTGGGAGATAGCTCTGGGTGTTGGCCAGACAGGGATCTCTGTTGTGATCTTGCTGCTAAGTGGGACTGAGAGCATGAGTTTCAACACGGCAGATGCTAAGACTGAACTGGTAGCCACTGGTGCTATGTGAAACAGAAGAGGTCAAAGGTGAGGCCAGGCTTGTTTTGGGCAGCCAGTGGCTGTGCCGAGGGATGGATTAGTCAAAGGTTCTCACTGGAGTAGTCCAACAATGGTTGCCTCCTGACAGAAAGGCCAACAATCTGGGGTTGTTCCATCCAGGAGACCGGCTGTCTCAACTCTCCCCGTCTGGTGCCGGAGTCCCAGAGGATTCCCAGAGAGCTGCTGTCTTCAGTCTATGTTGGAATCATATAGAAGTCGATTTTAATACTAGCAAAGGAGCAATTCAGAAACAGCATAGAAGAACTTGCCGGTGAGAGAGGGCAAATGGTCAAAAAGCAAAAGCCTCCTTCTTTTATGTCCTTTAGAGAGGGCTGCGGTTGAAGGTCAGTGGTGCTTAGCTAGTGTTCCATCCCCTAAGAGGGAGAGAGAAAGGGAGGGGGAGGGAGGGAGAGAGAGGGAGGGAAGGACAGAGAGATTGTTATCTTTGCCTGGACTCATCAACATTCATGTGCTGTGCTGCTACCAATATAAAGACTTTAGCCTTGAGAATCTGATGGTTTGCACCATTTGCCTTTGCTCGCAATGTGATTGCTGGTACCTCAAACTGGACAAAACATAGGAAGCAGAAGCTCTTATTTGGAAGAAAAAGAGCAACAAGTGACTGGAGTCCCTGACAAGTTAGGAACAAATAAAGGTCACCCCACCACCTGTGCTGACATTTGCCTGGAGAATCCCCCAGGGTTCAGGTAGAACTTGGAGGGATCTTTGCCGCACCCTCTGGGAGAGTGTTCTGCAGGCTGATGATAGCCAGGGCCTGGAAGAGCATGGGAAGTCAGACACCCATCTGCGCCTACCTAGGGTGCCAGGCAAGGAACCCCTACGGGCTGCTAAAACTCTTGGGGGCTTGGGTAAGTAGAATTTCCATCTCACCAAGAAGAAGAGGAGACCTGGCAAATGCTTCATGGACCGGGGAAGAAGCTAGGCTCCCTTCTTATCAGGACCCAGCTGGCCTTGTGCAAAGACATGTGCTGAAAAAAAAAAAAATAAAGAAAGAAAGGAATTTTAGACAGCAATTGAGCTTTTAGGTCCACAGGAAGTCTGATTTCTATTTTTCCTGTTTCTGAATTCAAAGCTTAGCTGTTTCCTTCCTTCCTTCCTTCCTTCCTTCCTTCCTTCCTTCCTTCCTTCCTTCCTCCCTCCCTCCCTCCCTCCCTTCCTTCTCTTTTCTTTTTTTGTCTGCAAGGTCTCATGTATCCCTAGTTAGCATCATAGTCATTATAAAGCCAAAGATGACTTTCAACTTTTGATCTTCCGGCCTCTGCCTCCCCAGTTTTGGGATGAAGCTAGGAATCAAACCCAGGTTTCCTGCACATTAGGCAAGCCCTTTACCAACTGAGCCACATCCTGGCCTCTAGCTTCACTATTTTCTATGTACTCAGGTAAACATTCTGATGCTGTCAGATGGAGACATAAAGTTAGCAACTTTTTGTATTTTATCTTAAAACCCCCTAAGATTAGAGCTTAACATCAAAATAAAACATTTATATATTTACTACTTATTTATTATTTATTCACAGACAGGGTCTCTCGATGTTTCCCCAGCTGATCTAGAATTTGCTGTGTTGATTAAGCTGACCCCAGCCTTGTGGCAGTGACCTCCTGCCTCCATTGCTCAGGATTACAAGTGTGAGCCATCATGCCCTGCTAAAAGACGATTTGTAAATGGCATCTATGTGCTTGTAATAACAAGCACATTCCTTTTCAAATATGTGCCATTTTAATGTAAAAAAAAATGTTTATTTTTAAGCGCCAATCAGAGCATGAAGAAGAAAGTAAAGACAGCCTGTGCTATCTACATGCAGACAACCACTCATTCTCCATGACCTTTTAAAGGGGCACTTTCCATGCATTACCTCATTTGGCCATCACAGGAATGACTAAGAAGGTGGAGTGCAAGCTATTATCTACATCCCATAAGTGAAGTTATGTAGCTGTCTGAGGACACAAGATTTAATGACCAGGAAACCAGATCTGGAGCCAGACACCCTGACTACAGAAGCATCTAGGCTCTGGCAGGCCCAGTCCCCAGGGGAACTTGCCTGGACTGTCTTCACTTAGCCTTGCCCACAAGGTGCAAAGAGGCCAAGAAACTCTTCCACCGTAAACAGCAACTGAACCCTTACAGGGTTCAGAGAGGACTCTAAGGAGAGTAGGAAGAAAACACTGTCACTGAGTCACTGCTGTGGTTTGAATGTGAAATGTCCCCCACAGACTCATGTGTTGATTTTTTGGGGTCTCCAGCTGGTGGTACTCACTGTTGGGAAGTTCTGGAAACTTTGGAAGGTTGTGGCTTTACTGATAGAAGCAGGTGAGTGGAGAGAGCTCCTGGTGGTGTGTGATCCTGCCAACTTCCTGCCTTGTCCTCTGTTTCCTGCTCTTCCGTGTGTGACGAACCTATACCACACAGTCCGCACTGTGAACTGGACCCATGCCACCCCCTTCCTCAACAGACTGGAACCCTCTTCAGGTTGTGAGCCCAAATAAATCTTTCTGCCATGAAAGTATTTTACTCAGGCATTGTGCTCACAATGATACAAAAGGAATTGGGTATCCTTCCTCCTAGCTCAGCCCAGACTGACTTTCACTCTGTTCCAGGTGGGAGATGTTCCAAAGGGCTGGAGGGTAACAAAGCCTAAAGGCCGCTCACAACACGGTGATTTCCAACCTGCAGAGAGCAAGGGCTGCCACATCCTAAGAATTATGCAGGGGAGTCCTGGGGGGTAGCTCAGTGGAAGAATGCTTGCCAATTACCCAGGAGGCCTTGAGCTGGATCCCCAGCACCCCTAAAATCACACTGAGACAATTGGGGTGATGTAACAAGTTAGATGATAGGAGAAGTCTCCTAATATTTAAAAGGTCATTTTAGAAATCAAAGAGAACTAGAGAATCTCCCAAATTTGCTTTAAACATGTTTTAATAGTTTTAACAATTATTTGCACATCCATATGTAATTTGGACATATTTCCATATTCCATCATCCTCCCCCCGTCCCCCCCCATTAGTCCTTTTGAACTCCAGACATTCTCACTTCTACTTTCAAATCTGTACTTTGAAGCTCTTCAAGTCATTCTATGAGTAGTATTTAAATAGGATTTCAATCTTCATGACCTTAAAGTACAATACGGGGAATTCTGGACACCGCAGCTCCTTCCTTGTGTGTGGTTTAAAAAGAAAAGAAAAGAAAAAATATTGGTTTTTTTTTTTTTTTTTTTTTTTTTTTTTTTGAGAGAGGGTTTCTCTGTGTAGCTCTAGCTGTCCTGAAACTCACTCTGTAGACTGGTTTTGAACTCAGAAATCCGCTTGCCTTTGCCTGTCAAATGTTGGGATTAAAGGTATGTGTCACCATTGCCCGTTAAAATATCTATTTTTATTATCGTATGTATCTGTATGCCATTTGGTCAGGTGCCCTCAGGGGCCAGCAGAGGGCATTAGATGGGTGCTATATTAGCAAAGCACAGTAAACAAGAGTCTCACACCCAGGAGTTTTGCATAAGGGCTGATACTCACAAATAAAGAGATACCTGTGGTGAACAGTCAGCACATGCCCTTTGCTGGGACTGGAGGTCTCCATGTTCTCCTAGACTCCTTTACCCTCTCCTATGTGCTTACCATTGTTAACTGGGGTTTCTGCTAGGCCAAGAGCTCTCATTTCCAAATCACATACTAAGCTAACAAGTTCCTCCTCCCTCATTACCACTGTGTTAACCCTTATTCTGATTGAGGACAAAATCTGTCAATCATAACCACTTTCAACCTCTGGGCAGACAATGCTGTGTTTGGACTCAGGTTCTAAAAAGAAAATAAACCTCTGACTAGGTAGCTTCCTGTTCCAGTCTTAAGATATGGCCCACTGTTGGGAGAAGGAAGGGCCCATCCAGAAGTCTGTTCATTGCACAGACAATCTATGCTTTGGGCTAGCCAGTCCCTCCTGCTTCAAACATCAGGCAGGGTTTAAGATACCACAGGGCCCGGACGGTGGTGGTGCATGACTTTTATCCCAGCACTCGGGAGACAGAGGCAAGAAGATCTCTGAGTTCAAAGTCAGCCTGGTCTACAGGACAAGTTCTAGGACAGCCAGGGCTACACAGAGAAACCCTGTCTTGAAAAAACAACATCAAATAATGTCACAGAGCAGAGGGCAAAGATGAGCAGAAACTACCAGTTTCCCACAGGAGTTGAGAGTGCTTGCTGATGCTTGCCTTGTATTCCCAATAAGTAACACAATGGCACAGCACTTGGGGCCAACAAATGTGAGGCAGATTTTCAAATAAGTTTGGAGGAGCAAAGCTAGAAAGCTTACATTTCTTAGCTGCTTATTGATACGCAATGCTCTCAGTACATATATACAGGAAGTAGGTTTGTTTCTCTCCCCTGAGCTTGCTATTGTAAAGCAGGCTGATTTTGAGAACATGCAGTAAGTCAGACATTTGTCTGGTATTGCGGATGTGAGCCACCATGACTGACCCTCTGAAATTCTTGCTACAGGCTTGTACTTGCTGTGGATGAGGGCTTCTTTCCTTGTCTCATTTTCAGCTGCTGGCTTTATTCTTTCTTCAGCTTCTGCTCTACCAGGAGAGTTAGGCAGCCAGTATCTCTCAGCCCTCCTCACGCCACAACCCTTCAATACCGTTCCTCATGTTGGGGTGATCCCCAACCATAAAATTACTTCATTGCTACTTCACAACTGTAATTTTGCTACTGTTGTGAGTCAGAATGTAAGTATTTGGTGTGTGGACCCCATCAGGGTTGCGACCCACAGATTGAGAACCACTGGATTAAAGGCAGCATCTGAACCTCAATTGTCCCAGGCCTACTACTCCTGCCTCGATGACTTCTTTCTCTTGCATTTTTTGATACCTTCAATTTGAGCTTGGTTTAGAGTATCAGGTAAAAGTGGAGAATGCTCAAATTCTAAGCTCAAATGTGCAAAGGAAATCGCAGGGACGTCAAGGAAGATGGCTTTTTAAATAAAGTTAACTTTATCCTTTCTTCTTCCTTATTGAGACAGGTAAAAGCAGCATTTTTGGCTCCCAAACCCAAAGAACAGGCTTTCAAGTCCATTATCTGCTTATACATCTGCGCCTTGGGTAGTCCAGCTATGAATTTAATACAGCTCTAGTTTCTAGAGATAGGAGCTTCAGAGATGTGACCCCTCTGAATATAGTAACATTGGAGAGATATCATGAAGATATTTAAACTATTCTGCCTTAGAAAGTATCCCAGATTGAAAATTTCTGCTCCATTCCTAATTCATATGCTGATATCTTTCTGAAAGGCTTTATTTACATTTTTATTCATATATCTATGTGAGTGTATGCCATGTGTTGCAGACATTCACAGAGGCCAGAAGAGGGTGTCAGGTCCCCTGAGTTACAGAAGTTACTGAAGCTGTCTGATGTGGGTGCTGTGAACTTAACTCCTATGTCTTAGTTACTATTTCAATACTGTGAAAAGCTGCTTCACTCAAGGCAAAAAAAGCATTTCATTGGGGCCTTATTTGCAATTTCAGAGGGTGCATCTATGACCATCATGGCCGGGGTGTGGCAGCAGGCATAGTGGTGGAGAAGTAGCTGAGTGCTTACATCTGCTCTAGATGCAGGAGGCAGAAAAAGAGAGACTGAGCCTGTCATGGTTTCTGAAACCTCAAAGCCAATCCAGGAACAAACCTCCTCCAACAAGGCCACACCTGATCCTTTCAACATTAGTTCCACCAACTAGGGACAAAGTATTCAAATATGTGAACCCATGAAGGCCATTCTCATTGAGTCTACCACATCAAGTCTTTTGGAAGAACAGCAAGCAGTCTTGACTACTGAACCACCCCTCCAGCTCCAGATGCTGAGATTCTTAAAGTGATGTTTTTAGCAGATAAGACTATTGGGGGGTGATTAGGTATAAAAGTGATTCACTAAGGGTTGGATTAGAGCAGCAGTTCTCAACCTGTGGGTCACAATCCCTTTGGGAATTCAAAGGACCCTTTCACAGGGGTCACCTAAAACCATTGGAAAACACAAATATTACATTATGATTCCTAACAGTAGCAGAATTACAGTCATGAATTAGCAATGAAGTAATTGTATGGTTAGTCACCACAGCATGAGGCAGTGTTTTAAGGGTCGCTGTATCAGGAAGGCTGAGAACCACTGGTTTAGAGCCTGTAGGAAAAAACAGCAGAGTGTAAACTCCCTTGTGACTACACAGCAAGATGTTAACAGTTTGTACCTAGGATGAGGCCTCTTAGGAGCTGTACCCTAGACTCAGGGTTCTTTTTCTAAAGCCACGAGAAACAAATTTCTGTTGTTCAGAAGCCACTCAGTCTTTGGCAATTGACAACATTAGGCATAAATTATACACTATTCCAGTGTATGGTTGAATGATTTTTAGTGTGCTTTTGGTGTTTTGAGCATCTCTGGGTTTCCATTTTAAAGCACCCCACCCTCCCAGGAAGACATCTCCCATCCATCTGTGGTTACTGCCTCAAGCCCAGGCCATCAAATCACCACCCACCCCCCACCTTTGCCTAGACATCTCAAAGAAGCAGAATCTTGCAACATATGGCCTTTGGAAATTGCTTTCTTTCATTTAGTTTGGATTTATTTATTCATGTATTTAATTTAGATAGGGTCTTAGCATGCAGCCCAAACTGGCATTTAAGTCAGCAGCATCTGAGTGCTGGGGTTATAAGCATAAGCTACAGTGTCCAGCAGATCATCCAGCCACTTAGCATCATTTAGTTTGTTTTGCCAAAAACATGGTTGTTAGTGGTGAGGGCGAGGAAGGTTCTACAAACCTAAAGGTTTTGCACGTCTGATGACTAAAAGTTGTTTCTTTGGGTTTTTATTTTTTTTAAGACTTATGTTTTTATTTTATGTATGTGAGTCTTTGCCTGCATGTAAGTATATGTGCCACATGCACACCCGGTCCTCTCAGAGGTCAGAAGGGGGTTGTATCCCCTGGAACTGGAGCTACAAACGCTGTGAGGCACCATGTGGGTGCTGGGAACTGAATCCTAATCCTCTGAAAAGCAGTGAGTGCTCTTAACTTCTGAGCCACCTTTCTTGCTCCTAAAAAGGGTTTTAATTCTTGGAGGACAAAGTAGATTCAGTATTTATGGAGCTCAACAAAAAGAAATTAGAGCTGGCCTGGTGGTGAAGACCTATCATCCCAGCTACTTGGGAGGCTCAGAGAGAATTTTAAGTTCAGAACCAGACTACCCAATCTAGTGAGTCTCTACATCAAAATTTAACTGTAAAAAGAAGTCTGGGAATGCGTCTCACGTAGTGTGTGAGGAGCCCTGAGTTCAATCTCCAGCATAATAAGAAGGGGTAGGAGAATAAATTAGTTTTTTGCCTGGGATAATTGCGCTTATGGAGTACTTTTCTGACATGCATACAGCTCTGGGTTCAAGTTCCAGTATCACATAAACTGGGTATGGTGGTACAGGTTTATAATCCCAGCCCTGGGGAACTACAGGCAGGAGGATCAGAAGTTCAAGGTCATCCTTTGTTCCATAGAGGGTCAAGATCAGTCTTATGTACAGGAAACACTTTTTAAAAATCAAGAAAGAGGAAATGAAGGCGAAAGGTCAGTGGTTTGAACAAGAATAAGCCCCATAGACTCGTGTGTGTGTGTGTGTGTGTGTGTGTGTGTGTGTGTGTGTGTGTGTGTATATATGTATATATATGTATATATATATGATGTAAGTATATATATATATGATGTAAGTATATAAAATAATAATACTGTGGTTGCTGAGGAACTGGCTAGGCAGGACTTACTACATAATAATCGCAAAATATTAATATATTTATATAATTGTTTGTTTATTTGGTTGGTTGATTTTTTTCAAGACAGCATTTCTCTGTGTAGCCTTGACTATATGGATATTGCTCTATAGACCAGGCTGGCTTTGAACTCACAGAAATCTACCTGCCTCTGTCTCCCAAGTGCTGGGATTAAAGATATGCAACACCACTGCCTGGGAGCCATAGGCTCATATATCTGAATGCTTAGTCACCAGGGAGTGGAGCTGCTTGGGAAGGATTAGAAGATGTGACCTTGTTGGAAAAGGCATGTCACTGGGAGCGGGTGTTGAGGTTTCAAAAGCTCATACCATGCCCAGTGTCTAGTTTATTGCCTGGCTGTCTGCCTGCTGCCATGCTTTCTGGCAGGATGATAATGGACCAAACTTCTGAAACTGCAAGCAAGCCTCCAACTAAATGCTTCCTTTTATGAGCTGCTTTGGTCATGATGTCTCTTCACAGCAATAGAACAACACTACTAAGACAGAGGGACAATGAAAGAAAAGAGGGGGAAGGGAGAGAGAAAGGGTAGAAATTTCACACCACAGTGGATTCTCTTAACTCCACTCCATGTAATCTTTACACAAAGCCTTAGTAGAGAAGTGTCATCAAGAAGAGGGAAAAATGAGCCACGTGGTGGTAGTGACACACACCTTTAATCCCAGCACTCGAGAGACAGAGGCAGGTGAATCTCTGAGTTTGATGCTAGACTGGTCTATAGAGAGAATTCCAAAACAGCCAGAGCTACACTGAGAAATTCTGTCTCAAAAGAGGAGGAGGAGGAGGAGTTATGAGTGGGAGACCCTGCCACCCACAGACAGACATCCATTCAGACCCATAAGCTGTTACTTCTGAGTTTGGAGCCATCCAGTGGCTTTCTAGGCTTTCTGTCTGCAGAGGCCTTAGGCACTTAGGGAACGAATTTGTTCTCTATTAATTGTTTATATACATTCATTCTTGGGTGTCATATGAGGCCTTAAGATGAGCATCACAGCAGAAAATGCATCTCCTGGTTTACCATGGAGTTTTCCAACATGGTGTGTATGTGTGTGTGTGTGTGTCTGTCTGTCTCTCTGTCTCTGTGTGTGCCTGTATCTGTGTTTGTGTGTGGAGGCCAGAGACCACCATCAAGTGTCTTCCATGGTCCTTGTTCACCTTCCAGACCCCCTCACTGAACCTGGAGCTTACCAGTTTAGGTAGACTGGCTAGACAGCAAGCTCCAGGGCTTCTCCTGCCCGGTTCCCTAGTGCAGGGCTTACAAACATACGCTACCAGCCCAGCTTGTTATATGGAGCCTGGGGTTTGAACTCAGGTTCTCATGTTTGCACAGCAAGCACTTTACCAAATGAGTGGTCCTCAGACTTCATCTGATGCTTATGATAGCTGGTTCCCATAAGGCAGATGGAAGATTCCCTAGCTTTTGTTCCTCCGTTGCTCAAATAGGCTTTTGTTTTCAGCATCAAAGGCATTCTTCATATTAGAAAGGGCTAAAGTCAAAAGAAAGTTGGAATTCTGTCTTCCCCACTAAATTGCTACCGAAGCTGTCATCCATTTCTTCAGCATGAAACGGCATTTGTAGACAGGACCTTTCAAGTTATCAAGGTGAAGAAAGACTGGTGTCCTTCTCTGAAAGGAAACTTGGACATTGCAGAGAGGACCCTGTGTAAACAGAGAGGAAGCCACCAGAAAGCATCACCATGGAAACATATCTCCTGTCTATGGCTGTGAGGGTGTTTCTAGAAAACTTGCCTAGGAAGATGCACTCTGAATGTAGGCCTCACTGTGGCCTGGAGTCCCCAAATGAGTAAAAGAGAGTGAGCTGAGCACAAATGTTCATCTCTCTCTGGGTCCTGACTAAAGATTCAGTGTGACAAGGTAGATGTCTCATGTCCCTGCCGCCATGATAGATCACATAGCCGGGATCCCTGAGCTAAAACAAACCCTCTTTTTCCCCTCACATTGCTTCTCGGAGAGAATTTGGTCACAGTAATAGGAAAAATAACTACCATCAGGACTCTGTCCCTGCCTATGGCTGGGATGGGGGTAGGGCCAGCTATGTTTTCACAGTGTGATCTATTCAAGCGGAGCCAGCTTAGAGATGGCTGCCTTCCATTCTTACGTGCTACAGGAAGTGGCCGCTTTGGTCAGGAGAAAGACAGAGCTGCCTTCAAGGGTGGGCTGGCAGGCACCTCCATCTGTGTAAAGCAGTAGGCTTCCTGCTCTAGTTCTCAGCTTTTCTTCAGAAGAAGCTTGGTGACGCGGCATCTCCGACGTCGTGTGCCTCACAGGAACAGAGGCTGATGGTAGAGAGGGGATGAGGTGGTCAGTGGGCAAGTGCCAAGATATTATTCTTGTCTGCCTGGCCTGAGGCAAAATATTCTGCTTCTCCAGTCAGTTTTGCTGAAAGAGAGCTTTGTGCATCTTCTGGCTGCTGTGATTAAGGCTCTTTCAGAAGCCGGAAGGAGCTCTAACTGATGGCTGCTGTCTTTGAGTGTGCTTGCTACAGGAAAACCCAGGGCTTTGATTGTGAAACATTTGCACAGGTGTGGTCGTCTGGGATGCAACATATTTTCTCCCCTGCATAGTTCATACTTTTGGAGTTATTTCTCTTTCCATTTATTTATTTTTCTATCTCCTCCCTCCCTCCCCCTCCCCTTCCATTTCTATCTGGGCAACTTTAACATTCCCATCCAGAGAACCAAGACACCACCCTGCCGGGCTTCCTGCTACACTCCCTTTTAGCTCCCTGTCTGCCTAGAGGAGGGGTCCCCTAAAGCCGCTTAAACATGGTGAGGAGAGACCCCAGCATGTTGCCTCTAGAATATTGATGCAGCATTCTGAGATGCTAGAGCTGGGAGGGATGGCCATTGAGTGTCACTTGTCAAGTATTTATTTCTGTGGTTCTGGACACTGGACACTTTCCTTTCTTGTTCTTTGATAGGGGTCTCATGTAGCCCTGGCAGGCCGGCCTGACACTCACTAAGTAGACAAGAATGTTTGAACTCATTCTCTTGCATCACTTCTCAGGTGCTGGGATTGCAGCCATGCATCCCCACACCTGGTTTGTGCAGCTAGGGATAGGTCTCTGGGCTTCCCACATGCCAGGCACCTGATGCAAAAACATAGTCCTCACTTCAAAGTGAATAACAGAGAGTTTATTCTGGATCCAAACTATGAGTGAGCATGTCCTGGGAATACAGATTTAAGTTTCCCCAAAATTTCATCTTCCACTGTGAAAGGCATTACATAAGATTTTATTAGTTATAAAGCTAGAAAGTCATAAATCAAAGTGTTGGCCAAATACATTGATTGGTGGGGGACCCAGGACACCTGTGTGGATGTTTCAAAATCAAAGTCCTGGGTTTTCCTATAGCAAATCAGGGAAGTCCCTGTGTGGTACTTTTGAAGAGATGTTCCCCATATTCTCAGGCATGTGACTATTTGATCCTCATTTGATAATGTTCTTTGAGGAGGCTTAAGGGGTGTGGCCTTCTTGGAGGAAGTCTGTTACTAAAGACAGGCTTTAAGGTTTCAAAGCCTCGCACCATCTCCAGTTTTTTCTCTTGGCTTCCAGCTTCAGTTGCCATGCCAGCCTGCTCCCATGCTTCCTTGCTGTGATGGAGACAGACTCATATCCCTCTGGAACTGTAGGCCCCAAATAAACCCTTCCTTCTATAAGTTACCTTGGTCATGGTGTTTTATCACAGCAATAGAAAAGTAACTAAGGGGTCAGGAGAGATGGCTCAGAGGTTAAGAGCATTGGCTGTTTTTCCAGAGGTCCTAAGTTCAATTCCCAGCACCCACATGGTGACTCACAACCATCTGTAATAAGATCTCTATTCTGGCCTGCAGGGATACATGCAGGCAGAACACTGTATACATAATAAATAAATCTTTAAGGGGGGGAGAAAGAAAGAAAGAAGAAAGAAAGAAGTAACTAAGAAAATCTTGCTACAGGTTTCAGCTGCTATGTGATGACCTTGGTTTTGGATCCTCAGAGAACTAATGCTCTATAAATACAACAATAATAGTGTTAGGTTTCAAACTTGGGACAAATGGCTAAGGTGCTTATTTAACCTATCAGTGTAGAAACTGGCTACCAAGTTCAAACCTGACCCGTCCAGCCCAGGGGCTGGGCTGCTCTTCCCTATAAAACCTACCCATTTGGTTACCCGCTCTCTGTTCCTTTGCTCCCCCTCCCTCCCTCTCCTCCCCCCCCCCCTCCCCACATGGCCTAGCTCAGTCTGGTCACATCCACTCCAGACCCTCCCAGATGTCCCTGCCTCTGGCTCCTCCACATACCTGGGAGCTGTCACATTCTTTCCTTTCTTTTCTCATTCATCTGGTGCTGAACCCCAGGACCAGTCATGTTTCTCTTCCTTTTTATTTCCTCTTTTTTCATTCAAGCAGGTCAGTCATAGGGACGGGCAGTTGATGGCTTCCAAAGAAGCTAAAAATAGTCCGATTCTTTGGCTCTGGTTGGAAACATCTTAATCCCTGAAATCTCTAAATCCAGGCATTTGGCTGTATAGCATCTTTGACATGATCTTCCTCCCTCCCTCCCTCCCTCCGGAGAGCTTCAATTCATACACTGCCACACACTGAGCTATACCCCTACCCCTTTGCTCTCTTCTGATCCAGGACATCTGCTTCCGAAAAGGCCGAACCACTCTCCGGTGCCTGGACAATCTCTCCTAGACCAGACAAAGGGCCAGTTATGGACAAAAAGCTCCCAGAAATGGTCCACAAGCTCTTAGAGGAAAGGCTGTGCAAGATGAAACTTGCCTTAAGGGCAAGCCCTGCAGGACTGGGGTTGGGGGGGGGACCTAGGAGGGAAGGGATTGGACCCGCTATGTGCTGAGAACAGACTACAGCTGGACCCGTTTTCTGCACTCCTGAAGAAGCCCAGCCAGCTGGTCTGGGAACTTCCTACTTCAATTAATCATTCCTGGAAACCCTTCGCATCTATGCCCACACAGCAGCTCAATTTCCTCTGTTTGTTGGGCATACAAACACCTGCCTTTCTCTGGAGATTGTGCAGTGGGTGAAGGCACTTGCCACCCAGCAAGACTCCACATGTGGGAAGGAAAAGCACAGACTTCTGAAAGCCCTCTTCTGACTGCCTTATATTTGCAGTGACAGGCATGCCCCACCCACCCACCCAAACAAACAAACAAACAAACAAACAAATAAATACCAACCTTTGCCTCTGCCTTCTAGCAGTGAGAGGCCATATAGAATAAGAATAAGCCCGTTGGGAGTCCAGAAACTCTCAGCATCCTGGGTGGAAGGGAGCCTTTGGCAAGGAAAGACCTTGGATAGTGCATACCTGCCCACACTGGTAGAGGAGAGACTCAGAGATAAACATCTTTCAAGCAGCTGTGTATGGCCCACAGCTGCAGGAGAGTGAGGCTAGCTTTCCACCCATTCCTTCTCTCTAGGAATTGAAAGTAACACTTGTGACTGATACCCAGGCACTCTGCTAGACAGCTCAGTGTTTTTTAGTCCCGGGCAGTCCTGGAGATTGGTGCTGCAAAATCCCACACAGTCAGGAGCAGATAAGGCAAGGTCTGTCAGTCAGTGTACATTCTGAGCAACTGTCCTTGTTAAGCTCCAAGTCACTTTCACAAATGATTAGGATGGCTTCCTGGCCTTCTGGCAGTTAGTTAGATGGAGGAAGCTCTTGCTTTTCCTTCTATGAGTTGGTTGATCTTTGCGTTGGTTGGGGTCAGTGAAGTTGGCTGGCAGCCTAGAGTTTGAGCAAGTGCTCGTGGGTGCCCCCTGCTGGGGCCTCAGGAGGATGCTGCGCTCACAGCACAGCTTCATAGCTCAGGGCCCTGAGATCCAGTCAAGGCCTTCCTCCTGCCATTATAAGAGAAATGCTAAGATTGTCCATGTCTCCCCAGGCCATTTAGAATGGAAAAAGGGGGCCAGGTTGTAGGGTAAAGAGCCAGCCAAACAAACACACCCTGACTCTGAAACCAGAGCCAGTGAAAGAAACACATTTTGACCCTAAGACCAGAGCCAAAGAATCACACTCTGCCCCTGACCAATGCAGCATGAAACCAACCAATCCCTAAGCACAAAACCCAGCCAATCGCTGACCTTTTCCAAATTCAGGGATTAAAATCCAACCAGTTCCCACCCTGAAAATGGTCACCCTGGAAAATCTCCATCCACAAGAAGCCCTATACAAGCCCTGTATCTGTTCTGTTGGGAGCTCCCTTTTCCCTCCCTGTCAGGGGCAGCCATCTTCCTGGATTCTTCCCTCCCAATAAATCTCTTGAATGAAGTTTGAGTGAGATCTTCTTTCCCCAGAGTAGAGCAGAGCTGAACAGAGAGCAGAGTTGTTACATTCTGGGGGACCTGAGCAGACCAGTAACAACTTGGCTTGTGAAACCCTCCCCTGCCAGACCAGAGTTGTTAAATTGGGGAAAACCTTCCCTTGGAGCAGGGCTGTAAGCTGCTATGCTTATGGTGACTTTGTGTATTGCTTGGCTCCCGATTGCCAGGCTCCTTTTCCATCTGAGCTTCAATGCTTACACAGATGGTGGTGGTGCACACCGTTAATCCCAGAACTGGTAGAAGCAGGTGAACCTCTATGAACTCAAGGCCAGCCTGGCCTGCAGAGGGAGTTCCAGGATGGCCAGGGCTACAATGAGAAATCCTGTTCCCCCCCCCCCCCCCAAAAAGCAAAACAAACAAATAAAAGGGGGTTAAACTAGAATACCAAAATGGCTTCCTGGATGTTCAAGTGTGTGCAGGAATGAAGGGATTCAGACATGGCTAATGTAATAGGAGCAGTGGTGGAGGGTAGGCCAGAACTACCAATTGAATCCTGGCTTCCCTGTAGCCCTGTGAACCCATGAGTTACTTCATTGTTGCTTGGATTTCATCAGTACCGGCCTGTTTCCCCCATATGTAGAACAGTACCAGGCACGCTTAATTTCAGTTCTGAAAATTGTCACCTGCAACATTCAGGAATGACTAGGACAGGTAGCTATCTCCACCGGTCCCCTGGAACTAAAGTTACATGTCAGCCACCTAACATGGGTGCTGGGGACCAAGCTCAGGTCCTCTACAAGAGCAGTAAGGGCTCAAACACTGAACCACCTCTCCAGACACAAAAGGGATTTTTTTTTCTTACAATGTGGTTCTTAAAGGATAAAGAGGCTTCATCGAGGCTTGGTGGTAGAGATTTTGATTAGTGTGCAGAAAGTCCTGGATTTCCTGCTTGGGGGAGGGCAATTTAGGTCACATTGTGTAGGTTAACAGGTGGGTGTTTCCAAAGTGCCAAAATAGAGTGCCTAAATATCCGGTGACCTTCCAGTCAGAGGTCCTTAAGTGAGCCCTCTCATAGAACAATTTCTGGACAGTGTCTTTGTGGTGGTTTGAATGAGAATATCCCCCATAAGCTCATATGTTTAAATACTTGGTTCCTAGTTCTACTGCTCCTGTGTCATGTTTGCCTGCCTGCTGCCATGCTTCCCGCCATGATGGTCATGAACTCCTGAAACTGTAAGCCCCAGTGAGACATTTTTTCTCTAAGTTGCCTTGGTCATGGTGTCTCTTCACAGCATTAGAAAAGTAACCAAGACAATACGTTTTTTAATATTTGATTGTTAATTTATATTATTTATTTTGTGTGTATGCATGTGTATGTGTAGGTGTATACGCACATGCATGCAGAAGGCAGGGATCAAGCTCAGATATCATCCTATAAGCTGTTCACCTTGGTTTTTGAGACAAGGTCTTTCACTGAGACCTGGGACTTAACCAGTTCTGTAGGCTGGATGGCAGGTGAATCCCCAAGGATTCTCCTGTCTGCTGCCACAGTGCTGGGATTATTATGAGTGCACACCACCATGCCCAGCTTTTTGCTTCAGTGTTAGGGACTGAATTCAGGTCCTTATGCCTTCACAGCAAGCACCTTACCTAATGAGTCAGCTCCCAGCCCTGTATGTTTATTTCATGTGGTTCTGGAGACTAAAACCAAGATTCCAAATATGTGGGCGAGCACTTGTCCATTGAGCACATCCCCAGCCCCAGACACTTTCTAAGGACACTGCTTTGCTGATTACTCACTGGTCCTCTGCCTCAGCCTAGAAGTGAACTCTTGCATAAATAAAGTTGCTAAAAGTATCACATGATTTCCTTTACTTCTGTCCCATTGGAACTTCCTAACTGGGTCATCTCACTCCCAGATCTTGGGGAAATGGCATGCAAGGACAGCCACACTGGCAGACATTTTATACTGGAGAGTCATCTTCCAAGGACACCTTCTTAGAAGACACAAAGAATAAAAGAAGGGGGACTCACCACTCACCAGAACCGGCTGACTGCTCCTGGGTGCTCTTCTAGGACAGTCTCAGCCAGTCCTGCTAACTGCTTCATATGCAACACTGCTGACCTTTCTGTAGCCTGGGTCCTGAGGTCCCATTGTGGCAGAAAGTCCCACAAGATGTGGGGCAGGGAAGATAGAACCTGGAGGCAAACACTATGCTGGCCTCGATGTCTATCCTTCTGCAGCATGTTGATAGCTATCCAGATGGGAAATGACCTTTAAAAACCCAAATTTCTTTGGAAAGGCAGCGGAGACACTGGTGGTATGTGTGCTGCTCAGTATGCTGGACTCTGAGCATGTGTTAATGTACACGAGTAAAGAGAAATATAAATGTGTATATGAACATATGCGAAGATGTATGTGCTAGTAGTATGTAGGGAGATTATGTTCCATTGTAAATAATTGTCCTGCCCACTGGTTTAATAAAAAGCGCTGATTGGCCAAAGGCAGACAGGAAGTATAGGTGGGGCTACCAGACTAGGAAAACTTTAGGAATAGGAAGAACAGAGCAGAATGCCACAGAGAAGCCAGAAGAATCAGAGGACAACCATGCTGCTCTGAGAAAAGGTACCGAGCCCCATGTCTGAACAAAATAAGAGTCATGGGTTAGTTTAATTGTAAAGAATTTGCAAGTTATATGCCAGGGCCTTAGGCCAATCAGCCTAAAACTATTGTAAGCATCTGTGTGTCTCTGTGGGTCTGTGGGTCTGCAGGCCTAAACCTTGAGGCTAGGCCCGAAAGTCCGGGTCAGAAACCTCATACTACACTAGTATATATGTAAGAGCATGTGTACGTGTGTGCACATGTGTTTGTGCAAGTGCTTGTGTGCACATATGTTCTTACATGAGAGCTTTGTACTTGTACATGTGGTGAGTATACATGCATAAGTGTGTTTGTGTGCTATGTGGGTGTATGAGTATATACATTGGTGTACATATATGCTTATGTGTGTGTGTGTATGACTGTGTGCTCTTGTGTATGCACAGCTATGGAAACATGTATGTGTCATGTTGTACATGATGGTGCTAAGGGGCAAAGACAGTTTAGAGGAGTCGGTACTCTCCTTCAGCCTTGTTGGCTCTAGGGATTGCACTTAGGTCATCAGGTTTCAAGCAAGAGTACTTACAGGCTGAACCATCTCCCAGGCCCAGTCTTCCTTCCTCCCGCCCTCCCTCCCTCCCTCCCTCCCTCTCTCCTTCCCTCCCTCCCTTCATTTCTCTTTTGGCTTTTAAAGACAAGGTTTCTCTTTATGACAGCCATAGCTGTCCTGAAACCTGATTTGTAACCAAGCTGGCCTCGAACTCACAGAAATCCACCTGCCTCTGCCTCTTGAGTGCTGTCATTAAAGGCATATGCCACCACAGCTGGCTCAGTCATTTCTTCTGACCTTTGTGAGTGGCTCTTCAGAATTTCTCTTTTCCTGTGGAAATGGTTTAGAATGGTTTCTGTGGAGGTATGATGCTGTTGAAAGCAATCCACAAAGAAGCAGTCACAGCAAGACATGAGATTACCAAGACTCGGGTGCACCATGGAGGTCATGTGTGTTCTTTTTTAGCTAAATGATATGCAGAGGGTCCTTTAGCTTCTCTCATCTCTGTGTAAGAACTAAATCCCCTGGGTATCATGTCAGGCAGAAAAAGGGAATAGCCTGTCAATCAAGGAGAGCTTGGCCGCATATCCAGCCCCTGACTTAGGAAGCACACTTGGCCTCCCTGGTGACATAGAGGCTGCAATTTGTCTCCCTGTCAGGAAGGTTCAGGCTCAGCTATAAATAGAACCCAGCCTCAGACAGCGGCTTCTTAATGAGGTCATTCCCCAGTCAGCAACGTTTCTACTCTTGGAGGCTCTATGTTTTCCATCCAGATTTGCTGCTTTTGTGATGATGGGGTGACTGGGCGGGATCACACCAGACTTCTCACAACTGCCCATGTCCCTTTCCTTGGCTTGGCCTGCTGTCCTTGTCTATCTCCACCTGTCTGTGCATTATCTCCTTATCTCTGTCTTTGTCTCTCCTTGTGTATTTCTTTGTTTTTATGGCATTGGGAATGGAGCCCAGGACTCTGCAGCCTTGTGTAATGGTGAACTGTGGCCCATTCCGTCTGTGTCTCTGTGTGTGTGTCTTTGTCTCTGACTCTCTGGGTCTGTATCTCTGTCAATCTCCTTGTACATTCTACCTGTTTCATTTTTTTCTTTCTCTTTGTCTCTCCATAATTTTTACACTTTCTCCCTCTTTTTGTGCATCCGTCTCATGGTCTCTGTCTCTCTGCCCCTGTCTGTTTCTATCTACCCCACTCCTTATCTGCTTCTTCACTCTGTCATCATTTATGTATTTGCTCTCAGACTTCTGGTAATGCAGCCCTGAAAGCTTCCATCACATGTTAGACCACACATGGGGGCCATGCCTCAGGTCATTGAAAGCCTCATCTGGAGCCGTCTCATAGCTGGCTTTCCTAGGGCTTCTTACATCCCTCTTTGCATATGGGGCAGGAAGAAGGATTGGGAATGTAGGAAGAGCAGCTGAGCAGAGAGCCCCTTCCCCCATCACACACACACACACACACACACACACACACACACACACACACACACACACACACACACTGTTCCAGCTCCACGCTGCATCTCCGAGGCTCACAGGAGTAGGACAGACCCTGGTAGTTCTCAATTGGTGTGACCCTTTGGTGCTGAGGAGGCTCGTCTGGTCCAGTTCTCGTGCCCATCTCTTTGGTCTTTGCCAGCTCTACATTGTCATGTAGGGAGGTTTGAATTGAGAAAATGTAAGACACCAAGCTGTTCTTTTTCATGATTGTTTTGACTGTTCAGAATTTCTTGAGATTTCATATGAATTTTAGATTATTTCTATTTATGTAAAAATACTATTGGGTAGAGGGAGCCTGGAAAGATGACTCAGTGGTTAAGAGTACTGCTGCTCTTTAGACTACTGGAGTTTGGTTCCTAGTACCAACACTGGGCAGCTGGCAACAGCCTATAACTCCAGTTCCAGGAGATCCAGTGTCCTCTTCTGGCCTCCAAGGGCACTGCTCTCCCTCCCTGCCTCCCTCCCTCCCTCCTTCCCTCCCTCCCTCCCTCCCTCCCTCCCTCCCTCCCTCCCTCCCTCTTCAAACAAACAAACAAACAAATGCAAAAGCAGGGTTTTAAGAGAGAAATGTCATTGGCTGCTATGTGTTGGTTTTGTATCTTACAGTTTTGCTTAATTTGTTTATTGGTTTTAAATGAGTTTTTAGTGGAGTCTTTGATTTTGTTTTGTTGTTGTTTTTTTGCATAAAAATTCATATTTCTTTTGAGCAAGGAGAATCTTAATTTGGTCCTTTGCTGAGACATGGAGGGAGCAGCAGGCCCATCCAAAGAGCTGCAGTCAGCAGTGCTGTTAACCACACTTCTATTCAGTCACCCAGAGCTCCAGAGGCTGAGGTTTTCTCAGTGTCCTCCACCCAGGGCCAGGGTTGAAAGTCCTTGCCCAAGCTGTAAACATAGATTTATGTCAGTGCTATAGCGTGGCCGGTTCTGACTTTGCTCAAGCAACCTGAACAGGGACACAGAGTGCAGACTTGGGATAAAAGAGACCCTTATAGGTCACTACTAAGAAAAGGATGAGCGGAATGTTCTGACATTCAGATTCAGGGATAAACTGAGTGGTGGGCTCTACAGGGCTGTCCTCATCTCTGCTGAGTGTTGGCTTGAAGACTCTCCCTTTGCCTGGCTCCTGACTCAGGAGTGCGTTCTGCATTCCTGGAAGGCTTGGGCGCTTCTAGCCTTGGCGTTTTCCCAAGCTCACCCTAACCTGTCCTTTGTGTTGAAGAATTGCAGGGGCCAGTGTGTCAGGTCCAAGAAAAGCCCTGGGCAGCACCATCCTCCTCACTTATCCACAGGAGCCCCATGTTTACTTAGTCTCAGTGCCAAGGACCTGCTCCTGTCCATATATGGCCTGAAACCATGCCCTTACACGCAATGTGGTCTCTGCTCTCCACAAGGCGCTTTCCTGTCAGGAAACAAACCATAGACAAGTAAATCTCAGAAAGCCAGAAGGAAAAATATGTGCATCTGCTACTTTTCTAGTTGCTATAACAAAATACCTGATCAAAGCAACTGGAGGGAGGAAGTGATTCCAGCGTCAGGTCCTCACAGGGAGGGGGGGGGGGACGGACACACGACAGCAGGAACTTGTGGCAGCTGGTCATGTGGCATCTCCAGTCAGGCAGCAGAGACAGTGCTGGTGGGATAGTGCTCCTACCTGCATGTTGGTCTTCCCTGGACACTCTTAGATGTTCCAGGTATGTGTGTCCTAGGTGTTCTCGAATCCAGTCAGGATGACAGAGCAGAGTAACCATCACAGTATAAAACAGGGAAACAGGTACTGAGGGCAGGCTTCTGCCCACCAGCTGACATGCGCATTGTGATGGTAGCAGGGAATTGTTGAGCAGAGGGACATCAAGTATCCCAGCAGGTATAGAAAGTGCTTGGAGCATCCCTGGACTAGTAAGGTGGCTAGTGATGCTAGAGGCAATGCAGAAGGGGAGGGGGAGATGAGATGGACCCATGAGATGCCATGGCTCCTGGCAGTTATGACAAGAAGAGAGTCTGTCTGTGGTCAGTATAGACCCAGCTCCAGGGCAATGTCACAGTGTCTTGGAAAACCCACTATGTACAGAGTTCACCATTGTGTTGCTTCAGGGGCCCACTGGGATTCTGGACGTACCCCCTCAAATGAAGAATAATGCATATTAAAATACCATTTCCATGTCATAAATGCATACCATCTGTCAGTTTATAAAAAACAATTTAAAATTATATGGGGCTGGTGGGGTGGCTCAGCATGTAAAGGGGCTTGCCACCAGCCTGACAACCTGCATTGGATCCCCAGGACCCCATGGTGGAAGGGGAGGAACAACCCCCTCAAGTTGTCTTCTGACTTCCACACATGTGCTGTAGCGCATACGCACACATGCACATGTACACACACACATGCACATACACATGTACACATACACATGCATGCACACGCACATGCACACACAATACCTGAAGTAATAAATTTAAAATATACTGACCACCCCTGGGGACTGAAGACAAATAATCCTGTCCCCAGAGAATTCTTCAGGTAAGCTCTGCCAGGAAGGGGGTCCTTAGTGCCCCTTCTCACATCCATAAGAAACTGTCTTATACCTTGCCCCAGAATCAGAGGTAAGTGATGACAGGTGAGGATGGAGGTTGGAAGTTTACCCTTTAATAGGAACCACTCCTGGTTTCTCCACTGTCACCCACTTCCTGATTCTCATTTTCTTTGTTGTGCTGGGGGCAGAAATCCAGAGGCATCCAGCCCCCCTTCTCTCTTGCACTTGCACACCACACAAACACACACACACACACATACACACACACACACACACACACACACCAGTTCTATGTGTTGGAAACTGTTCCTACCCTGCTGGCTCTGCTCCTCCCACGTCCTATAGATCAGCTGTCGGTATGTGTGAGATGTCTAGCATGTGTCTGGCACAAGGCTGCCTTTCAAACTACTCTGGCCTGGTGCCTCCTCATCCTGTGCCAACATATAGCACAAAGCAATGAGATCCCATGATTACAAGAGATTCAGGCTTTCCAAGATGGTCCCAAATTTAAATAACTTTATCCTTTTCAAAAGAGCAACAATTTAAATGTGTGATTATATGACACCTAAGGTTTAAGGAAAGAGTTGACCAGCTATTGTGGAGGGGCCAAAGAGCCTCAGGCATCACCTCCTGGATATGTCTACTACATCCCAGGATGGATATATAATGGTTTGTCTGTTTTATAATTTTGTTCTGTTTTATTTTTGTGGTACTAGAGGGAGGTGGCCCATACACTAGGCAATGCTCTATTACTGAGTTATACCCCCAGGCCTTTGAATTTTGTAGGCTGGATCTTGCTGTGCAGCCCAGGCTGGCTTTGAGCTCCTCATCCTCCCGCCTCTGTCTCCTAGTGCTGGATTATGAGTGTGCACCATCACGCACAGTGTTTCTTCATTAAATAAATGGAAAGGTGCCTTTGGAAAAACAGAAAACTTTAAATTTTGATGAAGATCAAGTTCCTGTTTTTTAATGAATGTTATCATTTCTTATATATTCACACAATCTTTGCCTCCTTCTCTGTGAAAAATCACAATTTTTTCCCTAATATTTTTAACATAATTACTTACATTTGACAGAAGAGCAATATAGAATCAATTCAATTATACATACAAGATCATGGTAAAGGTCTGACTTATACATGTGATCATCCATTGTTCTAACTTGCTGGATCAAAAGCACCATTTTTATTTTATTTTATTTTATTTTATTTTATTTTATTACTGAATTGTCTTTGTCCATTATTTATTTATTTATTTTTAAAAAACCAACTGGGTCCAGCAACATGGCTCATTGTATAAGGATACTTGAGCTGGACAGCAGTGGTGCATGCCTTTAATTCTAGCTCTCAGGAGGCAGAGGCAGTTGGATCTCTATAAGTTCAAGGCCAGCCTGGTCTACAGAGTTCTAGGACAGCCAAGGTTACACAGAGAAACCATGTTGAAAAAACAAGTTCCTTGCTACCCAGCATGATGGCCTGAGTTTAGTCCCTGGAACCACAGGATGGGAGAAGAGAGCAGAGTCCTGAAAGTTGTCCTCTGCCCAACCCCCATCCCACCTCTGCCCAGACACTCCCTGGGGTGGGCACTCAGTTTTCCACAGTAAGTGTGTCATTTAATTCAGGGATTCTACAAACTCATTTTATGAGGCTGAAGGTGCTCACTTCTGCTCTTGGTTGGCCAAGAGATTTTACTCTCCGGTGGGTTTTAGGTTTTGTCAAATGCTGTTTCTTCCATTGGGGTAACTACCTTTCTTACTTCTCTTTGTAGAGCAGACATACGGTGAATTGCATCAGTCAATTTCCTGTCATTGAAATAGGATGGCACTTTTGCAAGACTCCACCTGATTATGCAGTGTTATACTTTCCATATGTGATCATTTGAGGGGTCAGAATTCTCCAACTCAGAAGAAACGCTGGTTGATGTTTTCTTCTGTTGTAGGCTCTTTATCATGCTTGGGTATAGGGTAAAACTAGTTGTCCTGACTAGTTTTATGTCAGCTTGACACAAGGGAGTCATTAGGGGAGGCTCAACTGAGAAAATACCTCCATAAGATCCAGCTGTAGGCAAGCCTGTAGGGCATTTTCTTAGTGATCAATGGGGCGGGCCCAGCCCATTATGGGCGATGCCATCCCTGGACTGGCGGTCCTGAGTTCTATAAGAAAGCACACTGAGCAAGGTATGTGGAGCAAGCCAGTCAGCACTGCTCTACAGCCTCTGCATCAGCTCCTGTCTCCAGGTTCCTTCTCTGCTTGAAGCCAGATAAACCCTTTGTTCCCTGAGTTGCTTTGGTCACCCAGTTTATTACAGCAATAGTCACCCTAACTATGACTGGGCCAGGTATGGTGGCTCATGCCTTTAATCTCAGCACTTAGGAGGTGGAGGCAAGTAGACCTCTGTGAATTAGAGGCCAGTCTGGTCTATATAGTGTTCTAGGCTAGCTAAAGCTACATAGAGAGACCCTGTCTCAACAAATGAAAACTGAGTTGGACGCTGCAGATATGACTTGGTGGTTAAGAGTGCGCACTGCTATTGCAGAGGACCTGAGTTCGGTTCCTAGCATCCACAATGGCCCACAGATGCCTGTAACTCTAGCTCCAGGTTTCCATGGATATCTGAACTCACATGTATATACTCACACATAGACACATAATGAAAAATAAAACAAATCTTAAAACAAAACTGAACTGGAAATGTGTGCCCTCATTTCTACATTGGGGCACATGTATATAAAATTGGTATCACTTTTTAAACTTTTGGTGTGACTACAGGGTCTTTATATTTAACTATGAGTTCGTTTTTTAAAATGCATAGGGGCTGTCTCCTTTCCCGCTTGAATTTGCTTTATTTATCTGTGTCTTTTAAGGAATATTTCTCTTTGGTATAAAATTGTTCCTTGGCTATTATTTTTGAGATAGGGCTATCATAGCTTAGGCTGTTCTTGGATTCACTGTGTAGCTGAGAATGACCTTGAACTCCTGATCCTTCTGCCTCCACTTCCCAGAGCATTGGAGTTATGGTGTATACTGCTAAGTCCAGTTTACGAAGTGTGGTGGCTCAATCCCCAGGCTTCCTTCCTGCTAGGTGAGCACCCTACCAGCTGAACTCCATCCCCAGATCTGCCTACTCCTCTTCTTCTCGACCCAAGAGGTCTGTGAAGGCAGGGATTGTGTCAGCCTCTTTCACAAACACATCTGACATGTAACAAGTACACACCCAATGGGGTGATGTGAAGTCAGAGGTGTGGATCATGCTTCCCATGCTCAGGACCACTCATAGCTGAGCAGACACTTACTCCATCCCTCCTTTTCATTCTTGTCTGTGAAGTGAAACGGTCAAAATCTACTGCGTGGCTATGATAATTAGATTAGACGTGATCCTACACCACACACTTAGGGAAAGAGAACTGTGTGCATGTGATATGTATGTATGTATATATGTGTGTATATATGTGTGTGTGTATGTGTATGATTGTGTGTGTGTGTGTGTATACGCAAAGAGTATGTGTGCAGATGTCTATCAGGTGCACATGCGATCAGGTGTCAATAGCAGGTGTCTATCTCTCTTCATCTTATGTTCTGAGGCAAAGTCTCTCAGTGAATCTGGAGCTCACTGACTTGGTTAGACTGGCTGACAGGCCAGCCCCAGGAATACACCTGCTTCTGCCTCTGCCTCCCTAGCACTTAGATTATAAACACATAAGACCATTGTTCCAGGTACCAAGAATCTAACTCAGGCTCGCACGCCTGTGGAAGAAGTGCTTAGCCTTTCTCCCCATTTCTCCAGCCCCATAGAACTTTTTCCAGTGTCTTTAAATGGATTTAGCTCTTACCAGCTAAATTCTCCCATGTGGCAGTCAACTAAGTGATTTCTGGATGTGTGCCAGGCAAATCTTCCCCTCCCCGCTCTCCTGGGGCAAGGTTCCCATCTGTGGGGTTTTCCTTTGTGATAGTGTGTGTCAGTAGTAAGAGGTTTCTGGCCCTGAATTTCGGGCCTAGCCTCAAGGTTTAGGCCCGCAGACCTATAGGCCTGCAGAGACACACAGATGCTTACAATAGTTTTAGGCTGATTGGCCCAAGTCCCAGACATATAACTTGCTAGCTCTTTACCCTTAATCTAACCCATGACTCTTATCCTGTTCTCAGAGCAGCATAATTGTCCTCTGTTTCTTCTGGCTTCTCTGTGGCATTCTGCTCTGTTCTTCCTGTTCCCAGAGTTTTCTAGTCTGATAGCCCTGCCCACACTTCCTGTCTGCCTTTGGCCAATCAGCACTTTTTATTAAACCAGTGGGCGGGACAATTATTTACAATGGAACATAATCCCCCCTACATGTGCCTGTGTGGGTAGCCCAGCACTGAGGCTCCACTACTGTCACCTTTACACATAGGCATTTGTGGAGACAGATGCTTTTCAGCTTTGTTTCTTGTCTTGCGATTTTTAGATTCCCAGTAGAAAGCCATGTTTGGCTTGTCAACTTTCTGAGATGCACAAAAAGACATTCTGGATTTTCTGGGGTATGTGTTGGGAGCATGTGGACACAGTTAGACACCTTGGCCTGCCTGCCTGCCTGCCTGCCTGGATCTGGTTTGTAGCATCTCGGCCACTTCTCAAAACCAGTGTGGGTCCCTAATGGAGCTGCGACTCCATAGGTTACACCCCCGCGTAGAAGCCTAGGCTCTCTGATCAGTCTGTGTGGAATGGACAGGAGCAAGGGGTAGGGGTGTTTTCATATTCTGCATTATAAAGACACATATACTTTATATAGTAAAAGGGAATCAGTGCACCATGTTACTAATGCTTTGTTCTGAGTTAACCCCTCCCAGCTCAGATGTTCCTGGAGAAGAACAAAGTTGACACCAGCAGAAATGAACTTGAGCCCACCACACTTCAAGAAGTAAGGCCTGCACTCACTCACACCCATAATGAGAGAAGAGGGAAGAGATGAGGAGAGAAGCGTGAACACCCTCAGTCTCAGAAACATGGCTGACCAAAGGGGCAAGACTGAGCTCTGGATGACACCCTCCTCCTCTTACATAGTCTGATGGCTGGAGATGAGATTTAAGACAGTTAGGATATGAACATTTGCTCTCCCAAATTAAATGAATAAAGCTGAATGCGGTTCAGCACCTGCCTCTGCTCACTGGCTTCGGAAGAGGTCGATGCCACCAAGTGAATTCCAGTTTTAAAGGGCTTTCATCCCATTTCCCTTCCCAAGGCCCATGTGAGGATGCTCTCTTGGTAACACACCCATGTCACAGCTGTCTAGCTCTCCTCCTGCCTGTTTCTTCCCCTGTCAAGGAAGTGTTGTTTGGTTGAGTTTTCTTCGTTGTTGTTGGGTATAAAGAACAGATTCTGATGGATCTCAGCCTCCCCAAGCTGTCGTTAATGATGCAGGCTGCAGGTACTGAATTATTTTGAACCCAGGATGTTAACTTACTCAAAATTCAGGTTTATATGAAGAGTATTTGTTCTAAAATATTGTCTACATCATAAATTTGAAGGCCACACTAGAGTCAGAAGCCAAGACTCGGTTCCTTCTTTCTTTCTGCTTCCATTGAGAAACATTGTTTTATTGTAGACACTGAATGAAAACGGAAGAAGGGTAAAGAGAAATTGTTGAAAATTTAAAATTGAGATTACTTTAACATAGAAAATCATTGCTCTATTTCATGTATATAAAATATAAACAAGCATTAGCTGGTCATAATTTCTTTACATGGTATTTCTCTACCAAACCCTTTAGGAATCAATGCACACAGCCCTTGATTTATAGACAGTCCACTTACTTAAAGGGCTGTCTTCTTTGTTGTTATGTTTTTTGTTGCCTTATTTTTAATTAATTTAGAGAAAGGATTTTATGTAGCCCAAGATGGCTTAGAACTCAATATGTAGCTAAGAATGACTTTGAACTCCTGAACCTCTATCTCCACTTTCCAAGTACTGTGGTTACAGATAATGTGCTACCACACTCGCCATGTTTCTTTTCTTTCTTTTTAAATCTTTCTTCGGGGCCATCAAGTTGGCCATATGGCTCAGGTTGAAAAAGCCTGTAACTGAGCCTGGAGCCTTGAGTTCAATTCCTGGTACCCACATGGTAAAAGAGAGAATGTGGTGATATATTATATATTTAATAAAACCAGTCTGGAATATCAGAGAGTAGAATCACCCACAGTCAAGCCAGGAGGGTCAGAGAGGGGTAACACACTTTTAATCCCAGCTCAGGAAAGACCTGAAGTGGTGACCTATGCCTTTATTCCCAATAGATCTGAGTTTGAGACCAGCTTAGTTTACAGAGAGAGTTCCAGGCTCCCTGGCAGGCCGTGGTGGTACCAGGCCATTAATACCATAACTCCAGAGACAAAGGAGATTTTTCTGTGTTTCTATGAATTCAAGGCTAACTACCAAATAGTGCCAGCTGTGGTGGTGACAATGCCTGGAGAGCAGATTCCACTGTGAGTATTGGGGGAAACCATTGCTAGGGTCTTCTTTGAAATTCCTTGCCTTAGAAGACGATTTCTCAGCTTCTTGGGTGTGTTAAGGATGCTGAAGGCCATAGACTGGCACTGGTCTGCCTGTTTAAGAACAACTGGAGCTGCTTTCTTCTGGGTTTCAGCAGTCCTTCATGCCAGTCCCTGGGAGTCATGGGGCATGGGAAGCAGCTGGTAGCTTTCTTGGACTCGGGAGTGCCAGGACCCTGGTTGGTCTCTGAGGAGACCCGTTTGTGCTGCTGCCGGGTAGTAATGCCAACACCCTCAGCGATCTGGGTTGGCTGCATGCTGGCTTGGCGTAAGGTTTCTTGGGGGTCTCAGGTTTTCATCTCCTCATCAGTGATGGTGGCCGGGTTCAGGGAAGGCCTGGACTCCAGAGGATACCTGTGGGAGATTGTGTTGTTTCATTGTAAATAATTATCCCACCTACTGGTTTAATAAAAAGCGCTGATTGGCCAAAGGCAGGCAGGAAGTATGGGCGGGGCTGCCAGACTAAGAGAACTCTGAGAACAGGAGGCACAGAGCAGAATGCCAGAGAGAAGCTGAAAGAAGCAGAGGATGACTATGCTGCTCTAAGGAAAGGTACCGAGCCGTATGGCTGAACAGGAAGAATCATGGGTTAGATGAAGGGTAGAGAGCTAGTAAGTTGTATGCCTGGGCCTTAGGCTGATCAGCCTCAAATTAATGAAAGCATCTGTGTGTCTCTGCGGGTCTGTGGGTCTGCGGGCCTAAACCCTGAGGCAAAGCCCGAAAGTATGGAACAGAAACTTCCTACTACAGATAGCAGGTCTTCAGGTGCGGGGGACATACTCGGTTGCACTGCTGCAACTCTGCGATACGGTTCGAATCATCTAGCTGCTCAGGCTCATTCTGGCAAGTACCCATATAGAAACTGTTCCTTCCTTGCGGGGCACCACTGGACATCCTGGCCTGGGAGCGACAAGCAGAGCTTTGAGTGGTAGGCTGGTAGGCCGGTAGCCAGGCAGGCTAAGTAGAACTGAGTTTCCATCATCAGGGGAGCCCAAGCGGGCCAAGCGGGTTGAAGCAGCGACTTGCAAGTGGCTTGCAAGTGGCCTTCGAAGTAGGAGCAGACTGTGTGCTATAAAAGGATGAGTTGGCACTGTCTGGCTCCTCCACATCTAGTTTCTTGGTCATGGTAATGATGGTTTGTGTGGTCCGCTGGCAAGCAGTCTTACAGGCAGAATCAGGGAAGGCATCCCCCAGGGAGTCCAGGCTGCTCTCCAAGGGCACCTGACCAGGAGCAGGAATGGGGGTGAAGTAGAGACTCTCCAGGGATTCCACTTTGGGGGGCAGGTGCTGGGAGATGGGTGAAGCTGGCTCTCCACGGACACTGGTGCCCTCTGGCTGGGTATGAGGCAGCTTGCTAGCAACACTGCATGGAGTTCCCTCCTCCAAGCTCAGATCTAGGCTGTCAATACTTAAGTCTAGCTGGGTTTCTGAGGATCACAGCTCTTTGAAGCATCAGTTTCCACCTGGAATTTGCTCAACTCTCGAAGCTGCTGTTCCACATGGGCAACCTGTGCCTCCAGAATGCACACCTGGGCACTAAGGTGGCTGCAGGCTTGTTCAGCCTCCTTGATGTTCAGCCCTGCCTGCTGTAGCTCACGGTCCAGATGGTCAGCTTCAGCCCGAAGTTCCTTGTTCTGCAGCTGCTCCAGGTCTCGAAGCTGTTCCTGCAGCTCTTTGTTCTGCTGACTCTTGGCATCATAATGGGTCTTGGCTTTCTCCATCTGTAGCTTATAACGCTCAGCTGCCTGCTCCTTCTGGCTCAGTTGGGCCTGCAGCTCATTCAGCTCAGCCTGGACCTTCTGCTGGCTATCACCTCCCTGAACCTGGACAGCTTTGAGCTTTTGTTGTTGCACCTTGCTGGTTTGATCATACTCTGTCAGCTTCGTACTCAGTTCTTCCACCTGGGCAGTGGGTTTCTGCCTCTCTTCTTGGAACCTCTGCCTTTCCTCTAGGACCTTCACCTTGGCACCTTCGTACTTGGAAGTCATCACCTCCAGTTCCCTGGTAGTACTCTGTGCTTCTTGTCACATTTCAGCCACATGGGTCTCAGCATCAGTATGCACAGTTGCCAACTCCTGGACATACTTCTCCCGGGCTTGATCTAGCTCTATTTCCAGAAACTGCCGGCCAAGGTTGGCCCACTCTCCTAGCCCCTGGTTCTCCTCTGCCAACAGGCCATGTGCCTTCTTCAGCATGCTCAGCTGTTCTGAATAGCTGGCCTTCTCTGCTCATAGCTGCTGAGCTGCTCCCTCCTGCTCCACTAACTTCTGCTGCAAAGGCCCTCGCTCCCCAAGCTCCTGTTATGCCCTCAGTAGCTCTGCCCGAAACCCCCCAGCCGCCTACTTGCTCTGCTCTATCTCCTCCCGGTGGCGCTTCTCAGCAGCTGCCTGCTCAGCTTGGAGCTGCTGACAAAGGTACTTGGCAAGCAGCAGTTCATTCACTAAGGCCTGTGTGTTGGTATGTTCCAGCTGCAGGGCAGAGAGTGCTTGCTCCTTCTGGAAGAACTTCTGCCAGGCCTTCAACTCCTGGCCCAGTTCCTCAGCTCGCTCTGCCTGTGAGGCCAGCTCCTGCTGCAAGTTCTCCGAAATTACTCGCTGTTTCTCTACCTCCTCCCGGAGACTCTGCGCCTCCCCTCGCAGAGCTGAGCTGTGTTCTGCTGCTCTTGTACTAATGCTGGCTGTTTCTATCTGAAGCAGGCACAGCCTCTCTTCCAGCTTCTGGCTCTTCTCCGATTCAGCTACAACCAGGCGCTTCAAATCTTTGCTCTCGCGTGGCGAGCCTTTAACTCCACATGCTCTTCCCTTCCCTGGCCCGCCCTTAGCTCCACTCCCAGCACACCCTTCCCTTCTCTGTGTAACTGGCTAACTGGCACTATCCGGAGTGGCATAGAGGAACAGCCAGGCGGATGGCGGGAGGAACCCGGCCGCCAGGAGCGCGGGCGGCGGCGTTGCAGAAATCTCCCATTCATAAAGGGAACACCTGCTCGCCGCCTCCCTCCTCTCCCCACCCGCGAGCAGCCTGGGGGGGGGGGGGTTGTGTTTGGCAACCTTCACGGTGTCCCCGCCAAAGTCCTCGCCGCTCAGGGCCTCATTGTCCCCGACCAGCCTTGGTGGAACCTTGAAAACAAAAAGGCTGTGGCGGAATACATAAATCAAGCCTCGCCCTTTGGCGCGAGAATGTCCGACATTTTGTGCCTTAAAAGCTTTTGCAGAGGAATAGATTTAGGAAGCAACTGTCTCTCTATTCTGCGGCCCCTTTTCCAAGCGACTGGCCTTTTAGCAGCTGCTGTTTACGCTTTCGTGGTGGCCGGGAGTGGGCAGGGCGGGAGCGGGCCAGGGGCGCTTAGGCAGGCGGGGCGGGGCGCCGAGCTAATTCTCCATGCAGTTTCCATCCGAATTGCAAGCTGCTCTCCACAATGATCCTCCCTGCGAAGCCCTCTGACCGGCCCCTGACTGCCAGCAGCGAGAGCCGAGCCCTCATTCGCTGAGCTGATGCCTGGCTCCCCGCCCCCCGCCCCGTTACTCTCTCTCTGGAAATTACAACTCCTGGGCGCTCGGTGCGGCGGGCGCGGGAGGCTGCGGGGCCGGGAGGGATTCCCGAGCCAGCGGGCGCTCGCTCCCCGCCCGCCGCAGCAGCGTGCTGAGGCCAAGGTCAGGGGCGCCGCAGGAATCGCAGCTGGCGAGAGGATTCGGGGACGCGGGTCAGTACCGGCCCGCAAGGAGGCAGCTCCGAGTGCTGCGGCCGGGGAGCGGAACGGTGACGACCTCGGGGGGTGGGGGGGGGATGCGGAGATGGCCGCGGGAGCGCAGCAGTCTTGCTGGCAGAGCGCGCTGGGAGTCGGTGCTTGACTCCTTCCTCACCAGCTCGCGAGCGCTGTCCGCCGTCTGGTGGTGCTGAACCGGTCCTGGCCGAGCAGCTCTTGCCTCTGCCAAGAGCTGGAGAGGGGCGGGGCGCTCGGAGAAGACTCTGGGCAACGACGATGCAGAGCCCAGCTCAGTAGCCTCGCTGGCTGACAGCAACGGGCCACCGGTCCTGCGTGAAGGGGAGGCACGAGGTATCCGGACGGCGCCGGGGCTGCTGCTGCTGATTCATCACCCGGACAACCTCGGGGGCCACCGGGAGGGCTACCCGCCACCTTCAGACGGCCGCCTCTGGTGCGGGAGACTCGCTCCCGGGAGCTGACGACCCCTCCCTTCTCTGGCGACCGAGCTTCTTAGGGCGGTGGCCTGAGGACAGAGAGGGGCGTGCCCCACACGGGTGAAGACAGCATGCCCGTGTAATGCCCCCGCCTCCCGTCTCAGCGGCGCTGACCTCGCCCGCACCACTGCGCTTGTCTTCGGAGCCTGACCATTTTTCTCTGGTCCCGAGCGGCTCGGGACGCGGGAGCGGCGATGGAGGAGGAGCTGAAGTGCCCCGTGTGCGGCTCCCTATTCCGGGAGCCCATCATCCTGCCCTGCTCTCACAATGTCTGCCTGCCATGCGCCCGCACCATCGCGGTTCAGACCCCAGACGGCGAGCAGCATCTACCCCCGCCACTCCTGCTTTCGCGGGGTGCTGCCACCGCCGCGCCCCCTTCGGATCAAGATGCTGCGGCCGGCCCGACCTGCGGAGGTGCGGGAGCTAGCACAGCTGGCGGCCTGGGCGGCGGGGCGGTGGGTGGTGGAGATCACGCGGACAAACTGAGCTTGTACAGCGAGACTGACAGCGGCTATGGCTCCTACACTCCCAGTCTCAAGTCCCCCAACGGAGTCCGCGTGCTGCCCATGGTGCCTGCACCCCCGGGCTCTTCTGCTGCCGCGGCCCGGGGCGCTGCCTGCTCCTCACTCTGTTCGTCCTCCAGCTCCATCACCTGCCCGCAGTGCCACCGCAGCGCCTCCCTGGATCACCGCGGCCTGCGCGGCTTCCAGCGCAACCGGCTGCTGGAAGGCATAGTGCAGCGGTACCAACAGGGCCGTGGGGTTGTTGTGGGGGCGTCTGCAGCCCCGGCGGTGGCCATCTGCCAGTTGTGCGACCGCACCCCACCGGAGCCAGCAGCCACTCTCTGCGAGCAATGCGATGTGCTCTATTGCGCCACCTGCCAGCTCAAATGCCACCCTTCCCGGGGCCCCTTCGCTAAGCATCGGCTAGTTCAGCCACCTCCGCCGCCCGCACCCCCAGAGGCTACCCCTGCTTCAACCGGTACATCCACAGCCCCCAGCGCAGGAGGATGCAGGAGCCCAGGGGGTGCCGGGGCCAGCGCGCTGCGAAAGTTCCCCACATGCCCCGAACACGAAATGGAGAACTACAGCATGTACTGCGTGAGCTGTCGGAGCCCGGTGTGCTACCTGTGCCTGGAGGAAGGCAGGCATGGGAAACACGAGGTGAAGCCGCTGGGGGCAACGTGGAAGCAGCACAAGGTAAGCACCTGCTGTGCGGGAATGCCTGCCAGGGTGGAAATCAAGAGTCTCCTGGCCTCTTCTTGGGAAATTGCAGAAGGGTGGACCTAAGAGTCAAATAGGAATCAATCCATCCATCCACCTATGCATTCATTCTTTAATCCATCCATGCATGTATTCATCTACCCATGCATTTTGTCTATTCATCCATGCATGGTTCCATCCATCCCTCCATCCACATATGCATGCATTCACATATGCGTGTATGCATCGGTCTATCCACCAGCATGTTCATGAATCCATCTATCCATGTGTTCATTAATACGTGCACGTATGCATCCTTCTATCCATCCACCTATTCAAGGATTCCAGCAGTCATATCTAGCCAATACTCAATGGATTAGCTATCCTGCACTGGGTGTTGGATGGGTAGGTTATGAAAATGACTTTTAAGTTTCTTCTCTGGGACTTTCCTATTCTTCTCAAAGGGTTGCCAAAGCACAGAGCAGGGCTCTCACTCTTAAAGTATAAGGTATAGTCTCAGGCCTCCTCCTTCTAAGGGAGAAATAGGTTTTAGAATGCAATGTTAGCAGCTGACTGTAGGAAACCCATCTGAAATCTTCCTTGAATCTTCTGCCAACTCAGGGAGGAGGTAGCACCTGGCTCAAACACCCTGGAGCACCCAGTGCTCACCTTTTCCTGCTTCCACATACCCTCCATCAGTTTCACCTCACTGAGAAGATAGGCTTTTTCTTTTTCAGCTTCCAGAGAAGAAATGGCTCTTCCTACCATTAGTTTCCAGCTTATTATATGCTCAGAATTCCTTTCAGTCTGTAGGGAAGAGTTGATGCCTTTTGTATACAAATGATTTGGGGTGTGTCTTTCCAAGAAGGGAGTGTCCCCCCCCCCCAGTCCTTTTCTTGCCTGAGGCTCTGATACTGAAGCTGTGGAAAAATAACAGACCAAGTTCTTACTAAGAGATTGAACACATCTGTTTACAGCCTTCTCCTGGGGACTTGGCTCTGGGAATGCAACTGTTAGCCATTTATGTCGGGCAGCATGCTCTCTTCTTTGACACAGGGTGACAGAAAAAGCCATAGCAGTCTGGGCTACTCACCAGCCATCAAGGCAAGGTCAGGTCAGTTCCTCACCTGACATTCTCAATATCTCCTTAGATTGGCAGATTGGAGTCACTTGTTAGTGAACTGTTAAAGAGGATGCATGCAACACACCTTCAGAAATCACCCTGGAAGATGTAAGTGTTGCTCAGACAGCCCAACAAAAAATACTGTGTGTATTTGGATTGAGACGAGTCATAGAAAAATAAGGCAGCTTGCCAAGACACGTGATCATATGAATTACAAACAGCCCAGAGCAGCCAGATAGAGATGTGGTTTACATATATGAAACATATAGCTGCTTTTATACTTTTACCTGCTACATAAACATTTTATGATAATTTAATATTTAGAGGAATTTGGTGGGTTTGTTGTTGTTTTGGTTTGGTTTTTTAAAGACAAGATTTCTCTGGTGTAACAGCCCCAGCTGTCCTGGAACTCGCTCTTTAGCTCAGGTTAGCCTTAAACTCACAGAGATCTATCTACCTGTCCCTGCCTCCCACGTGCTGGGACTATAGGCATGCACCACCCCTCTATCCTCCTCACCACCGTCCTGAGGCTGGCACTGAACTCACAAAAACCTCCTTTGCAGCCTCCTGAGTGCTGGGATTACAGACGTAAAGCACAACATACAGCTGTAGTTTTAAATGAAAAATATAGAGAAAAAGTAAGTAGAGAACCCTTGGAAAATCGGCCTTGGAGAAGGAAATGTGTTTAATAGATGTGGGGTCAGATCCTTAGCCCTAGAGCAGGGATTCTCAGCAGGGCCAATGTGCGTTTCTGCCACAGCTTCTCTGGACACTGAAAGGTCTGGAGATTTGTCTTCTATCGCATCTAGTGATCCTGCAGTGCAAATGAGACGTCTCTCAGTGATCCAGCCCCTGCTGTGTATTCCTAGAGTGAAGCCCTGCTCTAGGATTCCATGGTCTTGGTTCCACATCTCAACCTTGCAAGCTATTAGCTGTGTGGTCTTATACTATTTGGCTTTGAAGTCATTGGAAATAACATCAAGTTTGGATTCTTGTGCGACAGGGAAGGTATAACTCTCTGTGAATAGCTTCCAGCATGGTACTCAAGCCATTGAGTGTAATTAGCTATTTTAGAGTACTTAGGCTTAACCCATGAATTTGCCAAATGCTACAGGGCAGCAGCACCCTGTTCTTTTAGCCTTGTTGACTTGAAAAAAGCCAATGGTGACTGTGATTCTTTTCTAAGTTTATTTCAGTCTTCTTTAATTGGTATGCTTTTTAAACTTACATCTGTTATTTTTGGGGGGGAGCAGGGTCAAGATGGGGTTTCTTCATGAGCCCTAGCTGCCCTAGAACTTCCTTTGTATGCCAGGCTGGCCTTGAAATCAGTTTGCCTCTGCCTCCCAAGTGCTGGGATTAAAGGTGTCTACCACCACTACATGACTACATTTGCTATTCTCTGTCCCTCCCTCCCCCCACCCCCCACCCCCGTGTGTTGTGCACTTGTGCATGCTATGGTTTTCTTCTATCACTATGAGAACAACTTTTAGGGGTTAGTTCTCTCCTTCCACCATATGGGTTCCTCAGAAGGAGTTTAGTTAGGTCCTCAAGCTTGGCAACAAGTGTCTTTACTCATCAAGTCATTTCCCATCTTGCCAGCCTTCATATGCTTCTTTTCAATTTTTGTTTTACTCATTTTATTGTATCTACGCATTTGTGGATGCACATGTGTATGGGTGCACACCTGTGTATGCTCTTGTAAAGGGCAAAGAGTGTTGTCCACTGTCTTCCTCCATCCATCTCCACCCTGCATTCTAAGACAAAGTCTCTCACCGAATCCCGAGTTCACCAATGGTTCAAAATGGCTGGTCAGTGAGTCCCTGGGATTCTCTCTGTCTCTGCCTCCCTGGCACTGGGATCACAGACAGGTGTTGCCACCTTCAGACTCTATAGGTTCTGGTGATCTGAACTCATCTTTTCATCTCTTTTGGTTACTGCTTATACTTTGATGCCTGAGAAGGCTTGCCCAGAATGACTGTTCCCACACCACATTTTGTTTCATATTGTAAGGCAGTCAGTGGAGATGCCTTTCTTGCTTCATCTCTTAAGTGAGTAGACATCATTTTATCAATTAAGAAATCTGGTGTGGGGAGACGGTTTAGCAGATAAGATCACCTGCTGCCCTTGCAGAGGATCCGAAGATGTCTCAGTGGTTAGTTAAGAATGTATTGTTTTTGCTGAGGATCAAAGCTTGGTTCCCAGCACCTACAATAGTCAGCTCACAATCCCTGTAATTTCAGCTCCAGGGAATCCAGTGCCTCTTCTGGTCTTCTCAGTCACTAGCACTCACATGCACATATCTGTAGTAGGAGGTTTCTGGCCCGGACTTTCCGGCCTAACCTCAAGGTCTAAGCCCGCAGTCCTACAGAGTCACACAGACGCTTTCATTAGTTTTTGGCTGATCAGCCTCAGGCCCAGGCATATCACTTGCTAGCTCTCTACCCTTCATCTAACCCATGTCTCTTGTTCAGCCATGCGGCTCAGTACCTTTCTTTAGAGCAGCATAGTTGTCCTCCGCTTCCTCTGGCTTCTCTCTGGTGCTCTTCTGGCATTCTGCTCTCAGAGATTTTCTTAGTCTGGTAGCCCCGCCTACACTTCCTGCCTGCCTTTGGCCAATCAGCTTTTTATTAAACCAGTGGGTGGGACTGTTATTTTCCATGAAACAACATAATACCCCTACACATATCCACATGTACACATGTGTGAGAAGCGCACGTACACACACAATTTTTTTAAAAAGAAGTGTAGGTTTGAAATGTCCCATTCAGATTTCATGAGTTGTTATGTTTTCATAGACTAGAGGTCCAAGGCTAAACTGAGGTCCTGTTAACCCAAACATTTATAATGTTAATGATTGCAAACCAGAGAGCTGGGGATGAGAATTTGAATGAGGGGGGGGAGGGAGGGAGGGAGGGAGGGAGGGAGGGAGGAAGAGTCTTGCATAGAAAAGTGAGCTTGATAATAAGCTAAGGTTTCGGGGTCCAAGGTTGTGCAGGGGAAAATCAGGGGTCATCCTTGGCTTGGTGAGAGCAGCAGTTTAGTAAATGTTTCTCTCCTCCAGTCTCAAATATTCTGCTTAGTAATGAGGACACACGGAAAACACATGGGGTCTCTGCCCTGCACTATGGGCAGTATCAGCTGTGGGAATATGACTGTGCAGATCTTGGGTTTGAAGTTGTGCCTAGTGCTCCAGCCTCTGGGAACTAGGGCATCCTCCTAAATCCAGAAGGGACACAATGAAAAAGGGAGAAAACAGGCTCTCCTCTTCTTCCTCAGCTTCAAAGGAAACTACAGAGCATCTCACTGGGAAAGAGCAAGAGCAGCTGGGAAGATGCTCAGCAAAAGATGGCTCAGTGGTCTAAGTGCTTGCCTGGTGACTAGAAAGACCTGGGTTTGATCCCCAGCATCCAACAAAAGGCCAGGTGTGGTGATCTGCACCTGTAATCTCAGTGCTGGGGGAAGGGGAGGTAGAGATAGGAAAAATCCTTGGGCCTCCCTGACCAGCCATCCTACCTTACTTGGAGAGCTCTAGGCAAGTGAAAGAACTTGTTTTAAAACAAGGTGGAGGGCTTCTGAGAATGACACCTGAGGTTGTTCTCTGGCCTACGCCTGCATGCACACACATAAATGTATGTATACCCTCTCCAGCACCTGCACACACACACACACACACACACACACACACACACACACACACACACACGCACCTACATATACAAACACATTTTAAAAAATCCAAAGCCAATCAAAAGGCTAGAGACATGGCTCAGTGAGGGCTTGAGTTCAGATCCTCAGCACCAGAGTTTTAAAAAAAAAGGTATACAGCAGCATATGTCTGTAACCTCTGCACTAGGGAAGTAGAGATGGAAGAATTCTAGGACTGGTTAATTCCAGACTCTAACTCAAAAAATAATGTGGGGTGCAGTCAAGGAAAACACTCAATGTTGACCTCTGACCTTCATACACATCTTTATATACATCCATATATACATGTATCCATACCCATATGAACCAACACACACTTCCATGTGCAGAGCAAAGCAAGCTGAGAATCTCACTTGGGGCTGGAGGGAGAATGAAGAGAGACCACTGTTGAGCACCGTATCTGGCTCTGGCGTCGGGCATGAAAGCACAGAGTGAGTTGTTGAGTAAACGATGAAGCAGAACCTCCACTTCAGACTCCACTGTGGTGGTGTAATTTCCCCGTGAACCTTAGAGTCTGAGGCTCTTTCATGTTGTTCTTGTCACAACATGGAATCCACATCCCAGCCTGGGTGGGCTCCCAGCAGCAGGTTCCTGAATTTCTGAGGCTGGAGATTCCTTCCACACAGCTGTGCTGATTTTTCTATGGCCTGACTGAAGCTTGTCATCTGATTAGGTGTTCTCAAGTAAGGAGACACGAAACGACAGTAAGATCTACTGCTTATCACCTTTTAAAAACAGTGTTGAAACCTGTAGGTCTTGTCTAAACACATTTTTATATGGTTCTCCTAGGAGTGGATTAACCCTTTCAAAGAACTTCTGATGTGAGTCGTTCTAGGGAGGGTTGCCCTTTGGCCCACTTGTAGCAGAGCTTTATCCTGCACCACCATCCCACTTCAACTAGAGGTGAAATGTTGGTTTGAGCTTCAGTGCTTCTTAGCCATGTCTGAAATTCCCGATTCAGGGAGGACATTGCCCTGCAGAATGAAGGTGTTCAGCCCTGCCTGAAAACATTAGATTTGACAGGTGCAATGGTGCAGGTCTATGATCCCAGCTTTCCAGAGTTCAAACCAGCCTGTGCTATGCAGAGTGTCCCTATGAGAAAGAGAGAGGAGGGGAAGGGAAGAGTGAAGAGAGGGAGGGAGGGAGGGAGGGAGGGAGGGAGGGAGGGAGGGAGGGAAGACAGACTGGGGTCTATATCTCAATTGATAGAGTGCTTACCACACACAAAGCCCTGGATGTGTGGTAAGCAAGTATCCTAAGTGTCACATAACCAGACACAGCGACAACGCAAGCATGTAATTCCAGTATGTGGGAGGTGGAGGCAGAAAGATCAGAAGTTCAAGGTCATCCTGGTATGTGAGACCTGTCTCAAAGTGGGAGAAAAGAGTAGACGTTGATTCTGGAGTTGAAGTTGTAAGGCTGTCTGGTCAAGAGCTCTTGGATAGCCATGCTACATAATAGCATTAGAGAAAGGAAACCCGAACACCAATATCAAATAAATTTCTTTTCAACCACAGGAAAGCATCAAAAGTCCTTTCCTGTGCACTCCCACAGACTTGCAGGTCAGGAGACCCTGAACTCCCTACTGTATCCCAGCACCCAGAACTATCTGAACACAAGGTCAAAACTCCCAGAAGCTCAGCTGCTCAGGAGTCCATTTCTAAGGGACATACCTACTTCTCATATGACCTACAGTGACAGTCACAGACCCAGCACTTTAGCGCCCCAAATACAACCCTATTAGGGTTTCTGAGAAACAGATCTTGAGTGGACCAGGTTTCTGTGGAGCCCTGTATGTCCGACAAGTTCCCAGGAGAGGCAACTGTGCAAAGTTGTAGGCTGCATTACCAATATCCAGATCAAAAGTGTACTTCTGGGAAGACTGACTAATTTAGTTTCAGTCTGCCTATTGTCTACTGCATCTACTTAGTCCTTCCAAAAGCTATCAATGATCCCAGGTCAAGGTCAACAAGAGTAGCTGTTCCAATAAAGCCTGATCCCGCACCCTGAGGCCCGGGGTGGTCCCCAAGGTATCGCTTTTCAATAGATCCTCTCTTACTTCTGCCACGATGCTGCCCACTCCACGTTGACTAGCTGGGGAGTTTCAAGTGATTCTCCTATCTATGCCTCCTTTCTCTCACAGGAATGCTGGGGTTACATACAACATATGTCCTTATGCTTATAATTTTAATCTAAAGGAATAATCACAATGTAGGCAAAGATTCAAGTAAGAGAATGTTTGGGCATAGTGTCATACGTCTGTAATCTCAGCATTCAAGAGGCAGGAGGATTAGCACAAGTTTGAAAATTTAGCCTGGGTTTATGATCTATTTGTTGTCTCTGTAGTGGTGACCATTTCTCCCATTGTATGTTAAAATACTCTTTACAGCAGGGTAGTGGTGGCATTTCCACTTAGTGGCTCACAAACATCTGTAACTCCAGATCCAGGACACCTGACACCTTCTACTGGTCTTCTTAGGTACACTGACTTGCACATGCATACATTCAGATACAATAAACATTGATAATAGTAATGATAATAACTTGGAAAAAAAACTAGGTCTAGGCTATGCTAGACAAACACTGGGCCTAATGCCCAAAACCCCAGTCTTTGATCCTAGTTTGTTAGGTGATGTCTGCAAAACTAGGAGATTAATGAAATATGACTAGCCAGAAAGGTTTCCCAGAGGGAGAAGAAGTCCTGCTGTCACTCGACAGATCACCTCCATCTGGATGACTGCTTACGCACTGAGCTGTGTGTCCACACAGCTATCAGCCGCTGCTGGCACTTCCTATTTTAAGCAGAGTTGACTGTGTAGGTCTTTATCATCACGTCCTTCATTGAGTTATGCTTCAGGAGAGTCTGTGCTACAATCTACTCACTAAAGAAAGAGTCATGACCACCAGCATCCTAAGCACCAAGGCGTCAGGAGGAGCTGTTATCTTTCTTTGAAGGGCAAAAATCTCAGCACAGGGGCTGGGAGGTGGCTCAGTCAGTAACATGCTTACTTTCCAAGGATAAAATACCTAAATTTAATCTGCAGAAATACATTAAAAGCTGGTATGGTGGTTCACTTTTGTAATCCTAGCAATTGTGAGATGGGAGGCTAAGATAGGCAGGTCCCCTTAACTCACTAGCCAGCTCCCTTAGTCTCTACAAAATTCCAGGCCAATACGAGACTTTGTCTCAAACAAAAAAGATTGAAGGAAGGTCCCTGAGGAATGACACCAAAGTTTGTCCTTTGACACATGCATACAAATGAACTCTCTCTCTCTCTCTCTCTCTCTCTCTCTCTCTCTCTCTCTCTCACACACACACACACACACACACACACACACACACACACACACACACTCGAACACATGCACACATGTGCTCAAATACTCAGCACAGCAAAAACAAAATAAGCAGATACTCAAGCGGGTATGTGAGCCTGGCAATTTTGGATAAGTGATACATACTCAAATGTGAATACAAGTAATGTACAAATACCTCAGTGGACTTCTCTGGTGAAGGAAGTGAGAAGAATCATCCCAAAGATGCTGAATTTTAGCTAGGAATTGGGCCTTGAAGATGGAGGAGAAAGGACCTGTTCTGCCCCCTGGAAGGCAGAGAGGATCCTAAACCAAAGGTGGGAAGATGTCTGCAGTTTGGGGGGCAGGTGTGTGCCAGTGAGTGAACAGATGGCAAGAGAACCTAGATTGTCATGGGCTCCATAGGAGCCTCTGGAGGAACTTAAGCTGGGTAGTGATGGTCATTAATTTATTTGAAAGATTTATTTTATCTTTAACTATGTCAGATTCCCTAGAGTAGGAGTTATAGATGGTTGTGAGCTACCAGATGAGGGTGCTGGGAACCGAACTGGGGTCCTCTGAAAGAGCAGCGAGTGCTCTTAACTGCTGAGCCATCTCTCCAGCCCTGATATGTTTACTTCTAAGAAGGTCATTGTGATCTCTGGGAACAATAAGGATACAGGAAGTCTAAGCACGGGCTTTTGCAATTGATGGGGTTATAATGGGGGAAATTCAAGGAGAAAGGGCACACAAGTGCAGGGGTACTTCTGCGTCTGTCGCTGCTGGGGAGGGATCCTCTCACACCTTGGACTTGTGGTTTGATATCCTTTATTATTTTGTAGAGCTTGTGTTCTCCTGTGGCTTCAGATCACTCGTCTCCATTCTCATGGCTCCTTCCTGACACCTCTCTCTCTTCCCTCTTGTATTTTGATTCCATGCATGTTAGATTGTTTGGTATCACCTTGTGTTTCTCAGCTGTGCTCTTCTGTTTTTCCTTGTCCTTTGTGTTATGGTCTGAATAACATCGATCGATGTGTCTCCAAGCTCTTTCCTAGGCTGTGCCAAGCCTTCTGGCTAGCCTCACCATTTTGAAGCTTCTCTGCTGTCTGCCTACTTTCTCACAGCAAGGAGCCTCTCAGGGCACTCCCAGGACAGTCTCTGCTTCTTACCCAGAAAGAGAGGCACTTTCTTCTCCTTTTCCTCCGCTATAGAGAGGTTGTCTCTTTGCTCCTGGAATATAATGTGCTCCCAAATTGTGTAGACTCTTATTATATGCCTTAAACTTCCCTTGAAGTAAACAGATGAATAAACAAGTAGGAAAAAGCCATAAGCTTGCATGAAATCAGAGTCCTCTGAAAATTAACATCAGGACTACTTCCTAGAAGTGTCTCAGGGACCATCACAAAACCTATATGCTGCCAGAGATAGTTACAACAGGAAGCCAGGATCCTTATGGTCCCTGGAAGAAGCTACTCTTCCCAGCAGTGGGTACAATAAGCCTCCAAAATGGCAACTGTGCAAGTCCAGATGTCATGTCACCATGACATCACACCTGTCATGCCATCACGGTAGCCCATCGCTTGTTTCCGGGGAGAGACTTTTGCTTCCGCTGTTGGTTCCGTTACTATAACCATCACTGCTGTGCACTGGTCAGCATACAGCCCTGCTTACCCCGCCAGGTTCCATGCCTGGAGCTTACGAAAACTCACCTATTGGTAGAGTACCTGGTATTGAAATGCTGACCCAGAACAGAGGGATATTAAGAAGTATGACACTGTGTCTAACAAAATGAGAAACTCGAGTTATTAGCCATGGAAGTTTTGGAAACATCTGCAGGCAATGGAGAAGACAAAACAAAGAAATCAAGAAACCACGTAGAAGGGGCGTCTAGCTTGAGGGGCAAAGAAAGATCTATGTTTAGCCCCATCTAAACCTCACTGGAGAACTGGCAGGGTTGGGCGACTGTCCTTTGAAATTCTCACACATTTTCATCGTTTTACTCTGTTTTGACAATAAAACCTGACAGAAGGACCCCTCTTGAATTTCTCAATTTACTTTCCAAGCTACTGAAACAGAGCTAGGGTGAGAAAAGAAGCGTTTTTCCCTCCACGAGGAAGGGCAGAGACAGATCTAAGAGGTTGTTTTTGAATGGTTGTTAGCTCCACTCCTTTATGTGTGCAAGAGGCAGCTGTCACGTTATGAACTAGAATCCAAGAACAGCAGCAATACCAGGCAGGGTGGCACACACCCTTAATCCAAGCACTGGGTAGACAGAAGCAGGTAGATCTCTGGGTTCAAGGACAGCCTGGTCTACAGAGCATATTCCAGGATAGCCAGGGATACACAGAGAAACTCTGATTTGAGAAACCAAGAAGTGGAGGAGGAAGAGGAAGAGGAGGAGGGGGAAGAAAGGAAGGAAGAGAGAAGAAAGGGAGGGAGGGAGGAAGAGAGGGAGGGAGGGAGGAAGGGAGGAAGGAAGGAAGGAAGAGAGGGAGGAAGGAAGAAAGGAAGGGAGGAAGGGAGGGGGAGGGAGGGAGGAAGGGGGAGGGAGGGAGGGAATAGTAGCAGTGCACATACGGAATATGTCTGGAACCAGTCTCAGTTAAAACAGAAGACAGGAATGTGGGGAATGAGAGGCAAGTCAGGGTTCAGTGAAGTAGAGGGACGTGGATGGTAAAGGATGAAATCTAAGCTGAGAGACAGATGCTCTTTATTTATTTATTGTGTGATTTGACCACAGAAATGAATTAAGATAAATTCTCATTAGTCGTTATTGTCACAGAAGCAATTCTATTATGGTCTCTAAGACCAACACCTAGAGGTTATTTTGGTTTTGAGATACCGATATTTGAGCTAACCTGATCATGGCAAGATCATCTTGATTTTAGGATCTAATATTATAACCTGCCTACCTGCCTGATCCTAAAGAAGCTCTTTTAGTTTAGGGGTGACGAGGACCTTACCTGGTTCTGTTTGGCATGTGGCCTAGAGTTATGGCTAAGGTTCCGGAGCAGGGTTTGTGCCCATTCTTCCCCATCCAGGTGTGTTCTTGGTGCTGGTGGGTCTGACCTGTGCTCCCAGCTCTTCAGCAAGGATGACTTGTGCTCATTTTTCCTTTGCTTTCCCACCAGTTGGATATTCTCAAGTCCTCCAATGGGCACTTAGTCTCTGCTTTAAAAATAGAATTCTGTCTTGATTAGACTCTTGTTATCCACACCTGTCAATGATGCCGGGCAGCTGACACAGCCTGACATCATCTCTTCATTTCCGAACCATCTTTATACTCCGCACGCATAAATAACAGCATAATTGAAGGATCCTGTGAGTAAGGATCATGCTTTATTGTGTCTTTGTACTCCCAGTACCCAGCAGAGCAGCCAGCACTCAGGTGGCCAAAAGAGCCTTTATTGAGTAATGAATAAGCTGTAACCCTGGAATGTATGCTGATGTCAATACATAGATTGTTATTTCAGAGCAGACACTATTAACTGCTCATTGACTCATGAAGCAAAGAAACTCACAAAGGAAGGGTCATTTTAGGGGACTGTGTGTGAGAAGACACTTAGAATAATCATGCTTCTTTCCAGGTGCACATTTCAGTGCCCTCTGAGCTCACTGCTTCCTGCCTGCCTGTCAGTTTACCCCCCCCATTTCCCTCCCTTCTCTTCCCCCTCTTCCTCCCTTGCTTCCTCTCCTTCATCTCCCTCCCCACCTCCCCTTGTTCCTCCCTGTCTTCCCTTCCCTCTCTCCCTCCCTCCCTTCCTGCCAGCCTGCCTCTGATTTCTCTCTCTTTTTTTTTTTTTTTCTGTCTCAGAAGCAATCAGCTGATCTCACAAGATGACAGGAGCCAGCTGGGAAATGCTGATATGACTCTTCCAGATGTAGCATGCTTCTTCTTAACACAGAAAAGACACTGGGCATAAATTTGCTGAGCCAACTTACTGGAATGCCACATGGGTACAGGAAGTGTGGGCAGGCAAAGGAAGCTGGTTACGGAGATGATGACTGTAGAATTTGGTCATTTGCCATTTGTATTAAACAGGACAATGCATTTTTCTTGGGTGCACTTTTTTCTTGTACATGTACATGCTTATGATGTGAGCCCTTGTGCATTTGAGGACACATGTGTTGGGGTGATTGTAGAGACCAGAGGTCCACATCTGGTAACTTCCTCAATGGCTCTCCACTTTGTTTTTTGAGACCTTCAACTCATTGATTGGGCTAGGCTTGCTCGTCAATGAGCTTCAGGGGTCTGCCTTTCACCCACCCCCAGTACTGGAATTACAGAGACTTGGCTTTTACATAGATGCTGAGGACCCAAACTCAGGTTCCCAGCTTACATAGAAAAACTTTACTCACTGAGCCATCTCCCCAACCGAGAGATCATGCACTTTAATGAGTTAACACAGTGTATATCACCTGTCACATAAGGAAAGGTACCATCACCGCTGTAATTGTCATTATTCTTACTACAAGTATAAAGGCCAAGTATGATGAAATTGCTTCCCTGTCCAGGTGGTGCAGGAGAACACAACCTAGCCTCTGCACCCTCTTGTGGTGAGAGGCTTAGACTGAACATCTGTGATGACTGTGCCCTCTTGTGAGAATTAGAAGCATGATTGGCTTGCCGTAATTGTCCTGTTCCCCTGGCTGGCTCCAGGCCAGGTCACATTCAGTGACTGCCTAGAGAGAGCTGTTACAATCTCAGGGTCTGCCACTAAACAATGTAACAGAAACAGCACTGAACCTCAAAGAGCTGGTTCAGTTGGAACTGTCTTCAGGTAAGGTTCTTAACCTGTCTGTCTCAGGAAAGGCTGGGTGTGGCTTAATCAGAAGGAGTTGGGAGGGTGCCATCATCCCTGCAAAGCACTTGGTTACTGTGGTTCTGACGCATTCTGAAGGTCCTGGACCTTGGCCTGCCTTTCCTTTTCTTCTTTCCTCTTAGTTGTCTGTGTTTTGTGGACAAAGTGCTCGTGTGGTGTGATTTCATCTTATGAAAATCCATGAGGGACTGGTGCTAGGAATAAAGACTACCTAATGGGTTAATTGGCTGGAGTTACTAGATAAGTCAGTGCAATTTGTAGTAAGAAACATTTAGCCCCATGTAACCCTGAGGTCCATACTGCCCACAACTGCTTGGTCCTAAATAATCATACAAAGGCTTATATTAATTACAAACTGTTTGGCTTATGACCTAGACTCATTATTTGCTACCTCTTTTAACTAACTTAACTCATTTTTGTTAATCTGTGTATTGCCACGTGGCTTGTGGTTTACCTACATTTCTTTATATCTTGCTTCTTGGGCTGCTAAATTGCATCTCTTGTGACTCCGCCTTTCTTCCCCTTTTTCTGTGCTTGGATTGCCTGACTATAAGTTGGCCTGCCATAGGCCAAAACAGTCCCTTTATTATCCAATGATAATTCACAGCATACAGACAGACATCCCCACATCAAATCGGGTGGCTTCAAATAACAGATCTACCCTCCACACTGTCCAAGACCACAGTGTCAATAGGAAAGTATCTGGTCCGGTAGTTCCATGGATGGTAGTAGTGTAATTACAGTCTTTACATGGTTCTCCCATGTGAAATGTCACACTTTGTCACTGTGACAAGTAACTTAAAGAACAAAAATAGCAAAGGAGCAAAGGCTGTGACAAGGTAGGGAGGTGGCTCAGTGGGTGAAGTGCTTCCCAAACAGGCTTGAGAACCTGAGCTCACATTCTCAGCATGGCTACATTCATCTGCATTCTGGGTATTTTTCCACATAGTTGTATTTTGCCTGAATCTTGTTTTTTTCTGCTTAAGTAAAATGTGGCAAAGGTCTTTGGAGGTGATTTCTTTTTCCAATACAGGGTTTCTTTGTGTAGACCTGGTCCTAGAGCTAGCTCTGTAGACCAGGCTGGTTTTGAACTCACAGAGATCCACCTGCCTCTGCCTCCCTAGTACTGGGATTAAAGCTAATGGTTTTAACAGAGGTTTTCAACCTGTGGGTCAAAACCCCTTTGGGAGTAGATATGAAGATCAGATATCCTGCACATCAGATATTTGCATTATGATTTATGACAGCAACAAAATTACAGTTATGAAATAGCCGTGAAAATAATTTTATGGCTGGGGGGGGGGTCACCACAACATGAGGAACTGTGTTAAAGGGTCACAGCATTAGGAAGGCTGAGAAGCACTGGCTTAAGATAACCCCACTTGTCAGGGCATATCTGCCTGGCAATGTTTTCAGCAGCTTAGGATAAGTGAAAGCTCTTGTGTGTCAAAGTGTCAAAAGTAGAACTCAGGGCCATCTTAATATTCATGCTGGATGCAAAGACGCAACAGACCTCAGCTCTTCACTGCTGATTCTCTGTACAATTTAGAAACTTCCCTGACCTGTTGTCCAAGCAAAAATAAACCATTTATTTTACAAATATTTATTAGATGAGACAAGCAAGGTCTTTATCTCTCAAAACCAAACAATTTCATCAGAGAAAAAGGCAACACAGGAGGATGGTCTAGAGAAGGCAAGGGCTGCTGGGAACAGGGTCTCCCTCAACAAGGCTAGAGCAAGAACAGGCAGGGAGGAAAGAAGGCATTTCAGGTGACTGCAGACCCTTGCAACATATGGCATATCAAACAGATCATGCAAAGCTGGCTGTGTCTGTTTGCGTATTGTTGGTTGGTTGAGACTCTGTCTCATTCTATAACTCGGGCTTCCTGGAACTCATTACATAATTCAGGCAAGCATTGAACTCACAGCTACCCTCCTGTCTCAGCTTCCCCAGTGCTAGGTTTACAGCTATGAACCACCATATTCAGCTCTTTTGGGGACCTTGGGTCCTATGGTTGTCCCCCCAAACACCTGTACTCAAGTCTCAGAATTGGCCTCCCTCAAAGCCTGACCTGCAGCTACCCTGCCCACTAATCTCATCTAGTGGCCCAGTGGGTGACTGGTCGTAGAGTCTATTGGACGTGAGATCAGCTACAAAACTGAACAGTCATTCATGTCCTTGATTAATGGTCAGATTGGGATGTTTGCCTGAAGCGGTTCTGCTTGGAGCTCTGGTCAGCTTGCATTTATCTATCTATTTATCTATTTATTTATTTATCTATTTATTCATTCATTCATTCATTCATTCATTCATTCATCTATCTATTTATTTATCTATTTATCTATCTATCTATCTATCTATTCATTCATTCATTCATTTATTTATTTATTTATTCATTTATTCATTCATTCATTTATCTATTTATCAATCTATTTATCTATCTATCTATCTATCTATTTATTTATGAACTTACATTGTTACTGAGACAAAGTGTTACCATATAGAACAGACTGGTCGGTCTTGAACTTGTCCTCTAGTCCTATCCTATTGAGTATTAGAATTACATCATAAGTCATGATGCCCAGCTTGGTTTCTATCTGGAAGGCAGTTTCCAGCATTCTCTGAGGTCAAGGCCCACACCTTCACTTGGCTTGTATGCTTGGTGTTCTTGGGAATGGGTGCTTCTTCTTTCCATGAATTGCCCTGGGTCTTTAGATCTGCTCTGAATATCACTTTAAACATACAAGGCTTCTTGAAGCTACCTCTGCACAAGCAGGTGGGTCTCAGACTGCAGAAGAAGCTCTTGAAGGGAGTGTTAAGCCTAAATCCTGGGCTTCTCTCAGACATTTCTGAGGTGGAACAGCAGACTGCATTTCTGAGGAAGTTCCTGGATGCTTATCCCCTGTCAAGGGAGCCACCAGCAGAGAACCATGGGACTGTCTAGCATCACATTCATTGTGGATACTAACTTAGCACATACTTTTCAATTCTGCATAGGAGCTCAGCTGTGAATCCCAGATACCCCATCCAAGGTAGCTGCTGTCCTCAGAGGGAAGCGGGGATGGCGAGTCTTCTAGGTTGGGCAGTTACAAAAGGTTATGAAGAAGAGAAGAAGGGAGGGGGCAGGGTTGATTCACCGGCCTGGACATACAGTGACATCTGAGCTGACAGGACAAGGGAGGGATGTGAGGAGGAGAGGTCCTGCTTTTTCTGGTTTGGTTTTGGCCCATGCTCAATATTTGTACTCTGAAAAATATGACCCAGATTAGCTCATAGATCTGGGCGTGGCTTGGGGGCTCACCCTGTTCTCGGTAACAGAAAAGGTGACAGTATGGGGTTGTAACTAGGTAAGTAGAGAGTGGAGCCTGACTGGGATCTGAAATAATTAGAATATTACTGGTGGGAGGCAGATCTGTTTGTGCCAGGAAGAGAGCAGACTGGACAGGCAAAGGCCCATTTGTCTCTGTCCAGAGCACTGCAGCCATCAGGGGCAGGCTGTTAGTTTCAACCAATTAGCTCACTAGTCTTGAATGCAGCTTTGAGGTCAGTGGCAGAGTGCAGGCTAGTCAACACTCAGATTGTGGGTAATTTTAAATGTCACCCTGACACACACATAGAATCCCTGGGAGGAGAGTCTCAATGAGGGACTATTTACATTGGTTGGCTTGTAGGCCTCTCTCTCTCTCTCTCACTCTCACTCGTGTGTGTGTGTGTGTGTGTGTGTGTGTGTGTGTGTGTGTGCACGCGCATGCATGCTTGTGGTGTCTTAATTAAGCTAATTGATGTGGGAAAACTTAGTCCACTGTGAGCAGCACCATTTCCTAGGCAAAGAGTACTGAACTGTATAAAAGTAAGAAGCTGGCTGAAAGCAAGTGAGCATGCATTTATTCTCTGTGCTCTTAAGAGTGGATATGGAGAATTGTATGCCAAATACATGCTTCCTCCCCTACTCTGCTTTTTGTTTGGCTATTCTATCACAGCAGTAGAAATGGAACGAGAATAATTCAGCAAAGCCTTCTGGGAAATAGATACACGTTGGTCCAGTGATAGAGCATCTACTTAGCATGTACAAGGTCCAGGTTTCCCTCTCAGCCCCTCAAGTAAACAACATCAACCATAAATGGGAAACAGACATGCGTTGTATAGCTCATGAGTTAGTCATAGCCTCTTTTTAAGTGAGGACACCTTACCAGTGGGACCGGTTTGGCTTTGCCTACAAACACAGGCTATCATGATGAGTGTAGATGCAAGCCTTCCACACTAACTAGCTTCTCCATCATATGATATCTTTTCCAGGCTCAGCTGTCCCAGGCCTTGAATGGGGTTTCAGATAAGGCCAAAGAGGCGAAGGAGTTTCTGGTTCAGCTCAAAAACATGCTGCAGCAGATCCAGGTGAGCAGACTCTGGTGCTGGACAGACAGTGGGGCTGTTTGTCAACCCACAGAGAAAAGGAGGGCTGGTCTTGGAACAAGTGATTCTCAGCAGTGATTTCCTTTGGAGGGTTGACCTGTTTGCTTGTATAGTCCTGGGTGCAGAAAGTACCACTCTTGGTCGTTTACATGCAGGTTACACTTTTTGTACTCAGATGTGCCTGATGTAATCAGTGCATCAAAATATAAACACCACAATTTCAAAACAAATGTGTTATCTGAGTGTCTATGCTATGTCCCATACTGAGCCTGACCAACACGTATAGAAATCAGTGAGCTATGTGCAAGGGAGAGAGAGTTTACCCATGTGCACACCCAGAGGATCCAAATGCACAGGGGAAGGCCCAGAGCATTTTCATACCTAGCCAGAGAAAAGCACCAGGGACCTTGAACCTTTTCTGTTTCTTTATCCTCTTCTTCCTCCTTGAAAATTATTATTATTATTATTATTATTATTATTATTATTATTATTATTTGCTATTTATTTTATGCTGGGTCTCATTACAAAACCCAAGCTGGCCTTAGTCTCCAAAGTGCCAAGATGATAAACACGTGGTACCCACCCTGCCTGATTCCCACGGAGAGTCTCAAGACACAGGGCTCTGATGTTTCATCAACACGAGATGTGTTAGTTTTCTCTAAATGTCACCATACGAGATCAGAGATGGAGCCGAGGCAGCAACAGAAATGGATTCAGTTCAGAGGCTGCAAGTGCAAGGTCACCTAGTTCTTCCTGAGGCCTCTCTGCCTGGCTCGCAGATGGCAACCCTCCCTGTGTCCTCATGTGCTTGTCCCTTTGTGTGTGTCTGTCCTGATTTCTTATAAGGACACCATTTGGATTGGACTGGGGCCACCCTGATGGCCTCATTTTAACTTCTGTCTTCAAACACAGTTATACTGTGTGGTCCTGGGGCTTATAATTCAGAATGTGAACCAGGCATATAGTTTAACTCGTAGCCCCACATCAGAATTTACCCAGATTCCAGAGACCCAAAACTGATGCAGAGAGACTTATACTCTTCTGTTTGCTTTACCTTTTCTGATTATAAAAAGCAAAGTGTGTGGTACAGAGATTATAGAGAGTATGTAAGATAGAACTGAAAAAAAGCTCACCAACATCCCTCATCCTGGGTGACCACGTTTGTCACATACACCCATCTGTGACGTATGTATACACACCACTATACATACCCATATATACACACACATACACATACACTCATCGTCTCTGGGATCAGTCCGTGAACAACTTGTGTCCTGGTCTTTTTTCTCTCTCTTCTACCTCATTTTAAACACAAGGTCTGTGGACTAGCCTTCAGGTCAGGATCTTGCCTGCTGACCTGGTGCTGGGATGACAGATGGCCTCACCTCACTCAGCCTTTTTCCCTTTTCATCATCCCACATGATCACTTTTCCACAGCACTAAAAATGTGCTATGAACAGACTACAGACTTCTTTACCACATAGCTGTGTCATGGTTCATGAAATCCTTCCTTGGTGCCCATTCATAATTCATGCTGCCCCCGACTTAGGAGTGACTTAGAGAGCTCGGAGAGCTTCCTCTGGACCATAGATGCCAAGCTCCTCATCACGGTTCTCTGATTCTCCAGGAAAATGGACTGGACTATGAAGCTTGCCTGGTGGCACAGTGCGATGCCCTGGTGGATGCACTGACTCGGCAGAAAGCCAAGCTGCTCACCAAGGTGACCAAAGAAAGGGAGCACAAGCTGAAGGTAAAAGCCAGTGACCTGTTCCTCTGTCCCTATTAAGTCACCTGCACCCAACACAGGGTGGCATCGCTTAAGCATAGGGTGGTCTTAGGTGAGTGAGTGAATGGGTGTGGCTGGGAGGCTCTGAGTTGACTGGTCCAGTTACACTCAGGAGTCGGGGAATACTCTCACGTAGTCTCCAAAACCAGATGGCCTACAGCATCCTGCTGTCTTCAAATTAGTCTTCCCTCTCCCATTTGTCCTGGACTCCTGCGTCTATAGGGTGGGTGGGGTCTTCTCTCATCTTACCTGGCAGGGCTGGGCAGTGACAGAACCAGTCAGGCTCCACTCAGGTCTCCAGCTGTCTCCTTCTTCAGACTTTTATATCCTTTCAGGCACCCACAAGCAGCAACGATGTGTGTGGCTCGGTTCTGCTAAGGGACATTGAGTCATGTCCTCTGTGTTGTAGCACCAAGATCTTGGCTCAGGCAGAAGCTGAGAATGACCCAAAGTGATTCCAAGGAGTTCTGTGCCAGAGGCATTTAAGTGAATTAGAAACACTTGTTTTTCTTTTAGAGAGGGACCTGTGTAGCCCAGGCTGCCCTCAAATTTGCTATATAGCTGGGAATAATCCTGAAATCCTCATCCTCCTGCCTCCGCCTTCCAAGTGCTGGGATCCTAGACATGTACCATCATTCCTGGTCAGGCGTGCTAGACAAAACACTCTTATCAACTGAGCTACATCCTCAGAAAACACAATTTCAGTTATCTGTTTGTTTTTTAAAGATAGGGGCTTGCTATATAGTCCCTGTTGGTCACAAACTATCAAACTCAGTATATAACCTAGACTTCCTGAGTACCACATCCCCCTTCAGGAAATACTGCCTTCAGGAGAGAAGGTTGTATGTTGGAAGGGAACCATGTGTACTGGGAAGGGGGTACAAAGAAACCCACAAACTTCTGTCTGATCAGACAGGAAGCTGTACATCATTTCTTTTGTGTGTCTGCCTTCCCAGAGCTCAGGAAGCTTTTCTGTGCTGGAAGTGGGCCCATTGATTTTCCAGTGATGACTACAAAACTCAAGAGCAGAGTAGAGTGCTGGCTGTGGGGTGGGGCAGATCAATAGAATCCTTCCCAGCCACCAAGGCACTCACTCACACACTGTTGTCATTGTAACTATTTCCCCTCACAAGTGGGTTCTTCAGAGCTCTCTCTCTCCACTGCAGATGGTTTGGGACCAGATCAATCACTGCACACTGAAACTGCGCCAGTCCACGGGCCTGATGGAGTATTGCCTGGAGGTGATCAAGGAAGATGACCCTTCGGGGTTCCTGCAGGTGCGTAGCCCTGGAGGACTGCCGCAGGCCACTTCTATCAGCTCTGCCAATGCTCCAAGTCTGAACTTGGCCTCTCTCTAGGTTCTGTACTTGAGTAACTTCTTTGCTCTGTCATCATGGCTCTGACTCCCACTAGCAGGAACTCTAACTCTGTACTAGCTAGTAAGCGAGAAGTCAAAAAGGCATCATCTCTAGGGACTAAACGCCATGCTCCAGTAAATAGAAGAACACAGTCTATGTCACGTGAGCTGTGCAAACTGCAGAAAGAGGTAAAGGGCAGGATCCATCTTCCCGCAGAGACGGTGCAGCCTTGTTAGGGCCATTGCTCCAGCATTCAGGCTAACTTGAGGAAATTCATTCTCAAGAATATGGTTATGTGTCAACCTACCTGTGGAAGAAGTGACGAGTCTGGTTGCTTACTCTCCAAAAAGGCTGTAGGAGAAGCTGAAGAGATTTTAAGAGCACTTGTTGCCCTGTCAAAAGACCTGGGTTTTGTTTCCAGCACCCACACGGTGGTTCACCCTGACCCATAACTCTAGTTTCAGGGGATCTGATGCCATTTTCTAACGTCCTTTGGGGCTAGGCACACACATGGTGCACAGACACACATGCAGGAAAACACCCATACACATAAGATAAAAATAAATCTGAAGGAAAGGAGGAGGAGGAGGAGGGCGCACTACACCATGGCTCTTTGGGAACATGTGCCCAGGTCTTAGAAGCAAAATTTTGCAGCAAAGTAAAGCCGAGTCACAGATGTGACACAGGCAGTCGGGATTTGCAGCATAAGCCTTGGGATAGTGGCAGGAGACAGTAGGAGAAAATGGGCATGGGCTTTAAAACTTGAGGACACGGGAAGCACTTTCTTCATACCCAGGAACAAATTGCTAGTATATTTCACTTTCCAAAGTGGGAGGGCTGGCCAAACAGATGTATGAAGGGTGTGTTTGCCTATCGGAAAAAAGCACCGTGACTTTATAAAAGAGTATGGGCCACCTTAACAAACAAAACAAAACAAACCAGCTCCTTGGTGGTTCTTCACATTAACATGACCACAAAAAATATATATAAAATGTACATTAACATGATTATGTGATTGAACTGTGGCTGAAATAACACAGCTTGTCTAGGTGGTTGGGGTCACTTAAGCTTGGCCATGGCTCACAGGTCTAGGCACAGTCCACCTCTTCCCTTCGATGAGATATACACAAAGCTGAGCCCTTCCCCACAAAGGCGGGCAGTTCTGCCTCAGAAGACCCAAACCTTCTTTCTGTGTTCCCTTTAAGATCTCAGATGCCCTAATCAAGCGTGTGCAGGTGTCTCAGGAGCAGTGGGTCAAGGGTGCCCTGGAACCCAAAGTGTCTGCAGAATTTGACCTGACTCTGGACAGTGAGCCGCTGCTGCAAGCCATCCACCAGCTGGATTTCGTCCAGATGAAATGTAGGGGTGAGCCGTGGTCGGACCCATTTAGTGAAGTTGCCTCCCAAAGAGGCACACAGGTTAAGGGCAGCTTGAAGGTGGCAGGAGCCTGTCATGCAGGGTGGCAGAGAGAAGGTGAGGATCCCAGGCACTAGCCAGGTTGAGAGAGCTACAGCTGAACCTGAACTCTCCTTCTCAGACCAAGGATTAAGGACAGTAGCAGAATAAAAAGGGGGCAGTGTCATCATGTCCTGGGCTGCCCAGGGGCTCAGGTTGCAGATGTGAGCAAGAATGCAGATTCTTACCCAGACTGCACTTGCAGGCTAGAGAAGCATCAATCCAGGAGCCAATTGATGTTAGCAGGGGAGAAAGGGCAGAGGGGTGGTGTAGATGTCAGGGTCTAGTCTTAGGTGAGGAGGAGGAGGAAGATGAGAGAGAGAAGGAGTAGAGGAAACGGGGAAAGAGGGGGTAGGAGGAAAGAACGGGAGGGGGGAGCCAGGTATGGTGGTTCACCTGTAACCTTAACACAGGAGGAGAAGAGGGAGGGAGGGAGGAGAGGAGGGGGACAGAGACCAGGGGAACGAGGGGGCTCCAGGGCAAATAGCTTAAGGTGTAGATGCTGAATTTCAGGGTGTGGGAGATGAAGGACTGAGAGAGTGAGGCAAGAGTCTCCTTCAGCCGCGTGGAGGGAGGGATGGGCTGAGCCAAATGCCTGTTGTTGACACAGACTCCCCTTCCTGGGCCAACCCTGGACAGACAAGCTCATTCTGACTCAAAATGAGCCTTGCAGGTTGATAGAAAAACCAGGCCAGAGTGGCGTAGGTCACCATCCAGACCCTTTTGAGCCTGAGCAAAACTGGGGCATATTCAGGTCCTGCTTGCCTTTAGTGAACTCAGAGCATGCCAGATGCAGCACCTTGCTCCATGGCTTGGCTACCCAGCCCTCTGAAGTTATGTATGGTGCCACAGTCTAGTCCTCTGACCTTGCAAATCTTCCATCAAGATTCCAACCACATGTATGTTTTGTTCCTCAATGGTGTCAGTAATTTTTTTTTTAAATCATACCTGAGATGATCAACTTATAAAAACGAAAAGGTTTATTTGGGCACACAGTTTTGGAAGTTTTAGTCTGCAGTTGACCTGTAGCTTTGGGCCTGTGGTGAGCACGGTTCGTGGGCAGCCCACCAATGTGCACATTCATCCCCACCTCTTAAAGGCTTTACTGCCTCCCGATAGTGCCATCCTGGGGAACAAGCCTATAACACACGGACCTTTGAGGGGCATTAAGATCCGAGCCACAGCATCTACTCCCAGCTCACGTGGAACTAAGGTCTAGGCTGGTTTTCTGCCCTGCCATCTGCCATCTAAGCCCATGCAGGTGACTCTACAGCATGTATATTATGGACTATGCTGAGGTCATTTGGGTGTGCCTCATGGACCAGGAACCAACAGGGGGCTCTTGGTGGGAAGGCGGAAAAGAGGACCTTCCTTCCTCAGGGCACCCGTCCCAAGGGTTTGGATGGGTTGGGCCTGAAGAGGGTGTTACGTGCTGACCAGAATGACCCTTGTCACAGTGCCACCTGTACCCCTGCTGCAGCTGGAGAAGTGCTGCACCCGCAATAATAGTGTCACCCTGGCCTGGAGGACACCACCCTTCACCCACAGCCCCGCTGATGGCTACATCCTGGAGCTGGATGACGGTGATGGGGGCCAGTTCCGGGTGAGCTAATGCTGCTGTTGGGGGGGGGTATAGTTTCCAGTGAGGCCTGCTGAGGCCTGCTGTTATTTGAGAACCCTAATGCGCAGGCCCAGACAGGACTGTCCTGTGAGGCCAGTCTTAAACCTACTGTTACCCTAAGACAAGCATCCTGACTACAACAACAGAGTCTGCCAGCCGAGCTCTCTGGAGGTAGCACTTCCTATGTGGCCACAGCCTCAGGCAGAGGTGTCTGTCAGAGAAGTCTGGGTGATATTTTGAGGAGCCACATAGGTGTGAGCTAACAGCTCAGAAAGCGCACTGCCTATGTGTATACACGTTCCACAGGCTAGCCCACATCTTACATATCTCCCTTATGATTCTTTGCTGGGCTTTCCCACTGCTTTAAGTCTGGCTGCCTGGCTCTGATGTCAGGGTGGTTAGGTGGGACCTCTTCTTGTAAATAGTTTCTGTAGTGGAAGATGTTCTCTTGGGCAAGCTGCTGGCTCATGAAGATAAAAATGAGTGCTAGGTGTGTGTGGAGACACATGCCTGGAACCCCAGCACTGACAGGCTGGGGCAGAAGGACTGAGAATTTGAGGCCATCCTGGGGTACAGAGTAACATCTTGTTTCAAACAAACCAATGCATACTGGGGCTTAGCAGGACAAAGGACACTTGGAAGTGAATAAGGAATAAAGTAAAAACCCTAGAAAATGAGAATCAAGGCCCAGTACAAGGAAGCTCACTGTCACGAAGAACCAGAAACCATATGAGCAGAAGATGCTGACCTCAGAGGCAGGAGCATTCCCAGGCTTCTGGCAGGGCTGATAGTGAAGGCAGAAAGCTCTCAGACAACATCCTTGCTAGCTTCACATCTGTAACCCATCCTCCAGGTTTGCATTCCTTTTACCACACTCCAGACAGAAGGACCAGCAATTTAAGAGGAAGGGGCAAAGCCTGTCTCCACCTGGATGACTAGGCCTATATTGGAACATATCTCATCTGCTATTTCTGTAGGTGTGAGGGCACTTCTGGTGTTGATGTACACTTCAGAGGACCTTCCAGAAGCTCTGAAGTGTAATGAATGTTCTTGGCTCTTTCAGGAAGTGTATGTTGGCAAGGAGACCCTGTGTACCATTGATGGGCTTCACTTTAACAGCACCTACAATGCCAGAGTCAAAGCCTTCAACTCCTCTGGTGTTGGGCCCTACAGCAAGACTGTGATCCTCCAGACCTCTGATGGTGAGCAATCGTCAACCATGTGGTCGGATATCAGAGCAAAGCTTCATTCCCCATATCCTGAGGGTAGGGGTGAGCACGAGACAATGCTACCATCTAATGGGGCTTGAGATTTGTGACCACATCGTGTCACCTCTTTGTGTTTTAATCTCCTACCTATAAGGTGGGCCATGGAAGCCATTTTCTCTGTCACTTCTAAGAAAGCCTAAGTCATTGGGGAGATGATGACTCAGGGCTCCAGGAAATGGACCTGGATGCGGGGCCAGGACGCCTGCATATATATCTGTGCTACTTGCCAAGGCTAGATCAATGGAATGGGAACTTGGAGGAACACAGAGCAGGGAAAGAGAGAGAGACAGAGCGGGGGTGGGGGGGGGGGAGAGGGAGAAAGAGACTGTGTGTTAGGTTTTTATTGCTGTGATAAAGACTATGACCGAAATCATCTTGTGGAGGAGAGGGTTTATTTCATCTTAGAACTCTTAGGTCACAGTCCATCACTAGGGAAGGCAGGGCAGACTGAAAGCAGGAACCTAGAGGCAGGAACTGAAGCAGAAGCCGTGGAGGAGTGCTGCTTGCTGGCTTGGTCCTCATGGCTGGCTCTGTGTGTGACAGCATCTGTTCATCCCACAAAGACCACTGGGCACAGTGAATAGCAGAAAGTGAGTCTATCAATCATCTTGAGTATACAGCAAAATTTGTGTGTGTGTGGAGGGGGTGAAGGTGGAGATGAGGGAAGAAGGGACAGAAAGAGAGGGGTAGGAAAGGGAAGAAGGATGAATTGTTTGATTCGGTTTTGACTTCTTCCTTTTCAGTGGCCTGGTTCACTTTTGACCCCAACTCTGGCCACCGGGACATCATCTTGTCTAATGACAACCAGACAGCCACCTGCAGCAGCTATGATGACCGTGTGGTGCTAGGCACTGCTGCATTCTCTAAAGGTGTGCATTACTGGGAGCTGCACGTGGACCGGTATGACAACCACCCAGACCCTGCCTTCGGGGTGGCCAGGGCCAGTGTCGTCAAAGACATGATGCTGGGCAAGGATGACAAGGCCTGGGCCATGTACGTGGACAACAACCGCAGCTGGTTTATGCACTGTAACTCCCACACCAACAGGTGCGCAGCCACCCTGCCCTCCAAGGATTCAGGGGTTGGGAATAAGTGTCTTGCAGACCAGCGTCCCTTTGATTGTCCCCAGGTGTTGGGAGAGGAGCTGTTTTTAAGCACTTTGGACTCTAGTTCCAGGGGGTTTACATAATCACTGGGAGAAATAAATCCTTTGTCTACAACATAAATAAAAGTACTTGATGGTAGGAACAGCTCTGGCCCAGAGGCTCTCTATCCCCCAGCTGGCCTCACAGTGGTTTTCTGCTATAAGCTTAATTTGTGCTTTTCTTATTGGTCCCTCTCCAATTTTTTTTAGAACCATCAAGTTAGGCCTGAGTCATTGCACAGAGCTAGTGGGAGACTTGTTTCCCACAAAGGGAGCAGAAGTCATTGCCATGGCTAATGGTTTGCCTGGAATGACCCTGCCACTGCCCTGGGGGGAAAGTAAGGAACTTCAATCTCAAGGCTCTGTCCTCACTGGGCTCCTGGCACGGTTGATTCATTCCTGAGGCACTTGTGTTCTTGGCCCCCTTTTTGCTCTTACAAAAAGTTCTAAGTACTTTCTTCACAGTGAGTAGCCCAGCTCCTCCCCCAGGAAAGCCAAGAACTTACCTGAGAACCCTCAGGTCTCTACTTGACCACTATGGAACTGACCAGGCACTGCAGGTTGACTAAGTAAAGCAGTCTGGTCAGGTTCTGTCCATTAAGTGCTATAGGCTAGGCAAGTGATACAGGCTGATTGGATGATGCAAGTTGACTAGGTGATGTAGTCTGACCAGGTGGCACAGGCTGATCAGATGGTACAGGATGACCAGGTGGTACAGGATGACCAGGTGGCATAGGCTGATCAGATGGTACAGGATGACCAGGTTCTCCAGAATGACCATGTGGTACATGCTGGCCTGGTGATGCATGCTGACCAGGTTCTGTAGATTTTCCTGTGTGTTCCAGGCTAACTTTCCTATACCTCTAACCCACACAGGGGCTGAGACCAGTTTCATGTCTGTGTTCTAGACTCTGTAATGGCTGAAGTAATGAAGTCAAGCACACACTGGGTGCTGACTACTTTATATTGTAGGATGCAAGGGGGCTACCAGAGTGAGCACCCTTAATCTTGACAAAAGCCTTATCACTGTTGCAGATTATGAAGCAAGTTTAGGCAGGCTGAACTTTGCTCAGACCTGGGGAGAATAAGAAGTGTTGTTAGTATTTAGAGATAACATCAGTGCAGATTCCTGGGGTGGGAACCCCTCAAGCCTCAGGGCACAAGATTTCAAATTTCCCAAATACTCTGCAGCCCTTGACTTCCCAGTAGAGGACCAGAAAGAACATGAGAGCCAAGACAGCAGAGGGAGAAACTACACCTGTTTGCACGCTTTCCAGGTCCCAGGTGTGGGGTAAATGCAGGTGATCTTACTCCCAGAATAAGATCAACACTGCTCCCAGTTCTGACCTTGATTCTAGGGGAGGCTGTGTAGAAAGCCTCCTGGTCAGACTTGTCATTACTGCCACCTGGTGTTTAGTATCGGAAATGCATCAACTGTCCTGTTCTAGTTTCTCTTTGCATCTGTTGGATCCTTCTTTACCCAGCCCTAAGGCACTTAGAGGACACTTGCCCTCTTGAGAAGCATCCTCCTCCCCAGTCAATCCCCCAGGTCTTCTAAGGACTTCATGCCAGGAGCTCTTCTTACTTCTCACCTCGGCCCTAACTGAGAACTCAGTTTCCTATCAGGGCTGAGTGAGGTTGATGCTAAAGGAGCCCTTAGTTAATGAAGGGGAAGTCTGCTGGAAGGCATGGAGGCTTCAGTGCAAAGTCTTCTAGGTCCCTTATTTAAAGTTTCTCTCTCCCCAAAGATAGATTTTTTTTTAACATCTCAGAAATGCCTTAGTTCCAACATTTATCAAAATTTGCATGGTCACCTGTGGAGTGAGGTGATTCATTTAGGGATCTTTGTTCCTAATTCAGCATGCATCTCCTGCCATATGCTGCCAGTCCCCTGGAAGGTTCTCGGCAGGTGAACTGAAGGATGGTGTCACCGAGCACCTTGTTCTCTCAGGGCTGCCTTTTCTTGAACCTCACTTACACACACACACACACACACACACACACACACACACACACACACACACACACACACACATCATTAGAGGCTGATATTGGATGAAGTTGTTCACATCCATTGGGGTATTCAGAGTTCCTGTGACATCATGAGTTGAGTGTGATGACAGGTTTTCCTGGCTTATCTTCCCAGGACCGAAGGTGGTGTATGCAAGGGGGCCACTGTGGGCGTGCTACTGGACCTGAACAAGCACACACTGACTTTCTTCATCAACGGGCAGCAGCAGGGCCCCACAGCCTTCAGCCACGTGGAAGGGGTATTCATGCCTGCTCTCAGCCTCAACCGAAATGTGCAGGTATCCTCAGAGCCACAGCTGGCCTACCCAGTCCTGGACCTACCCAGTCTGCTTCTTGAACAATGTGCACTGTAGTGTACCAAACTGGCCACCTCATTCACCAGATAGGCAGTCTGCCCGCTGGCCTCTCTGAGCATTCGTGGAGGAGATCCTAAATACTGGATTCAATTTTTACTTGATTACTTGGAGCAAACAGGCTCCATGGGGCTCCAGAGAGGAGCAGGGGCTCAGGGTCCCAGGGGGATGGGGTGGCACAGGAGCTCCTGATACAGGCCAAATGAGAGGTCAGAGGACAGGTCCATCCCTCACTTTTAACAGATTTCTTCTTGCCTTGTGTCTACTGCCCAACAACTGAGTCCACAACAGTCTGGCATTGGTTACCAGAAAAAGGGATTTGGGGAGCAAATCTTACTGTGTGAGCTGTCTTACTAGAGGAGACCGCAGGTACAGTCTCAACTGTGAGAAGCAGAGTCGCTCTGCTACAGGGCTCAATGGCTCTTACCAAACAGGGAACCAGTTGGTCATCAATGTAGCTCAAAGAGGAAAGATGCACAAGGTGGCCTTAGCAGTGTGAAGTGCACAAGTGAATAACAAAGTCCATAACATAAGTTCTCCAGTGGACATATGGCACAGCGTGAGGACACAGTGCTGTCGCAGTGTTTGATGTTAATGATGGCCTTTCCTGCCCTTTGCTCCTTCACCATTTCCTCTTCCTCCTGTCCCTCTATCTCCCGACTTAGGGTGGTACCCAGGGCCTTGTGTATGCACGGCAAGGACTGAGCCAATTCCTGATGCCTTTTCTTTTCCAGGTCACCCTGCACACAGGACTGGAGGTGCCAATGAACCTAGGACGGCCAAAGCTGTCAGGCAACTAGCCTGGTGGCTCCTGCTGCCTAGCTGGTTGTGATGGAGGCCCTCATGGAAGACAAGGGCACAACAGGAAGTCCTGGGTCCCAACAGCCAGTGAAGTTCTGAAGATGCTCTTTTGGGGGAAATGGAAAATGGATGAGCTGTGAGCCACATGGCCATACCGTGGCTGTCTGTCAGGAGTAGCCTTTCACCTCTATGCCATAGAGCTTATGGTCTCCAGGGTGCTCTCAAGCCAGTGTTCCACAAGCCTTCAGTTCCGGGCTTATGTTTTCTGACATCTTTTGGAAAGTTTTGGTTTCTCCTTACTTATTTTTTTACTTGGAAGGAGAGAGGAAGGCTAACTTTGAGACTGGCATCCCAAGATGCATCAGCACTGTGATGTCACTCCATGCCTATGTTAACCCATTGCTAGGACTGTTCCTTCTGGAGTCCCAAGCTGGCAGCTTGTCACCTCTGCTGGGAGAAACGGACCTTGAGCCTTTGGGATCTGGAGTCTTCAATACAATGCAAACTAATTCAGGACAAATGAAGGAACATTAACCATTAATGAAGTACTAGAACCTTCCAGAAGGGCTTCCTTAAGGCCTTTATTACTAACCATGTGCTACCCCCCCATACACACACATATGGTATAATAGTCAGTTAAGTGTTATTTATTCAGTTCTTAGTTACAAATGGAAACATTGGAATCCAAGAGAGTGACATGCCTTTGCACAGTGGTGGCTTTTTCTAGAACCTGCTGGACCTTGAGCACAGAAGCAGCAGACCCTGGGAAGGCCTTTCATCAAAGCAAGCTCCTACAGTTTCACCCGGTGCCCTGTTGGAAGCATCATGCATATAAGAAAGTGGCCCTGGTATCAACATGGGTGGCTCTGTCATGATGGACCAAATGAGACCCTGAGAAAGGTGGAAACTAGATGATGACACCCTACACCTTCTCTCTTCATGTCATCCAGGGTTCCTCAGGATGCACTGCCCTTGCTGCCGAGGTCCACATGGAGTCATTCTATTTCAGGCCCTATGCTATCCCTTCCTGTCTCCTGCAGGCTCCAGCTCTGCCTGGCAGTAACCTTGCTCTCTCCTCCGGAAAAAAAGGCCTATCATCAAGTGTTGCATTTTACACGAAGGGTTGACCTGCGCGTCAGCTGGGCTGGTTTTTTGTTGTGTTTTGTGTTTTATTTTTATCAGAACCACCTGCACAGCGACCCCAACTGTGCTTCCTCATCGCCTTGTGCATAGGCCTCGCACCTGTCCCCGAGTACCCACCACTGGGCTGTACAAGCCCTCTGGTCCTACCTCAGAGTTCTTGCTGGTGGCCCATGTTTCCTCAGATATTCCAATGTCACCGGGGACAGTTCGGCGCTGTCCAGCCTCCACACTGGACCCTGGAGCCACTTCATTGCAAAGGCGTAGCTTTGGTTTCTTTGGACTCTCTACCTGCTAAGTGGACTCTGGCTCAGCAGCTCATAATTCTATCTAGAGCCCTTGGGGCAACCCACAGGACCCTGGCTGCCATGTCCTTAGTTGCTCAGCAGGTTCGGTTACAGCCACAGCACTGGAAGGACCCCAGCAGAGGGAGGGAAAAGTGCTTCACAGCAACAAACATGGGGGATCCTCTGCCTTCCGCAACCCAGGAAGCCACATGTGGCTATGGTCGGGGGGTGGTCCAGGTGTCTCTCTTATGGAAGAGCCCGGAAACCCCGGAGCAAGAACACGCAGACAGACTGGCCAGGGGGAGCTCAGCAGTCTTCAAAGCCTGGAGAGCAGGAATCACATGGGCAGACCTGGACCTGTGGATGGCTTTGGGGAGATAAGGAAATGGCCACAATTCCACATGACATTTTTTTTTTTCTGGTGCTGAAGAACATAACCCATGGCCTTGGTCTTGGAAAAGTGCTCTACCACCTGAGCCCCCAGCGCTCTAGGGGGTTCTTTTTCTCCTCTGCCTTCCTCCTTATTTTATTTTGTTTGAGACATAGTCTCACACTGTAGCCCAGGCTGGCCTGGAATTCACTATATAGCTCAGGCTGACCTTGAACTCACAGAAATCCTCCTGCCTCATCCTCCTGAGTACTGGGATTACAGAGGTGAGCATCACACCCAACTCAGGTGACCTCTTCAAGGAGGTTTCCTGAAGTTGAACAGGGAAAATTCAGCTCCCCATCTCCCACAGTAGCATGAGGTGGGGCAGGAGAGTAAATGTCTCTCCCTTTGCTCACTAGAGCCCAGAAGCAATACGCTGATGCCAGGGACAACCCAGGCAGCCCTGCACAGCCACCTTCCCTGCCTTCTGCACAGGGCACCTTTCAGGGACAAGAATGTGTAGATGAGAGAAGGGCAGATCAGAATTGCACACTTGGAGGTTTGAGGCAATTGCTCTAGAATTGCAAGTGACAGGCAGATCATGGGGTTTCATCACACTGAGTCCTAAGCAGCTGGCATTAAGGTCACACTGCTGTTTATAAACAACATTAAGATGAGACCTTCATTGGTGGGCCACTGAGAAGGAACTTGGGGTAAGTCTGAGAGAAATTCTCTGAATTTCTGAAGCTTGCTCTCCATAGGAGTCAATGAATGCCAATCCCTTCTAAATGAATGTCCTTGATAAGTACCCACTGGCACCCACACTACACATAGCACCTCCTCCCTCACAGCAGGACAGCAATACCCACAGCCCAGGCTTTTCCTCCTCTGTCCTGTCTGGAGATACATCTCAGTTTCAGAGGACAACTGCCTGGCCTTGACATTGCATGTGTCCAGGCTACACTTTCAGTCTGTTGAGTCTTTTGTGTGCTCTGTGATTCCAAAAATGTCTGTAGCTGTATGTCCAGAGCCACAAAGCAATATACTAGCTACCAGGGTGAGCCCTGAAACATGGGTAAGCTCTGTGAGAGATGGAGAAGGCCCAGTTTCTTGGGCCCCTTCTCTTGCTCTGTTGCCCTGACCCTCTCAGGGCCAGAGTGCAGTGTCTATGTGAATTTACTTCCCCAGGGGCAGCATGTCAGCTTTAATTCTGTGAGTGAAAGGCTTGCTCCCTGAGCGGACACATGATTCAGTGCAGGTGGTCTGGGTTTGCCCTTCATGAGGCTATCTCCAGTCCCTATGACCTCCTATTGCAGAGAAGTAAAAAGTAGATAAAATCTTTCAGGGAATCTCAATATGGGAGTGTGAAGACACCATCACAGGACTGTGGGACTGACCCCAGGGGTGCTTAACGCTGATATTTGGGATGAGGCCTGAATTCTGAAAAGCATTAAGCATCCCGGTCTCTACCCTCAAGATGCCTAGAACACCCCAGTTAGTGTGACAATCCCAAATATATAGAGACATCCAGATGCCCCTTTGGGTCTGGCCTGGATCTGGGTCATATTGATTTGTTGGGTGTTGACAATCATAGTGTTGGTACCCATTGCTGTGTCACATAGGAGGTCTGTCCCAAAGCCTCATGCTTCCCCAATGTAAGAATTTTTCACAGGTCTTCAGTGAAGCGTGTGAAGAAGAAGGGCTTCACATTTCTTCTTATTGAAGAGAGTGACCAATCCCACCTCTGTTCTCAGAAAGAAAAGTTTCTTCCCTTCATTTTTATTGCCACATTTTCTTGAATGGAACAGGGACATCCTAATGGATTTGGGGCCCTCAAGGAGTTAAAGAAACCTCACCATATATTGTTAGAAGATGTTCAAAGTCCACACTGGCTCTGGGACCTCTGTTAACCCAGGAACAGCCAGTTGGCTGTGACAGCCTGGTATGGACTTTGGCCAAAGGGGGTCCTGACAGCTGGTGAAGAGGTGAACCAAGAGGAAGAAGAGGCTTGAAGCAGAGATGTGACAGCAGAGTACCTCTCGGCACGTATCTCTTAAATTGGCTTTGATGTTAGCTCATGGCATGCATGAGTGAATATTCTATTTGTTCTGTGCCTCAGTATCCCCACCTGCAAACAGGACCAGTTGTACCAACCTACCTCCTCTCTGTGCAGATGATGAAATAGTGCCACCCATAAGGTCCAGGTTAAGTTGCTCATATTTAGTGGCTCAAACCTGGATGATTTTACTGTGTCCTCTAACCACGGTGTCTTCCACCCAAGCTTCCTGTGATTAGGCAAGTATTTTCCACATAGCTGCCTGGCATTTCAGACAGTGCACATGACCACAGAAAGCACATCCAATTAACGGAGAGCCTGGGCCAATGCCACGTTCCAGGGCCTTGAACAGGCCAAACCTGTCAGCTACCTTCTCTTGAGTACTAAAGGCATCTTCATGTGGTGTCTCCTAAGCCAGAAAAGATGTTAGCCAGCCCTCTGCTTCCTGCTCCTTCAGTTCTGGTCTCTATTCACTTTTGTTCCCCAACAGTGGTGGTGGCTTTGGAAGACACTTGAGAGTGTTACAGCCGAACTGGGACCTCAAGGTGATGGCTAGTGACAGGTCAGTTTCAGACAACTGACTGCCGCTGAGACTTTCTGGCACAAGTTCTGAAGGGCAGGGAGCCTGACTTTTTCTATGAACAGTGCTGAATTCAGTGTAAGGAACTGGGGTTTGATTCTGAATGAGGTGATTCCCTCAAGTGGTGCAGCTCATTGAAGGCTCAGTTGTCAACCCAGCCCTTGGGAAAGGTCCCGGAGTTTGAAGGCTAGCAGGATGACACTGGGCACCATGCCTTTGTGCACAGCTCTGAGCAGTTGCTATACAGGCCTTTGGATGACTGCTGGAGCTCTTTGAGTGGCCTGTAGGAGCCCTTCCAACTCCAAACCCCCAGAGACTGGACCTCCTAAGCCCCCCCACTGTCTCAGCACCGGTAGAGAGTGGGGTGTAGACACAAAAGAAAATGTGAATGCATGATATAGAATTGGCGCCTCTGCACTACATGGCACATTGAGCATGAAAGGTGTTTGTATAATGTTGGCAAAGGAATTTAACAGAAACAGAAAGCTGTGTAATTGTTGTTTTGGCCCAGTTTTCCTGCCTTTCCTTGCCTTCTTTCCCCACCCTCCTTACCCCTGTCCCCAGTGCTTGGTATTTGGTGGCAGCTCTTGGTACTGTGGCTGTTCATGTTTCATTGAAAACACAGAGGGGTGGGCAGTGGTAATGGAAGTAATTTTTTCTAATTTTTGTATAGGTATCCACAAGCGTTTGTATTTTTTGAATTGCAAACACTGTGTTTTCTGGTCTTTAGGGGGTTGGTTAAACTTCCTGTATTACTTTTTGGAAAGTTGAGTTTTACCACATTCTTAAACAGATTTGAAATAAATTCTTTTGACACTGCCAACAGCTGGAAGACAGGTGTGGTCTGTGGACACTAATGAGGGGCCACTTCCCAATTTCTATAGATTGGCCCTTGCTGGTCATCAGTTTTAGTTTTGTGGGCTCCCATATCTCAAAGAAAAATGTGGTTTCAAATTATAAGGAACCATTTTCCACAATGAAGTTATGGTTTCATTTTTTAAAAGTGTGTGCATGGGGGGGGGGAGAACATATGTACACATTTACATATTTGTGCACATATGTGGAGGCTAGAGGTCAACTTACACTTTGTTTTTTGAGACAGGTTCTTTTATGGGCCTACCACTTGCCAATTCAGCTAGATTAGCTGGGCAGCAAGCCCCAAGAATCTACCTGTCCCTGCCTCCCCAATGCTAAGATCCTAAGTGCAACCTGTTCCCCCAGCTTTTTTCTACATGGGTTCTATGGCTCCAACTACATGCTTACACGGCAAGCACTTTCCCAGCTAAGCCAGTTCACTACCTCATGGACTTACTTTTGCAAATGGCAAGATGACTGGAGATATGTAACGGTCCATATAGAGTCAAGATAAACCATCCATACAAAGGTCAAGGCTGGTGTAGTGGCTCACACTTGTAATCTCAGCACTTGGGAGGCTGGTGTGGGAAGATCACAAGTTCAAGACCAGCCTGTTCTATACGGTGACATCTTGTCTTGGAAACAAGATAAACCCATAATAACCTGACCTGGGCTCCAGGATAGCTCCAAGCATGCATCTTTGGCTGAATATCAAGGATGACGAACACCCTTCAGCAATGTGACTGAACAGTCACATCCGGTCTGAAATGTTCTTCATTGCCTTCCTGTGCCATGATTTTTTAATTTAATTTTTTTGAGATACGATCTCACTGTGCAGCCCTTGATGGCCTGGAATTTACTATGTACACTAAACCTACTTCAAACTCATAGAGATCTGTTTGCCTTGACCTGAGTGCTAGGATTAAAGGTTTGTATTACCTAAGAAAGCCCTGTTCTGTCTGCTCCTAAAACTAGTGACTGAATCTCAGTATGTGGAGTGGGGATGGCTGTAGGTTGGGTTTTGAGGGAAGCAAGATATGCTGTTGGGGTATATTTCCTAGGGGTGATCTTGGGAGGAAGCAGGACCCAACAAGGGAGATAGTGAGACCCTATAAAAAGCTGAACATAGTGGCTTATTCTTGTAATTCTATCACTCAAGAGGTTGAAGAGGAGTTCACCCCGAGTTTGAAGCCAGCCTGAAATACACAGTGAAATCCAGGCCATCACTAGTTGCAGTGTGAGAGATTCAGTCTCAAAAACCACACCAAAGCCTTCACATCATGAAACGGAGACATTAATTATGAATGCTTGGTCTTGGCTTAGACTTGTTTCTAGCTAACTTCCACCCTGCTTTTCTGCTTACTTCTGGCTGTCTGTCTCCCCTTTTCCCTCTGTCCACCAGTCCCGCCTTCCTTCCCCTGCCTAGCTATTGGCCATCCAGCTGTTTGTTAGACCAATCAGGTGCCTTAGGAAGGCAAGGTGAAAAGCAACACATACTTAAACAGATGCAGCACATTGTTACATAGTCAACAAATATTCTATTCTCCAACACCCAACCATCTGTAGTTCCAGTTCTGGGGGATTCATCACCCTCCTCTGGCCTCCTTGGACGCCAAGCATGCAAGTGGTCTACAGACATACATGACACTTTCCTATACATAGAGAAATTTTAAAGGAAAATAATTTAAGACAAACAGCAAGGTGGCTAGTACCTAAGGAATGACAGTTGTGGCTCTCCTCTGGTCTCCACACAGGCACACATATACAAAACTGAACACATATATGTATCTTTGCATACATGAACACACACAAAGGTGGTGATGAGTGGTAGAGGGCAAGAGGACTGTGGATGGGTATGGCGGACACAAAGGAACGGTATAAATTACGGGAATAATTGGTAGGATACAAGACAAATATGAATTCCAGAGAAATACCCGAGCTGAGGATAGACAGGTGGGCCATGCAGAGGGAGAGAGGTCACTGTAGTTAAGGAGACCAGTCACATGACTACAGTGGAAGCACGGGAGACAGCCACTGCTAATGAATGCTAAGTGTGAACTAGGTGACATTAAAGGTAGTATGTCAGCGTTCCCCATCCATCTGGCTTGATATCAAGGCACTGATTTGCCACGTTGGTTCAAATCAGCGATGGCTAAGAGTGTTACTCAGCGGCCCCTTTCCACTTTCTGGGGGCTATCAGCAGGGAGTTGGCTCTGCGTTTCCTGAATAGATTACTCCTGCCTAGCCAGCTCTGCCTGTGTCAATGTCCTGCACAGCTGCATGGACTGAACTCTGAAGGGGTGCATCTTACTTGATGGCTAGAGGAAGACCTCAGGCATGACCCTGCTTTCCTCAGCATGACTTTCTGATGGTCATGTGCCTGTAGTTCAGAGGTTCTCAACCTTCCTAACCTCATGTTGTGGTAACCCCAACTATAAAATTATATTGTTGTTACTTCAAAACTCTGCTGCTGCTCTGAATCATAATGTAAATATCTGATGTGCAGGATATCTGATATGTGAAAGTGTTGTTTGCATAGGTTGAGAATCACTGCTGTAGTTAACCTGGCTGGAGACCTGATCAGGAGGCTTCATCCAGAGCACTGATTTAGGCTTGGTCCTCAGAATACACAGCTGTTTATGGATCCATTTGCCTTCAAACCTCTTCAGTGTGTCTAGAATACTCAGTGGTTAGTATACTGAGCTTTAAGTATTCTCACATATACTTCTTTGCCTTTTGTTGAGGGTTGAGCCTAAGTATTTCCACAGTAAATTAAAAGGCAGAAGCTGAGCCTAGTCGTTTTTACTGGGGCTCTGGTCCACACTGGCAGAGTCTTCAGCTGTCTATGCCCTGACAGCTCATGGAGGCAGAAGTCCACCTCCCCAGGGAGTCAACTGATCCTGTGCCCCTTTACTAGGTCATTTCTATCTCCTAGGATTTCCCCTAGTGTCATCACGTTTAAGATCTAACCGTGGACTGGTGAGATGCTCAGTGGGTATGGGTGGCTGCTGCGAAGGGTGACAGCCCAAATTCAATTCCTGGGACCTGGGTGGTGGACCCCTAAAAGTGTGTCATGACTTCCACACAAACACCATGGCACATGTGCCCTAACATACACACCAAGTAAACTTTCAAAATGCCATTAAAAAAAAAAATCTAACGAATTGGACTCTGTCTTGTGAATGCTTTCAGAGCCACTAGACAACCTGCTGGCATTTTGGTTCCCAAACCCACACTGTACTGCTTACTGGACAAGGAGCAGAACTCCTAAGGTGGGAAATAGCGGAGTTGTTCCTCTCGCTGAAGTTTTTTATTTAATTCACCTCACTCTCTGAGAAGATGCTGATACCCAGGCAGGGGTAACATCACTATAAACATGAGGCTCCAAGTAGGTCTGGGAAACCAGTCAGAACTGCCCATGTGCTACTCAATAGCCAGTCTCTCATACTACAGAGGTCTATTTTTGGAAATTCTTACAGAATGGATTTTGCACACAGTAGGCTGACAAGGGATCTGCTTTCCACAGGTGACAAGAGTTCTTAGTTCTTTCATGACACAGTAACACTGCCGTAAGTCCAAAGGGCACTTTAATGTCAACCACAAACACTTAGAAGACAGTAAAATTATGAAAAAGTGGACTGCAACCAAGCGTGTTGACACCAACAGCCAGGAGTGGCGTGGAGCCTGGGCACCAGCTGGCTCTCAGCAGGGTCCACCCTGCATATCAGTCCTGCTCCTCTATGAAGAAAAATCCTGTGGAACACGAAAGAGCAGCCTGCAGGTTTGGAGGGTCCTGGGACAGCACTGTCACCTGTTCCCACTCCTCTCTGATACTGACAAAGTGCATCATTTAACTACCCTGGAAGAATTAATTTTCTTGATATCAGTGGGGCTTAGAATCAACGTCCCATTTCTGAATTTTCCAACTTGTCCAACTCGTCCATTTGACAAGATGCTAGGAGCTGACTTCTTGGATCTCCTGTGGTGATGGTAAGAGAAAGGTGCCAGGCAGTTAGAGATAGTAGGAACAGAGCCTGAGGCTTCCCTGGCCCCACCATAACTGCCTTGGTCTCTTGCTTCAGGAAGGTGTGGAATGTCACCTCCCTGCAATGACCTCCCGCCCGCCCCCCAGCAATGTTCTATAAACTCCACCACATCCTCTTTACAGGTCTTGCTAGCACCAGAAATCACCAATTTGTGTTTTCATGCTGCCATGCCCTTTAGGAACGGGCCCCCGTAGGTGACTATGCCTGGCACAGAGTGGGTGCTCAATTGACAAATCACTGTTGTGAGAAAGGGCTAAAATGAAGAGCCCAGTGTGAAGCACAGCACCCAGACAAGGAGGGAAACCCTCACCCAAAGGTAAGACAAGTACCATGCCCCTTGCCCGCTATTTCCCCATTTTGCATCAAGCTGCTCCACTGTGAGCGTGTGACATGTCAGGCCAGCCATACTGACAGGCTTTCTCAAGAGGGAGGCAAGTCTGGTCAGAAATGCCAACCTCAGCTTCTCACGAGTCACCGGAGGTGTCTAGACTTTAATAGAGACCAGAAAAAGATGCTGGATTCAGTTCTGATGCAGTTAGCCAATTTGGGGCAGTTTCCTAACCTACCTCCTCCTTATAGGCCCAAGGAAGTATCTGAGAGGGCTAAGGAGCTGCACACACTCAAGGCGCCATGTGGGAACCAGCCATAGGCTTGGCCAGTGACAATCCAACATCTGTGGCCATTACTCACCTGTCCTCCTGTCCTTTCCTCTTCTTTTTCTTGAAAATGTCTGTGTCCCGGGCCTAAATTAACATTGAAGACAATATGTCAGTAATAGAGCGTGAATATTCAAAACCAGGGCAGTAGATCTTTGACAAAAAGCCACATAAATGTCACTTATTTTAAATATTTTCATGTACGTATATTAAACACTAGCTAGCCAAAAAGTATCACCCTAAATCCTGTTACAGAATGTGACAGGCTATCAGGATCTGGTGGTGGATACCTGACTCTGTACTCTGAAGGCAGAGGCAGAGGAGTGACAATTCTCAGTCAGCCTGGGCCACACAGTGAGACCCTGTCACAAATCCCTAAGGTTTTGGTTGTAGCTTCCCTCACTACCATGAGCCCTTGGGACAACCACAGCTGAGCACCAACACCTACTGAGCACACGGTGGCCATAACAGACAGACACTGTGGCAATAATAAGCACCCTTTGCCTCAAAGCCAGCCTCACCTTATCCATGACCAGGCCAGATGCCTCAGTAGGCATGATGAAGCTCAGCTGTTATAACTGGGTGAGAGGGGTTAATAGGCAATGCTGGTGTACCGACTGCTTGGCAAGCTATGACTGTCAGCGGGCCAGCCATGAGGCAGCTCCCCACCCCCATGCTTAACAGAGTAAAGTGCAGACACACCACACCCACCGCTCTCTTTTCTTCTTCCAGTGCTGCCTTTTTCTCTTTGATTTGTTTCTGTAAAACCTTGTAATTCACATAGCTATTTTTGGGAGGCTGAAAGGAAAGAATAAAAACACACCATCCGTCTTTCTTATACAAACAATACAAGAGCAAAGCAGTCCCATGCCTCCGTGCTGCCCTTTCCCCCTCCCGGCCACAGCAGGCAGCCTCTCACCTTAGCCCCTAGCATGATTGCCCGTTCCCGTTCCAGGACTCTCTCTTTTCCTTTGCCATAGCCGGTGATCCCGAAGCGGTGTACTTCCAAACGAGCCTATTGACATACACTAGTCAGACCCAGGACCCCAACAGCTCCCCAGCAGCCTTTCAGCCGTGGCTGAGGAACCACTGTTCCCTCAGTGTATCCTCTTGTTTAATCTCATAGCTGAAGCAATGGGTTATCTCTGCATGAACCAGTGGTGGTGCTGGGATTGATGGGATGCTCACCACCAAGCCAGTCCCAGAGGGGCAGCCATTTAGATGAAAGCACTTCTTCAAACATGCTGTCCACACGAGGAAGCTGACTCCAGCAGGTCAAACACAACCGCTTTCTGAAGAGGTAGTCACCAGTACCGACTCTTGGTTGCTGAGTGACTTCCTCTTGTCCTTTTCTTGGGCATCTTACAAAACTTAAAACACTGTGGATGCACGTCCCTGTCTTTCTGACTTGCTACTGCGACACTGGCCATTGTGCTATGACCCTGTGCCAGTAATTCAGTCCCATAAACATTGTCAGACTAGGCTTACCACTTCGCTAGCCTTAAGACAAGACTCTTTGCAGAAGGCTGGTGCTGTGTTAAAGCTGTCAGTTCAGAATCAATGACGCAAACCTTAAAAAAGGAACTAAAAACTCAAAATGCTTACCTTTTCTAGGTTAAATTCCTGAATACCCATATCTTTTTCAAGGGCTCTTGTTTTATTCTGAAAAGAAAACAAATTCTTATCAGAAATGACCAGTTAGCCAGGTATGGCAGCACACACCTGTAATCTGAAGAGAAAAGCAAGATGTTTGCTACAAGTGTGAGGCCAGCCTGAACTACATTATGAAATCTTAAACAACTCTGTGCGTATATATATAAAATAAAAATTAAAAACAAAACAAAACAACCCCTCTCAAAAGTTCGTCTTTAAAAACATAAACCAATTCCCCCACCTCCATTAGTGGGTTAATGAGATGACTCAGCTTTGGGAGAAGGCAGTCTCCACACGCCTCATAACCCGAGTTTATTCCCTGGGTCCAGCATGGCAGGAGAGAACTGACTCCCTCAGGTTGTCCTGACCTCCACATAGGTGTATCATGGTGCCCACTACCCCATTCACAAATAAAATGGAATAAAAACCTAGGCCAACTTTTGATATTAGAGTGGGTGGGTAAGTAAACACTTTTTTTCAAATGACGGCAGTTTTAAAAATAGTAAGAACTTACTCACTTTGGTTAGTATGAAGAGCCTCAACTAAATGACTCTCCTAAAACCTGACTCCAAGGGAGCTCAGAATAAAGAGGGTGAACCAGATAAGCACTATCATGACTATTTGGAAATGACCTGGGGAGGTGTCTTCAGGTCTGATGATGCATCTGGCTCCTTCCACTGGTCTTACCAAAGGCCACAGAACCCAAGAAACCTGTATTCTATCTCCCAAGCAACAGCTAAGGAAGCCAGAGAGCCTGGGGTCAGAACCTGACCAAAGGCTCACTTCAGATCCACAATCCTTTATCTGAATGGTCAGGGTCAAGGTCAAGTTCTGCCTGTAATACTGAACACTGAGAAGCACAGAACCTTCCGGTGGACTGGAAACCCATCAGCACACACCTCCATGACAGCTAGGGGCACATCTCAGAGGAAGAGACTTGCCTGTGTATACAAGGCCCCTCCTTGTTCATTCTTAGCACTGTGCCAAACAGGGGAAACAGAAACCATTTTTGAGAAGCCTTATGAAGTTTGTCGGCCAAATAAATGTGCATTAATTTAAAGAAGCAAACAGAACCCTGTCAGGTTATGCTCACAAGCTCTCTGAGTGGTATATATGGTGAGCAGTGCAGTTAACTGCAGACCAGCAACATCACTCAGCAGGCACCAGGCTCTTTTGTGCAGCAAACACTTAGGGGAATCAGGTTTGATGATTCAGTGAGGGGATTCAGTGACGCAAGCAGGGGCCAGCATCTGCATGTGGGGAGCAATGGCAATGGCAGAGGCAGGTCCTAAGCAGGGTGTGGGGATGGGGATACAGGGCCCCTTCTCTTCCATCCTTCATTCCTGCTTTCTGTCCCCACCTTTTTGTTCTGAAACACCATCTCTCTATGTAGCCCAAGCTGCCCTTGAACTCAGAGATTTGCCTGAAGGTAGGATTAAAGGTGAGTACAACAACTGTGCCCTGCTCTGGTCCCTTTTCAACTAGGCCATGAAAGAGCCTAAGATTCAGAGTAACGATAATAGGGACTGAATAACTTGAAGGAAGTGAGGACAAGCCCACTGACACTGCCCTAGGAGCCAAGTGCCATCTGAATGGCTTTAGGCTACCTGACATACTCATTGCTTAAGTGCCTAACAAAGTCCTTCCTCTCATGAAGCGATACTCCCATTAAAAATCAGTTTCTTTCATTTGCTCCGCAAGCCCCAATCTAGGCCACCCAACTTCAAACCCAGAATGCTGAGGGGGACCCTCACTCACTGTGTTGGTTATAATTCATTTGCCATCTAGGGTCAGAACCCTGAAAACAAGAGTCAGATCACCTCCTGCCCCCACTGGAAATATCAAGGCTCTCCACACACAATTGATTTTTGCTTTGCTTTGTCCCGTTTCCATTGGGAGGACTTCATCCTGCAGTTCAGGCTGGCCTAGGCTATGCAAACCATGGCTGGTTTGACTTCATGGTAATCCTCCTGAGTTCAGGGATTATAGGCACAAGACATCATACCTGACTGTCTTCACGTACTTCACAGTACAAAAACCCCACGGTTGCCTCTAAGACCTGGGAAGGGCTGGCTTCCCACGCTTATGTGCATCATCATACCATGGTCCCTTCTGTTCCACTCTACTAGTCTTCCAGCTCTCTGAACCAGTCAGGTGCCCTGCATGGGGCAGGGGCATTGTTGGCAAGGCTGTTTCTCCCGCCTATGAGGCTCTCCTCCTCCCCTTCCAAGTACCATTTAATACCGAGCATTACCTGCACAGGGCCTTTATCCCTTGGCTGCTCTACCTAGAGTAGGCTTTGTCTGTTCCTCTTAGAACCCTACTTGTTTCTGTGTTGGCAACTCTTTATCTTTATAATTTTATAACCACAGAAGATAGCACAGCATTCACACATTCCACTGCTGGTCTTGGGACAGCCAGGTAGTAGACACACAACGACTTGTAGAATAAAGAAACAATTATCTAAGTTTCCTTTGAAAGGACTTCTATAGTCACAGCATCAAAAGCAGGGAAGCTTGGGGAGTGCATTTGTAGGTTAAGACATTTGGACTAGAGCAGCACTGGGATGGTGCCATGTTCCTAGATAAGCCATTAAGCCTGTGACGATGCATGACGCAGCTTCATTGTGGAATTTACGGCATGGGTCTAAGATCTGGGGAAAACGTCATTTTCTGAGTTTAGGTAGGGTCAGACAGCTGGACTATTTCCAAAATTCACCACCTCCTCCGTTCTTGAGTTCTTCAATTCCGTGAGTGTTTAAGGGGGTTCATCACCAGTCACTGCCCTGCCACCTGCCTTTTGGAATGCCTTAAGATGGTGACCCTGCTTTGAGCAAACAAGGCCTAACTAATCCTCTGCCATACCACTCTTAGCATGATTACCTTGTTGGTCTCACCTACTGAATTCTCCCCGTTTGCTTGGCAACCCCATACCCCTGCACATCTGTACCCAGTTCATTACAGCCTTTGCATAGGTGTATGTGTTTCTACAGGGCTCACCTCTCTCCTTCACTGTGTACACATTTTCAAAGAGTGGAAAGCAACTAAAACATGAAAAATGTCATTAAATTTAAGAAGTTCAAAACACAGGTGTTCATGAAAAAAATCCAAGTACAAGAAAAAGACTCTTGCAGTGGGAAGAGACAACCTGACAGCCTGCAGGCATTCTATTATGAAGGGATGGGGAAATCCAGGCTCACATGATGCCTGGCCCAGTCTATTAATAGGAAAACTTTCCACTCATAGGAGGGCAAGAGTAAACGCAAGAGGAAAGGGCACAGAGATAGGTCGCATTAGTTTTGAAACCTGATTAACACTGAAAATAATGCTTTCCTACATTCCCACACCATGGCACAACAGAAAAGACATACCCTCATATGCTTCTAAAGTTAAAGGAAATGGCCAAGGGCCGTCCCTTGGCCCACCTACGACAGGGCCCAGTGCTGATAACTGAAGAGTGAGAAGCTGACCTAGCATCCTAAAGTAATAGCAGGTTGACTGATCGTAGCCTAGTGTCCAAATAATCTGAGAAAGAGCTGTGAGCAAGCTAGGTATGAAATGGCTTTTAAATTCAAAAGCACTAATGGATTTGCTTGTGTTTTGGAGTAGTGGGTAACAAACTCAGGACCTCCTGCATGCGAGGCAAGGGCTACATCTCTGAACCCCTTAGTCCAAGGAATGCTGTTTAAAACAATAAAAATGTGGCAAAATGGGCATCAACACACATTTATATACCCATAAGAACAATGCTGAACTGTAGCTATCAAAAAGATAATGGCCTTGTCCTAACCTCAGAAACCTGTTTATGGGACTGGAAAAATGATCGCAGGGTGCAACTAAGGCTCTCTAGAGGCGAGAAGCACCCTGGATCCTGGATTTAGAGTACTGGGGGTGGGGGAGAGAGACTGGAACTATGGGCTTAGACCCATGCGGCTAAGAAGTATGTGAAGGCAAGTCAGAGACGATAGTTATACCACCAGGAGCCATGAGGTGCGTAGAGCCACCCTGTTAGAGGACAGCAAGGATTAGCTAGTCCTAGAGTCCTCAGAGGGAACATGGCCCTGCTGTACGTGGCTTTGGACTTCTGACCTCTATACCTGCAATAATAATAATAATAATAATAATAATAATAATAATAATAATAATAATTATTCTCTGTTGCTTCTGAGACACTATGTGGTAATTTGACATTCCATTTCCTTTTTTGATAGGTGAAGGTTTATGAGGCACAAGGAAGGCTAAAGAAAGGTCTGTGTCTGGATTTTAGCGATGAATTTGAAAAACCCGTTAGTATATTCTTGCTGCAAGGAAATGGGTGGGTGGGAGGAACAGAGAAGACCATTTGTAAAAGTAACCACTTTACCTTAAAAGGAGAGTGCTGCCCAGGATCGTGAGTTCATGGAGCAGGGCTGTTTTTGTCATTGCTATGCCCTAGATCAGTTGCTGGCACCGAGCAAGAAAGGCACAGAGAGAACTGGCTTTCTTCTGAGCACTAGCAACCAAAAGGCTTCTAAGGAGGAAAGGTTAGCTAAGCAGGCCTGGGCTTATCAAAATCTGAAACTCTTTTTTTTTTTTTTTTAGGGAGGTCAGGGTCTCATCATGGAGCCCCGGCTGTCTTGGAACTCACTATGTAGACCAGGCTGTCCCTGAATTCACAGAGACCGGACTGCTTCTGTCTCTCCCAGAGTGTTGAAATTAAAAGTGTAAACCGTCATGCCCGGCAAACTTAAAATAGTCTTGGCTCCTTGATTTGCAGCTGGCTACCTCCAGAGCACTGAACAATTAATAGTCTGCTGACCAGAGTGTTTTTGTATACCTAAGGCCTCAAGGCACGAATGCCCTAAATTTACCCACCACTTACACCAACACTGAGATTTATTTATAGTCAGTGCCCAGTTTGCTCTGGGTGACTGGGTTTTGGAACAGTCAGTCAGCCTGTCAGTTCACACATGGATGAATCCTATGAGTCATTTACTAAATGCTGGAGCCTGAAGGTAGCCCTGGGGCCTCAGTCACCTAAAGCACCCTTATCACACCGGTATAGACCAGCCGGTTCATTCATTACCTTTGCCTGCTCATCTTGCTCTGACTTTGGTTTTCTCTTTTTACTTTTGCTTTGAAACTCCACCACTTCCACTAGCTTGCTGGTGTTCTTTCGGGGGGAGAGTGATGCTGGGGCTGCAGTAGCAACGGGGACTTCTGGTCCTGACCGGGGAGCTGAGGGGGCAGCAGGAGCAGAGTGCAGCTCTTCTCTGAGCTCCTTGAAAAAGCTGGAAGCGCTCTTCCTCTGGCCTCTCACAAGGGATCCAGGCAGGGGGAGTGGCTCTGCTGTGGCACCTGCTATTGGCTCCTCGGCCCTCTTTTCTTTCTTCTTTTTGGTCCTTTTAGGCGCTGTTTCACCTTCTGTCTCTCCTGTGTGTTCCAACATAAAAAATAAAAATGTAAAAAGCATTTTGGTTTTAGTTAGCACCGATACCAAGTGAATGTCACTGTGCATATGGCCCGTTTGTAGACAGGCACTTATTTGTACAAATAAAGAAACAAACTGTTAGGGGCCAGAGTGTTCGCTGCCAGGCCTGAAGACTTAAGTATGATCCCCAGGACCCACATGGTGGAAGCAGAGAACTTACTCCCATAAATTGTCTTATTCCAACATGGTGGGGGTGCCAGCCACATACCCATAAAATACCCCCCCACACACATAAATAAATGTAATTTGAAAATAAGAATGCAACTTAAATTGTTTTTCTTCCAATAAGATGTTTTTGTACAATTTTTAGAAAGCAAAATGCTGTCTTTCTTGCCTAGGTGGCTGTATGTGTATCTCTGGCCTGTATTAATGCAGTTGCTCTAGTCTTCACACTTGCTCCTTACTTAGTGGCACCAAAGTCATAGTTCCCGGGATTGTAACTCACAATTTGCTCATTCGCTGTATTAAAAACATTTGCCTCTACACTGGTATTTCTTCTTATCACATTTGAGGGCTACGGATATGTCCCAGACTTCTTGTTTTCTTCTGGTTATGAATTAAAGAGAATCCAGGAAAACTGCCTTCATTTAAATATCTTTACTTTCTTCTATCTTGTTTGCTTCCTCTGCTCAGACTGTCAACAGAGACCTGAAATTTGAACCAGAACTCTAGGCCTCATTACTGACTTATATAGTATGAGCACAAGAGCTCTCTAAATATCAGCTGGGTACTCACACTGATTGTGTACGTGGAGCCAATTTAACTCTGGCAGTATGGCTATAAAAATGAGTCTGGGTCATTGGAGCAACTAACAATGAATTCCAGCATATGTAGACAAAAAAAAAAATCGTATTTAGGATTTTAAAAATTAGTCTTAAAACTTATGAAAGTCGAAGGTCAAGTCTTATCTGCTCTCCACTCCGTGGACACAGAGAACCTATTACACAGGGCGAATCAGCACAACAAAAATGTGATATTAGGCCCTAGGCCTTGAGATCCGAACTCTGAAGGGTAACCTTTAACAAGCTCAGTGAGCCCCTGGTGCATGTTTCTCTGTAGCAAAGAAATCAATGTAGGAATACATAAGGGTTGCTCTGACGGATAATGGGGAACTCACAAGTGCATGTACACCTGGTACGTTCTTCCACATTCTATTTTTAACCGTGTACGTGACCTTAGAATTTTGAGTAAACGCTCCAAAATAAACATAATACAGCATTTGCAGCATGTTTAATTGTAAAACTCAGGCAATTTATATGTGAGCTCTTCAGCCTGCGACTGTCCTGCCAAAGCGCCAGATAGTTGCCGGTTTTTTTTTTCTCCCCCGCACAGTGAGACAGAGTGTGAAAGGTTGCCCAAGATGTGGCTGAGGTTTCTGAAAGGGAGGTACAGCATGGGTAAGGTCAACCGGCACGACGCCAGGTGATCGGGTGACCCAGGCAGGCACCGGGTGGCCCGGAGTCCCGCCGTTCTCGGCTGCCTCCTCTAGGGAGCCACGCTCACCCAGGTCGTAGAGAGTCCGAAGCACGGCATCCAGTAGTGTCTCAGTGCCAGGAGACTCTACAGAGTCACATTCTTGCTCCGCCGCCATGGGAAATCTGCAAGGACCTCCAAATCCCGCCCACAACCCGCCACTTCCGCTTCCGGCACTTCAGCGCGTGCTCCACTGGGCCCTCCGCGGCCTCCGTCTTGGTTAAGATGGCGGCGCCTGGGGTCCCGTGCGGTGGCCGTACTCTGTGCCACCGCCCTGGGCGGATTGGAGCCGCCCCGTTCCAAAGAACCGCCCCTAGCCGCTGCACCACAGTCGCGTAGCAGACGAGCTCAGGCCCCGCCTGGGACGGCAACCGCGCCATGGACGTTCCTAGCTCTTCCACCTCCCGCTTCTCGGTCGGTTCTGCTAGCCCCGGCACTGTGCTCCTCTATGCGGTAGGCGCCTAGGGGACCGAGGCCCGGGGCGACGTCTCGGGAAAGAACAACCCCTCCTGACTCTTGTCCCCCAGCCCACGGCCCGTCTTAGCGGGTCCTGACGCCCCTCTGTGCGGGATTTGGGTACTGGGTTTGGTATCCACAGCAACCATGTGTCTGCGTTTCGTTAACCGTGTCTGCTTTTACAAGTTTCTATCCCTTTGCCGTGTCGGGCCTGGAGCTGTACACACCAACCCCAGGGGAGAATTGGAGGCTCCCGTGTCTACCGATGGCGTGTGGAAAGAGTTCTGCCCGTTGAGAAGCCAGCGTGCGGGCAGACGTAGCCTGAGAATTCTTGGCTTTCCACCTCCCGCCTCCCCACCACCCCGAAGTATTTTTGAGAGAAAAATATTCCGCTAGAATATGCGAATAGAGTCCCCCTCCCCTCTTTTAAGCACTTAATTTAGGAAGGCTTGGAACTTTTTTTAATTGCTGTCTTCTATTCGTTATTTTTCCACAAATTGTTGAATAGGACTCTGTTGCCACTAACTTCACTTCCAACTTGCCTCTACACCCCCCTTCCAGAATTAACTTCCTCTTATGGTTTTAACTGGTGGTTTTCAACCGAATGTTGGTCACTTACAATATTCATGAGCTTACATTATTTGTCATCAAGGTAAAAGCTTTGTAGCCCTTCACCCCATGTGATTGTACAATCCTGGGGGACACTTTATTTTTATCTTATGTGTATGAGTGTTTACATGCCTGTATGTATGTGCACTATGTGGTGTCAGGTTCATCAGAGGCCAGCTCTGGAAATCGAGTTAAAATTGTTGTGACCTACCACGTGGGTAGCGCTCTTAATGCTCTTAACCCTTTAGCCATTTCTCCAGCCCCGGAGAAATTTTCTAATAGCTTCTTTTTTAAGCAGTCTCTATGGTTTGTACTCTGGTTTGGCACTAGCTCTGAAGCCCTAAGCTGTCCTGGACCTTGCAAGCCTCATGCCCTAACCTCCAGAGAGCCAGGTTACAGGTCTACACCACCACTCTTGACAAATAATGTCTTTAAAAGGATATTTCCATGGCATGGCAGTTAACACCACTTTCTGATTTAAGTCCAGTGTAGTGTTAGTGTTAGAGATGTGAAAGGAGAGGGGGGAAAAAACTACATAAAAGAGCAAAGTAAACAAACTTTCTGGTTTCTAAGCGAATATTGTGACGTTGAGAATAGGACGGTATATTTCTTTCACTGTCCTTTAAGAAGTTTACATTTATGATTGCTGTGGACTGCTGCCTTAAAGCCTACGGCTGGAGCCTTTCTCATTGACTTCACCACACAGTTCTCTGAAATACTTCATCATTGTTTTGCAGTTTTGTTATTCTAAAGCAGGCATGTTGGGAAAAGGGATTGTTATGTGGATCCAATCAGGAAACTTCTTGGCCTTTAAATGGGTTTATGTGTGGGTTGGAATTCCCTTGTATGTATTAATAAAAAGGAGTTAGGGTTTTTTTTTTTTTTTTTTTTTACTTCATCTATGTTTTTGTTTTAATCATAAGATTTTCATCAACTTTCTGTGTGAATGACTAAGGTGCCAAAGCATTTTCACTTTTGAAGCTGGACAGCCCCCCCATTCTCCCCTTTGTGTTTTTGTTTGTTTGTTTTGGTTTTTTTGAGACAAGGTTTATTCTGTATAAGTTTCACCTGCCTCTGTGCCACCACTGCCTGGCTCGGTCACCTTTCGTGGTGGTTCTGGCTAATCTCTGTGACTGCACAGCTGATGACCATCGTTTCCTACTTGAGACTGCTTCTTTCACCACATTGCTAATTGTGCAATACTTTCAGTCTAATCTACCGGTAGTTCTTCAGTGATATTAAGACTGCTACTGCTGGCAAACATTAGCAGTGCCTACAGTCCCCTAGTTTATTCTCAGTGCTCAAAGACTGCTTTGCCTCTAAGGACACAGGAAGTGGTAAATGTAAACAACTAGTACAACTAAGTGGGATAAGTGAAGGCAATAACTAAAGCATGCATTGAATGTTGTTGGAGTCAAGGGAAGGGACATCTGGCTCATTTGGGGACTTAAGGCTTCTAAGAAATGATACTGAAATTGTTGCTGTAGTGTGAATTCTGGGAGATGGGGACTGTTGAAGTAATTATGTAAAAAAATTACTTCCTTGCATGTGTGGGCAAACTGATTAGAGAATAATAAAGAAAACACAGAATTAAGAACATAAGCAAAAGGCGTTTTCTAAAAGAATTCCACATATGCGTATTCATGGCTTTTATCTAGGGTTAAATCTGTGTTTATACTCTCTAGAAAGTCTAAGAAAACCATTAGATTTTTGGCATGATTATCTACATTAGTAATGCAGTTACTAACTCTGAGGACTGTAGGTAGGAAGAATCTCTGTGGGGAAGATGTATGATTTGTAAGTGTGGAGAGCAATTAAGACAAATGGCTAATGCAGGCAAGTGGGTGAAGCCCAATGAGGCTGGGAAGCACAAAGCATGATGGTTTTATGTGATACTTAGGACAGGAGATCTTTGACCCTGGGAACCACTTGTATCTAGGACTTGAGGAAAGTGGAGGCAGTCTGAAGTAGCCTGTTGGGTTCCTGTGGTTTGGTAACTGGGCAGACACTGATCTCTCAGTGATAGGAAGTACAGGGGAGGAACAGGTTTAGTCAGGTAGCAGAGCAGTTTCGGTCTGGGATGTAATATTGTTAGCTGTGGACTATCATGATCTAGACCAGATACATCCTAAGTGTTTAGGAGGCATCTAAGTAGAGTTAGGAATGTGGTACCCAAGCGAAAGAGGAGGGTGTACCAGAATGTGGATTTGGCAAGTCAGTGATAGGTAGGATATATCTGAAGCTAGACATGCACTCATCCCTTGAGATTTCGTGTGTGTGTGTGTGTGTGTGTGTGTGAGAGAGAGAGAGAGAGAGAGAGAGAGAGAGAGAGAGAGAGAGAGAGAGAGAGAGATGCCCAAGTGCACAATCCAGATCCCTAGTTGAGTGATGTGGGATGTCTTTCTTTATGTTGTGAATATCATTAGTTAATAAAGGGACTGTTTTGGCCTATGGCAGAGCAGCTTAGAAGCAGATGGGAAATCCGTGCATAGAAACAAGGAAAGAAGGGCAGAGTCAGGGGAGATGTGATCCAGCTGCCAAAGGAGCAATATGTAAAGGAACTCAAACCACTGGCCACGTGACAAGACAAATTAATAGAAGTGGGTTGAGTTAAGATGAGAGAGCTAGCAAGCAATATGCCTGAGCCATAGGTTGAACAGCATGTAATTAATATAAGTGTCTGAGTCATTTTGGGGGCAAAACAGCTGCAGATGGGTCTGAACCTTGGGACTAGGTCTGGGCCAGAAACTTTTTATTACAGTTGTTTATTAGAGTTCCAGTGAAAGGTCCAGATACTCAGGACCTCAGACTACCAGTTGCTCTTGCTCATTGGACTTTACCACCATGGCTTTGTATTTCTCAGGAAGGAAGAGTGCTGTCTTTTCAAAATGTTCATGTCCCTTTCTTGTGTGGCAGAACTTTGTATTGCTGACTCTCTATATCAAGGACATATCAAGGACTTCAAACATTTTGTGAACCACTTAGTATAAAGTACTTCCTCATTAACACCTGTTTTATCTTCTTGAGCTCTTTGAGTGGTGGGTCACAGCAGTTCTTGTACTGGCTGGCCAGAGCTGATTGTTAAATATTCATGGCATTTGTAAGCCCATTAGCAAAATATGGCCATTAATGAAAACAGAATGATAAGTCATTTAAATACATTTTATACAAAATAAGGTATTGCCAAACAGCATTTATCAGTTATTTACTGAACATTATTGTTATCTCTGTTTGGAAATTGCCCTCTTGGGGAAGGTGGTGTTGGTGAGGTCATTCTGGTGTGAGCTGGTATTGGTGGGCGTACACGTGCCACAGAGTACCAAAGCCTGGGCTCCACTGTAGGTCACTGACCACATACTGCCTGCCAGTGGAATTACTCAGTGACCTGATTTTGTCTGTCTTGACTAAAGGGCACATTTCTCTCTGGGTAGTGTCTGCTTGCCCTGTTACTACTGTATTCCCAGTCTATAGCAAGGAGCCTGGTTCACAGATAGCTCTGAGGGGTCATTTGCTGAAGATAAGCAGTGGAAAGGGAGGCTGTGGGAGGGCCCAAGATACAACCTGAGGTGGGGGATGTGCTTCATCCAGACCTTCCTACTAGACTCTCAATTGCACTGTGTTCCTGGGTAAGTAGACAATTGAATGTGTGTCCTTGCTGGCAGTAAGTACTGCTCCTGCATGCTGCAGTCCTTTACATAGGAGGGGCAGGTAGTGATGATCATGCTGACCTGGTTCATAAAAAGGGGCTTAGCTTTACAGGAACTAGAGAACCAAGGTGATGGGAGTAAAGGGGTGAGAAGGTCACTCAACCTACTTGCCAAGCTTTCTCAAAATATATATGCCTGGTCTTGATGCCTGTAAGTTCTTAATTGTCCTGGGCCCCGCTCTCAATGCATTTCCTTCTACTCCTGAGGCCACTGATGGGAAATTTCTAAGTTCTCCCTTGACCTTAACTTATGTAATAGTAGTTGCTGAGTCCAATAGTTGTTAGATATGTAGGTGCAGTGTGTGAGCACATATGTATTAGATGTGAATAGCAGGCAGAGAGGTCCTGAGCCAGGTGTGAGTGATTCTATGGGGAGTTCCTGAAATGATACTGCATTAGGTAGAGTAGAACAGTGGACTATCCAGATAGATGCCTACATGCCCAGGAGATGTCAGCAAGTCCTCTTGTGGCAGCACAGCACACTAACCAGGGAGTCAACAGTGAGTGAACTAGATCTCAGTGGACAGAAGGTCAGACACAACAGTCCTTATCTGACTCTGGAAGTGACTGGCCTTATTCTAAGCAGGTGGAACTCATTTAAGTTTCTTTCTGTCTCTCTCTGTCCGTCCATCCCATCCTGTGTCCTCTATGCCCTCCCCCAGGGTTTCTCTGTAACAGTCCTGGCTGTCCTGGAACTTGATTTGTAGACCAGGCTGGCCTTGAGCTCACTGAAATCTGCCTACCTCTGCATCCCAAGTGCTGGGATTAAAGCATGTGCCACAAAGTGAGGCATAACTTGTGTTTGAAAAGTTTACAGTTGACTGGCAGGATTGACTGAGGGTACATTTAAATGAAGGCTATTGAGATTATGAGTGCAAGCTGCTGGGTAGCCTAGCTGAGGGTAAGGCCCATGGATGCTGAGTAGATGCCATACTTTCTCAAAGGCCACAATAACAGGATTGTGTGGAATGGTGCCCAAGATGCTGGTTAGTAGTTAAGATTTCAGAAAAATAATCGTATTGTAGGAGCCAAGTCAAAAAGAAATAGGTTTTGGAGAAGTGTTGGGAATTCAGAATGTATGATGGGAAAAGAAAATCAGGTCCAAGATTTGGAAGCACATGTGATTAGTGTTTTAAGCTTGCTTTAGGGCGTGAAAGTGACTCGGTGGTAGAGCATTTGCCTAGCATGCATGCTAAAACCCTGGGTTTCATCTGTACCCTCCCCAACAACCCCCACCCCACACAAATAAGACAAAATGTGAGGGAACAAAGCAACAACAAAAACCCACCAGCAACAAAGTCCAGTGGAATAAGTGAGTGTGCCCAGCAACTGAGAAGGTGAGAGACGAGGGCTAGAGGAGGTGAGCTATTCAGCCTGTGAGAAAGAGAAAATATTTTCCTAGTTTTGAAAGGGTAAACTCCCCCAGATCCAAAGCCACTGAATTGGAGGAAGGAGGTAGATTTTTCTGCCATTGATGAGAGAGCACTGAATCAAATTAAAAGTAGGGAAATTTCATTGGCAGTAGAGAAAGAAGAATAGGAAATTCTGGCCCAACCAAAGCAAAGACTTAACGCTGAAAAGGCTGTGTGGTTGTGTTTAAGATTAACAACATTAAAATAGAAGACAGAAACAATAGGAGAAACTTAAATGACAAAGAGGGGTGTTTAGGACGCGAAAATGCTTAGGAACAAGCATTTCTTAGAGTGAGCTCTATGTTAGATTTGTGCTTTTTCTGCATTTTCTGAATTGTTAAGTGAGCACAACTCACTTTGGCAGCTCAAAAAATGTTAGGAAATATGGTAATTATGTAACAACTAAGCTGTTTTAAAGCAGTATTTAATATAGGGGAATACAGATAAAAAGAGCTAAATTATATCTGACATGGTCCCTGTTTTTTAATAAGACATACACATATTTCTATAGGTGTAAATAAAAAACAAATGGAGACTACTACTGAGCTATAATGCTGAGTGCTTCATGTTGCCATAAACAAACATGGCAATTTGTGTAAGGAGCCAGATGTCACCAAGCTATGTCTCTGCTGTTTGAAAGCTGAGGGCTTCCCAGGAGGCAGGTGACCCTGAGCCTTGGGTTTCCTATGGACTGTGAAGACAGCTGCTCAGAGGCTGTAGTAGAGATAGTTCTTAGGCATGTCAAGCTCTCAGAATAGACCTGGCACCTAGTAGCTGGCATTGTTCACTATGATCATTATCATCACTACTAATTACTTGGCCAGGAAAGCACTGTTCTAAGAGCACCCCTGTACTCTCTGAATCCAGTGCAAGGACTTGCTGGATGGAAAAGGCCCCACAAGAGCTGAACATGGGATGAATAGAGCAGACTGCTTATTTAATTTGACATATTTTTGTTTTGAAACAGTCATGTACGATAGGCTGGCCTTTTCCCCCACCTGAAAGGCAAGGACTATAAGTCTTTCATCACCACACCCAACTTGGTTTGAGGCTTCTAATATTTTGATTGATTGATTGCTTGCTTTTTTAGAGCTAAATAGAGGCAGACAAAATAAGCTTGTCGGAATGATACTGAGTTTACAAAGATAACCATCAGAAATATGCTGGTCAATAGACCACGGCCTTTGCTCAGTGGTAGAATGCATGTAAAGTAGGTAAATGGCCTTAGGTTCAGTCTCTGCTCCAACAAAAGAAAAACAGGTTTCTATTCTTGGTGGCGTACACCTCTAGTCCCAGCACTTGAGAGGTGGAGATGAAGTCCCAGCACTTGAGAGGTGGAGATGAAGATTAGGAATTCGAGGTTGTTTTTGACTACATGGAGAGTTTGAGGTCAGCTGGGGCTACATAAAGCTCTGTCTAATATTAATAAACAATAATTTGGGGCCATAATAAGTAATAATAGTTATTGTACAAATTTTAATTAGTAGCGTTATAATAAAAACCTGGAGCCAGATATTGGGGCAGATGCTAAAAGATCTGAGAGACAAAGAAGCCACAGCCACTTCTCACTTAGACAACTCCTCAGAGGAAAGGGGAAGACCCTGTCTCTACACATCATCCGGACTGAAGGGGTGAAGCACAGGTGGTGAACTCCTGTCTCCTCCTGCCTGACATTTCCTTCTCTGCCCAGTCATAACACTTCCTTTCTCAAACTTCTTAGTGCTGGGATTAAAGGCGAGTATGCTTTCCACTTACTGGGAGCAGAGGCAGAGATCCCAAGTGCTGGGATTAAAGGCGTGTGTCACCACTGCTTGGTTCTGTTTGTCTTTTGGGCTGGATTAATCTCATGTAGCCAAGCATGGCCTTGAACTCACAGAGATTCAGATGGGTCTCTGCCTACAGAATACTAAGATTAAAGATTACCTGACCTCTGTGGCTGTCTCTGCCCTCTGATCTTCAGGCAAGCTTTATTTGACACACACTATATCACCACAATAATTTAGTATCAACTTATTGATCATGTTGTATTGCGTGAATTCTGTTTGGTAAATAATGAAAACCTGGAACCAGATATTGGGGGAAACTGGAATATCAGAGAGACAGAAACAAACCACAGCCATTTCTCATCAGCCAACTTCTCTTAGGCCTGCCTCCATGAAATCCTCTGATTCCAAACCTCTCTCTCCTTAGCCCAGGGAAGAAATGTCCAGGAAAACTGCAAAACCTCTCTTCTCCTTTGTCTGCCCCCCCCCCCCTCTCTTAACTTCCTCTTTTCACATTTCTAAAGCTAAGAGGTTAAACGTTTAGGTCATCACTCCCTGACCTTCATGGCTTGGCTCTGTGGTTGACTTGTACTGTCTGATATTCTAGACTAATTTTTTAAGAATATATTATCAATGGTGTTGACATTTTTTTTCCCTCTGTCTAGGAATCTAATATTAGAATACTCTTGCTCAGGTGTTGTGAAGTAAACATTTGAGTGGAGGGAAACCATAGTAATCCGCCCTTTCTCAATAGGCACTCACTTTCTCCCCTCCTTTCTTCACAGAAAGAGCTCAAAAAGTGGGATGAGTTTGAAGATATCTTAGAGGAGAGGAGACATGTCAGTGACTTTAAATTTGCCATGAAGTGCTACACACCTCCCCTGTATAGAGGAGTCACTCCCTGCAAGCCAAGTGATATCAAGTCCATTGTTCTCAATTCTGAAGAGATTGACTATGTCATAAAGCAGGTAAGAACATTGTTCTTCGGGCACAGCTAGCCTCCTCCACTGTAAGCAGGCCCTTTTCCCTGAATTTATTTTATCTTCTCAAATATGAAGGTTTAGCTACTGACACTCAGATGTATGCTGTCATTTTGTTAAGACATGGTGCCAATGGTCTAGTAAAATATGAGACAGTATGGTAGTGAAGAGTCCACAATTTGAGGGTGCTAACTAGTTATGACCAAAGCTAACATAGTGTAGAGTGTAGAGAAGGTTTTGTTTTTAACACTGACAGACACTCCTGGTCTTCCTAGTGAGGGGGGTGAAGAGAGTTCTTAGCTGAACAGATCACTTCAGACCTCCACATTAACATGTCTTGAGAAGCTCCAAGGAATCCTGTGTCACCACGTGTCAGTTGCATTGTTATGTTGGGTTTGGGATACTGTATCAGTAGCTTTTCAAGAAGCCCACACACACCGGGAGCCACGGTTTGTTTTCAGAACAGGAGGTCAAAGAGAAGGTTCATATAGGATGCTGAAAGTTGTTCAGCCTGACCAGCAGTGGACAGAAAGGTGGTAAAATGCAGAACTCCAGAAGTAGGTGGGGCTCAACAGGGGCTCGGAAGCTGCATGGAAGGACTGGGTCTCCACAGTGCCATGCCTTCAGACAGACTGCGCCATACAGATAGGGCCAGGAGCACTGTTCTGGTTTTACTTGAGATGTGGATTTTGACCCATGTCCTTAATCCCTGTGCTTTGCTTGGCCTCTAACATCATGGAGATGTTATCAGTTCTCTGTGGTTAGGCCTATTTCATAATGGAAGACAAGTTTCCTCACCAGTTAACACTCAGGGACAGTGTTATAGAATACCCAAGGCATTTTTGCATTAAGTTTACTCCAGTCAGGCATAGCTGGATTGGATGAACTGGGTTATCAGGTATACATCATCATGTAGAAGCACTATGGCATCCTTACATAAAAGTAGGGAGCACAGTCTGCATGTGCCTAGACTAAGTTGGTATGTATAGATGGTGGAGCCTATTGCTTCTTGATCTAAGTTGAGCAAAACATAAGATTGAATCAGCAAGAAAGAAAATGATTCTGAGGAGGTAGTGGTGGCATATGCCTTTGATCCCAGCACTTGACAGGCAGAGGCAAGCGGATCTGTCTACAAAACAAGTTCCAGTCAGCTAGGACTGTTACACAGAGAAACTGTGGGGGGAGAGAGAGAGAAAGAGAGAGAGAAAATGATTGTTGATTCCGATTAAGTATTCGATGCCTGAGGGTATCCCTAGAGAAGGTGCATACTGCTTATTTGTTTTGCTTTGGTTACTTTGACATGCTAGGAATGGAACCCAGGGTTTCTAACACAGTAGGTAAATGCCCTACAACTAAGCTGCATTTCCAGCCCTTTTTATTTTCATGTGCATGGGAAGAGACTTTGAGATAGTCTTGTGTAGCTCAGCTGGCTCTTTAGTCCTTTTGTTTCTACTTCCTCAGGGCTGAGATCACAGGTGTGCATCACCAGCCTGACTTAGAGTAACTTTTTCCTTCATGTATAGGTAGGTGTATACTTGAATAATAAATAATGTACTATAGGAAGTACCTATACCAGTAGCATGATTGTTTATCTTTATGAAGCATTGCATGCTAGGCATAATTATTTGGGCTCTGTTTTCTGTGGGTTGCCACTCACTTGAGTAATGTTGGCTGTGACACCACCACAGCTGTGATGGCTGTGGATGATGGGAAGTTTTCAATGCCATTGTAATCTTACAGAATCATTTTCATTGATGTATGTGCTTAGCTGTTGACCAAAACCAAAACTCTTCACTGTGTGGCACCTGGCTTTTGTAATCTGGAGCCTGAGCTCATCTTTTTGTGATCATAATCCCAGTGCCTCTTGTGTGGTGGACATTGAGTAAACCTCTTTAAACTGATAAGTGAAGGAGCATACCTTGACCCATTTACAGATGGATGCAGCAGGACCGGGACATGACCCAACTCTCCTCAACTCTTACTCATTCTCTTCTCTTTTTACTCCATCTTCCTCCCATTCCTGTCTTAAAACTTTAAGAGCAACCCCCTCACATGCACACACCACCTTTTCTTGGCTGTTTTTCAGTTGATTGATTTGTTTTATGAGCCAGTTTCTCGGACTTGTAGCTCAGGTTGGCCTCTGGTTCCTTCTGCTTCCAGTTCCTAATTGTAGGGATTTCAGACTTGAATGACTACACCTGGCCCAGGAAAGCATTTTTGTTTGTTTGTGTTTCTTTGTTCTGTATTGATTTCTTGCTTGAACTTTCATCTCCTGATTGTCATTGGCACCTTCCCCCTCCTGTTTATCTAATCCTTAGGTGACTCAGGCTGATGGAGAATCTTAGTTTGCTGAGTCACTGTTTGAGACTACCTATTGAGTAAAATGAAGGAGCTTTGTAAGAGGTGATAGTTATCCAGCCCCTCCTTCCTGGGCTGTGAACTGAGGGCAGATCAGGAGCAGATAAGGGATGAGGCAACACTGTGTGTGTGTGGGGGGGGGGGAGAGTGTGTGTACAGTGCCATGTGGATTCTCTTTGAATTTCTAGTCCTTAAACCTGCTTAAATTGAATCATTTTTCACTGAACATGGCAATATACCCCTGTAGTCCTGGCAGTCAGGAGGCAGAAGTGGGAGGATGGTGAATTCAAGGCCAGCCGTCCTTAGTGGAGAAACTGCCTAAAGCAGGACAAAGGATGACATAACATTTACTGTTGTGTCAGGTCTAGTCAAGAAGAGCACACACCATCTTTGAGTTACATCACAGGGTCCGTTTGGAATTATCACATTGGTTTGAGTATCTGGGTTCTGTTTTTCAGAATTCATCCCTGCTCTGCCTTCCTTTCAGCTTTCCAGGGAGTCCCTCACATCTGTCGATACCCTCCGAGAGGAAGCCAGTGCAATCTTGGAGGAAATGAGCCACAAGCTGCGTGTGGGTGCCATTCGGTTCTTTGCCTTTGTCCTGAGCAAAATTTTTAAACAGATTTTCTCAAAGGTCTGTGTGAATGAAGAAGGCATTCAAAAGGTGAGGATTGCTGGGACAGACATTCTTGTCCTCATCCTGTTGTATAATCGATTTTAAGACAACCCACTTGGACTGAGTGCTGAAGGTAGGCTGTCAGGCATCCACTATGGGCTCAGGGAACATGCTGTCTGCAGCTTGGCCTTCCTTTAATGTCAGACTTCACATGTTACAAAAGGAACAGAAAGAGGTTTTGTCTGCTGATACAGATTTTTCTCCAGTATTTCCACTGTCATCTACTGTGCTGGTGTGATTTTCCTGTGAACAGACCTTCTAGGATGTGGTGGTCAAGGTCTATTAACTTGGCTATAACACTTGGCATAGGCCATACTGCCAGTTATATTCTGTGTGGATTCCTTCCCTTCTTCCTTAGATGTCTTTATTTACTTACTTATTGACAGGATCTTTAGCTCATACTGGCCTTGAGCTTCCCATGTAGCCAAGGATGACCACCTTGAATTTCTGATCCTTCTCCCTTCATCCTGCATAACAAGCATGTTCTACCTCAGCCTCTCATGTTCTGGAATTGCAGATGTGAGCCACCTTGCTCAGCCATGATTTGCATTTCTGCTCTCTGATTTAAGCTGTGTTTTTAGTCATATGACAACTGAAATTCTTGAAATTCTGATTTTTTTTTTTTTCCAAGCTACAACGAGCTGTCCAGGAGCATCCTGTAGTCCTGCTGCCCAGTCATCGGAGCTACATTGACTTCCTCATGCTGTCTTTTGTTCTGTACAACTATGATCTACCTGTACCAGTTATTGCAGCGGGAATGGGTGCGTATATGGTCTTCATCTTGTTCTTAACCTGTACACACTTACTGATGGTAAGAGCACTAAAGAATTTGAAGGATACCAATAGCACCTTTGCTGGGTCCCTCTCTCCCATGGTGTGGTGGCCAAGTTTGGACCCTGTGCTGTACAATCCCATGTCTTAGCAGATTTGGAGAAGCATCTGTGCACATGGGATTCTTTGGCTTAGGTTTGAAAAGGGAGGCTGTCCCACCTTGTCATATTTCCTACTTTTTAAGATTTTGACAGTGTAGTCCTACTGATCATTCTTGATCAGTTTTGGTAAGAATGCATATGGCATGAAGTCTTTCTTGTTTAAGTTTGCAATTTTAGACGCCCTGCGCGCATTCATATTGTTGCACCTCCATTGTTCCTGTCTACCCCAGAATCCTTCACAGCTTGCAAAACTGACACTAATGACTATACTTTGATTTTTCTCCTCCGAGAGGCAGCCACATTCTACTTCCTGTCTCTGCAGCCACACAGTCTGTGTACTTCATATACTCGAAATTGCCTATGCACCCTTCTGTGACTGACTGATTTCATGTAATATGATGACCTTAGTGTTGTAGCATGTGCTTGGATTCCTTTCCCTTTTAAGGCTGAGTGATCGTCCATTGTGTGGCTGTACCACATTCATTTTATCTGTTAGCCTGTCTGTGGAAGCTTTATCTGCTTCTGTCATTTGGCTCTTTCAGCTAACATTGTGTCTTAGTTAGGATTGCTAATACTGAGATGAAACAAACAGTCTGGGAGGAAAGGGCTCATTTCGTTCACAGCTCCATGTATCAGTTCATCAAAAAAGCAATGAGGGAAGAAACGCAAACAGGGCAGGACCCTGGAGGCAGGATGAGGCAGAGGCCATGGAAGCTGCTGCTTACTAGCTTACTCACTGGCTTGGCTCAGCCTGCTTTCTTATAGAACCCAGGACCACCAGCCCTGTGATGGCATCATCCACAGTGGGCTGGGCCCTCTCACATTAATAACTAATTAAGAAAATGCCTTACAGCTAGGTCTCATGGAGCCATTTTCTCAGTGAAGGTTCCTTCCTTTCAAATGACGTTAAGTCAAGTTGACACAAAACTGGCCAGGACACACTGTTATGAATGTGGGATTTAAAAATATTTACTTATTTTGGTGCTGGAAATAGAATCCAAGGCCTCAGGCATGCTAGACAAGCCCCTTTTTATGAATGCTGTTTCCACAATTGCTATGAACATGGAGTACATGTGTGTGTTAGGGTTTCTAAGCTGTGATAAACACCATGATTATAAACAACTAGGGAAGGAAAAGGTTTATTCTGCTTACACTTCCCCATCATAGTCTGTCACTGTGTGAACTCATAGGGAACACATCAAAACACGACAAACCATGTCACACCTGTGAAGATGGTCACTACTGAAGAAACAGGGAGGTCAGGGCAGGAACCTGGAGGCGGGAGCTGATGCAGAGGCCATGGAGGGGTGCTGATCACTGACTTGCTCCCCATGGCTTGTTCAGTCTGCTTTCTTATAGAACTCAGGACCACCAGCCCAGGGGTGGCACTGCCCAACACAATGTGTTGGTCCCTCCCACATCAATCGTTAATCAAGAAAATGACCTATAGACTTGCCCACAGGCAATCTGATGAAATCAGTTCCTCAATTCAGGTTCCTCTTCCCTGAAAACTATCTTGTGTCAAGTTAAAAAAAAAAAAAAAACCTGAACTATACACATCCCTGATCCCTCAGTAAATACATTACTGATTCATGTGTGAACTTTTCTGAGGCCCACTGTGTTGCTTTCCCAGCAGTAGCACACAGAAGTGAGACCCATGTCTCTCTCCACTAGGACTTGGCATGCACATGCTCTTGTTTCTACAGGAGTAACCCTCTGTGAGTGTGACATGGTTCACCATGGTTTTGATGTGTTTCTCAGTGATGCTGATTATTCATTCATGTGCTTTTAGCCATCACTGGGCCATTTTATTTGAGGGGGATTGTTTGGTTGTTTAAATTTTAAGATGGGGTCTATATTACTGACTGGTCTTGAATTTCTCAGCTCTAGTGATTCTCTTGTCTCAGCTTTCCAGATGCTAGGTACATCTGATCCCTATGGAAATGTCTTTGTGGGTTGTTCACCTTTGTTTTGGGTTGTTTACCTTTTTGCTATTGAGCTGTGGGAGTCTTCTGTATCCTGGACACTTGTCCGTAGATACAGGATTGGCCAGTTCGTCTCCATTTGCTGGTCCCTCTGCCAGTCTGCTGATTGTGTCCTTTGATGCACAAAAATTGTATGTTTCAGGAGTTCAATTAATCTGTTTGTTCATTTGTTCCCTGAGTATTTAGTGTCATAACCAAGAAGTCATTACTAAGTTCAGTGTTGTGAAAATTTTCTCTGATGCCCATCTGAGAGTTTTATAGTTTGATGGCTCCACTTGCTTCTTTGAGGCACTTGGCTGATTTTTGTACTGATGTAGAGTCCATGTCTCATATCACTTTGACATTGTGTGGTTGTGTACTGTATAAGCATTGTCAGTCTCAACCATGGTGCTTTGTAGATGTATGCCCATGCTTTTATAGAACTCATGGTAGAGTCTGTATTGTATGGTTCCCTTTCAGTGTCCCTAAGGAAATAGGGATTCCAGTGTTAACGTAGTGAATCAGTAAGAGAAAGCTGCAGGAACTTGCATACCTTAAAAAGTGCTCTCTCCTCAATAAATAGGGAGGATGTGATTTGGAAACTAGGGAGAATGAGATCTGTTTTAACTACTCGGGAACCTTGCCTTTTGTAGACCTGCTTTGTTTAATTCATTTCATTAACAGTAGGTTGATATTTTTACCTCGTGTTAGGGATGACAGTAGACTATCCTGGCCCTCCAGCGTATGTGAGCACATGCCACTTGCCAAGTTCAGAGCATGCTGAGGATACTGGCCTTCTGATGTTGTCATGTTGCTCTGTCATTGCCTTTGTCCCTGATGGCCTGTAAATACCACAGTGACAGGAGAGGCACAAGGTAACCCCCAGCAGGCACTGGGCTCAGAGTCCCTTACATAATCCTACTAAGTGGCCCTTGTTTTAATTTTTATGTTTGTGTGTATGTGTACATGTGTCAGGATTCTCATGCATATATTCTGTGAATAGCATGGGCCTTTCACACCGTGTTGGGTAAATATTTGTGACTCTGTCCCTGTCACTCAAGTGAGTAATACCCTTTTGCCTTATACAGTTACAGAGTCTCACTGAACCTGGAGCTTACTGGTTCGGCTAGACGGACTGGTCAGTTCTAGAGATGCTGCCTCTGCCTCCCCACCGAGCACTGGAGTACAGTGCATGCTGACATACCCTGCTTGTAGATGGTGCTGGGAATTGAATCCAGGTCCTCATGCTTACACAGCACTTTGTGCTCTTTTTCTGGAGTTGATCTCACAGGTATAGCTAGCTGTTGCTGTCCCAGGGCACATGTCTCGTTCATGAACTTCTCAATAGTGTTTACATTTAGATCTTTGTTCCCATATTGCCCCTTCCTTGTGTTTTAGACTTCCTGGGAATGAAATTGGTTGGTGAGCTACTCAGGATGTCTGGGGCCTTCTTCATGCGACGCACCTTTGGCGGAAATAAACTGTACTGGGCTGTATTCTCGGAATATGTGAAGACCATGCTACGGGTAAATGCAGGCACTCCAGGGACCTGGAGCTGCAGAGCTGTCTTGCTCTTCACTTCTGAATAGACCCCTGGCTATCTTTTCCCCCCTCAAGGAGCATACCAACTCCCAGTGGTTCCTCATCTGAGAGGCATCCTTATTTAAGTCTTGCTGTGAGCAATGTTTGTTCAAAGGGCAGAAGGCACTTGGGATAAGGAGTCAGAAGCCATTTCTTAGGCTGGGGATGTGGTAGAGTGCTTGCCTAGAATATGAGAGGTCATGGGTTCATTCCCAGTGTACACACACGCGCACGCACACACACACTCACTGGTGGGGGTGGGGGCAGGACACAAAAGAGGCCTGTGTTATTTTGAGAGTAGACAATGGGTTTTGTGTATTTGTTGTGTTCTCTTTTAAAGAGTGGTTATGCTCCTGTTGAATTTTTCCTCGAAGGGACAAGGAGTCGCTCTGCCAAGACCTTGACTCCTAAATTTGGTAGGTCCCTTATGTATTAGAAGCATATAAACCCTCAAACCTCAGGTGTGGTGTCACTGGCTACCAAATAGAACTTGATACTTCTTTGACAAGATACTGTTCTCTTTGTAAATGGAACTGTTTCCTTAAATGTATCTTTTTTGGTCTGTTTGGAATTTTTTTTTCTTTCTTTCTGGATGGGAATGGGATAGGACAGAAGCATAGAGAATCAAAGCACTGGGAACAAATAGCAAGAGCAGATACTGCCTGTTATTATTAAGGGTGTTTAGGGGTTCCCCTGGAAACACAGATTGCAGTTGTAATCTTCGTGTGTGTGTGTGTGTGTGTGTGTGTGTGTGTGTGTGTGTGTGTGTGTGTGTGTGTGTGTGTGTGTGTGCATGCTTTGATTTGTTTCTCACTCAGTATCCCATTCTGGCCGGATAGTTCCAGCTGGCCTCAGCCATCCTCCTGCCTCAGCTTCCTGAGTGCTGAGATGATAAGTTTGAACTGCCATGCCCAGTTTCTGTCTGTTTTGGGTGTGTTTTGTGAAAGACTAGCTGTATATGTTGCTGGTTTGACTTCCCAACTAGGTTATTTCTCCATTTATTATGGATTAGTAACAAGACTGACCACCAGCTGGGCAATACCAGATTTTATTTTTGGCCAAGAATGGGAAATTTTGGAGACAGATTTAGGATTCACTTTCTAAACTCTGTGGGGGGGAGGCTGTAGGTACAGTGTAGAAGGAAAGAGGGAGGCTGATAATTATGAGCTCTTGTGTGCCCTACTCCTCAAATATACATGGTAAAATATTTCTCCCTGTGTTTATAGGTCTCCTGAATATTGTGATGGAACCATTTTTTAAAAGAGAAGTTTTTGATACCTACTTTGTCCCAATTAGCATCAGTTATGATAAAATATTGGAAGAAACTCTTTACGCCTATGAGCTCCTAGGAATTCCTAAGCCAAAGGAGTCTACTACTGTAAGTGAGGGGAGTCAAACTTGATTTTCTTTGAGTATAGAGTTACCCTGCTTACACAGCCACTAACCTACAAACGTGCTCCTGTTTTCTTTCTTCCTCTTGTGATGCCACCAGGGGTTGTTGAAAGCTAGACGTATTCTCTCTGAGAACTTTGGAAGCATCCATGTATACTTTGGAGACCCTGTATCACTACGCTCTCTAGCTGCAGGGCGGCTCAGTCGGAACCCATATAACTTGGTGCCAAGGTGCAAGGCCTGTGTTTTAAAATACCTGACACAGAAATGAGAAGTAAAATCCACAAGTATGAATCGGGACTCTTGAGTTGACGGCCTCTGAGACCAAACTTTGGCCTGCCTGAGCTCTCTCAGCAAATTGTCAGGGAATCCCCTGGCATTTCATGTCATCATTGGAAAGCTTCAATTAAAGAACCTCATGTTGGAAGCCAGCATGGTGGGGCATGTCTGTAATACCAGCCCTCAGGAGGTGGAGGCAGGAGGATCAGGAATTCAAGGTTATCTTCAGCTACATAGCAAGTTTGAGATCAGCCTGGTTTATATAGCAAACAAACCCAAAGAATATTTGCTGTAACCCCCACCCTCAAGCTCACCCATAAACCAAAAAAAAAAAAAAAAAAAAAGATAAGCTGCACACTGTGTGTGACAGTGTATAGCCAGGAGATTGGTCATTCTCCTTGGGCTCCAATTACCAGTGGGGAGAAATAGCACCATTGTTAAGGAGCTCATGCTCAGGGATTGTGCACACGGCTGCACAGCTGATGTGTCCGGAGCACTACTTTAGACTCTAGGAAGGAGGATGGAGTAGCAGCAGGATAATGCCTCTGTTCTCAGTCACACTGGGTTCTCTCAGGGTTCAGGACACAGATGAGCATTTGAATTTGCATTTTTCTTTTAGTTGGATTAATTGATATCTTTTGTATGTTTGTGGGTACATGCAAGTTGTCAGGCTTGGCAGCAAGACTCTTTACCTACTGAGCCATCTCACCAGCCCAGGCATTTGTATTTTCTTAGTTTAAAGGAATCCCCTGGGGAAGTAAGGCAGACTTAACCTCTTCCCAGTTAACCCTTCAGGTGGCACTGTACTGCTAGCAGTTAGTTGGCAGTGAGGTGCCTGGCCAGCAGTCTCACTTGTTAGTCATTCACTGCCCCAGAGCCCCGGCCAGTTATTCTAGTACAGAACAGGCTCTTTTGGCTGTCACCTTCCCCTTGAACTACCTTCTTCAGTAGATGTTTGTGGAACCCAGAATATTTTCTTCTGCAACCAGCTTTCAGATGAGGATGGGTTAGTTCTCTGAGTTCTGCAGCTTCCCAGTAGGGGCATCATAGGTAGTGACCTCATGGCCTTGCAGTACAGACCCATGGTCCAAGCAGATGTGCTTACAGCAGTGATAGGTTCTGTTTATAAAGTAGAAAAGGGGGCTTTGTGTGCTTTTTTTTTTTTTTTTAATTTTAATATTTTTTCATTACCTAGAACTGGGAGTGAGTGTTTTTGTTTAGTTTTAACTGCATAATCTGGTGACATAGGCAGGTCACCCTGTGAAGCTAGGGAATGCTGCTAGTATGTATTTGGTTGGCAGAAGCATGATACACCTGCTGGCAGGGGTCTCTCCTGCCTGACACGTGGGTAGCTGAGCTGTAACCTGTTCTATGCCCCTCTTTTTAGATGCATCCCTCAGAAGCAGTCCGAGGATGTGTATGCCTTTGTCACTGAAGTTGCCTATAGAATACAGCTTCTACAAATTGAAAACCTGGTTCTGAACCCATGGCTTCTGATTGTTGCTATTCTACTTCAAAACCAGTTCTCCATGGACTTTGATGCCCTGCTGGAGAAGACTCTGTGGCTGAAGGGCTTAACCCAGGTGTTTGGAGGGTTCCTGCTGTGGCCTGGTATGCATATGGTATATAGGATGCATGTTGTCCTTATACAAACCTTTTCATTTCCTAATCTGAGACCTAGTGAAGAGTCTACCTGAGAGTCATTGCTTGTGTGTTGGTTCACTCTTGAGACTAAACTTGCAGGACTATAGTGCCATTTCCTTGGCAGCTACAGGCGTGCGTGCATGTGCAGGCCAGAGATCGATGACGGGTGTTTTCACTGAATGTAGAGCAATTTGGCTAGGCTGGCTAGCCAGTAAGCCCTAAAGATTCTTTTGAGGCAGGGTCTCACTTTATAGCCCAGGCTCACCTCAAACTTGGAGCAGTTCTCCTGTGTCCGGATTATAGACATACTCAGCAAGTGTGCTGTGGTGATACATTGTGTGTCAAATAAAGTTTGCTTGAAGATCGGAGAACAGAGACAGCCAGAGTTAGCCATAGAGGTCAGGCAGTGGTGGCACACTTTATTCTTAGTACTCTGTAGGCAGTGATCCATCTGGATCTCTGAGTTCAAGGCCACACTGGGCTACATGAGATCAATCCAATCTAAAAGAGAAACAAAGCTGGGCAGTGGTGGCTCAAGCCTTTAATTCTAACACTTTGGATTATTCACCATTAATCCCAACACTAGGAAGGCTGAAAGAGGAAGGAATATAAGGTGGGAAGAGAGAGGAGTTTTCCCCTTTGCTTCCCTCCATATCACTGTCTGTTTCAATTTAGTGTTGGGATTAAAGGTGGGGCCACCACTGCCTGTCTTGGTTCTCTTTTAGACTGGATTAATTCTGTGTGGTCCACGGTGGCCTTGAACACACAGATCCAGATGAATCTCTGCCTCTGCCTCCCAAGTGGTAGGATTAAAGGTGTGTGCCACCACTGTCTGACCTTCAGCTAACTCTGGCTGGCTCTGCCCTCTGATTTTCAGTCAGTCTTTATTTATTAGATTACAATCTATCACCACATCCAAGGACAACTACAACTTGTCTTTATTTTAAAAAAGAAGAGGAGGAGGAGCTAGGCAGGAGCTAGGCGGTAATGGTACATGCCTTTAATCCCCAGCACTTGGGAGAAAGAGGCAAGCCGATCTCTGTGAGTTCCAGACAAGCCAGGGCTACACAGAGAAATCTGTATTAAAAAGAAGATCTGTATTAAGAAGTAATAGTTGTTAGATGTAGTGGTGCATACCTTTTAATCCCAGCATTCACAGATCTCTGTGAGTTCCAGACCAGCCTAGTGTGCATTGGAAGTTCCAGGATAGCCAGTGCTACATGAAGAGACCCCATCTCCAAAACAGAAAAAGAAGAAGAAGAGCAACAGCTCAGTAAAAACTTGACTGGCGGGCCAGGGAGGTTCAATGACTAAAGTTGTGTACCACACAAGCCTAGTACAACTTGGATTCGAACCCCAGAACCAAGTAAACAACAGGGCATAGTCATGTGCATCTGCAGTCCCAGCAAGATGAGAAGAGGAGGAAATGGGAGGAAGCCTCAGGGCCAGGCAGTGGGATAGATGCTCAGCACGCAGGCACTTGGGATACACAGTGCAGAATACGAGAATTAGAAGAGAAGCCTGGGGCTGGAAGGATGCTCAGTAGCTAAGAGCACGTGTTCTCTCAGAGAGTATTTGGTGTACTTCCGAGTACTCATATGATGACTTATAATCATCTGTAACTCTAGTTCCAAGGGATCAATCAGACTCTCTCTTCTAGCCACCTCAGGTACTGCTTATATGAAGGCAAAAGACTCATACACTTAAATAATAAATATTTTTTAAAATATAGAGAGACCCTGCCTCAAAACAAAGTTGGACGATAAGAACTAACTCTCTAAAGTTGTCTATTTACATACCATGTCAAAGGCATGCACACATAAAGCTCTCATTGGAGTGAGTTATGGATACTATGCTGCTAATTTGGGGGTTTGGGGGTGGGAGCCTGTAACCATACTTAGTGTAAATTGAAAATCACAGGGCCTGCGGCTAGAGTGCAATCACTGAAAGACCAGGTCATGATTTATAGTCAGGTACCTCCCAGTTCACAGAGGTGGACAAACTGATCTGGGTCTCTCCTGGTTCTTGTCAGGTAGGGCACTGGGTGATGGTGAGCTGGTGCTAGGGCCAGTGGAATAGGCCTGAGTGCTATGGATACAACACAGATTACAGGGAATCTTAGGGGATGGACTTGTTCTCAGGGAGTTGTGGCTTTGATGGAGAGGAGATCTTCAGAAGGTGAAGAGGAGTGGAGGTTGGCTCATGAATGAGGAAGTAGTATTGGGGCAGGAGTTGGCATTGGGTGACCTTCAGATAGTGTGGGCATGTTAGAAAGCTGGCTTTTAAGTTTGGAAACATAAGAAGGATGTGTTAGACCGTATAAATCTGCCTTGGAGCCTGTAGGTTCTGGGAAGCATGGAGGAATTGGAGACTGACTTCTCATTGAGGTCATTCTGCTGCTTTCTCTGTAGATAACCAGCTTCCTGAGGAAGTCGTCCAGTCCAGCATCCTCCTGCACTCCAACCTGGCCAGCCTTGTCAAAGACCGGGTGATTCTGAAAGTTGACTCTGGAGGCTCAGAAATGGTCAAAGGACTTATGCTCCAACACATCACCCTCCTCATGTGCACGGCCTACAAGAACCAGCTGCTCAACATTTTTGTCCGCCCTTCTTTGGTAGCTGTAGCCTTGCACATGACACCTGGGTTCAGGAAAGGTAACTTTTGAATTTCTGAAGAGGCCTGGCCCCTTTAGTCCCAGAAAGAGAGCAGCGCTGCAGCCCTGATCAATGCAGTCCCCTCTCTCCTAATAAAGACTCACTCACAGGTCTAGAGTTGGAAAGTATAGCACATAGGACTTTGCCCCAATTGCTCTGGAGGATAGCTCCATGGGCCCGATGCCCTTCTGCCTCCCTCCATGGGCACCTGCACATATACTGCGCACACCACACACACACACACACACACACACACACACACACACACACACACACACACACACACACACACACACACACACACACACACACACACACACACACAAAAAAAAAAAAAACTGGGAAGACTTAATGACTCCCTAATCTGTATTGTACTTTTGGGCTAGGAAGTTGCCTTGGTGGGTAAATGTTTGCTAGGCAAGCTTGACTGCTGATTGGAGATTCTTAGAACTTGTAAAAGCTAGGTGTGGTAGTGTGTATATGAAATCCTCAACAGTGAGATAGGAAGCAGAGACAGGAGACTTGCCCCTAAGCTTGTGTACCAGCTCTACTTGAGTGTTCAGCTTAGCAGCAATCAAGAGAGGTTCTGCCTGCAATGAGGTAGAAATCAAGAAATCAAGAACCAACTCCTAGAGGTCTGCCCTCTGATTTTCCATATCCATGTTTGTGGCATGCCTGTATCCTTAAACATAAACACACTAGCTGAACCTTCTGTAAATAAGGGCAATTAGGTCCAGAGAGTCCTATAATTATCAAAGAGGCTCTGCATTGGAAACATCATTGACCAACTCCTGGTCTTATGCAATTTTGCTGTGACAGCTCTAGCAGAGGCAGATAGGACACACTATGCAGTGCACAGTGCTATCAGATCATAGTGAGTTGAAATGAGTTATGAAGGCTGGGTCTACCCAGGTCTGTCAAGGATCATGGGACTCCACCCCAAAGACTCCTTCAGTTGGTCTCAGGGGCACAAGTTGATTGTGTGTGTGTGTGTGTGTGTGTTATTGGTGACTGACCCAGGCTTTCACAGAGTGCTAAGTCACAGTGAAGAAATGGTAGATTGGAGAATAGGGGGAAGCTGGGAAGTCAGGTCGCTTTCTTTGCTCAGAAGGAAGTCCTTCTGAGGAACATCTAAGGATGGTGGCATCATGTTCATTTCTAGACGGAGGGAGTTGAGGCCTTGTTTAATTTATATTCAGTCCTTTTAAAACTCTGCTAGACTATAGTCTGTCCTTAAGAAAACCTTTGGTTTGTCTTCAGCTTCCTTCAAGGACTCGGTTATTTCCTTGTTAGATGCATACACACATTTTAAGGGCTACAAGATCGCAAGCAGTATCTTAATGTTGTGAAATGGGTCTTTTCTAGAGGATGTCTTCAGTTGCTTTTCCTTCCTACACAACGTCTTTTCAGATGAGTTCATCTTCCTTCCAGGAAACACACTCAGGGTAAGTTCTCTGACAGCCCAGAGCAGGTATGCCACAATGTATGTATGTTCCAGAAGTGACAGATGAGGATCCCCGGCATGCTTCAGCACAACAGCACATTTCGTCTTAGAATGGGCCTGTGGTAGTTCTGCCTGGCTGTGGGACAGCTATGTGGTTTGTGGGTTCACTGCTATGCCAGAGGCAGACAGAAGGTGCTATAGGTTTCTATGTGCTGTGCAGAAGAGAGGATTTTCCTGTGCTCTTGTAGGAGTTAGGATAGGAGAAGAAAGGGCTAACAAGGTTTGATCTAAAGTCCACTTGGGGGTATTTTCTGGATTTGCTACTAAATTTAAGGAAGTGTTGCAGTGCCAAGTGAAGAACATCTGTTGTATGTGTGTGTGAGAGTCTGTTTGTCTGTCCTGGGCCACAGTTTCACAAACACTGTGTTTGAGTTTTGGCACTTGAGTGTTGAAAGAAATGCTCCAAGCCTCAGGGCATAGTCAGGTGGCTCTGTGGAGCTGTGGGACTAGAGATGTTAAGGGTACACAGAACAGAACAGCATGTATATGTGACCGCCCTTTCCCTTTCTAGGACTTTGAAAAAGGCTGTTACTTACTGTGTAAAACTGAGGCTATGCAGATGACTGGGAAGGACATCATCATCACAGACAAAGGGAATGCTGTGCTAGAATTTCTCACAGGGCTCCTTAAACCTTTTGTGGAATCATACCAGGTATGTGAAGTTTGCAAATTCTGTATACCCCCATGTCAGTATTGTAAGACTTTCTTCCTAAAATTACTTCTGATGTGAAGTGTAAGCATGTGCCAGGTGAATAGTGGGCCAGGATAGGTTCCATGTCTACTCAAGGATAAGCAGGAGGGGCTGGGCCTGTGAGAGGCTGAGGGTAGCACCCCTGTGAGCCCAGAACTACATGCTGTGTCTTCCTCTGTTCTTGTATGCCTACGTGTTGATGCATAGTGGTCACTGTGAGCACGAGAGTTGAATGCCTTCTCCTTTAATGTTACTGAACACTCATTCTGCTTCCCAGAAGAACAAGGGCAAGATCCTGCTCAGACAACCAGGAAAGGGCACAGACTGGGGTCAGACACTGTAGCAGGATTCTCGGAAGGAGAGACTTTGAAATGTCAATGGCGGGGTTTGCAAGCATCTCACAAAAGAGGCATCTGGGTCTCTCAACTCTATATTATACACTGGTTTTGAGCACCTGTGATGGTGGGTGGACAGTGGTGACTGTAATTCACCTCCTCCTACAGAGTCTAGCATTTGGATGGGCACCTGATAAACTGGGACTCAGCCGGTGCTTGAGGGCCTGCACTCTGCATTCAGAAAGAGAGTCAAAGACTGTAGGTCTTCTCCCCAGGCATCCCAAGATGTGAAACTGGAAGTGATTGTCTTGTAGTCAGCTGAGATGAGAAGTTAAACTCTCAACAAATGCCATTTCAAACTGTCCTTTTCTAATTGTAAAAGCTGCTGAAAGTTCAAAAGAACTATGTCAGAAGTTGCAGATTGTGGAGGGTGTCAGTCTTAATAAGGGAGGGGGAGGCACTGTGCTTTGATTTTGGCTACCCCCTTTTCTCTGTGTCCCTTTCATTCTCTATCTTGAAATCAGATACTTTCCAAATACCTCTTGCATGAAGAGGACTGCTTCACTGAGAGACAGTACTTGGTTGGAGCTAGGAAGTTCACCAGTCAGCTGCTGGATCGAGGTCAGGCATGGCTCTGGGAGTCGGGGGGGGGGGGGGGGTGCAGGGGAGACTAAGAATGACTGATTGCTTGCCCTTCTCACCTCTTTGCAGGTGCCTCTCAGTGTTATGATGTGTTGTCTTCTGATCTGCAGAAAAATGCCTTAGCAGCTTTTGTGAGGCTCGGGGTGGTAGAAAAGAAGAAGGTGTAAGTACCAGGTGCTAATGGGGTCAAGGTGAGGAATAACACTGAAGCCCAAGCCCAGGGCACAGGAATGTGTCTTTCTGGAAGTGCAGTGTTTGCCTCCCTTTCTCCTGTCCTCCAGATTAGATCAGTCCAGGTTTCCCCGGAACCTCCCTCACAAATTAAATCATACTCTAGCCTTAGTCTGGCTTGACCTCAGACTGCATTTCCTAGATTACAGAAAAGAGTGTAGGGTAATCTGTGGAGATGTGTGCATGCACATATATGGATAGAGAGAGAGATACAGCTCCTAACTGAATGAGTATCCCAGTGATAAAGTTGAAGCTAAACTCATAATTGTATCTCATGTGGTCAGAACAGGAGCAAGAAGCCTTTCAGTTACTTCAGAATGGGGTCATGGCTGTGCCTGGGCCTGTGGCAGAGCACTTGCTGAGCATGTATGAGGACCTGGATTTGGTCCTTAAGCCTGAAGGTAAAAGTAAGCTTCATGATCTAGGCCTTTAGCGGTCCGATGGTAGAATCCACTAGTCAGGAAGAAGGTAGAGTGAAATGCTGTCTGTCCTAGTTCACACAGTAATACATTCTCTTTTCCCTGCAGAGACGGTAACTGTGTGTTTAGTGTGAATGAGCCCGCCATAAGCAAGTTAGAAGAAATGCTGGGTAAGTACAGCTGCATGGGTGCAGACCCATTTTCCTACCTGCACAGTAGACATTAAAGTGTGCTGTGGCGTGACTATTCTTATCAGAAGGAACAGCTGTAGATTCTAATATAAACAAGTTGAGTCTAGGCCAGAATTTCCTTAAGGAAAAGTGCCAGTCACAGCATTGGGAGATGAGGCAGGAGGACCACTGTGAATTCATGGCCACCTTTGGGCTACATAATGGCACCAGGCCCTCCAAGGCAAGACCCCGTCTTAAAAAAAAACAAAACAAGAACAGGATGGGGGGGGGGGGAGCAGGAAAACAGGATGGGGTGGGAAGGAGTGAGGAAAATGGGAGGGAGACGACTTTAGATGCTGAGGGTATCACAGCGCTCTACACTGCTTACAGCTTTAGAGACCAGACTTTAAGGGGGAAAGGAACCAGAGTGCAGCAAAGAGTGTTGGCAAGAAGACAGCAGACAAAATGGGCACTTACAGCACAGCGCTGCTGAGCATGATTCTGTTCAGGCTCAGACTTTTTTCTTTTTTAATAAAAGATTTTCTTTTATCTATATGGGTATTTACCTGCATATATGTATATGCACCACATGTGTGCAGTGTCCACACAGGCCAGAAGAGGGTAGTGGATTCCCTACAATCAGAGAGAGAGCTGTTATATGTCTGTAAGTGCAACAAATGTTCTTTAACCACCAAGCTGCCTCTCCAGTGCCCCCTCCCCTTTATGAGACAGTTTTTTATGTAGCCTTGGCTGGCCTCAAACTCACAGAGCTCTGCCTGCCTCTACTCTGCTCCCTCTCCCTTGTGCTGGACTAAAGGCATGTGCTATCATACCTGGCCTTGTTTTTGTTTTCTGAGACAAGGTCTTATACGGGATCCCAGACTGATATAGCCTGGCACTCACTGTACTCACTCTGTAGCCTGGAGTGGCTTCAAACTCCTGTGTCAGATATACAGATATAATCTGTGGTGATGTTTACTATTCCCCTGGTCTTGGATACTCTGGGTGAGAATGTGTGGTGGATTCTTTGATCACACACCCTCTAGTATATATAGGCTAGTGCTAAGAGCCCTCTGGATGCTGTAGGCTAGAAAGGAGCATCTAGAAAAGGCAGCCACTGGCATGGAAAGGTCAGTAGAATCCAGGGGAGCCAGTTAAGTGATGAATGTAGACATAATTGTTTGCAGCTTGAAGAGTGGACCACAGCCTTAATACAGAGCTATGGCAACAAACAAGACCACCAGTATCTCATTAGCTGTCTCCTTTTTTTTTTAGGATGTAAGACGCCAATAGGAAAACCAGCCACTGCAAAACTTTAATAACCATGAAGCAGCTGTAGAAAACACAGTTTCATAGTGACAGTCACAAAGGACTTACTTTGCCACATACAAGTGGGCATCAAGAGGAGGATGTGTCTTCTATCCCTTGAGACTCATGAGCCGTGCTCTGCCAAGAGGAGATGACCAGTGAGAGCGTCAGTGAGATCTTCCTGACACGATGACTGCCGGCATTCATGTCAGCCTGTGTTAAAATAAACGTTTTTGAAAACATTCTTGGAAAGCAGAGCTCAGGCCCCATTCACTGTCACTCAGTTTCCCTTACATGCTCCACTTTCAGGCTGACATATGAGCGTTAGGACAGCAGCAGCCTTGACCACTCACCTGTGAGGAAAACCTTGAAAGGTGGACAGGTGAGTGTTCCCGACCCACAGCCCCTCTTCTGAGCTCCATCAGAGTCCCAGGCAAAACACAGGTGCACTGAGAATACTGTGTGTCAGGTATATATAACACAAGGACGTTTATGTTCAGTCTTAGGTCACATCTGTCGTTTTGTTTTGGATCAGCAGATCTTCCAAAATCTAAACCGCTTAGCCATGGCTTGTTGAGTGTATTCAGTAAACTGCTCTTCCTGAACCACAACGAATAACTTTAAAGCTGACACACTTCCTTCTGTCACAAGCATTTTGGATAAGGAATTCAACCTTTATCTTACATTTTTACTTTAAGTTGCTTCAAATAAGTACAAATTTGACAGAAGTGTGTAATAAATTATTTAGTTGACTTTAATTTTATACCCAATGGTCTTATTAACAAATTGAATTAAGCAAAGTGTGTACAACAGAGATGCTTACACGATGTGCCATGGATGTAAGTGGAGGGAAGAGGAGTTTAAGCGAGACAGGATCTCTTCAACCTAGTCACTCTGGAAGTGATCTATGACCCCAGCATCAGTGGAACTGTATCACGGTGCCTGGCTGGGTAATACAGGAAAAAACTACAGATCTGTATAGAGAGAATTGTGGGCTCAGTCTTGGGGCTGCCACAACAGAAAGCAGGACCTGTTGAATTTCTGTACTCTGAGAGTTGAAGTCTCAAGAGCAAGGTGCATCCACAGTAGTTTCACCTTGGCTTTGCTCATGGCTACTGATTCTCCATATGACTCAGGACTTCTTTGTCTACCTACAGAAAGCAGGCTGGACATGGTGGTACATGCTTGTGTTTCCAGCAGGATTGTGAATTAAGACTTAAGAAAAACCCCAAATGATCACTATCTTACCAAGAGGGCCCTCCCTCATTAGTATATGAATCTGGGGTACAGTTCAGTCATCAGGGACAGGCATTTGTATGTAGGAATCAAGGAAGATCACTGAGAAGCCCATTGTGGTCCTGTCTCCAAATTCCCCACGTGGTGCATCCATCCCCAGGACCTAGGATACTTGCACAGGCCCACAGTGAAAGTGACAAACAGGCCTTCTGGCAACATTTGCTGCTCTTGGAAGCTAGAAGGAATTCCTGCATGTTGAAGTGAGCAGTCCCATTGAACAGTGATCCTGGCTGTGGACTCTGGGGGGCAGGTCGCCACTGTTAGCTGCCACACCTCAGCACACCATTGTGCTGACCTGTGAGAGCTATTCACCAGCCAGGTGCTGGCCTTCAACTCACCAGGTGTATCCTCCAGGTGTAGCCTCCTGACTAACTCACTGCTGACATTACAAGCGAATACCACCGTGCTGATATTTTTTAAGTGACAGGGCTCATTGTGATAACACTTTCAACACTCATGAAGTAGAGGGAAGGGGATCTTTGTGAACTCAAGACCAGTTTGATCTATACAGAGTTCCAGGCCAGTCTAGGACTATGCAGGCCCTATCTAAAAAAGAAAAAATTAAACGTTACTACATATAAAGCTACTTTTATCACAAATGCATAATTATTGTTGGAAACAAGCTTTCCCATATCATTGGGGAGGATACACAACTTTCCTGACTATCAAATTTGGCATTGTTTAAAAGATAATTATCTGGGGTTAGGCTGACATCACAGTAAATGCACCAAGAAGGCATCATGGATAAATACAGGACCAGAGTCCTGTATCTCTGGTACCTCCAGGAAAACGGTGAAGAAAATCGAAATCAGCCAGCACACCAAGTTTTCTTGTTCCTTTGGTGGCAAGACGAAGGAAGAGATAGATATCTGGCATCATGGTTTCTGCACAAAAACAGTGACAGGAGGGACTTGACCTACAATGCCACATCTGTGTCACAATCAAGGCTGCCATCAGACTGGAGGAACTGAAAGGCAAGTGGAAACACTACCATTGGATATCTAGTTCACAATAAATGGGCTAGGGGACAGTTAGGCATAGCAACATCTAGAAATAGATGACATGTATTCCCACAAATAAAAGGTTCATCCATATATATGTATACATGCATCTATTCATATGTAAGCTTTTCCAGGAGGTTTTTAAAGTGTGTCTGTTGTGTAGTACCTGAAGAGGCCAGAAGAGGGTGGCATTCTCTGAGGCTGAAGTTATGGGTGCTGAGAACTGAACCCCTGTCCTCAAGAGCAGTGTTTTCAACCACTCAGCTACCTCCCCCTTGGTATCACAATCTTTCACTCTTACCCCATCCCCATTTTTTGCTGACAGGGTCTCTACATAGCTGTAACTCGATAGATCTGCCTGCCTTTGCCTCCCAGTAGCTGAGATTAATGGGATGTACCACCACACCTGGCCTTCCCTTGCCCCTCTTAGGGTCTCATTGGGTAGCCCTTATCAGCCAAAGAGTCCCTTGCTTCTGCCCCCTGAATGCTGGAATTAAGAATGTGTGTCATCACATCCAGTTGGGAATATTTTTAAGTCACAGATCCCTGAAGCTAACAAGTTTACTACTCCAATCACAGAACAACTCTAGTGAAGTACAGCTACAGTGAGATACTTTGAAATGCTTGGGTGACTAAAGCAAGAAAGGAACGGTATGAATTTTGGGGGAGGGTCACATAGAGCTTGCCAGAGACTACCAGGACTTTCCACAAGGGTGAGGACCCTGCTGCTTTCTCTTATATACCTTTCCCAAAGCTCTGCAATCCCTTCAAGCAGGTCTCTTCCAGACATGCCCACAGCACACATTTCCTTTTTTTTTTTTTTTCATGCCTGTTATCTCAGTACTTTCATGAGAAACTGCCATATTTAAAAGTACATTTTTGTTAACTTTGTCCTATTTTTAAACAGGAAGAGAACAGGCATTATGAAACAGCATTTGGTCCTTTAACTGAATGGTGGCTTCCTTATTTTCCACCCAATGTTGGGATATTTATCTCAGTGATACGCATGTAGCATAAAACTTGGCTTTTAAAATTCTCACTTTGTATATTTGAAATTTCCCACTCAAGGATATCCTAAAATACTTGGGCTTTCTAGGGTGTGGGTTGTTGCTTCAAGTGCTTAACATAAAAAGGTCCTGGGTTTGATCTCTAGCACCCTCAAAACTTCATTTATTCTCAATTCTGACAGTATGCTAAAATACTTAAAATCTGTCTTCCCCACATAAATAAAAGTAAAAGATTATAAGAATACTGAATATACATAAGTAGAGCTTCCAGGTGGGTATTGGTTGCACACATCTTATAATCCCAGCACTCTGGAGGCAGAGGCAGGAGGATCAGCTTGGTCTACATAGACAGTTCTAAGCAACCCAGGGCTAGAGTGAGTACAAATAGATAAAAACATAGTAGTGATTGTATCCAGTATGAGAACATTGTACAGGTTTATTTTATCAGTTTAGATGACTTCATCTCACAGCACATCGAAGTATACAGCAATGCCTTCATCCACAGCAAGCCCAGCTTCCAGTCCTGGCTAAGATACAAAGTGCAGGATGAAAGTGCTGGTAATCTATTGACAGGTAGTATCTTGAACAGAAATTACTTTGAACCCCTTACATGACAGGAGGCTTTCATCAGAGACCAAATTCCCAGCCATAATTAATCCTTTTGTGATTCCTGGCCTATGCAGTTAGTTTTGAAGCAAACAAGAAAAGGTAATTAATGTTGAAGTGGGGTGTCAGTACAAATGGAATTATCACTGTGCCAGATGATCCTGCAAGCTTTACAACTTGCTAGGAGTCTGATGAAACATGGGAGTCAAGAGGAGCTCTGACCTCTTGACTGAGAGGGGCAGGTCTCTGAGGTGGATCCAGTCAGCTTCCTGCAGATTTCCCAGATTCTCTCCACTACACTGAGGAACACATTAGCCCATTCTTAGCAGAATAAAATTCTCTACTTCCATTTCCATAAAGATACGGCCATTTATTATTATGTGGGGAAACATACTGGCATTCAGACAGCTCTATGCCCCGAGAGAGCTTCCTATTTCCAAAAACCTAGCACTGTATTCACCAAAAACATTTAATTATATTAAACTCCAAGAGGTACCAAATAATCATCAGAACCGCCTAGTTCTACGAAATTCAAATTTTCAGTGATCTTAGGACAAATTAGTATTTTTGTTTGGCTGGGACATAGTCATGGTCGTAGAAAATCCTAACAGCTCAGCATTGTGGCCCAAGCCTTTAATCTAGCACTTGGGAGGCAGAGGCAGGAAGATCTCTGGGTTTGCGGCCAGCCTGCTCTACAAGGAGAGTTCCAAGATAGACAGGGTGACATAAAGAAACCCTATCATTTAAAAAAAAAAAAAAAAAAAAGTCTACAATGGTGATTTCCAACTTTTTAAATATGTAGAACTGAATGGAAAAAAAGGTTAGTCTGAAATGAGTTAGCTGAGCCAAGTAGTTTTATAACCCTAATTTACTTTAGAAACTAAGGTTTTACACAATTTTATGTCTTAATACTACTTTTTTATTCAGGAAAGAAATGACCCTTAGAACCAGTAGTATAAAAACATGGCATCATGGACAAAAACCACAGCTAGAAGCTAGTGAGAAAATGGGTCTTAGAAAACACTTTTTAATAGAGGAACATTTAGATAATCAGTATAGAACAGAACATTTTATAAACCTTAGCTCCCATCCACCTGCCTTTTTTTTTTTTTTTTTTTTTTTTTTTTTAACTGAACAGTCTGAAATAAGCATTACAATCTGGAATTCTCTTGTTATTTTTTTTTTGCTGTTTTTGAGGCAGAGTCTCTACAGAGCCCTGGCTGTCCCAGTTCACCTTGTTGACCACGCAGGCCTTTGGATACCCCTGCCTCTTGCTCCTAGTGCAGTGATTAAGAGTGTGTACCAGCATTGCTGGCCCTTGTGTTTTAAAGTGCAACACATCATTTGAGGAGTCACAAAAGGTCTCTTCCCTGTGCTTAAGGCACATCTATCTCCTTCAATTATCCACTAAGTTTCAAAAAAAGATTAAAAAAGCCATCGGGGCAGAGGATGTGGCTCAGTTGGTAGAGTGTTTGCCTAGTATGCACAAAATAAACTGGGCATTGTGGCATGCATCTGTAAGCCCTTGGGAAGTGGAGTTAGGAGAATTAGAAATTCAGTATCTTCCTTGGCTACAAAACCAGCTCAGGAAAACAGAAACAAACCTCTGCTTGAAGCAGGCGTTCTTAAACAGTGGACTTCGCATTCTTTTTCTAACTCCTAACCTATAGAGACACTGAACTCCCAGTAACTATTCAAATAAGGAGCTTTGCTTTTGCCTTAAGTCTCTTGATCCTAAACCAGGCTAGTGGTGAGTTGTCTGCAGAGGCTGGGAGTCGCTTACCTACAGCTAGGATCCTTGGTATGGTCCTTTCTTTCATCAAGACTTTCACTTCCATGGAATATGCTTCCTTTTCCGTGACTTTGGATGTCTGCACAGTTGTTTTATGAACGTTTTCTTCCATGTACTACAAACACTGAAGAATCTGGTGCCCACTTATTCAAATTTACCCTAAACCAATTTTCCCAACTCATTTCTTTACTCCAAGTTAATTACTTTAAGGAGTACATAAAGCAAGTGCATTGCATAGCACTGACCATCAAAAAAACGACAATTTTGCTGAGTTGAGAGGTTTTATAACATGTAAAGCTCTATTGAGTTTACATTTTTCTAGGTAAGCATAGAACTGCAATGCTCCTGGATGTCTTACTGTGAGAAATGGGTTTCAAGTCAGGGTAATCTGAAGTGTCATGGTGTGACCATACATTCCTTAAGGACTTAATATAAAAACATGGTATATGTTCTAATAATTCCAGTGGGGGTGCATAACATTTCTTTCTCCTTTGTATTTCTAAGACTGCACTATGTATATGCTGTTTGTGACTCTGGGGAATGTGCTGACAAGTGTAATATAAATACAAATAATGCATCTGTAGTACACTGTATGCACACCCACATATGCACACATGTGCATGCATGTGCACGCATGCACGTGCGCGTGCACACACACACACACAGCAGACCAGGGCCTCAGACCACAGAAGTGGTGCTCTCGGGATTCACACGAAGGAGTCTAGATGCATTCCGCAGGTCCTGCAGCTGTTTAGCAGGCTTCCCCACACCTTCCTCAAACCTCCTCTCTACCACTGGGAGGACAGTTTCATAAAGAAAGGATGCATTCTGCCTGATGAATGCCTTTTTCTCTGGATCCTGCTCACATCGGAGGCTGTAGTCTACGTGCTGCACAGCAACCAGGATGACCTCTACCAGACTCTCCAGGAGGACCATGTGTAGCTCTGGGAAGTACAATTTCAATGCCTCCTCCAGGAAGCCCATGGTCTGCTTGGTGAAAGCTACCACTGTGTAGCTCAAGTTCACCCAACAGTCATCTCCTGTATACTGCTCAAAGTTACTGACCCCACAACTTCTCATCTCCTCCTTGAGCTTTCCCAGGGCCTCAGGAGTCATCAGGTTCATTCGACGCCACATCTCCTCTGAGTTCCGGTGCTTGGTGGCTTCAATAATAATCTCCTTGTAACTGTGCAAGGCCCCCTGGATGTCCTTTACTAGCAGGGCATGGATGATGAAGGTGAGATCCAGCCCAATCTCTCCCAGCTGCTGACAATGCTCCTTGGCCACCTTCACACACTCGGCAGCAGTAGACAGGCTTTCCTTGCTGTCAAAAACCTGCTTGCTGAAAGCATCCACAAACATGCCCATTGCAGACCTTGCCCAGACCACAAAGGCTGAATAGCAGCCACTGTCCGTGCCTGCAAAGTCTGTCTCAAATTCTCTTGCGGTCTCCAGGAGGCTAGTAAAGAAGACATGGCACAGCTTATGAATGTAGAGCAGAGTGGCGCCCTCAATTCGAAGCTGGCGGATGGCAGTGTGCACAGCTGCTGCCCTGTTCCTCAGAAACAGCTCACAAGCCTTAGTGCACTGGCCCAGCCGGATCAGCTGAGACACCGCCCTGCGAGTAGCCTTAGGGCCACCTCTCAGAGAACGATCTGGGGAGAGCTCAAACACTAGCACCTCCGTGAGCTGTCGTACTCTTTCATCCACTTTGGCCCTCAGCTCTTTCACAGGAGGTGGGCTGGGTTTATCTTCCAGGTAGTGATTCAATTTGTCCAGTAAGTCCACAGCACCCTCAAAGTCCCTCTGTGCAATACAGACATCCAGATCTTCAGGCAACTCCTGTATCCACTCCATGGAGAGGTCTACCTTTTCCTCCTCCACCTCGGGGGTGGCCAGTTCTTCATCATCCTCGTCCTCAAATGGGTTGCTGCCCTTAGAAGTGACTTGTGGTGGCGCGCGGGGGGCCGCTGCCTCCTCCTGCTCCCTCCTCCTCTTGTCGCTAAGCGCCCTCTTGGTTTCCTCCAGCACTTCCAGCCACTCACGTTTGATCTTTGCATTTTCCGCCTGAAAGATGCGGCTCTCAGGAAACATGAGCAGCTTGAACATGTCTTTCATAGGTGGATTGTCTTTGACGTTGACCACCGCCAGGCGGTCCAGCGGGTAAAGAGCGTTATAGCGATACATGCCTCGTCGTTGTGGCAGCCAGGTGGCCACTAGCAGACAATCGTTCATGAGGAAGCCATGCACACGCTGCAGCTGGGCCATGTGATCCGCTTCATATTCCACCAGATCCCCGTTGTACACTAGGTACTGGCCTGGCGTCTCCAGCAGGTCCCTGCAGCCCTCCACCTTCTCCAGTAGCGTGGTGAGCGTGCGCTGTTTGCCCTCCTCGCCTGGACCAGGGCCCTCACGGGGGACGCCCGCTGGCCCTGGCAGGAAGCCTGCCTGGGCCGCCCCGCGCTCCCGTGGCCCCGCGCCTGCCGTATCGTCACCCGTGGAGGCGCCCGCGGCGGCGGCAGGCAGCAGTGCCAAAGGGATGCTCTCCAGACTGCTCTTCTGCTCCGTCAGCAGGTGGCTCAGCTGATACATCTCGCTCTCCAGGTACGAGATCTCGCGCGCTGTCTCGATGAACTGCCGGTAGTTTTGATAGACATTGCGCTTCAAGTTTTGTGCCGTCTCCTCCGCCAGCGCCTGCACACGCTGCCGGTGTTCTTGCAGGTCGCGGTCGCCGTCCGACTGTTGCGACAGTTGCTTCACATACAGCTGCGCCTCGAAGCCCCCCAACTCCAGCTGTCTCCGCAGGCGGCTCGCCCCGCTGTCCGACATGGTTGCCACCGGCCCTGCGTCCGCGTCCCGCAGTCGCTGTCACCTTCTTCCGCCTTGGGCACCACCCGAGCCCGGAGGAGAAGACAGCAGAGGAAGAGGGGCGGGAGCAATACCTAAACGCCTGCGCCGGGGCTGAGCGCTGCATTGCGCCTGTGCCAGAGTCGAGACTCTCGTAGTGCGCCTGCGCCTGGGGCAGAGGGCCGGCGGCGCGCTTGCGCGAAAACGGCAGCGACTTAGGGCGCGTGAGCGCACAAGCCACTACGGAAGTTAGAGGAGGCTCAGTCACGGGTCACTCTTGACGTGAGGTACGGGAGTCCAGCGCCATTCAGGAGGCAACCGGCCTCTTGAAGCCGCCCTAGCCCGAGCCCCGCGTTCCTAAGACTCTGCCCGCGGGGCAGCTCCGAGCCACTTTTCGGTTAGGCGTTCGAGGCGAGCCCGCGAGCCCGTCACTGCTGGGCCCGGAGGTCTCGCGAGACTGGTGTGCTGCGCGAGCACGGCCAGCGTCTTCGGAGTAGCTTAGGCAGGAGTAGAGCGATGGACGAGGATCTGGTTGTAGCGCTGCGGCTGCAGGAGGAGTGGGACGTGCAGGTGGCGCGGCGCGCGGCGGCGCGGGAGCCCTTGTCGTTAGTGGACGCATCCTGGGAGCTGGTGGACCCCACCCCGGACCTGCAGGCGCTCTTCTTGCAGTTTAACGACCGCTTCTTTTGGGGTCAGCTGGAGGCTGTGGAAGTGAAGTGGAGTGTGCGCATGACACTGTGAGTGCGCCCACGAACGGCTCAGAACGTAGGGAAGGGCGAGGCCTCTGAGTTGTCGTTGGTGTCCCCGCCTCGCGGCGGAGGGAGAGGTCACACGGAGACGTTCCTACATCCCAGAGTGGGCCTGGCCTAACGGCCTTCGGTGATGTACCTGCAGGATCCCTTTTCTACCCACTGAATCTGAGAGATCCATTCGAGTTAGTAATCTGCCCTTGACATAACACCATCACATAGAAAGAGCGTGCAGTAAAGCAGAGTAAGATGTACTGTACATCTAACTTTACACCAACCCTATAACCCTTTTGGAGAAGTCCCTGCAGATGAATACCTTTATGGAGCAGAGTGGGTGAGGGTGAGCAAGTGTACTGCCCCGCATCATATGACCCACTCAGAAAAGCCATCTGCCATCAGGGACCTTTTCCTGTGAACTGCACACGAATCGGTAAGGATTTGCCTTTGTTTTTTGTTTTGTTTTGTTTTTTGTTTTTTGAGACAAGGCCTCACTGAATATCCCTGGCCGTCCCCACTGTGTAGACTGGCCCAGAACTCAAGAGCTCTGACTGCCTCTGCCTCCATAATGCTGTGATTAAGGGCGTACTCCAGGACAGGCTAGCGTTTACTTTTTGATCAGACCTGATTCTCCTAATCAGTGGATTTGGTGAACCTAATCCTTTGTAACTGTTTTCCAGGTGTGCTGGGATTTGCACCTATGAAGGAAGAGGAGGAATGTGCTCCATCCGTCTGAGTGAACCCCTTCTAAAACTGAGACCAAGAAAGGATCTTGTAGAGGTATTCTTTGCATAGCCTGTTTTTTAGCTCAAGTGATTTGCACTTTTTTTTTTTTTTTTTATTGGTCCCCAAAGACAGGATCTTGATAGTAGCTCAAGCTAGCTTCAACTCCAAGATGCTCTTGCTGACCTGAGAGTTTACAGGTGTGCACTACCATTCATGGCCTGGATATTTTGATCTTTTAAGAGATAGTCTCTGTTACCCAGGTTGGCCCAGGTCTTAGATGCTTCTCTTGCTTCAGCCTCTGTGAGCTGGCATGCATGGACCCAGCTATTTTTATGGGGGTGATGGTGAGGGAGGCAGAGTCTGATGCTGCCAAGCAACTCTCAAACTCCTGATCCTTCTACTTCCAACTGTGAGTGCTGGGATCACAGGTATGCATGCTCAGCATATACTTAGCTTTTTGCCCATTTAGACCTGGGCTGTGCTCTCTCAGTGTTGGCACTTCGATGTTGGCCTCAGGAGTCCCTTATGCTCAAAATTCAGAACCTGTGATATGTTTTGCAGAATTGTTGGAATCATCTTTTGACTTTACTTATGGTAGGTTTCTCTATCAGAATTTTAAAGTTTTTATGTGGTTGGATTCACCAACTTTTAGGGTTTGAGTTGGTAGATAAATAGGCCTTTTTGAGCAAGTGTAGTTTCTTGAAGGGAATTGTTTACTGGGATCTGAAGAGCTTGGGATATTATATGCAAAGTTTTGTGTACTTGGGCCTACAGATGACTGAGACCCCAAGTTAAGAAAGACCCCAAGTTAAGAAAGAGAATGCATTTTCATTTTCAGACATGCCCTAGAAAATTAATTTGCTGTTTTTTTATTTCAGACTCTTTTGCACGAAATGATACATGCCTACTTATTTGTCACTAATAATGATAAAGACCGGGAAGGACATGGCCCTGAGTTCTGTAAACATATGCACCGAATCAACCAACTGACAGGAGCCAACATAACGGTATACTGAGCTACATGTTTGGGGAGCAAGGGGAAACAGTAAGCCAGTTTGGCCTCAAACTCTCAATTCTTCCTCAGCCTCCTAAGTACTGGGATTATAGGTTTGTGTCACCAAGCCAAATAGTTATTCAAAGTTATACAATACTCATTCAGTAAAAGTGAAATTCTTCAGCCTTGAACAAGTATCGTACAGAAATGAATGGACCTGCCTAGGCCTTAAAGGTAGAATGGCTACAGAACCAGCAATCCTCTCCTTGAGGCCTCCAGAAACTCTGAAGCCTGCTCTTGGTCTTGCTGGACCTTCAGGAGGAGTTTTCCCCCACATCCTGACTCTGTAGGAGGAGGAGATACAGCCAAGGCTAAGGTGTGCCCTCCCTGTGCTGGGGATCATGCTTGTAGCACTGAACTTTCATGGAACTATGTTGTCATGAAAATGACATGACGGCAGTGCCTGCTTCTGAGACTGAGAAAAGGGCATGCAGTGTGTCAGCACAGCTTAAGTGCTAATGAAATACTATGTTGTAGACTGGGAATTTTCCTTCTATAGGAAGGGTCTAGCTATTGGTTTAGTCCTTGAGCAGTTGATATTTTTTTTAGGAATTTACATTAGAAATTCTGTATGCTTTCTTCTGAGTTTGTCTTAAGTCTTTCTCCTTGTTACAAGCTTATTACGGTGCTATAGTAAACCACATTCAGTCCAGCTTTTGATAATGTTCAGTCTCTGGAACATTTAGCATTCATGGAGGTGTTTGTATTTCTTTACACACACCAAAACCTTCTGCTTTATATGTTGCTATATTTATACATTAGGAAGTTTTAATTACTGGATAGGCCCCTTTAAAGTGAGCATTTGAAAAGAAATTAAATATAGTAGCTGTTTTTCTAAAAATAGGACTTTTTAGAAATGTCTGAGCGGAATATTAAAAACAAAACAAAACAAAAAACTCTACAAAGACTTTTGGGTAAAGTTTCTCTGTGAAGTGACTAACTTGTATCTTGACTGCTGGACATTTCCCTTTGCCCAGGTCTACCACACTTTCCATGATGAAGTGGATGAGTATCGACGACACTGGTGGCGCTGCAATGGGCCCTGCCAGCACAAACAGCCCTACTATGGCTATGTGAAGCGTGCAACCAACAGGGCACCCTCTGTCCATGACTACTGGTGGGCTGATCATCAGAAAACTTGTGGAGGCACTTACATAAAAATCAAGGAGCCAGAGAACTATTCAAAGAAAAGCAGAGGAAAGACAAAACCAGGCAAGCAGCCAGCATCAGCTGTGGAGAATAAAGGTACCTCTCTGTCTCATCTCCAGCTCTGTGACCCTGGCTAGTGCATGGACAGTGCTGCCTGTTGGGGAACGGGGTTAAGGTTAGTGCAGGACTGTCTAGTGAAGAACACAAAGTGATGGTGGGAAAATGTGCTTCACTCTCTGTGGAAGTTAGGAAAGGTGAATTGGTCTCCATTTGCAGTACCTGAGGGAGAGCCCAAGGCAAATGATTTTCAAAATGAAAACAGTAATTGAAGTAACAGTGCTCAGCGTGTGAGTCCTGACTAAGCTGTTCCTTCCTGTCTCAGTGACTCTGCCGTCTTGGAAGAATGAGAAAGGAGTTTGGCTCACCTTTGTCCATGTGTCATCCTTAGAACCTGCTCCTTTCCTCAGAAGCTCTGAGGAGGCAGCAGTTACTGACGTTGATGCTTCTCCCTTGCAAGGCTGTCAGTTTGGTGAGGTCAGCCTCAGGAGCCAAGCTATAGATACTAAACTGAAATGCTGAGAAGTCAGGGGACTGGAGAATTGGTATGGAGGGGCTGTATCTGTGGGAAGCCTGGTAAGGAGGAGGCAGATTAGAGGAATCTGAGCCCTTTCTGGGAAAATAGACTCTTCTCTCTGGAACTCTTTCTCCTCCCTGTTCTTTCATTCAGTACAGGGCTCTGACTACTGAAGGCTGCCTTTTCTTGTCAATAGGTGACACTGCATAGATCTGAGTTGGAACAAAATAATCCTTCATTTTAGATAATCACCATTTGCTTAGTGTTTGTCGCTGTGGCAGTGTTTTGAGGAAGAGTCTTGTTTGTTTCCTTTGCAGACAAGCTGTACAGAGGGGAGGCCCAGCCGCTCATCCCATTCAGTGGAAAAGGGTATGTTCTTGGAGATACAAACACTTGTCCTCCAGCTGGGAAGTTGAACACCTCATACATGGTTAATGAAGCCAAAGGTCAAGACCATTCAGCAAGCGGCCTGAGACTCGATTCCAGCATTGAGGTGAAATGTGAACAGAATGGTTTCCCAAGTAAAAAACCTCATCTGGTCTCCCCAGTTCCCATTGCTAGTCACCAGACTGTCTTGAGCAGCTATTTCCCCAGAGTCTCTGTCGCCAACCAAAAGGTTTTCAGAAATGTAAATGGATCCCCAGTAAAGAATGGGACCACTGGGGATAACACTAAGCATTCAGCCTCATCTGGTTCTCAGAGAAAGGTTCCACCTTCCAGGGCATCCCTGAGAAATGCTTCCAAAGTCATGGCCTCAGCATCAGCAACTGGGGCATCTGCGACTGTGACATCCTCAAGCATATCCCAAGAAGAGGGTGGGTCTGAAGACCCGTTCCACAAGCGACCCAGGCTAGAGGACAAGACTGCTTTGGATAATATCATCAAGGAGCAAACACAGAGTGGTAGTGGTGATCTTCAGAATAGCTTACAGCCCATAGCCACCATCACAGCTCAGAAGTCAAGCAGCTCATGCAATCAGCGACGTCTGGTCAACTGTCCAGTCTGTCAGAGTGTAGTTCTGGAGTCACAGATTAATGAGCACTTGGACCGCTGCCTGGAAGGTAACAAAACCAATCTTCGACCTCGAAGAATCTGAAATGGGAGTGGGTCCCACACCACCTATTGGCTTATGATGGTGTTGTCCCCCCAAATGAAGAGGGCCTGTGAGTTAGTCTGGCTTATTACACATAGTGAGCAAAAGTCTGCATTTCCATCCAGGTATGGTGGTATGCCCCTGTAGTCCCAGGTACTCAGGAAGCCTAGACAGGATCATTGCTTGAGCTTATGACTGTGGGTAATGTAGGGAGTCACTGTCTCAGGATCTTACATGTCAAGGTGCTGTGTTTACCTATGCCTTACCAGGACTTTGGCTCAATTTGTCCTATGTTAATGTATGATTTTAGGTATTCTTATTTTCTCTTGTTTTTAAAGGTTTTAGAGAATTGTTTTTATTTGTATAGTCTCAAGATAGTCTTATCAGGAGTCCTGACAGTAGAATGATTTTAATATTAAGGTTCATTCTTTGAGCTGATACTAATCTTTATGGTGTCAGATTCTCTGTCCAGATAGTATGAAGCATATTAGTTCTAAAAGTACTCAGAGCTATCTTTTTTTTTTTCAAAATCATAACAGTGGATAAGCTTTCTATATTTTAGAAGAATGTACTTTCTAGAAATAAAGGTGGTAGTGAATCTTATTTTCAGTAATTTATATTTTTAATATATATATATAATATATATAAATCTGTCCCATCTTTACAAAAAAGTGGTAGCAGATCTTATTTAAGAGTTTTTTTCTAGCTCATGATAGCTCATGCTTAAAGTTCCAGCACTTGGGAGGCTGAGGCAAGGAGATGGCTGTGGGGTTTTAAGCCAGTTTGGGCTTATGTTCCAACCTGGGTTATAATGAGACCATGTCTCAAAAAAAAAAAAAAAAAGCCAAACATTATTTTTTCTCAGTCCCATCTTATTTGTCAAGAGGTGGCAGCAGATTTTAGAGTAGATACAGAATATATAGTAGTTATTTTGGAATGCTACAGCGCTCAGTTCTGCAGGCCAGATTTGATGGGGACTTAAGTGAATGGTTAAAAGTTGGTGCTAAAAAGTAACTGATATATAACATCTCACAAAGCTGCCTAATTCCCTGGAGAGCAAAAACCTGTCTGGATGCAGCACTGTGAACTCTGTGCCAGTGTTAGAAGCAAAAGCACCACTGTCTGAGCACTGGAAGGTTCTTCTATCTTTCCATGTTCAGCAGAGGGACAACAGAGGCTCGGTTTGTCTCGTCTGTCCCTCTACCTTGCTGACTTTGCTACGAGGTCATTTATACATTGTAAGGTGCACAAATTTTGTGAGCATCCGAGTGAACCTAGTTTGCCTGGTGTTCCACTGTGTAACTTCCTCCATCACCTCCCCGACGGGATGGTGGAGTACTGTTATAGTTGTCCCTTTGTAATGCCTACCTTCTCCATCCCCAAAGGTCAGTTTACCAGAGTGTGAAGGTAGTGTCTTTGTTACTATGTGTAGTTTATTTTCATTCTTCTGTAGAATTTAAAGATACCAGAAGTTTCCCCCTCACCCCAGTGTTATTGAACCATTGGAAGTATCCCAGTGCAGGACTAGGTAATGCTAACGACACTCACTCAGGAGTGGAACTGGTCACAGGGTGTCTCTGTGTTCAGCTCTCTCAATCTCTGAATTCCCCTCCTTCAGCAGTATGCAAGTGTCATTTGTGATGGGATCTTTAGCCTGTCAGATTGGATAACAAGTTTTGATATTTATTAAAACATGAAGTTAAATAGTATTACATGTTTATAGATAAATGGCTGTTAATGTTTTATGTTTGACTATATGCCATATTTTCACCAATTTAACAGGTTATATGCAATTAAATATTTTTTTGAGCTAAGCTGCATAAAGTTCTAGGGCTAAGTAAATAAAGTGGTATTCGGGAGCTACATCTTCAGTGTCAGTTGATAGGGCTGGGATGGGGTTTTACCTGGCACTGGTTTTTAGTGAGTTAGCTTGTTAAAGAAGGGGAAGGGCCTCAATAGGCAGGGAGGTAGCTGGGCACATCCTGTGGAAACAAGCTGTTGAGATGGAGTGTGGAGCAAGAGTGCAGATAGACAGGCCTAGCTAGCGTAAGGGGGGAATTACAGCTGCTGTGTCCTCTAGTCATCTGCGCAGTACCAGGTGATACAGGGCAGGAGGGAAAGAGGATGAGCTAAGTGTAGAAAATACACAGGTGTAGTCAGGAGGCAACATCAGATTCTGAAATGATGGAAAGTAGAAATGTAATGAGCCCATATTTGTTAGAGAAAAATTGCCCCTAAAAATAGTTATCACTATAGCTGTCATTTATATTTACATATATCAGTGAAGTATGCTCCATTCTGTTTGTTTTCTCCCTTTGGAAGCAAATGGAGCTCAAGTTGGTTCAGCTTCCCACTGTAAGGCCACAGCCATAAGTTCTGTTTCTATAGAAACTTGTCTTTACATCCCAGTTTATTCTGGTTAACAAAACAACATGAGAGACCTTTGGCTTTGGCCAATTGTGCACACATATCTTAACTGGGATCTGAGGTAAATGGGAAAACACTGACTAAAACCTCATCCTATCTCATTGTTGAAAACTCTAAGATTGTATTTTTTTCAAAACTTTACAGGATTTAAAAATAAATCAGAATGTTTTGATGTAAAGTGGTTGAAGTGCCTTCCTGTGCCTTCCTGATTTGATTTTTTTTTTTTTTTTTTTTTTGCTGAGGATAGAACCTGGCACCATATATGTACCTGGTTGAATGTTCTACCACTAAACAGTATACCTAAGCCTGACGTGTTCTCTTAAGATTACCGAGGTGGGTCACTACATGCATCACTACAGCTCTGATATTCTCATTTTGGTTACTGACTTGAGATCTTTCCCTCAGCTTTCCCTGATACAGAATATTAGATCAGACTAAGTTTGGCTCATAATCTCCATAGACTAGAGAAGATGGCCATAGTCAGTAAAATGGTACAAGGTAAAAGGGAAGATGAGCTGGGAACTACAAGTACATCCTCCCGAGTGGTTCCCTCTACAGAGCAGATATCAGAGGCTTGGGGATGTCATCTCATATTCAAATCAGGGTGCAGAGCACACACGGGAATCAGATCACATTTGCTATCTTGGTTTTCAGTTTTCCAGTAACAACACCAACTACTTGCTGTAGATAAAAAGCCAAGGATGTTTAGCTGAAATCCTTTGAAAACTGGCTACTTGAAGTCTTGGAAACTTACTTTCAATCCTTAATCTCTACTGATCCTTTAATTTTTTTATACATATTTTGTGGGTGGGATAGGGTGTGTGTAGGCATGCTCAGAGAGGACAGTCTTATTAAAGATTTTAGTTTTCCTTGGTGTATGTGTATTATATTAAAATAATTCACAGCTAGGTATTGTGGCACACATCTTTAATACCAGCATGCAGAGCCAGGGGAAAGTAGATCTCTGAATTCCAAACCAGCCAGAGCTATACAGTGAGACCCTATGTTTTTAAGTCTCAAAAACTAAATAAATACGCATTTGTATGCTTACATATACAAACGAGGCCAAGAATGTAATCCCAGCACTCAGTAAGGCAGGAGGACTGCATGGTTTGGCTTCCGTGAGAACCTGTCTGAAAAAAACCCATAACCAATATCTTTTTTTTTAAATATAAAGTAACCTGTGCCCACAATGACTTTAGTTGTTAGCTGAGTATTTCCATAGCTGCTCCATGGGACCAGAGGTGAAGCAAACACCGTAAGTTCAAAGCACAGATGTGTGTGCGCTCTGCTTTCTAAAACTTCTGGGCAATTTTATCCTAAAGGCTGCATTTCTACTCCACTGTTTTCATTTAAATTCATCCTTCTGTGGTCATCCTATAGTGCATGCACATACACTTTTTTTCTTTTATAGAATTTTTTTGGGAGAAATTGCTTATGCCACAGCATGTGTGTTGGTCAGAGGGCAACTTTCAGGAGTCAGTTCTTTTGTACCACATGGGTTTCAGGAAGAAAACTTGGGTCAGACTTGGCAGTGTTAGCTGCCATTTCACTGGCCTTAACTTTAACTTGTTTTTGTTCCATGAAGAGATGACTGCTACTCTCCAAATGCCCTGAGAAGCCAAAACATTGACCACCACACTCGATTGGTTGAGTTTTTTTGGAGACAGGACCTTACTATGGAGTACTGGCTAACCAGGTAGGTCTCAGAGTCACAGAGATAATCCTGCCTCTGCCTCTCAAGTGTTAGAATTAAAAGGCATGTGTACCTGGCACCACACTCAGTTCTTAAAAGCTTACATCTTATTACTCTGGCCTAAGAACTCTGTGTATTTGCATGTGACCAGCAAATGTGTACCACTCCACTCCCGTCAGCAGCACAGCACAGCAGTGCCGGTGACACATTCAACAGCTGTGGAGAAAAGAATGGTCATACCGAGAATTCAGGGGCAGCTTGCTGACGCTAACCATGAACTCATGTCTCTGCATCCGGAACATCTCTAACAGAAGGTTGCATGCTGTAGACTAAACCAAAGATGCATGGCAATAAGTAACTGACCACGATGAAAGCCAGCACATGGTAATGGGCTACAAACAGAAGAAAGCTGGAGGTGACAACAGTTTTTTTCAAGAACATTTATACATCTTTTTAATTAGATTAGCTTTACAAGCAATGTGAGAGGCTTTCATAAGAAACACGGTGTCCACATCACGAGTCTCTGTGTAAATCCTGAAGTGCTCTGCCTATCATGTTCCACAGCTGCTTAATGGTTGAATAAACAGCATCATAAAGCTTTTTCTTTAGCCAGGATTAACACACAGAGGCCACTAATAGTTTTAAATAGAGCCCTGCTTCATGCCACTAACATGAAGTTGAGAGTTTAAATGGGTATTAAATGCACAACTGTCCTGATTGCTTGATCTTTTCACAGTGACCTCCAGGAAAGTACATAAACTTTCCAAAAGATATATAATTTAAATTCTGTCACACTCCCAGGCAGCAGAGTCTGGGACTTGGTACACCAGTAAAGGTCCGATACAAAGTATACCAGGGACTCCCACATTAAAAGGCTGCTGCTCCAATCAAACAGATCCTCTTCTACCACCAATGGCAAACAGTTTCTCCCAACTCTGAAACATGGTGCTGTGGGGTCAGGTGGCAAAACCTTGATCTGGCCAGCTGGCAGAGGCACTTGCTGGAGAGGTTGTCAGCGGTTACTGAGGCTGAAGGAAGGATGTAGGACACAACTGGACTTCCTGCCATGAGCCCCTCACGCAAGCACAGTTCTGATGAACTCCCAGTCCACACTCAGCTTTACTTGACTTTTTCATGTTTTACATGAACAATAACAATCTCTTAATAAGAATTACTGAGCTTTCCACAGAAAAGGTTTCTAATTGAATACACTACACAGCTGCTAAGTCTGGTGAATGGTGACACACACAAACAGTTCCGTATACACACATTTTTGGCAAAGGTTAAAGTCAGAGAACACCCAAGGGGACAAGGAGTTACACCCATAATCTGTGCAAAGTCTGGCTTTCTAAGGGGACTGTATAGGTGACAGTCTTGACAGGCCTTGTGTGGTTGTACCACTATCCCTCTTTTCTCTAAAAGGAAAACCCATAAAACAGTGTCTGGTTTTACACTTCTTTTGATTTGTAAGCTACACACATCTTTCATTACTGGTTCTGAAAATGACTCATAGCTGCCCAAGAAGCTGAAAACCACGCTTGAGGCTACAAACACACATGTCCATGTGCCTGGGGCAGTGGGTGCTCTGATCTGGGAGGATCTGGAAGCACAGTCAAACTGAGAAGCCACTGGGAAAACTGTGGCAGAGGACAGGCCTGATGGCAGGCCAGCCTGAAGCAGAAGAAAGCCCTTTGTCATGGGAATCAGAGTGGAGGAGGGCCTCAGGTTTATTCAGTGCCAGCCACTTAGCTTTAAAAAATTAACTTAAAAGATAAACCCCTTTCCTGCGGCTCTTTTCCTCTCATAACTCTGTAAGTTACTTGTAGTCAGTGGTGACCATCTACTATTAGGTTTCACTATCGCCAAGGTCAAAGTGTGACAGGCCAAGAAAAACCTTGAGGACTCAGCTGGAACTCAATGCCCTTTCTTTACTTTCATCAAAAGAAAATGAATCATCATTCACTGGCGACAATCATCGTAGGAAGTCTTTAGGGAGAAATTTAATAGCATGAGGAGGTTTACAAAAATAGATTGATGTTATTTTGAGGAATAATACTGTAAATTTTTTCTTAATTCAGTTTTGATAAATTGTACCTAATACAAAAATTTCCCAAATTCAAACTTGATATAAAAAAGAGATGGAATGAACTGAGTTAGATGATAGATCTGGCAAAATAGAAGAATGAAGAAAATACTACATAGGGCCCTTGTTGTGTCCAGTTGGAAAAGCCACTCTCCTCAGACAATGTCTCTTCTTCAGTCAGCAGCCAAGTGTAGTCACAGATCTGGAGCTGACCCCACAGCACAGAGCCCTCTGTTGGATGATATCTGGCAAAGTTGCCTGGCTCCCAGCTGGAACACCAGCCAGGAGTCTCTGTTCATCCCATCCATGAACCCACAGAAGTGGCTGGAGGTGATGTGGGTACTGCTGGACCTAAGGCCCTACTAGACATCTTTGCTGACTGAATTAGGCTTATTGAGTTCAACCCTCACACCTTTTTCACCTGCAAGAAAAAGAGAAGCGTTCACTCATTAAGTGCCAGAGCTTCTGTGACTGTACCCTGAACATTTGAATACTCATTTCTTCAGCGTCCCATGAGGCCCATCCCACCAGCTGTTCCCACTGCCACTGTAGCAAGTGTTACTGCTCTGCAGATCTTAGAGGGCAGGCAGAGACATCAATAGAAACTGTCCTTTAACTAAAAGCCACCTGACTATATAGTAGTGGAAAACCATAGAATGCACACAAACCATAGCTCTGAAAACCCAGAGGAAGTGCACTAACATCCTACTTTTACATTCTTATAAAAATCTGAGTCTGGCTTGTTAAAACTCAGTGACTAGTGGACACTTTCAGAGATGGGAGAGCAAAAACAAAGGCAGGCAAGGAGTCCATTACTGGGCAGCACAGACCACTGTTCCAGGACATGCAGGTACAGGACAAATGTATGACCAACATACAAAGCTGGCACCTGGGAATCTACACACGTCTTCTGGGCTGGGAGAACATTTAGTTCACCCTTTCTGTACTGACTTTCCTTGTGACCACACATTTAGAGGGAAAGGGAAGAATATTCATTTATATATTTAGAACAAAAGGGAGAGTCACTTATCTAAGGAAGAATGGGAGGGGCTAGGTAACCCGAAGAGCACTGAGTAGTAGCTTGGGGCTCCAAAGGTCCATCTCAGAAAAGCTCAGACTGAGTTTGAGTAACTCATACTTGCCTCAAACTTTTGCTGAGCTTTGGACAATCTCAGCAGATAAAAATAAAGACTAATTAGAGAAATCCTTTTTAAAGTAAGGAAATTAAGAAATCTGGTAAAACCTTCCTGGACTGTGGCTTTTGAAAAAGACCATCCCCAGTTATTCCAGCCAAGCCTGACCCCCGGCTGTGTTTACCTGTTAGATATTTTACTTTAGCTCTTGCTCGCTCATCTGCATCAAAATACCAAACAGTTATTGCGTACCTAGAAGGAAATTTAAGAGAGGGTCAGAATGGTCCCTGAGAAGAAAGTGTGTCTGACAATTTCTAATGCCCAAAGCATCCTCAGATTGATTTGTGTAGCAGGCGAGCATGGCTTGTCCATCCCACAGATGAGCTGCAGCATCCCAGAGACTCATGGTCTATTTCCATACTCGCCCAATCTACACAGTTGGAAACAGATAAAAGAGGGGAAAGTTCCCAGAAAGAAGGAACAGTGACTAGGAAAAAAAAACCCAGGCGGGCAGTCTAACATCTGTATCACTGAGGAAGAGTTAAGCCACACTCAGAAACGTCTAGGATTCCTACCTAGAAAGTCACACTGTATTTGGCTGAACTTTCTAACTCGAATATTTTATCCCACAAATAAATGTGGTATGCTGGGCCTGTCAGATAAAAGCATGTGGCAACACTGCTGACATAAACAGTGGAGCAAGGGGACGAGGCTGTGAATGTGAGCATGTGCTTCAGGCCATTGGTTCCTCACTGACAGTAAGAATACGTGGATCCAGGCCAAAGTTCACGGGAAAAGCAACAACTGGAATAAACAGCCATCTAATCATGTTCCTGAAGAGCCAGTGCCACCTATCAGAGGTGACAGTGCAGTGTATATACTCCTCCACTGGCCAGTGGCTTACCTGCTCTGCAGGGCTCTAGCCCTGTTTCTACCATGGCCTCTTCCAGAGAAGAGGGTTACATGGTGAGTTCTGAATCTCTCTTACCCCTGTCTCAGGCCATCAGTTCACTGCCAATTAGAATTCTGGTGTCTGATCAACTCCTCCCAGAGCCCTCAGCCCTCACCAGAAAACTCTGCTGCTCCTTTCCATTCTTTTACATGTGGCTTCCAGAGCTGCCTTCTTCACACCCATCTGTCTCCAGCAGTCTGCCCTCTGCTGGGCTCTGGCCTCTGTTCTCTGGCCCAGCAGCCCCTCTCCTCTGCACCTCTGGCCTCTTGTGTGCCATGCCTGGCTCCTGGGTTTTCTGTCAGGGTACCTATGACTTCAGGGTCTACCATGCAGCCGCTACCCACTGTGAATCAGTGATGGAAGCACAGCTCAAAGCAGGGAGAGGAAGAACACCATGAGATAGCAGACATACATGGTAGCACATGTATAGGGCTGTGAGCATTCTTGGCATGTACCACACATGGCAGCTTCCCCATCTATACCCTCTGATCCCTTTTCTCCTCACTTCTGCTCTCAAAGTTATTTTTCAAAACAGCTTCCCTTTTCCTTTTTCACTTTTATAAAAGTGTTTGAAAATACCCACATGGTCCAGAAATGGGCAGTGTTAGCAGGTGCACCATGCTGGGGGGGGGAGGGGTTCTTATTGCATAGAGCAAAGAACATATGATAAGACTGACATTCTCAGGACCAAGTGTGAATAAACACACACTATCATTCAAATTAAGAAGGCCATGAAACCAGAGGGCCTGGAGAGCAGGCAGGTGCTCCCCAGAAACTTTTAAGTTCCCCCTTCAACTCACCCCTGGCCTTGCCACACTGTTAACCAACCTTCCACGAACAGAATATTACCTTGTAGCATATGCTGGTTGTACTTCGTGAGGGTTGCGTCGGTCAGACCAGAAAAACAGCAGTCTATCAAATTTGGGTTCAATGTCAGCAAACTGGGCTTTGCCTTCTGGAAAAATTCGAAGTATACCTCCACTTACCTGGGGAAAAAAAAAAGAGTATGTCAGTATATGCCACTAAGAACGGGCCAGGTTAAGTTGGGGGTGCGTGGAGTTAAATGATTCAAAATAATTATCTGGGTTACTTGTGAATACAATTATGTTAATCAACAAGTTGTGGTAGTGAGCTGAGACTCACACACAATACTAATACATGGAAAAATTCTTTTTGTTGTAAGCACTTGAAACAGACAAATACACAAAATCTCCAAACTTGCTTGCAAGTTTTGAAAACCAGTGAGCATTTCTAGCACTAAGCCACTCTGCTGAGTGGCTTCCCCAGTAAGACGGTTGGTCTCATAGAACAGCTAAACAACCATATGCCTTAACTTTCAAGCAGGTGAACGTATGGCCTTGAATTCATTTTTTAATCTACATATATGTGTATTGTGAAAGTTGGAGGACAACATTTGTGAGTTAGTGAGTCCCATGAATCAAATTTAGATCCTCCGGCTTGGTAGCAGGTGCCCTGGCCTACTGAGCCATCTCCACTAACTCCCCATGTAGCCTGGGTCTACATTCTGATCAGAGCTGGAAAAGCTCAACTACACCCATACAACTCATTCACCTGGACCACAGGTAATCACAGTCATCACAGATGGTATATCAAGTGCACTGAGAGCCATGGGGACTCTACATGAGGAGTTGGGGACACTGACACAGACCTTGTGTTTTAGCCGGTGAGGAAAAACACTAGACTAAAATCACCAATCTGGAGATATTTTACTTGTTTTTTTATACAAGGTATCAAATAACCCAGGCTGGCCTCCAACTGGCCATGTAGCCAAGAATGATCTTAGCCTCTGATACTCCAGCTTAGACCTCCCAAATTCTGTGTACCAGCAAGCCCAGCAAACCAGTGCTCCTGAGCAGGTGGACTCAAAGTTAAAGGGGCACATGAATGATGCCTTGCCCTGAACCTAACCTGGAACTTAGAGTCAGGCAGTGGACTAAGGGGCTCATCCCCTGCTGTGTCAGCCACCGGGAAGATGGCCTGCTTTCTTGCTTTTGTGTGTCATGGAATGCCAAGTCATCCTGCAAACACTTAGAGACCTGTCAGATTGGAATGAAAAAATCACATCCTTTCTCTCCAGCCTGCTCAAGGTGAACTGGCTGGTTGACACTTACTGCACAAACTCTAGTCAGTAAATAATGAAAACCTGGAGCCAGATATTGGGAAAAAATTGGAATATCAGATAGCCACCCAGCCAACTCCTCAGGCTTATCTCCAGGAATCTTCCAAGTGAGTCCTTAGCAGAAAGGAAGAGTAAGTCTCTGGGAACGCTGAAAATCCCTCTTCTCTTACTTGCCCCCCCCCCCTCTTCACTTCCTCTTTCCACATTTCTAAAGCTAGGATTAAAGGTGTGGGTGGACCCTCCTTGACCAGGCTTGGCTCTGTGGTTAACTCTGATATTCCAGATTAATTTTATTAAATATATATAACCATAGACACTCATCTGCCACTGGCAACCTTCCCTGGACCAAGCAGCCTTCCCATGTCACAGAATGGCTGGAACTCCTGAATCTTGTACCTCCACTTCCAACACAGGGCCCGCACAGGTACACACTGTACAAGGCATATACTATGTTTTAATACATTTGTGTTTGTTTTCAGACACAGTACTATCTGTTTCATTTCACAAAACCTAAGGCTGAATCGGACTTGAGAGAGAATTGCCCTTTGTTAACCCAGCCTCACCCATGAAAACTGTGAAGGAAAAAAAAAAAAACACTTGAGAAAAACCATTACTGCCGAATTCAGTTGCATACTTGATGTGGGAATGTCTTTCTGTATGCTGTGAATATCAATCTTTAAATAAAGGAGCTGTTTTGACCCTTGGTGAGCACTGTAGAAGTAGTAGGTGGGGAATCAGAATAGGTAGAAAAAGAAGGGCGGAGTTGAGACAGATCGCAGGTGAGCCATGGGGCTGTGTGGTAGACAGATTAGTGGAAATGGGTTGAGTTAAGAAAGGAGCTAGCTAGCAATGTGCATCTAAGCCATAGGCCAAACAGCATGAAGTTAACGTAAGTGCCTGTGCGATTCATTGGGACTTTGGGATTGGTAGTCCAGACAAGCCGCTGGAGGTGGGACTGAACCCTGGAGCTGGCCAGGCCAGAAACCTCAATGTAACACATACCTTGGCATCCCAGTCTTTATTTAGATAATATATACATGTCACACATCTTCCATCTCCATTTGGGTTATCAACATGACGGACGTAGCCTGTTCCATTGCCTGGGTAACAAGCAACCATGGCCTGAAAAACAAAATAAATGGTCCATGAGTGAACATGCTTAGGAGAGAACTCTTGATTCATTCCCAAATGTAAGACTAGTTTCTGTGATAAAGAGGTACAGCTATTCTATTCTAACATTTATAAAGAACACAGTGGGCTAGTGAGAAACCCAAAGTGTGGAGAACCCAGCTCAGTGGCATCTTTGCAGCAATGAAATGAACCAATATGGAGAGTCAGGGGACCAAATGATGGAGATCCTGAGCTATCACAAGTCAGTGGTCCCTACTTTAAATAACAGAAGACAAAGATTTCTAGACTTCACTGTCCTGACTGTTATATACTCTACCAACTAAGAATGTGAGTTTCTGGCCTGCTCAGTGGAGCTCTATCTTCTTGAGCTAGCCTTGGAACCAACATCTGAGGAATGACTCCCCAACCTGTGCTTCCTGGCTCTGAATGGTACTGGTTGAACATCATTTAGATGACCAACTTCAAATATCCTCATAACATGTCAATGAATAAAAGAAACAGCCTCAATAACAGAGATGAACTAATCCTTTGGGGTGGGAAAGAAAACTAGGTTTTGCTCAGCTCAAGATGTGATTCACCAAGAGGAAAGCATCCACAGAGGACCAAGTACCCGTGTGCTCTGGGAGCACACATATGATCAGCTAATGGACGAAGCGATTCACCAGAAACCCTATAGTTAGGAAAATGAGGCTTGGTTCCTGCCACCCATGAACTCAAGTTGAGGGATTAAAGAAAGTTATGAAACATCAACAAAGCCGTCTACCATTAGATTAGATAGGCAAATGCTGATTTTTCTCCTCTGTATTTACAGTCTTTGGTCAACAAGTGGCTTGTACTTGGTTTTGTTGTTGTTTGGGTTTTTACTAAAATCCATGCCATTGTCAGATACTGATGATAGGAAAACTCCAAAAGGCTTATAGGAAAGAGACAGCACAGCAACCCACCATGTCAAAAATGACAGAAGTCCTTGACAAAGGAGAGGGAGAAGTGTTCAGCTGCTCAGCGTCACTGTGATTTGTGCAACAACCACCTCCACCTTCCTGTCAGCTGACGGCAGTTCAGAGTACAGAACTCAGGCAGGCTATCCGCTGGCAAGGAAGACAGCTTCCAGATAAACCCCAGGAACGATTACCTAATGTCTCCAAAAGTCATCTACCATTACATTTAGATATGTGACAAACATATCTAAATGTTTTAAAACTCATTTTAAAACTCACAATTGGCCAGTGCTTCATCTCTAATGGGCTGGGAAGCATTTTGAGCCGGAATCCTTAAGCATAAATGTCATGTCCCTAGACACCCTGACCACCTGCTCTCCGTCGCAGGCGGGACTGCTGATGAGTGTTCCCTTACGTCTCTATTTGTCCTGACTCAAGATGAACTTCATAAACACTTGTTTTCGTGTTAGTGGCTAGTGATGACAGAACGTGTGGGGAGAGGGCTTTCAAACTGCTTAGCAAAGGAACCTGTCACCAGCTGCCAAAGACAGCACAGTACCCATGACAAGTCAGAGAGCACCAGTTCAACAGCAAGACCCTCCTACTTGTAGTTAATTGAGAAAGTTGTATTGAATCAAAAAGTGGGCTGAGGAATAACCTAAAACCTCAATTCTCTCCTACTGCGATCTCATTGCAAAAAGTAAATTGGGGAGAAGGATAAGATGTTGGGGGTCAGTGAGTAAAACCATTTGTCATGTGAGCCAGATGATCTGAATTCAATCCCTGGGACCCATGGAAAGGTAGAAAAGAACCAACTTCACAAAGTTTCCTCTGACCTTTGCACATGCACACAACAGTTAAAGTCCATTTGGGCCTCTGTACCTATCTGGTAATTCCAGTAAGGCAAGGACATAAAGTCCTCCTCGGCCTACCACACTGGCTGTCCATCTACCTATTCATTTGCAAATATGTTTTCAGACTTATCACACACATTCACATACAAATATCTGGGAGTAACATGATGATGATCAAAAGAGACACAGTTCTTTACATACATACATACATACATACATACATACATACATACATACATACATACATACATACATACATACATACATCTGGGTTTGGGAGACAAGGCTTCACCATGTAGCTGTCAGGCTGGCCTGCCTTGGCCTCCCAAATTCTGGAGTCAAGGCAGGTAATGTATCCAGCTATTCTTATTTGCATATATTATGAACTCTAGGCTAATAGTGTCAGCCCACAGACATAAGGTAAGAGTGTCAGCTATTCTTGGCTGTCAACCTGACTATATTCAGAATTAATTAAAATCCAAAAAGGGCTAGGCACACCTGTGAGAGATCTGTGCTTAACTAAATCATTTGGAATGGGAAGATGCACTTCTAATCTGGATCTTTGAAGTGGAAAGACATACCTTTAATCCAGATCTCTTAGGTGAGCCCATCCACCCACCTCTAACCTGGAGTACTTCTGCTGGAAGCCTACAGAAAGGGCAGGGAAGAAGGAAGCTTCTACCTCAAACCTTGCCTGTGTCAGCCCCAGGGCAGGCAGACCACAGCAACAGCTATGCAAAGCTACACTGAGTTCCAAACAAACCTGGCAAATTAAAGTAAGAAAATGGAGCAGTGTGATGCCCACCTTGTGACCCCAACAGTGTCCTGCCCTGACCTAACACTGCAGACACTAACTCTGGAGGTCTGCACTTCCCAGGAGGAAAACATTAGAAGAAGCAAACTATGAAACTATACTTTCCTCCTTTCTGATATGAAAACACATAAGACGGAGGACATTCTCACAAGGGCAAACACCATAAAGTTGTTTTTCCTCCATCAGAGAATAGAAGAAGTTGGCCATTTCTCTCTAGAGTCCAAGGTGTGTTTATTTCTGGCAATAGACTATTTCATTATGAAACAAACCAACTGTTTCTTTGCCTTAATCCCCTTCTTTCTGAAGTGAATTATTTAGAAACAGAGATTGATTGATGCTAAGAAAACCAAAACCTGACAGGCTAGGAAATTATTTTCACTCTGAGAGAAAAAGGTCTGTGCTCTGACAGTTTGTCCTGCTGTATCTCGTCTCAAGCATGCAGCAGGTGCACTCCAGAAAGGTGATGCTGGCCTTCACCTGACACTCCATCCAGATCAAGCACACTCCCATCTGGCCTTTACAGCTAACTCACTCCTCACCCCTCCTGTGTGCTGGTTTGATTGTGAGTGAACTTTTTTTTGCTCTTTTTTGTTAGTCTCCCTGTATAGCTCAGAATAGCCTCAAACTCAAGATCCTCCTGTGCCAACCACCTCAGAGCTGGGAATCTAGGTGTGTACCCTCTTACTTGGTCAGGTACATACACACAGACATGCATACACTTAAGCACACGCTCAACTATATGTCTGCAGACTAATTTTATCCAGCATGCTATGGTTTCATCTGGCACTGCGTGCTGCATATTTCTAAGAATGTGCAAGTACATGCTGCAGGTAGCTGCACACAATCAAGGAAAAAAAATCAAGTTTCCTAAAGCTCACCTCACTTCACCCGTGACTCAGTACATGGCCAGCAAGCAACCCTCCATGTTTCTTGGACCCTCATTCCCACTACCTCAAAGCAATCCTCTGGGGCCTCAGCCTATTTCAGAGCCACCTGTGTCTTTGGGCCACAGTTTTCCATTAGCACAGGTTTAATTTTCATATCCCAAAGACTGTTGAGACTCCAATTGGTCTACCCTGGTCGCCTGACCAATACCATGGTATGTCAGTTGTCTGCAGGCAGAGCTTCACACTCTGCTATCCAGTATCACATCTGGATATCCTGTCAGCATAGAAAATTCACTTTAGTTCTATAGGGTGACAAGACCCAGTGCTCGCTAAAATGGCTGATGGGGGATGATAAGGATTGGTGGCCAAAACCGTAAGGACATGAATGACTAATCTGAAGACTAGTGACTAAGCTGTAAACAAATTAATTACAGAGGAAGAACCAGCCACACAATTTATAAAGAACTCAAACTAAATAGAGGCTTTTCTTCTTTACAGATCCAATGCTCAGGGTCTGTCTGCCCAGAGGAAGCGACTATATCCTATCTCATATTTATTTCAGATAAGTCACACAGTAAAAGAACTCAGTTTCCTACCAATCCTTCTGCCTCAGTCTTCCAAGGGTTAGGATTACACGTAGAAGTCAGTATGCTTGGCTTTAATTCTGCTTTTAAAATGGGAAACACACACACACAAGACCACAATCAGGATTTGTGCTAAGACTTCACAGCATCCTAGAAGGTACTCCCACTTACAAAGTCAACTCTAAGAGGGTGGTGAGACAGTTTGGCTGAGTAAGCACCTTTCTTGTTTGCATTTTGATTTGGGTTTTAGGTAGAGCTGCCTCAAACTCACTGACTCGCCAAAGATGACCTTGAATGCCTGCTCCTGCTTCCACCTCCCCTATGCTGAGATGATAGGCGTGCGTATCAAACTACATACCTGGTCCTACTCTCAAAAGTTATCAGAAAGAGAGACTGACCGACATAGGACTTGGGGAACCAAACAGTATGAAGGGGGATGACGGCTCTGCAGATTCTACAGGATAAAAACCAGGCTGAAGGTTGCATCAGTTTCTGGGAGTGCATTACAGAAATAATGCTGACAACGTGGTACTAAGCATCTAACACACAAAGAAATCAGAAAGGTGGGCTGGAAGGATGGCCCAGTGGTTAAGACCACTTGCTCCTATTGAAGGGGATCCAGGTTCAGTTCCCAGAACCCACATGGCAGTTTGCAGCCACCCTTAACTCCAGTTTCAGGGGACCTGATACCTTCTTCTGGTCTTCTAGGATACTGTACAGATTTATACACAGGCAAAACACACACATAAAGTAAAAATAAATCTTAAAAAAGTTTTGTTTTTTTTTTTTAAATGAAGAAGGGCCGGGAAGACACAGTTGTGGTAATACGCTCTCTGGGACCCGGGACTAGGTCAGAGAGACCACAGGAACATGACTACATGTGTACAACTAGTTAAACTATGTGTGTCTCCCTAGAAGGAATCAAAGAGGATTCCAAAGAGAGGGATCTGGCACGTCTGTACCTGAGTTCCGCTGTGAACTAGCTGGGTCACTCTGAACCAGTTATCTATCCTCTCTGTAGTTAACGCCCTTGCTGTAAAGAGCAAAGAGCAACAGCACACAGCCTGCAAAGCTAACCAACAGCACAAGAGAAGAACTACAAACTATGGCTGGTGCAGAAGGCAGCAACACCAGCTTAACCCAATAGCTCCAGCACCTTGGAAAAGCTGTCTCAATCCTGGAGCTGTTCCTCATTTCACCTGTGTCGAAAGCATCTTCATTATAACATCTAAGAGGTCTTGCTAGGAGTCAGGCCACTTAATCCTCACAGACACTGTTCTATGGAAGAAGAGTGGTCAGAACAGCAAGGTGACCTGAGGCCAGACAGTGGAGGTATCTGGTCAGGTACTGTGTGCTCCCTCATGTTCAGGCAACTCTGAAGCTAGGCATGTGCCTTTCATAATATAAACCTTTATTTTCTCAAATGAGAAGTGGAAGATAGTAGTCTCTAGCTGGGCACCTCTGTGATGCAGGATGAATATGCAATGTGGCAGAGGCAGAAGTGCCCAATGTCTACTCTGGGTGGCCAGGCACCAACCCACTACAGCACAATCCAGCACACCCTGGGGTGCCATTGTTTCTTCTGAGAATATTCAATTCGAGCAAACAGGACAGCCACAGAAAACTCATTCTGATAAGGAAATGCTTGAAACGGGACTATGAGCCCCTTACCCCGTAAAGTATTATAGAAACACTGGATATGATTTTGCAAATAGTATTACAAAAGTTAAACAAAATCAAGAGACATTTCCACAATCCCCAGGGATAAACTAAAAATAAAACAACCCCACTAGAATTTCACAGACCCAAGATGGTCTAGGAGTTGTCAGAAATAAAGACTTGAAAGTCTAAAAGGACTTTTTATAGGGTTTAAAGGCCATTTACAGGGTTAAAATATAAAGTACAAACATTTTAAAGCTGGGTGTGGTAGTTTAATATGTCTATAAATAAATACAGTACTCAGGAGCCTGAGACCAGCCTACAGAGTTAAACCCCATTTCAAAAAACAAAAATGGACGAAATTTTGTTTTGTTTTTCGAGACAGGGTTTCTTGGCTGTCTTGGAACTATCTCTGTAGACCAGGCTGGACTCCAACTCACAGTGATCCGCCTGTCTCTGCCGCCTGAGTGCTGGGACTAAAGGCGTGCAGCAGCGCCTGGCAATGGGGGAATTTTTTAAAAAGAAGAAAACTTAGAATTTAATTAAAAAAAAGTATTTCCACTATGAGAAACTTTAAGACAAATGTTATTTAAACTGCTCTCAGAATTATGAATTAAGATACTACGTAGATGAGCTAGAGGTCACCACAACATGAGGGACTACACTAACCGGCTGAAGCATTAGGAAGGTTGAGGACCACTGGGCTGAGAGGGCTCAGAGCTGAAGACTATTACGAGCCTCAGACTCACCTTGAGATTTTAACTTTTAAAAGTTCAATTTGTTATCACTTGTGTATGCATTGTGCATGACGGGGAGGGGGCTGTTCTGTGTGCCATCTTGTGAGCCTGTTGAGATCAGAGGACAAATTTATGGTATGGGCTCTCTCCTTCTGCCTTTAGTGGATTTAGACAAACACAGGTCTAAGCACATTCACCTACTGAGCCTTCTTTCTGGCCTCAGACTAAGGATCTCTGCCAAAGCCACTGGAAGAAACACATTTGTCTCCTTACCTAGTTCCAGGGCATCATACCAAGACCACTGAGGCTACCCTGATGTCACAGGTCAGAACCAGAAAGGCCAAGTTCTTGGCTGCTCAAAGCTCTGTGCCAGCTATAACCAGGTTACTGGTCAGTTTCCTTCAGGACTACAGAAGCCAATTTGAGAGCCTGAGTGCTGTGCTTTGGCTACCTCCATTTAAGAATACCTCACACCCTGGTATCAGTCAGCACCCAGGAGCAGGTGACTCAGAATACAGCAGCCCATCTTAAAGGACACCTGGCTCTTGTTCATAATCCGAGTTCTGCCAATTACCAGCTACGTGACTGTGGGCATTCGTGAGGCATTTCCTCATCTGTAACCTGACTTGACATGGCCCCAGAGGCAGCCTGGAGGATGTGCCAATGTGCCTCCACCTGACCAAGACACATAGAGAAGTGGCTGCGGTATTGAGCAATTATCAAGTGCGGCCTCTAAGGTGCCAAATCCTCACTTCCAATGATGTCAAAGCCATATGCACCAACAAATTCTGCTTTCCAACTGCAAATCCAGCATCTCCCAATCTCATCTCACTCCAGGCTTCCTCCTAGGTAACTTTCTCCACCCAGGAAGCATTGGAGTCACCTGACAATTCCAAAGTCCTGCAGCCTAGCAAGAAAAAATGTTCCTTTCCACAGGGAGAAAAACCAGGAAACATCTGCTCCATCCATGGGTGTAGACTTTCTTTCCACTGGTTTCAGGGGACCCCCATCCTCACCCCTTTCCTCAATCTCTCACGCCTTCCCTTCTCTATATATCGTGACAGATGATTGCTAGCTGGCTTTTCCTTAACCTCACCCAGCATACACTACACCTAGGCTGCTTGGCACCACCAGACGAGGCTACAACTGCACACATGGTCATAACTCTATGTGATTGACCATGACTCTTCAGACCTTCTTGGCCACTCCTACACTCTTGGTCAGGCCTGCTGACATCCTTCACAATGGTTCCTTCTAACCTCTTTTCACTCTTCCTGGCACCACTTCAGCCCATGACAGAGCAAAACACAGCATGAAGTTATTCTTCCAACAAAAGACTATCTCCAGGGCAGACACATCACCTGAGACCCTTGTTTAAAATGTGTGTTCTAATTCAGCTTTGACTGTGGCCTGTGGTTTTCATTTCCTCCAATAAAGCCCTGCAGCTGGTGAGAGGGTGGTACTCTGAGAAGCAGGGCCTCAATCTCACCTCAGAGCCCTACCATGACCTTCGAGTAACTTTCAGCATCTGCCTCTCCATCAGTGACCGCCTTCCTGAACACACAACAGACTCCTCTATTTTAAAATAAATCTTGTGTTGTCCTTCCAACTACAATCTTTGCAGCTCTACAGGGACTCCACTGGCAGGCTTCTATGAAGGCAAGTCTATCCTATAGTCCCCAAATTTACTTGGCTAAAACCTAGAACTTCCAGGTCAAAATAAATATCTAGCAGTAACCTTTTTTAGTAAGTACTGAATGAGTCTCAAGCCTTAACAATTTATGCCTATTGGATGCTTCAAAGCTTGGCATCAGACTAGAGACTGACAGCCTGGCTTCCTACTCCACGTGGAGTATCAGGCACTGCTTGCTTTTCCATCTGAAGAAACCTGAAAACTCAGCTTCAGAGACACACGATCTGACCCAGAGGATCATGGTTACTTGCCCAACATAACAATGATATCTGTTTGGAATGCAAAGATATTCACATATGCCTAGGCATTTGCTCCAGAGCTCTGGGATGTCTGGAAGCAGTGTTGGGGAAACAGTGGGTTGAATAAGTCCTGAGCCTGAGCACACGCATGCCTAGGAGGCTGCTGAAAATGCAAATGTCCAAAGATGGCTATAGGAGCCTCAGTGTAGCTGAGCATGTAGAGAGGAAGTAGGAACACTTGACAAGAGCCCAAATGAGTCAGCACTGAGGCACTGTGACTGGGAGGATGTCAGGACGGTGAGTGAAGACAAAGAACACACCAGACAGAGCAGGTTTTGCACAGAAGGTGAGCAGTTCTCATATGATGGGAAAACCTAAGGTGCCAGTAGGGAACATAGACTACATTTGATGGCAGTCTGGGCCTGCTCTCAGAAGCATGAAGATCACTATTAGATAAGTGCAATTAAGAACCAACAGTGGGTTGGGTGGTGGTGGCACATGTTTTAATCCCAGCGCTAAGGAGGCAGAGGCAGATGGATCTCTGAGTTTGAAGGTAGCTTGGTCTACAGAGGAAGTTCCAGGACAGCCAGGGCTACAGAGAAACCCTGCCGAAAGAAAAAAGGAAAGAAGGGAAGGGAAGGGAAGGGAGGGGAGGGGAGGGGAGAGGAGGGAAGGAAAAAAGGTGTGTGTGTGTCTGTGTGTGTATATGAGAGAGAGAGAGAGAGAGAGAGAGAGAGAGAGAGAGAGAGAGAGAGAGAGAGAGAGAGAGAGAGAGAGAGAGAGAGAGCGCTCTCAGTGGGTTGGGATGAGTGAGGCTCATTAACTGTATGCAATGTCCTGGGTTCAATACCCACCACTGCACCAAGAAAATGGAAAAAAGACACAGCGAAGAGATTAACGACGGCATTAAGCGTTTAATGACGGCAAGAACAGCAAGCTTGCACTGGATTCTAAACTTTGCCCGCTGTTGGCCGGCTGTGCTGTGCTATCCTAAGGTTTGCATTTGATTGGCTTATTGGCTACTTTTCTTGTCGCTACAACAAAATGCCAGAGAAAACTAGCTTAAATAAAGGCTTAATTTGGCTTGCAGTCTGGTGGCACAGTGTCATACAGGGAAGGCAGCTGACAAGAGCTTGAAGCAGCTGTGTTCACAGCGAGGAAGCCGAGGAGGGGAAGGTGGGTGCTCAATTCTCTTTCTCCTTTTATTCTCAGCCCAAGACTCCCACCCATAGGACGATGCCACCCACATTCAGTATCCACCTTCCTGCCTCAATCAACCCAAACTAGAATTCCCTCAGAGCCATATCAGAGGTTGGTCTCCTAGATGATTCTAGATCCTGGGAAGTTGGTAATCAATGTGAATCATCACCACTGACTATTGATTTGATTTTATCTGTGTCATGATTACTTGAAGCCACCCTGAGTCAGACTCTGTTATCTCTGATCATCTTCATCATTTTGCAATAAAAGAAGTTTTGCAGACTGGAAAAGAGATCTGAAGCAAACCCAGAGAGCAAGTAGGTACTGTCTAGCACTCAAACCCAAGTCATCCCTCCCCAGAGATCCCAGGTCTTCTGGTTATTCTATAGCTGATTTATGTCTTTATTATTTATTTGTCAAAGCACCTTTTATTTATTTAATGTGTATGGACATTTTGTGTGTGTGTGTGTATGTGTGTGTGTGTGTGTGTGTGTGTGTCTGGTACCTGTGGAGACTAGAATAGGGTATCTGATAGCCTCGAACTAGACTTGGAGACAGTTGTGAGCCATCATGTGTCTGCTAGCATTCAGACCTGGGTCCTTTAAAAGAGCAGCCACTGAGCCATCTCTCCCGCACCCAAGTCTTCTTGATACATCACTACATGACACATAAGACAGAAATGCCAACACTGCACCAGTGTGTACTTGCAACTGTTGAGAAGAAAGGGAACAAGCAGAGAAAGAACAGTCAGATTACAGAGAGCGGGGGCTCTTCAGAAGGGAAGACAGAGGGGATGACAGGGCTCTCATGGTAAAGTGTTTTCCACACACAGGTTAGCTCATCATCTCCTGATGATGGTGACATGGGGATAATCGATCAAATCGATAGTGGGAAACTGAGGCAGGTGACCTGCTGGCATCATATAATAAGCCAACAGCAGGCTGGGGTTCTGAAACCTAGATGCCCGATGCCAAATTTCATATTCTTACTCCTGAATTCCTATCTAAAACCACACAGGGTCCTCCTCCTCCTCCAGGGTCAAGAGCTGCAGAGTGGCCAAGGAGGAGCAAGGACAGGACCAGAAGGCAGACCCACTCAGAACCTTGACTTTCAAGTTAGTTTCACAAGCTTTGTCTCCTAACAGCACTTGAAGGTTCTCACCAGGAGACACCCCGGGGAAAGGGAAAGTACAAAAACGGGACCGGTATGCTGAAGGACATGGAGCCAGAGGTTTGGAGAATTAGTCTTTTTTCTTTGCAGAACTACTGGTCAGAACAGGTGTTCAAAAGAGGTAATAAACATTCTGGGTACCAGAGGTAGAAACCAAACATTTGTATGACTCCTTTCAGTTGTCCACGTAAAGTGTTAGGACGCGGTGTGCTTTGGCCCTGGATTCACTGGGGCTTTGACAACCGTGATTTTTATGAGATACATTCATGGCTGCAGAAGCTGTGCCATCTACACTATCTGAACTGGCCTGTGACATGAGGGGGTGGCCTGTCATGCAGACATGAGCGAACTCCCTCAGCCATGCTAGTGTTTTCCTTGAGAATGTACCAGTCTCTGTTCAAACATTTCGATGGGACCTTGCTAAAATGATTTCAGCAAAGAAAAGGAGAGGCTAAGATGGTATATGCTCACTGCACAAAGGTAAATACTGAATCTGAATCTGGATCCCCAGAACCCATGCGAAAGCTTGGCTCTTGGCTGTAACCCCAGCCCTGGAAAGGCAGCTACAGGACCCTGAAGTCTACAGAGTAGCCACTTGAGCTGAATCAGTGAGCTCCAGGCCAATGAGAGGTCCTGTGTCAGAAGTGGTGAAGGCTGAGCAAGGAGAGAAGACATCTGATGATGAGCTCTCATATGTGGACAGATGGATGGACAGGAGGGCTGGATAGGCATGGGGATATAAACACACAGGAGAAAAGCCTGTTTTGATGATTCAACGTATCTCAATATTTTTTCTTGTTTTTGTTTTTGTACTTATTAGCTGGGATTGACCTTGAACTTGATATGATCCTCCTGCCTAAGCCTGAGTCCTAAGATTATTATAGCAGCTTCACATTCAAACTGATTCTGGTGTGTGGCTTTTTTGGCTTGAGACATACAACAAATTGGGAGTTTGTTGGTTGTTTTTATTTGATTTTGGTTTTTTGTTTGTTTTAAACTATTTTGTGTCTGTTTCCTCAACTATCAAATGGAAAACAAGAGTGTGATAACCTAGGTAGAGAGCATTAAGCAATGATGCCTGGAACTACATAAACACCCTCCATGAATGTTACCAGCATACACATATAGAACTGCTCAACAATGCAGTGGTTCTAGCTGTAGAATGGACGGTTTCTTAACTAAAACCTACAAATTATTTGTTGCAACCAAAAGTTTGAAATAACCCAAGCTTGTCTACACCTGAGCCACCCTGACAGCACCTGGTCTCAGCAAAATAATACACACCCCAAGAACAGGGCCTCAACAGTGTGGCCTCCATTAACTGCCTCGGGAGTGCCACGCTGCTTTATCAAGTACAACAAGGAATCCTTTTACTGATGATAGCATCCCACAGCATAGCATGCTGTTTATCTATTTGTGGATGGAGGTCACTTGGGCTGCCTCCTATTTGGGCAGTAATGAATGAAATGCTCCTGGCTTTGTGTGGGCAGGTTTTTCATTTCTCTTAGTAGCTACTCAGCAACGGAATTCCTGGGTCACATCTTGAGTTTATATTTAAATTTCTGAACCAGAGCCAACCTGATTTTCTAAAGGGGCTATGCCATTTTGCATTCTTGTAACCAATACGTACTTGTGGCAACCTACTATGGAGTAGGTGGCTCCACATCCTTGCTATGCTGGGCCCTCATCCCCATGCTTGTGTGTTGGCCTCTCTATAAATGAAGCATAAGAGTAAGGAAGAGAAAGGAGAATAATCCCAGAGTAGAGGAGCTTATAGACATAAAGGGAAGAAAACAAAGGCTAGAGAGATGCTCTGGTCTCTACTTACCCAACAGTGAATCAGATGAGAGACAAGAGCTTATGGATCTACATGGCTTCTAATTCCTGGTCCTCCTGCCTCTGCCTCTGAAGTGCTGGAATTACAGGTGTGTACCACCACACCTGGTTTTTGGTACTAGGGACTGAACTCCAGGCTTCATTCATGCTAAGCAAGCATACTACCAACTAAGCCACATCCCCTACCCTTTGAGGATCTTTTAACACACTTAGCCATTGATGTTTATTCCCTTCTAAGAAATAGCTTTTCAAATCTCTGTATTGGATTGTTTCTGTTTTTGTGATTTTTTTGTTTGTTTTTGAAATTTTGCTTTATTGCCTACTTTAATGTGTCTGTGTGGGTGTGTTCACTCAATGCAGTTGCCATGGAGACCAGAAAAGGATGTTATATCCTACACAGCTGGAGTTGCAGGTTGTGAGCCACTGGATAAGAGTGATAGGAACTGAATAAACTTCTTGTGGAAGACCGCTTACCCACTCAACCATCTCTCCAGCCCACTTATCTAATTTAAATTATAAGAAATGTTATACAATGCTCACATGCAAATCTCTCACATTTCGTAAATATTTTCTCCTTATTTGTCTTTTCATGTTCTTAATATCTTTATATTTTATTTTATGTTTATGAGTATTTTGTATACAATGTGTGCCTCGTGCTAAAGAGGTCACAAGAGGTCACCAGATGACCTAGAACTGGATTACAGATGGTCGTAAGCCACCACGTAGGTATTTAGAACCAAACCCAAATCCTCTGCAAGAACCTCTGAGCCATCTCTCCTGTCCCTTTCTATACTGGTATCTTTAAAAAATACTTATTTTTATTATTTAGAGTGGTGGATCCATTGGTACCATGATTTGTGCCAAGTCAGAGACAATCTTCATGAGTCAGTCCTCTCCTGTCACTCTGTGGGATCCAGGGATTGAACTCAAGTTGCCAGGTCTGTGCGAACACCACAGACTAAGCCAACCCACTGGCTTCTCAACAGTATCCTTTGGTAAGCAAAATATTTTAATATTGACAAAGTCCAACATTTTATGTTTTTCTTAAGGTATTATTAGAATGTAAAAAAGGTGGACTCTTATCTATCTAAAAATCTAAGTTCATAAAGATTTCTCTTACATTTATTGTAAACTATACAGACTTGGAGTTCACAGTTAGTCACACAGCCCACTCCAAGCTAACTCTAATGTGTACAACGTCAAGGTTTATTTGTCCACATAGATGGCCCTCTAGCACTATCTACTAGAAAAGAAACAAAAATTATGTTGTATTGTATCATCATGGTTTATTTTGTTGTGGTGAGTTGTATTTTTATTTATTTTAAAAAATAATCTGAGCTGGAGAGATGGCTCAGTGGTTAAAAGCATTTATTGTTCTTATAGAGGACTTGAGTTTAATTCCCAACAGCCATGTGGCAGCTCACAACTGTTACTAACTCCAGTTCTAGTGTATCCAATGCCCTCTCCTGACCTCTGAGGACACCAGGTATGTACATAGTACATATATACATGTGAGCAAAACACTAGTATATAATTTATTTATACACACACAGAGGGGGGGAGAGAAAGACAAATTTAAGTAGGAAAACCTCAATTGATCCAAGCCTGGTGGCTCACATCTGTCATGCCAGCACTTTGGTGACTCAGGCAGGACTGCCACAAGTTTGGGACCATCCTGGGCTACATGGTAAGTTCAAAGCCTGCTTAAGCTTTCCTGAGATCCTTATCTGAACATGCATGTACACAGACAAACCAATTAATCTTGTGAGTGTGCAAATACTTCTGACCTCCTACTCCAGCATCACTGATCCAGAGATTTCTTCGCTGACTCATAGTTAATGATGAATCCCTAGGACTGTCAGGATCTATTACTGATGCTCAGCATAGCTTCAGTCCGCTGTTTACTGAGACCTGAGACACAGCTGAGCACATGTGCTCAACGTCCCACGTTACTACAGAGTGAGTTCAGTGCCACCCAGGCCAGCGCAGGTGATCGGCTGAGGTCTGTTTGTTCTAACAATAACTGAGGAGTAAGTACGAACGTCTCCTACGGCCTCAACTGGCAGTCTGCCCACTGTTCCCTTCTTTTAGATTTTGCTTACTATAGCTTAAGGGATCGTGATATATGTACAATAATAATAAATGTTACAAAGTCACAGACCCATGATATGCAAGATTTCTACAGCTGTAATACCCAAACTTTAAAGAAGCAATAGTTCTAGGGACAGAGACTCAGGCCACATTAAATCATACAATTATTCTTACATATATACCTAGATAGCATATATTTCTAGAAGGAAAGTATATATACAGACACCTAGCCTAACTTCAAATAAAGAGCTTTTTTTTGTAAGTGGATAACACTGCTTTATCTAGTGTCAATAGGAAAGCTACTTTTCTAATACACAGGCAGAGTGATCTACATCTTAGAATGTTATTTCCACTGTGAAGAACAAATGGGCACAGTGGTTCACACTTGCAGCTCCAGCACTCAGGAGGAGAAGGTAAAGGAATCATGCCAAATTCCAGACCAGCCTAGGCTACAAGAAACTGCCGGTACAAAACACAACAGAAGCCAGCCAGGGACCAGAGAGATGGCATCAATTAAAAGTGAATACTTTTTTCCAGAGGACCTGAATTCAATTTCCCATGTTAGGAGGTTCGAAACCACCTGCAACTCTAGCTCCAGGGAGATCTGATCTCTGGATGCCAGCAGTATACACATATTTACTCATAATTAAAAGAAATAAATCTTAAAAGAAAACCAAACCAAACAAAAACTTGGACCCATGACAAATTTCTGAACTCAAAAGCACAGGCTTTTCAAAATGCACTTTTTACTATGAGGACAATTACTCTGTGGATTCAACAGTGAAGATGTCAAGTCAGTCTACAAGTCTGATAATAAGCCAATGGCAGGTGTGACAAAGGACAAAGAAGTCATATGGGGGAATGGAACGTGGCAAAGGTTCCCATAAGCACTCTCATATTTTATGATTTCGTTCTAAAGTTTCCTCAGGCTGGGGTGACTCAGAGAGAAACACCCTAGCAGGTGAAGACACTAGGACTGATCCTCAGCAATGGAAAAAACAAATGTAGGAAGGTGGAGTCTATACAATTTAAAATATATCTTAGAGGCTGGAGAGATGGCTCCGTGGTTAAGAGCGCTTGCTATTCCTGCAGAGGTCCTGAGTTCAGTTCCCTGCACCTACATGGTGGCTCACAACTATCCGTAACTTAAGCTCTAGAGGATCTGACATCCTCTTCTGGACTTCAAGGGCACTAGGCATGTGCATGGTGCAAGAGCATACATGCAGGCAAACATTCATAAGATGAATCTTTTGAAAAAGTACTGTCACTGACAAATTACAAAACAATCACAGAACTAGAGCAACTCATCTGTGTGAAATCTGACTCCCAACTCTAGCTTTCAAAAGTAATGCCCACAATATTCAGATTTTACATGCAGCCCTAATAATTAAATACACCATTATAAATAAAATACACACTGGATCCCCTGACCCAGTGTTCTTTGCTGGAGCTATTCAGCAACCAAAATGTAACAGGCTGTGTGAATGAGTACACAATGCACTTAGCCACAGATCGGCTTTCCTCTCACCAGGCCCAGGCCATGTGCCAACTGCCCAAGCAACAAAAGATAGGCGTTAGTTAAAAATAAGGCTTTATGTTCTAGTACAAGCCAACCAAGAATTCTGACCCCAGGACTGGGGAAATAGCTCAGCTAGTAAAATAGTTGCCATGTAGGCATGAGGACCTAAGTTCATTCCCTAACACATAAAAAGATGGGTGTGACTGCACACACTATTAGCCAGGGCTGAAGAGGGAGACACAGGTAGATTGCTGGGCTCACTGGCCAGCCAGGCTTGGCAAGTTCGGGTCCCAGTGAGAGACCCCGTCTTTAAGATGGACAGATGAAACTGCACTATAGTTTGTGAGCCACTGCCAATCAGTACTAGGAGCCAACAACTTGAGAAAACCCTACTAAAGACACAGGGACCTTTCTCAAAGTTCCTTATGAATCTACTGGTAGCTTCTTTACCCCTCTTCCTGTTTGTTAGGTTCATACTGCTCCCAATTCATTGATGGAGCTTCTGGGTCAGACCAGGGACTCGTTCCATGCAGAGAGCCTGAGGACTAAACTGGAACCACCAGGGCCTCTGTGCATTGCTGGCTTCTGTCAGCAGTCATCTTCCCTTTCCCAGACAACTCTAAGACGAAGAAACATCTGCAGGACTGAACACCTTTCACATCATCTAACAGTCAAACAGTCTCTGGATACTAACCCCAAAAGAAATGGTTCCTACGTGTTAAAGACCTTTTCACCAAAACATCAAGGAAATTCTTTGGAGCTAGCAATCACAGGAACTGCCTTTAACATAAGCAAAACAAAGTAACATGAACCCAGGTTCAGGTTTTGTTTTTGTTAGTAAAGGTACCCCAGCTTAAGCACACTGTGATATATATCTACTAAGGCCTTTTATCTTTAAAAATTGCAGGAATTGTCCTGTAATACCAGTTACAGGTAGAATCAAAAGTAAAACATACTTGCACATATGCGGTGGGAAGAGAGGAGAGAGGCAGAGAGAAAAAGAAGATGTTGCCACCCAGTACTCATCCCTAATAATAAAGCAATTCTGCATCCTTTATGGTAAAAATGCACATCTGGATCCCAAAGCAAGGACTGGCCTAGCAATGCTTATACAAAGGTACGCCCTGGGCAGATACCCCACTTCACAGCTTCCGTACTGGCATATACAGATAGATGGCTTTGCTTCTGTGAGACTGTACAAAATCAACAACTTCTGCAGCCTACATACATGCACAGGTGAGTCTTTTAATTCACATGCCTGCCCTCATGTCTTCCTCTTCAGCACACACCATACAGTTCAGAAGACACCAGGAAAAGCAGCTCAATAAGCACGAGTGGGGCATGTCTGTAATCATAGTTACTTGGGAGCTAAGGAAAAGAGGACTGGGAGCTTTAGGCCAGCCTGGGTAATTTAGGAGCCCTGTCTCTAGGTTTGAGTCTTTGGGGATATTCTTAACAGGAACTTAAAAGATATATATGTTTATTTTGTGTTTGTGTGATTCAGACCATAGCATGTGGATGTCAAAAGACAACCTGTCCTTCCACCAGGTGGGTCCTGGGGATCAAACTCAGGTCCTTTTAAGTACCTTAATCCATTGCGCCATCTCTTCAGCCCCTATAACAGGGACTTAACACGGGGTCAACACATGGGCAGTAAGCTATGCACAATCACTTAGGGAAGAAGTTGACAATTTCCACAGACATCTATAGAGTCCAAACTCAAAGTTAGGAGCCAGCTTGTAGAACTACCTTGGCAACCTTCACACGGGATTTGGGGATAAACTATGGTCATCAACATGGTCTCTAGATACAGCTTTACTCAAGAAAGTTTACACCAGGCATGGCAGTGTATATCTGTAATGCCAGCATTCAAGAGACAAAGGCTCAAAGATGGTTGTGAGTTCAAGGCTACTGCAAGTTGCATAGTGAGACCCTGCCCCAGTTCCTTTGTTACTGGCATATAAATGACCTGTGGTAAGTACTAGCTCTGGGGCCAACTTTGGACTTGGAGAATGAATGCAGTTTAAAAGCCAAAATTAAGATGTGGAATTTTTTTAAAAAAAATGTATCTATTATTTTATTTAGTGACTTTGTGTGTTTTGCTGGAATATATATGTATGTGCATCATGTGTGTGCCTTGTCTCATGATGCCAGAGAAGGGTGGCAGATCTTCTGAACCTGTACTCACAGGCAGTGTGCCATGTGGGTGCTGGGAACTGAACATAGGCCCTTTGCAAAGAGCAACAGAGCTTTTAACCACTGAATCATCTCCCTGGTCGTAATAGGTGAAATTTTAAGGGTGAAAATGTTTGACTGTTTATCAAAGCCAAAGTGAAATAAATGGCCAACTGGGTTCCTGCCACGCCTTTCCGTCACACACAGCTCCATTGGCTGCTGCAGTCAATTAAACATGGGAATCTAGAACCAGAATGGTTCCTGACCCTGAGACATTTCATGCCTGGGTTAAGGACATGCCTTCTTTTTATTAAGTAAACCCTTTTATGAAGAGGACAGATGGATGCTGAATGCCCTGGAGCTGGAGTATCAGAGTTGAGATGCTGTGCTTAAGACTGCAGGTCCTCTGAAAGAACACCAAAACTCCTAACCACTAAGAGTTTCTCTAGCCCCTTGTTAAATAAATGCTTTAGTTGACCTTGTACATATTTGAGATGAAGTTTGTGACAGCTCTAAATGCACATCAACACCACAGTGATGCTGAATACTCCATGTATCAGCTGGATGGGGTGTTAACTCTGACCATATGCTGGGCACCGGCCCTTCTCTGTGGGTCACCTTGAAGGCCTATTCCCAAGAGGTCCCTTTCAACAACACACCTTACAAGCTGCTAGCTTGGGGACATAGGCATTTCCTGTAGATTCTGAGGCACTGGTGGAGTGAGAAGACAGGCCCATAAGCCACCCCTATACAAGAGACAGGTCATCAGAACCCTGCCTGGCTCCTATCATGGAGACTGGCACAGAATTTTATTTCATCTTCAAAGCAGACCTTTCTCCCAGTACTTGGGAGTTAAAAATAATTTAAGGCCAGGCTGGCCTGGGCTATTTTTAGCTGGAAAATTAGGGGTCAGGAGCAACACGGTAAGCAGAGACCTACAATAGGAAAGAACACACACAGACCTGAGGGGAAAGTCTTCTACAGATTGAGAAATAAGTACAGACAGGTGGTGAGGGAGGTGAGGGACAGGCCAGGGATAGCTAAGGTCAAGTCACTGAGTGCTAGCATGTGCCTATGAAAGCACAGGCTTGGGGAGCTCTATCTGAGACACGGTAACATTGAGTTGCTCTGCACATATAATTTGTGAGATCCCGAGCTAGCCCTGAACTTCCTATGTAGCTGAAGATGATCTTGAACTCCTGACTCTTATGTCTCCACCTCCCGAGTGCTATGATTATAGGTGTGCACTACCACAGTTGACATGAAGGACAGACTGTGTGTGTGCATTTGAGCGTGCATATGGGTGAGTGTGCACATACAAGGCCAGAGGAAGATATCAGGTATCCTACTGTATCACCCTCCATCTTACTATCTTGAAATGGGGTCTCTCCTTGAACCAGGAGTTAGGCTGGCAGTAACCAGAGTAATTCTTCTGTCTCTGTCTACCCCCGCCCCACCAACAGCACTAGGGTTATAGGTTATGTGGCTACACTCAGCTTTTTACATAGGTGAAGGGATTCAAACTCAGGTCTTCATGTTTTCACTCTTAACTACTGAGCCCTCTCTCCAGCCCTGGAGTAGAGTGTTTTTGTTTTGCTTTGTTTTTGTTTTGCTTTGTTTTTTCCAGAAAGATCAGTGGAGCTGTAAATCAGTTTGGGGTCCGGGGAACCAGACATATGCGAGAGACTTGGCACCAACACTAAAGGCAGGATCAGGATGGAGGCCCAGCAGACTAGATTTGCTGGTGTGCCGAAATGAGCAGAAGCCATGAGGAGATGGCATAGTTTTCACAACCCATAATGTTCAGAGATTCCAATCACTGAATATCCAAATCGTGGTCCACGGTCACATGCCCCAGGATAGCCTTACCTGAAGCCCAACATTAGTAATAATTTTACTTTAAACTCAATGATAGGTCTGCCCACCCCCCCCGACCCTAGGGGGTACACCCAATTGGGTAGTTCTCAGGTATGAACTCTATAGATGACAACACTGTGTCCCGATATCAAAGACTGGACATCCTGCAAATGCTTTTAAGTAAGTTTATAAGTGTTGCCAATCATTTCCCTTTCATGCATTATCTGTGGCAGAGTGCATTTATATATTCGTATTCACATGTGTATGGGCATATGTGTGTATGCACAGGTCTGAGGTAGGTGTCAGGAGTCTTCCTCATTGGCTTTCTACCCTATCATTTAGTGCAGCATCTCTCAATCAAACCCAGAGCTCATCAAAACAGCTAGTCACTCTAGCCAGCTTGCTTCTGGGCTTGAGTGAGATCCCGTCTGTGCCTGAGGCTGGAATTACAGGCAGGCTGCTATGCCTCTTGGCAATTACACAGGTTCCAGCTGGGAAAGGCCTGTGCTGTCTCCCTAGTACTCTGTGTCAGGTCTACTTACAATAGGTTATACATGGCAAAGAAACTGTAAAAAATAGATAAATAAATAAATGTGACAATGTATGAAGGACTGGATGTAAAATGATTAAAATCTCAATTAGGGTGTCCAGGAAGAATTTCAGAGCTAACACTCACCATGTCTGTGATAAAAGCGGATGGGAACACTCATTTGATTAAGACTAGGTGCTGTGTCACAAGGCTTCCCACTGTGAGGGGTGTGTCATCAGTGATAAGGAGCTGTCAGGGGCACAACAGGACAAGAAGCAAGCTGCAGGACCCTGCACCACCTTCACATGGCCAAGGGCTGGGGCAGCCAAAGAGGGGAGGGATAAAGAGCCACATAGAAAGTATGCGGCAGGGAAGGAAATGTTCCCTTCAAAGGACAGCAAGGGACATAAAAGACTAGAATATGACCAGATAGGAAGCTGGGTTTGAACAGGAAAATGGAAGTAGTAATGAGGAGCTCTGTAGCCTAGGCTAGCCTTGAACTCACTACATGGCTGAGTGTGAGCCTGAACTCCTCACCCTCCTGCCTCCTCCTCCTCACAAGTGCTGGGACTACTGACATGCCACCACACTCAGTGTGTGTGGGTTTTGTGCATGCTAGGCCAGCACCCTGTCAAGTAAGCCACTCCAACCAGGAGGTTGTTTTAAAACCATTACAGCTGTAGTAACTGACAGGGGAAAAGGAAGTACATGCCTCTGAAACTCCGAAACTCATGCTCTTTCCAAAATGATAGCTTATTTGGGAAAACCTTTCCTAGCCTATGGATGCAAGTTCCTGTATGTCCCCCAAACAGCAATCCACCCAACCAAGGCTCAGAGTCTTCTCTCCAACAGATGGGCCCAAGAGAGTAGAGAGAATTGTGTTGTGCTGGCACCTAGAGGCCCATATATTGTATGTAGGGAGATGCTATAAAATGTAGAGGTCATACACAGAATCCTTTAAACTGTTCCTCCATCTACCCTAACTCCTGTCCTGCTCTACCAGCCCTCACCCCTTCTAACACAGGGAAGATCAGTATGAGTCCCACTGACTTTGTCAAGCTTTCCAAAAATGCAGGTGGGTCTCTCTCTCTTGACCCTGTACAGTCAGCCAGTTGTCAGTGTGGGAGACTGATCTAGGAGTTTACAGATCCTCCCAGATAAAACTGTGGCTGCTGCTGCAGGTGTCTATGAAGAAGCCAGGTGCAGGCACTCCACTGTCCTGGTCACTCTCACTTCTGAGGTGCTGCAGTACTACTAATGTACCTAGCAGGAAGGTGACAATTTCCATGGTACAGAACATGTCTAAAACCCTGAGCTCAGGGACAGTAAGAGTTTGAAACCAGCAACCCCAGAAGCTGTGCTTGCTAGGGACTGTGGTCACCCAGGAAGAGCACAGGCCAGAGGAACAAAGAGAGGATAGCAATGACACTGTGCACCCAGGAAGCTGAGGCTAAGGCTCCTGCCCAAGGCCCTGTATCTCTAAACAGAAAACGAGACTAAACAGAGATGAACTGTGGACCATGAGTGACATCACAGGCACACACCTAAAGGTGAACTATCATTAACAGGTACAGTGTAACTCAATTATAACAATAAAACAGGGTACCAGAAAGGTAATGCCCCAAACCCATGATTAGTTAGTCAGGAAGATGGGACTTCAGGCTCTTGGAAGTTTTACTGTAGCTTTTTGGCTCACCTCCTTTGTGGCCAGGAACCCAAGCCTTCCCCCACAGTCAGTGAAGAGTGGAACCTGCCGGAAACAGGGTGTGAAACCAGCCGGGTTACAGTCCTTCTCAGACAGGCACAGCATGCAGCACTCAGGCCTGGCCCAGGACATACTTCAGCTGTGTGAAATGGCAAGAGGTCAAGTTTCACTAGAAATTGTGAAATGAAATACACTGGTAGGGGAAGACTCTGGCAAAGCATCTGTTGGGTTTTTTTGTTTCCATTTAGAATGTAACAGGCCCAGACCTTAGCAAGACTGCTGCCATGTCAGGGGCACCAGTCTCACCTTAAAACCCAGCACACAGGCCCCAACACCTGCCACGATGGGAACAAAGATAAAGTCTCTGAACCTTGCATTTTGGCTTCTGCAGTTCCACTTCTTGCTAACTGAAGTGTGACAACCTGGACATGGTTGTGTTTTTTGTTTTTGTTTTGTGCATAAAAGACAAAGAGCTATAAGGCTCAGGACTGTGTGATTTGAGAGAATTCCTCATGCAGCTGCTGGCTGACAATAAAGACTTTCCTTTTGGTTTTAAGGATGTCTGTGTGGTGGCCTTTGGTAGGCTTACCTTGCAATAAGAATTGGATGGCCGGAAGCAGAGCCAAAGACACACTGTGGGGACAGTATTGTAAGTGATCAGAGCATCACCTGTGCAGGCAGAGATGATTACAAGTGTGGAATGGGGATCTTGTGGAAAAGAAGATGGGAACAAGCACAGCTAGTCCAAGCAGCTATGAGAACTGTCTGAGTAAGCCAGGTATGATGGTACATGCCTGCAATCCTAGGAAGGAGGATCGGGAGTTCAAAGCCAGCCTGGGCTGCTTAGAAAATTTGATGTTAGTCTTAACTACACAAATCCTTGTCTCAGTGTAGCGTACTTTCTAGACATCACAAAGAAGTTCAATTCCCGGCACCAGAAAAGTAAGAATCTGTTAGAATGAGTGAAAAGTCAAAAGTGAAAAATTAAATAAAACAACCAAGCTGATAACATCAACCCAAAGACACACAGAAAGCACAGGCTTCATGTTAGAACAAGAGTCTGGTGGAGGAAAGGAAGAGGGATGGCATGGCAGGAGACAGGTCCTCTAAGAGAGGGGAACCCTGCTTCAGGTGACACAGCTCCACCGACAGGACACAGGGTGGAAAATGATGTCAAGCTGGAGGGTCAGACTAGCTGCAGCAAAGAGCAATGCAAAGTGAATCATATGTTCAGTATCCCCCAGAAATGGCAAAAACAGCAAAATCAGCTCTGCAGAAAGGGTCCACTGTAGGCAGAAGAGAGGTCTGAACCACTTCTGCTGGCTTGTCACTAACAGTCGTTCCTTGACCAAGTCATTTAACCTCTCCAGAACTGATTTTCTTTTTTGGGGGGGAAAAAGTGTATGCATGCCTGTGAGTGAATGTACACACATGCATAATTGTGTGTCTGTGCACACTTATGTGCACAAGTGTGCCAAGGGAGTGGTTGGGTCAAAAAAAAAAAGGTTCTAAGCCTCTTTTCTCCAGCTTACAAGATGTAGAAAAACAGGGATAGCAGTAATCTCTTAAAGAAAGGATCAGGGCTAGGTCTCTGAGGTCAAGAGGCCAGCCTGGTCTACACAGCAAGTTCCAGGCCAGTCAGGACTCCATAGTAAGACTTGGCTCAAACAAACTAAAAAAGAACCAGAAAACTGGTATCTTTGTTTGTTGATTTCTTTGTATAGCTCTGGCTGTCCTGGAACTCACAGAGATCCACCTGTCTGCCTCCCTAAGTGCTGGGACTAAAGGATCACCACCACTGCCCAGTAGTAATGGTTTATGTTTTTTTGTTTTGTTTTTTTTTTTTTAAACATGGGAAGAGTAATAGTTAATAATAGTTCAGCCTGCTGCTTTTGATTCACAGTACATTGCTCTATTGCAGGCTCTATAGATTCCATATAAGCAAGTATGAGAGGCAGACAGTACTGTGAATAGTAGTTGAGGCTCACAGACACAGAGCCACTAGCCCAAAATCACAGCCAGTCACTGAGTCCCAGAAGCAGACCTAGCATCCAACTACGATCTAGCAGAGGCACATGCCTGCCTGCCTGCCTGCCTGCCTTCCTCGGTCGTGCTAAAGGTGTTTATGTGAAACAGGGTTTCACTCTGTGGTCCTGGCTGCCTTGGATTTCTCTATATAGGCCAAGATGATCTCAAACTCACAGAGATCCTCCTGCCTCTGCCTCCTAAGTGCTGGGTTTAAAGGTGTGCACCATCAACCATATCAAGCCCCATAGTAACCCCTTAACCTCCTTAAGGACCATCTCCTCAGCTGCCAGGGACCAGCAGATCCAATACTTCTCAGCCTTTCTGCACACAAGACAACTGGCTTTAATCTCCCATTCTGATGGGAGGTTGCTCCCATTTCTATGTCCAAGGTTCCAGGACATCAGTTCTCAACCTGGGGGTCAAATATCAGATATCCTGCACATCAGATTATTTACATTACGATTCATAACAGCAGCAAAATTACAATTACAAAGTAGCAACAAAATAATTTTATGGTTGGGGGTCACCACAACGTGAGGAACTGTGTTAAAGGGTCACAGCTGTTCAAGAGGAAAAGTGGGGATGGAAGAAGCAGCAGAGGCCTAAGCTGTCTGCTTCTGTTCTTTTTGAGCTTACAAATAGGGAACTTACTTCTCTTAGGTCAGGAGGCAGGCCTGCTCTGCCTCTCACTGCAGGGTTTTATCATCTAAGAGGATTGCCACCTCTCCCTATGGTAACCGCAATAAAGCAGCAGGATCGTCCTCATCCTGTTCTTTGCTCTAAAAGCCGTCCAGAGCTGACTAATTAACTGCCGCACTAGAAAAATCCGAGTAGTGTAAGGTGCTTGTTCCTCTCATCCTATTACTCTCTCTCTCTCCTTTGCAGAGCTGGGGATTGAACCTAGGTGCTTTTCACACACCAGGCAGGTGCCCCACCCAAATCTTTTCTTTATATATATGCTCTTAAGTGAATATACGGAACTTGGAATTAGATTTCAAAACATTCATTATACACACTTTAAGTCTAGTAATTCCACTTTTTAGTGTTTGGTCCGTGTTTTCTGGGACACAAGTATCTCTGTGCTACCCAAGCTGGTCTCAGACTATCTATTCTCCTGCCTTTTCCTTTTTGAGATAAGGCCTATGTATGTGGCTGGCCTTGAGCTCGCAGAGATCCACCTGCCTCTGCCTTCCAAGTGCTGGGACTAAAGACCGGGTGCACCACCACACTTGGTGTTGCATTACTTTTAATGAGGAACATTTTCCTTCAGAGAAATGGCAGCAGGTGAACACAGTGCTCCCCTGGGTCCCATTCCTCAGCGCCACTCCTCTACCCAGTGAAAGTGCCTGTGGCTTCTGATAGTGTTCAGACATTGCTCTGTACAAAGGGAAGACTGTGGCTCCTTACTGCTGACGTCACTGTGAGCCTTCCTAATGGAAGGAAGGATGTGAGAAAGGGTAAAAGGTTAAAGGGAAGCTTAAGGGCAAGAAAAGGGTGAGGATCCCAGAGTGGAGAATGGAGCGGAGTTACATCAGTGGCAACAATCACGTTTCTGGCTTTCTCCTGTATTACTTCATTTTCCCTTGGGGGATCCCCTTTTTAAATAGGTGGACAAGCAGTGGCCAGATGCGCCATGTCTGAGGCAGACACAGGGAAGTCAACTTGGCAACTCTTACCACTTGCTGTCCACATCCTGACATATATGTAGATGATATAAGTGATAGACAACTCAGAGCTTAGTTGGAAGATGACTTAAATCCTGGTATCTGGGAGTGGAAAAGATGGCCCAGAGATTAATAGATCTCACTGGCTGCTCTTCTAGAGGATCAGTGTTCAATTCCCAGTACCAACCCAGTGGCTATCAACTGTCTGTAATTCCAGTCCCAAGGGATCCAATGCCAAGGGATCCTCTTCTGGTCTTCATCGGGCACTGTACATATGTGGTGCACAGGTAAACATACATGCAGACAAAACACGAACACACATAAAATTAAGAAAATAGCTGGGCAATGGTGGTACACACCTTTAATCCCAGTTCTTGGGAGGCAGGGGCAGGGGCAAAAGGATCTCTGAGTTCCAGGACAGCCTCGGCGATTACACAGAGAAACCCTGTCTTGAGAAACCAAAATAATAATAATAATCCCAGTCCCTTACAGAACTTCCAGTGAGAGACGTATATCCTTAAACCTAACTTTTCTAATCTAGGGATGGGAACCAGACACTGAAAACTGGCTACTGATTCAAAAGCAAAAGTGAGCAGCTCACTGGATGGGAGCTTAACACCGCTCTCACAGTACAAATACAAAGACATTCCCGAAGGCAATCAAATACTACATCCTCATTCTGACAACCCCTATCTTGAGGCTAAACACACAGCTGCCTTTAAGTATATGAAGGAAACACTGTACAGTCAAACAATTTACATAGCCTGACCTAGAGTGCCATTGCTGTACCCCTCACCATCAGCAGAAATGTCTATCAGAACTAGAGTTCTAGCCATATGATCAGTGAGGAAACACCTTCTCACCTGATGCCCTCCTCCATGGAGTGCGGCAAGAGAACATGGGCTCCAAGCCCAGTTTGAACCTGAGTGGTGGGCCTGGACTGCTGATCCTTACTCCAAATTAAGTCAGGGACACTTCTCATTGCCCTACACTGCCATCACTGTGCAGAGCCTAGCCTGCAGTCTGACGCAGCCTACTTGCTGAATATGTGAGGAGTGTGCAATCGGCAGCATTAGTGCTCAAAGGCAGCATTTTTAACAGCAATAAAAAAATAGATTACATGTTCCAACACAATTTCCCAAATTTTCTTAGCCAAAATATTCAATAAGGGACTGGAGTGACTGCCCAACAGCTATGGATACTTGTGCCAAGTCTGATAACATAAGTTCCATCCACAGGACCCACTTGGTAGAAGGAGAATCAATTCCAGAAAGCTGTCCCTCACCTACACACACACACACACACACACACACACACACACACACACACACACACACACACAGAGAGAGAGAGAGAGAGAGAGAGAGAGAGAGAGAGAGAGAGAGAGAGAGAGAGAGGGAGAGAGAGAGAGAGAGAGAGAAAATAATAAATGTATTTTTTTGAAATGTGAGGTTCAGTGAAAGGAAGTCTTCAAGATCATTCATAGACCCTGAAACCGTATCCCTGAAATGAGTCAGTCAAAGTATAAGCTCAAACTCAGGTGTAAACCCATCTTCCCTGCATCTAGGCTAGTCCTTGCTAAGTGATAAGACTTTCAGTCAAGTGACTTAAATCAGCATTATTTCCTTCTGCTACTTCAACCCATGAGGAAAGAAAGTGTTTATTTCCCAAATCTCAAGAGAGGTGCTGCCTTCAGCCAGGCTGTCTGCTGGCTCTTCCCTAAGATCAGGAGAAGGGAAGCAGGAGGGTAGAGACTGCCATTACCTCACCTAAGGAAGGCACACCTAGACTGAGGAAACCGCCTTCCTTGCACCTGTCACTCAAACTTATTCCAGACTGTTACCCCCAAAAGTAGCTCTTTCTTGGAGTAACAAGGACATCCAGATGTGACCCAGAACAGCCTTTGTTTTTAAATATAAGTGAAAAATCTCACAAAAAGCCCAGACTGAGGTCTAATCAGATCTCATCCTTTCCTGGCTTTATTTTATTGGTCTTTCTGAGACAGATCTCACATACTCCCATTCTGGCCTCAAACTGGAGCTATAGCAGAGAATCACCTTAAATTATTTTCTGCCTTCAACTCCGTAAGTGCGGGCATGGTTAACATGTTGCTGGGGACCAAACCCAGGGGTTTCTGCATGCTAGACACTGTCAACTGAACGACATCCCCAGCATGAAACATAAATTTAAGCAACGTTTTCTTGAGCTCACCTGACATTTAGACAGGTGCTCTCATCCAGTACTGAGCTAGAAAGTTGTAAATTAGCCTTCTCGTTATATTTATTGTATTTTTCCCTCCCAAACATGCTCAGTATGACAGTCCCATATGACTGTCAGCATAGTTCGAAACCTATACACAGAATAATTACTGGGAAGAGCCTGTGAGTACAGACTTGTGGGTCAGGGCTTTCCAAAAACTCTAAAATCTCAAACTGACTGAAGAGGGAGGGTGGATCAGGTGGCCCTGGGAAGTGAATCAAAGAAAAGATTCAGCTCTGGAAAGGAAAACCGCTGTCTGCCACAGGAGGGAAGGAGCAGCAGACTGGAAGGAACTGCCACAGTAAGGGAAAGAATAATTAAAAAGAAAAATCTTACCAAACCTAAGGCTAAAAGGAGCCCTCCGACCTCCAACTCCGTGTGCATTTTAAGAAAAAAAGTTAAAAAAAAAAAAACAACAACAACAGGAAGCCACAAAAACAGCTCTTTTTCAACAGAAGGATCACATTAACAAAGCGAATAGAGGAAACCTGTGCTGAGTGTAACCTACCTACTATGAGCCCTGGGAACGGAAACACCTCTTTCCCGGTTTGATGGTGGGTTTCAAAACAGTAGGGACAAGCAGCACGATAAAGCTACAAGGGGGAGGGGGAGCTGGCCGCCAAGCTTTTCCTGAATACCGGGAGTCTTCCGACCACAGGCTTTTAAATGGGCCTTTCTGGAGGCAGCTGACAAGACTCTCTCAGCTAAACACATACAGTGTCTGGCTCTCGGTGAGAATCCGGTGCGCGCTGAAAACCGCGGGGCTTTCAACTCACTTGGGCACACTGGCAAGATGCACCACCCAGACCCGATGTAGCGGGTACCCCCAATACCCTCCATGAGTCACCGGGGTCTGCACTGGCTAAGAGTACTTCAAGGACAAAAGGAACCACGCTAACGCAGAGCGCCCGCCCCAGGTCTGCGGGGGCGGAGGGGTGGTCCTCACAGACCCTCCTTCGGGGTCCAGCTCCAGCCACTTACTTTCGTTCGGCCGTTTATCCTGTAGTTGCCCAGCTTCCCGCTGCAGTGGCGGATCAGGTCGTCCATGCTGCTCATAAGCAGGCCGATGGTCTCGCAGCCGGGCTCCTTGCCCTCGATCCAGGTGATCTGGTCCCCCCGGATGTCCTTGGAAGAGTCACTCTTCTGGCTGACCAGCTGCCCGTCCGTGAACTTGCCGGTGTCGTGTAGGGCGCGCACCTCGTCGCCGATCTGCTGCCCGGTCTCCCTGCCCAGGAAGTCGTCCACCACACAGATGCCGTGCTTGTTCATGCACGGCACGATGTACTCCAGCGCCAGCTTCAGCGCCGGCAGCGGCTTGGTCTGTCCGTTGGGCCGCAGCCCACCGCTGGGACTCAGCGCCTCCCCGGGACCGCCGCCTGCTGGGCACAGGCTGGCACGTTCGGGGCCCGGCGACCTGCTAGCCGGAGGATCCTCGGAGCCGGACTCCGCTGAGCCGGGGCCACTCCGGGCCTGTGCCGCGTCCTCGGGGCCCGGTTCGCGAGAAGCCACCGAGCTGTCCCGGCACCGGGCCGCCCCGCCGGCGCGCGCGGCTCCGGAGGCCCCACCGGGCGGGGGCGCGGTGCGGGGTTGCGCCGGCGCGGGCTGCGCGCGGGGGGCCTCGCCGCCCTGACACACTAGCTTGTGTTTCTTCCAGTCCTGGCGCTGGTGTTCCTTACAGCAGTAGAAGGAGTTGCGGCAGCGGCCACAGCGCATCAGGTTCTCCATCTTCCCGCACAGCTCGCAATACTGCCGGTCGCGCTCGCTAGCGCTCAGCACGCCGGGCCCGCCGCTGTCACTGGCCATGGTCGCGTCAGGGCGGGCCGCGGGCCGGGCGCTGGGCGGCGGCGGGGCCGTCGGGGCGCCCGCCCGGGGCCGCCGCCCGCTGCGGGAGGCCGCGCGCGCCCTGGCCTCGCCTGCCTCGCCCGGGGCCGCCTAGCGCCGCATCGCGCCGGAGAGAGTGCGGCCTGCCCGGCGCACGGCGCCCTGGGCGGGAGGGCCCAGGCGGCTGCTTCGGGGCGGGCAGGCAGGGCGCGGGCCTGCGGGCGCCACTCGCTCCGCGCGCGCTGCACGTACACCACGGCCCCGGCGACCCAGCGCGCGGGCGGAGAGGGCGGGGGCCGCGCGCACGCGGCGGGCCGGGCCTAGCGGGCGGGCGCGCCGATTCCTCCGCCCTCCCCTCCTCCTCGCGGCTCCGCCCGGGGCGCGCGTAGCCGCCTGCGCGCGCGCGTGACTCCACCTGCCTGTCGGGCCCGGGGGCAGCGCTTTGGGGCTGCTGTTCGGCGGCCTTGGCCACCTTGGTATTACAGAGGAGGAAACGGAAGCTCAGACAGTCCCGCTGGGCCGCTCCGTGCTTCGGGTCGGCCGCCGCGGGCTCCTGGTCTGCAGCTCTCCAGAGGCCTCGGAGGGCACAACAAAGGCTCCCTCCTGGGGCAGCCAGCTCAGGGACCAACTACTGAAACCCCCCGGCGAGGTTCTAGTTTTGCTTTGTTTGGTTTTGGTTTTCTGGCATCCTTAAACTCTGAGATTTCTCCCGGTTCCGGTTCGAGTCCTCCCGGGTTAAGTAAGGTAATCAGGGCTCGGGTCCAGATCTGCATTCAGGCCTCAAGTTCTCAAGAGGGTTATTACATGAACGACTTCTGTTATAATCTCGCATTAGAATCTGCAGTAGTATCTGTACTGCGAGGATTAGTACGGTCTTTCTTTGTTGTTTTGAGATGCGGTCCGGTAGCCCTCAAACATGAGTCTCCTGCCTCATCTCCCACAATGGTAAGGTGATTAGCCTAAGCCCACCTAGCCAGCTCAATATCTTGATTTTGTTTGTCCCCAGTGTTGGGAATTGAAATGAACACACTTGTTTGTGTTTTATGAAACCTTAAAACTTCCCCGGGCCTGGGTTGGTAGCTAGCGAATGTGGTGGCATTAAAGAAGGTAAAAGGATCACTGTAAGTTCGTGGCCATTCTGGTTTACATAGTGATTTTATAGGACAGAGACCCTTTCTCAAACACACATGCATACATACACAACAAACCAGGTTTGTTTCTTCCTGCCATTTGTAATAAGAGCAAAGAGTGGAGCTGAGTCAAGGAGTCTGACCTCTAATTACAGCACTGGAGAGGAGGTATCGAGATCTCTGTAAGTTCAGGATCAGCCTGCCCTATATGGTGAGTTTCAATCAGCCAGGGCTACAGACTTGGGCACAGTCATCCTGCCTCCAAAGCAGTCAGCAGGACTACCCCAGGCACAAGCATTTGTCATAATGCACTCAGGGCACATATTTGAATGTAGCCATTCAGACATTATTAGCTCTGCCCTTTGAATAAAATTCCAAGCAAAGCAACTCAGAAATGCCTAGAAATATAGAGGTGTGAAGCTAGGCATGGTGGCACAAGCCTGTAATGCCAGCCCTTGGGAGATGGAGGCAGGAGTGGTCCTTGCCTACCTACATAGAGGCTGCCCTGCTCAAAAGCAAAAATAAAAACCGTTTTGAGCTGGGGATGTAGCTCAGTAGTAGAGTACTTGTATAAAGTCCTGGGTTCAATTTCTAGAACCATGAGGAAAAATATTTTTTGAGATGCATAAATGAGTAAACACAACGAAAGGGCTAGGATATGGCTCAGGCAGCCTCTTGCTACATACCTAGGGCCTGGGTTTGATCCCCAAGAACTTCTTTCCCCCAGAAGTAAGTAAATACTAGTAAGATCAATGAGTTTTTCTGCCTCCTTTTGCTAGAGCAGGTATCCATTTTAACTTCATAAGAGTAGGACTGTTCTTAGCAATAACAAGCTTGGGGTGTCTGTTACAAGTCTTGTTCATGTATTTATTTGTGGGTTGCCTCCCTAGCCAAAAGTTTTCATTTTTTGCAGTGTATTTGTTTATGTATATACATATGTGGGCATATACAGTCCACAACGTGTGCTGAGGTCGGAGGACAGCTTTCAGCAGTGAGTTCTTTTATTCCATCATACGGGTTTCTAGGATCAGATTCAAGTTGTCAGTTGTGGCTACAAGTACCTTTTCCTGCTGAGCCACTGGCCTGACAGTTTTGGATGGCTGCCACCATTAGGTTCCTGGTATGTCAGTTGTTTGCCTCTCTGCATAGTCTGGTTTTATTTAATTCTACTTAAAGATGTCAGGCTTAAAATCTCCGTTACAGAGTCAGGCATGGTTTATGTGTGGGTGCACTAGCCTGAAATCTCAGTACATGTGAAACTGAGGCAGAGGAGTTTCAAGTTCTAGGCCCTCATGTCAAAAGACAAACATTCCAGAAAAAGTCTATTAACTTTTTCTTGCAATTAAGTATATAGAATCGCAGGTTGAACTTATAGTTAATAGAAAGTCAAATATAAAATACTCATTTCAAATATTTCCGAAGGTCCACAATAACTTAGACACTGATTCTCTTCCAGGAAGGTCTTGCTGAGTATCCACAGGTTAAGTCACACAGTCTGGATTTCCATCACCTTTGTAACAGTCAATACAAAAATGTTTTAATGTTTATATGGCTCAGGCAATTGAGTTTAAGTGGGAAGTAGGAAGCCGTATCAGGTCCTTGGACGAAGGTTACAGAAATACAATGGGAGAATCTTCGCTTCGCAGATATGCTCACCCTAGCCCCATCAAGAGTACTGTGATGGGAGCTGCAGAAAGAATTAAAGGAAGTACTGCTTTCCCAGCTCCTGTGTGACAGCCTGAACCACAGCTGATTGGCTACCTGAGTGACTCCCCTCTGTTCTTGGAGGATGTTCCCCTAAGTTAAGAAGCAATAGCACTTGAGAACTGATAGGAGACTCAAAGGTAGATACAAGGCTGAGAGTGATCTCTGAGGAAGAGTTAAACCAGGAAGTGACAGTGACATGTGCCTGTCAGCTACATGGGAGACTGAGGCAGGAGGATTGAAATTTTAAGTCTTGCTTACAGAGTGTGCCTGGACTACAGAACAAGTTCAAAGTCAGCTTAGACAATGTAGTGAGACCCAAAGTCTCAAACAAATTTGGCAATGCAGCTTGATGACCCAGTTTGCAGAATATGTGCAGAGTCTCTTTGTATGTAGCCCAGGCTGGCCTCAAATTCAGGATCTTCCTGCCTCACCCTGCATTCCTCAGCACCTCCCTCCCCATCCACAAACACACAGAGAAGAGGAAATGACTCTAGACTCTTCAGGAAGCCCATGAAGAGGACTTGCCTTTGAGAGAAGTTCAGTTTCTTAAAATGTTCAGTTTGCTCTAAATCTTGAAAATCCTTAAACATACCTAGCATAGTGTCATTTCTACTCAAAAAGCAGAATGCCTGACTGTGACTAAGGACCTCTGGCTTCCCTGTATGACCATCTTGTTCAGATACGATGCAGAGGGCCAGTATAACATAGGCATTTCACCAAGGTAAACAGGAAGACAGTCTCTGAGTTCTGGGGAAAGGGACTGGAAATCAGAGCCATTTTCTAATTCTAGTTTTAGGACACACACAAGGGTGTGGCTGGAAGCTGCACCTGCTGTCCATGAAAAGGGATCTGTCAGGCACACGGTGAGCTTCCTTCCTGCCAAATCTGTCTCTAGTGTAAATAAATTGTTTAATGAGACTTAATGTCGAGGAAAATGTACCAATGGCCAAACCTTAACAGTTTTGGATTTTAAAGTTGTCCCCCAAAAAATGACACTCAAATTTTATTAAACTTTTTCTTTAAGAAAACATTTAGCTGGGTGGTGGTGACACGTGACTTTAATCCCAAGCACTTGGGAGGCAGAGGCAGGTCTGAGTTAGAAGCCAGCCTGGTCTACAAAGTGAGTTTCAGGACAGGCTTCAAAGCTACACAGAGAAACCTTGTCTTGAAACACACACACACACACACACACACACACACACACACACACACACACACACACACACACACACACACACACACACACGAGAGAGAGAGAGAGAGAGAGAGAGAGAGAGAGAGAGAGAGAGAGAGAGAGAGAGAGAGAGAGAGAGGGGAGAGGAGAGAGGAAAGACATTTATTTATTTATTCTGCTAGGCATGTGTAGGCCTTTAATCCCAGCACACAGGAGGCAGAGGCAGGCAGATCTCTGTGAGTTTGAGGCCAGCCTACTCTGATTTGACTCGTATTTGAACAAGATGGTCATACAGGGAAGCCAGAGGTCCTTAGTCACAGTCAGGCATTCTGCTTTTTGAGTAGAAATGACACTATGCTAGGTATGTTTAGGGCGGTCAGGGCTATGTAGAAAGACTGAAAAAAATTATTTTAAAGATGGGGGGGCAGATCAAGGAACATTTTGGAGTTGGTTCTCTTGTTTATTACATGAGTTTCAAGAATCCAACTCAGGTTTTTGGGCTTGGTGGCAGGAATCTTTACCCACAGTCATCTTGCTGAGTCCAAGAAATACTTTTTCCTTTCTTTCAGATAGTGTTTTGTAGCCCAAGCTGGCCTCAAATTTGCTAGATACTTAAGAATAACCTTAACTTTCTTATCCTCCTGCTTCCACCTCCTAAGCAAGGATATAGATGTAGGGCAACACACCTGGGCTGCTTGGCCCCGAGGATGGAACCCGAGACTTCAGAATACTATATACTGTCCTGGAACTCACTATGAAGACCAGTCTGGCCTAGATCCTCCTGCCTCTGTCTCTGAACTAGGATTAAAGGTGTGAAGTACTATACCCAGATATTTATTTATTTATTTATTTATTTATTTATTTTTACTTTTCTAGGGTTTTATTTGAATTTTATTATATATGTATATATGTGCACATGTAATAAGCATGCATGCCGTGGTGCTTGTCCTGCAGTTGTAGGACAGCGGCCTAGTTCTCTCCTTTTACCATTTGCTTCCTGGCGATCAAATTCAGGTTATTAGGTTTGGCAGCAAATGCCTTTACCCACTGAGCCATCTCACTGACCTCAGTGTTTTGTTAGTTTTGTTTTGTTTTTGAAATAGAGTTTCACATAGCACAAAATGGAATCAAACTCACGACATAGCTAAAGATAACCTTGAACTGATCTTCCTGCCTTTATCTCCCAAGTACTGGCATCATAAGCATGCTGCAGACCTCATATGACTTATATAGCTCCTATGTAGTGAGTTCCAGACCAGATAAGACTACCTAGGGAGACTCCTTTCTCAGAAAATAGTAATAAGGAGCTGGAGACATGGCTTAGCAGTTCAGAGTACTTGGTTCCTCTTCCAGAGGTCCTGAATTCAATGCCCAGAAACCACACAGTGGCTCACAACCATCTGTAATGGATTTAATTCCCTCTTCTGGTGTTGATGGAGACAGAGCACTCATATACAGAAAAATACATAAATAAATAAATCTTTGAAAAAAAAAAAGTTGTGGGCAGGAAAGATGGCTCAGCTGTTAAAGGCTAGGCTCACAACCAAAAATAATAAAACTTGAGTCAGGCAGTGGTAGTGCATGCCTCTAATCCCAGCACTCAGGAGGCAGAGGCAGGTGGGGCTAGCCTGGTCTACAGAGCCAAGGCTGCACAGATACCCTGTTTTGAAAACCTTAAATAAGTATATTATTTAAAGAGTTGATGAGGAGCTGGGGGTGTAGCTGAGTAGACATGGTGCTTGCCTAATGCATAAAGCCCAGAGTCTGATTCCCAGGGCCTCAGCAAACCAGCTGTCATGGGGTAACTGTAGCAGCCCTCAGGAGATGAAGATGAGAGAATCAAGAGCTCCAAGTCATTCTTGACTACATAGTGAGTCTGGGATACGTGAGATCCTGGCCCCAATCAAGAATAAATGGATTATGTATGTGGGACACACGTTTCTTCATTGTCAGCAGTGCAGGTACAATGGGATGATCCCAATTTTATGGGTAGAGGAATGTCACAATTATGGCAGGTAGCCTCCAAATGAGAGGAGAGGGTGTCGACATCTAGGAGAATGAGGGGTGCTTCATGGTGGTGGCAAGAGCTGTGGGTGACCTGGAAGGCCTTGTTTTCAGGTCACCAACAAGCATACAGGGCCATGGTTTCTTAGAAAGATGGCAGATGTGAACTTCCCAGCCCATGCTTTATCTACAGTCTAATGACATGGATGCCAGCTGCAGTTCAAGATGAAGATGGCCCTGCCAGTGCTTGTGACTCACTGCCACCTTAATGTCTGCAGAGACAACCACAAAGGCCCAAGCAGCTCATTTCCCTAACTGTTGTCTCAACTCTCTACTAATGACTTCCCTCTCAGTAACCCTTAGCTGCTTGTTTATTCCTTTATCAGTTACTGTCCAGCAATCCCTACTTGTTAATGGTATGAAAAGAGCCCTAGTGGTGTGTTCCTGAGGTCACTTCCATAGCTAACGCCACACTGGGGCTGCACAGACAGAGACTGGGAAGTATTTGCAACCAGTTCTCATCCCACTGAGAAGCAGGAGTGTAGCTGGGATTTAAGAAATGAGGTGTAGAGTGATGGCCGTGGGCTGAGGGCAAAGACCAGCGGGTTCTGCATTGATGAAGATCATCACAAGACCTCACTTGATCAGGATAGCCTTTTTAATTTTATTTCTATTTTTAAAAATTTAATTAGCAGATATAAAAATAATGAGTTTTATTATGACCTCACACATGGGTATAGTATATTTTTCTCACACCCCTCCCAACCTTCCTCTTTTACCTCTGCCCCCTCCTGCTGGTCCCTTCCTCTCCATAGACGATTCCCATTCTGCATGAGTGTGTGTGTATATTCTAGGTTCTGTATATGAAAAAACATTTCTTTTTCCACTTTATTACCTTCTTGTTCTCTATTGGTCCTTTCTTTCATTCCTCTTTCTGCCTCATGCACACACAGTCTGGATTCTGAATATGAGAAGAAGCCATTTCCTGTTCTGAGTGTGTGTCTTAACGGTTTCTATTGCTGTGAAGAGACACTGTGATCACGGCAACTGTTATAAAAGAAAACATTTCATTGGGGAGGCTCACAGTTTAGAGGTTCATCCATCATCATGGCAGGGAACATGGCTACATGCAGGCACACATGGTGCTGGAGAATTCTACATCTTGATCCAAAGGTAACAGGAAGTAAACTGTCTCACAGGACATGTCTTGAGCATATATGAGACCTCAAAGCCCGTGTCCACAGTGACACACTTCCTCCAACTAGGTCACATCTCCCTTCTGGGACTATTTTTCTTCAAACCATCACAGTCTGGCTTATTTCATTTGGCACAATGATCTCCATCATCCTTTCATCACCATGCAGATGACATCATTTTATTCTTTATGGCTAAATAAGACACATGCTTTGTAATATAAATATAGGTGGAGTTTTTTTTGGGTTTTTTTTGTTTTTTTGTTTTTTGTTTTTGTCCAGACCACCAGTCAGCTCTGTCCCACTAGCTGGCTCTCAATTAACTACACAGGGACTTATTATTAATTATAAACACGTGACTGATAGCTTAGTTCTTGCATTTTAAACTAACCCATATTTCTTATCTGTTCTCTACCACATGCAGTACCTTTTATCAGCACAGCATATTTATCTCCTGATTCCTCTGTGTCTGGCTAATGACCCCCTAGGACTTGGCCCTTTAGGTTTCCTGAGATCTCTTTCTGTCTGCAAGTCACACCTAACCTCTACCTGCTTAGCTGTTGGCCAGTAGGTCTTTATTGACAATGAGAGCAACACATTTTCACACATATTACACATACACACATGTACTCCACGTTTTCTTTATTCATTCATCTCTTAATGGGCATCTAGGCTGCTTCTGTGTCTTGGCTGTTGAATGGTGCGGGGATAAGCGGGGTATACAGTTATCTCTGGCCTTCTTCAGTTAGAATCCAGTGGTGATAAAACTGAGTCGCATAGTCCAGGATGGAGTTTTGAAAACAGGCACTAGTCACACTACCCAGAATTCAGTTCCTATCTAGTTTGCTGTCAGCTGTCCCCTACCTGACTGCCACTCTAGTGGTTTGCTGCTTTGTTGACCCCAAGCTGCTGGAAAAGCAGCCTCTCTGCTCCCATTCTACTTCCTGCTTCCAACCACTTGTTCAGAATAAACTTTGTCAGCCCAGAACTCACGCTGCTTCCCTGCATAGTAATCATAACAACCTTCAACAGGGTCTCCAGTCACACATATGGGAAGAAGTCGGAATGTTTAGTGTCTGGCTGCCTTCTGCCGCTGGGTCTGCACTCCCGTCACGTACGCGCGCGCACACACACACACACACACACACACACACACACACAATCATTCCACACGCATGTGCTGCACTTTCATATCCATTGGGGCTTACATTCTTTGAATTCCTCTTTTTCCTCCACTAAAGACATGAATAGACGGATATAAAAGACGGAATGAACAGACTTAGTGACAGAGGAAGACGCAGAAGAAAGAAGGAAACAGGTCGGTTGAATCTCTAAAGAGTTTTAAAACTTTTTAAATTTCAAAAAAGGCAATCTGGTGCCTTTTGGAGGAGCCCAGTCAGAACTCTAAGCGTGCAGAGCTGAAAGGGATCCAGGCAGAGGTTAGCAAAGCCAACAAAACTTAGATGCAGTCTTACTGCTATCCCTTTAAGAATTAATTTTTTTAAAAAAATAAAAATCTGGTGAGGCTCTGATAATGGAGCACTCTCCTGTGATGAATGGGCCATAGGGCTGCACAAATATGCGGGTTTCACATTCCTGGAGGCTAAAATCCTGCTGCTGTCAGAGAGCCAAAGACAAATCTTCAGAAAGCACAGCCAATGACAGCCTTGGGGGTGGAGCCCAGATGAGAATTCCATCCTTCAAACGCACACATCTTGGAAAGAGTGAGGGAAATTTTGCATTCCGGAGTATTTGAAAGTCAAAAGTTGGGAGCTTAATTAACATTCTGGAGAACAAATAAGCTGGAAAAAGAAAGAGAGAACTGAGGTACAGTCCTGTGGTAGCTTACCTGATACACTTGGCCCTGGATTCAATGCTTAGCACTGAAGTTGGCTTAGGCCTGGGGTGATGACCGTTGGTCTTATGGAAACCAAGGAAAGACTCTGTAAGCAAACTGGGTAGGAGTTTGAGAAGACAGGCATTTATATAATGTTAGAAATAATAAAGATTACTACTCAACCCCTGCAAATATGGTAGTGAAGTTTGAGGCAAGGAAGAAAAGGTAAAGTCTGAGAAGGAAAAGTTATAAAAGTAGAATTATGGTGCTAGAGGGATGTTCAGAGGTTAAGAGTGCCTGTGGCTGGGTGGTGGTGGCACATGCCTTAGATCCTAGCTCTCAGGAGGCAGAGGCAGGCCTGGTCTACAAGTTCCAGGACAGCCAGGGCTACATAGAGAAACTCTCTCAAAAAACAAAACAGAACACCTGCTACCCTTGCAGAGCATCTAGATTTGGTTCCCACTACCCACATCAAATGGCTCACAACTTCCTGTATATCTAGGTCCAGAGGATCCTACACTCTCTTCTGACCTCTATAAGCATTGCACACATTCGATGCATTTACATATACGCAGAGGAAACACCCATGCACATAAAAGTCTTTAAAAAAAAAGAAACAGAAAAAGTAAGAATGTGAAACAAGACTAACTTGCTTCACCATAGTAACTATTTCACCTCTATGCCATCCCACAATATCACTTGATGTGTATAAATCTCAAATATACAGGATGAAAATAAGAAATAAAATGACAGAGCAGGGTATGGTGATACTTGCCAGTAACATCAGGAATTGGAAAAATGAACTAGGTGGGATTTTTTTTAGTTGTTTTGTTTTTGTTTTTCGAGACAGGGTTTCTCTGTGTAGGTGGCTATCCTGGAACTAGCTCTGTAGACCAGGCTGGCCTCGAACACAGAGATTCGCCTGTCTTTGCTTGCTGAGTGTTGGGATCAAAAGCACACCACCACTTCTTGGCTAGTTTGGCTATTTTAAGGTACCAGGTAGTGATACTCTGTCTCAAAAATAGTGATGATGATGATAAAAAGAAAAAAGCCAATGGAAGAGAAGCATGCAGGAGGAAGCAGTGGCTTGGCTTGGAACTGAAAATTCACGGAGAACAAAGCTAATTAACAAACCTCACAGAACCCCCTCCCTTCTATAAGGTAAATAAGGATGAAATATTTTTTGTTATTGATTTTGGTTGCCCCACCCCACCCTCAGAAAGGATTTCTCTGTGTAGCCCTGACTACCTTGGAACTAGATATGTAGACCAGGCTGGCCTCAAACTCAGTAATCTACCTGCTCTGCCTCCTGAGTGCAGGGATGGAAGGCGGAAGCTGAACATTTTCAGCATCACACTAGCACCAGGAGTTGTCTTCATTTTGAATCTGATAACAAATAATATAAAGGAGAAGGAAGTTGTAGTCTCTGGCTAACTTGTAGGGTATTGGAAAGAGGAGCTCAATGTGAAAGAGCCATGTGGGCTGGGTATGTGGAAATTACCAATGTTAGTTGGAAATGTTAGATACTGTGGTAGTTAGAATGTAATCAAACAGCATAAGCTCATAGGAATTTGGCACTGTTAGGAGGTGTGGCTTTGCTGGAGTAGGTATGTTAGAGGAAATGTGTCACCAGCCTTTGAGATCTCATATATGCTCAAGCCACACCCAGAAATATGGAGACTTGGCAGAACTCCAGAGAATAAACTTCTGGCCTGTTAGCATCTTCAATGATCTTGGCAGCAGGGGAGCCTGCTGCTTCCAACTCGAGAAACAGGACCCCACCAGCTCTCAGGACACTGGGGAACCTATGAGATCTCCCCCACACTGCTGAGGAAGTATACCCAGCCATTCCTGTGCTCAAACATGGACAGACTCCCTTCAAGAGCCATGGAACTCTGTGTAAATGGCCAGGTATAAAGTACCATGGACTTATGTAGGCTGAATAGATGCCTCAACAATTAAGAATGTTTGTTGCTCTTACAATCCATCTGAGTTTGGTCCTCAGCACCCATACCAGGCAGCCCACAAGTCATCAACTCTAGCTCCAGGGGATCAACACCATTTTCTAATCTAAGGACAGTGCACCCAATGTACCTACCTACACCGATACTCACAGACTCACATGACTAAAAAAAATAAATACTGTAGAGGGTTTTTGTTGTTCTGTTTTATTAGGTAGAATCTAACATAGCCCAGGCTAGCCTCGGACTTCCTGACCTACTTCTACTTTCTAAGTACTGGAATTGCAGGGATTGTATCCTGAAGGTGTCTGGAGTTCACATAGTGTCACAGTTCAGTTTCACCATTGTGTGTTGACAAATAGCAAAACAAGGCTAACAATGTTATGTTCCATTAAAACTTTATTACAGAAACATACGGAGGGCTAATTATGGCCCTCAAGTGGTTGACTGAACCCTGCTATGTCTGACAAACTGTCCTGGAATCTGGGTGTTGGTGCTATTTCATGCAAGATAAGATGGAAACCTTACATTCAGCCACCCTACTGTGTGATGGCACCTTGAACCTAACTATAATTTGAGAGCAGAACCTACTAAGATTCTGAAAACTGACCAGGCCAGTGCCTCATCCGATGATGGCAACAGTGTGTCCACCCTTCTGGAATCCTGCCTTTCCCATTTAGGAGGTATAAATTGCTCTTGCTCCAAATGCCAAGATTCTTTGTGATGACCTCAGAAATAAGACTTCTGAAATGGAGAGAGGGCCCCCGAAGCTCCTGCCAGCCATCTTTGTGATTGGCCCACACAAGACACCCAAAGTTCCAGGTGTGGGTCCAGTGCAGCACCAACGGCAGGTTTGTGGGGAGGAGGTTCATTCAAAAGACTCAGCAACAAGAAATAGTGGTAAATTACTGTTTCAATGCATTCAGATCAGGGTGACATGGCAGTCATGCAGGTCAGCTGGCACAGATTTAGGTGACTGCAGTGGATGCATGGCTGTGGCCTGGGATAGTATGGGCTATCAGTTGTGAGCCTAATGAACTGAAGACTCCAACTAAGGAGATTTCCAGACAGCTGTCTTAAGCATCACCTAACTTCTTTAAGCTGCTTATCATTGGATATGGACAGGCATAAACAAAAGTATCTCCTCCACACATGAATTGTTACCAACATTAAAAATAGACAATAGGGCTCAGCACCCCACTGGGGATATATATATAGTATGTATGTATGTATGTATCACAGAAGCATGGAAACAGGTCTTTAAAAGGTCTGTATGTCTGTGCTTATCACAGCCTCATTCACAGCTGCCATGAGATGGGAGCAACTCGGTGTTCAGCAAAGACAGTGGACATTGAACTCCAGCTTCTGGTGCTCTGCATGTAAAATATCCTCATAGGCCCACATTTAGCTGTTCTGGTAGTCTTCAGCTGGTTGTGATGTTCTGAGAGGTTGTAGAACCTCCGGGACATGGAGCTTGGCTGTAGAGGGAGGGAAAGCATAGGCTAGGCTTTGAGGGTTATAAGCTACCTCCAGTTCTAACCCAATCTCTCTGTTTGCTGATCTACCAGGACATGAGCAAGCAGCCTTATACTCCTACTACAGACACACAGCTTCTCTCATGCCTTCCTGAACTTTGTAGAATCTACACTCTCAACTGTGATACAAAAGAAATTCTTCCCTCAGTTTCTTCTTGTCAAGTATTTGATCACAGCAATGAAAAAGTATTAAGAAATACAAGAATATATACACACAATAGAATACACATATACATACATATATATTTTGAAATGGAGGGAGAGAGGCCCCCAAAGTTCCTGCCAGCCATCTTTGTGATTGCTTTTATATATATAAATATATATGTTATATACACACACATATATATATATATGTTTTTCAAAAAAGAGTTTGTGTGATAGCCCTCACTGTGAAAGTGAGATCTACCTGCCTTACCTGCCTTTCCCTTTACTTCTTGGATTAAAGTCATGTACTATGCCCCCAGAGGTTGAATTATATATATATATGCCTCATTCATTCACTTTTTGCCCTTTCTTCCTCCCTCCCTCCCCTCCTCTCCCTCCTTCCTACACAGACAAGCCTTGTCTCCCTATTTTCTTCCCCTTCCTTCCTTCCTTCCCTCCAGCCCTTCCTTTCTTCCTGCCTTTCCCCATGTAGCCCTGGCTGCTCTGGGGAACTCATTCTTTACACAGGCTCACTTTAGCGTTTCCCTCCTGACTCAGTCCTGAGTGCTGGGATTACAGGCATGAGTTACCACTGCCATCTTACCCTGGTTTTTGGAAAGATGTTTTCACTGGACATAGAATTCTAAAATTTTAGTTGGGTTGTGGTGGCACACACTTTTAATCCCAGCACTCTGGAGGCAGAGGCAGGTAGATCTCTGTGAGTTCAAGACCAGCCTGGTCTACAGAACAAGTTCCAGGAAAGCCAGGCAGGGCTACACAGGAAAAACCCTGTCTCAAAAACCAAAACAAACAAACAAAAAATTCCCAACATATTTTGGTTATTTTTGAGACAGGATTTCTCTGTGTCTAGCCTTGTCTGTCTTAGAACCTGTATTGTAGACCAGGCTGGTTTCAAACTCCCAGATATCTGCCAGCCTCTGCCTCCCTAGTGCTGGGAATAGAGGCGTGAGCCACTACACTGGGCAACAACCCAGAATTCTGAAGCTTCTTTCTTTTAACACTTTATCTCTTAGTCTCCCATGGCCTCCATTGTTTCTGTGAAAAGTTTCCCAGTGTTTGTTGTATTTGGCATACAGAGTTATATACGGTTAGACTTTTAAAACATGGAATAGTCCATTTTCTGTGTTATAGATCAGCCTGGAATCTGTCCTGATCCTGCTGCAGCTTCCTGAGTGCTGAGATGACAGATGAGTCACCACATCCAGCCCAGTAGCCCCCTCTTTCTGTAGGGGCTTTAGTTTACATTGGGCCACCTCAAGAGTTAGTAACATTGGGGTGCTGATTTAAATCCTGTGGTCACCTGCTAGGGAGACATGCAGTGTTTATACAAAAGTTTAATGCATACCAAACAACAAGGCATTGTTAAATAAAACAGCAAATTACTGGGCCTTGTGACATGATTGAAGAAGCTTCCCACACTCACATTCAGTGGTATCCAACAGAGTGCCAAGCAAAACCTGAAGCCCATGAAGCAGTCTAACTGAAGCTCAGGCTGTGGGGTTGGTAATGCAGACACAGTCTGCCCGAGCAAGCCAAAGGCTCGCCCACAGACACAGATACCTGAAAAGGACTTCAAATCTTGTAAAGCCAGTAAAAGTTGTTTACTAATACATTTCTTGTCGTAGGTCGCCATCATATGCATGCACATCAGAAAACATTATTCCCTAAACTTAAAAAGAGCTGAGACATTGGGACACATCCTTTCCACCAGATCTTAGAGAAATTTTTCCTTTTAACTTATTTATGTATGTATTTTCATATGTGCATCGGTGTATTGCCTGCATGTATGTCTGTGTGAGGGTGTTGGATGCCCCTGGAATTGGAGTTACAGACGGTATTGTGAAGCGAGATCCTAAGTAGTTTTATTAAATAAAAACCTGGAGTCAGATATTAGAGTGAAAGCTGATGAAAGATCAGAGAGGCAGAGCAGCCACCACTAACTTCTTACCTTTATGAAATCTCGGACCAAATTGGGGGGTGCTCAATCTTGTCTCCATCGGCTTTATATTCCTGTCTCCACCTCCCTAGTGCTGGGATCAAATGTTTCTCTATTAGACTTGGTTCGATCTGTGTATCCTAGGGTGGTCTTGAACTCCTGATCTTCCTGCTTCCTCCTCCTGGGTGCTGAGATTAAAAGTGAGTGCCACCGCTGCCTGGCCTCTGTGGTTAATTAGTAGCTAGCTCCACCTTTTGATTGCCAGGCAAGTTTTTATTTGTCAGAACACAAAATATCATACAACAATATTGAGTATGGATGCTGGGAATTGAACCTCTGAACCGTTTCTCAGACCCCTAGAGATAACATCTTTTAACCTTGGAACATTCACTTAAGATGCCAGTTTGCTCAAGAAGATGGAATGGTGGCAGGGTTGCATTAGGCCACAGCTTCTAGGGAAATTTATTCTAGCATCTCTCACTATGGTGAGAGATTAGAGGTTACACAGACTCCCAGTAGGCAGACAGATGGCGGAAAGACCATGGCTAGGTATTAAAAGTGGAGAATTTCCAAGATGGCTAGATTCTTCCTCAATCTCTTGACTTGAGACAAAAGCCTGGCAGCTTTTGTCTCCCACCAACACCCCCTTCCCCATGGATTGGCTCTACAAGTTCAAGGACCAATCAGCTATCCTTCAAACTGATCACCCCCAAAGCAGGGGAAAAAACTCTCCAGAGGCTTAAACCTCCCAGGCCTTGAGAAGAGTCAAGAGTCCCTGCCTCTGCTTTTCAGAAGGTCCTTTTCTCTGTATGTCTGCTATGTTCATATTTCCTCACCACCCCCCCCCCAAACACCTTCCTTTCAACTGATGATTTATTCTGTCTGTGGTGCTTGAGATTTCTCTGCTGTTTCCAGTTGCATTTCAGATTTTTCCTGACTCTTCTTTAACTCTCAGAGGATATGAACCCATTTCAAAACCCCTAGACTGCTTCAGTAGTCTTTCAAAAAACAAAAGAATTCCTTGACCATGAGGTATAGCCAGAGCAGATTTTGCAACTCATTTTGAAACAAAGGTGACCAGGCATCTCACATAATGCCAACCTACCAAAACATTTGGACACAGTGTCCTCAGATCTCTGTTACATCTCCTTCCTCATTGCCACTCTGCTGCTCCAGCTGGCCCGCACCTCCACTCATCTGTCTTTTGGGCTGTGATTTACTTGATTGTTTTTCCATGGTCTTTATGCAGCTTCTTGGATTTAGGAGTTAATGTCATTCTTCAGGGTTTAGAGTGAGGCAAATTCCTCACTGATTTCTTCTCTGTTCTTTCTCTTCGTCTGGGACGACGGTCACCTTATTACATTTCTTTGGGCTGGAAGATGTGCACAGAAGTCAGAGGACAGATTGCTGGAACCCATTGATACCAGAATCAAAGTCAGCCTGTCAGGCCTGTTGACAAGCACCCTCACCCTGTGAGCCATCTCACGGCTCCCTGTTTCTTATGTATTAGCTCCCCCACCTTAATCTGGAAACTTTGTTATATATCTAAACATTTTGTGGATGTTCTTCCTGAATGTGTCTATATACCTAATACCCACAGAGGCCAGACAGGGTGTCAGGTCCTCTGAAACTGGCGTTATAGCCTGTTATTGGCCATCATGTGGGCACTGGGAGTTGAACCTCAGTCCTCTATACTCTGAACTGCCGAGCCATCTCTCCAGCCTCATTTTCTGTTTTCTTTATAGAAGTTAATCCATCCTCCTCCTGCTGCTGTAACTGTTTGCAGTTAATATTATCTAACAGGTTCTTCTTTATTATTGTTGCCATTTTTGTCTTGTTTTTGTTTTTCAGACAAAGTTTCCATGGGCATGGTTACACACACACACACACACACACACACACACACACACACACACACACACACACACAATCCCAGCACTTGGGGGGCAGAGGCAGGAAGATCTCTGAGTTTGAGGCCAGCCTGGTCTACTGAGTGAGTTCCAGGCCAGCCAGGACCATTATACAGAGAAATCCTGTCTCAAAAAAAAAAATCCAAATAAATAAATATGTAAGTAAATAAGTAAACAGCTAGAGATAGAGTCTCCCAGGTTGGCCTAAAACTTGATATGTAGCTACAGATGACCTTGAACTCTTGATACTCCAGATTCCATCACTCAAAGGCTAGGATTACAGGTGTATATGTCACCAAACTCCAAATGTTCTTTCTTAAAAATAACTGCCAGGTGTAGTGGCACATATCTGTAAGCCTAACACCTGGGAGGCTGAGACAGAAAAATAATGAGTTTGAGGTTGGCCCCGGCAACAAAAGAAGGGTAGAAACTTGTAACAAAAGAAGGCAAGACAACAAAGCCCCAAACCAACCACGTGGGAAGGTGAGGGTGACCGGTTCTCCTAGCTTACTGGGGCTGCCTCTGTGCAGGGTACATTTCCTGAGTGGTGGACCTTTCCATGACCAGGGACTAGAACACAGACAGAATCTAGATCTGTGTGTCATCACACTGCCCAGATTACAATTCTCTTTTAATATTATTTATACATTTATTTACTTATTTGTGCATGTGTGTGGAGTGGCGATCAGAAGACAACTTGTGAGAATTGGTTCTCAGTATCTACCAACTGGGTCCTGGGGATCTAATTTAGGTCATGAGGCTTTGCAATAATGTGCCTTTATTCATGGAGGCATCTCACTGAACAACAGAATTGTATTTATAGTATTTAATTTGCAGTAGATATTGAAACCAATATTTTTATTATTATTATTATTATTATTATTATTATTATTATTATTATTGGTTTTTCAAGACAAGGTTTCCCTATGCATCCCTGGCTGTCCTGGAACTCACTCAGTAGACCAGGCTGGACTCTAACTCAGAGATCTGCCCACCTCTGCCTGAGATTAAAGGTGTGTGCCACCATTGCTCTGCAAACACCGTTCTTTTTGTAGTAATCAAACCTAGATCTTCCCACATCTGCGCAGCCACTAACAAGGTGAGAACTGTTCTCTTCTTCCTTCCTTCTTCCTCCTTTTTTGTTTTTTTTTGTTTTGTTTTGTTTTTTGTTTTTTGTTTTGTTTTGTTTTGTTTTGTTTTGAGACAGGGTTTCTTTGTGTAGCTCTGGAGTCTGTGTTGGAACTCACTCTATAGAACAGGCTAGTGTCAAACTCACAGAGATCCAATTGCCTCTGCCTCCCAAGTGCTAGGATAAAGGCGTGTGCCACCACCACCCAGCTTTGTTATTTTCTTTACTGTCTGCCTCTGAGACCTCCTGTAAGTCAGTTCCAGGTGGCAATCTGAAGAAGTCAGGGATGGCTGCCGGGCACTCCTAGAGGAATGCAGAGGAAAACAAGGGGTTAATATTCTGTGTACGACACTGAGATGAGATTTTTACTTAGGCTATCATCTAGCAAAATAGGCTTAGTCAAAACTAAGGACTTTGCAGATTTCTCCAGCTTCCTCTCAGCATACTTAGAAATGCTCAGCATATAGATATGGAGATTCAGAGGGAGATTGGCACCTTGGAGTCTGGTGAAGGGGAGGTGGACTCTCAGAAAGCCTGCTTTTAGGGCTTGGGAATGGAGGGGAGGGGAAAAGGCAATGGACAGGGCGGTACTGTGTTCTGATAGCCCTTCCAGCCATCTTGTCAAGGCCACACCAGATTTAAATGAAATAGGACCTAGAGCCATATTAGAGGGGGACTTGAGCCTTTTCTGTGGCTTATTCTGGTTCTGAGTGGCTAGGGGAAAACAAAGGAGGCTTGTATCCCCTAAGGGAGTGTGTGGCTTGTGTTGGCTTCATGTCGACTTGAGATAAGAAAGATGCTGCCAGCTGAGAAGCCGAGCACATATGTAAGGAATGTAAGGAACTAGCCAAAACACAGGGGTCTTCATGAGAGTGAGGCCAGGTGATGCCAGAAGCTCCAGCTGCCTAAGCAATCAAAGGATGCTGAGCTGCAGTCCTCACCCCAGGCACTAAGGAGACCAGGTGCAATCACGAGGGTATATTGTGCTCACCTGGAGGCCAGAGGAAGGGGGGCTAGTCCATGGTTAGGAGGAAGACTTCCTTTGTGGCCAAATGGCCACAGCCAGACACACTTTCTCTCTGTTGTAGAGAAGCAGGGGAAGGTTGAAATGAAATTGGTCATTGTTTTTGTCCATTCAGGTGTAGGTTTGCAAAGAGGATTCTTTATTAGTACATGACACAGAGTACCATACTGGGCAAAGTGTGTGTCATCCTAGCCAGATAATAGGGACCAGTGAGGAAGGCTGGCATCCATCACAGAAAAGGAGAAGCGCTGTTTGTAAGTCACAGTGTCCATGAAATGCACAGGCCCACTGTTCATATGAGAGAACTTTTCTAAAGTCGTACTGTGTGAGGTCAGGCGTGGTGGCATATGCCTGTCATCCCAGCACTAGGCAGAAGGATTCTTGTGAGCTTGAGGCCAGCCTGGGATACAGGTGTGAGTTCCAGGAAAGCCTGGGAGAGAGACTCCATTACAAAACAAAACCAAACTTCAAAGGATATTTGTCTTCTAACCAATTAAGTAAATGCTGAAAACATGTGATTCACACTCATTTTTAATCTGACTCACAGGTTACACGGTGCATACATGACACAAGGCAATATGTCATGATTATAATAGCAAATCCCTGGGCTGGCTTCTATCACAATGAAGACAGACTGTCTCCCTCTCCACCCCAAACCCTGCTCTTGAGAAAAGAGCAGACAGATATTCTTCCCACGGCTCTTTCCAGAACTATCAGACTTGAAACACTTATCGGGACATTTTAGTTAGTGAAACCTTCAAAGATTCCTAGACATTCATTGGCCAGGACAGGATAAAATTGGACCAACTTTTCTCTTTCATTTCCAGTTAAAACAATTTACAGATTCACTGGGCTGGGGATGTAGCTCTGTGACAGAGCACTGGCCAAATGTTTAACACCCTGAGATAGATCATTCTCACCAAAAAGAACCAACAAGGGAGGTAGTTTTGTGGTTAAGACCCCTCCTCTTTTAGAGAGGGCAGAGTTTGGTTCTCAGCACGTATGTATAGCTGCTCACAAGTGTCTGTAACTCTAGTTCCAGGGGTTCTGACTGCCTGTTTTAGCCACACACATGGCATAAACACACTCACATACATATTAAAAGAACAACAAAATACCACTCTTTCAGGGGAAGGGGAGTCAAGACAGGAATTTTTCTCTGTCACCCTGGCTGTCCTGCAATTCACTCTGTACACCAGGCTGGCCTTGAACTGGAGATGGCCTGCCTCTGCCTCCTGAGTGCTGGGATTAAAGACGGGCATTGCCACTTCTGGGCAAAACAAACAGACAAACAAAAAAACAACCATCTAGATTGTTATCACAAACCTTCTGGGTTGAAGTACAAGGAGATGGAAATAGAGCCACCCCAGGGCCGTTGCTATGGAGAGCGCATTCCTTTCATTAACCTTAACACCATTCAGGAAAGGAGACTATCTTTCTAACCTTCATCCAGGCTTCATCACCCTCTAAACATGTTGCTTGTTCTTGTCAGACATAAGAGCAGCTATACTTCTGGTTCTGTAAGAGATGGCACAAAAAGATAATGCACTCTAACTCTTGGCTTCCTCAATTGCCCATCCTGGAGGCACACAAGACATAAAATTGTCATTGATAACAAGGATGGTGCTTGGCTTAGATCCCTTATCCATCCTCTCCACTGGGCCAGTCACCACCCTAGTCTTTTGTCTGGACTGATCTGAGTACTTGCAAATACTAATCAGTTCCTTTGAGTTTTCTTGGTGTTGACCTACAAAGTCCCAGTCTGTCCCTGTTTCTTGAGTCACAGAAACTTTCCAAGTCTGCTCATCTTTTGACCTTAAAAAGCTTCTGATCAGATTGTTTTGACCTCATTAGACTCGAAAAGGCCTGTCCCTGGAACCTCCCTGTGGCTTCCCAGGGACTTTATGGAAAGATGAGGCACAAAGTTACCAAACTTTTCTCAGCTCAGTAATCCCTCACTAATCCAACCTGAGTCCACTAATCCAGTACTAAGGCCTCTTCCTGGGTGTTCCCTACCTGTGGCTCCTCAGCACCTGGTATTTTATAGATTCAGTTCTTCACACTTTGGATGTAGAGTTTGGAAGGTGTGTCTCTCAGTTCAGCTTTGACCTTTAACTTATCATCTGAAGCCCCAGGTGGGTTTCCTTGTTCCTGACACTCTGGATATAAATTGGGTTTCACAAACTCCTGTGGATTTCAATTAATTAACACTTGGAAGACTAAGGCAAAAGGGTTGTTATAAAACCAAGGTCAGCCTGTGTTACCTAGAGAATTCCAGCCTCAGCTAGGGCTATATGACAGGACTTTGTCAAAAAACAAAATGGAATAAATAGAAAGGGACAGGAGATTAAATGCTTTGTTTACAGAACCCATTGAGGGAAACATTTTATTCATCTGTCATGAAAAACATTAAAACAGAAACAGGGTACCCAAGGCGAGGTCTAAAGGAGACCCATGGAGCTTCCCTGCCCTCTCAGGGTACCACCCTCCAAGAACTGCCACATGATCAGCTAGCTGTCTAGAGCTTTTGGAACCCTGACCTCTGAGACTTAAGTGGAAACATCAGTACTTATGTCAAGAAGGTAGGCTGGGTGGAGAGCCAAGCAAGGCTGTCTGTCCCAGCCTTCCTCCCTCCACCTGTGAGACAGGAGCTCCAAGATGCCTATCTGATGACCTGCCATTGGAAAAGGGAGGTAAGAGGATTTGTTTGTGGCCAGCTCCGATATCTAAAGGCAGGGGAAGATCATGGTTTCTGGAACCTGCCTTAGAAAGAGAAATTCTAGTTTCTATGATCTATCTTTGAGACACACATGTTTTGTTGCTGAAAAAAGGAAAAAAATGTTTTGTCTCATATAAAGCATGCTGGTTAGGTTCTGCCAGTTTGACACAAACTAGATTGTCCAGGAAGGAGGGACCCTCAGTTGGAGAACTGCCTTTATCAGGCTGGGTGTTAGGCAAGACTGGGCCATTTTCTTGATTGCTGATTGATGGTGGATGATGCTAGTCTTTTGGCAGAAGGTTCAGGGTTGTATAAGATAGAAAGCTGAAAAGCTTAGGGAAGCAAGCCAGTAAGCAGAGTTCCCCTGTGGCCTCTGCTTCAGCTCCTGCCTCCAGTTTCTTGCCTTGGCTTTCCTCTGTGATATGTGCTATGAGTTGGAAGTGCAAGCCAAATATACCTTTCCTCCGCAAGTTGGTTTTGGTAATAGTGTTTTATCCCAGGAACATAAATCAAAGTAGAACAGATTTGATGTCTAAGGCTTGCTATTTGTCACTGAGATTACAAAACTCTACTCCCTGACCCTGGTGACAGTCCAGGCATTGACTGGTGTACCAGTAACTTGCTTAACACTCTTGGGTGGAGGTGGGCAAGTTCACAGCAGTTTCTGACTTCTGTGGTTAAATTCTTTCAGTGCTGCTGATTTCAAGCTACTGACAGCATGTTTTTAAACTGGGAAGAGATGTGAAGTTACTTCTCCAAAGTCTCCATGAGCCGGTCCTGCATACCTCTGCCTACACTGAGTCATGAGTTTGATGCTAAAGCCTGTTTTCAGATGTGTTTGCTGAGCTCAGAGCTGGTTGGTTCTCTGCAGAAATGAAAGGTACTAATTTTCACACTGGTAGTAAACTTCTTTCCAGTCTTCCTAAACATCATGAGAGAAGGTAAGAAGGTAGACAGCGGCCTTCCATGTGAGGGAATGACTTTGCTTCTGGGAGCCTGACAGCAAGAAATAGCACTGGACCAAGGAGCCAGAGGCTGAAAGCACCCTCTGAAGCATTCTGGGGAAAGAGTCTTCATTCAAAAAAACAGAAGAATCAGTCTTGTAGGAACTGTAAACTTTTACAAATCCGAAGTCCACAGAACTACAGAAATGACCCTGGAATGAATTTTAAAACTATAAGTAATAAGTTTACATAAAATTATAATACTGAGGGTTGGGATGTAGGTTGATTGGTAGAGTGCTTGCCTAGCATGCATGAGACCTTGGATTTGAATCCCAGCCCTCCATAAGCTGGGCATGGTGTTACATGCCTGCCTTCAATCCCAGCCCTTGGGAGGGGAGGCAAGAGAGTTAATGCTTCGGTGAACCATGCAGTAAGATCCTGTCTCAAAAATAAAATATCATAAAAATGATAATGTTTATGTTTTCCAGACAGGGTCTCTCATAGCCCAGGTTGGCCCTGAACTTGTTATGTTGCAGAGTCAGGCTATTGTCAAACTCCTGGTTCTTTTGCCCATACCTTGTAAATGCCCGAATGCAGGTGCAAACCACTGCATCTGTCTCAAACTATTGTATTTTGAATTATGAATAATTTACTGTAGTAAAGCATATTTAGGGAAGAAACATGAAGGCATTTGGCAGAAATGTGTTAGTGTTCTTGGAGCTTTGCAGGGTATGGGTTGGAAGGTGAGGTCGATGTCTCATGCATCTGTATGTGTTCTCATTGGCTCTGGAAACTCATAGGGAAGCTCTCAGGAGAAACTCCATCTGTTCAGTGACTAGACATGAATTATGAACTATTGCAGTTGTACCCAGGCTGACATTAGGCTTAATTAATTTCTAAAATATTATTTCTCTTTGATTAGAGTACATTAAAAAGTATATTTAAAGATGTGCCAAAGTCAGAGATCCATGCCCTGCTTTAAATGACAAGACTGGCCACCCTTTGCTGTGTAATTTTACAGATGTTCAAGTGCAGCCATCTGATCCTTCCACAGCTCGAAAGCTCCTGAGAGCTGCTGGGCATGCGCACTTAGGCAACCTGGCTTCTGAGTGGAAACATGGGAGGGCCTTTTATTTGTTTGCTTGTTTTTTAAATTATATTCTTTTGGCTAGCACACAGTGTAATGGGTTTCATTATAGTACTCGCTTCTCCCTGACAATGTTCCCCCTTGCACCCTGCCAGCCTCCAAGGCTGACACTCCTCCTCACAGGGTGCGCTCTTCCGCTTTATGTATTCCCCGCCCCCATCTGTTCCTCTCCTCAGGCAGGATCCCCTTTCTAGTTTCTGTCACTTGGGTATTCTGGAGTGATTCTTCCTGAAACAAGGTACTGGATTTTTTGGATTTCTTTCTTTTTCTTTTTTTGCAAGTAGCTGTAACTCTGCCCTGGCTTTTGCTGTTTGCTATCTTTCAAACTGAGATGCCAAGGTATTGGGGAGAGGGAAACATTCCAGAAAAGTAATGGATATAGAGATTTGGCCCTCAGCACCTGCAGATTCAGCCAACCACACACAGATGGAAAACAGTTAAGGAAAAAAAAAAAAAAAAAAAAAAAAAAAAAAAAAAAGACCAATAGAACTAAAACCACAAGAGTAAAAATGACTGTAGTAAGAAGGTTCTAACCTGGCGTAGCCCTCTGGTCTGGACCTGCAGCTGCTCTGTCCCAAATAATCACACAGAGGCTTATGTTAATTACATGCTGTTCGGCCTATGGCTCAGGCTTATTACTTGCTAACTCTTATACTTTAAGTTAACCCATGTTTGTATTTATGTTTAGCCACGTGGCTTGGTACCGTTTGTGCTCAGTGCAGTATTTCCCATTCTGCTTCCTCTGCGTCTTGATGTCTGCTGCTCTGCTCTTCTGATTCCCAGAATTATTCTAGTCTGTTTGCCCCGCCCCTACTTCCTGTCTAGCTATTTGACCAATCAGCATTTTATTAAATCAATATTTACAATGACAAATATCTACAGTGTACAAAAGCATAGTCCCACAGCAGATGACAGATTTGGGTTTTTTTTTTTTTAAGTTTTTGTTTTGTTTTGAGATATGTTTTGTTTTATTTGAATTATGAATGGCCTGGAACTCACTATGTAAACCAAGTTCTCAAGCTTACAGAAATCTACCTGCCTCTGTCTCTCTATTTCTGGTATTAAAGTCATCATGCCTAGGCTCACCTAACTGGATATGCCAGACAGCATTGACTCACCCTGGGAGTCCTTACCCTGTCTGAGAAATGGATGGGGGATGGAATGGGAGAAGCTGGGGGAGGACTGGGAAGTGGGGAGGGAGAGGGAACAGTGCTGGCTATGTTAAAAAATGTAAAATGATATATTTAAAATATTTCATTTTGTTCTTTGTTTTTTGTTTTGGTTTGGTTTGGTTTTGCTTTGAGACAGGGTTTCTTTGTTTAACAGCTCTGGCTGTCCTGGAACTCATTCTCTAGACCAGGCTGGCCTTGAGTTTACAGAGATCTGCCTGCCTCAGCCTTTTGAGTGCTGAGATTAAGGTGTGTACCACTACTACCTGGCTTATTTTGTTATTCTTAACTGTATGTGTGCATGTATTTATGTCTGTGTGTGAATATGTGCATGTTAGTGTGAGGTACCCTCAGAGGCTAGAAGACAGCATCAGAACCTCAAGATCTGAAGTTTCAGATAGTTATGAGCCACCGGGCATGAGTGCTGGGAATCAAACTTGGTCCCTCTGCAAGAGAAGTATTGTTCTTAATGCTAAGCCATCTCTTTGGCCCCTAAAACATCACACTAAAAAATATGTATGTATGTGTGTATGTATGTATGTATGTATGTATGTATGTATGTATGTATTTGCTTTTTTTTTTTTTTTGAGACAGGGTTTCTCTATGTCACCCTGACTGTCCTAGAACTCGATCTGTACATTAGGCTGGCCTCAAACCCCCTGCTTCTGCTTCCTGAGTGCTGGAATTAAAGACATTTGCAACTGCTCCATTTTTTATGAGTGTCCCCAGATGTGTGTGTTTTCAGAACCAGTAGTTGACTTGTGGATGACATCTCAGATCCTTCTGGATTATTTTTATTTGTTTGTTTGTTTTCTACATGTTGTGAGTGAGGCCTCCACAAATGTTCACCATGTTGACTGGGAGGCAAAGGCAGAAAAGAATCAGAACCCTACTCTTCCCTTCTTAGGATCCCCCACTAAGCCTGTCTTTTGACATGTCCCATCAACTTCCAAGAGCACCACATTGGGACCAAGGCTTTGACACAAACCCAAACTATACCATGACCCAAGAAGCAATTATCAGATCAGAATGTCAGAGTGTGCCCTACAGTCCCATTACTCAAAAGACTGAAAAGCAGAACTGCTGTTAGCTTGAGGCCACATTGACTATCTAGCAAGACCATGTCTCAAAAAGGAAAGAAAAAAAGCCACCAAGAGACAGACCATGTTCATTAAGCAATACAACAGATTTAAAAGGTTACAAGGTCTAAGAGGTCCAAGTTCAAACCTCTGCTTGGCCATTTGTTAGGTATATGACTTTCTACCAAATACAAGGCAGAATATCATGAAGCTAGATATAAAACCTGTTGCCTAATGTTCCATAACATTTTACTTTAGGGTTTTGATGGTTGGGAAAATGGCTGAAATTCAAGAATGGCTTTGGAGCCCATGTGGGTCAACTCTGAGACCCAGGATTCAAGTGTTGAATAATTGTGTTATAGCTAAACCCCAACTTCCAACAGCTTCAGGCAATGACACCCTCACCTATAAGAAGCAGTCTCTGAACCCCTAGTATGCACTTGAAGTTGAACCCTGCAAATCACTGTTTTCCCCTACTTATCTGTACCTCTGGTAAAGTGTTGTTGTTTAATAAATGAAGAGATTAATGACAACTAAAATAGATTAGTGTAAGGCTGGCACACCTGTAATTCACTTCAGAGCTGGAATAGGAGGTTCATGAGTTCAAAAGCAACCTGGGCTGTTTTGGGAGACCTTGTTTCAAAAAGATAAAAATCAGTTTGCTTTCTCAGCTTCCTGATCCTCCAGGGTGAGAGCAAGCCGTATCCAACACCGTGGATAGGAGCCGGTCTTGCTGCCACATCTTCCCCAAGGGTAGACTGCAACCCTGAACTGTGAGCCAAGATAAACCTTTCTTGCTTTGAGAAAAAAACATTTTAAAAGTAAAACAATGACCAAAGCCTGCTGTAGTAAAATTGTTATGAATGTGGTCTGTCCTTGTTTCCCTCTGACACTGAGATTAAAACACTCAGATAGAAAGTGACTGAGTGGAGGGAAGGCTGTATTTGGCTCACACTTCCAGGTCTCAGTCCTTCAGTCCTTCCTTGAAGGGAAGTCAGGGCAGCACTTCAAGCAGAAGAAGCTTGAAGCAAAACCCACAAAGGAACCCTGCTGCTTACTGGCTTTCTTATATTGCCAGGCCTACGACTACTTAGGGATGGCAGCCAACTGTGGGCTGGGTCTTCCTCTGCCAACTAACAACCATAATTCCCTACAAACATGGAAACAGCCAGTCTGATCTGATCTCAACTAGGAGTCCATTCTCAGATGATTGTAGATGGTGTTGTACTGACAGTTAAAGCTGACCATATTTACATATCCTCTCTCTTTCCCCCTATAGCAAATCTTTCTCTGTACTGCCAGCTCCCAAACAACAATATGGAGGCTTATTAATCATAAAAGCTTGGCCTTAGCTTAGGCTTGTCCCACTATCTCTTATAACTTAAACTCATTTGTTTTAATTTGTGCTGTCATATGGCCCATTACCTCGTCTTTCCACACTGCTCATACCTCTTTGTCTGAGTCTGTAACCCTGCCTTTCTTCCTCTGATCCTCTCTGTCCCCAGAAGTCTCATCTAACCTCTTCCTGCTTAGATATTGGCCATTCATCTCTTTATTAAGCCAATCACAGCAACACATCTTCACAGAGTGTAAAGGAATATTCCACAACACCCCACTCTGTCATAATATGTCATTATGGGGCTGCAGGAATAGCTCAGCAGTTAAGACCCCGGCTGCTCTTCCAGAGAACTTGAGTTGGATCGCTAGCACCTACATGATGGCTGACAATCTTCTATAACCCCGGTCCTAGGGAATCTGATGCTGTCTTCTGGCCTTCAAGAGCACTATATACATAGTGGTTCACAGACTTCGAGCAAAGCACCATAAAAATAGAGGGAAAATTAAATGTCATTTTTACTTGTATATTTCCTTTAAGAGAAGCATGCTTCAACTTTTTGTTGGCGTGCCTCAGTTGCCAAACTCATTATTCTCATTCTTTGAAGTTATTTTGAAAGAATGTAAGGGTCATTTGGACATGATCACTGTCAATTTGATAACCAAAATGGCTACTGAGTAACTCTAATGCACAGGCCGTGTATACAGTTTAGATCCACTGGATACAGGATGACTCACAGCTGGGATAAGAACAAGCAAGAAATCCATCACATTTTGTAGGAGGTATATAAGTTAAAATTTACCAATTGTTTATTTCTGGAATTTTCCACTTTAAACTTCCATACTGTAGTTGACTCCTGGTAACTTAGACTTGAAAAATAAGACTGTGAAGGGGAGCTGCCAAAATATCAAGGTACCAGTTCATATGCTAACCAGACAACACATTAGTGAGAAGGACACTATATTTCTGTTCTCTGAGGAGCATCTACCACCACCGTAACTGTTAACCAGTGAGTCATACTGAATGCTAACCTTGAGTATTTATGAAAATAGCCCTCCCTCCTTTGTGAGGTAGTTACTCTGTGAGATAGTAGCTGTTCATCTTGAGAGTAGTGGAGTTCTTTGCCCAAAATCACATGGCTCAGGTAGACAAGCTGGGATTTTATTTATTCATTTTTGTATGTGTATGTTTGCCTGTGTATGTGTGCAGTATAAGCATGCAGTGCTCAAAGAGGCCAGAGGAGGGCGTTAGATCCCCAGGAGCTGAAATTATATATGGTTGTTAGTTGCCATCTGGATTCTGGGAACTGAATTCAGTCTTCTGCAAGAGCAATACATGCTCTTAAATGCTGAACCATCTTTACAGACTGGATCTGGGATTTGAGCCAAAGTAATTCAGCCCCTGAACTGAGAGGAGTCAGCTTCACGAGCAGTGGCCTGGGCCGGCACAATGTTGCCCAGCTTCACACATGCCTTAATACTTTGCTGTTGCTGTCTTAAGGTATATGGTGAGATTTGTTTTGATTATGCATTGGCCTCCACAAATTACAGACTGGTGGTGATGCTCTACTGCAATGACAAAGGAATACAGCACTAGTGATGGATCGTGGATGATGGTCAAGTGTTCTCCCACTGAGCCACATGACCAACAAATGTAGTCCCATTAAAAAAAAAAAAAAACCGAGAGGTTAAAGCAATCATTTTACCGAAAATAATTAATCCACTCTATGTCTTTTAAAAGTTTAAAAGTAGGCATTTTAAAAAGTTCTGTAATTGACAAAAATGTGATGAGAATAATACAGTTTTTCACATGTTTAAGGATTTTTTGGTTTGTTTGACTTATAGGAGACATGCATGTTCTTTTGTATCTGCATATTATCTGTTGTGAAAAATCTGGCTTAATGATGTATAATGGGAATGAAGTGATCTTTCAATATTCTAGTTTGATGATTCTGAATATTATCTTTTAATATTAAACTAAAAAAAATTAAGGTTTTTTTCAAAGCAAGGTTCCTCTGCCTATCTCTCACTGTCCTGGAATTTGCTTTGTAGACCAGGCTTGGCTTGAAGTTACAGAGATCCACCTGCCTCTGCCTCCTGAATGCTGGGATTAAAGTCGTGAATCACCATCTCCACTCCCAAACCCCTGGCCTAAACTGAAAAATTTTAAATACTCATTGTTTTGAAGACTTATTTATTTGTTGGCATAGGGTCTCACTATTGTATAACTATTATCTATAACTGCCACGTAGACCAAATTGGTATCAAACCTCAAACCCAGAGATCTGTCTGCCTTGGCCTTCAAGTGCTGGGATTAGAGCCATGTGCTCCACACTCAGCTTATTTTTGTTATGCATTACTCATATGTGTTTGTCTGTTGCAGGAATAAAGGAAACTCAGGGCCAGATCTCTCGGAAAGGCAGAGATATCAGAAAGAGAGAGAGAGTCACCACAGTCAGATCTCACCCAGCTGTCTTCCAGCTTCCTCAGCCTCACTCCTCCTGGCTTCTTCTGCCTGCTCTGTCTTTCTATGCTTTCCTTAAATACTTTCTTCTCTCATTAAGGCGTGGCACCACCACTGCCTGCCTGGGAGCCTGGAACTCCTCAGGTAAACTAAAATGACCTTGAACTCAGATTGGATTAAGGGCGTAGGTCACCACTCCCAGGATATTCCCTGTGCTGGGATTAAAGGTGTGAGTTAACACTGTCTGATCCTCCTAGACTGACTGTGGGTAGATCCCTCTGATATCTCCGAATGTTTTTATTATATTTAAAAATATCCTCACATTTGTCCATGTGGGTTTGCTTATGTGACTGTAGGTTTCAAAAAAGATCATTAAGTCTTCCTAGAGTTACAGGTGGTTGTGAACAACTGAACATAGGTACTGGGAACCCAACTCAGGTACTGGGAATGAGCTCCAGGTACTCTTTACCACTGAGCCATCTCTCCAGTCCCCAAAGAAGTTTTAAAAAAACAAAACAAACTTGCTTGGCATGATGGTCCACACCTTTAACCCCAGACGGAGGCAGGCAGATCTTTGTGAGTTCCAGGACAGCCAAGGCTACACTGAGAAACCTTATCTCCAAAAGCCAAACCAAAACCAACCAACCAATCAGCCAGTCAGCCAGATACCTAGAACAAAAAAACCACCCTCAAACATTTCGGGAATTAATTTATTTAGTCAAATATTTTCTGAATGGAAGAAGAAGACGTAGGAACTAAAGATGTTGGTCTCTGGGCCAAAAGGGAGTGCTCTCTGTCTGTCCATAGCCTCCACTCATTCCCCACAGCATTTTACTTCAGAGTTAAGTACAGCCTCTCCTTTCAGGAGAGGAAGCCCCAGCTCAAGTGACTTGCTCAAGGCCAGGTGGCTGCTTAAAGCAAAATGGAAATTAGATTGTCACAGATCTGCATGTCCCAGCTCTTCCCCTTCAACCTCCACACTTCCCATGGTGATGTCACAGGGAACACGGCCTCATGGACTGGTTTCACTTGGTAGGAACAATATGGTACTGTCATCTTTGCATTTAAGCTGTTGTGTTTCTTCTAACCCAGGGACGGAGACAATGCCTGAGAGGTGGTAGGTTTTTAGTCACCTGGGGTATGGATGACAGGAGACCTCTTTCTCACAGAGAAATGGATGGATCAAGTACAGTTCTCAGTAGTGGACAGTTCCTGTTGTGACATCCCAGGCTAGCTTGGGCTGTACACCAAGACCATCTCGGAGAAACAAACCATGCAACCATGAAAAAAAATACGAGCCGTAGCTTGTTAAAAAGCTTGCCTGACACTCACAAGGCCTTGGGATCAATCCCAAGCATTCCTAAGCAGGTCAAATTAACAGAAAGACAAACCAGATAGTTTTACACGTGAATGAAGCATACATATAATCCTAGCAATTGGGGGACAGGAGAATCAAGAGTCAAAGTCATCTGTTGTAGAATATTATTTTAGGTGTGTTACTTTTGTTTATGCTGTGGAACATTCATTTAATGATGTAAAGATGTGCTGCACTTGTTTAACTTGGTGAAGCTGTGTTATGTGCCTGTCTAAAACACCTAATGGTCTAATAATGAGCTGAATGGCAAATAGTGGGCAGGAGAGAGAAATAGGCAGGGCTAGCAGTCAGAGAGTATAAAAGGAAAGAGAACCTTGGGAGAAAAAGTCAGAGAAGTTGGAAGACTCCAGAGGTCAGCTACCCAACTATAGAGCAAGCCCAAGAAACAAAGAGAGGTAAACAAACAAGAAGAGAAAAGGAAAAGCCAGAGGCAAAAGGTAGATGGGATACTTTAAGTTAAGGAAAGTTGGCAAGAAACAAGCCAAGCTAGGGCCAGGCATTCATAAGTAATAATAAGCCCTGGTATGTGACTTATTTGGGATCTGGGTGGCAGGCCCCTCAAAAGAATACAAAGCAACTGTCATCTACAGACTAGCCTGGTCTACATGAAATCCTGTTTCCAAATACATATATAAATGAACGTCAAGGTCTTATTTGTCATCTGTGTGTTGGCAGGTGATGCAGGGACAGATTCTCCACTCGTCTTCTGTAGCGTGTTCTTGCCCAGAATGTCTAGGCTGATGGTATGAGATGAAGTTAAAAGTTAAACCTGAGCCTGTGAGCATAGGACTGACTGGGAACATTCAGGATGGAAATAAAGCTACTGTTTCTTGGGTAGGTGGGAGTCCCCACCCTATATTGGCAGAGGGCAGGATATGCTTTGCTAACACAGCCAGTGCTCCAGCTTCCAGGAGAGTACAATAAAACATGATTCTTCTCTTAGATGCACAGTCATTTTGTCCCAGAGAAGTAGATATGATCTGTTTCCTTGTTTCACAATTTTACCGTAGGACTTAGAGAGGGTTCACCGGTTCAGGTTAACAACTGCTTGTGTTTCAAGCTCAGTAGATCCAATGCCTTCTTTTGGCCTCTGCAGACACCCACACACACATCCTCTCTGTTCCTGTCTCCCTCCCTCCCATTTCTCTCTTTCCCCTCCTTTCTCTTCCCCTATCCAAGTCTTAAAATCTTTTTGAGAAACCCAAACTTCTATTGTGAAGTTGGACTTGGCGCCACACACCTGCGATCCCAGCACTAGAGAGGCAGAGGCAGGAGGAGCTTGAATCTGAGGCTAGCCTGGGCTACATATTGAAACTGTCTCAACCAAACCAAACCAGAAGAACTGGGCTGGAGAAATGGCTTGGTTTGTGAAAGGCACCTGCTGCCAAGCCCTGCGCTCACATGGTGGAGGGAAATGATCCCCCGAAGTGTCCTCTGACTTCAGCATGTGCACCATGGCATGCAAGCCCACCCACATAAAAACACACTTTAAAATGTAATAAATATATGCTGAAGAAAGGAGAAGGAAGAGAACAAAAAGAATACTAAAATGAAAGGCTGGTTGCAGCTCTTTTTATTTAAAACAAATTTTAAGTGTATGGTGTTTTGCCTGCATGTGTGTATTGTACTATGCACATGCCTGGTGCTCAGGAAACCAAGTGTCAAGTGTTCTGGAGCTGGAGTTACAGACTGTTGTGAGCTGTCATGTGGGTACTGGGAATTGAACCCGGGCTCTCAGGGGAGCAGCCAGTGCTCTTCACCACTGAGCCATCTCTCCAGCCCCTCGCTGTGGTTCCTATTGTTGAAAACCATGTAGCACTGTGGCTGAAGTCCAGTTTCTAAGGCACTTATGGCAGACTGTCACAGTAACAGTACCTTTCCAAACCTTAGCTATGCCATGGTGAGCATTGCCACCACTCCCACCACTGCCCTGGCCACTCAGTCAGCTCCTGTCCCTGTCAACCGTCTCCACTTGAGACAATGCTGCATGTCTGCTACACTTGCTTTTGCAGCCATGTGCAGCTGGCGAGCAGGAGGGCTGTCAGCCCAAGCCACAGATAAACTTCCTTCCTGTCCAGCCTTGAGTGCACAGTCAACCTCAGACCCGCCACTGGCTCTGTCTTGAAAAGCTGAGCTCCTCATCAGCACCATCAGCTTCCCCTTGCATCCCATTCCACCAAACTGTTTTCAAATCCCAACTTCTTATTCTTAAATAATTCCAGACTGAATAAAAGTTCTATATCAAGGTGGGAGAGTCTCAGGTGGTCTCCACCCACAGCCCTTACTGTTTCCTCATGCTTGAAAGGGCTCTCTCTGTTCTTACTACTTTTTTTCCTCAGTTGTTTGAACAACAAAAACCTTAATTGTGCATTTTCTAAAAATAAGAACATTGGCTGACACAATTATAGTGCAATAAGGAAACAAATTGATAAAATGCTGTATTTTTAAATGTAATTTAAATGTTTTCCCTAGTTTGGGATCACAGTCTGTGAGAGCAGGAAAATGGTTTGGGATACCCATGCTGTAATCCCAGCACTCAGTGGAAGGGGTGAGAATTGAAAGTTAAGATCACAGATGCATAACAAGGTGGGAGGCTAACCAGAGTTCTTTTGTTTGTTTGGGGTTTTTGTTTGTTTGTTTGTTTGTGTTTTACAAGATGGGAGTTTCTCTGTGTAGACATGGCTGTCCTGGACACTTTGTAGAAGGGTTGGCCTTGAACTCACACAGACCTGCCTGCCTCTGCCTCCTGAGTGCTAGGATTTTGGGCATGTATGTAACTTTTTCCAGCTACCTCAGACAGAATTCTTGACATGATACCATTTATAAGCTTCTGTGATAAACTCTGTGTGGCACATAGGAATTGCTGATGAATATAGTACTGGGTTTCATTAAATATAATTTAGACATAACACCACCTGGAGCCTACTGGAGGTGGAAGAATCTGGGAACATCACTTCTCACCTCAGCACAGCTGGAGTAATTCCCTTCATAGATTAGTGCTGCTCCCGGCCCTAGCTGGAAAACCTGCAGTTAATGCAGACGCATGACTGATCACACTGATGGAAATAAGTGACCTATGTGAGATATTACTATCTATCCCTTCTATGTGTTTAGTTTTTGTCAACTTGACACAAACCTAGACATATGTGGGGAGAAGAGCTCATAACTGAGAAAATGTTTCCATAAGATTAGCCTGTAGGCAAGTCTATAAGGCATTTGCTTGCTTAATGATTGGTGTAGGAGTGTCCTGCCACTGTAGGTGTGCTATCCTGTAGTTGGACTCTTTGGTTGAGACCATCGTCTTCCCAGTAATGACACAAAGACTTATTATTAATTATGAAAGCTCAGTTGATAGCTTAAGCTTACTTCTAACTTACATTAACCCATTTCTATTAATTTACTTTCTGTCTCTTGTCTTTATTGCCTAATGTCTGTAGTGTCTATTCTGCTCGCTCTGCATCTCTACCTTCTTCTTCCTAGCATCCTCTGTGCCTGAAAAATCCTACCTAGCTATTGGCCAGTCAGATTTTTATTAAACCAATCAGAGTGACACATCTTCACAAAAAGATTATTCTACATTTCTCCCTTTTTTGTCTAAATAGAAAGGAAAGGCTTTAACTCTAACATAGTAAAACTACATATAATAAGAACAATTGTCAAGTAAGAATTACATTCACAATGTCCAGTCCATTTATATTTGGCAAATTTAGAGAAGATGCCATAATTTATCTTAATCCAGAGTTTTATACCTAAACTATTTTTGCCATAACTTGTATTACCATCCTAAAAATATCTTTGTAGACCTTAAAACATCTTTTTAGAAAAACAACTTAAGCTTTTATGTTTCTCAAACTTATAAACTTTATATCTCTTATGTAAGTTTTTTTAAAAAATTTGTTAACAAGGAAAATTATAAAAATATAATTATCTAGTCTTTGGTCTCCATCAGAGACTCAAGAAGGATAAAATATTCTATGAGTAAATAAGATGTTCAGATCAAACAACTTCCAAAGCTATAGAAATGACAGAAACAGCTGACTGCCTGGACAGTCACACAAGGTTCCTTTGTAATGCTGGGGCATCTGTCTTTGACCTACAGGCCTGGAATATCTGATAGACTTCTCTGTGAAACAGGGATTTTGAAGGACTGTACCACCTTGTCTTGGCGAAGTTCAGCAGTCTTATTCCTTTGTGTCCTGGTTTGTCCAGTTTGTACAGTATATGCTCAGCAGTTGAGGCAAGGGCACTTTCTTTGCCCAGTGTCTAACTTTTGCCTCAAAGAAAGCAAGCTCAGTATGGAGGTTCTCTAATGCCCATTGTCGTTTTTTAAAGTAAACTCCTACTGCCAGGAGCAGACATTTCTCACTGTCACAAAAAGCTTTGTATCATTAAAAAAAAATTAAATGCCATATTCTGTCAGATTTTGAAGTGTTTGAAGATCATCTGTCTAACATATATCTCTGTCTGACCTTAAAACATACATGACTACAAGTTTGATTGCTATCCGTGACTAGCTGATAGCCTACATTTCTTTATTATCCTAAATAGTTTGCAATAACTTTTAAGCCTACATTTCTTTATTATCCTAAATAGTTTGCAATAACTTTTAAGCCTACATTTCTTTATTATCCTAAATAGTTTGCAATAACTTTTAAGGACTAGAAATTTACATTACATTGTTAAATAAGCTGCATAGGTATGATACCTTAAACAGAGTAGAAATGTATGTACAGTACAGTCTAACAAAAATCTTAAATTTGTATCAATTTTAAATACTTTGCTGTAGGATGGTCTTTTGCATGCTTTGAATAGGTGTTGCTACCACTGATTAATAAAGAAGCTTTTTTGGCCTAAGGCAAGACAGCATATAGCCATGTGGGAAATCTAAGAGACATACAGAGAAAAAAAAAGCTGAGTCAGGCAAATGCCGCAAGCTGTGGGGGTAGGGGCAAGATGTAATGAAGCACAGGTAAAACCATGAGACACATAGCAATACATCGCTTAGTAGAAATGATAGAAATACGTTAATTTAAGAAGTAAGAGCTAGCTAGCAAGAAGCCTGATCCATAGACCAAACAATTTGTAATTGATATTAAGCCTCTGAGTGATCATTTTATAAGCTGCTGCAGGGTTGGGTGAGATCAAGAAACTTCTATCTACATATAATACCTTCAAACAAGGGTAGAAACATACATACAATATAGCAAAAGTAATCTTGTTTGTATCAATATATAAAAATTCATACTAATATAAAATATTTAAGACTAGTAGTTGTTTTTTTAGTTTAAAAGATTCAATAATCTACCCTTTATCCTATAATTTTTATATTGCCCATTTTTCTTTTCAGGCTCTAATCTCCTTAGCTTAGTCTCCTCTCTGACAATGGTCAATAACAACTTGTAACCAACCCTCCTAAATGATGACAAACATCCATAACCCACCGAAAAACCAAAACCACCTACCACACTTCTTGGGAATGTGGGCATTGTGTTCTCTAGGCTGCCTCCTGTTGTCTGGGGGTACTGACATCTTTAGGGGATCCTGAGAAAATCTGGACAGTAGTCAAGTCCTGGAGAGCTAGCAGTTGTCCAGTCTTGGTATCATGGGATAATGTAAGGCTTATCTCAAGTTATGGCTCGAGTAGTCTGTGAGGCTGGACCATCTCAGCCAGCAGTCTTGAAGCTGTTCTGGATGCAGAACTCTGAGGAAACTGCAAGAGAGACACTCTGAGAAACTGGATCACCTGGGCCACCTGTTTTTATTTGTGCCTGATCCCCTTGCTCAGAAAACATAGACTTTTAAAGATAGCATATATCTGCATTAACACAAGTATGGAATGTGCAGTGTGTACAAGTTAGTTAAAGATATTTTTTCTGTGTTTGAGGAGGTAAAAGGTATCTATTAACTTTATAAGTCCATTTGAACTATATAACTAAACTGTAATATAAATTTCTATTCATGCCATATGAAAGGATAGCATATATTAATAAGTCATGAGGACTCTGTAGCCAACAAGATTTATCATGTTTCATCTTGTCTCTGAGCTGTTTCTATGCAGAAGGATCAGCTTAAATGTCACCTGTCCTATATCTTTCTTGATTTTTCCCTAATGTCTGTAGTAAAGATACTCAAGAGGTCTCCCCCAGTCAAGGGGGAGAAGGAACCTAGAAGGAATCTACAGCCTTTCATTACCTGTGGGAAAAAGCATAACCTCTTTCTCAACACAATACATTTTTTAACTTACATTTTAAAGGCATTCCTAAAGAATATAGGTTGGTTTAATTCAGCAGTCCCTTCCACAGTCCAATGTCAGCTCAGCAGCTGTTGTTCATTTATTAGCATCAAAAAATTCAAAATTAACAAAGCACCATACAGGGTTCAAACTCCTTGTGTTAAAATATTTCCCATCCTTATGTGGCTTTTAAAAAATAACTTCCCACTTTAAAGATTTGACTTTTTATTTTAAAGCTATTTTTTTATGACTGTCTATATCCTTTTTTTTCCCTTAAGCCTATGAACATTGTTAAACACACTGTAACCTGTTTATAGGGTTTCTTCCCATTTGAATCTGCTTTACTGCATATCTGTAACATTTTCTATATGAGCAAAATCTTAAACTGCTGCACAGCTTAGCTCATGGCATGCTGTGGCTCAAGCCTGCAGGCAGAGGCTGAGAGAGGCATCTCTGTGCCATAGCCCACATGAGGAACTAAGGGACCAGGAAGCCACATTTGGCTTTATTTTTGTGTTTTAAAACCTTCTAAAAAAGCTTTTTGGATCTTATGTGGAAACACATGCCCCCCATGTTGGCTGCCATTTGTAGTCAAGGTTTCTTGCTGGGTTTGTGTGCTCCCCAATAATGACATGGAGACTTATAATTAATTATGAAAGCTTGACCAATAGCTTAGAATTGTTTCTAATTAGCTCTTATAACTTAAATTAACCCATTTCTATTAATTTTCTTTCTGTCTCTTCACTTTATTTCCTCCTCTTCATAGTGCCTATCTTGCTTGTTCTGGATCTCCTGGTATCTCCACCTTTTTCTTCCCAGAGTCCTCTGTGCCAGAAATCCTGCCTAGCTATTGGGTGGTCAGCTTTTTATTAAACCAATCAGAGTGACACATCTTCACAGTACACAAAAAGATTATTCCACAGCACTATCCCTGGGTCAGTAGGTGGTCCTGAGTGTATAAGTAGGCTGAACAAGCCAGTAAGCAGCACTCCTTTGTGGTCTCTGTTTCAGTTCCTGTCTCCAGGTTCCTGCCCTGACTTCCATTGATGATGGACTGTGATTAGGACATGTAAAATAATATATACCCTTCCTTCCCAAGTTGTTTTTGGTCATGATGCTTTTATCATAGCAATAGAATCCATAAGATACATCCGAAGGCTTGGAGAACATCATAAAAAAGGGGGTGGAAAGACTGAATGTTAGAACTGGGGGATGGGAAGGGCTTCTGTCTTCTGGATATAACATAATCATTTCATTCATGAAATCCCTGCACAAGATCAACTCAACAAGCTTCGTCAACATTCCAGAAAGCAGCACTAGGTGGACTCAGTGGGGGGGGGGGCAGAAGGGTGTCTGGGGAGGGTAGGAGGATGCAACTGGGATGGATGTCATCAATGTATGATTATATATGATATATAATGAATATATACAAAATTGTTATAACTAAATACAATATTTTTAAAGAAATAATCTTCAATAAATGAAGTTTAAAAAAAGAAGAAGAATGTAATTTTAGGGTCTGGAGAGATGGTTCAGCAGTTAAGAGCACTTCTTGCTCTTACAGAGGACCCATGTTCAATTTTCAGCACCCACATGGCAATTCACAATTATTTGTAATTCCAGTTCCAGAGGGTCTGGCTCCTCCTTCTGTCCTTCTTGTTCAGTAAGCATGCACACGGTATACAAACATACATGCAGGTAAAACCTTTATACACATATAATAACAGTAAAAGTAAATCTTTAAAAAAATCATTGTACTTATAATTTTTTGTATGTTTTAATTCCTCTTTTGGACTCATCTTTCTCAAGTTACAATGGGATATAGCAATACTGTATTAATTTTATTAAAACATTGAAAGTGTTTTTTATGTAAACACTTTAAACAAGGCATGAAATTGTTATATGCTCTAAAATTAAATTGAATTAAAATGTTGAATATATAACAGTGAAATAAAGTTTGGAGGATGTTATACAATACCTTTTTCTTTCATAAAGGGTTTCATTGTGTAGCCTTGTATGGCTTAGAACTTACTATCATAGAGAGCTTGCCTCTGTCTTTCCAGCGTTGGAATTAAAGTCCATCAGACCTGGCTTTTATGAAATTATTTATTTTATTATTATTTAGTTATGTTTAGGTGTAGTGGGATTATGTTGTTACAATGTAAATAATTGTCCTGCCTATGTAGGTTTAATAAAAATGCTGTTTGGCCAAAGGCAGACAGGAAGTGTGGGTGGGGCTACTAGACTAAGAAAACTTTGGAAGCAGGAAGAACAAAGCAGAGATGCCACAGACACACCAGAGAAGCAGATGCAGAGGACAACTATGCTGCTCTGAGAAAAGGTACCGAGCCGCATGGCTGAGCAAGATAAGAATCATGGGTTAGATTAAGGGTAAAGAGTTAGCAAGTTATGTGCCTGGGCCCCAGGTCAATCAACGTACAATTAATATAAGCATGTGTGTGTTTCAGTGGGACTGTGGGACTGTGGGTTTGAAAGTCCAGGCTAGGCCAGAAAGTTTAGGCTGGAAACATACTACAACATGTAGGTATGTGTATTTGCATGTGAGTATGTTCCTGTGAGTGTAGGTAGTTGAGGAGGCCAGAGGCATTGGATCCCTTGGGGCTTGATTTATAGATAGTTGTGAGCCTTGACATGAGTGCTGGGAATGAAACTGGCCATCTGGAAGGAAGATTAGCAAGCACTCTGAACCACAAGCCATTTCTCTGGCTCTTTTGTGGAATTCTTGATGAATGAATGTGATTCTCAGGAATGTGTGGTTATTTTACTATTTTGATTTATATAAAATTGCTGGTAACATTCTGGGAATCTGAGATGACTTAAACCCTCAAAAGAAAAAAAAAGGAAGCCTGCTCTAGTAGTGCACACCTTTGTTTCCAGCACTTGGGAGACAGAGGCAGGAGGATCTCTGTGAGTTCAAGGCCAGCGTGCTCTACAAAATGAGTTCCAGGATAGAACAGCCTGGGCTAAACACAGTGAAATTCTGTCTTCAAAAAACCAAAAATCAAAACCAAAACAAAACAAAAAAGAAAAAAAAAAAAAAAAAAAGAACACCCAGGGATTTACTCAACTTCTATCTTTCAGATGTGGGCAGAGTGTAATATGTTTGTGCCTACACATTTATTCAGTGCATATATTTAACATAAATCTTCCCTGCACCGACATGTCTGTGTTGTATATGTACACATTGAAAGAGCTGTGCTTTATCCTTCGCTGGAACTCTGCACACAATGCTAAGGGCTTGGTGACTGAATGGCGTCACTTCAGCAGCTTAAGGGAACAGCTCTCTTAAGCTTTTATCTCAGTGTGTCACTTTCCATCCATCACCTCACTTAATCACCACCATTATGTAAATGAGGAAAGAGAAGCCCAGAGGGATAAAAGCACACACCCCAAAGCATGAAGCTTAACTTCCTGGTGGACCCAGGGCTCTAAATCAGGTCATCTTCCTTCTCCATTGAACTGCTGCATCCCACTGTACCTGGGAAAGTCCTGCTGCAACCTAAGGACAGTTTGTGGTTGCCTGATTACAACCTTCGTCCTCAAAGATGGCATTATTATGACAAAGGTGTGAAAGTCTGAGGGCAGAACTTGAAACTGTATGTGACTGATTCAAAGTCACATGGTCGTCCCCGTCCGTGTCATGTTGTGCGCCCCCCCCCCCCCCCCGCCCGTCAGGGAGATACTTATTGATCGGAGAACCAAGAAGTCTTTGCAAAATAAGTGAGCACAAGAGAAGGCCCCTTCATAGCCTGGCAATACTGCTTCTTGCTCCAATTTCCAAGACTTATCTGAAGTTTAAGAGTCCTGGTAAGACTATAGGAACATTTCACTCATCTCTCACACCCCCAGAGAAGGGAGTTTCTTTTCTTCAATCTCTTCACTGCCTTGCTGACCAGAGGCAGCTGTGTGATTAAGATCAGGTGTTCCCAGGGAATTTTAATCTGGCTACTGCTGGGTGCTGAGTCAAAGCAACAGTGGGACAGAAATTCCCTGGGAACGTGCTCTGAGGCAGGTAGGCTGCCTCTGCTCTGGGTGGGAGCTGATGGAACCTTGGGCTGATCTATTCGTAGGAAGGCTTCCTGGGAAGCTTCTGCTTGGCTTGTGTCATAATGCAGTCATTTGTTTTGCCCAAACAAGTTGATTTATTTAGGTATGTATCGACTTAGCTTGGCTAAACATGCTGATAGAACCTTGTCTGAAGTCAGCAGAAATGGACCAGTAGTGGAGACAAAAAAAAAAAAAATTCCACCTCAGACTGGTCAATGCCAAACAGAACAACCATGGCAGAAGTGTTAAAAACACACGGTTTGATCAGTTACTATAAGGTTGACACATGGTGAGTGTTCAATATGGATCCAAGTCAAGCTAGAATATACTGATTGTAACAGGTGCCAGACCTTAGTACAACTGACTCCATGATGGAAGTACCATTCAAGCCATAAAACTCAGCAAGAAGAAGACAGCACCATCTGTCAAAATGAAAACAAAGACTTAACACATCAATGCCCATAGTTTGGGGAAAGTCTTGCTTTTGGGCGTCTGTAGTTACAATTCTGGCTGTTTTCATGAGCTGAAGTATGTCAGCCTAGAATGTGATTTTGTGCTTAAAAGCTCATCCCGAGAAAGGCCCAGTGCTGCATGCACTGGGATCCTGAACACTCAGTGTAGCTGATGGCTGACTAATAAAGACTTTCTCTTGGCTTAAACCCATTTCTGAGTAATTTTCTCAGGTGGATACCCCACGATAGTTATCAAGTGTCTATTTTGGGGAGGAAAAAACAACAACAAAAACTTGCGCTTTCAAAAAAGAGAAGAACCAGGGCTATAACTCACTGGTCAAGAGCTTGCCTAGCATGCCCAAGGTCCTGGGTTCGAGGCCTAAGATGAACAAAGGAGGGAAGGGGAGACAGCAGTGTGAACTCCTGGCATCAACACCCACATGAGGAGGAAGAATAAAATAAACTGATGAAGATCCATCGTGAAAATGCCGAGGGATCTTGATGGAAAGTGTCACCACCTCACATTAGCTAGGGGGCAGCTTATGTGGCCTCCAGCCCGGAAAGAGAATGACTGAGTACAGAAAGCAGGCATGCAGGAAAAAGAACCAGAGCAGCCTCTTCTCCCTCATGCCTTGGGAAGATCACAAGCCACAGACACTAGGGCAGGGCCCCAGGATAACACCAGGGGATCCCAGAGTCCTGCTGACCGAACATGAGTGCCTATGCTTACTCTCCAAGATGATTTCTTCCCATGCAGCAGCCTCCTTCAAAGACTTTCATAGGAAATCCCTGACTGAAGGAATCCCCCCACCCCAGTAGTGCAGGAAGCAGGGCTGGCGCCAGTTCCTGCAAGGTCCCTAGGGCTCTGCCCTGGGGGTCACCAACTGTGATTTTAATTTCACCAAGAGAAAGACTACATAGGCTGGGGCCTTGCCCCTTCCTTAGAACACACAGCATAGCTAATTAGTAAAACAGACTGCTTTACAAAGTACCATGTGAATTCCAAAGGCAATGTCGTTAGAAATATCAGTTAGTCAGATGTTGTGAGTGTAAGTAACAAATATTATCACAGAGGATATTAGTGATACAAAGCAGACACAGGAGGATGTGTAAGCTGGGTGTGGTGGTATACTCCCATAACCCCAGTTACTTGAGAGGCAGACACAGGAAGATCACTGCAAGTTGGAGATCAGCCTGGTCTACATAGTAAGTGCCGGGCCAGCCAGGGCTAAATAGCAATACTCTGTCTCTCAAAAAACAAATAGGCAAACAAAACCAAATAAAACTAACGGGTGAGCTATGTAATAGAGGCCATGGTAGATGATAATAGTGCCTTGTTTTCTATTTACCAGGCAATGTCCTATGTGCATTTACTTGTGTATCACTAACTAATCCTAGCTGGCCTAGAACTTGTGGTGATCTTCCTGCCTTAGCTCTTTGAGTACTGCATTGATGTGGGATGTCTTTCTGTACCTTGTAAATTACCATTGGCTAATAAAGGAATTGTTTTGGCCTATGGCAAAGCAGCTTATAGTCAGGTAAGAAATCAAAGCATAAAGGGGAAGGAGGGTGGGGTCAGACAGAGACACTTTGAGCTGCCACCCAAGAGAGCAAGATGTAATGGAACACTGGTAAAGCCATTAGTCATGTGGCAAGACATAGATTAATAGAAATGGGTTAAGATGTAAGAGCTAGCTGATAATGGGCCTGAGCCATAAGCCAAACAGTTTGTAATTATATATAAGCCTTTGTGTGATTATTGGGACTCAGCAGCTGTGGGCAGTCTGCCCCTGAGAGGCCAGGCCAGAAACTTTTTATTACAGTGCATTAACAGATGTATACCGCCATCCCTAGCTTCTACATTTCCTCTTTGCATTTCCTGTTTGAAGGCATCAGCTCCCACAGCACCATGAGGTAGAGACCATCCTTTCTGTTGATCAGAAATTGCAGCACAGAGAGCTTGAGCAAACTCCCAAGGTAGAGTTAGAGTTTAAATGTGGATATTGGTGTTTGGTTACAGTTAGAGCAGGAACCAGCAAACAAGATCAAGTAGACAGGGAGAAAGAAGCAAGGGGAAGTATACATGAGTCAGCATCTGGATAAGAGACCGTGATGTTGGGGGCAGGGGGATGGAGGGAATGCAACATTTTAAGTTGATGGTGACAAAAAAATTGAAAATTTAAAGAGTTTCCAGAGTGACAGGGCCCAGAGCAGCCTAAAGGAGACAGAATAGGTAAAACCCAAATCCAGACCTGACATGTTATATAATGCAGAGCCGGGCTGAGAGGGAGACTACCTGGTACGCTTGAAGCTATAGGTTTGAGCTCAAGTATAGCATCAACCAGGTGCGGTGGTCCATTCTTATAACCCTAGAACTTGAGAGGTGGAAATGGGCATTAAATGTTAAGTAAGTGTTCAAGATACTCTTTGGCTACATAATGAATTTGAGGCTAGCCTGGGCTACAGATCCCCCCCCCCCCGCCTCCCTTTCCCCCCAAAGTGCTGGAAGAACAGCTATCTATGTGAAATATGGCAGAAGAAACTTTAGGCAAAGAGCCCATTTTTTTTCAAAGGCAGAGAAGCTTGTGGGGTGGGAGTGAAGAGTGTGGGGATTTGAATCCTGGGACTGACAGTGGGTGGTGTCTGAGATTGAAGAGGCTTTTGTGCTGTGAGTCTTCCATCCAATTGGTCACTTTCCCCTCTAAAAGATTTCAATGTCTGTATCATGGTTTGTTAAAAGGATAGGACTTTCTCTGAGCTTGAAGGAACTAGCCCAGTGGAAATGAACAAAATCCAGACTACAGAGCCCTCCACTACACAAGCTGTCTAGTTTTTCTCTACATATAAATAACCCTACATTGTGATGTGGCTTAAAATCAGTAGTTTTGTAAACAAAAAAACCCTATCTTGGTTCTTGAAAAAGTGAACAGTATGTTTTTGCTTATAACTGAATTTATTGTATGTAATTTGAAAATGACTTCAAATAATAAATATGCAATAAAATTTATTTTTCCATGTTTGCATTTCCTAAAATTTGTTATTGGCATAGGATACTGACCACAGAAAACCAGCAACTAAATGTGTTTGTTACTATAGTTTTCTTATTCTATCTTATGAAAGACCAGAAAGAAAGCTAAAAGGCTCAAGAAATGTCTTAATAAGGGTAGTAAACAGCTAGTTATATTGGCTGACAATTAGACTAAAAGCATTGTGAGCCAGAAGACAAGGGAGTGATTTCCTTTTAAAGCACAGATGGGTTATTAACACTTTGGAACAATGCCTTTACATGCAGTGGTTTATGATATGGTCAGCTGGATGCAGTAATGCAGGCTAGTGTTGGGGAAGGAGGGAGCCCAGAAGTAACTCACTTTCTGGCCCTTGGGTTCTATCCTCAACACAGAGTAAAATTAAAATCAAGTTTAAAAAAATTAGTTAAATAAAATCATATGGATGTTTTCAGAATGGAGCTTATTTGTTCTCACACCTACCTATTCCTGCCACAAGTGATAAGGGAATTTGAAAGTATTGTTGCGTTCATTTATTTAGTGTGTGTGCATCCATGGGTGTGTATGCCGTGGCGTATGGATGGAGGCCAGAGAACCGCATGCAGGGTTGAATCTCTCCTTCCATCATCTGTGTCTTGTGGCTCAAACTCGGGCTGTCAGCTGAGTCATCTCACCAACTCACAAGAAGGTGACATTTGTGGTTCAGCCCCCTCTAAATCCCTCTCAGTTGGTTCTTTGCTGTACCTTCCTGCCAGGCTTCCTCCCTCTCTTGCTGCCGACTGCTGCAAAGCTGTAGTTGAGCACCCTGTCGTCAGCTGCATTTCCTTCAAGCTTTTCTCCCAGACAGAGCTGGCTTGTTTATCAAGTGCTCTTGGTTTTCTTTAGTGCCTTTTTCACAGCCAGCTGACGACATAACTAGGTCTGGGTATCATGTTCATTTTTTAAAAATTTTGAGCCCATTCCCGTGTCCCCAGGTTTCCTCACAGCTTCTACAGTGCCTAGAGGCACTGCTCCCCTCTAGCTGAAGAGCAACAGTCACAGTGGGTGTGGGCAGGCGTGGGCAGCAAGAAGAAAATGGTCTGGTGGGAAGCCAGCGATGGCAAGATATTTTTAAACAGCTTAAGATAACTACTTAGATTTTTATGCCCAGAGAAAATACCCTTTAAACAGTATGAAACCAAACAAAACATATCACATCTTTTCCAAACAAAACCCAAGAGGTTTGGCGTGAATAGACCTGCATGGAGGGAAAGTGCCAACAATGTTATTCGAGCAGGAGGAAGTGAAGTCTCAGGTGGAAGACTGCAACTGTGAGAAGGAATAAGCCTAGAGAGCATTGTGCTAAGTGAAATAAGCCAGGTGCAGAAAGACAAATACTGCAGGATCTCACTCACCCGTGGAATCAGAAAACATTACACGCAGAGTGAAAGGGTGGAATGGTGATGCCAGAGGCTGGGTGGTTTTGGTGGGGAGAGGTTGAAAATTATAAGGTTTTAGTTATGTAGGAGAGGAAGGTTTGAGAGACCTGTTGTGTAAGGTAGTGACTGTGCCTTATAGCACCTAATATACCCTAAGTATGTGTGATGATGGATATGCTAAATATCTCAATTTCAACAAAAAGGTAAAAGAAGTAATTAAAGAGTGTGGTGGTTTGAATAAGAATGCCTCCATAGGTTCATATATTTGAATACTTAATTATTAGGGATTGGCACTATTTGAGAAGGATTAGGACATATGACTTTGTTGGAGGAAGTGTGTCCTGGGGGTAGGCTTTGAGGTTTCAAAAGCCAGGCCCAGAGTCACTTTCTTCCTGCTGCCTTCAGATCAGGATATAGAATTCTTAACTACTTCCCCAGCACCATGTCTGTCTGCATTCCACCACGTTTTCCACCTTCCTGATAATAGACTAAACCTCTCAAAATGTAAGCAAACTCTAACTAAGTGCTTTGTTTTATATGAGCTGTTGTGGTCATGGTGTCTCTTCATAGCAACAGAATAGTGGTCAAGACAGTGTAATAAAGGGGGCTATTTGACTAGTATGCAGGACATACTGGGTTGAATCTGTAGCACTTGGAAATACAAGGAAGAATGAAAAAGATGAACAGAAACCCTATGTAAGTGATGTTGGTAATTTACACTGATAGAGAGAACAATAATCTCTATTGAGTTGAAAGCACACAGAAACACTTCAACTGTGAAGTAACAACAAAAGAAAGAAAATGTCCACTTAGACAGTAAAGGTGATAAGAAAATATATCACCCATTAGCGGGTCACTCTGCTGATACAATAAACCAATCAAGCCAAATTAATAAGCCTAGGTACAATAATCAGAGCAACTCCTGGGTGACTCTTGAAAAGACGGGAGAAAATCATGTAGCAAGTCTATGGGCTAGGTCTTAAATATCCTGTAGGCAATATTGAGGAGCTCCGGGGAGGAGCCAAAGGTTGGCATGCCGAGGGTGGGGTTTGGAATGGGCCCAGAGCTGGAGATCCCCAACAAAAAGTACCAAGTATCACTGGGCTCTGAGGCCCCCAGCACTGTGTTGTACTCATTAGTGTAACTGCAGGTAGAGGTGTAAGAGAGGATCTGTGTGATTATGTGACTGAGAAGTAGAGAGGCAGAGAGGTGGGATGTGAAGATCAGGAGTCAGTTCAAAGACCAGTGACAGACTTAAACAGGATATGTCAGTGATTGCATAAAATATAAATAAAATAAAAATAAAACATGGGTCAGTAAGATAGCTCCCCAGATAAAGGTGCTTGCTGCTAAGCCTGAGGAGCTGAGTTCAGTCCCCCGTAACAACTTGGTAGAAAGACAGAATCGAATTCTGGAAGTTATTCTCCGATCTCTGAGTGTTCTAAGTGCGTGCACACACACACACACACACACACACACACACACACACACACACACACACACACACACACAGAAATAAAAAGGAAAATTTTAAATTCTCACCACCCATTTCTAATCAGCTTCATTTCCACCACTATAGAGATGGGAAAAAAAATACAGAAATGACTTAAGACATTGCTAAACTACAAACAAAAATATATGCCCCAAAAAACCACTCCCCAAACAACAGTAACCAAAATAGATGGACTACTATTAGTTATATCCCAATAAAACCAGTTCATATTAATAGCATCACATGAATATTGCATTGAATAGATATGATTTATTTGCAACTCACCTGAAAACATAGTTTCAGTGTTCCCTCTGAGGCCAGGCTATGCCACCTGATAAAATGTAACAGGACTTTGGTCAAGGTTAAAAGGCAGATAAATTTCTCCCAGAGAAGAGATCAGCACAGGACTTGAGGTTGATAAAAACAGGCAGAATGTAAAACTGCCTAGAGGAGGAGTGGAGGAGAGAGCACACACTGATGGATGGGCCAGCTTTTTGCAATGCACTGGTCCCCTGGCCAGTAGATCATTTTTTTGGCTTACCAGGTGACTGTCTGCCCTACTTTCATGCTAGTGAAGGACCCCTGGTCCTCCCCCATACAGCTGCAATGCAGGAAGCTGGAACATGCCTGAGGGCCAACCATCCAGGCTTTTAATGGGACAGAACACCAGTCAGACCAGAGGAAGGAGAAGCATTTAATCCCCACAAGACAAAAAGCAGAGCTGGGAGACTGTTTTCTAGTAAGAAGCTGTTCTTATGTGGCTAAATGCTAGACTATATGAGTCTGCCTTTGCAGAAATGTGTACACACACACACACACACACAAGAAGGAGAAAAGTCCCTAACATTGGATCTTCATGTACTTGTCTTATAAAATATTCAGACAAAAAATACATATTCTTTATCAATCAGAATATAAAAGAAATGAATGGCAGTGAGCAGAGGTGACCTACAACTTCACCCTTAAGGACTAGTTCTGCTATTGACGAGGGGTCTCCTTTAGAAGCTACTTGGGTACTCTATGACCTTGGTTTAGGAAGCATGGGGATTAGGTCAGAGGCAGGAGGCATGCTGGCCATGGAGACAAATGAAGCCTGAATTTACAATTTGTGGACTCTCCTCAGTTCGCTTCTGCCCTAGTTCCTGGTCAGTATCTGCTCCATGAAAATAGACCAGCACTAACTGTAGCAATAACCATTGTACCAGGGATACAATTCCTTGAGGTAAAGGAAAGAGAAGTTTACGTTAGACAACAGCAAGTGTGGAAGTCAAGGCAGAGAAGTAGTTGTTTCTGTAGCTGGTCTGGAGAGACTGTAGCTCCCAGCCACCTACCCCATGCTTTGAGGCCAGTCCCTTTGTGTCTCTGGTGCCTGAATCCTCAGCAGTCCTGTCTGTGATGGATTGACCTTCTTCTCCTGATAACATTGGTCATTGCCTGTGCTCGACACTGTAGCACCTACAGCAAGGGCCCCTCAGGTGCTCCCATGTTGGAGCTTCACTTCTCCCAGCATCTACTGTGAAACAGCACCAATTTCCTTTGATAGTGATGGTCAGACAGCAGATGTCCCCCACCTGCTTATTTAGTGTAGGCCTCCCAGTTTATTAGTGTGACACTGTTGATACTGGGGAGTGCAGAATTGGATGGAGATGTCCTATGTATTGTAAATGTTTAGCAGTACCTTTGACCTCTACACACTGGGTGCTGACTGCAACCCTACCTCTCAATTATAAAGAACAATTTCCAGACTTTTCCCATGTTGAATGTCAGACTCCATCGTCCATTTCTCTGTCCTAGGAAGATGTTTTGTAATTGCGTTGGACTTCTCTGGATAATCCAGGACACTATCGCACCCTGATATCCTTACTCAGATTTTCAGAGTCACTTTTGACACTGGGCAACACATCCACAGATTTCTTGGAATTAGTATGTGGATGCCTATGGCCGTCACTATTTGAGTTGTGACAAATGGAGTTCAATGAGGAGAGACCTCAAAGATAGTAAGAGACCTGGTGTTGTGGCTCAGGCCTCTAGTCCCAGCACTTGGGAGGCAGAGGCAGGTTACGGTCAGCTGGGTCTACACAGTGAGACTGTATCAAAGAGAAAAAGAGAGGAACACGGGAAGAGAGAGGATGGGAAGGAGGGAGGTGAAAAGAAGAGATTAGGAGGTGGTGAGGAAGCAAGGGAAGGGAAGTAAAGGGGAGGAGGGGGAGGAGAGAGAAAATAGTAGAAAGACAGAAGAAAGAGAAAAAAATCTGTAGGAAGAACAGTGCCAGTCAGGGAGGGGCAGCAAGAGGACCCTGGGGAGGTCCAGGCTTAGCCGGCTGGAAACAGAAATCCAAACAGGACAGGACAGTTAGCAAACAGCAGCAAGGGCAAGCACAGGGGCAGAGCCACACTGAGGGCCTTGAGACAGTCTTGGTTCTTGCCTTGAGGGAACTATGTCCTGACAAAGTTTAAGTGGTGGAGCCACATTATCTCTGTGTTCTAATGGAATTTTGTTGGTCATTATATGGAAAGAGAGTTGAAAATTGTGCAAAATGGTAAACTGGAGATATATATTTCTGTATAACAAATCCCCAAACTAAATTACTTTACAAAATACTGCTTTTTTGTCATAATATAGGTTGGCTGGTGATGGCCAGGGTCATTGTGCTGTGGCATTCAGGGCTGAGTTCACTTAGCTGGAATGTTGACTGATGGCTTCACTTTTATACTTTGTATCTCAGGGGGCTAGTTAAACCTTTCAGTCCATTAAGGTAGAGACTTCAGACAAGGTGGTAACAGTTTACCAAGAGAGCAACAGTAGAAAGTGCCTGAAATTGGGCCAACATCACATTCTTGGCATTCTCGTGATCAAGCAAAGGCTCATTTTTGAAGGAAGGAAACAGTCTCCATTTATATAGGACAATGATGTTAGATACAGTTAGAACCCGCTACATTTCAGGTGAAAGATGCTACAGCTTGGGCTAAATTGGTGGCGACTAACTGTAATCTGAGTATGTTTTGGAATTGGACCTCATAGTCTGAGTGGGTGGCCACAAAAAAAAAATAGACTGATGGATTAAAACTACATTTATGATTACTGCTGGAGGAGGTGGTGGTGGCAGCACACACCTTTAATCCCAATACTTGGGAGGCAGAGGCAGGTGGATCGCTGAGTTCCAGGCAAACCTAATCTACAGAGTGAGTTCCGGGACAGCTAGGGTTACATAGAGAAACCCTGTCTCAAAAAGCAAAAAAAAAAAAAAAAAAAACAAAAAACAAAAATGTTATCCATAGTTCTGGAGGTTGGCAGCATGGTCATGTTCAGATAGACTCTCTCTGGCTTGCAGATAAACACCTTCTTAGCCATGTTTTTACATGACATGTTTTGGGTGTGCATGTAAAACAATTTCTCATTTTATTAATTATTGTTATTAATAATAATTTTGCTTTTTTTGAATGAGGGTTTCTCTGTGTAACCCTGGCTGTCCTGGAATTCACAAATCTACCTGCTTCTGTCTTCCGAGTGCTGGGATTAAAGATGTGTTTCATTACCATCCTTTGTAATTAATTAATTAATATTATTACTATTTTAAGACAATGTCTCATTTTGAGGCCCTGGCTGACCTGGAATTTGCTTTTGTAAATCTTGCTGACTTCAGATTCTCAGTGATCTGCTGCCTCTGTCTTCCCGGCACTGGTATTTGAATGTAAGAAAGAAATAAAAAAGAAATGAATGGATATGACTGCTCCTAGGTAAGTATGGGGGTGGGGGGGGGGAGAAAGGCTTTTGTAGATACATGGAAGAGTATCGTTAGAGGCAGAGACATCTGGAGGAGTCCAGAATAAACATGAGTAGGATGAGCTGGACCATGTGGAGAGAGGCAAGGGAGAGAGAGGAGAACCCGGTGCAGCAGTCAGGAGGCCAAAGGTACAAAAAGGGGCAGGTAACCAAGATGTCTCAATTATATAGAGAAGAGCCTCTGTGTCCCTGGGCTGGAGAGTTCAGGGTAGAGAGTGGGATATTCACTCATACCCTGTAACATGTAAGGACTGAGGGATGCTGGGAAAAGAACCTTGCAGCCAGGTCTGCTTTGATATGTTCAATAGGCACCTCTGCCATTTGTGGGTTTAAAATTTAACAATAATAGAGGTGTGTAATACCATGCCTGCATTATTTATTTTTATTATATTTGTTTAGTATCTATGCACCTGTGGAGGTCAAAGGAAAACTTTCTGGTGTTCTCTATTCATGTAGGTCCTGGAAATTGAAATCAGGTCATCAGGCTTAGCCGCAAGTGTCTTTACCTTCTGAACCATCTCACTGGCCCTTTCTCTCTTTCCATAAGGATACCAATCATACCAGATTCAGATCTCGATCTTATGACTTCACCTAGTCTTCATTATCTCACAAATGTCCTTGATCCAAATAAATTCAACATAGGTTAGAGCTACAACATAGCCTGGAGCAGCAGCACAGTTCCTTGTAGATCACCTAGGGCACACAAAGAAAAAGTAAAAGTCAAAGATGCCTAGTGTGCATGCACCTGTGTGTGTGTGTGTGTGTGTGTGTGTGTGTGTGTGTGTGTATGTGTGTGTGTGTGTGTATGTGTGTGTGTGTGTGTGTGTGTGTGTAAGATTTAAAACGAATGCTTTTGGGGTTGTAGGGAGAAAAATAATTTACAAAATGAATGCTTTCTGTCACTTAAATTTTTTTTTGAAGACTTGGTGTTACTTTGTAATCCAGGCTGGTCTTGAACTTGCAGTGATCCTCTGGCTTCCAAGTACTGGGACTGCAGGTATGTGCCACCATGCCTGGTTCAGCCTTTAATAAGTAATAATACATTTATTTCAATACATTTGATATACATACAATTCGCATAGTGACCAATTGGAGAACTGTTAGTATATTCATAGATTTGTGTTACCACCATGGTCAATTTCAGAACATTTTCATCACCCAAAAAGAAAGCCCATACTTGGCTATTATTTTTCTTTCTTCCATGTCTTTTAGCCCTAAGTAACCCCTACTAGGTTTGTTTAATGGAATTATATGTCTTTTTGACTGGCTTCTTCCAATTAGCTCATTTTCATGTCACTGCATGAATGGTACTTCCTCTGCCAGGTAATAGTCCTGCAACTTTTCTTTCTCCTCACTGTCAGCTGTTTTCTGTTCTTGATTACAGGTATTCTAGCACACAGGGAAGTGATTATTTCTTTGTTAATCTCCCCACATCTTAATGTGGCTTCCCTCTCTTGGATTATCAAAGGAAACATCACTTTCATTAACATCCTAGCATTCCTTGAAAGTTAAGTCTCTGAGTTGGTATGTGCATGCCTGAAATATACTTCTGATCCTGTCAGTACCTTCCAATGTTATGGTTCAAAGGTCATGGCTGTGGCTCAGTGGTAGAATGCTATTTTTTAGTGTGTATGAAGCCTTTGGTTCAGTCTCCAGGAGTAAAAGAAGTAGGTAACTATACAGGAAGCACAAAGTCAGGCTCAGTGGTGAACACCTATAATCTTGGCACTGCGGGAGGCTGAGGCAGCAGTATTATTTGAGTCCAGCCTGTTTTACACAGCAGGTGTTGGGCTACCTTGGGCTACATTATCAAGATCTTGCCTAACAAAACAAAACAAAACAAAACAAAAACAAAAAAATCAAGCTGCTGTGCTGACAGGACACACTTCTGTAATCCCAGCTTTTAGGAGGTAGAGGCAGAAGGACTAGCTCATGGTCATCCTCAGCTATAAAGCTAGTCTGAGGGCAGCCTGGGCTAGCTCCTCCATCTCAAATTACTAACCTGTGAAACTGAGCAAAACCCCCCAACTTTCAAAGCTCCCAAACCCAACACTATCACTCAAGACTCTGGTAATTTACCATGATATGACCTCTAGTTTATGTAACTATGTAAAAGAGATGCTGAAAACATCAGTACTAGAGCACCTGTTTCATGATTTCCCCCAATAATGAAAACCTGTAAAGGTGACCTGCGGATTTATCCAGCGTAAGAGCAGGTGCCTCTAAAAGGCTTTGGCTTCAGTCAGACCAGCAGAGGCACTTATGGCAACAGAGGGATGACAGACCCCAGATTTAAGAGATTATGAAGCCTCCTCCTTTCTGGGAGTTGGGTGGGAATGATGATTTAAAAATAAACAACTGTTTTACTATGTACCAATGCTGTGTGTTTTCGGCTGAAACAATAAAACAAAGAGACAGAGAAAGGATTCTGGGAAGGATTCTCTTGGCAGGGTACCATAAACATTGAAAGATGTTTCTTAACAAAGCTGGAACACTGGGGAGGCCTGGGGTTAAGTACATATGCAAATAAGTGCTGGGAAAATGTTCAGGGGATTTACCTCCATTAAATACTTTGGTAAGTCATTACAGGTGATGAAACTCCATGAGAAGGAATGGGAAAAAAAAAAAAATGTTCAGGTAACCGAGCTACAGCCGAACCAGGGAGTGGCTGCTGGAGAAGGCTGATTAAATTTGGGGAAGTGAAGTCTTGGGAGCTGTTTTGGAAGTTAGAAAGTGTATGCTTCCCAGAGTATGGCGAATTAGCACACACTATAAGACTGTCTCTTTCTTTAAAGCATGATTCACATTTTTGGGCTTTTTGCTTTCATGTGTGTGCCATGTATGTATGTATGCGCATATGTGGTGATATATTGTATATTTAATAAAATCAGCCTGGAATATCAGAGAACAGAATCATCCACAGTCAAGCCATGAAGGTCAGTGAGTGGTGACCCATGCCCTTAATCCCATCACTCAGGAGACAGTGATCTTTCTGGATTTCTGTGAGTTCAAGGCCTAACAGCCAAACAGTGGTAACTCACACCTTTAATCCCAACTCTAGGATTATGGTGCAGAGCTGAACCAGGAAGTAAAACAACTGGGCAGGGAAGATATATATGGCAAGAGAAGGCAGAGATTCATTCATTCTGTGGAAGCAACCAGCCAGGCTGAGGGCCCTTGAAGACAGCATTTACCCTGTTGGGCCTGAGAAGTTGGCTGAGTGAGAACTGACTGTGGTCTGTTTTCTCTCTCTGATATCCAGCTTTCCCCCAATATCTGGCTCTGGGTTTTCATTATATGCTAGCTAGTTTGTGCAATATGCCTCTGTGTGTGTCTGTGTACAAGCCAGAGGAATCATTCTCCCCCTAGTATATTGAGACAGGGTCTCGTGAACCTAGAGCTTGTAGGCTAGTCTTCCCTCGGGATCTCATCTCTGCTTTCCTTGAAATTACAAGTAGGATGCTGCATCCATCTAGCATTTACATGGGTGTAAGGTAAGGGCTTTACTCACTTGGTCATCTCCCTTCCCCACAGCAAATGTGTGTTTACATGAAAATAATCACAGGTGTTCTTCCTCACCTGTTATTTTTTTTTAAAGACAGGGTCTCTTATGGGCTTAGAACTTTCCAAGTAGGCTAGACTGGCTAGCTAGCAAGCCCAAGGACCTGCATGTCTCCATCTTCTACTATGGAGTTTTAGGTAACACTCAGGTCCCGAATGCTTTCACCGCAAGCAAGCACTTGACCCCGCATCACTGTCAATCAAAAAAGTCGGGGAGTATTGTGTACACCTTAGCCTCATCTGAGTCCCAAGCACGCCTGCCTGCTGAGCTTGTGCCCAGTGCAGGTGGGCGCTCAAATGTCAAGGCTTGGCACACCGGAAATATGCGGGCTGAGGGTGTGCGCCGGGTGTGTGTGACAGAGAGAGAGGTTGTGTGTGTGTGTGTGCGCGCGCGCGCGTGTGTGTCTGTGTGCCACAGACCGGAAGTATGTGCGGCTGAGCGAGCGCGCACCCGCAGTGGGGCCGGAAATGTACGCTACTGAAGTAGCGCACCCGCCGAGCTCGGGAGGCTCGGGCCGGAAGTGTGCGTGGTCGAGGGAATTTCGTGGCTAAGGCAGCTCTGTGCTGGAAGCTGCGTGAAGGCTCCGCTTCCGGCGACGAGGGCCTTCTGCGCTGCTAACCCTCGGGCTCCTTCAGCGCTCCTCGGAGTCCGACGACGGCCTGCCCGCTCACTGCGCTGGCCAGGCGGCTGCAGTCCCTACGACGCGTGCAAGCGAAGGCCGGGCGGTCATGAGCGGCAAAGAAGGTGCGGGGCCCGGGCGTGGAGGGGAGGGGCCGGGCCTGGGGCGCCGAGCTCTGCTGTCACCGCGCGGCAGGCCTGTCCCGGTGTTGCCCTGCCGACAGCCCTAGTCCTTGCGTCTCGGAGCGGCGCTTTTATCTGACCCCTGGGCCAATGCTCGTCCGGGTCGGGTTTAGGGGCTCCTGTGTGGCTGGAGAGGCGGCCCGGGAGGCCAGGCGGGAGGAAGGGGGTAACTTGGCCGTGCCAGCGCGACGGTGGAAGGGTGCTCGCTATCCTGCTCTTCTCTTCTCCCTAAGGACCAGGAGGGTTCCGGAAGAGGAAGCATGACAACTTCCCACATAACCAAAGGAGAGAAGGGAAGGATGTCAGTTCGTCTTCCCCGGTGATGTTGGCCTTCAAATGTAAGTTTTCATGAGAAGATGGTCTGTAAGGTTCGTGTGGCCGTAATGTGCACCAAAAAGCAGCACTCAGCAATTGAGGGTATCCAGGCTAGCCAAGGCTATGTAAGCAAAGCTTAGTTTTTCTGAATAGTTTGTGCTGATGCTAAGTCTGCTCTGAAAACCTGTATTCCAATGGTTCAGATATCAGAATCAACGTGATCAAGTTAATGGACTAAGGGTCTGTGAATCCTGCATATATGTGATACAAGAGTTACTAATAGTTCCTATTCTGTGCAAAATTCTACTCAAATTTTTGCTGTGTGCCAGTCCAGTTAACCAACATAACACACACTGAATATAATTATATATGTTAGTGAGAAGATGATGTCACATACAGGATGGTTGTTAAGAATGTGGCATGTTTCTATATAAAGTAGCATTTAATGTAAAACTGTTTACCTGTTTACATCTTCTTAGGGCATAATAGTCAAGGACTTTGGGATACAGATTGTATTTGCCACATTGCATTTGTTAAAAGCACGGCAAATTAAAAACTGCTTCATATTTAGGAGAAAGGAAATTGGTTGAACCTTGTAAAGAGAAGGGTCTCAACTAATTTGTGGACAGTTTAAAAAGCACACAGTACTTACAGTGATCTTCATAAGTGTGGGAAACCAGGTTTAATTGAGCAGAGGACATATTGATATGACTGAATACTGAATGAAAACAAGCTACATGTTTCCAGCATATTTGTTTGCTTTCCAGTTTCTTTCTGTTATGGGATCATGGTTCTTTGGGCTTGGATTTGCTTCGGACTTAGTGCCTTCATTCCCATCCCAGTGGACCGTGTTCTCTTCAAGACCCAGTTCAAGTGGTTCCTTTGTTGATTTCCATCTGTCTACTCATGAGACACTTTCTCTGAGCGCTCTATGCATTTATGATATCATTATTATATTTTACTTGATTACTTGTTATTTATAGCTATATCTCTGAGGCTAGGAACAGGGTTTCATCCAACTCTGCATTTATAATCAGACAAAATCCATACATCATCATCATCATTATTAAGAAAAGACCTAGTTATCCCAGACTCTTGAGGATGACCCTGAACTCCTGTGCTCCTCTACCTCCTATCTCCTGAGCGTTGGGGATTGCAGGGCCCTGTGCCACCATGCTCTTTTTATATAGGGAAAACCAGAGAAGTATTTATTATTCAAAGTAGTCACATTGGGAAGAGCACAAAGAGATCCAGCGACCCTCCCAAGTAAATCTTCTGGGGATTGTTTTAATGTAGTGCTGAGAGGATTGAACCCAGAGTTAGTGCATGCTGGGCAGGAACCCTACCAACTGAACTATATCCCCAGCCCTGCAGTGCTGTTGTTAATATTGGGAGACTAAACACTGGTAGTGTTATTTTGAAGATGATAGCAAAGTGGTTTGTTATATTCATTTACTATATCAGTGTCACTTTAAAATAGTTTACAGATTTTTTTCTGAAAGCCTCCAGGCATTCTGCATTCTATGTTTTGTGCATAGTTGGATGGAGGGTAGTGCCCAGTGCTGTTTCTTTGTTGTGAGAATTAGTATCATGACAACTGTGTTTTGCTTGTTGAGTCTTCCGTGAAGCAGATGACTACAGTATTAGCTACATCGACATTGTGGCATGTGCTCTTTCTGCCCCTTGACTGTCTTTGAGTAAAGGACATGCATGCTTATGATTATTTAATGTGTCCCTAGCATTTCAACAGGAGTTGGACGCGAGGCATGACAAATATGAGAGGCTTGTGAAACTAAGTCGGGATATAACTGTCGAAAGTAAGAGGACCATTTTTCTTCTTCATAGGATTACAAGGTGGGTAAACATCTTTGAAATTTGTTGTTTGAACTGCCAGTGAGATGGATAAGTAGGTAAAGGTGCTTGTTACAAAGTGTGATTACCTGAGTTGGCTTCCGACCTCCACACTTATGTCATAGAACATGAGTGTATGCACACACACAGATATACATAATGCATTGTATTTATATATTTTATATCTCAACAGCTAATAATGGATATTAGAATGTATTTTGTGTTTTGAACAATATCAGATAATATAAGCATCTTTATTTAAAAAATTAATATTTGGGGCTGGAGCTATCTCTCAATGGTTAAAATCACTGTCTGCTCAATTCCCAGCACTTACACAGTGGCTCGCAACCATCTGCAGCTCTAATTCTAGAGCATCTGTTGCCCCCTTCTGGTCTCTATGGTCACTGGGCACATAGGTGGTGTACAGATGTAAATGCTGGCCAGACACCCATAAACATAAAATAATTTTAAAATATTTTAGTTTTGCTTTTAGATGAGTTTTTATGTATGTGTGTGGGTATTTTCACAAGGGTGTCAGAACTCTGGAGTCATAAGCCACTCCACATGGGTGCTGGGAAGTGAGCTCTGGTCCTCTGTAAAAGTAGTATGTACTGTTAACTCCTGAACCACCTCTCCAGCTCACAAAAGTAGCATTTGAATAGCAGGAGGGAAAATTCTTTTAGCCTAACCTAGGATTTCATACTCTGTTTGGGTCATTCGTTTACCTATATTCACATACATGTTGTGTATGATAGTCTGAGGAAAATGTATTAAATTGTGGATTATCTTGTAGAGCCTATTACATTAAAGTCTCAGTTGATGTAAAAATTGAATATCAGATGTGAAAATATGGTTAATTTCTCATTCCGTCTTTAGCGTCTGTTTCTGGTTCTTGTTACCTTCCTATTGTAAAATCTAGTGTGTCTGTGTTTTGTGTTTTTGTAGTACACAGTACTGTGGGCTGCTGAGTTCTTTGACAGTTTCTCTTTGCATTTCTTTCTCCAGGCTGACTCTCTTGTTTTTCTAGGGAGACTCTCTGGTGTCTGGGCTGGAATTAAAAGGAAGAAGGTGACACTGGCCTGAGCAGAGCAGGCTACGGGTTAGAGCCATGTAGAGATTGAGGGATGTTTTAGGAGCACAGCAGAGGGCCTGTCATCCTCCTCCTCTGCTTCCTTTTCACTGCATATGCGTCCTTTGCTTCTCCGTCCATGTGGGGCAGACGTACTGTCCACTGTACTCTGTGTGTCTAGCTCCAGCTCCCTGGGATGATTCTGGGTGCCTCTGCAGGGGTAGATATATATGTTTAGGGAATAACAGATGAAATTCATTTGTTTTTACTATTGGAGATATTTTGAAGCATTTCATTCCATTAATTTAATTTGGGGGTAGTGGTGGTGGCATGGGGATTAAGCCCAGGATTTTGTGTGTATGAGACAGGTACTTCACTGCTGCTATCCTCACTTACTTAACGACCATTACACTTCTGGCTATTTGTTCTTTTGGTGTGTGTTTGTTTATTTATTCATTTGGAAAAGGAATCTTAGGATCTTTCATCCACCTAAGTGCTGTGATTAGGACATATATCACCACACCCAGCTTTCTTTAAAACAAAACAAAACAAAATTATATCTACTTTTAAATTGGATTTCTTGTTTTTCTTGCATTTTAAAAATAAAATCTGTCAATTTATGTCAGTTAGAGGAGGTTCTTATTGGATAGATGATTTATCACTTATATTTAATGATATGGATAGTTTTGGTTCTCTCCTTTTTGGTTTTGGTCTTTTGTCCTTTGGGTTGTAAAGCTAGCCTTTGACATCTGAGCCTTCTTTCCAGCCCTTTATTGTCTTTTGTAGTCCAGGCTGAGCTCAGGATTCTCTTGCCTTTGCCTCCCTTGTGATAGAAGTGTGTGCGCTACCATTTTGTCTTCTGCCTTATTTTGGATTGAGTCTTTGTGTGCTTGTGTGTGCATGTGGAGGGTGGGTATGAACTTCTGATTTTTTTATGTTCTCTAACTCTTTTCTTTTGAGATAAGGTTTTTCAATGAACCTAGAGTTTGCTGCTTTGCCCAGATTGAACAGTGAGCTCCATCTGTGTGTTTCCTCTGTCCATAGCACTGGGATTATAGATGTGTAACATCATGATTGGGCTTTATTGGGGTGCAAAGGATCTGAACTCAGGTCTTCATGCTTCCATAAGCAAGTCCTTTACCTTCTGAACCATCACTCCGGCTCTGTGCTCTCTCTCTCTCTCTCTATTTATATATATAAAATTTGTGCATGTGTATGCAGGGTTGCTTAATGGTGTACAGTGTATGTTTGAACAATCTGGATCATTTTTCTCGTATAGTACCGGCTTATTGAAATGTGTGCATACCAGACTGACAGCTGCATTGCATGGTTCTGTATGAATTCAGTGTTGAGATGCCTTGTAGTTATTACAGTGCATTGGAAAGTAAGGGCTGCTTACATGTCATCTTACATGAGGGTGAGCAGCTTATAGGTATGAGAGTGGTCTTCCTTTCCCTGCTAGCCTAGCTTTCTGTGCCATTGTAGTAGTTACTGTTACCTCTATATTAATCCCTAGGACACATTGTTTTTATTTTGAACAGAGTGATTTAGGAAACAAGGAACAGATTATATATTTATCCCAGCAGTTACCATTTCTAATGTCATTTATTCCTTGGTACATGGATTCAGATTTCCATCTGGAATATTTTTCTTATTACCTGAATAACTTCTTTAATATAACTGTGGTGGTGTGCTGCTAGTGCCAGCTTTTCCAGCTGCATGTTATCTCTGGGAATTGTTGTGCCGCCTATTTGGGTGATTTCTTTTGTGGCCTTGGGTACCCTTGGGTACCCCACCACAGTTTTAGTACTTGCCTGCAGTGACCTCTGCTTAGGTGGAGACTTGAGGGAGTCCCTTATGTTGTGCAGAGCTTTAAAGTACTTTCAGTTCTGCCGCTTTCTCTTTGCTCTCTGCCCTGCACATTTAGCTCCTTGGCCTACAACTTTCAACTTTTCAACTCAGGCTGACTTTGGCTCTACCTAGGTTTTTCCTTCCTACATTGTCACTTGGAAACTTTCTAAGCCTTGAGATAGACATTGGGTGAGTTGTCATTTCCCTGATTATTGTCCTGTCCTGTCCGATGTTCATGTTGTCTGAGTACAGTGTTTGAAACCATTATTTTATATGAGCTAGGTTTTTGGGGTATGTGTGTCTGTGTGTGTTGTTTTAGGTGGAATCAGCCAGCTGCAGTGGTTGACTTTTATGAATAAGGTTTTTCCTATAGTTTTGATCACAGGTTGATGTTTTGAACATTCCTAATATCTTTATAGTGCTCCTGATATGGAAGAGATACTGACTGAATCAGAAATTAAACTGGATGGTGTTAGACAGAAAATATTACAGGTAGCCCAAGAGCTCTCTGGAGAAGATATGCACCAGTTCCATCGAGCTGTCACCACAGGTAAATCTAAAAGTTAATAAGAGTGCTGTGTGAATTATGTATGTTAGTTTTCGTTGATAGTCCGTGAAGTGGTATTACTAACTTAAAGAAACACCTGTGTAAGGATATGCACAAGACTATGAAGACTTCATGTGACTGTATCTTCTCCTGGTGTCTTCTTTCTTATTGCCACAATCCCTTCAACATGTAGCACGACTTCCTGTCCTCTCAGTTCTGCCAAATGCTAGAATCAGAAGTGCAGTATCTTGTGCTGGTTATTTAACCCCTTGACACTCAGGGGCTAATGAGAAAATGAGGGAACTTGGATCTCGCTGCCAAAGGGTTAAAATTGGGAACCTCAGTTGCTACTAAATCATAGTTTTAAAACAAAACAAACCTAATAATGTCATTGTTGCTATCTGATTCCATAGCAGCAGTCACTAAATTGGAAACAAAGGTTGCAACATGACAGGAAAATTGTGTAGTATTTACCAACACCATTCAGTAATACAGTCCTAACCATACCTCCTTGAACTACTTTTTAACTTGTTGAGAAAAGCAGTTTGCAGCAAGCAAGGGCATGTGGGATGCACCTAGTATTAAAATTGCTTTGTCTTAAGATTGAGTGTGAAGATATTAAAAAACATTCACATCTCAGAGTGAAGATGCCGTGGCTGAAATTACTAGCTTGATATTTAAGATTTTAATGACCCAAACCCCTCAACTTTGAAGCCGAAGAAGGTAAACCTCTCCATTACTACAGTGCAAGTGGTGGGCTCTCCAGTGCATTGACTGTCTAGTTACTTCAGATAAAGGAGGGAACTCTGTTTCTATTTGCCTGATTCAAGTGTCTGAGAAACAAATCTTGTTCTTCTGGGCTACAACGGAAAAACTTAACAGGGTTTTGGCATTTCCTTTTTTTTTAAAAAAAAAAATATATGCAATATAAACATACTCAGCAAACTGCACCAGTTAACTACAGTTTGGTAAATTGTTATGTTAACAATTATGACATCTGCAATGTTTTATAAAGCAACTAATTTAATAAAATCACTATTGTGAGGGCTTAAAGAAAGAAGCACTTGTGTGTGTGTGCACACATATGCCATGGCCCATGTGTGGAGGTTCAGAGAACATCTTGTGGAAATTGGTTCTTCCTTCCACCATGTGAATCTCAGTGATTGACCTCAGGTCATTAGGCTTAACCTTATCTATGAACTTGCCATGTTGCTTCTTCCATGTGCTCTTGTCTGGCTTGCTACTCTTGTACCTCCCTGACTCTGCCCCCTTTTCTTTCCAGCTTTCTCTCTGCCCCGAAAATCTTGTCTAGCTATCAGCCAGTCAGCTTTTTTTAAACAATGAGAGTAACACATCTTCACAGTGTACAGAAGAATTATTCTACAGCATACTGCAAACCTTAGAGGAATCTCTAAGCATTTTGTGGGCTGCAAAAACACAAGTAGACTTGTTTTCTAGATGATTGTCTGGTGTGCACTAGTGTGATGTACATATGTGTGAGAATATTTTAGTCTAGTTTCTTTTTCATTCCTTTGGTTTTCTGAAATTCTGTTTCAGAAAGTTGTCAATTTAGTCTGGACTTTGTAGCATTGTGTTGATAAGGATGACACTTCTTACTAAGTTTTGAACATGCTGTACCAACTCACTCTCTGCCTTATGGAACAAACAGCAGCTACTAGCAATATAACTTGTTTTGACTCAACCCCTCTAGCAAACACTAATTTTCTATCTCTTTGGAGTGTTCTCTTCTGCACATCTCACACAAATAGGATTGTATAATGGGCATGTAGCACAGTAGTTTCAGGGTTCATCTGTGAGGTAGCATACACCAGCGCTTTCTTATTATGGTATACTCATGATGGATAGACCACGTTTTGTCTGTCAGTTGATGACCATTGGAGGTTTTCTACTTTTGCTCTTGTGAGGATTGCTGCTATTCACATCTGTCTACAAGTCTTTGTATGAGCATAACCCCCCGCTCCTCAGGGCTTATACCTGTGGCAAACAGTTTTCTAAGTAAAACATTAAAATCTTGCAAAGTGGATTGAGCTCGCTCACATGTTCACCCTCAGGCTAGGTTTGGTGTCAAAATAAGATTGAATGTGTGTGGCTTAAGTACAATGAGAATAAATAAAAGTAATCAGAAGCCTTTAACTGGGCTTCTCTGTATATGTTCTAATAGGAGAATGAAGTAAAAAAGAACAAAGTACATAAAAGCAACCTCCAAAATACTCTCTTACTGGAAGCAGATTCTGTAAATAATTCCTTTTGGATTTCCTCCAAGGTAGAAGAAGCACAGGGGAAGGCATTGTTTGGAGTATGGCAGTGGGCTGCAAATTTTCACCTTGGGGATTATACACTGAAAATAACGGATGTCCTTTTCATCAAGTTGAAACATAACTTGTTTAAACATCCTTTTACCTACATATGACCCAGAGTCCTTCTCAGTGTCTGGGGCCAGGTGTCCTTGAACTCTCTTTGTGAGATAGCACAAACCTTAAATTCCTCATTTAATTATTTTATGCCTGTTATATGCAAGGCGCACTTTAGTGATTAGGACATGTGCCCAAAATCACTATTTCAGCTACTGTAGATAGGGGTTTATAACACCTTTTAGCCTTGGTACCGAGGCCCATGAGTGGTTTTATGCCCTCCCTCAACTGATAGACTCTGCATGGGCATTCATCACACTTTTTTATCAGGCTAGGTAATGAGCAACTTCTAGTTTGTTATGGTGACCATACTTGTAATTTAGTGCTTGTTCCTAGTAACCTTCTTTGTTGGTTTTTCAGGACTGCAGGAATATGTGGAGGCTGTCTCTTTTCAACACTTCATCAAAACTCGTTCTTTAATCAGCGTGGAAGAGATTAACAAGCAGTTGACATTTACAACAGAAGACAGTGGGAAAGAAAGCAAGAGCGTGAGAATTTAAAATCTTGATTTACTTTTATTATATAATTTATACAACAGCATAGTGCTTGGCTTCCTGAAGCCTGGTTTTCTAGGTCTCACCAGGGAAGCACTGCCTTAAGTGTCTCCACTGGTGACAAAACAAGTAACATGGCTTCAGGGAGTAAAGCACAATTCAGGCTGTGCACTTGAAATCCTCTGTGAGGGGTACATCAGGGGCCCCTGGTATGTGCACCTACCTCAAAAGGCTTTTTGAAAGACTTTAACTTTTAAAAGGCAAAGGTTTTTAAACTAAGTGTTGTTTATACTTAACAGTGGTTCATTGTTATAAAGTAGTTGTCACATGGTGAGAGCCATTTATCACTTAACTCAAACTACCATGTGCTTGTAGACATTGCCTAGCTCTTCTGAACTCAGGGAAGGAAAACTTCTGCAATTTGACTTTTCAAAAGTACTACTTTCCCCCTTTGCTTTTGAACATACAACATTCAGGCAACCAAGTGGGCCTTTTGATCTCTTCTCTCAGATACCTTAAGATAAACAGTACTTTTCCATTTCTTTTTCCCCTTTTATTTTTAAAAATACCATTCAGAGTCAGGATAGGTAGACGAAACTGTTAAAGTCAAGATTTCTCGAATATGAAATAAAATATTAGAATGTGAAGTAAGCCTGACTTGGCATGACAGAAAAGCTTACTCTAATGAACCCGCGTGTTTGCTCAACCTCTGAGTTGTCCTCATCTTTGTTAGGAGGAGACTGTGCCTTGATTCATTCACCTAGTCTGGGTGGATGGCATGAGAAGTGGCTGACTTGACTTGTTCTGCCTCATGAGAGCAGAGAGAGAAGGTGGGGAAAAGGCAGGCTCTGCGCATGTGTGCTCCTCAGAGCTTTTGAGATTATGACCTGGATACACTTCTCACAGAAGTTGAGTCTGAGTTTACAGATAACTTTCCACTTAGTACTAGATTCTTGCTGCTGAACATTCTGAGAATTTGATAAAGAAAACTTCCTTTTGGTTTGTGATAATATTGTCACAATCATTAAAAAGAAAGTAAACATGCAGAAAAGTAGAAGGAACAGTAACCATTTGTCAGCTCATACAGTAGGACCTGAATAAATGACCAGGAGGTAACTCTGCTGTATTTGCTTTGTCCAGGTGGTTCTGGCTAAACTTTTAAAGTACTACACTAGTGGTACCATTATTCTCTTAAACACTCACGTGTTCATCTTGAAACCTTAAGCAAATTTTTCCTGTATTAATAATCTTCAGGAAGTAGAATTTATTTTGACAAATTGTACTTTAAATTTGTTTATTTTCTAAAATACATTCTTCTGAGTGGCATGTGAAATGCCTTCCTCTTCATCTACCATGACTTAGTTTTTCTAATAAACAAGTAAATAAATAAATACTAGTCTCAGCTTACAAAATCCCCAGATACCTTTATGATGTGCTTTCAAAAGCATCAGAATGGCTAGGAAGCAGGCTCTCTGTGCTCAGCCAGCTCTTTCATCACCCCTGCTGTGCATTAGGTCTTGTTTTTCTCTTGTCTTGGGTCATCAGGCTCCAAGGTCTCTGAGTAGGATTAAGATGTTCACAGTAATCAAGGTAATAAAATGAAAGGTCAGTCTGCTATTTCCTTACTTAATTTTCAGAGACTTCACAATCTGTAAGTAAAGTTCAAATTCCTCAGTGTGGTGTCCTGTCTGTCTGTGTCTCTAGTCTCAATCTGTACTATTTATTTAACCTCACTTAAAATGAAAGCGTTATTAGTTCCTCAAACACAGAATGGTTCTTTCCTATATGCTTTTGCAGGCCCACTGCCCAGAATGCAGTTACAGCTTCAGCTAGCTGCATCCCATATACACTGGTTACAATTTAGTTATCAGCTCTAGAAAGAAAGAAAGTCAGGGAGATCGATGCACACTGTGGTGGTGATGATGGTGATGAAAACAGTTAACAGTTTTGGAATGTCATTATGCCCAGAATTTACTGAAAATTGTCCTATTTAATCCATAAAAGACTTCTGAGGTAGGTAACACAATCCTGTTTACAGAGGAGGAAACTTGGAGGGAACGAGGGAGGGAGGGAGGGGTGGGGTGGGGGACTTGGCAAAGGCAAGTATCTTATGAAGCAAAGTCCTGGAAGAAGTGGGAGATGAGTCAAGGTCATTCAGAAGTTAAGTTCACATAAGAGGAGGGAGAATATGTCACTGAGACTGGAGAATGGAAGGTCAAGATGAATGTGACTATAATACAGATAAGGATGTCTTGGTATTTGGGAAGATAGTTAAGAGACAGTGTGAGGTGATTGGCAGATGCTGGGTATGTGAAGTTAGGCTGTTTACTGAAACTGAAGAGCTGGGGACTGAGAAGGGCACAGAAGAGAGTACCAGAGGTTTGGAATAGTGTTTGAAGAAGCTTTACAGAGAAGGCATATAGGAAAGAACCGATCTGTGTTTGAGCATGGGCCTCGAAAGATGGAGCTGGCTTGGTTTTCAGAGGACTTGGTTCAATTCCCAGCCACCACATGGAGGCTCACAACCATCTGTAACTCCAGTTCCAGGGTGATCTGATATCTTCTGGCCTCTGAAGGCTCCAGGCATGAACCTGGTACACAGGCATGCATGAAGGCAAAACACCCATACATATAAACTAATAAAGAAAACTACTGAGAAGTAACTAGAAGGATTGGTGAGTAACTTGCAGTAATTGAGACTCTACAGTCTGTAGTTGTAATTACTGTTTCTAAACTCACTCATACTCAGCTGCGTAGTGTAGGGTTGATGGGTACAGTTGCAGACCGTGATGGGCAGTCAGAATAGAGAAGGAGAAGCCAGCTGAAGACTGGGAAGCAAGACTAAAATTTATTGTTTGATAGTAATTGTCCTGCAGTGACATCAAATTGGCCTTGTTAGCATGTGTCTACTGTGCTTGTCAAGTGAAGTTGGACACAGTTGGTTTTCTTTCATTGGCAACACTGGGCCCTATGAGGTTTCTAAGAAGCTGTATACCTTGAAACAGAGCCTGGCCAAAGTGGAGAGCGCTTGTCAGCATTTGATTATTCTGATACGTCCAAGTCACCTGCTCAGCTCCTTACCCAGCACATGGTTGGATTTCTTGTGCCCCTGCATATAGTTAACAGATGGAGAAGATCTGTATGCCTGACTTGCTATTGATTTCATACTTTATGGTTGTGATGCCAATGTATTCATTTTATCACTGTTTTCTTTGTGTGCGTGGCTTTTTTGTCTTTTACCAGCTTTCCTCTGATGGACAAGATAAGCAGCTTGTTACTTGGAGACTGAAAATCACACCCGTTGATTACCTGCTGGGAGTGGCCGACTTAACTGGAGAATTGATGCGGATGTGTATTAACAGCGTGGGGAATGGGGACATTGACACCCCCTTTGAAGTGAGCCAGTTTTTACGCCAGGTTTATGATGGGTTTTCTTTCATTGGCAACACTGGGCCCTATGAGGTTTCTAAGAAGCTGTATACCTTGAAACAGAGCCTGGCCAAAGTGGAGAACGCTTGTTATGCCCTTAAAGTCCGGGGTTCAGAGATTCCCAAACACATGCTAGCAGATGTGTTTTCAGTTAAAACAGAGATGATTGATCAGGAAGAGAGTATTTCCTAAGCAACTGCACTCTGCTTTCTAAGGAGCTCCTGGGAGACCAATGGATGAGACTGTTCTGAGTGTTCATTTGACTTTATTGTGGCTTTTGTAGATGTTTCTAGCTGTACTAGTTTGAAGTCATATACAGCTGTATATAAGTTTGTCCACAGGAACATTTTTTACATCCATGAGCATTTGCATACAGTATTTGCATATGTGCTTATTCCCCGTGTTTGCTTTGTTATGTGAACACATTTCCAGCTGCACTTTTGTCCACTTCAGTGAATGGAAGCCTCTTAAGTGAATGATTCTGTATATGGAAAAAAATATGTAGGTAAACTTCTGAGGTGAGCTTCCTGTTTTAAGTTTCTTGGCAGTATCATGACAAGCCTTAAGAATAGGCTGAGTACATGGAACAAGAATTTTTAAATGTAAGCTATTGGTATTTTTTAAGTACAGGTTGTGGTGGTATTATAATGAGAATTCATGCAAAATTTTGGCCAAGTTCAGGCCATTTTGAATTTATACAAAACTGCTTCCCAGAAAAATTGATGGATATCCAGATGTTAATTTTTCCATGTAGTTTTCCCCTTTATCACAGATGTGAGGAATTGGAGCTGACGTTGTTTTTCACTGGTGACACTGAGTAACTATACTCTTGTCCATAGCTGTGAGCAGGTAGGCCCTTTGTTGTGATATTAGATGTACTGGGCTTTCTTAGTCTATAGCACCTCTTTAGAAATCACAGTAGTACACCTTCAATGGTTAGTATACTTATAACCCAAACCTTTATATTTGTCCCTTGGTGTTAGTCAATAATGTTGCCAAAGAAAATGAATTATGTATAATTCAGCAATAAGACAATTGCCAACACAGAGGAGGGAGCGTTGGTAGTCACCAGCAGCCAGAGGTTTGGAGTTCGCCTACCCAGTCCGTCGGAGCTCATCTGTGGTGTGAAGCTGGCTTGAGCTTGACCTGCCAGCTGACATCACCACATGCTTTCAACTAGTTTTTTGAGTTTCCAGAACTTAGATACTGGGTTTTATTTTTGGTAAGAGTATCTATTTGTAAAGGCTGGTTCTTTGAAAGTGTTAATTTTTCCAAAAATGATTACCAAAAGGAAAATAAAATGTATCCTTGCCTGATGAGTTAGATTTGTTTGTCTTGGTGATGGTGGGGTTTTGTTTCTTTGCTCAGTTTATAGTCAGTCCTGTTTCCTATTCTGTGTATCACCTACATCAGGTTGAATTTATAATATTAAAGTAATGGTTGAAGAATGTTTTACAGAAATTTAAAACAAATTTTGAATAAAATATTAAAATACAGAAGCTCATTGGTTTAACTTTTTTTCTAAAAAAAAAATTACATTCATTTTTGTGCCACAGCTTGTGTGTAGGGGTCAGAGGAGAGCTATGGAGGTTGGTTTTCTCCTTCCACCCTGTGGGTGCTGGGACCCATTCAGGTTGTCAGCTTTGGCAATTAGGACCTTTTCTATCCCAGCTAACCCAGCTCTCTGGCTCAAGAATCTGTTGTTCTGGTATTGAGAAATACTTAGGAAATCTAATCATGTAATTAATTTCTGGATAAAATGGGAAACCCAAGGTAGACTAGGTTAATACAGAGGCTTGCTTTTTTCTTAAACAAGTCCAGAGATAAGAAGGCTTCCAAGTGCTTTCCTCAACTGAAATGTAGTCTGGGACTTCCTTTCAGCTCTCTGTGATCTCCATTCTCTTGTGGTTGGTGGTTAGTTTTTCAGGAGTGGTGGGGATTTTTTTTTTACAGCAGCCGAATTCTTTGTGTTCTCTAAGGTTAAAAATAAGTTCCATATACTCTTGAGAAGACATCCAGCACAGCCTACTGATTAGATAATGTCCCTGACCTGCTAAGCCAGTTCCTGGAAGAGAAGATGATACTAGCCGAACACCCCTATTGGTTTGTCCAGGAGAAACTGGGCAAACACTGGAGAGCCAGGCTGTCAGAGGAGCAGGGAAAGGGCCTTTGGGATAGTCAGCAGCGCCCCCTGCAGGTGACTCGCCATTGCTCCTGATGCTCCTTGTTGGTGCAGTGGGGAGGAGCTCCGTTTAAATTGTGAAATAAATAGCATCACCTGTGGGGATTTTCTGGTTATTCTAGGGGCTGGTGAGATGGATTAAGCAGTTGGTAAAGGTGTTTGCCACACACCCCACAACCTGCATTTGATCCCTGGAACCCACATAGCGGAAAGAGAAAAACTGGCCATGGTATGTCCCGTCCCCCTGCAAACAACATAAATACAAATGTAAAAAAAAAAAAAAAAAAACCCAGAAGAAAGATCGAGTCAGGGTCCCATGGTAACTTGGTGACATAATTTTGGAATGAAAGTGGATTCTTTTTAGTTGTCATTTCTTGTGTCTATTAAATGAGTGGTTTTCTCTGAGAACCCCAGGGTGTTGGTGTCGTCCCCCCCACCCCAAAGATCGATACGTGAGAGACTCACTGTCTACGAAGACGCAGGTTAGACTCAAAGGCAAGTAGATTGACATGAAAAGACACCCTGATGCAAATGGTAACCATAAGAGAGTCCGTGATTAGTAGATAAAATAGACTTAATTTTTATCCTGTTGAAGACAACAGCATTATACAAGTCCAGTCCAATAAGAATATATAATGGCTAACAAGAAAAATGCTAACAAGTGGACTGTGTGTACATATGCATGCACGCAGGTGCATGTTTACACGTGTATACATGTATGTGGAGGCCAGAAGTCATTTTTGAGTGTGTGTTTCAGTTTTTTTGCCCCACCCAGACCCTAAGACACGACTTCTCTGTGAGCCCTGGCTTCCTTTAACTTGTTCTGTAGACCAGGCCAGCTTTGAACTCGGCCTCCCTCTACCTCCTGAGTGCTGGGATTAAAAGTAGACTCTACCATATCTAGCCCACTTTATTTTTTAAAAAGTCTATTTGTTTTCTGTGTATGGAAATTTGGTCTGCATGTATATCTGTGCACCACATGTGTGCTTGATGCACAGGTAGGCCAAAAGAGGACTTTGGATCCCCTGGGACTAGAGTTACAGACAGCTGTGAGCTGCAGTGTATGTGCTGGGGTTGAACCCAGGTCCTCTGGAAGAGCAGCACTGAACCATCTTTCTAGCTCTTCTACCTTGTGTTTTGAGACAGTTTGTCACTGAGCTGGAAGCATACTGATTCAGCTCGCCTGGCTGGCTAGTAAGCCCCAGGAATCCACCTGTCTCCAATTCTCCAGTTTTAAGATTACAGATACTTACCAGGCATTTATCACTGTTCCCAGCTTTACATGGCTGCTGGGGAGCAGCATGTGCTTTGTAGCCGAGGCTCAGTCCTTCCATTATTTTTTTATTGTAAATTTTGCTAAATTATACACCACACAACCCACATTCATATCAGTCCATTTTGGTTTTGTTTTCAAATTTTTTAGTTAATATTGTCAGTCTTTTTATTCACATGTGTGGTTGTATACATATATATGCATGTATATGTATACACACATACGTTTCATTCTTAAATATATAAAATTTTGTAAAGCTTCCCAAGCTGGCCTATATAATAATCAAGGCTAGTTTCAAGCTCATTAGCTTTTCAAGTGCTGGGATTGTACATGCACACCATCATGCCCAGTCTTAAATTTTTAAAAGATAACACAGGTCCCATTGAACAAATATTCTCTACTGTTTCTTGACTGCCTTTTAAAAATAGCACTGATTTCAATTTGGAGACTAGACACTGGTTTTTCTCTGTTCACATAGAGAAATGCATTTTGAAGTTCAGTTACCATCATAATGTGCTGATCAGGGACAGATTCTTGTACAGGGTCCCATAAAATAGCATCACTTACTGGAATCATCTGTATTTATAAGCAGACTACATAACGGAAGCACTGCCAGATGACACTTCCCCTGTCAAGTGAGGCACAATTCTATGCCATCTTCACATTTATCTAAATTTATCTAAATAAAGTCTTTTTTATTTTTATTTTCTTTTAGAAGAAGTCTTAAGTGTAACCTTTCTTAGTAATCTTTTGAAAAAGTTACAGTCTTCATATTGTATGTGTTGCTATACAGTGGTAGGAGAGAGTTGAAAGTATGGCTCAGAAGTTAAGAGGACTAGCTGTTTTCCGCAGAGGATCAAGGTTCATTTCCCACCACCAATGTGGCAGCTCACAACAATTTGCGGCTCTAGTTCTAGGGATCTGACTCCCTTTATTGACCTCCATGGGCCTCAGCATGCACAGTGGTAGAGCTATTGCTTAGCATGTACAAGACTGAGTTCAGAACAACAAAACCAACAAACCACAAACCAAAGCCATGACAGAGCAAAACCGAAAGAACATGAAGAACATGGGAGTCCAAGAATTTTTTTCTATATCTTTAATACCAGTAGATGCCTCTGTGCCTGCCTTATTTGCCTAACACAGGCATGTGTGCATATAACACACACACACACACACACACACACACACACACACACACACACACACACATGCACACACGAGAGTTTCTCTGGGGCATCACTTAGCACTTTCATATGTGTATGACCAAAGAACAGCTACTACAAATGGCATAATCCTAATGGCATGGGTTCTTCAGAAAGGAAGAGCTGGGCTACCACCACTTAGAACTCCCAGGTAGCCAGGGTTATACCTGCAGGAGGGACATGAGTGATGGTGAGTGGAGGAGGATGTCATGGTAACATCTAATCACCTCAGGAGTTGCTCTGGGAACAAGGGCTTTAGGAATGGCATGTTTTTCTTTGCTTTGTAATGTGTATATTTTATGTGTGTGTGTCCCCTCTCCTTTTAACTCTGTCATCGGTTATTGATGTTTTCATTCAAACTTCTAATTGTAGGCTGTGGAGGCTATTGCCTTGAAGGAAGGGTGGGTATCATAGAAAGAAATAGGGCTCCTCTTTTTGTCCCCGACCTTTAACACATCCTCAGGTGCAAACATGACATTTAGAAGCTCCACTGTCCACCAAGTTGTGTGTGAACTCAAATGACCAAATTGATGAACTGTGGTTCTGTTGCCTGTTGGTTGGTTTTAGCCCCTCCCAGTCCTGCCACTTGTGCAACTCACTTGCCTTGAGTGTTTTACCTGCATTCTAGTTGGACCCCAGTTGAGCAATAAGGGCTGGCGTGTGTGAAGATAGCATACGTGAGGGATCGCAGGAGCCTTTATGTTCTGCTGCTCACCTGCTCAGGCCACAGGCAGCAGAAGTCATGACCTGGGTTTCCTGCAATTCCTGCAAGCCCTTGACTTCCTGCACTTGCTGGCTGCATTCCCAACCTTCCTGTAGCCCTTTGACTGTTTTGGAAGCACCTGTGTTAAGTCCTTTCCTGAGCAGGCTACCTAAACGTGATTTCTGTTTTCCTAAGTGAAGGTGACAGGGAGGCTGCTCTTGTCAAACAAGAGGTAGAAAGGCCAGACAATGGTGGTGTACGCTTTTAATCCTAGCACTTGGGAGGCAGAAGCAGGCGATCTCTTCTGAGTTCAAGGCCAGCCTCATCTATAAGAGCAAGTTTCAGGACAGCCAGGACTGTCACACTGATAAACCCTCTCTTGAAACCCACCCTCTGCAAAACAAAAATAAAACCAAAAAACAAAAAACAAAAAAACAAAAAAACCAGTCGTATGCATAATCAGAGATGTAGATTACATTTCCTATTCAAGAAGGCCATGTAGATGTGAGACATTCTGTGAGTCTTTCTTCATATTGTGGTGATCTCATGTAGAAAACAGCTTGTCGGCTGCCCTTATACCCACCATATGCACCCTGCGGAACAGACAGTACCTGCTTCCCAGTTGAAATGCCAAAGAAGTTGAAAAAGTCAGTGACTTCAAGGAGTATATGAAGAAGCAGATGGAAGAAAATCAGCATCATTTATGGTGTCTCTGGAAGCTCTCTAACCCAGCATTTTATCCCAGAAGTTTGTTTATCTTATCAGAAGTTTTTTGACTAGATTGTTCTTCATCCTGACACCTACTTCCTGCCCGCATTTACATATCCTAGATATATTTAAAAATATGCAGGTGTAAAGTTTTACACAACATATAGTTATTGCTAAGTTAAAGAGAATTAGGATTTTGTACCATTTAAAATTTTTTTTTCATGGAAGAAGATATCAGAACAGAATCATAGATTAATTTACATGTTAATGTGCTGTTTGTGACAGCTGGTGTTTAACTGCTACAACATATCCCAGGTGGCAACTCACTCAGAGCTGGGTCTGTTGTATGTTTAAGGGTTATGAAAGATTGTTAGCCAGGTATTGGGGCTCATTCCCTTAACCCCTGCACTTAGGAAGATGGATTGCTGTGGGTGTGATGTCAGCCCAGGCTTAAGAACAAGACCTTGTCTAGAACAAACAAAAATTAATTAATAAAAAGCCTGTATTATTATAAACAACTCTGACACAAATGTTTTCATAACTACATCTGAGTTTACTTTGTTGGCGTAAGTCACTGAAAATACAATAGTTAGGTGACACAAATGTTTTTGTTATTTACTGAAAATTTGAGTTGATTTCTTCTGGAAAATTTATGAGCCAGATTCCCTTTTTAAAATCATTGTTCCCCAGACAAGTGTTTACAAGGCCCTCTTCCCAGAGCTTTGGGCATCACACTGCAATTTCTCCCTGAGGTTAATGAGGCACTCTGGTATAGCCTCCCCAGTTACTCAATCCTAACACCAATAACAGGAACTCCAAGCATATCACGTGCTCTGAAGCATCAGTACGTGCTCCAGGGGAGAAAGGCTTCCTGTGATTACTTTCCAACATGAAAAATAGAGCGTGTGTCTCCGATTATAGGCTTCGCTTGCCAGCACCCAGCCCCATCCTGATTTGGGGAATATGAGATTAACAGATGTGATTTATTTAATCTCATCAGCATACTGTCAGGTGACAGCGTCATCACGGGTCATTAGAACTGAAGCACGGAACCCTGATGGCGTGAGCTGTTGGAAACAGTGCTTCCACCTTCCGTTCCACACAGTCCACCCAACAGCTTCTTAAGCTGTTCAGAGACAGGCTGCACCAAAAGCCTGAAAAATGTTATTGGCACGTTCAAGCATTTTTATGGAACTCTTTTATCTAAAATAATGCCTTATTCTTGCTTTAAAACATTGCCAAGACAGGACTTGAGAGGCAGAAACAGGCAGATCTCTGTGAGTTTTGAGGCCAGCCTGGTCTATAGAGCTTCTTCCAAGACAGCCAGGGATACACGAAGAAACCCTGTCTCCCAAAACTTTTTGCAAGAACAAACCAACATACTGACAGGTGTGTGACAGAAGATGCTCAAAAGATTGCTCATCCTGTTAGGTGTCATGTGTCATGTTGTTATCTATGGGAACACACATTTTCAGGAACTCATGTTCATGTTCTAAGGGAAATGACACCAAATGCTTTACATTTACCAATTTAAAAAGGATTATTAAAAGGAGAAATCTCTGGTCTGGTGAGATGGCTCAGCAGTACCCACATAGTGGAGAGAGAGACTTCCTTCCAGAAGTTATCCTCAGGCATTTATGCACACACCATAGCACACACAGTACATGCATGCCCACACACAAAATCTAAAAGATAAAAACCAGCTTAAATATTCTAGAAAGATCAGCAGATGATTGAGAAGAGTAGGTGCTAGAGACCTTGGAGACCTTGTGTTTTGGGCTCCTGAAGGCGTCCTGTACTTTTCTCATGCAAACTGCTCATTTGTATAAAAGGTGCCTCCTTTACCTTGAGTAGAGGTGGGAGCATAGAGAGGGAATCATGTTGAGTATAGTTAAGGACAGGACACTGAAAGGTATCTGTCCAGGTGAAAAGCTCAGATGAGACAACACAGGACACGAGGCACCATGGTTCGTGTCTTTGATCACACTAGAAGCTGAATATGCAGTTTTAATCCTCAACATAATCTCTATTTTCATCTCGTTTATTTTTGCCACATTTATTTTGTTTCATCTGTTTGTTTGACAGGGGCTCCCTGTGTAGCCCAGTGTGGCTTGCAACTCACTTAAGTAGTTCAGAATGGCTTCAAACTCACAAACCTTGGCCTTCTCATGCTGAGATTAAAAGGACGCACCACTGCATTCAGCTCACCGCATTCTTTCTTGAGTCAAAGAAATGGTTCCCTTGCCATATTTTTTTACTCCCTGGTCCTACGGTGCTGGTTAGGTCAAGAGCTTCTTACATGGGAAAAAAATCTTTCCTAGAAGCTGGACTTTGGACATCTGAGTTGGGTGGCACGCTTATGACGTTAATGACATCCCTTCCTCCCTCCCCCCTTTCTCCTTTCTTCCTTTCCTTTTGCTTTCTTGTTCCCTTCTTTCTCATAACTTTTCTCTAAGGTTTTCTTGAAAGGGACATTCTGGCTTTGCCTGCCTGGTTATTGGATGTGTAACCAGCTAAAATATATTGTGATTCTGAGTAGATATTTATTACAAATACCTGTCTTTTGCCCAGGCTGTCCTAATCAGCCATTTGTACACCTGGAGTGAAGCTGGTCCCTGTTGCCCTCTTATATGTGGTCTATGAAGGAGATAACCAATAAAGTACCAGGAGATTTTGTGCCAGTACTTCTAGGATGCCTCTTAACTGAGTTTCTGTCGGAGCCAGCAAGGTGATAGATGCTGGCCAGTCACTAGCCCAGAGCTTTAGAACATCTTCCCCAAACTTGTTTCCTTTAAATGGTAGATTTGATGTCTGGGCTCAGAACAGTCCCAAGCCAGGGCACTGATGGTCATGCAGCGCTGAGCATCTTCCCTCCTCAAAACAGACTCATTCACTAAAGAAGGCTGTGGTCAAGATTTTAGAGCTATTTAAGTACAAAATATATTTAAAGAGGGAAAAATAGACATGATGCTGTGGGATAATGCTTTTGTACACTGTACAGTTTTATCACTTTATATTGATTTAATAAAATGCCAGTTGTCAGGCAGGAAGTAGAGGTGGGGCAACCAGACTAGGAGAATTCTGGGGAGAGGAGAGGTAGAACAGTAGTCACCAGCCAGATGTAGAGGAAGCAAGATGAGAATGCGGGACTAGCAAAGGTACTAAACCACATGGTTAATCATAGATAAGAATTATGGGCTAAGTGTAAGAACTAGATGATAATAAGCTTGAGCTGCTGGCCCAGCAGTTACTATAATATTAAGCCCCCTGAGTCAATTACTTGGAAGCAGTTGCCGGGTATTGGAGAGTTTCTGGTGGGGCAGAACCTTCCGACTACATGGTGGTACACACCTGAAATACCAGCATTCTGGAGGCTAAAGCAAGATAATTGTAACTTCTCAGCTAGTCTGGGCTATACAGTGAAAGAAAAGCTAGCCTGGGCTACATAGTGAGATGATCTCAAAAATAGAATGAATACATGAAAAACAATGATCCAACTCCCTTACCAGGTGTTGGCAAGTTATTTGGCTGTGGGGGGGGGGGCTTTGGAGTGGGGGATGTAACTGTGGTCATTAGATGGCAGCATTACCGTCACTGAGCTTTAAGGCTTGCAGGCAAGGTGTTTGCATTTCATAGGCTTCCTGGACAATTTGATCCTTTGCACTGGAAGCTTGGGCATCCTGCTTTTAGGCCAAGTGAGGAGGGTGTTTAGAAGTCTGAGAAAAGAGGTCCTACAGAGAGATGTGAGTAGAGACTGTGACCTGCTGGATTAGGGGTGCTCAGCTTTAGGGCCTGTCTTCAGACCTGGCATCTGTAGAACTGGGGATGGCCTGGTGAAACAGCACCCAGAGGAAAGCCACAAGAAAGGACAGGAACACAGGAGATCTAGGGTTCTGAGTGCTTCTTTTGGAGATATGCTGTGTGCTGGAACACAGGAGAGACATTGCAAGTCTGAAAATGTGTGTTCACTGAAGCTACATGCATTGCTAGCCTCAAGCATACTGTGCAATCCAGCTGGGGCACTCGATCCAAGGGCAGTGACTCAGTGTTCAAGCTTGTGGTGGTTTGAAAGAAAATGGCCCCTAGGCTCACAGTGAGTGGCATTATTAGGAGGTATGACTTTGCTGGAGTGGGTATGGCTTTGTTGGAGGAAGTATGTCACTTGTAGGGTGGGCTTCAAGGTCTCAGATGCTCAAGCCGGGCCAGTGTCTCATTCTCTCTTCCTGCTTCCTGCCCATCTAGATGTGGAACTCTCAGTAACTTCTCCAGCACCTCTTGATGTCTGCCTGCATGACGCCATGCTTCCCACCGTGATGATAAAGGACTAAACCTCTGAACATTAAATGTTTTCTCTTATAAGAATTGCTGTGGTCATGGTGTCTCTTTACAGTAGTAAAACCCTAAGACAAAGCTCCACAGGTGAAATAGCACCTGGGTCAACAGAGATGTGCAGGTTTAGCCCAGGGCTCTTTTGTTCCTGGATCATGAGGCTGTGGTTCTAAAGAGTTCGTGTCAGGAATGCTCTGGAGATTGAGAGCCTATTATGAGTTTGGACTTGCCTCAGCCATCTGTACCAAGCACCTTCCCAGCCTTGCAATGAGCCGGCATTTCCTGAGTTTTCTTCATGTACTGTCCAGAGAGTAGCCTTTCATTTTCAACCTTTGCAGACACTCTCATCCAGACACAGAGTCAGGCAGAGAGGAATGTTGAGTCCATTGCATAGGATCTTGATCTGGAAATGCTTCAGAGACCAGATACCACCACACTCACTAGGTGCTGGGGATTTAGCTACATGGAACTTGAACTACAAACTGATGCATTTAGCTAAATTGTTCTATTATTATTAAAAACTCAGGAGTCAGATATTGGAATACTGACCTGACAGATCAAGACAGCAGCATAGGAAGGACTAGGTATCCCCAATCTCTACCTTCCTAGATTGAAAAGGTCAGGAACCTCTCCAATGACCCCCCCCTCCCTTTCCTGTGCCTCTCTCTCTGGGCCCTGAAAAATCTCTGGCTAATTCTCATCAGCTAGTCATGGACTCTGCCCCCTTGATTCAAAGTTTAACTTTATTAAGAGCCTCAGAGTGTCGCAATGCAAGTCATAGGCTTTTTCTTACGTGTTTGTCTAATGACTTTGTTTTGGTCTTAATTATTTTATATTATTTTCTGGGAATTGTTTTGGGACAGAGTCTCACTGTGTAACCCTGGCTGGCCTTGAATTGGCTATGTAGACCAGGCTAGCAAGGAACTCAGTGTTCTGCCTGCCTCTGCCTCTCAGGATCTGGGATCAGGCATGCTCAGCACTTTTCTGTTTTTTTGTTTTGTTTTTTTTTGTTTTGTTTGAGACAGGATATAAAGAAGCCCTATTGGCCTTGAACTCACTGTGTAGCTGAGGATTACCTTGACATGCTTCTGCTCCCCCTGTCCATTCCTCCATGCTCTGTTTACATGGCTGCAGACCGAGTCCAGGGCCTTACACATGCTAAGCAAGCACTCTACCACCTGAGCTATGTTCTTGCCCTTATTTTGTTGTTTTACTCAGGCTCCTGCAGGGTAGCCCAGGTTGGGCTTGAATTTATGATCCTCCTGAGTTCTGGGATTACAGATGTGTACCATCATACCTGGTTAAAATCCCGTTCTGAATATTGCTTAGTTATTCTAAATATGGGCTTGTCTTTTTGAAACAAGAATCTTACCTTAGGGTTGGAGAAATGACTTGTGAATACAATGTTTGCTGAGCAAACATGAGAACCTGAGTTTGTATCCCCGTCACCCACATGAAAAGCTGGGTGAGCCCAGTGCTGGGCTGGAAGGACAGCTGGATTAGAGGAGCACACTGGCTAACCCAGTCTAGTGGAAATGACAAACTCCAAGCTTAGAGAGTGGGGTGTGGTAATTTAAAAGAAAATGACCCCCAAAGGGCTCGCACCATTAGGAGGTGTGGCTTTGTTGGACTAGGTGTAGCCGTGCTGGAGGAAGACTCACTGTGGAGGGAGCCCCAGTTGAGAAAATGCCTCCATGAGATCTGGCTGTCACCAGTCAGAGGCACGAGGATATCTGTGAGTTTGAGGCCAGCCTAGTCTACAATGTGAGTTCCAGGACAGCTAGGGCAGTTACACAGAAAATCCCTGTCCCAAAATAGATAAGATAGATAAATAAATCTGGCAGTTGGCAAGCTTGTAGGGCATTTTCTTAATTAGTGATTGATGGGGAGGGACCAGGCCACTGTGGGTGGTGCCATCCCTGGACCAGTGGTCCTGGGTTCTATAAGAAGACAGACGGAACAAGCCATGGGTAGCAAGTCAGTAACACCCCCTTCATGGCCCCTGCGTCGGCTCCTGCCTCCAGGTTTCTACCCTGCTGGAGTTCTTGTCCTCATGCTATGGGTGATAAACGGTTACATGGAGCTGTGAGTAAAAGAAATCTCTCCCTTCCCAAGTTACTTTTGATCATGGTGTTTCCTCACAGGAGTGGGAACCCTAACTAAGATACACACAAAAGAATTATCTTTACAAAGCTGCCATAGAGATTAACTTGAAACCAGCAACCTGAGCATGGCTGCCCCCCCCCCCCCATCTGCCTTTGTCACCGGTTTTGTGCGTTTAGGAGGCAGACAGGAAGAAGCTGAAGAATGGGTCTCTTCCTCTCTCCGAGCCCCAGTTCTCCCTCTTTGCATACTCTAGATCCTAAGCTAGCCTGGTCTCAGAGCTAGAATGGTCAGCATGTGCTCTGAGCACAGGATATGGAAGAACAGGAGCTAGGTCTCGCTGCAGCCTGGGACGGGGAAGGGGTGTCAGCTTGAAGAAATGAATTGTCTGACCACTAGGTGAGTTTCACACAGGTGGCCCCTGAATAGCTCCAGCCATCTTTATTTATTCAAAACCAAACATGCCCCCCCTCCAGTGTTAATCTCCAGCAAAAACAAATTATGTCAAATGTATTTTTCCCAACTTTCACTTCAAAACATCTTTTAAACCAAAACAACACTTATCATTTTGCAGGCTTGGCCAAATATTGAGCCAGGTACATCCTGTCTTTATAAAACTAAAAGGTGATAAACTTAGGCACACATTTTCGAGAACAATAATATAGTTCAAAATTTATCAAAACATATTTACAGAAATAGAGGTAAATTGCCTCAGATATTGTCAGCACTGAATCAGAACAGCTCTTGGGGTCTGAAGTGATGGCTGGCATCCCCAGACAAGAAACCTGAGAAGCATCAGCCCCCAAAGAACTTTAGGGGAAAATATTCCAAGAAAAAAATGTAGTTCATGAGAATGATCACATCTGTCACATGCCTGACTGACAAAGTGATGCACTAAAAACCACCAAGAGGGGCTGGAGAGATGGCTCAGAGGTTAAGAGTAGTGGCTGCTCTTCCAGAGGCCCTGAGTTCAATTCCCAGCACCCACATCATAACTCAGACCATCTAGGATGAGATCTGGCAACCTCTTCTGGCATGCAGGCATACATGCATACAGAACACTGCATACATAATTAATAAATAAATTTTAAAAAAAGAAAAAGAAGAAGACGAAGAAGAAAGCAAATAAGCCCACCAAGAGAAGAGAGAGGAGAGTGTGCAGGCATGTGGTTCCAGAAGTACTCTGTGCTGTTGGGAAGTCCACTGGTCCTTGCTGAATGAGACTGTACTCATGGGTTTTGCCTCATCTGGAGATCCTTTGACCAAGCACTCATATACAGTCCCAACAAACAGAGTGAAGTCGGGAATGGTGAGGATGCTCTAGAACACCCATGGAAACCAAACCTCTAGAGCATAGCCTAGATGTGATGCCGGCTGATGGAGGCCAGAATTGAGGTTCTCATGAAGCTACATACCTAAAAGGCAGCAGTAGGATGGCCTGGGGTCAGATGCCACAGTACAGGTGAGTCCATTTGGCTTGCAGCTCATCAAGTAGACAAGGCTGGCTGACCTGTGGCTTTGGGTCACTGTATTTCTCCACTCAGACAGTTTTACAGGTGCTATCTTATCAAATAGACATTTGGTTGTGACTCTCTAGAAAGGGCTATTCTAGATAAGTACATGCTGATTTTTATCATCCAGTCCTCTTACATGTAAGGGAGAGAAGGCATGCTGACTGGGTAAGGTTTTCAGAAAGCTGTTACCCTCAGAGACCCTGTGATCTCACTGGTAAATATTCATTGTACATATTTAAACTATACTGCATGCTAGGGAGATGGTTTAGTTAGTGACATGCTTATGGTGTAAACATGACAACCCAAATTTGATCCCCAGGACCACATGAAAAGGTCTGGCATGTAAACATTTGTAACCTCAGAGCAGGAGGATCCCAGAACTCACTGGCCAGCCAGACTCATCTCTATGATGAGTTCCTAGCCAAATGAAAGACCCTGTCTCAAAAAAAAAGGAAGTCAGGATGCATTGCTTCTGACAAGTAACATACACACCACATGTGTGAACACATACATACATACATATATGTGAGTATACACACACACACACACACACACACACACACACACACACACACACACACACACACACACACGAGTGTGTTGTTGGTTGTTTTTTACTTTTGAATCTTTAGGCTCTTTTCTCTTTGAGGGGCCTGCCACCCAGTTCCCAAATTAATCACACATGGAGGCTGATTCTTAATTATAAACGCTTGGCTTATTTCTTGATAGCTTTTAAAAAATTATCTCCCTCTACCCTTTGCATCTGGGCTTTTACCTTTCTCTTACTTCTGTACTTCTTACTGACGTGGGGTGTCTTTTTGTACACTGTGGACATACTTTGTTACTTTATTTGTTAGTAAAGAGGCTGCTCGGAGGCATGCAGGAAATCTAAGTGGAGATAAAAAAAGATGAAGGCCGGAGTCAGAGACTCCATCCAGCCACCCAAGAACCAAGATGTAAAAGTAAAGGTAAGCCACAGAGCCGTGTGGGAATATACAAACTAGTAAGAGTCTGTTGAGTTCTGGTGTGAAAGCTAATTGGTAATGAGCCTGAGCCATAGGCCACGGAGTCTGTCATTAATATAAGCCTTTGTGTGATTTTTTTTGGGACTAGACATCTGCAGGTTGGTCCAGACCTTGGGCTTAGGCTGGGCAGATGGGTCAGGAAACTTGAGGCTATTCCCTACTTTCACTCTGACTCCGTGGCTGGCTGTGTGGCTGTGTGGCTGGCTGTGTGGCTGTGTGGCTGGCTGTGTGGCTGTGTGGCTGGCTGTGTGGCTGTGTGGCTGGCTGTGTGGCTGTGTGGCTGGCTGTGTGGCTGGCTGTGTGGCTGTGTGGATGGCTGTGTGGCTGGCTGTGTGGCTGGCTGTGTGGCTGGCTGTGTGGCTGTGTGGCTGGCCCTTAGGCTCTCCTCTCCTTGTTCTCTTGCTCTTCTTCCTCCCAAATTTTTGCTCTGTACTCGGCCTGTCAGCCCCACCTATCCTTTCTCCTGTCCGCTACTGGTCGTTTAGCTCTTTTTTAGACCACCGAGTATTTTAGACAGTTCAACAAATGCAACCTAAAAGGCAGCGCATCTTTGCTTCATTTAACAAATTTTCCACAGCATAAACAAATGTAAGACAGCTTAAAATAAAAATCTACAGCATGAGGGCACACACACACAAAGTGTATACCAGATGGTACTTTATATACACAACACTATGAGATGGTGACAACTGTCTGTCTCCTCACACACATCCCGTTCTTCTTTTGAGCTGAGAACCTGTGATAGTTTAGACTGATCGCCAAATTGATAAGATGTAGAACCACCAAGGAGACATGCCTTAAGACATACCTGTGAAGTTTTATCTAGATCAGATGAAAGAATGTGGGACACTCACCAGAAATGTGGGCCGGGATCCACATCTCAACAAAGAAAAGCCAGCCACATACCAGCATTAATATCTCCGATTCTTGACTGCAGACGCCATGTGACCAGCTGCCTCAACCTGCCTGCCACTGAGACTTCTCCCATGGACTGTCACCTTAAACTGTGAGCCCAAAGAAGCCCTTTCTTCTTAAGCTACTGCTATCGTGATGATTTTTATCCCAGCCACAGGGAATAACTGAAGACCCAACTCCTCTGAGTCCCTCAGCCTATTTTCAAGCAGAGGGCATCCTGCCATTGACCACAGTTACCACACTTGGTCAGGACTTTGAACTTAGCCATCTTAGCTGTGGTCTGTCGACTACTTCTACAGGCACTGGCCCATTTTCCCACTCCCTGGCCCTAGGTGCCACTGATCTACCCCCCTTCCATTACTTGCATATGAAAAAATCCCAACAAAATGGGTCAGTCAAGGTTTGTCACTGTTCTAGTCTTACCTGGTTGCAGTCATTTGGATTTTTTTTTAAAATAAAGGTTACTAGAAGCTACTGGGGAAGAATAGCTAGCCTACTGAATACCACCAGGGAGCAAGGGCTTCATCCTTTAGGACTCTAGCACATTAGTCCCAGCTGCAGCCAATCCTGTGTTCCCACAGTCAGAGAGTGTAAAGAGGCAAGTCTGTAGATGAGGCTTCTAGGAACATAACCTCAGGGTGGGTGGGGACAGACCCCAGGGGATGGGATCATGTACAATATCTGTGATGTGGCTCCATGAAGTTCTGGGTGAAGTATTCCTGAGTGCTTGCCCAAATTAGCCAGTCCTTAATGGGACTTCTGAGAATGAATGATTTTTTTTAAACAACAGAAAAAGATCAGAAGAATAGACTAGAGAGTTGTGGTGTGGAGGAGTTAGAGCCTAGCCTTGTAGATGATGGAGAACATCTGGTTTGCCCTTTATAAGGGCAAATCTACAAGAAAAAAATTGTAGAACGTTGACCCCCAAGAATGATTATGACAATGGACACCAGTTAACATTACCCAATTTAACTTTTGCAGACTTGGTAAATTTGAAATTTTAGGGAGAATCCTGACGGAACACTGACCTGGACAAAAAGCATTCTCGTTGAGTCCATGACATGCCAATCCAATGCTTGTGTGTATTTTATACTACAAAAATACCTAGAGGCATGGCCAGGTTTCTCTCTCTCACTCTCAGTGTGTGTGTGTGTCATTTTTTTTGGCAGGGTCAAGCTCATAATCCATATGTCTCAGCTTTTGGAGTTCTTGAAGTACACGCATGTATCACCATACCCAGATCCTGTCCATTTTGTGAGCAAAGCATGTGTGCTGTGGATGTGTGTTCATATGTACAGGTACAAATGGTTGTGTGTCAGCCTGAGGTCAACTCTACAAGTTGTTTCTCAGGCCTTTGTTTACTTGTCTTCTTTTATTTGTGAGACAGGGTGTCTCACTTGTAGCCCAGGCTGTCCTGGAACTGACTATGTAGGATAGCCTAGAGCTCACGGATTAAAGACTGCATCACCAATGGTTTTGGTCTTTTTTTTTTTTTTTTTTTTTTTTTTTTTTTTTTTTTTTTTTTAAGATAAGATTCCTGGCTGGCTTGGGGCTGGCCAGGTAGGCTAGGCTGTCTGGAAGACAGAGATCCTCATGGCTGCTTCTCTAGCATGGCCCAACAAGATTTGTTCTTTTTACATAGTGCTGGCATCAAACTCAGGTCCACATGCTTTCAGAACAAGCCAGAACAATCTTCCCTGCATGTTCCCTTGTCCTCCAGCTAGTTTTGAAAGGGAAGGACTATTTGCATAAAACCCTAAGATAGTTGTGCATGATAACCCATATTTTTAAAACCCAAACATGGTAGGCAGAGACAGGAGGATCTCTGAATTTAAAAGCCCAGCCTGGTCTACCTTGTTAGTTCTAGATTAGACCTTCTATAGTGAGACCTTATCCAAAACAAACAACAAATATAAAACTCCAAAACACCAAATCTGAAGGTGCAAATGATTCAGACACAGTTGTCTGATAGTGCCTTTAATCACATTGTGGTTAACTCTTGAATGAGGGAAGTGCTAGAAGATGTAACGAATACGTTCACTGGTGTCTCTTTATTTGGGATCTTGAATAAGTCTTTGACCAGGCTTTTAGGGCATAAAGACTATTTCTTCTTTGCATCTGTTAGTTGTTGCATAGTTTTAAATGTATTATTTAACAACCAATGGCAAACATGAGTTCAAGATCCTCATGTGGTAGATGGAAGCCTTAAGGAATATGGCTGGGCCCTGCTTATCCTTGTGTTTCTCTTTCTGATGTTACAGTTATAGGATAGCACACATAAGTGACTTCCTTTTGGGTTCCAGAAGCCAAGTGCTAAGCAACAGGCTTGGCCTGGCAGGAAACAGACAGGGGGATCCGTGCAGGCAGATCCAGAAGTAGTGTAAAAGACCTGATGGAGTTTCTATGGCCTTGTGATTAAAAATAATCCTTGCAAAGTTGTTTTCTAACATACTGTGAGAGTAGCCAAAAGCATCTGTAAGTCGGGAATGCCTAGCGCAGTGGTGAAATGTATTATACTCAGGGAAGATCCAGCCATGCTCATATTTGAGCCTCACATACCAACATCAGGCCATGGGGAGCAAGATACACCAGGTCCCTCACACCCCTCCCCTAAGCTCCCTGGCTGCTGAATCACAGCTGTAATTATGAGGCATGCAGACAAGTGGCCAGCAAAACTTCCACATCTGGTTTTGATCTTAAGTGTGTTCCTTTGTCTCATCACCATGGAAAAAAACCCGGAAAAGTCTTGAAAGCTGATTAGCTCCAAATTTACTTTAGGAAAGAAGGTCAAAGAGTTTTGATGACAAATTTTCTTTGTTCCAGTTGCCAAGCTGGTCTTTGACTTCTCCATTTAATTTGTATGATCATTTCTTCTCTTTCCTGGAATAGGGACCTGATTCTTCACATTTACAAAGCCCTAGCCATCTCAGACAAGCCTTTGAGTACCATGGGGGATTTCCCCATCACTTCGCCACACACAAGCCCCTTAAGCAGGCTGCTTACAGATTTCTGGCCTCTTTGGAAGGAAATGTGTTACCACATGCATTTCCCTCCAAATTAATTTGTTTGCTTTACAATCTCAAATTTCCTGCCCAGTTTTCATATTTCAGCACACACACTTTTTTTTCTTTGTGCCCATATCCCTTTCATTGTATTTAAGGATATGTTAAGTCAGGCATGGTAGCTTGTGCCTGTGATTTCAGTTCAAGATGCTGAGACAGCATTGTGACATTCAAAGTGCTGGTGTGTGTGTGTGTGTGTGTGTGTGTGAGAGAGAGAGAGAGAGAGAGAGAGAGAGAGAGAGAGAGAGAGAGAGAGAGAGAGAGAGAGAGAGAGGGACAGAGAGACAGAGACAGAGACAGAGACAGAGAGAGAGACAGAAAGAGTAAGGAGAGAATACACTATTTTGCTACTGATAGGAATTATATTTTCTTGAGATTATCAGTTTATTATACATTTTTTTGGAAAAAATTAAAGTCTTATTTAGGACTGAGAAGTAGTTTTTGTGAGTAAAGTACCTACCACACAAACCTGAGTTTGAATACCCAATAACTATAAAAAAAGCCAAGGGTAGGTGAACAGTAAGTGGATTCCTGGCCAGCCAATCTAGCCAAGTAGTGAATGGTGAGTTCAGTGAAAAACTGGCTGCAAAACCAAGGCATCGAGACACAGAAAAGGATACCCAGATTCAACTCTGGCTTCTACTCGCATGTTCATGGCTACCTGAATGTGCAAATGAACACACACACACACACACACACACACACACACACACACACACACACACACACACACACTTTGACTTAGTTCTACTTTGTTCAAAGAAGTTTCCAGTGAGTACATCTAGGTTATTTTTGTAAATGTGTTTGTATGTGTTGTACGTGCCATCATGTGCACGTGGAGGTCAGAGGGAAACTTGTAAAAATCAGTCTCTTCTTCTGTCACCTGGGTCCTAGAGTCAGAACTCAGAACATCAGATTCGGTGACAAGTGTCTTTAGTGGATAAATAATCTCAATGGCCCTCTCTGGGGTTTTGTTGTTGCTTATTTTTTTTTTGTTTGTTTGTTTGTGAGACAGGATCTTGTTATGTGGCTCTGGTTAGCCTAGTACTTGCTACGTAGCCCAGGGTGGCCCCAAATTTCTAGAAACCCTCCTGCTTCAGCCTCCTAAGTGCTGGGATGACAGGCATAAATTATTATGCTGAGCTTGTTATACCTCAATCTATCAAAGCAAAGGGGTTTGGGGTAAGATGGAGGGACTTCATTTAAGAGCTTGGGAGTCTCTGGGTCCTCACAGTTCCTGTCAGCACGCTAGCCTGGTAGGAGAGGTGCAGAGGAAATTTTTAACTGCAAGTCATTTCTGAAGCTGGCTGCTCATTCTCTATGTCCCGTGGGCCTGGAGGACCTGGAGGCTGCACAGAGAGCTGCAGAAAACCATGTTTCAACAGGCTTCAAAAAAGCCTCTGCCCTGGTCTTCACATTGATGCTGGGGTTGCAGGTTCTGGATCCTGCCCAAGGATGCTCAGCTTTCTTCCTGTGTAAACAGCCAGCAGAGGGATTTTTTTTTTCTTCAAGTGTGAGTTTGAGTGTCATTCACTCTGGCAGGCTTAAATGATTCATTTTGTGTTTTGGGAAGAAGGACACTGTTATATACTATTATTTTAAGATGTGTTACATTTGTTTATGTTGTGGGACATTTGTCTAATGATGCAGAGATGTCTTGCTTTCTTTTATGCTACCTTGGCTTAACTCTGAAGCTGTGTTAGTTACTTTGACTGTATTAAACACCCGATTGGTCTAATAAAGAGCTAAACAGCCAATAATGAGGCAGGAGAAAGAAGAAATACTGGCAAGCAGAGAGAATAAATAGGAGGAGAAGTCTGGGAGAAAGATCTAAGAGGGAGGGAGAGGAGGACATCATGGACCAGCCATCCTGATGCTCAGGAAGACCTGGAGCAAGAAGCAAAGAAAGGTGTACGGAAATAGAGAAAGGTGAAAGCCCGGAGGCAGCGATGGATGGGATAAATAAGGAAAGCCAAGGCTGGGCATTCATGAGAATGGGATCCATGTGTGATTATTTGGGAGCCGGGTGGCGGGCCCTCCAAAGAACAAAGAACAAAAGCATCAAAGAGCCAAAGAGTGAAAACAAACCCACCACCACCAACAGCAACAGGACACTCTCAGTGCCGCGACTGTTGGGAATGGGGGCTTCCACGGCAACAGCCTCCTGTCTTGCCGAAGGACATTTATGTATTTCGTGAACATTTTATTACAGACTGAAAGTGAAACAAAATATAAACACTGAGGCTTTTGCTAGTAAGTGAATAATCTTATAAAAATTTTAGAATTAGTTTATTTCATGTGTTTTACCTGCATGTATGCATGCATGTATGTATGTGTGTATGTATGTGTGCCATATGCATGTCTGGTGCCCAATTAGTCAGAAGAGGCATTGGGTTCCCTAGAACTGGAGTTATGGGTGGTTGTGAGCCACCATGGGGGAGCTGAGACTTGAACCCAGGTCCTCTGCAAAGAGGGCCAGTGCTCTTAACCACTGAGCCATCTCTCCAGCGCCAAATCTTTCCAGCTCCAGTTTGGTTTTGATTGCCCAGATTGTGTTTAGCTTGCAATGACCCTCTTGCTTCAGTCTTCTGAGTGCTGGGATTACTGGTGTGAGACATTATATCTTGCTAATAAAGAATAATCTCTAGTTAGTGAGTGAAATTTTAATTATTCATTTAGGAATCAATTTTCCTTATAGTGACAACTATAAGCCCAAGAGGTTCTGATATTAAGAAAATCCCACAATAGGTGCTGGACTACATCTATCATTGACACATTTACGAGAGCTGAATTCTTGGTAACAGTCATGAAAGCACCATATATAAGTTTATAAATTTCACTACTGGCACACATCCACAGAAAAGCATTCTGTTTGGTCTGTTGCCTCCAGAGAGTCTGATATTCATATCTAGAAAAGCCAGAAACTTCTTAGTCAGGGCTTTCCCACTTAAAAGAAGTTTTGTGTAAGTGTGTCTCAGTGTGGGTATGTGTACACCAGTGTAGGTGCCCAGAGGAGGGTGTCAGATCCTCTGTAGCTAGAGTTATAGGTGGTTGTGAGTCAGTTTGTGTGGAACTAGGAGCCAGACTCAAGCCCTCCATAAGAGCAGCAAGCACTCTCAGCTGCGGAGCCATCCACCCAACTCCTGATTTTCTCATGTTTCCAGTTTTCAAATGCTTTTCAGTATAAATAGTAATCTCATCTTTAAATTGGCACATTATAATTGCTACTCAATCAAATATTGAGGGTTACATCTCTACTTTCGTAGGTTTTGGGGTTTCTATTAAGATATTTTTTCAGGGGCCTGAGCGAGAGAGCTCAGTTGGCAAAGTGCTACTGTATGAATATGAGAACCCCAGTTACATGCCTAGTGCCCGATGAGAACTCACAGCAGTGAGCCTCTGTCATCCCAGCACAGGGGAGGTGGAGACGGGAGACTGCCAGCTGGCATAGCCGAACCAGTGAGTTCCAGGTTCACTGGGAGACCTGTTTCAAAAAATAAAGTTGAACCAGACATGGTGGCCTTTAAACCTAGCACTCAGGAGGCAGAGGCAAGTGGATGTCTATGAGCTGGCAGCCTGGTCTACAGAATAAGTTCTAAGACAACCAGGGCTACATAGAAACCCTGTCTCAAAAAAACCAGACAACAACAATTCTTCTGGGTATATCTCAGCACTTGGGGAGGCAGAGGCAGGCAGATCTTTGTGAGCTGGAGACCAGCCTGGGCTACATAGCAAGTTCCAGGCTAGCCAAGGCTACGGTGAGACCCTGTCTTAAACAAGCACACAAAACAACAATAAATAAACAAAAATGAGAGTGTTTAAAGAAGACACATAATGCATAATGTTGATCACTAACATCACACACACACACACACACACACACACACACACACACATGTTTTCACATATTAACCTTTTAGGAAGAACTTCTTTCTGGGCTCCTGTTTACTTTTCTGACTTAAACACCTTCTTTTACTCCCACTTGCTTTGTTTACAGGACATTGTGTCTTTTATTTTCCTGGTACCTGTGGATCCTGGGCTGGCCATTGACCTTAAAATCTTCTTGGGTCTGTAGGCTACCTTCGTGCCCAGGTGTTTTCATTACCTTTGAGACAGTTACACTGTGTGTTTAGACACTGTACCAGCTCAGGGAATAGCTAAGGACTGGGAAGTTCTTTTGCCCACTTCATAAATGTAGATCTGGGGACATGCCACTCTGGTAGGTCTTTTTTGAGCATCTACTATATACTATAGCACAGATCAATGTGCAAAAAATATCCCAAAAGGGTTGATAGAGGAATGACTCTCTCTTCCCCCTGGAGCAGAAGCTGGCTGGCTTCTCTTTCCTGCACTAGAGATGAGGCTGTTTGCTCTGCAATGGGAAGAGCCAGGTCTCTCCCAGTTGTCTCCTTTGTGGTACTGGGAGCAATATCTGAATACACTCTACTGTCTGACCCTTCAGTGCCAACTGCTTACCTTCAGCCCTCATCCTGCTCCAGGGAAAGTGAAAGGTTGGTGCTCTGGTTCCATCTGCACAGGCTGAGAGTGCCCTGGGCAGTGCAGGGAAAGGTCTGGAGGGCAGATGCTGGGTACATCAAAGAGGACCCAGGAAAAGTCACCATTTCCCAGCCACGGTGAGAAAGGCTCACAGAGGAAGCTGCCTGATGCACGATTTTTACTCAACTTCTGCCTCCTTGTGGCTATGTCTGAGAAACTCTTGTTCCTTGAATTCATTTAAAAAAAAAAAAAAAAAAAGCATTTTGATATAAGCAAAAACCACTCATTTATATTTGTTAATTTATGTTTTCTTTTAAAATGTTAAGAAAAAAACATTCTGTCATAAGGAAAGGAACCCAAACCCCAATGGTGTTTCCACACGACTCTTTGGACAGCCCTTCATGTTTTGGTCTTTGCTTTTCTGCCCCATTTGAATTTTAAAAATACTATCTGGGTGTGGTGGCTCATTCTCTTAGGTCCAACATTCAAGAAGCATAGGCGGATGGACTTTTGTGGGTGCAAGACCTCCCCCCCAACCCAACAGTTCTACACCGGTTGTATGAGCTAGGAGGGGGTTGGATTTAATTTTCTCCTACTGTGTCACCACTGGACCTGTGGTGCAGGCCTTTAATCCCAGCACTCTGGAGGCAGGCAGGGGATCTCTGACTCTGAGGCTAGCCTAGTTTACAGATCCAGTTCCAGGACAGCCAGGGTTACACAAAGAAATCTTGTTTCAAAAACTAAAACAAACCAATAAACTAAGCTAAATAAGAACTCTACATGCATGTTGTCATGTGGTAATATTATTGTAATATGCACTTTAAGCTTTTAAAATGGGAAGAATTGTATATAAAAATATAAGGGGCTAGTGAAATGCCTCAGTAGGTAAAATCGCCTCCTGCTGTGTCTGATGGTCTGAGTTTGATCCCTGGCAGATTTGCCCCTCCTTCTACATTAGTGCTATAGCACATAGACCCTCCTCTGTAACGGAATAAATGTAAAAAATATTATACACACACACACACACACACACACACACACACACACACACACACACACACGCACGCACGCACGCACGCACGCACGCACGCACGTGCACGCACGCACATACACTTTTGATCCCAGCATTTTGTACAGAAAAAAAGAAAAATGTTGAAGATACAAATAGAGACACTCTATACCTGTAATCCTAATGCTTGGGGGGCTGAGGCAAGAGAATTGCTTTGAGTTCAAGGCCACCTTGGACTACATAATGAGATCTAAGCCAGCCTGGGCTAATACGGTGGGATACTGCTTTGAAAGCTCCGAATTAAGCCAAACCTCCTGAATACAGATAGGGGAAGTTCTGAAGGGGCTGATTTTTGACAATTTTGATAAACTGGTATTATATGCAAATGTGAAAAAATAAGAATAAGACATTTAGAGTGTTTGTTGTTAGATAACCTTATCTAACTCTGAAGATGAATGAGAATTAAAATCCACTTCCCAGATTTCCACAGGTCCAGCCATTCACATTTCTCAAATTTCTTCACTCATCTGTCAGTCTTGTATGCCTTTTCTCTGGGAAGTCATCTGCAGCCGTTCCAGCCCACTGTGGGTTTAGTCCCTACACAGTTACGAGCTCAAATACTTAAAAATTATTTAGTTATTTTTATTTTAGGGGTATGGATATTGAGTCTGCATGTAAGTCTGTGTACAAAGTTCATTCAGTGCCCTTGGAGGCTAGAAAGTGATGTTGGGTGCCCTGGAGCTGGAATTACAGGTAGTTATGCCATGTGTGTGATGGGAACCTAATCCAGGTCCTCTGGAAGAGCAGGCAGTGCTCTTCGTCCCTGAGCATCTCCCCAGGTCCCAACAGTCTTTCCTCTTCCTCTTCTTCTTAAATGTGTCTCTGTAAATTTTCCAAAGAGTTGAGGCCTCCGTAGGCTTCTACCTAGACACTGGTATGTGCTACCACACAATCCATGAGGTGCCACAACTTTTAGTCCCTCTTTACAAACTTCAGAAAATCACAGGAGCTTCACCAGGCCTTCCAGGAAAGGTTCTGAAACACAAAGGGAATGTTGGTGACCCCGAGTGAACATCATTCATTCATTCATTCATTCATTCATTCATTCATTCATTCACTCACTCACTCATTCATTCATTCATTCGTTTGTTTGTTTGTTGTTTGTTTTATTTATTTTCACAGGGTTTCTTGTAGCCCAGGCTGACCTCAGACCTTTGTAGCTGATGATGACTTTAAACTGATCTTTTGACCTACAAGTGTGTACATCACTGTACCTGGCTTTTGCAACACGGGAGATGGAACTCAGGACTTAGCGAATAAAAGGCAAGCACTCTACCAACTAAGCTACCCCCTTCCATGCTCAGTAAGCTTCTACTTGAAGTGCTTACTTTATTTCTATGTGTTATCCCTCCTTACTTAATAAACAAGAAGGTCCAGGTCCAGACTTCTCAGCAGTAAGCCTTACTTGGACGGATCACTTTAGAAGGGAATTGTCCCTTAAGCCCCAGTATATCAAAAGATACCAACAGAGTGAGGTGAGCTGGGCTCCTCCCAGATGACTCAGATGATGGGGACCTGGCTGAACATGTCTTCCCTACCTGTCAGGGCATCCGGCATCTCAAGTAGGATGTGGAGCTCAAGGTCTCTGATGTGTGTGTGTGGTGTGGATGGGTTTTTGTTCCATATGGTCCTGAGATAGTGTCATCTTCTGTCATATCTGAGACCTTTCATGAGTAAGCAAGAAATCCTCCAAACCAACCAACCAAAATCGCTGTGGTAAACTGAGGCAGAAATGGGCTAACGGACTTTGAATATTGCATCTCTATGTAGAATAAAGTTCAGAAACCTTCCCTAACAGTCTTAGCCATTTGATGACATCAACCATTCAGAAAGCAAATCACCAGCAGAGCCAGTCACTCACAAATGAAGACAAGTCTGCATTAGCGAGAGGAATGGGTTTCTGGAAATTTTCTGGAAGTCCCCAGTCTCCTCTAGTTCCTCATGCTCATCATCTTAAGATGGGTTTCTGACAACACTAAAGGATGCTCTGTGTTAATTCCAGCCACCATGGTGTCTGTCCTTTGTGGCTGTGCTCTGTCTCTATTCTAAGTGGAAAGCTTCTTTCTCCTTCCAAGCAAGCATTCACAAATGCGAGTCTTCATGCTCTTTCCGGGGTTGAAGACAGATTGCTCTTCTCCAATTCATTCAAGCTTATTTTATTATGATTTTTAAAAGGAAAGATCTCTTTTAGATAATTAAATTTCCCAGAATTGTCTGGGCCTTGCCATTGTTCTCTGTAGGACCTTTCTTACACCAGCCGGCAGTGGGCTGGGAATGCCCTGGGCTATCTGTCTTTGCCAGAGTGAGAATGCACAGGACCTTTGAGGGATAAATCTCCCAGTCTGCTTCCATCCCAACCCAGTTTAGCTAGCACATTCCAACAGGTTCCAGCTGGAGACCGCCTGGATAAGAGAGCATAGCTTCTCAAAGAGTTTAGGACTAGACCCTCAGGAGAAAAGTCAACTCAATGCTTGGCAGACAAGGCTCTCCCACCCACTTTATCTCTTTCCACCGACAGTCACAAGCAGAGGGAGGGATGTTATACAGGAAAATGTGGCCACATTCGTGATTTATACCCTACAGGTCTCACCGCAGAGAAGCAAACCAGTGTCATTTTTGTGTAGTTCACTGTGTCCTGCTGGCCAGACAACTGCCTTCCACACCTGATTACCTATTTTGAATCTCTGTTACAATGGCTGAGCTGAATCTAGGTGAATGGGGCACCTGCCGAAGTTTCCAGGTGCTTATGCCTTTGGACAAAGGACTGCACCAGGAACACACTGTGAGAAATAGAAATGGGTTGGGCCTACGAGACAGCTCAGCAAGTAAAGGTGCTTGCTGTTAACCCTAGTGGCTTGAATTCAATCCAAGGAACCCATATGGTAGAAGGGAGCTGACTCCTGAGAGTTGTCCTCTGACATCCATATGCATGTTGTTGCATGTACATGTCTCTCCACTGCCTCGGAAAGAAATACTGATAAGAAAAAGGAGAAGACACAGAGGGAAAGCTAGGCAGCACATGCCTGAAAACAGGGGTGGGCCAGGGAACTGAGGAAAAGGCAGCTGTTATGACGCTCATGACCTTTCCTCCGTCACGCTTTCTCTGGCCGTTTATGCATCACATTTCCCGCACATGCTCTGTTTGCGACATGTTGCACAGGTGGGGAGGCATTTCCAGTTTTATATTGCTAACTGGTTCCTTTCATTTGTTCATCTGGCCTCTGCTTTCTTCAGTTCCTACTCCCCTGCCTCACTTACTTCAGTGCCTCCTACAAGAGCTCCAGCAAGCTCTAGTCCTCATACCTGGGTTGTCTGTAAAGGTAAAATAAATATAACATGCTTAATCTGGGTAGAACAGTACCCAGCATGTATGAAGTGCTCAGCAATGCAACTTGTAACCCAATCGACTCCTGATGGAGTCCTGTATTCTCAGATGTGACTTTTGAAATTGAGTTGGAAAAGAGTTTTACATGTCCTCTGAGCTCATGGTTTCTGGCACCAGATGCATACCTCTTGATTTTTAATATGCATATCACATGCAAATAAGGTGTGTGGATTATGCAATTTCTATATTTCAGTTTCCCTGCATCCCTAATCTCTCCAGGACCCTTATCGTGAAGGAGTGTTGGATTGTGTCAAAGGCTTTTTCAGGGAAATCTCGACAGAAGAACTCCACATGGCTGAAAGACATTGCTCAACATCTTTAGCCATCAGAGACATGCAAATCAAAATAACTCTGAGGTACCATCTTACACTTGTCAGAATAACTAAGGTCAAAAACACAGATGACAGCCTATGCTGTTGGAGGGAATGTAGAGTAAGGGCAACACTCCTCCATTTTTGGTGGGAGTGTAAACTTGCATAGCCACTTTGGAAAGCAGTATTGTGGTTCCTCAGAAAACTGGGAATCAATCTACCCAATGATCCAACAATACCACTATGGGCATATACCCAAGGGATGCACATTCTTACTCCAAGGGTATTAGCTCAACTATGTTCATAGCAGCATGATTTGTGATAGCCAGAACCTGGAAACAACCTAAATGCCCCTCAACTGAAGATTGGATTAAAAATTGTAGTACATTTACATAATGGAGTACTACTCAGCAGTAAAAACGAACAAACAAACAAAACATGGCATCCTAAAATTTGCAGACAAATGGATGGATCTGGAGAAAATCATCCTGAGTGAGGTAACACAGACCCAAAATATAGACATGATATGTACTCACTTGTAAGTAAATTATAGGCATAAAGCAAAGGATAACCAGGCTACAGTCCACAACCTCCCACCCCAGCAGCCAGGTAACAGGAGAAAGTTAAGAGAGACATCCCATAGATACTCCTGGGAAGGGGAAATAGGGAAGATCTCCTGAGTAAATTGGGATGGTATGAGGTGGGGAGGGGAGGGAGCAAGACAAGGGGAGGAGAGAAGCTGAGAGAATGGGATGGTTGAGACGGGAGGGACAGAGAGAGAGAACAAAGAAGAGATACCTTGATAGAGAGAGCCACTGTGGGGTTGGAGAGAAACCTGGTTCTAGGGAAACATCCAGGAACCCACAAGATGAGCCCAGCTAGGACTCCAAGCAATAGTGGAGAGGGAGCCTAAACTGGCCATCACCTATTATCATATGAATGACCAATCTAATTGCCATTGTAGAACCTTCATCCAGCAGCTGATGGAGGCAGATGCAGAGATCCACAGCTAAACACCAGGATGAGCTCCAGGTCCAGCCGAAGGGAGGGAGGAGAGATCACATGAGCAGAGGGACAGGGATCATGATGGGGAGACCCACAGAGTAGGCTGTCCTGTGATGTGGGGAACTTGCCAACTCTGAAATGATAGTTGATGAACTTTCATGGAACAAATCTGGACCCTCTGAATGTGGATAACAGTCAAAGGCATGGGCAGTTTCTGGAGCCTCTTACACTCGGACCAGAGTTTATTCTTTTTGTATGCACTGGCTTCTCAGAGCCCATGCCCTGTGGGGAAAACCTTTCTCAGCCTTCATACTTGGGGAGGGAGTCAGTCAGACCTCTACTGGATATGCCAGACAAAATTGGCTCACCTTGGGATTCCGTGCCTTCTCTGGGGAGTGAGTGGGGGGTTAGGGTGGAGAGGGGCTGGGGGAGGCCTGGGAGGAGGTGGAGGAGGGTGAGCAGTAGTGGCTATGGAAAAACATTTAAGTAAAAAAAATTAAAAAGCTAGTGTAGATGAGTTTTGGGATAGCTGTCCTGCTCATAGAATCCCCTCACCTGTTTGTTGTCCTGTGTTACTGTTGGCTCCATCTGGGTACCCTGGAAGCATGAGTTATAGGATCTAACCTTCACCAGGTCAAACGTATCTCATTTCTGGAGGTTTGGGGTTGGCTCCAAGTGGGTCATGTTCTCCATGTGGCTGGATTAGAAAGCCGTGAAGTCAGGAGTAATGAGAAGCAGGAGTTCCCAGAAGAGCAGCAGATGCTGCCAGGGTCTCTAGAGTCCTCAGGCTGGCTCTGGTCTTTGCAGAGCACCAGGCTAACTCTGCTTCCTGACTCTGTGAACTGCCTGGATCCTTAAGAACTCCTTGTACTTTGCTTAGATTATGTTGGTTGTAGTTAATCACAGTGAAGAGTCTTAACACAGTGTCACCCTTTGGGTGTGGGGGAGCATTACAATACTGGCCATCAGGGTACAACAGTGTGGAGAAAGGAAATGCACACATTGCCAGTAGATCTTTAAGGGTGAACAGAGAGTACCACTCTATTCTCACACACCTCTTCACTCCTGGGCCCAAGGATACAGCCTGTCACACTGGACAATTATTCCCAGAACTGTGTATACAGATGACCCTTCTGGATATTGTCCTTCTTTGGGGCTGTAATAGAGACTTCAGAAGGACATCCTACTGTCTGCCAATCTGGCATGATAGGGACTGTAATGAGTGTGGCCTGTCACCATGCTGCTCTGCTGTGAGGGTCTCTCTGTGGGAGCATGTAGGCCACGCCTCTCTGTAAGGCATTGAGCAATGTGCAATGGCAGACGAACCTCTCTGCAAAGCTTCAGATATTCATATTCTAAACCAATTAACATATTTTAAAATAAATAAATGAATGTAGTGCCCAGGTTGTCATTGAGATTATGGCAATAAATTTCCAAAGTATTCTCTCTGAGATTACAAGGCATAAACCAAGGGTCATGGAATTTAGCAGAAATGTTGTATGAGAGAAGACTACATTTTATAAGGACACAGTTCCTCCTCAGGTGATGGAAGCAGTTTAATGTAAGCAAGCAGCCACCAGGAAGTTGGAAACAAGGCTGTATTGGAGACTCTGTGTTGATCTTTGCTGCTGGCAGATCAGGCAAGTGGATGCAATGCTTGAAGTCACCTCCTGGTGAGCATTCTCAGTAGATGAAACTACCTTCACTTTTATTTGTGTGCATATGTGAGTGTATGTGTGTATATAAAGGTACCCACAAACTGAGTTAAAAATCTGTTTTCTGATAATATTTTTAAGTTTTTACAAAATAATTTTGTGTATGTGTGTATGTCTGTGTGAATGCCACTGTTAGCCAGACGAGGGCATCTGATCCCTCTGGATCTGGAGTGACAGATGTTTGTGAGTTGCTCAATATAGATGTGAAACTGAACTCCGGTCCTCTACAAAAACAGTATATGCTCTTAACTGCCAGGGCATCTTTCCAGCTCCCTGTTTATGTATTGGGAGGTATTCTAACTATTCTTGGGTGTGGGTCAGATCTACCTGAGAATGTTTTATGGCAGGTTTGACAATTCAACTATATTAACTGTAGGATACCTTTCAGAGGAGGAAAAGGTTAATTTTAGCTTACAACTCCACATCGCAACCCATCTTTGAGGCAGAGACCTGAAGGCAGGTCTGCTTGCTACTCCGCCCAGCATTTACCTCCAACAAAGAGCTCCCTTCACTGCCAAGGAGGAAGAGCAGGATTCATGGAGGCTGCTGTTTGCCAGCTGGCTCAATAGTTCAAGATTACCTTCTTAGAAAGTGGTCCACAGTGGGCTAGGCCTTCCTTCACCAGTTAACTGTCCAGACATTTCTTACAGACATGCTACCGGCCAATCAGAGCTAGGCAATCACGGACTCTTCTCATATGACCCTAGGCTATGTCACAGTTAAAGCTAATTAGGATAGAGTCTTAGTGCCTTTCCCACCTCTGTCACCCACTGCACTAAATCCAGTGACTCTTGTCTTGTCTCTGTTAACTTCGGCCCCATCCACCTGTGCTGTTCCACAGGCCCTCTGGTATCAGGCAGTGTACCCTGCATCACCTCTCTCAGGGCCTTGGACCTCTTCTAGCTGTCACGGGTCCCTCTCTTTCTGCAGAAACTCTCCCATGCTTCTTCACACTGCCCCACTCCTGCCTGCACCTTCAGGCCTTTGACGTCTGGCTGACTGCTCCGTGTAGTTCAGTTTTGAGGGCTTATTTTTACCTCTGAGTTCAGAGATGAGGTCATGAAGGGCCTGGCCGCTGATTGGCACTTCCTGTACCCAACGTCCTGTAGCAGGTGCTTTGCTAAAGGGAAGAGGTGGAGGAGGTGAGCCAGCTGCCCACAAGCTTGGCACGGGCCAAGCCCCCTGTGTTTAGCTGGCCCCGCGCTGCCAGTGATTCTCAGCATCGGAGTCACAAGTCATTTCTGAACAGCTGCTCCCCCCCCCCCAAGCCCCCCGCCCCCGCCTGCCCAGTCATCTGTCACTTTTTTCACCCGACTTGGTAGGAAGGAGTCTGTCTTCTCCTCCATCCCTTCTTTCACCCCCAGATTCTGGGAAAGCTCCCAGTCTTTCGGTCCCTGGATACCCTGTCCCATCTCACTTCCCTTCTTGGTTTCGTCCAAGCGAAAGGCAAAACTTTCTGAGCCCTGCGGTCTGGGAGCCGCGAGGGGCGGCGCGCGCGTGCCGGCGTGCAAGGGGCCGAGGCTGGAGAGGAAGCGGCGGTCCTGGCAAGGAGGAAGGAGCCTCCCCTCGGCTCGGCCCCCTGCCCGTTTCCCACCGCCTCCTACGGACGCCAGCGCCGCCGTCACGGCCCGCAGCAGGCTGCACGATGCAGGGCGGGGGTCCCCGGGGCGCTCCGGTCCTTGGCCGGAGCCACAGCGCAGGTAGGGCCCCGGGGTCACAAGGGAGGCGAACGCGGCCTGTCGAAATCCGGGCGTGGCTCGGGTACAACTCTGGTCCTACCCTCCCTGGTGCTGGGGAGGGAAACCAAGGCAGAGAGCGGGGCATGCAGAGTGAGGTCGCGTCACCAGCTGCCACTGCAGCTCACCTCCTAGCACGTCCCAGCCCTGTGACCACGGACGACCCGGGAGCGCAGTCAGTGGAGGGCGCGCGCGATCGTTCTTTCCCGACCCGTGTCGTGTCGGGTGGCCAGGCAGGCGTGGGGTGCGCGCGAGTTTGGATCGGTCCCCAGACTCCCTGCAGCCAGCCTCGGTGGCCGACGCAGGTCCTGCGGGGACGCAGGGCGAGGTTGGGAGAGGTGTGGAGGACTGCACCTCCCGGGGGGCTGCTCGCCGCCCACTTCCGATTGTGGAGTGTGACGCGCAGGGCAGCGCAGGCTGAACAGACCCATTCCATTTCCTCTATTAGCTTGGGCCACCTACCAAATCCCGGCTGTGACATCGAGTTAAGTGGGTGGCCGCTTTTCAGCAAGGAAGAGACCTCAGCAACTCACCGTCAGAAAGCTGAGGAGATGAGCGTGTTGGCAGCACAATGGGTCTAACATCAGCACTTGAGAGACTCAGACAGGAGGATTGCAGAGATTTTCTAGGACAGCCTGGGTTTCATATCGAAACACTATCTCAAAAACCAAAATCAAAACAGAACAAAAACCTGCTTGAGACCAGGGCTCTGTAGTTTGGGCGTGTGGTGAGGAAGGAGAGAAGGCAAGGGACTTAGGAGCTTCTTTTAGCCTCTGGAGCCTCAGTTTTCTCATCTGTGAAAGGGACACTAAACACCAGTCTCCATCTCCTTGGGTAGGTTGTGTGAAGACGTTTTTGCAGATTGGAGTTGGAAAACACAGGATTGGTGGTGTGAGGTAATAGCCTCCTGCACCCCCACCCTAGACTCATGTCTCAGTTTCCAGATTTGTAAAATGGAGCAGAATTTCGCTACCTACTCAGTAGGACTGTTAAAAAGTTTAATGTGGTAGGGAGACACGAAGCTCTTGGCTCAACCAATCAATGTCTGAGACACACAGCAAGTTCTCAAAAATCTCTTAGTTGTCTAGGCTAGCCTTAAACTCTTTACATACTCAGATGGCCTCCAGCTTGCTAGTCTCCTACCTTGGCCTCCCAAGTGCCGGGATTACAAGTGTGCTCCATTATGGACCGGTCCTAAATAGTTATTTTGACCATGCAAGACCTAAACAACTAGGTGTGATAAGGGAATACCGGTGCAAGTTGGTCAGAGTGTGGATAACAGGATATTTTAAAAGACTTTTGTCATCTCGGGCGGAGACCACCAAGGTTCAGCCAGGGCTCTGCCCATGCAAAATGAGCCCTGGATGAGAAATCTGCTTCCGGAGCTGTCACTCTCAGATTTCTCTTTTGTTTACAGAGAGAGAGAGAGAGAGAGAGAGAGAGAGAGAGAGAGAGAGAGAGAGAGAGAGAGAGAGAGAGAGAGAGAGAGAGAGAGAGAGAGAGAGAGAGAGGAAACACTTGGGCTGTAATTGCTGCCTTCTGTACCGAGTGTTGCCCTAGGATCAATGAAGCAGAGGGTCTGGAAGTGGGGTGGGTACTGGCCTGCAGATGCCAGGCACCATGTTTGCAGGGACTGCATGGCCAGGCACTTGTTCCTGCCCTTGGATGGAGTGCTGGTGGGGCTGGTGTGGAGTACTCATCTTTGAAACAGCAAAGTTTGTGGTCATCCTGCCTGTTGCCCGGGTTGTTAAACAAGGATGGAGTAGGTGGCTAGCATGCCCAGAGCCCTGGGTTCAATCCTGAGGACTGCAGATAGGTAGGTAGGTAAACAGATAGGTGATAGATAGACTGATGATAAAGATGAATGTAAAGGATAGAAATAGAAATATATGATACATCACTACCTATGACCTGACATAGTCTACAATTAATCTCAGCTCCACCTGATGCCTCCCCCCCAGTCAGCGATTATCATCTATCTAGAGAGCTAAGTGCTACTTGAGATGAGGGAGGGGTTTCAGAGAAGAGAGCCAAGGTTGTGGCTTGGTTACAAAATTAACTCCTGGTTCCTCCATTTCTGAAACACAGTTTTCTTGTTGATTTTGCTTTTTGTAGGAAGCACAGAAACTGACACACTAGTAAAGCCCGCCTCATATTACATTAAAGCCATGGAATCTCGCCTGAGCAGACATCTGGGGCCTTCAGCCCTGTTGTGCTTCTGTGTTCTCATCGATTCACATCTTCAAAGATGGGATGCATGTTATTACTACTTTTATTAAGTGATGAAAATGATACTTGTTCACTGCTCAAACATGGAGACAATTGGGTAGAAAAAAGGCCAGCGTTTTGCACTCATTAAAATGTTTTTATTAAAAATAATCTTTATTATTTTTTATCTGTATGAGCATGAATTCCAAGGAGGCTAGGAGAAGGGATCAGATCCCACGAAAGCCACCATGGGTGCTGGGAACTGAGTTAGGGTCCTCTGGAAGATCAGCACATTCTCTTCACTGCTGAGGCATTTCATCTTAGCATTTTGATTGAAGAATTGTTAGAGATTCAGTTGTAGGTGTCAGGATTGCGTGTGTGTGTGTGTGATTTCAAGTTTGATTTTAGACCTTTGGAGCAAAGAGATAATGGTAACATTGACATTAGAAGGTCTAAAGACAGCTGGGCTGTGGTGCACATGTCTTTAATCCCAGCACTTGGGAGGCAGGCGAATCTGCGTCTATAAAGCAAGTGCAGGGATGGATAGAGCTACACAGAGTAATTCTGTCTCAAAAAAATATACTATTAATGTCTCTGTCTGAGAGTAAGAATGGGTGACATTTAGATTAGAACCAGACAAGAATTTGACTTGTTATTTTTTTATAATAATAAATATTAATAACTGATATATGTTCTGTTTAATGCCACTCAGGGCTGTGTACACATTACCCACATGCCTTAGGCATCAACTCTGGTCCTCTCCTGGCATGGATGGGCCACCTATGTTGATCACTTGTGCCTTAGCATTTATAGTAAGAGTGACTTTCAGCTCTGGAGAGTCATCTAGGGTTTGGGCTTGACTCTAAGGACACTATGGGGACAGCTTCTTGAATGGCTTCTGGACAGCCTCTGTAAGTCCTTTTTAATCCAGATGCTTTAGCCATTCAGAATCCACTTTTTCTCTTCAGAGTCAGGGCTTTCTCCTTTCTTGTGAAGATTTTCACACTAAGCAGAGAGGGGAGGGAAGGCAGGCTGCTAATGGGTGAAATATTGGCATTTGGTTTTGAGAGGCGATCAGGGACTCACAAGAGTCCTTTCCCTGCCTCTCCTTTGGTGGCTTTCCTTTTGTCATAGCTCTGGACATGGATACGACTTCCTTCTGTTCACTGACAGCAGTAAATGGAATTCTCCAGTTTGCTGCTGGATGGAGCTTTGAGTTATCTGTTTGGGATATAACTCACTTGGTAAAGTGCTCACTATATTTGCAATAAAACCCATTGTTTGATTCCATATGTTAAAAAAAGCTAGGTTTTGGGGGCACATCCCTGTAATTCTAGCACTGGGGAGGCAGAGACACAATCCCAGGTGCTCCATGACCAGGTAACCTAGCTGAGCCAGTGATCTCCCTGTTCAGTGAGACTGTCTCAGAAAAGAAGGCAGAGCATGTTGTGAATGTCACCTGCTTGCCCCATGCACACACATGCATGAACGTTTGCATTCACGTCTCTGCATGCATACTAGTAGTTAAGACTTTGATGTCTCCATTGAACACATTTACCTGTGAATAAATGTGTGTGTGTGTGTGTGTGTGTGTGTGTGTGTGTGTGTGTGAGAGAGAGAGAGAGAGAGAGAGAGAGAGAGAGAGAGAGAGAGAGAGAGAGAGAGAGAGAGAGAGAGAAAGAGAAACCATCTTTCTATGTAAACCATGCTGCTCTTGAACTCAAGATATTCCTGACGCAATCACCTGAGTGAATATAGTGTATTGAGTACAGGTGTGCCTCACTGTACCCTATCTTAAGAACTACATATTTGGAGACCTGATCAGGAGAGAAGCAACAGTTCCGTTTCATGTATTACATGCATTAATGGGGGCTGGAGAGATGGCCTAGCATTTTAGTGCAATGGCTTCCAGAGGTCCTCCATTCAATTCCCAGCAACCACATGGTGGCTCATAACCATCTGTAGTGGAATCTGAAGCCCTCTCTGGCATAAAGGCATGTTATGCAGAGTACTCCTATCCATAAAATAAAAAAAAATAATTTTAAAATGCATCAATGATTAACTCCAAGTCACCAATAATGCATTAATATTGCATTAAGGAAATAAAAGCACTTCCCCTTGGAGTCATTTAGCTGAGAGTGGGGCCAGATTTAAGTTTTTTACTTCATGTTTCCTGTAGCTTTGTCCTGTTTTATGAGTCTGACTCTGTGCCTGCCTGGAGGCTGTCCTGTGAATCTGTGTCGTTCCCCACCTCCTTTCTCGCTGGATGTCTTTCTCTAACAAAGGGCTTTGTTTTATATTTCTTGAACAGTAGAGAAAGTATCACATGGGGAAGGAATGGAATACCTTTAACAGTTTTTACAAGAATTAAGTCACTGGCTCTGACTGATTACAACTGACACAGAAAGCAAGCAGTACTATATGCATCATTCCTTGTGAATCAATATCCACAAATGGATATTCATTTTAGAAGATTGCTTTCAACTTCTGTATTTGTTGCTTTCAGCAATTGATACACATGCATTATCTGGGTCAGGGGCATGGAAGAGTACATAACTTAAGATTATAGCTACGCATTAGCTTAGGTTGTAAAAGTTGATTACGTGGGAAAAGGCAAATTTAGGTTGATCGTTAAATTAGTCTCCTAAAAGCAGATTAAACAAACAGGCTGTGCACTCAGTAGGGCAGCAATCTTAAGTTTTCAGTGACCTCAAGGTGTATTACTAACTTCAGCTGTGGGATCCAGCAAAAGTAAAAGATGTTTTTATAATATTGCATCATCACACCTTGCATTATCTATTCTGTATCAAGTGCCAGTTCATGTCCATTTCCAAGCCACATAGCCTTATTCTGGTCCTGAAAATGGGGGTATAATTCCACCTGTCCAGCTGCAGCATCTGCCTGTATCTTGTCCTTAGGTGGTTTGAATTCAGAAAGATGCAGGTAAGAATGTACACTCCTGAAGAGAGGGGTTGCCATCTTTGAGAATTCTTGTTGTTGCAGCTGTGACTGGGGAGACACTGAACCTGGTTCCTTATTCTGCAAAAGAAGAACGTGATTACTGGCACCAAGTGGGCATGGGGCAAGGCTCGGTGACAATACATGGAGTCTTAGGTCCTATCAGCATTGCCAAACAAACAAACCAAGAAAGAAAACACAAATAATTCAACTTTCTTTCTTTCTTTCTTTCTTTCTTTCTTTCTTTTCTTTCTTTCTTTCTTTCTTTCTTTCTTTCTTTCTTTCTTTCTTTTCTTTCTTTCTTCCTTCCCTCCCCCTCTCTCCCTCCCTACTTTCTTTCTTTCTTTCTTTCTTTCTTTCTTTCTTTCTTTCTTTCTTTCTTTCTTTCTTTCTTTCTTTCTTTCTTTCTTTCTTTCTTTCTTCCCTCCCTCCCTCTCTTCCTACTTTCTTTCTTTCTTTCTTTCTTTCTTTCTTTCTTTCTTTCTTTCTTTCTTTCTTTCTTTCTTTCTTTCTTTCTTTCTTTCTTTCTTTCTTTCTTTCTTTCTTTCTTTTTCTTTCTTGACAGGGTCTCACTATGCAGCCCTGATGTCCCTGAACTTGCTTTGATACCAGGCTGGCCTTGAACTCACAGAGATCTGCCTACCTTTGCCTCCTGAGTGCTTGGATTAAAAGCATGGTGGCCCATACCAGTTATCTCAGCACTTGGAAGGCTAAGCCAGGAGGATTGTGAGTTCAAGGCCAATCTGGACTACAGAATGGGGACCCTGTCTAAAAAACCTAGCTATGCCCAAACCAAAAGATACATCGGTTCATTTATCCATCATTTCATAATTTTTCATTCATTAATGTTCATTTATTGAATGTCTAGTTAGCTTATAATCTAAATGGAATTGAACTCACAGATTTCAAGGTATTAACTTGTTACTTCATTTAGAGCAGTATTTCTCAACCTGTGGGTCTCAATACCCTTGGGCTAAAAATAAAACCCTTCAACTCTGCTCATTGTTTTATCTATACATTCACAAATTGTGTGTGTGTATGTGTGTTGCCTTTGTAATTAAAGCATCTAGTTTGAGTGGTGATGAGGAGAAAAAAGACCTTCCAGTGATCAGCTATGGAAAAGTACAGAGATAGATTTGGCTTCTTGTATCTCTAGCTCACTGGAAACTTAGGATCTTAAAGGCTGCTTTGTGGGCACAAATCCCCTGAAGAATAATCTTGCACATTTTGCTGTTGTTAATACTTTTCTAATGCTTGGTATCATAGCTAAGAGAGTGTAAAGAGTGTGGCCTTCTGGGCTCGGGGGCCAGACAATGCATGTTCATTTCAAACAGTAGTTGAAGGTTTAAATGACCTCATTTCTATTAATCCTATGTTTTACTTTGTCTCATTATAAAATTCGCCCCTAAAGACAATAGTTTCTCAATGGCTTCCTTCCTCCGTATTCATTTCTGTATTCAGGGATACCCACTTGGCTCCTGTTGCCACTCAGGTGTCTAATTTGTGGTTCTTGTGTGCTGCATGCAGCCAAGGACAGCCATGTCTGGCTTCCTTATTGTGTGGTTTACTGTGACACCAGAAGGTCACAGGCTCATTCCTCTTGGTACCATCTTAGAAGGAAAGAAGATGCAAGTGCGTTCAACTGTGTGTATGTGTGTGTGTGTGCATGTGTATATGTGTGTGTATGCATGCATATGCACATTTGGATGTGTGTGCTTGTGAATGTATGTGGATCCCAAAGAAGGATGTTGGATTCTCTCTATCATGCTTCTGCTTATTCAGTTGGACATCATGGGTGTTTTGTTTGTTGGTTGTTTATTTTTGTTAGACTGGCAGCCAGAAAGCTCCAGTTATTCTCCTGTCTCTGTGCCCCTCTGGGATGGGGCTTCAGACACGTGTGGGACCGTGCTCTTGTTATATGAGTGCCGGGGATTGGAATTCAGGTTCTGTTTTATATACAACAAATGCTCTTAATCGCTGAACCATTTCACCAGCCCCCACGTCCCATCCTACATTATGTCACTCCCTTGACATTGTGACAAGATATTATCATCTACAAAAGCTAAAGAACCATATTACTGTGTTTTTTTTTCTCATAATTTCTTATGTTGGTCTGTCTTCATAGCCATTTTGGGATGCATGCTTGACTTAGACGGTCACTTCAATTGGAGAATGAACACGTTCTGCCATTTTAGCCTTACAGCTATATTTTCTGGATGTTATGATTTTGGATAATTTAAGTACACTCTTTCACATGTGTATTGTGTGTAAATGCTTAAGACACCTAAGATGACAGAAGGTCCCGAGGAAACAAAGGGGAGTTACTTCCCTGGCTAACTTTGTATGGATGGGTGTTGACACTGCTTTTCAGACTTTGTTTCTTTTGTTAATGAGGGAAGGGTATTTCCCCTTTGGTTTATGGGTGTACATTTTATGCACATGTATGTTTAAGATCAATCAAAGTGGCAAAAGTTTCTGAAGAGGTGGCATGAGTGTTTCAGAAGAGAAAAAGCAAGCACACTATGATGATTTTGGGAAGCACGGGGACAGCAGAACATAGGAAGGTGGGGCAGAGCATCCTAAGCCAGCTCTGCAGCTGCCAGCCCTCCAGCAGGCTCCCATCTCCCGTCAGAGTGATTATCACAAAAGATCAGTCCCTGAATCATAGGGCAAGTGTGTCTTATCCCAGAGTACAGAGGACATGCCAAGGGCTCATGAGACTCAACCATCATCCAAGTCCAGTTTTGCAGCCTAAAGCCCTGCTGCGCTGGAGTGTAACTGGGCCCGACACTATGCCCTTTAGAATGTATAAACGGATGAAGTGACTACCCCATGGTATGGTTAAGGGGAAGGCTTTTATTGCAGATATGAGGGAGAGAATGTACAGAGGCATCTGGAAGAGTCCAGAGCAGAGATAAAAAGATGTAGACTCAACATGACCAGCAGACAGATGGAGAGGAGGGTGGGGGAGGGGGAGCCTGAGAGGAAGACTGAGAGGAAGGCCAGGATTATAAGGGAAATGAGTAGCTGGTGGCAAGTGGGGGGGGGTGAGGTGGGGGGGGAGCTCATGAGCTGAAGCTTAGTGTAGGGAAGGAGGTGATCTCAGTACTTGTGATGATACTAAGGGAGCCTTGTGATGCTTGGAGACCAGCAAGTGGTTTGGGATGCTAAGAGACACCACAGATAGCTATTTGTTCCTTCTGCCAGTGACAAGAAAAATGTCTCCTTTGGTAGAAGGAAACTGTCTAACCACTAGAAATTGGGAAAATGGACTTTCCTTTGAACCTGATGGAGAAAAGGCAGCCCCAACAGTCATAAGAAGAATTCTTTGACTAGTGGCATGCCATCTCAGCTTGCAAGCCACTGTTGCAGGTGGTGATTGTGTGGGTTGGTGTGGAGATAGATGATTACACACACCAAGGACTGTGAGGGCTGCAGGCCCTGGGAGGTGAAGTCTGCCCTGGCCACATGAGGACATCCCAGGACCAGTAGGCCTTTAGGTTTTTCCTATGTTTAATTTTGGTTTGGACTTTGAGTAACTTTCATCTCTGTGCAGTGTAATCTGTATAAAGCCCTGTAGCAGGACACAGGGTTTGGATTCTTCATGGGACTCTACAGTTGGCTCCTCCTGGCAGAGCACTCTTGCAGGTACAACCTCACACCTACAGAGGGCACCCTGACTCTAAAGAAGGCCTAAAGAAGAAGCTTGTCAAGGATTTTTTTTTTTTTTAATTTTTTTTTTTTTTTTGAGCCTTTAGGCTATAAGATGAAAATAAGCACACTTTGAAGGAAGTTAATAAAACCATTACTAAATGCTCCCAGCCCAAGCCTGGGCCGGAGCCATTCTGCCTTTGCCTGCCTGTAGAACCCCACCGGCTGCGGCTCCACATGTGAGTTGTTACCAGTTTGGTTACACTGGTGACAGGACAGCCTACTTGGCCCATGATCAGGGTGTTCCTTCCGCATTGTCAAAGGCCCCTCAGGGCAGAGAAGGCCAGCTCGCTTCCTGGAACCCCACAGGAACCATAGTCAAAGGGCTTTTTGTTTTAGCCACAGAAAACCCACAGGAAACGCCAGCTTTAGAGCAGCTATGCATTCTTATTGTCCCTTCAGATCTAGCCTCCCCCCATCACCCCTCCCCCGCCCCCTCCAAGGCATCAGCCAGCAGGCAAACAAACAGATGGAACAGTGGCATTTCAGGCGGCCAGGAGGCTTTCCACCCAAGTTCTAGCAATGAAAGGAAAGGACCCTAGCTTCCTTGTGCTTCCAGGGATGGTCATGCACAAAGCTGGCCTCACATTAGGCACTCTTAGGCTACTGAGGAGGGATGTCTAGATTCCAAGTCTCCACCAGCCCCGTCACTCCCTAGCTGCATGAGGATGAACCATTCTATTCTTCCCCTCTGTCTGTGTACTGAGCGTGGCATGCTTGCTTTCTGGAATGGTTGCAGGGCTGACAGGAGACCTATATGACAACAGTCACATAGTAGAGGTGGGCTGCAGTTCGGGACTGTGCCAGCGAGGTCCCACATGATTGAGCGAGTGGTCGCAGCAGCTGGTATTCTAATTCCTCAGCCCAGAACACCCTCTTCTGAGGGGCACCTTTTGGGGTTTGACCAATGGTCCCTAGGTAGCAGTGGGGAAGGTGACATTGTTAGTTTAGCTGGCCTAGCCTTCTGGAGGGTGTGCTGCTAAGCTTGCTGTGGTCTCACCCTGGCTAGCTTCCATGACTCTCCAGGGGTCCTGAGGCTGTTTTAAGGATCAAACAGGAAAATATCTGTGATGATTAATATTGGATGGTGACTTGATAGCATCTAAAGAGAAGAGACAAGCCTCTAGGCATTTTTTTTTTTTTTTTTTTTTTTTTTTTTTTTTTTAGGTTCTGAAATTGTGGGAAGACTCACCCTACCCACAGACAGCACCATTCTATGGGCTGGGATCCCAGATTGCACAGATAGGAGAAATAGAGCAGAGCATCATTAGCATTCATCATTCATCACTGTGGATGCAGTGTGACCAACTTCAAGCTCATGTCACCACGGTTTGCCTGCTTTGATGTCCTGTGCTTGTCCTAGTCAACTTGACATAGTCTAGAGCCACCTGAGGAGGAAGTCTCAATAGAGGGATTGCCTAATCCAGATTGGTCTGTAGCATGCCTATGGAAGGATTGGCATGATTGTTAATTGATGTAGGAGGGCCCAGTCTACTCTGGGAGGCACCATTCCCTAGACAGATGGCCTGGGTTATATAAGAAAGCCGACTGATCATGAGCTTGTGAGCCAGCCATCAAGAAACCGTCTTCTGCCTTAGTTTCTGTTTCAAGTTTCTGATTGAGTTCCTCCCTGACTTCCCTCAGTGATGGACTGTGAGCTAAAATCTGAAATAAACCCCTTTTTTCCTATAGGTTGCTTTTGGTCAGGGTATTTTTTTTTTATCATAGCAACGGAAGAAAATCTAGAGCACTGGACCTTTCAGTTATATCTTACCTATGGTCTGAGTTAAACCCAACCGTCTCCTTTCCTCCCTTCCTCTCTCTTCCCTCACCTAATGATAGCTCCAGATGGTATATTAGTGGTCCCAAAGATGCTTTATGTTTGAATTCTTGACGTTTGTACATAAGGTCCTCCACATAGCTTGAAGGGGCTTGCTGTGTAGATGTGGTTAAGTTTAAGGCCATCAGTTTTCAGATGTGTCTCGAGTCACCTGGTTTATGGAAGTAATTGTGGGTGTTTATAAAGGACAGGAAAAAGCAAGAAGAAGCAAGAGTAAAGGTCCGAGATTTCAACAGGCTAAACTGTGGGTTTTGTAGATGAAGGTACCATAGCAAAGAGATTCCAGAAGCTAGTAGATTGTTCTCAGAGTCTATCAGCAGGAGAATTGTATTCTCAAACCCTGGGCCAGGATAGGCTTGCAAGTTGTTTCTTGTCAGGGTTTTGGTCACAGCAGTGGGAACAGTTGCTTCATAACTTGACCTAAGTCCACACAGAGCCAGGCCCTTTTTGGTAGACCATCAGCTACAGGCTAATCATGCCAAGCCTAGCTGCAGAAGCCCTTTCTTCTGTTGAGAGTCTGTCTGAGAATCTCTGAACCCCCCCCCCCCCCAAACAGATTCCCCAGGTGCCTGGATGCCAGGAGAAAGTCAAGTGTCATTTTTCCTTCCCCAAGGAAATTGACAGACCTCAGATTGCCAGACTCCTGGGACATCATGGGACCACTGCAAGGAGCTGCAGACCCCCTCTCCTTTGTCCGAATGCCAGTCTCTTCAGTGCAAACCAGGATTCAGCTTATGTTTTGGAATCAACATTAAACATTGTGTTTGTTCAGTCCAGGGATGCCACTGCCTATAATCCCCGAGCTTTTCATGCCCTCCTAATGCCCAGGACAATGCATCACTCTTGGGTCTCGCAGAATGCCTGCCATTTTGTGTCACGTGACTTCTGGCGCAATGAAGAAAACAAAAAGTTGCCCTTTGTCAGTCTCCCCAGGGGAAGGTTTAAAGACTGGGCTAGCAAGAAGAGACAGATGGAATGCTTGGAGAATGATGGCAAATTATAGAGCTAATCTAATTAAAGGGCATGGGATCTTTTCCCTAGCACACAAATAAAATATGACAATCAGTGTCAGTCGGGATATCTTCAGCTAGTTTTCAGCCTTGTTATTTGGTTTAACATCTTTTAGCAACCTCCAGCATGATAGGACTGAGCGAAGCAAAGAGATACAGGAAAGGGCTGCCCATGCTTTGCTCACAGGTGTGGGCCTCTGACAGTTAAATCTCCAGAGACGAAGGCCGGCAACTGCTCCAGATAGAAAGAAGAAGGTGATTCACCCCAAGAATAGCTTCCTGGATTGATATATAACACTGTGTGTGGCTGAGGAGATGACGGCTCAGTGGATAAGGCACTGGCCACACTTAATGTGCAAGTGTGAAGATCAGAGTTCATCACACCTGCAACCCACCCTGGGGTGAAGGAGACAGATGAGCCCAGGGAAATCAGGCTAGCTAGACTAGTGAACATGGGATTCAGCTGGAGATCTTGTCTCAGTAAGTAAGGGAATGTGACCCAGGAAGACACAGTCATCAACCTTCATGTGCACAATTATACACATGCATGTGTAGCTACACGTACGTATGAACGTGTATACGTGGACACATGTCACACATGCAAGTTTACCTGGACCCACATATTATCATGCACACATGTAGAAAGCTGTATGCATTTAACATACACATCCGATGATGGGGTTGTTTCTGTACCTGTGAGGTCATCACCATTGTCATACTCAACTCTTCTCTGAGTTTCCTTCTGATCCGTTGTTGTTGCTGTGTTAATTCCTTTTACATTTATTTATTGGGAGAATGCTTCTTTGTATGTGTACATGCCATGGCATGCATGTGAAGCTCAAAGGGTAACCTTCTGAAATCAATTTTCTCCTTCTGCATTTATGTGGGTTCCAGGGATTGAATTCAGATTGTCAGGCTTGCTCAGCAATTCCCTTTACCTGCTAAGCCATCTCATTGCCTCTGTTAGTACTTTTTCTTTTGGTGCACACATATCAGAAAATCTACCCTCTGAAGAAACTAAGTTTATGGTAGTGTTGTCACACGCGCGCACACACACACACACACACACACACACACACACACACACACACACACACACACACACGATAAATAGTGGTTATATTCATTAGTTTATAAACCTTACTGTGCTTTTTTAGATATGAACTCCCATCTTGCCTCTTGTGAATACTGGTTGAGATGGATCTATGAATTATTTAATAATGATTTCACTTCCAATACTCACTCCTATGTGACTATGGGTGGAATACGTTTCCTAGTGGTATAAGCAATAATTCCAGAGTCTCAGGATGTTACTGGGACACACTGGGGTTTTCTCATATTTTCCTGCCAAGGTGAAAATCTCAGCTTCATGAAAAACCTGCTTTTGCTGTTGCAGCACATTGTGTTACAAAGAGGTTTCTGGCCCCATCCTGCCAGAGGTCCAGACCCACAGACTCGCAGTCTTAGGTGCCTAGCTGCCCACCACTACACGCCCCCCCCCCATGCCAAATGACTCAGACACTTATTTTAATTTCATGCTGTTCGGCCTGTGTCTCAGGTACATTGCTAGCTTGCTCTCTCATCTTAACTCAACCCATTTCCATTAATCTGCCCTGCCATGGCTCACCTGTGTTCCTTTACATGTTGCTTCTTTGGGCATCTGGCTCAATCCCACTCCCCTCACCCCTCATCTCTCGCCACAGACTCTGCCCTCCTTCTCCTACCTATGCTCAATTCCCCACATATTTCCCCACAAAAACATTTCCTTTATTTAAAGAATGATATTTACAGCATACAGAAAGACATTCCCACATCACTATTGTGTAAATCTTTGTTACATTCTAAAGTAATGGATGTTGTCCTTTCCCACTGATGGGTGTGTGTGTGTGTGTGTGTGTGTGTGTGTGTGTGTGTGTGTGTGTGTGTGTGTGTGTCTGTGTCTGTGTGTCTGTGTGTGTGTGCACCTGCTGATACTCTCATCTGTGTGTGCTCAGGTAGAGGCAGTGACTGAGTCTGGGCATCTTCTTTTATGACTTCTATGACTTTCTACCTTACTTTTTGACACCGTGTTTTTCAGTGAACCTAACCCTTTTTATTTTATCTAGGCCTGCTGGATCTGGAGGTCCACCCACCTCTCCCTTCCCACACAATGCTACAGATATGAGCTATGGCATGGAGTTTTTACATGGGTGTAGGAGATCCGAACTCAGGTCTTTATTTTTTTCATTAAACATATTGCCCATTGAACCATCTTACTAGCTCTATACCACAAACTACTCTATGAAGTATATTTAAAATGAAGAAGCCCATTTAAACAAAGAAGTTGAAAATACTGTTAGAGGTGGCAATCAGCTGTCAGAAGTACTCTGACATGGCCTGGGGCAGCTGATGCTCAGGACATGGCTCTGCTTTGCCCTCAAGTGACAGGCCATTGATCCAGGCGCTGCCCTTTGTAAGTGATGACTGCTTCTCACCCTTTCTCATGTAATGGCCTCTGGTCTCTGAGGACAGTACTCAGGTGCCTGAGAGTCTCTTCTTCAGGTTACATCCTTCCAGTTCCTTCCCAGGTACCACATGTGAGGCCCACATCGGGCTGAGACTTCTCTCTTAGAGCAATTTCTGAGACTACTGGAGAAAGGGGAGTTGGGGATCTGGGGAGACATAGGGGTGGCCCAGAAAAACCACAGCAAGGCAGGTAGGCACCTGGGAAGTCTGGACAGGAGCAACAGGTAGAGGTCAGAGCATCATCCTTTAGATACTGCTTTCTCTTTGCAGAGGATAAATCGTATAAGAAAAATGAAGGGATGTTCTCATTGGGAGGCAGTGGGAAGGGTCAGGTTTGAAAGTTGGTCACCTATCACTGAGGTTTGTCCTCTGCACCTGGTGCTTTCTCATGACTGAAATAGTTTCATGGATTAACGGAGAAGTTGCATGTGAAAGGCTATGATCATTCAGCCACACAAAGGTAAAATATTATGTATATTTCATTAACTATTCCATGCTGTCCATGACATATGACTGTTATCTGCCCCCTGCTGTAACTTTTGTAGATGTTAGCCTGATTACTTTATTAAAACTTTCCAAAGAGGTTTGTCTTGCCTTTGACCATGACCTTGGGTCACTGTTTGGTGTTAGGATGCTCCTAGCCATGAAGAAAGTCTATGGTTGTAATGTTATATTGCTCAAAAGTAAAGAAAGTGTAATGTTCTGCCTTGCCCAAGCCACATAGATGATGTCACCCAGCAAAGACAGCCTTCTAGACAGGGATGAGCTTGATTCTTCCAAGTGTATCATCATATTAGAGATAATTTTTGATCCCCAAAGGTGTCAGGTGTCTCCCCTCATCAACAAACGAGCAGTTACTTCTGTGGCAATTGCCAGTTGGAGGGCTCTGGGACAATTTAGTTTAATTTTTTGAAACTCTGCCCAGGTGGCTTGCAACCTCTTCTGTGTAGCTCAGGCTGGCCTCAACCTTGTGGTGATCCTCCTGCCTCAGCCTCCCAAGTGCAAAAGCCATCCAGTTTCAATTCTATTTCTGACTCTGCCCTACCTGGACGTGGTGTCAGATCTATAAACTGAGGGCTCTGTCCCCAACACTGCCTCCTCAGATGCCAGTTGCTGCTCTGTTGTATCTGTATACTGACTAAGCATCTATAAATTGGGAATCCCAAATCCCCTCATTGGAGTAAAATTATTTGCATTAGTACCTCACAGAATTCTAGGAAATATCACTTACATTAATTCATTTATAACAGTGATTGAAAGTAAGAAGTGCCCAGGGTGAGATGTGTGGGGAACGTGGACTTTTCTTTGTCTTTCAGAGAGCCACCCTCTAGGAACCTCAGTATTGTCCAGCTGTCCTTTTACAGAAACCTCATTTCACAAAATGGCTGAAGTATGCACAGTGTAGAGAAATGGAGTGGGGGTGGGGAGACAGCTCACTGGGTAAAGCACTTGCTTTTGATCACAGTTCACTTCCCCAGAATCCACCTAAATTCTGGGTAGGCATGATGGTTTACCAATAATCCCCTGTAATCCCAGCATTAGGGAGGTAGAAATGGAGATCCCAGGGCAAACTGGCTACCCAGACTAGCTGAATTGACAAGCTCTAGGTTCAGTGAGAGATTCTGTCCCAATATATAAGGTGGCAAGCCATAGAAGGCCTTTATTACCAGCCTCAAGATTTTATATGCATGTGCACATGTTTGCTTACACACATGTCAAATACACACACACACACACACACACACACACACACACACACACACACACACACACACACACACAAAGTGTGGTTATGCACAAAGAGATCAATTCTCAGACTGGCTAGGACATTTTGAGGGTGTCTGCAAGCCCCTTCCTGGTTTATCTGTGTGGCTTTTCTTCTGGTTTGGGTCAGGATCCTTCTGAAATGAGAGTCTTGTGACCTATGACCAGGTAAGATAGATCAGAGAATCTTTTTATGGCTGGCTTTATGACACAGAGGCAGGGGAAGGTTATAGTGTATTTTTAGTTCTTGTGGCCCACCTTTGGAAGCAAATCACCCAGCTTTGATGACCTTCAGAGAGATGAAGGGGTAGGTGAAGCATATGTGTGTGTGTAAGAGCCACTAGGCCCCAAGTGCTCCAGCGTGCCTATAAAAGGCTGCTCTTTACTCCCCTTTCTCTGAAGCTATTTCTGGCCTGCTTCAGGAGCTCAGGAGGAGGAAGATTCTCCTGACATTTGACATTTTTTGTTGTTGTTGTTGCTGTTATAACCACTTAGGAAATAGCAAGGGCAGTGTGAGTTATGAGCCAGGAACGTGAGCCAAATGCACGTATATCAAGATGTCTATGTTGGAAGCTGCTTTGAATTTTGCCCTGTGGACCTGGAGCTTCCTGAAGTTATGTGGCTTCATTGATTCCCTCTGGAGTTAGCCTTCACCCAGGCACCTTAGAGTTGGTGTTTGTATTAGTTAGTTTTCTCCTTGCTGTGATAAATTACCTGATAAAAGTAGTTTAAAGAAGAAAGGCGTGTACCCCTGTGCTCAGTATTCTCACTCTCTCTCTCTGTGTGTGTCTCTATGTGTCTGTGTGTATTTGTGTGTATGTGTGTCTCTCTCTCTGCGTATCTCTCTGTGTGTATGTGTGTCTCTCTCTCTCTGTGTATCTCTCTGTGTGTATGTGTGTGTGTCTCTCTCTCTGTGTCTCTCTGTGTGTCTCTCTCTGTGTGTATAGTGTGTCTCTCTCTCTCTCTGTGTATCTCTCTGTGTGTATGTGTGTGTGTCTCTCTCTCTGTGTGTTGGGGGTCCGAGCTCAGGTCCTCACGCTTGTGTGGCACACACTCTTTTGGCTCAGTCATCTCCTAGCTTCTATTTGTTTCTTTTGAAACAGGGCTTCATTCTGTAGTCCAGGCTGGCCTTGAACTCATTGAAAACCTCCTGCCTCAGTTTCCCACGTGCTGAGATTGCAGTCATGAACCACCCCCAGCTGTCCCCATTTTTCTCATTTAAATGAGCATGCTTGTCGGCTCTCAGTCTCTGTGTCCCTGGTTTCTCAGAGCCTGCCAGGTGTATGTTTGTGGTTGTGAGTTCTGCTCATGGTGGACCATGATTTATTACTGTAGAACTGGAGAGTCACTTTGGTCTCTGGTGAGGAGGCCTAAGGTTTGAGATGCCTCCCCTAGGGCATGTTTCTGACAACGGATGAAGTAGAGACCAGAGAGAAGGTAAGGATGCTCCAGGGGAAGGACAGTAAGGAAATGACAGGGACCTCGGGAGAACAGCAGGCAGCTGACCCAACAAGAAGAAAGGATAGTCTGTCGCAGTCTGGGCTGTTCTGGCTTTCTTTGCAGTAGACGTGGATGACATAAGCCGTGGATGCAAACACTGTACTCCATCTTTTCCTAGCCAGCCGAGGAAGAATGAGTCCCTACATCCTTACAGCTGCCTTTAACTCTGCCATCCATCAAAGACCACTCTGTATGGCCCCGGCTCAGGATGGTTGCTTGAGGTGGTAGGCTGCCAGCTATGCTTTATTGCATCTCACTGATGCTTTTCCTAGCCTTGGGCCACTCGTAGGCTCAGCCTGGGCTGCCTGCTCTGGTTTGTTTTCACTAAATAGTTAGAGGATTACCTTGCAGAAAGGCTAGTGTAAGATGGCTCTCAGCTGTCTCTGAGACACTTCTCTGTGAGAACTCACCTCCTCTTCCAGTTCCTCAGCTTGGTGTCTACCCCCACACGACCTCATTTGGGGACGTGGACTCCTTTGAAGTGATGGGTTTTTCTCTCCCTATCTTTTTACTTCTTCGGCTTCAGTGTCTCCTAAGATGAGCCACTGTGCTCCTTTTCAACCTGAGGATCACTTTCTTTAACAGAGACGAGGGCTGAGAATTTAAGCTGGCTAATTCTCCCCACCTTCTCTATGGTCTGAACCCCATTGCCCTAGATAAAAGGCTCTTCTGTCTGTCTTTCTTGCCCTGGCCTGTCCACTGTCTGTCTGTATGTTTTAAGCACAGATTTTACTGGTCTAATATATATGAAGCAGAATCTCTTATTGGCTTTTCACCATCATGACAGTTTCTTTGCCTCATGGTCCCTGTGGTAGTTACATTTCTCTTTGGCCTGACCATGTTCACAAGAGGCAGCGTAATGTGGGGATGTTATTTTGGCTTACAGCCGCAAAGGACAATCTGTCAGGATGAAGAGAGCAGGGCTGTGGGAGCAGCTCTTGGCTGTGGCTGCAGCAGTGGAAGGTCATTTGTTCACATCTGGGCAGATCAGGAAGAGAAGAGAATGGCCATATTCAGCTCAGTTTCTCCTCTTGGCCTTTTTATTCAGCTCAGGATCCCAGCTCCTGAGCTGCCGCTGCTCCACTCAGGTCATACCACCTTCCCCAGTCAGTCCTCCATGGAAACACCCTCATGGACATCCAAGATGTGCTTCAGTAGGTATAAATCCAGCCAAATTGACTAGAGAATTAACCATCACCCTGAGTGAGGGTCCCGTGACAACAGATGTGAACTTGAGTCTGTTCCAGTAATGAAACGATTTCTGCCTCCAGCCATCTTGGCCATGCTACCCTGGAAGATGAGAATTGCCCTGGCTCAGCTCCTACCCGACAAGCTGTGCTTAGCTCAGCTTGATCTGGTCACTTTCTCCAGAAGTTTCCTTTTGTTCCACATTACTAGTTCTGTGTGGCTGTTAGATTACATCCGATGTCCTTGACCCAGAAAGACAATTTTCCAGGGAGGGGCAGTTTTATTAGGAGGATCTGCTTGAAACTGAACAGACTTGAACATGTTTTCAAATTCTTTGGACTCTGTACAGGGACCCTCTTTGTCTGTCTTTCTCTCTCTCTCCCCCCCCTCCTATCTCTTCTCTGCCTCTGCACCTCAGCTTTTCTTCATGTTTAAATGGGACAGGACAAAAAGTGAGGCACTGTGAACTGTCAAGTGCCCTGGGAAACCAGAAGGTTCCCTGATGCCCCTGCCTAACACAGACAGCGATTTCTTTTTCCTTCCTAATTTCTGCTCCCATTATGCTTTCCTTCCCCTTATCTCCTTTTCTACTTTACAATGTGATCCTTGCCTGCTTCAAACTCATGATCCTCCTGCCTCAGTTCCACATGGAACAGCTGTGATTACAGATGTGTGCTATAATACCAGGCCTCAGGTTTTTTAGTTTTGGGCAGTGAGAGACTGTGAGAGGCTGGACTACTGTATGCACTCAGCTACCATTTCAGTTAGCAACCCAGCTCTTGAGGACCATCTGAGGATCTGCAGGTATAAGAATAGGCCACACAGACTCCTTAGCAGTCCAGTGCCAGCTGTGGGAGCGAGGATTGGTTCCACACTCCTTATATTCCAGAACAGGGACTGTTGTACGCAGGACAGAGTTGATTAGGGCTAACTGTCCTTCAAGGGTCCAGCCAGTTGTGACTCTGGACAGTATCTGAGCTCTGGCAGGCTGCTCTGATCTTAATTTAAATCCAGGGCAACCATGGCTTTCATTCCATTAAGTTTCTAGGAGAATCAAGCAACATGTGTTAAGAATGTAAACTTTGTCTGGTGCTTAATAGGTACGTACCTGGATTTCTATATGGGTTGTATCGATCAGGCTTTGGATGTTTCCAGACTATTTTTGTGTTCTGAGTCCCCACCCTCATAATATCTATATGTGCATCAGACACTCTTATAAGTTGGGACTGTGATAGTAGGGACTGAGTATTTCAGGCAGTAATTGGCTTATGTCGATGATACTATTTGCTCCAGAAGACATTGGGCTGTCATAGGCAGGCACACCAGTAAAACTTTTCATTTCCAAGCACTTGACAGTTTGCAGTGTGTCTCTCCTTGTCCTGTCCCAGCTAAACATGAAGAAAATCTGGGGCACATGGGAACTACTGATATTCTGCATGCCTGGTTGTCAGGCTGTGTGCAGCCTGTAACTGTGGCCTCAGATCTCTGTGGTGCATTGGAGACTGTTGGTCCACAGAGGATCCATCCCTGTGCTGAGCTTTGTGAGGAAGGGGCAATTGCAGGAACGCAGCCTCTGCTGAGGAGCACAGTTCAGCAAACCTGTGCAGGCACTGATAGAGCTCCACAAGACAGATCTGCAAGAACCAACCCCAAGGTTAGCCTTCCCCATGGGTCTCAGAAAGGTGTAGCATCCTTGAGTCCTTCTGTGTTCACCGGGTCCCTGGTCCCATCCAAACATCCCTTCCTCTGTCACCAAGGAATCTTTTGGATGCTGGAAAAGTTTAATCCTTTCTGGTTTTCTCCCAAGATAAGCTGGGTAATTGAAAATGTGCCCACGAGTATAATCTCCAAATTGGTGGATTTAAAACAAAGCTGATTAGAGGCTTCCAACTGTAAGAGTAGGAACAGAAAAATCTTTCTTTAAAAGATTGCTGTTTAAAAGATACTGTTGATAGCGAAGAGCCGAGAACCTTGGTGGGCTGCGTGCAAAGAATGTGATTGGGGCTGGGGGGACAGTGCAGTTGGTAAAGAGTAAGCACGAGGATTTGAATTGTTTCCATGAAATCCGTGTATAAAAAGGTGTGCAAGGTTGTGTGCACTTGTAATTCCAGTGCTGGAGAGAGAGGTAGAGATAGGAACATCCCTGGGGCTCACTGGAGAGCAAGCCTAGCCTACTTGTCAAGCTCCAAGCCAATGGCAGATGTTTAAAATAAAAAGATGGCCAGCACCCAAAAAACAGCAGCCAGGGCTGTCTTGACTTCCATATTCACATGTATGTATATTTACATGGGAATCTGAACACACATGACACAGAGTGGGAGAGCTGACTGGGTCTCAGGTTGCTTCCATTGTCCCATTCCCAGCAGCTGCCTCTGTTCTCTCACAGCATGGAGTTGGAACATACATGTCTTTCCTTTAGAACACCTTCTCTGCCTCACCAGGGATCCACCTGGGATCAGAGGTGCATAGCTAGGTCTCAGAAAGACAGACTGGAGAAAGATTTCAAGTAAGAAAACCACCACTGTCTGAAGATGGAAGGCTCACAGAGTGAGCCAAGCTGTACATAGGGAGTCTAAAGAGAGTGAATTTGTGGTTTATGCCTTGAGAACCAACCAGAGGAGGATGATGAGAACCAGCACAGCAGCCAGAGAGCTGTCTGCACCATGGAGGTGCACGTGCCTCACCATTGTATTTGAAGTTAGGTTTCATAAAGAAGGCAGTGTGGACCAGCAGATCTCTAGGGGAAGATGACCCCATGATCCCCACATCTTTCTAGTTATCTCCAAAGAAAGTTAGTAGAATTAACTTTCTCCAGATGAGTAAATCAAGGTTGGGAGAAGAGGTACTTCTGTGAGGGCCAAGGTTGGTATAAAGCCAGTTTGACTTTAGAACTCTGGCTGACCTTGTCTGTTTTCTAGAAGTCTAGGGTGCTCAATGTTTTGTCCTCCTGGAAACCTGATGGTTGGGACCATTTCTCATAAGTGACCTGGACTCTACCAGAGCAAGACAGGGTGAGCCCATTGGATGCAGCCTCTCTTTCTGGCACACTGACCCTTGCCCTAAGGCTTACTCCCTTTCTGGCAAGCATAGCCTTGCACTGCTCAGACACTTGTCCTTTTGATTTTTAACCTGCAAGGTTACCTGGGATCATCCAGGTATGCATCTGGATGTGATATCTGCACACAAGCCACCAACATATTCTGAATCCCAGCCCTCGGGGAGCAGCCAGCAGCTCTGGCTCTCAGCCCACTTTGGCAGATGGCCCTGATCTGAGAGTTTATGTAATATCTGTCTGATGGCAGTGACTGTAAGAGACACTGGCATCTCATTTAAATAATTTAACCATCATAAACCACGCTGCTTTGGGTACCAAAGCTTGCAGAAAGAGCTGGGTGGAGATGTTTGCATTTTGTACAATGTGGAAACAGACAGTTGTATCCAAGGCCCTCTTCAGATGTTTAGACACCAAGGCATCCTCACACACCCACTCTAAGAGTAGAATTTACTGCTTTTCTCAAAATCCCATCTTGCAGAAGCATCATAAAGACAAGAGGTACCAAGATTAGCAACCAATGTACATGGCTTAAATGTAAATGAATTCTTGAAGAATTTACTCTAAAACGTCTTGAATACTCCTAGTGCCTCTTTCCTTAGGTGTTCATTCATTGAAGCAGACTCTTCATTTTTAAGTAGCAAGCAGATTAACTGAAGTCCAGCCCCCAGCCTTAGTATTGTCATTTCCAAAAGCTGATGGTGCTCAAATCAGACAGAACCGAGATATTCTGTCTAGTGAGCATGTTTCATCAACATGTATAAGAAGTTACACATTGACTGGTAGCTACTTGGGACTTTGAGGCAGGAGGATTATAAGTTCAAGGTTTGTCTGGGCCACAGAGCAAGTTCGGCTTGAGAAATTTATGAGACCTTGTCTCAAAATTTACAAAAGGTGAAAAGAATCTATGTATATAGGCCAGTGGTAGAGTGTTTGCCTTAGCACATGTGAAGCCCCGGGTTCTATGCTCAGTTATGCAAAAGCAATACCATAACAAAAGCATTAACAAAATGTAGATGTCAAAGCACACATGGAATTTCAGTATCAGTGAGATTGGAGAAGGTATAATTTTATTGTTACATTTATTTGTGTGCTCGCCTACACATGCCAAGACGAGCCTATCAGAGTCAGTCCTCTCCATGTGTGTCCCAGAGATTGAACACAGGTTGTCAGACTTGGCAGCATGTGCTCATTGAGACTTCTTGGAGGCCCAACACTAGAGAAGCTTTTCAGAAGAATCAAGGGGCTGCATGCTTACTGCTCTGCTTGACCTTGTGAACCTAGGAGGGCCTAAAAACGAGTCAGAATAAAGTCTCATGCAATAGCCAACTTTATTCGGATCATCAGGCAAAGCTCTGAGGGTTTAGAAGCATCACCTGTGTGAAGTGTACAATCACAAGGACAAGCTGCATATTACAAAAAAACACACACATATATATGTTTTTGGAAAATATATATGTATTTCCCATTGAGTCCTATGAACAGCAGCAGCTGAAGTAAACTCTGCTGCACCTAGGAGGAACGTGAAACACGTTCTAAGAACAGTTCTGTGCTTTGAGGAAACAGGTCACATGACTTGTTTTCTTGGACTTTTCTTACAAGCACTCAGAGTTCCTCTCCCACAATGCCATTTTTGGACTGTGTTCCCATAGTTGTAAAAGACAAATAATTATATTCCATCTCCTCTCAGATGGCAGCCACAGCTCCCACGCTAGGCAAGCTGCTACAACCCAGGACTGTACAGATGTCACCTCAGCTGGCACCATGCAGTGCTGATCCCTCCCACTGCCCTCATGTGCCTCACCAGAGTCCAGAGCTGGCATGGGGAGAAAAGCATCACCTCCCACCCCAGACACACACTCTCTTCTGGCAGGACTGTATGATGCTATGTCACGTCCTCTTTTGGGCTGGCAAAAAGCCTTTAATGTGGGCTTATATTCTAAGTATTATGAAAATGAAATACAAAGTAGGGGCTTGCTTGAAGGGCGCTCCAGTCTCCAGGGAAGAATTTCCATGTACCACGTAGATAATTTGGAATCATTTTGTTAATAAACACATCTCCAAGTTGGCATGCAAAGTGGGGCATTTAGAGAGCCCTGGAAATGAGCTCCTACTGGAAATGTGGCATTAAAAGGGGACTAAGAACTTTGCAGATGACACATGTAAAGCCTCCGCTGTTATGTTGGATTCAGGAACGTGCTCCTCTTTGCTGAACAAACATATGGCCAGAAACCCAAGTTGCTGAGTTGTTTTGAGATAAGAGCACCAGAGAGGGCTCCTTCTGGTTCATCCATATTTCATTAGGGCAGCAGTTAAAGATTCATTAGAGACACCCATCTGTAGCCCGCAGCATTCTTGAGGGGGTTCAGATGGAGGCCGGATTTTCTGAGTAGCACTTTACATGCACAGAAAAAGACAACCATTTATGAGAATTAATAGCTTAGCAGAGAGAGGCTGCCTGGTAAATACTGGAGCATACCTGTGCCGAAGCAAGATACAACATTCACTCCAAAAGGAATTTAAGAGTTTATTCTGAACTCAATGTGCATGACCATGGTCAGGGAACATGGATTTGAGTATCCCTGCAGGATGGGTTCTGCTGTGGAAGAAGTTACATGAGTTTTTGTAATCAATCAATGACCCAACATACAAAAAATTATACTTCAAGGTATTGATGATTATCTGCAGGTGGGGACTGCAGATAGGCTGGTTACAGAGAAGCGGGGAACTCCCTGCTATGGGTCTTAAATGCTGTTTGATGATGTCTTAGCTAATAATCTAAGTTAATACGTTCAAAAAGATTTTATCTGAGAGGGTATTAGATCAAACACTGAGTGGGTAGTGAGTTAAGGGGACTAATGATAGCTTGGGGGTAATTTTGGCTATGGATCTGTAACATTCCAACTCTTCACAATCATGAGGCTCTAGTCAGTCAGCCTTGAAGAATCTTCAACATGGGTGTGGTTCCTTTAAGGGAATGTGATCTGCCACTTGAGCCCAATGCTACAAGTCTGAAGAGGAGAGGAAGCCAGACTCAGAAAGGTAGAGCAGAATTGGGAAGCTCTTGGTTAGGACTGGGGAGATGGGCAGGGGCCAAGGGTCTGTAAGATCACATCATGGGGCACTCTAGGGACTATCCTGTAGGAGCAACGATGTTCTGAAAAGACGCTTGTGCCCCTCTCGTTGGCAACCAGAGTACTGGGATAATGGTTCTCAAGCTATTGGAATTTCTCTGGAGGAGTCTCATGTTGGGAAAACAGGTGTCCGGATGGACTTCCAACTCTAAAGCAGGCTTGGTCTTTGGCTGATGAACTAATAAATCTGTACTGACAGAAAGTAGAATTGTGTTCACTGGGTTCTGGAAGACGGGTAGGAGGGTGTCAATCTTTGATGGGGTCCGTGTTTCAGTCCTGGAGGATGTTTAAAAAGTCCTGCAGATGGATGGTAGTAATGGTCGGGCAACAGTGTGTGAATATACCCAATGCCCCTGACCTCAGCACTTACACATGGTAAGAATGTCCAATTGTGTTGTGTATATGTTAGCATAATAAAAAAGCACTGAAAATATCCTGGAGAAATTGAAGCCTTGGAGATGAGTAGGGAAGGCAAATTCCAAGTTCATGTTTTCCAAAATGTCCTGTTAGGAGTTAGTGAATAACAATTAGCTAGATTTTACTCTTACAAATTTTGGTGGACATTCCTGGGAACAGAGAAGAATGTGACAGTATCACTTTTATCTCAGTTCTAGAAATTTTCTTTGGTGACTCTATTAGTCAGGGTTCTCTAGAGAAAAGAGGCAAGAGAGTGATTCTCTCTATGTGTAAACATGGGATTTATTAGTCTGGCTTAAAGGCTGGAGTCTGATTAGTTCAACATTGGCTGTCTCCTAATGGGAAGTCTAAGAATTCGGACATTTTCAGGTCTCAGATGGCCTTTGGTTTATGTTGAAATCCCAAAGAAAGATGCTCTAATTCTATGAAGGAATGAATTTGGCAGTGAGAGTCAGGACAGGCAGGTAAAGAGCCACCAGAAGGTGTGGCCTAGGTTAAAGGCAAGTCTAGAAAAATCCCTCACAGTTGCACCCACAGGTTTGGGTTTTGGTTAATTCTAGGTACCATCGAGCTGATAACCAAGAATAGTCATCACGGTCCCCACCGTGGTGCTCACATGAAGATGTGCGTGATTTCTTGTTTGCAGGCAATATCAGAAAAGCTTGCTATTTTACTATTGTGCTTCTGTGCTATGATATTAGATAGTTAACTTTATGATTTTCTAAATTATGTGTATATGTGGTGTGTGGGTAAGGTTATGTGCAAATGAGTCCCAGAGTCCAGAAAATCCTTTAGGATTAGAGTTACAGACAATTGTGAGCTATTGTGTGGGTGCTGGGAATTGAACTCGGGTCCTCTGGAAGAGCATACAGTGTTCTTAACCACTGAGTTTTCTGTTCAGACCTGCAGTGTGCCTTCCTAACTACTAAGCCATCTCTCTAGTGGTTCCATGCTGCAGTTTTGATAGCAAGGTAGTAAAGGTTAAGCTTTTTGACATGGCTTCAATATTCCTTATCACTTTGAGGGTCACACTGCATAACTCATCATGGATTGAATGCGCAACCCTTTCCCCAGACGCACGGTGGGCTTCATCAGGTGGAGAGTCAACGCACAATCTTCACTTCCCACCAAGCTCAGCATCGCACTCTGCTCTGGTCCTGTGGGGTTTGCATTGAGAAATCACAGACATTGCACTCAGCCCAGGATAATGGGCATAAGCTGAAGTTCACCTTCTCAGGGCAATTGAGGAAGAAATAATTAACCAAATCTAATTCTATTGTTATTGGTTTTAAATTTTGTAGTCAGGTAAAGGGTTTTCTGGGTGACCACAAACTGAGAATGGGTAGAGAAGAGATGGCCAGCTGTGTTTAACACTGAAAGCAGAGCTCCTGGGCGTTGGCCAGCTTCGGGCCAGGGAACACAACTAAATCCATTTCTTGTCACCAGTGTGGCCAGTTTAAAGCATCTGGTGTTGGCCACCTTTAGTCACACAGCCACAGCCTCCAGTTGCTCTCTGGTTAATTTTAACCGAGCAGTGACCAGCAGCGTGAGGCTTTCTTGTTGAAGTATTCGTTCTTGAATTTTAAGCTGCCTCCTTAAGAACCTGCCCCTCCCTCAGTTGCCCAACTCTCCCTTCCAACATTGGACCGTTCAGATTTGATATCTAGAGTGGTTTTAAGATCTTGCCTTCAATCTTAGAGCACGAGGCTGGTGGGGAGATGGGTTTCTTTATCAGCTGGTTTGTGCTGAAAGAGGAGGTAAGGTTCTGTACTTTGCTCCCAAGAATCTGTCTCTTATGGAGGAGGAGGCCGCAAAAGACTAAAGAGGCTGCTTCGGGTCCCTCTCCTGGTTCAGCCGTTCCTAGGTCAGATGGTCAGAATGAAGTCATCCCTGGCTTTTCCACAGCAGGGTGGTCACATCTGTTTCCTGGCTGCCCTACGGGACCCTCACTTTGGGCCTCACCCCGGCGGTGCCTCACTTTCCTTCCTGTCTGGCTGAACCTCTTTCCGGAGCTGAGTGTGCTCAGTAAGGAGGAAGTGTGGTCTTCTCCAGTTGAGCCATAACGCAGCCCTTCCTCAGCTGCAGGCCAGAGCAAACCCATGAGGTCATGTTTCAGGAAGGATACATGAGTGAGAAGTGATTTGTGGTCCCAGGGGACCTCAAAGACTCTGAGAAAAAAAATGAAACAAAAAAACAAGGAAAAAAAAAGAAAAAAATGGTGTGTGTGTGTGTGTGTGTGTGTGTGTGTGTGTGTGTGTGTGTGTGTGTGTGTGAGGAGGGTTGTGCATATTGGTTGTTGAAGGCTAGAAATCTTCCTAACAACCTGATCTGGATCCTCATAGGTTTCTTTTCTTTTAGCTCATCTCAGAAGTTCCTTTCAGGTCTGGATGTCAGAATGTTTATACAATCCTCTACCTTCTAGTACCTGAGTATTAGAATGGACATCTAAGGTCACCTTTACAGGGGATGGGACATATGAGCCTGCAGTTATCTGCAGAAGTGGGGGGTCTGCCATATGTCCCATAGTGTTTGATAAATATTCTGTATGTTGTCTGTGTGTGTGTGTGGGGGGGGGAGTTGCTAAAAGAGCTAGAACCCAGGGCCTCTTGCATGATGGGTAGATATACCATAAAGCCATGTCCCTAGACAGGTAGGCGCTTTCCTTTGTCTAGTCCTCACCTGTGGGTAGTAGGCCTGTGGCTCTCTCTGACATGGCCCTGGCTGGAGCAGCTGAGGCTGATGGCCTCAGGATCCAGGAGGGTGACACAGTGAAGAATGCACAGGCATTTGGAAAGAACTCCTTTGGAGGCAAGTTATTCTGTACTTAGCACCATCTTTTGAACACGAGAGCAATTTAGGTGATGGTATTTGGGTTATAAAATAATTAGAAATCTTTTAATCCAAAGACAGTATACTTTCACTTATTTATTGTTCAGGATGTGAAGTGTCCCCAGTCACTGCACCCAGAACTCAATGTTCTCTAGAACTTGGATTCCTGGTTCTTTAGCAAATCTCTTGACAGTTTTACAGGGGGTGGGAGGGACGGCTGTGGGTCCTCCAAGCTGGTGGGGCTCTGATGCTGTGTCAAGCACCATCCTGGGAGGTGACACAGAGAAAGACAGCTAGGATGCCTAAATGACTAGCCCTACATCAGCCACCTCAGGATTGTAAATGCTCACACACGTTATAATGTAACAAGGACCAGAAATCTCTCTTTTGAAAGTCTGTCATTGAAATTATCATCCCAGTTTGGATACTCAGAGAAAGGAGAAAGGATGAGATTGGAGGAATTCAGTAGCTGAGCCAGGCTTTGGGAGGTCAAACCTGGGACCTCAGGAGTTATCACACACTTCTGATTATTTTTACATGTGTGTGTATAGCAAGATATTTCCTGGACCTGGAACTTGCCAACTAGATGAGGCTGCCTGGATAGTGAACTCTAGGTGTCCTCTTGAGCTGGGATGCAGGTGTACACCACCATACTCAGCTTTGTGAGCATATGGTGTGGTATATGTGAGTATGGTATATCTCCTTGTTAATGGGAATACATTTATGTGTGCCAATGCCCAAGTGCATGTGGAAATAGAAAGCCAACATTGAGTATCTTTCCTTATTTATTTACATTATGTGTGGTGGGATTCAGGTGTCAGCTGATAAGGCCTGAAGATTTATCCAGGGTCCCGGGCTTCTGAAGGGGGAGTGGCCCATTCAAAAGGGGCTGCTGGGATCTTGGAGTCCCATTTTTTTTCTTTTTTCTTTTTTTGGTTTGTTTTTTTTTTTTTGTTCCCTGACTGGGAATCGAACCCGGGCTGTGGCAGTGAGAGCGCTGAGTCCTAACCACCAGACCAGCCTTGGCAGTGAGAAAGCTGAATCCTAACCACTAGACCGCGCCAGCTGCCCCCCCTCCCCCGTTTTTGATTCCTGACTGCTGGAGAGACTGGTTTGGCATCCAACGTCCATTGGGTGGATAATCCAGTCTATCAGGTGTCTATATAAGCTGTTACCTGTATCGTGAGTGTCGGCTTATATTTTAATAAATATTAATCTTGAATTGGTGTATTTTAAGAGAACTTCCGCCTTCATCTGGATGGCCCAACGTGATGGCACCGGCCTGTGCCCACGGGCATGGGGGGTCCATTTGTGTTTTGAACACTGTTAGAAAGTAGAGGACAGGCAGAGTGTTCAGCTTTGGGAAACTACACTCTGGTGCATGAGCTGAAAGCTCCCTCCCTCACTGGCCTGTCGCTCCTTCATACTGGGCTTCACTGCTCACTCTCCAGCCAACCGGTAGAGCAACAAGTGGTCCCCTGCCCGCACCAGCTGAGCCCTATCAGTGGCAGCTGCCCAGCTGATTCTGCTGGGCCCGGTCCCCAACACACCGACCTAGCACGCGGCACTGAGCCCAGGGTCACAGAAGCTCCTAGTCGCTGCTTCGGGCGAGTTTAAAGCTCGGTTGACACCCCCAACCCCGCTGGCGCAAGCGCCGTTGCCATCCCTCCTCCCCACCAACCCTTTTGAATGGTTGAATGCGCTCACCACCTTGACCCCCCCAAAACAGGACCCCCCCAAAAGGGGACCCCAAGATCCCAGTAGCCCCTTTTGAATGGGGTTGGCCACTCCCCCATCAGAAGCCCGGGACCCTGGATAAGCGGCTTCGACCTTATCGGCTGACACCTGAATCCCACCACGTCTATGTGTATGAGTGTATTTTCTGTTTGTATCTATATGCACCACAGCAGTGCTTGGTGTTATGGGAAGTCAGATATGGTCATTGGATCCCTGGAACTGAAGTTACAAATGGTTGTGAGCTGCCATGTGGGTGCTGGGAACTGAATCTAGGTCCCCTGCAAGAGCAACATGTGTTCTTGTGGAGTAGAGGCCCATCAGCATCCTGAAGATGGTGGCCTTAGAGAACCTGCCCATGGCATTTTTGTTGGCATAAACAAGCCTGCTCTTCTAGTCCATTTCTTTGAAGTTGGCACTAGCAAGGTTACTTGGTACCTAGTTATTGCATGAATTTTAGCTAGTATTTAATGAAAACCCAGAGCCAGATATTGGGGAAAAGCTAGAATATCAGAGAGAGGAAACAGACCACAGTCAATTTTCACTCAGCCAACTTCTCAGGCCAAACAGGGTAAATGCTGTCTTCAAGAGCCTTCAGCCTGACTGGTTGCTCCTACAGAATGCCTGAATGTCTGTCTCCTTCTGCTTTAAATATCTTCTCCACCAAGCTGTTTCACTTCCTGGTCCAACTTGTCATAATCCTAGAGTTAGGATTAAAGGTGAGAGCTACTACTGTTTGGTTGTTGAGATCATAGAAATACAGAAAGATCTCTGTCTCCTGAGTGATGGGATTAAAGGTGTGGGTCACCACTCTCTGACCTTCACGGTGTGACTGTGGGTGATTCTGTTCTCTGATATTCCAGGCTGATTTTATTAAATATAAACTATATCACCTAGTTGCAACCTTATCCATTGAGCCAGCTTTCCAGACTTTCTGTCTTCAATTTTTGAGGCAGAGTCTGTCGCTGGACCTGTAGCTCATCAATTTGGCTACACTGGCTGGTCAATGAACTTCAGGAATCCTCCTGTCTCTGCCTCCTCAGCACTGGGATTGCAAGCATGCGCCATCACATCTGGAATTTTTTACCTGGGTTCTGAGGATTGAACTCAGGATCTCATGCTTACAAAGCAAATACTTTACCGGCTGAGCCATTTCCCCAGTCCTGTACCTAACATCTTTATCACACTTATCTGTTTCAGGCCCTTCTCTAAACTGCTTATACTGATGATTATGAGAGCCTTTTACAAAGGGTCCTTCTCTACCCCCTGCCTTTACCGAGGAAGAAACTGAGGCACAGAGAAGTTGAATACCTTGTAGAAGGTTACACAGTCAGCAGGTGGTATAGTCAGGTTTGGACCAGACAGTGAGGTGGCAACATTTGTTACTGTTCCTATTTCTTCAGGATAACTAGGTGAGGATTCAGCTCTAGTAGTCTACTATGTGAGGTGTAGGATGGGCAGCCTTTGAACCACAGCCAGCCACCAAAGTCTTAGGAATGCATTCATTGGCAGTGTCGGGACATGGATAGTTGGATAATGAAAATCCAAGTGTTGTTCAGTAGTGACTGGAATGAAGGATGGAGTCACGTGCTGATATTTTGGTGTCGGGTGGCTTGCTTTCCAAACCCTCTCCTGAATGAACATGCTGGTTTATCATTGATGTTGGACATTGCGGTGGAGCTACCAAGACCTATACTCCCAGGACCTGTACTGACATGCTATTAGATGTGCAGCCAACCAAGGGCTGCAATGTTGGGCTGAGCTGGACATTGGCAGAGGAGCTCCAATGTTATTTCTTTTCATTTTTAAGACAGGATGCCATATAACTCAGACTACATTTGAACTCCCTATGTTGGTGAAGATGACCTTGATCTCCTGGCCTTTCTGCCTTCATATCCCAAGTACGGGTATTATGGGTATGTCCAGCCATGTCTGGCTTGGAATCATAAGAGTTTTCGTGCTGTATCTTTGACAGGTGTACTCCTAGACGACCTGTATGTGCCCACCACAAACAGTTCCTACTAAGTCAATAACATGTATTGTTTTCTCTTCTCAGACAATGGGCATGGCTCACTGCCTGCAGCAGCCCCTCAGAGGCGGCGACTGACACGGAGACCAGGCTATATGAGAAGCACAGCCGGTCCTGGGATCGGGTTCCTCTCTCCATCAGTGGGCATGCCATGTCAGAGCTCAGCAGGGCTGACAGGCCAGGAGTCCCGCTGCTCACAGTCCAAGGCTAGACAGTGTGGCCTCAATCCCAGCAGCCACAGTCAGGTGATGGGCAGCCCTTTGCTCAAGAACTCGCTTGCCCCTGCTGCGGTCTCTGTGGGACACTTGCACCCAGTCCAGAGCTCTATGAGGGAAAAACCAGTGTATTTTGGGGTTCATTCCAGAAATGGCAATAAGCTACCTGAGAGGCTGACCAGGCCATGCAGGCCTGGGGACAGTGGATGCTGGCAAGACTTTTTATCTTCCGACAGCTCTAAGCCTCTGGCCCCTAGCCTGAATGTAGCCTGGAGTGAGGGATCAAGAAGCCTGAAGACTGTGGAAGTTCTTGCATCTCCAGAGTTGAATGGCCCTTCTGACATCCCAGCTCTTCCCGGCTCCCAAGACACCTTTACGTCCAGCTTCAGCTTCATCCAACTCTCCCTTGGTGCTGCCGGAGAACGTGGAGAAGCAGAAGGCTGCCTACCATCCAGAGAGGCTGAATCTCATCATCAGAGCCCCCAAGAGATGGCAACTGAAGCATCCATCTCAGACAGGCCCCATGAGGACCCTCTACATCTCTGGACCTTCGGTCTTCAAGCTACCCCAGGCTTAGTGGACTTGGATCAGGTGACAGGGAGCAACAGCAAGCCAGAGTGTGACATGGTCTCTTCCTTGGATACTGGCTTCTCTTCCCAGGATCAGTCTTCAGCTGGTGGGTGGGGCGACCCCGGCAGCGACTGGGCAGATACCCGCGGATGGGATGCTTTGCTCAGCAAATGGGAGCCTGTGCTACAGGACTATCTACTGAGCAACCGCAGGCAACTGGAGGTGCGTGTCCTTCAGGAGACTGGTACTCCAGCTCTGTGCTGGGTGGAGGCAGGGAGGGCAGCTGACGGAGTGCTATACCTGGAACCTGCAATGATTCCTGGGATGGTTGACTGAAAAGATGTCTCCTCTGCATCTCGGACATGGGTGCTCTTCTCTCTGCCTTCCGTCTAGGCTTAGGCACTGGCACATGCTAGCTGATGGGGCCCACGCTTCTTCACAACCTTTGACCTGCAATGTGGTTTGTTCAGCCCAGCTCTGCTTTGAAATAGGACACTGGGGACTGGCAAGATGGCTTGGTGGGTGAAGGCACTTGCTGCCAAGCCTGACCTGAGTTTGATTCCCGGGACCCACATGGTGGAAGGGGAGAACTGACCCCTGGAAGTTGTCATCTCCCCTGGCCATGCAGTAAATAAATGTGATAAAATAAGACACTGGGAGGTAAGGGAGGCAGTCAGCTGAAGTTTGGGAAGAGTGAGAGTAGGCCCCAGCTTCCCCTGCTTTGCTTCACTTCTCTGTGGGCAGTGTGGGTCCTCTTACAGACTGTTTTGTTTTGGCGTGAACGTGTGTGTGTGTGTGTGTATGTGTGTGTGTGTGTGTGTGTGTGTGTGTGTGTGTGTGTGTGTGTGTGTGTGTTTAGGCTGGAGGACAACATTGGGTGTCATCTTAACTTTCTGCCACTGTGCTGGAGTGCACCATTTAAGCCAGTGAGTCTGATGGATTCTCCCGTCTCCTCCTCCCCAGAGCTGGAATTACTAAGAATGGGTTCACTATGCTTGTGTGAGTTCTGATCATTAAAATCAGGTCTTTACACTTGCAAGGCAAGAACTTTCCCGATATATCCATCTCCCCAGCACCCAGCTTCACTGTTTAGAAGCAAGTACTGGCCACGGCCCCTTAAGAAGTTGTTCTGGGAAGAAAGGTGTGGCTGGTGGTGACTCTCAACCTCTTCACCCTCCCTTGTGCCTCCTATTTTATGCTTCCTGTGCTGGGAATATAATTAAGGCTTAGACGCATACCACCAGGCTACAAAGTCCAGCCCAAGACAGCACCTTCCCCGTGATGGACCCTTGAAACAGTGCTGTAGCCGTTCCTGGGCTGGCCGGCCTGGAGACAGCTGTGGTCTATGCCTGGCTCCTCTTGGATGCTCTTTTAGTTCCCATGGATACCTTCACAACTATGCTCTGAGGGTTAGAGTTTGGCCTGAAGTCTGTGTTGCTTCCCTCCACATAGGTCTCCATGCTGATAATGGCATGGCCTTGCACTATTTGTAATACTCTAATCTTTCTGGGGATTTCATGCTTAAATTATGCTTTTTGTTCAAGTAACTTATTTTTTTAAAAGAAACATGCATTTGGCATTGGAAAACTATATTTATCTGTTTTTAAAAAATAGTTTAAGTAGAAGTTTGCTTTTAAAATTGTTTCCCCTTTTAAAAATGATATTGTTTTTCAGGATTTTAACTTTTTATTACATTTTCTGTTTATGTGCATGTGTGTGTCATGGTTCTTTTGTAGAGCTCAGAGACACTTGTGGAAGTCAGGTATCTCTACTTTGTGGGCCTTGGGGATCAAACCCAGGTCCTCAGGCTTGGCAGCAGGGGCCTCCACCCTTGAGCCATCTTGGCAGCCTACTTTTGAAATAGATTTTAGGTGCTCCTAGATTTCACAAAATGAACTTACTGGAATTTATTTATAATTTATCTCTTATATGTAATTTCTTACATTAATTTATTTCTCATATTTACCCTTCAAACCAACACAGGTCACTTGCTTAAGTTTAAAGCTTCAGAAACATCAAGAAAAAGCAATTGAGGATGGTGATTATGATAAGGGTGAGTCCAAATCTGTTTATCTGTTTATAGACGACAGTTTATAATCTGTTTATAGACAGTTTCATTTTTCTCCCTTTTCCCCTTCTTAGATCCTGCCTTCTTCACCCTGGGAGCTATGTGGTTGGCTCCTTTGAGAGTCTCTCTATCTCTGGGACAGCAGGCTAGCCTGCTACTCTGTTGGTCTATGGATTTCAAAGCACTTTGGGACATCCACCACTCTGGTTAAACTGGCTAGGAATGGGTTCTGTAGGAAGCATGCTAACTTATCACTTGCCGGTGTATGCCTCATGGACCCATCAGCTCTACCACAAATGGGGGCAGCAGGGGAGGAAAGAGTTGCTGATTCTGTCTCTGAGATGTGGGTGATGGCATTATCATGGTGCTTTCTGGCTTCATGCTCTCTAAGATGAAATGTAAAAATGAGTTGCATTCAACAGATGTCAGGCAGTGACAAAGAAACCCCTAGTGGTCAAAAATATCTAAGAGAAGAAGGGTAAGTTATAAAATGAAGTTAAGAGAGAGAGAGATAGTGGAGCTGGTCAGAGGCCAATGAGGAGCCAAACAGAAGTTGGGTCAGAAAGAAGGGATTCTAACTGACCAAAGATAGAGAAGCGGAGCTTCCAGGGGTGGCTGATTTAGAAGGAAACTTAAGAACTCTACTGGATATGGGGAAGGAAGAGGGCTCAGAATAACTTAAAGATTCTCTAGACATTCACGGGGCTGCAGATACTCTAACTGATGGCCTGGTTTAGGATCCAGTATTGACCAAGAAGTATAATGCAGAGCCGAGGACTCTCTAGAAGCTGTTAGCTCATTGCATAGGCTACTGCCACTTAGCCTGTGTTCTGTTACTCCATTAACTGTGCCTTGAGCTGTTGGAATTGGGACCATGTTGGAATTTGTGAGTGACATTTGAAAGGAACTTAACAGTTCCTCCTACGAACAGAGGTGCACGGTGCCCTCACCATGTGTGCCACTGAGCTGCTCCTTCAGGACTGGGAGTATTTGGGGATGAAGGTGGGATTCTTCAGGCTCCCTCGTACCTCCACCTGCAAGCCACCAGATGCCACATGATGCTTGGTGAAGGATGAGTGTCAGAGGAAGCAGGTCTGGGGCAGAAGGACTCTCCATGATAGCTCCTGGGGTCCATGCTGCACCATGGGTAGAAAAAAAGCCAACTGTTTCTGGGTCCTGGATCTCTGCTGATTTGTCTATAAAAGACAGCCCCGGTTTTGTTGTGTCTCATTATTGCAACATTTCATGGTCAAGGGCTTACTTTGTCTCTCCTCGAGGACATAGCTCTCACGGTATCTCATCACATGAATGGAGACCATGTCCACCCCCAAGACATAGACCTTTCTGGACTTGTTTCTCCCACCGGTCTTTTTCTAGCCAATACCTCACTCACTTCCTTCTCCTTCTTTCGAGATTCCTGTCACACTTTGGGAAGGAGATTATGATGCTCTTGTCAGAGAAGTCAGAAAGAAAGGGTACCCTCCTTCAGGGTCCTTCTTGGCATTTTCCTTGTGTGCCAGTGGCTGCTCATTCGGAGCTTCTGAGGTGGACCTAGCACTGTACATTTTCTCTAGCTTCTAGAAGGCTTGGGGACTGAGGTTGGAGGAATTGTGGCTGCAGGGGTCCTTCTATGGAGGGGCAGGCCCCAGGGCGGTGGCTGAGAGTCTTGAGGGAGCAACTCTCTGGGACCTTGGGGTGTATAGAGAGGTCAGGTTTATTGATTCACAGTAAGTCACACACCACCCTCATTCTGACCAAGCTTCAGGCCCGCACATCTGGCTTATATTTTGAGAGCTTATATGTTAAAAGTGTCCCTGTGAAGTGTGTATCTGGTCACTGGACATTTGGTAAACGCTTCAAGAAGAATGAAGATGTCTTGGTACCCACACTGTCACCAGCTAGAGTAGGTGAGGAGGAAGCTCTATGGGCAGCTCATGGCAGAGCATCTATTTTTTCAATTGCTCCAGAGTTCACCATGGTTGTTTTGGTGGTAGTCCATGGTGGTAGGAGCACCAGGTAGAGAAGGTCTTGCATCATGGCTGACCAGAAGGCGGAGAACACAGACCAAACCCAAAAGTTGGTATATCCTTCAAAGACCCATTCCTAGTGACCCCCCCCCCCCCGATTCCAAGGACTACCACCACTACCACAGTAAATGGAAACCTCTCAAATAAACCCTTTCTGCATTAAGTTGCTCCTGTTAGGAGAACAAAGTAGCAAGAAAAAGAACTAATATAGGAATGAGTGAATTCTCATAGATCAGTGGGATAATGGGACAATAGGACCCCAGCTTACATTGAGGAATACTTACTGTAATGAGATTTGTAGAAAGACCCAGGAATATAGCTTTATCTCTCACCTAGTATATTCAGGGTTCCTAAAAGCATTGGAAGAATGGTCAAGATTTGTTCGCACAGCCTGTAAGAACTTTGTTTCTTTTTGTGTATAGACAAGGGCATACTTGTCTCTATCTTGGGGAAGGGTATGCAAGGGCTCTGTGTGCCTGTGCACACACAGAAGAGCTACAGGACAGCAATATGTCCCCTGGTTTCTGTTTCTTTTTCTCTCTCTTTCTACTTTCATTGTGGGCTCAAGAGAAAGATGTGGTTGGCACAGAATAGAAAGTTCCATGTCTTATCTAATCAAAATCACAGCAAGTTTACCCTATGATGCCTCCTGAGAAACCCCCTAAGGACTCTGATTTCATCTCTCCCTCACCAGGAAAGCCAAGTTCATATTTCTTTCATCTTTGCCAACAGCTGGGAAGACTGGGGGGAAAAAGAATAATACTTTCGATGTTTGTTTAGTGTCTTTTTCCAAAAGACACTCCAGCTTCATTACATTAATGCTTGCTCCGTGACTTTGGGGGCCGAGGCAAGAGAATGAGACCTTGGGAGAGCGCTGCTCAGATCCTGGGGTGTAGAGTAGAACTCTAGGACATGGTTGTGAGGGAGGAAAAGATTGCCCACAAAGACCTTCCATATTGTTGTTGTTCCTAATTAATGCCCATGGTGTACTCTGTCAGCCCCTCCCATGCCCACTGTAACCATGTCACCACTCTGCTCCCAGTTAGCAAGGAGAGGCTGTGAGAAGGAGCAAAAAATGTTAGACCCCCTTCTCTCCTTCCCCCATCTGTATGGAGGCCAGAGGTTTCCTGGGACTGAACTTGGGTCTTCTGCAAAAGCAATGCATGCTATTAATTGCTGAGCAGTTTCTCTGTCCCTCAATACATCTTAGGGAAAACCTGAATGTTGTGTTTTTATAGTACTATTTCTATATTTAGGTGTGCAGATGTTTGCATTGTGTTACAGTTGGCTGTGTATTTTTTTTTTTTTGTCAAGTTGCTTACAGTGTTTTGCATAGTGATGCCATGTTTAGGTGTGTACCTTGAAGCCGAGGGATGTGGCAGGCCACAGCATGGAGCAGAGGGGGCTGCAAGGCTCCATGGTGGAGCCACGAGAGTTCTGCAGGCTTCAACATGGGGCTGGGAAATGCAACAGAATACAGCATGGAGATTGCACCGTGGAACCGGGGGTATGACAAACCAAATGATGAAGGCCAGGGCTGCAGCAGGCTGTACTGCATAGAGGAGCTGGGGTTGTGGCAAGATGCTCTGTGGAGGTAAGGGTGTGGCCGGCTGTGCCAGTAGGCTTGTGCTAATGCACCCTATAGTGGCTGAACACTGGGGCCATCCCAGGATGTATTCATGCTAGACTATATCTCCAAGTCCTTTGCCAGACTGTTTGAAGTAGAATGATTTAGATACAGACCTATACCTCCCAACCTCATGCTCACATGTTTCTTTCAAGTTGCCCCTGGTTGCCAATTTCCCAGAGACCTTTGTCCTCCTTTTCCTCAGGAAGCAAAATCTCATGTCCTCAGAGGTTTGTGTGTGTAACATTTGGTCCCAGCTGCTGACACTGGGGGACTTCACTGGAGGGAGTGGGTCACTGGGGATGGGGTTGAGGGTTATAGCCTGGTCTTCATTTCTGTGCCTGGCATCTTCCTGCCTGATACAGTAATGTGACCAGTGGCCTTGTGCTTCCTCGTTGCAGAGAAGATCCACCCCCACTTCCATGCCTTCCTGCCTCGATGGACTCCTCTGAACTTTGAGCCCAAACAAATTGGCTGGTGGATGGCTTCTACTGGCAGACCGCTCTAACTCTTCTACTTCTGCACAAAGTGACAGAAACAATTAACTTATTCAAAATCTGAAATCCTTAAAAACACCTCCATGAGCTGTAAAACATTTGTTGATAATACATTTGTATATACATTTGTTTCAGTTTTCTGTATGTTTTCAATTGAGGTATTGTGAAGATGAGTTGTGAAATATTTAGCATCTCCCTCTGTCTCTCTGGATGGAGATGGTTCAGCAAGTGCAGTGGAGTCCTGGGATGGATGAGGAGGAGACAAGGCATTACTGTGGCAGCTGCTGTTTGCCCTTCTGTCTGCTCTTGGGCACCTGCTTGCTCCAGGAAAAAACAGGAGTGATAAACCTGTTCCCTGGTGGGGGAGGAATACATGAGAAGGCGCTGGATATGAAGCAGCCCATAGCTCAGTGCTTGGAAGGAGTGGGTCCCTTCCTTCCTTTGGCCCATACGTGTTAGAAAGCAACGGAAATTAAGACTTTTGAATAACCTCAGCTGGCAGTTAGCAGCAGGAACAAGCAGAAGACAGGACAGGATAATTTGGCTTCTTACTTTTTTATGTGGCAATAAGAAGCTCATTGTACATGATCCGATTTTTTTCAAGATGCAAAAATAAAATTGTAAATGAGGTAAAGCAAACTATATCGTAAAGCATGCAAATTGCAGTGAAGTATTTGAAGTTTGAATATTCTAAACATCTTAGTGAATGGGTTTTTCTCTATAGGGTAGATTTCAGGATCTTGGTTTTTTTGTTAATTTTCTGGGGCTCTGCTGGATGACATTGAATGACACTGAAGAAATAAAATTGCAACAGGCTTTGGGTTTAAGGAAGCTCCAACTTTGATTATTGTGTTAGTTTTAATTTTTAAATGTCAACTTGACACTGCTTAGACTCATCTGACAGAGCTTGCTTCAAGTGAGGGATTGCTTAGATCAGACTAGTCTGTGGGTATGACTATGGGGAGTTGTCTTGATTTAATGTCTTGATAAATGATGCTGAAAGATTCAACCCTCTGTGGGTGGCATTGTTCCCTAGGCAGGTGGTCCTTGGCTTTATAATAAAGCTAGCCGAGTATAAGCCTGTGTGGGCCAGCTAGCAAACAGCATTCTTCCATGGTTTCTGTCTTGGGTTCTTTGAGTTACTGCTTTGACACCCCTCCACAAAGGACATGTGATCTGAAAGCATAAGCTAAATAACCCCCCCACACACACACACAAGCTGATTTTGGTTAGTGTGTTATTACAGCAACAGACAGAAACTAAAAAATTATCCTGTATTTGAGATGGCATCTCACTGTGTGGGTCAGGTTGGTCTTGAACTCCTGACCCTTTTGTTTCAGTCTATCATATAGTTGGGGTTACAGGTACAGTACCCAACCTACGCATGAAGCCAGGGGGAAAGATGGAAAGGGACAGGATCACAGTGGGACCCAGTCTCAGCGCATGAGCCACCCACTTGTGCTCAATGCTGGAGCTTCCTGCTTGTCAGTGGATGTTTCCTCTAGATTTAACTAGGTCTGAAGCATGATTTCACTATCTCCCAAGTCTTTGGTGTGGGGATATGGTTGCTCTAACGGCCCTGTCTGTGATTGTTAGCTTCTGTTGTCAACTTGAAAAAAACCCTAGAATCACCTGGGAGATGAGCCTCCCAGCATGCTCACGGGGCTTATCTTGAGTGCCTTAATTGAGCTGGGAATACCTGCCCACCGTGGGCAGTGCCATTCCCTGGACAGTATGAATGAAGAGTGAGAGCTGCTCAGTTACAAGCATTCATTGCTCTCTGCTTCCTGACTGTACATGGAATGTGATCAGCTCTCTTCATCTCCTGCTGCTGTGGCTTCCCACTGTGATAGACTCTAACCCAGCACTGAGCCAAAACCCTTTCTTCCTCATGTTGCTTTTGTCAGAGTATATTTATTACAACAACAGGAACATAACCGACACACTGTCGTCACAAAAATGGACCCCAGGGGCCTTGTCGTTGTTGTTACCAAGGGAAAACAATGACCATAGCAACTTTTGGTAAGTTTGCTGAAGTCTTCAGTTGCAAAGATGTGAACCCTGAGCAGTGCCAGGGGTCGTCTCAGTGGTACATGTGGCAACATACATACAAAGCCCTTTCTCTGGTGGTCTCCAGGCTCAGTGTGACCAGCAGCCCTGGGGACCAAGCCCATCTCCCCTGCTCACACTGTTACTGTGTGCCCTTCTCCTAGGCAGCTGGCCATCTCATTTTGCCAAGAGGAAAGGGCAGACCTGTGGGTCAAAACTTGTGTTTGGAGTCAAGATGGAATGGGGAGTATATAAGAAGCAGCGAAGAACCTGCCAAGTATAGTCGCTGTCTCCACCCTCACAGCCCCACATCACACCACTGTGGAACACCCATTGGACTGTTCTGTGACCTCCTTGCTTGGTTGCCTGAGAACTCTTTTTTATTGTATCCAGGTTTCTAACAGTTTCTCCATAAGTAAGAAAAGGTCTTGCATTGGCATCCTTGTAATTCTGGAGTTCAGAATGTCCAACCTAAGTCCCCAAGGGTATATTTGCACTCACCACCTCATTGTGGTTCTCTGTCTTTGTCTCATCCCAGCCCAGTTCTGCCTGCTTAGTTCCTTCTGTAGTAAGGAGCACTGGAGCTTGCCTGAAGTCGCCCTTGGCTGGACCGTGAGATGAGGTAGTTTGTAGGTTTGTGTCTCTTTCCCAGCACTTCTTTCTTTTCTGTCTGCTGATCTTGGCATTATCTGGATGTACCAATTCACGGGCACGATTCATGGCTCCCTGGCTTCTTGTCTCACCCGTCTCATCTTATACATGGCACCCCACCCTAGGGTTCCCCCCCCCCCCCCCGTCTTAGTTGGGATTACTGTTGCCGTAATGAAAATGACTAAAACATGAAGTTTGGGAGGAAAGGGTTTACTTGGCTTACACTTCCACGTCATAGTCCATCTCTAAAAGAAGTCAGGACCGGAACTCAAGCGGGGCAGGTAACAGGCAGGAACCTGGAGGCAGGAACTCACACAGAGGCATGGAGGGGTTCTGCTTACTGTCTTGTTTCTCATTGAAACTCAGTTTACTTTCTTATAGAAGCCAGGACTACCAGCCCAGGGGTGACACCAACCATAATGGGCTGGTCCCTCCCCATTAATCACTAATAAAATGGCCAAAGATAGATCTTATGGAGGCATTTTCTCTTAACTGAGGTTCCTTTTTTTCAGATGACTCTAGATTGTATCAAGTTGACATACAACTAGCCAGGACACTTCCCATCCCACCTGATCACACTGTCACTAGGACAGGTGTTAGCCAGGACACTTCCCACCTCTCCTGATCACAATCATTAGGACAGTTGTTAAAGTAGGCCAGGCAACTAACTCCTCCCTGCTCAAACTATATTTTCTCTATTCCAACCTGATTTCCCCCAGTTGCTCTACAGGCAGTGGGTCTTGACCCATATCTTATACCTGTGAACACTTACCATCTCTTCTTTGTCCTAGGTCTGAAGAGACCCTCTTGCCCTGGTCAGTGTTCTGCACATTTGTGTGTCCCTGTACATATTATACTTGAGTAAAGCTGTTGGCTTTCCCCTTGGCTGAGCTTCTTGGGGAGAAGAGAGACTCTACTTATATCTCTTTTCATTTTTAAGGACAAAATAGCATAATAAATACAAATTAAATATATTTAGGAGGTAGTTTTTTATTATATAAAATTATGAGTTTCTTACTTGCCTAATTTTAACTCTACCCTTCTGCATGGTGCTGGTCATAGACTCCCCTTGAGAAATAAGTGTTTGGAATGCAACTTATTACAAATAGTAATTACTGTCTTTATCAGTATGAGACAGGGTCTCATGCAGTGTAGAATGGCCTTAACTCTCTATGTAGTAAATGATAACATTGGATTTCTGATAGTCCTGACTTTATCTCTTGTGTGCTGAGGTTTATAGCTGTGTATTGCTGTGCCCAGTTTGTGTGCTGCTGGGGGATCAAACCCAGAGCTTCATGCATGCTAGCTAAGCACTCTAGCAACTGAGCCATATACCCATCTCAAATTATTGTCATTTTATGGTTGTTAATAGTAGATAATTATATGAGCAGTATAATCAGTACCTTCAAGTCAGTCTTGTTAAAAAAAAAAATCTGAGAGCAAAACCAGGTTTTGTCATCATAGCAGGGTGTATAAACGAGTACAGGTATTTTAGGTTTGTATAAACTAGTACAGATACCTTGAGCTCCCGAGGCTTTATTTTCTCATCTGTCAACAGGCAACAGGGTTATTGGAGAATTAGCTCATGCTATAGCTGAGCTTGTATATGGTACCTACTGTAAAGATGTGGTGGTTTGAGTAAGAATGGACGCCCATTGGCTTATAGATGTGAATGTTTGTTCATAGTTGAGAGAGATTAGGAAGTGTGGCCTTATTAGAAGAAGTATGTCATTGAGTGTGGGCTTTGAGGTTTCAAAAGCTCAAGCCAGGCACCATGCTACCTGTGAATCTGGATGTAAAACTCTCAGCTCCTTCCCCAGCGCCATGACTATCTGCATACCACCGTGCTTCCCACCATGACAATAATGGACTAATCCTCTGAACTGTAGGCCAGCCTCATTGGAATGTTTTCATTTATAAGAACATGATCATGGTGTCTCTTTACAGCAATGGAACACTGACTAAGACAGATGGTACAACCTCCCTTGTCACCTTGATTGGATGGAGGCATACTTTTGGGAATCCTTCTGGAAAGATTTAACTCAAGAGAGATGACCACCCAGAATGTTGTGGCACCGTCTATGGACTTGGATCCTGAACAAAATAAAAGGAAGAAAGGAAGAGGGCTAACATTCACCCCTTCCTGCTTCCTGACTGGAGGTGGTGTGAGCAGCCTCCTCACAGTCTGCAGCATGTCTGTACTCCACGATACATCGTATCCGCTTGAACTATGACCCGGAATAAACCCTTCCTTTCTTACATTGTTTTAAATCATCACAACAACAACAACAAAAAAAATCGGGTGCTTAGGTGTAAGAGTCTATGGAGGGAGTCTTCAGCTGTGTTTTTCTGCTCAGTTTTGCTTGTACCCAGCTTCCTGCTTCAGCTAAACGGAAAGTGTCTGGCACAGTGTTAGGGAGGATGAAGAGAAACTAGGACGCCTGTATGAAGGGAACATTTAACACGTCACAGTAGACAAACAAAGCTATTTTCTGTCATGGCAATAGATTGGGTGGAGTGACCTTTTGAAGCTGATGACAGTCATGGGGCAGGAGGGACAGTTTTCCACTTGACCTTTATACAGTGTGCCAGCTTGGGCCGTAATTCGGGATCAGTTGTTATTGTCAGGCTTGACAGAGCGCGGACTTGACATAAGCTTGTTGAGGGAGATGGGCACCAGATATCACTGTCAGCCTTAGAGCGCAGGAAGCACTTCCGTGTGCCCGAGGGTGGCTTGAAATGATGGCGTCCCTGATTTACTGGCAGCACATTTAGTGTAAATTAGTTCCTCAGGGAGTTGGTTTTGAAGTGAGATTTTCTCATAATGAGTTGTAATTGTCAGATGCTTGGTTCTTTTGTGTGACCTCCACTTGTATTGGCTTGTCACCCGTCTTTCAGCTCTCTCTTTTTGTCTCAGGGATGGTGGGATGCTTTCTTCCCTTCTTTTATCACTTTATTCTTGCTTTTCTGGGAGTTCGCTTGCTTTCTGTAGTTTCTGCCACAGGGGGGTTACCCTGAGGGCTCACTTGTGAATTTTGCTTATCTTTTGGACTGCTTCGGGGAAAAATTGGTACTGGGCATGGCTGGGGGCAAAGGTGGCCAGTGGGTTTGTTGGAGGAAACTCCTCTTAAGAACCAGTTGTGTCCTTCCTTCAGGAGATCCTGTAGATCACCACAGGGGATGCTCTTAGTTCTTGAGGAAGCCCATGCAGGGGCTAACAGTTGGTTTCTGTCATGACAATGAACCACCACAGGAGAGGACCTGCCATCATGGCATTGTGGCCCTGCTCCCAGATTTCTTCTCAAGTTAGATCCGTCACATCTCCTGTCCATAGTGGGGTAGCTTCTGCTCTGCTTTTCTGCCGGGCCATGTGAGAAGCCAAGGAAGGAGCAGATGCAGACAATGTGTGGAGGGGCCGTCACAGGGTTTGGTTAGACAGTTATGGATATGCGTTTTTATGTTTTTAAAACTTAGTTTTCATAGTGCAAATGAAAAGGGATAAGGTTTTTAGATAGAAAAATTAGAAGGAACACAAACAGGCTGTGGAAACGTGAGAGATCTGACAAGATGTTTGTACCGTTTGGTTTTGTACTCTGAGCAGGTGTATCTTCCCGTCTGTGCAGATCGGGTAGATCAAGGGTATTGACACCTTCAGAATGGGAGTCCATTTATCCTAAAGAGAGAGTGAAGGTATGACACTTTTATCACATGAGCTCAAGGAAGCAACAAAAGCCTGGCCTGTGTATAGCCTACAGTTCTGAAAGAAGTCATCTCACAAATTCCCAAGGTGTTTGGCTCCACTGCTAAACAAAAGCAAAACAAGGAAGCCAACAAATATGCTTAAAAAGTCCTACTGAGGCATCAAATGCCTTGGGAAGGTCCAGCTCCACAGAGAGAGGAAAAGCAAGCCTCTCCTTATCTCCAGCTATGACTTGTGCTTAGTGGAAGCTAGACTTCACGGGATTCAGACACAGCCCACCTGGGGGAAACCACAGTTTCTGTGGGGCTGGGCCCAGGGACCACATGTTCCCTGCCTAATTACTGGACCCAGAGACTGATTTTTCTGGTCCTCAAACAGGGGCATTCCTGGTGAGCTTGCGAAAGTCCTGAACTAAGGAAACCCTCAAAACTGCAAACCCAGCCAGCCAGGCCGAAGCTACTCCTTTGTACATTCCTCTTAGAGGCATTTATTTTCCTTCTGAAAGTTGGGACCAATTTCTCTAGATTCACTGTGTGACTCTCAACATCTGAACAACATGCCTATTAGCACAACATAAGCAAGAGCCATGCTTCTTCCTTAGGCATAGTGGGAAGAAGAGGACTGTGGTGGAAGACTGGTCTGCTGAGGGATTCAAACTGTCCTCCACAGGTGCATGTGTCTGGGATGATGACATGTGGCTGCTGGGAACCGAACCTGGGTCCTCTGGAAGAGCTTCCAGTGCTCTTAACTTCTGAGCCTTCTCTCCACTCCCTACATTTTTTTTTTGTAAGGAATGAAAAACGCAATCTTGAAAAGGGAATGGAGAAGCTAAACATGGTGACACCCACCTGTCCTCTAATACCCTTTCTGGTTGCTGGGGCTGAATACCTGACATAAGCAACTTAAGCAAGAATGGGTTTGTTTTGTCTCACAGATCAAGGGTACAGTTCACCACTGTGGGGAAGGCCAGGCACAGGTGCTTGAGGGAGCTGGTCACATTGTATCCGCTCTCCAGGAGCAGAGAGAGAGATGGATGGATGCAGGTACTCAGCCTTTTTCTTTTTACTTGTCAGTTAGTTGGTGTGGTTGTTTCCACCTCGGCTAATCTAGTCCAGAGACATGTCTCCAGGGTGATTCTAGAGCCTGTCAAATTGCCAGTCATTAGCAACAGTCACATTTAGAATCCCAGCTGTTAGGAGTAGAGGCAGGAGAACTTAGCGTTTGAGGATAAGTCTGGATTTCATAGTGAGACTCTGTCTCACAACAAGAAATGAGGATGGAAAAGCATGGGATTCATGTTGGCTACAAGAACTGTACTGTGGGACCTTCAGGACCTAACTAAGCCCTCATCCCCTTTGGTGACAATAATGCTTGCTGTAAACACTGGACAGGTAGGTAGTAGCTCACTTGCTGGTCTGTAGATTACTAACAGCCTTCCCTCGTCCTACACTGTTTTGATGATGTTGGACACACTGGCTATGGCTAACTCTTTACAAAACTTACATCTAGCTCAGTTGCGTGTGAGCTACAACTTCTGCATAGCTCCACGCAACATCTATCTATTAAAAAAGACCTCTCTGATGGTCCACTCAGAGCAAACATTCCAAAATATTGACTTAATTCTGAAATATGGCTTGTTCTGGTGAGTTTGCCCCATTGATTGGATCATGGTGTCTCCAAACATTGTCCTTCACATGATAAGATCTCTCTTGCCCTCTCTCATCCTTGGCAGGTGACTTCTGTAGTCACAGGAATGCTGCCTTCATCTTTCTCTCTTTTCTTCCTCCCTCTTACCTGTCTTCTCAGCCAAAGGACCTCCGGTGCACAGTCATGACGAGTTTGCTGTGCCCGGTGCTGGTGTCCGAACAATGGACTTCTTGGGTTAGCGGGTCTCACCATCTGTGTCAGTGACCTCCAGGAAGGACACGTACACAGAACAAAACCACAACTGACTGTGCTTCTTTTCTCCTTGTTACTTTAAGCAACCTACTTGTTACTAGCCTGGACCAGCATTCTGGAAAATGTTGCTCTGTTCCTCTACTGACTCTGGTTTCTCAGATCCACACTTTTGACAGAATGAAGATGGTCACCAGCTATAAGGCAAGGATGCACTCAGGCCTTTTCTTGGAGCCCACCTTGTAAGCTCGGGGCTCCAGAGGAGCCAAGTGGGAGAATTGCTCAAGGTCCCAGCCTCTAGTAGGGATGCTGATCGATGCTGCCCAGACTGGCTCCCAGATGCTTTCACTGTGACAGTCTGTCTCCCTGGGTCCAGGTGAGCTCCAGATTCCATGGACACTTCTCTTTGTGAATACTTAGGAGAGTGGGAAGTAGTGTAGCCTCTCACATAGCAGAAAAGATAATATCCTTTAGGAGTGGTCAACACAGGAGGAAAGTTCTCTTCACTAATGGCGTCATCCCAAACGTACCCAGCATACAGCTCTGCAGGTGGAACCATTGACTCACAAACCTCTCTGCTGCTTTGCTCTGACTCAGGGTGTTTTTAGAATATTCCAATAGAAGAAAGGTGGATGGACTTGAATGATAGCACATGTATTCCTTCATTGTGTACACATATATGCTTGTAGGTGTACATATATGGGTGTAGGTGTGTGCATGTCTACCATCCGTATAGTGGTAGAGGACAACCGTGATTGTCAGTCCTCAGGCTCCTAATACTTTGTTGTTTGAGACAGATCTCTCATTGGCATGCCAGATCTCAGGAATATGTCTGTCTCTACCTTCCATGTCATAATCACTAGGTGTGCTGCATTGTGCCCAACTTTTAAAATACATAGATAATGGGGATCTGAATTTAGGTCTTCATGTTTGCAATGTGAGAAATTTACCAATGAATCCATATCCCCAGCCTATATTCTTTTATAACTTTTGGTAGATATGGGTCATCAGTGATGCTGTGCCCTTCCTTGAAAAGGGCTGGCTTGTAATTGTGGGATTCTTGTAGAAAAGAACACTTAATTTTGATTGAATTAAACCAGGACCAGGGCTGCCCTGATAATGCACTTGACATCTAGCAACATAATTTTATTCTCATGAAAGCCTTCTACCACTTGTTTCTGGCTGTCTGAGAGATAATAAAATAGTTGAGCACAGCAAATGATTACTAGTGAAGAAGCGTGAATTTCCCATCCCACTCAGTCTTCCAGTATGACCGTTTTTCCTGCTTCATGGACACCTGTGCCTTTTGCCTAATTCTGTATTGCATACCTGTCACCACCTCCTATTTTCTGTTGCTGACATTGAGCTAATATATATGACAGAATTTAGTTATCCACGTGTCCCAATGTCCCTTTAAGGGCTTTTTGACGTCCAGGTGGCTCAGAGCCTAGGTGCCAGTGGAAACCTGTGCTGCTTATGTATAGTGAGCGATGTGAACTGAAAGAGCCAGGGTGTGAGCATGCATTTTATGCATCAGAAAGAAAAGTACTGGGCAAGGCCAGCATCCACTCCTCCCTAGGTGATGGTCCTTCAGGTGCTGACCACATCGAATGTGTACCAAATATCAGAAATATCATTCTATTAGGTGTTGTTGTTGCTATGACCACAAACCGCAACAGAAACAAGGGGGAAAGGATGTATACTGTGAGCAGCAAGTGAGGTAGGAAGGAGCTAGAGAGACGCTCAGGAAGACTACTTCCACTAGCAGGTCCTACTGCCCCAGAACAGCGCCACCAGATGGGAGTCAGTGGTGTAAGACATGAGCCTGTAAGGGATATTTTCTACTCAAGTCCATGATGGCTATTCTTGGTTGCCAACTTGACTACAGCTGGAGTTAACTAAAACCCCCAAATGGAGGGCATGTGTAAATGTGCATACACAGTGAGTGTACTTAATTTAAAATTTTGCTTAATTTGAAGTAGAAAGATCCACTTCTAATCTGGATCTTTAAGGTAGGAAGACACACCTTTAATCCAGATGGTTTTGAACTGGGAAAATTTACCTCTAATCTGGGCCACACCTTTTCCCAGAAGCCTATATAAGGGCATGGAAGAAGGGAGATTTTGCTCATTGCCTGCTTGCTCCTGTCTTGCTAGCAAGTTCATCTCTCCATTGGCATTAGAGCTGACTTCTTCAGGATTCTAGTGTATACTGAAGACCAGCTGAGACATCCAGCCACATAGCAGCACTCCACCATGGCCTCTGCATCAGCTCCTGCTTGTTTTTGGTCATAATACTTCACCATAATATTTCACCTAAGACAAAACCATAACATCACCGAGGGGAGTTAATCTGAATCAAGAATCAGGACCATTAAAACAATCTCTCTGGTTATAGCTCTTACACCTGTGGTTCTTATTGGCATTTTGGGGTCATTGTTTCATAACAAATTGGTGGCACAGGATGAGCTAGTGTTAATAGTCTCTTATGTGGGATGGATACACGGATCTTAGAGATGAGAAGTCACCCAGAGATTGTGAGGTCAGCTGGCTGGATTAAGGACTCAGCTCTGGGTCTCTTAATCCAGGAAGGAAAAAAAAAACCCCTTTGTTTTTGATTTTCCTCTCACATTAGAGGAGTTGCTGCAGAGGCAGAGAAACACACACTGTCCTTTGCATCATTTACTGGATCTCCAGTCTGAGGTCCTAGAAGCACCCAGTGGTTGTTCCTATTGATGAAGGCAGATGCTAACACCTGGTAGAGCCCTGACTGCCGGCTGTCCTCAATTCAGGAGTCTCCACTCTGTTCTTGGGATGACACATGAGCCCTAGGCCCGATGGCTACTACCGTGTCTTCTTGCCATATGGGACCAATTGAGGGATTTCAGTGGGTTCTAGAAAGAACCTTCAGAGTTTCATGCAGCTACTTCTCCTGCTATGGCATTTTCCCTCAGAAAACATTCCCATAAACTTAAATTTCTCCAACTGGAAAGACATTCTGAGGAGCTGGACAGGTATTTCTTAACTCGTCCTGCAGGGATGTCTGTGCCCTTTGGGTTTTTATGACTGTTTACAGAGGCACTACTTAGAGCCGGCTCTTGTGAAAGCTCACTGCAGGTAGACTCCTGGCCTTGTCTTGGTCTTTCCTACCTCTGACTGCTGTCCTGTGATGTCTACTCCTATCATTCTGACACACAAAGTCACTGTTTTCCTTGCATTGCTGTGCTTCAGCCCAAAGAAAACAGCTTCATTCTGTTATTTCTAGGAAGTATTATTCTAGCATATCTTATTCCTTCTGATTAGATTTTGTCCTAATTGAAAAATTTCAGGCTATTAAATCATTTAAAAAACATTTAATCCTCTAAGTTCATTTTTTTTAAAAATTTGGACCATGCAGTTGTACCTTACAACCCTTCATACTATTCAAAGATTTTAAACAGTGGCCATGCTGTTTGTACGGCCAGCTCAGCTCAGAGCAGAACATGGTGTGTCTCACTTTCCAGGAAAAGACAGGCATACCAATGTGGCATATATATATATTTTAAAGACAATGGTGACAGTGGTAGTGGTTGCTCAGTCATGCACCTTAATACCTCGACTCAGGTGGGAGATGAATATGCTAAAAGCTGCTCTAAGGAAGGTGGTGGAGCCCGAAGGGATTGCAGGTTGCATGGGCCAGCCATTAAGGGGGTGAATGAGCCTGTGGTTTTCAAGCTCTGGTGAGCAAATGTGTCCAGCTAATTTCTTATGAAAACACCAGCAGAGCAGATTGCTCGTGTAAAGTCTATTCATAGGAACTAATTGGATGCCATGCTCAGTTTAATAGGAAAACAATACAACCGAAGCCCATGGAGGGAAATGATGAAGAGGCTTTTGGCTTATTCTAAAAATCACCTTAAGGGCCAGGAGAGTTTCCGCTGTAGGTCTATGAAGTGGCCCCAAATCTGTAGTGTTCATGGTAGGAAGTAAAGGAGTTCATGAAGCAGAAGCCAGAAAAGTACTACTTGAACTTTCTACAGTGTCATTACGCAGAGTAGCTGTGAATGTAGAAAGGACCCAAGAGATCCTGGCCATGCCTTGAACTCATAGCATGGCTTGGATAATCCTGTGGCCTTTCTGGAAGGCTGAGAGATGGGTTTATTAGTCATTCTGTTGTGAAGAAAAGTTTTTTAAAAACATCATTATTAGGGTGTACTTGGTAGGTGTCTATACTGAGTGTATGGAATTGGGAATCTACAGCTCCATGTGGGAGTAGGAAGCTGTGAGATTCTTGTATGCATTACCGCTCTTCTTGCTGTGATCCGCCAAAGTGACTTAAGGAAGGAGGGGTTTATTTGGCTCTCAGTTTGAGGTGACATAGTCCATCAGGACAGAGAAGACACTGTGGTAGATGACTCCATGGTATCAGGGGTGTATGCTTCTGGCTTCTCAACTCCTTATATGCTGAGGAACAGGAAGCAGAAGCGGCCTACTCTCCAGTGACCCATTTCCTCCAGCTAGGCCCCACATCCTAAAGGTTCCACAGCCTGCTAAAACAATGTCACCGGCTAGAGGCCAAGTGTGACAGCGTGGTACATTCTCCATTCATTCCATGGAGGAATTTGCATGTGCGGAGTCTTTCATCGGGCATGAACCAGCACACAATTTCTGTTGTCAGAGTAGATCTGCATTCGTCTTAGGGAGCGGTGCCTGTAGACTGCTTAGTGAATTAGTCACCAGCTACAGGTTTAGCACATCTTAGTGATAACTGAACATTTATCAAATCTCAGTTAAAATGGAGAGTATGAAATAAAGTGTATTTCATGAAGGAAGGTCTGTTATTACATATTAGACAGGAGTTTCTCTTTCAGATTGACATAGTTTGTTTTTCTTTGTATTTGAGACACGATCTCACCAAGCATCCTGGGCTGACTTCAGAATATAGTAATTCTTCTGCCTCAGCATTGTGAGTGCTGAGGTCACAGCCAGGCTCCCATTTTATAAGTCTGTAAATGGATGTGCCAAGTTCTCCTATTTCTGTAACTTAGAAAAGGAACACAGCTCTTGGTCATGAGCTTGTTTTAAATGCTCCCCATGGAAGTTTAAGGATTAGGGGGGACCTCAGAAGGACACTGTTGGAACCCAATCTTAAAACAATACCAAACCCCCAAACTTGCTTTACGTTTATTACCATATCAAAGTAATGCTAATTTGTGTACTCAGAGAACTGTGGAGTTTACAACAGTTTTGTTCATTAAAAGGGTTTTCTAAAAGTTTTCACTTTTATAAACACTCAGAAGATGCAGTGTATTTGGTTTTCCCACAAACTGCTTTCTTAGGGCCACCTACTGAATTTGGCACAATATTAGTGATCCGACTTAGAAAGAGGCTCTAAGCACTTTCAAGGCAGAGGCAGGAAAATCATGAGTTATAGGCTAGCCTTGGCTATATAGTGAGACCTTGTCCTAAAACTAACTAATTAATCAACATCATAATTAACAATAAACAACAATGACAAGGGAAAATGTCTTTAGACTAAATTTCATACCTCCCATCCTACTTCATGGCAATGGTCATAGTTTCATCGGTGATATGTACCCATAACGTAGGACAAGGCTAGTCACCTCATAATCTTAGGCAGGTCATGACTGTTGAAGAGCCTACAGCAAGGTCCTGATCAAGATCCAGATAAGATCCAATCAAGATAGTATCACACATCAAATGGCCTCTTTAGAACCAGGCTTTGGATTCATAATTTTTTCATACGAATGCCTTAGAGTCTTACTATGCCATGCTGTGCACCCTTGCTACTACAGCCACAAGCACCCTTTAGGGCACATGGACTTGAGGCTCCATGAGGAGGCGAGGAGCATGTCTTTAGAAGGGAATATAACAGCATGAGCAGACTAGACTAATGATGGTAACCAGCCACTGGAAAATATCTACACACTCCTGGCTTTCCAAAGACCACATCCGTTTTTTCACAGCCCACCTCTGGTATTTAGAGAGTACATAAATATAACAACCACCAACTTTGGTCTCTTGTGTAGGGATGTTATTGTTAGTAATGTAAATGGCTGGAGCAAAGAAGACCCCAGACCCAGATTTCTTGCAAGACAAAAAGAAAAAGTTTAATACACCCGAGAGTGGGCTCAAGGCAGAAAGAAGGCAGCCAAGAGCCCTGAATGCTTATACCGCACTCTGGATAGGGGAGGGGGAGTACATCTGGGCTTGTGAGATAGGGGAGTTGCAAAGGAATGTTTGCAGTTATCTCGGGCGGTCCTGCCAGAGCAATTACGTGCGGAGATGTAAGTTCAGAAGGTCAGGCTGACCAGGTGTGTCCCAAGAAGGAGGCAGGAATCACGTCCTGTGTGCAGTTAGGTAAGCAACCATAAATCCTGTAAACAAAGCTTTATCCGAGAATCTGAGTCTTGAGCAAACAGCCATTTGATCAATTGTCCGTCACACAGGGACCAAAACTCCGTCAGCCTTGGCTAGTTTCGGGGACCTCAGGAAGGGGGCAAGGGGGGTTTGGACAATTCAGGTGGGAAAGAGTCAAACAGGATTTTTTCTATTATTATAGTAACATGCCTTGTGTCTTCATTGTGTTGGGAAATGACATTTTGTCCATTGGGTTCTCTGCATTATAATGTTGGCAGTTTCCCAAAGAATGCTCCCATATCTCTGGCAAGGCCTCTCAACTTGTATATTTTATTAAACATAGGCAGAAATCAAGACAGATATAGGTAGCAAGTTTCTGTTTCTCCTTAGAAATCAACAGTGGTGACGGGATTGATGGTAGCATTGGTACAGTGGTGACGGGATTGATGGTAGCATTGGTACAGTGGTGACGGGATTGATGGTAGCATTGGTACAGTGGTGGCAATAGAGAAGGGGAAGAGGTGATGTGAGTGATGTAATTGTAGTTGTGATGACAACAGGAATGATGGTGATGAGGGGTGTTGATGAAAGAGAAGAATGATGGTGACCATTGATAACAATGGTAGAAGTGCCTTGATGGAGGTGGTGGTGGTGGTAATGATGGAGGTGGTGGTGGTGGTGGTAATGATGGAGGTTGTGGTGGTGGTGGTAATGATGGAGGTGGTGGTGGTGGTAATGATGGAGGTGGTGGTGGTGGTGGTAATGATGGAGGTGGTGGTGGTGGTAATGATGGAGGTGATGGTGGTGGTGGTAATGATGGTGATGGTGGTGGTGGTGGTAATGATGGAGGTGGTGGTGGTGGTGGTAATGATGGAGGTGGTGGTGGTGGTGGTAATGATGGAGGTGGTGGTGGTGGTGGTAATGATGGAGGTGGTGGTGGTGGTGGTAATGATGGAGGTGGTGGTGGTGGTGGTAATGATGGAGGTGGTGGTGGTGGTGGTAATGATGGAGGTTATGGTGGTGGTGGTAATGATGGTGATGGTGGTGGTGGTGGTAATGATGGAGGTGGTGGTGGTGGTGGTAATGATGGAGGTGGTGGTGGTGGTAATGATGGAGGTGGTGGTGGTGGTGGTAATGATGGAGGTGGAGATGGTGGTGGTAATGATGGAGGTGGTGGTGGTGGTAATGATGGAGATGGTGGTGGTAATGATGGTGATGGTGGTGGTGGTAATGATGGTGATGGTGGTGGTGGTAATGATGGTGATGGTGGTGGTGGTAATGATGGTGGTGGTGGTGGTAATGATGTGATGGTGGTGGTGGTGGTAATGATGGAGGTGGTGGTGGTGGTAATGATGGTGATGGTGGTGGTAATGATGGAGGTGGTGGTGGTGGTAATGATGGAGGTGGTGGTGGTGGTAATGATGGAGGTGGTGGTGGTGGTAATGATGGAGGTGGTGGTGGTTATAGTAGTGCTGGTGCTCATGAGGTAGAGTTGAGGTTCAGGAATGACAGTAATGGTGTCAACACTGAGGAAGCAGTGGAGAAAGCCATCGTCTGCCTTTGGACAGTTGCCAGTGGGGATGCCTCCACTCCAAACCTGGGCTTGATCCTGGACCACATGTGCAGTTGACTGACATTTCTAGCAGAATAAACATTCTTCAGAGATAGCTTTTTGTAGTTTTGAAACCCCGAGGGCTTAATAAACTATAGCCAAAGTGGAGTAGGCTGGCTAGTTACCTCCCAGCACCCTCCATGGTTGGTGTTTAGCGAAACAATCTTGTCTTTTTTGCTTCAGGACAGGGTCTCTATGTAGTTCTGACTGTCTTGGAATGCACTGTGTAATCAGGCTGGCCTCGAGCAGAACCACTTTTATTTGCAGTGTAGAGGTGAGGGGTGCTTCAGAGAGCCTCAGTGAAGCCATTTTTCCAGAAGCTCACAATCAGACTGATTTGTATGTTTTCTGATGTATCTGAGAGGTGGCACAGCATTTGCAAGGTGTGTTGATGACAGAGAGAGAAAGAGAGAGGCGGAAGAGAGAGAGACATATACACACAGAGGTAGAGGGAGGAAGGGAAGGAGGGAGAGAGAGAGAGAGAGGAAGAGAGAGAGAGAGTGCGCGAGAGAGTGCTTGCTTGCTATTTTATGACTAAGGGCATGTACCTGAAGGTCTCTTTACTATTACTAATTTGGTTACTCACAATACCACTCTTCTGCATGATAATTGTTTTCTGGGGGAAGAACAGATGCTTCAAACCACACATTCTGCTGAAATATGTCAGAGCAAATCAACAGCTATGCATCAAGAATGAAGAAACAGGCTTCGTGCTGAGTGGGCAAGAGTCACAGCTAAGTGAGTGCTGGCGTTTCAGAGGCCCCTGTACTCTCCAGAGGCCCAGCTGCCCCTTCGTACTTTGTCAAAATGATTTCCCAGGCCACTACTCTGTGCCCTGAGCTTTGAAGAGTACAGTTCCAGGAATCCTTCTCATTGCTCACCGGAGGGATCTTTGACCCTCAGGAGCCAGGCTTACCCTAAGCGGCTTAGCATTAAGAATTTGAGGAAACCAAATCTCCACATTTATGCAGAAATCAAAGGAGCCAGCGAGTTAATAACTTCCTGAAATAATAAGCAGCTTGGGATTTTACAGCTGATTTTGTAAGTGGAGAAATTGAGATAAAATCACTCATAATCATACTGACTGCTGAGCTCTTAATTCTGTTCAGGCTTAAAACACACACACACACACACACACACACACACACACACACACACACACACACACAGAGTTGTAATCACAGAGTACAGAGAATATAGATCTTGCATCTTGTTTTTATCTTGCAGTATTAAAATATCTCCACACCACTTTCCAAATTGCTCTATCACACAAGCGGAAGGACCAGCGCTGCCCCCGAAACTTCCCTAGAGTTGGATCCAAGGCTGTTTTTGCTTTAATGAGTTTGTTTGTTTGTCTTGGCTGCTCAGTACATTCTGTGAGAAAAAAAAACACAAAGAGAGCAGGAGATAAGCTGTTGGGATAGTGGGCATCGGCACTACGCTTTGAGGCTTGGAGTTCAAGTCTTGGCACAGCCAAGGGGCACCGGCCTCCCTAGAGAGAGAGGTGCCGAGCAGAGCGTGGAGGTGGGAAGAGCCTGGCTTTGTTTTTCAACCTCAAAGCTGTGCAACTGATTAGGAGGGTGCTTCCAATAGTCCCGAGGCTTCCTTAAATCTTTGATTTGAAAAGTAGGACTCACACATCTGTCTTGGGGTCACTTTAATAGTTAGCTGACTGTTACCACACACGTATCACACAGTGGCTGTTTTTCTATGTCTTGTTCAAACAGAAACTCAGATTTATGGATTTATGAAGTATTTATACAGTGCCTACTATGTGCCTGGCCCTGAGCTAAATCCCAGTAGGCAGGTAGCTTTGGCTCAGCCTGGTAGATCTCACTGTCATGAGGAACCTTGATACAAGGAGATGGGACCCCTGTGTGATGGGGGTATAGGAACGGGGTGACTACAAGGAAGTGTGTGGAAAAAGCAGAAGGGCTGACATGAGAAATGACCCAGGCCCAATTCTACCTTTGTTATACATTCACCTTGCCACATTGGGCAAATCATTAGAGTTCTAAAATCTGCTGTCTGCATTTGTAATTCTACCCTGCAAGTTGTGGAGTTCAGAAATGATATACATACATCACTCTACATGCATTAGATGCTCAGAAACACTTACTGCGATTGACATCTACACTGCCCTGATAGTGTCTGATCTTTATGAAAATGACCCCTACAAACTCAATATTCTGAAATGTCAAAGACTGGCTTCATTGTGCTTGAGATGGTCGGAAATACATCTTATTACAGTCTAATCCTTGCAAACTGGCCATCTATGTGTGATATGTATGCTAATGAGAGTTAGAATATGCAGCTCTCAAGAAATTGCATTGCTTGGCTATTATGTAAAAAGCAAAGAAAAGTGACTGGCGAGGATGTTGGTGGCTGCAGCCCGAGAGGCCCCATAGGATGTTAGACTGGTCACCAGTCTCTAAGAATATTGCTCATGCCATGTATATTCCAGCATCCCAGGGGGAGATGCATAACAGGAATCCAATCTACTTAGCAAGATGTCTATATGTAAAGTTTCTGCTTCATCAATACTTATTTACATATTTATTCTTTTGTTTGTTGTCTTTCCAGAGTGTAGCTTTAGAAGCAGGTACTCATTACTGATGGGCTAAGAGTAGCAGATAACCCTCATTAAATGTTAATACATTTATACATATGATGGTTAATCTTTATTGTCAATTTAATAGGATGTGGAATCACCAAGGAAGCAAGCTTCTGCATGTTTCTATGAGGGTGTTTTCAGAAAGATCTTTTGGAGGAAGGAAGACCCACCTTAAGTGTGGGCAGCACCATTCCATGGGCTGGGGATCAGGGCTTTGGATTTGCCCCTTTCTGCTTCTGGACTATGGATGTCGTGTGGCCAGCTCTCTCAAGTACCCACCACCGTTCCTATCCCTTAATCAATGAGCTAAAGTAAACTCATTTTTTTTTTAAAGTCAAGTATTTTATCACAGCAACAAGAGAATTAGCTAAATACAATGCAGTGACACAAGAAATTCTCTTTCTTCAAAGTAGAATGAGGTGATGGCTGGCATTTCTGTCATGAAATCCTCTGTATAAAGCTTATAATATGTCTGGGACAGATTTTGTCAATCAGAATGTATTCTTTAATGTCCGATTTTGCTCACTGCTTGCTGACACCTTTTTTTGATTAATTTTGAATTGGTTTATTTATTTTTGGTATTAAACTCTTATTTATAAAGTGCAAACAATATTTCTTTCTTATTATATCATTCCTGTTATTGTTCTATTGCTGTAAAGAGACACCATGACCAAGGCAACTCTTAGGAAGGAAAGCAGAATTAAATGGGGCCTGCTTATAGTTTCAGAAGTTTGGTCCATTATCATCATGGTGGGAAGCATGTTCTCAGGCAGGCAGATATAGTGCTGGAGAGGTAGCTGAGAGTTATATGTCCAGATCCACAGACAGCAAGAAGAGAGACGCTCTGGGCTTGGCTTGAGAATTTGAAAGCCCAAAACTATCCCCAGTGACACATGTCCTCAAACAAGGCCACACCTACTCCAACAAGTCATACCTGTAATCCCTGTCCAGTAGTGCCACTTTCTAATGACCAAGCACTCAAATCTAAGAATCCAGTGGAGACCATTTTTATTCAAACTACCTCACAAGGGAAGCTATCTCTGTTTCCTTAACCGCTGGTCCAAATGCCAGGGGTAGGGGATGGGTGGGGGGTGGGGGGAGCTTCAGAAAGGCACAGCAGGATGCTGATTTATCTATCTTAATGAAAATGATTTATTTTGAAATCCCTCTGCATGTACAAGAAAGCCACATGTTGAGCTCACAGTTTTCTCTCATTCTGTGTCCTTGACTGGACCCACATGTCATTGTAAATTTTCTCCTGGTCACTTGGTGACAAGCTATAGCCATGACGCTTCATTACCCTCCAGGTCATGTGTGATCATAAAAAGGTCACTGAGCTGTAGCCTTCAAGTCATGAAGTCATCTTTGACGTAGGGCTTGTGTCCTTTAGAGAGAAATTTGGGTCCCTGAAGAAGAGGTTACTTCACAGATTTAGTTCCTGCCTCCCTCGCAGCCCCAGTGACTCTTCTCCCTCCCTCCCTCTCCACCTCCCTTCCCTCTCCACCTCCCTTCCCTCTCCACCTCCCTTCCCTCTCCACCTCCCTTTCTCTTTTTAGAAATGCAGTTGCCTGTAGCTATGACCTTGGGTGTTGGGAGGTGTGAAGACCTTGCGCTATACCGGAACAATCTGTAACTCAGGTCCATCTGAAGCCTCCACTTGAACCTCTACTGTGTGCTCTCTGCACCTCATGTCCTGTCCTACCTTGGATGTCCACCATCATTGCTGATATGCTGTGGTTTTAGGCTTCACTACCTTAGAGCTACTATTTTTTTTTTTTTGTAATGATACATCTTATAAGGGGATTACTTAACAGTCCCGAGGAACCTTCTCACCATCAATCCTCCCCCTGCTTCCTTTCACCAGGAAGCATTTTGTCAACTCCATGCTCAGGTTCCAATTTGCTACAAGGGGGTGAACATGACCATTATTATTGTTTGTTCTGATTCTCATGTTATCTGATATTTGAATTTCATTAGGTGGCCTCTTGTGTTCATGGACACATCAATCTTCCAGCACTTTCTAAGGTTTTGGTATAAGGTGCTCTAGACTCATTTCATTCTGCTACTGCCTCAGCCCTGGGGCCAGCAGTTCTGCTTCTTCTCTGCACGGTGACGTTGGCAAACCTGACCTGGGCCAAGTATGCTCATTGCTCATGTGATGGCGGTATTTCTTCAGGCCTTCTGAAGGGACCAGAAAAAAGAGACATGGAAATGAATGCACATGTACACCTGTGGCTACCTCCATATCTCTTGTGAGTTTTTGTATTAAAAATGAGCAACTCCTGGTAGGATTTTTGTAATTGGATGTGGTAGGTTCACACTGTGGCAAGCACAGATTTCTTACCTGCAGAGGGATGGAGATCACGAAGTTACTCACTGAACAAAGGAAGCAATGGGAGTTTTATTTAACAGGGGGAGTCTACATGTATTTAAACGGGGAGGGTTATTCCTGAACATGCTCAGGTTAAAATCATAATTGAAAAAGAAAAGTCAGAAGAGAATTGTGGCACCCGCCCTTAAACCTAGCACTTGGGGGCCAGAGGGAGGCAGATCTCTTTTGAGTTTGAGATGAGCCTGGTCTACATAATGAGCTCCAGGAGAGCCAGAGCTATGTAGAGAAACCCTACCTAAAAAAAAAAAAAAAAAAAAAAAAAAAAAGTCTCAAATGGTGTATGTGAAAGATTGACATGGCAGACAGACATGCCCTTGGGCATACTTGCATTGCCCAATTTTAGCTGAAAATACAGGGAAGGATACCTTGAAGAGGTCCGTTTACCCAGGAGTCTATCCATGAAAGCTCTTGCCTTGCCTGTTCACGGATCTTTCTAATGATGGGACAGCATAAGCTCTTTTTAGTCTTCTTCCCTCCCATAGCTATGTAGCCCAAGCTAGCCCCAAACTCACACAAGCCTCCTCCCTCAGCGTCCTGATTGCTGGGATTACAGCTGTACACCACTATGCCCTCCCCACTGAAGCCCATGCTTTGTAACATGATGCATGAGAGAGTGCAGTGTAGTGCTGGGATGTGTCAGATGCTCCATTGCCCTTTGGTGCTCATGCATGTAACTGTGGGGACTGTAGTGTCAGCACTATATAGGAACAAAGTGGAGAGCCTTTTCTAGGTTGGAAGCAGAAATGAAAATGGAGGTAGTTGGAGTGTGTCGACACTATTTGGAGAGTGACCAGGTATGGATACATAGGCTGAGCACATGGAAAGCTCTGAACCAAAGACTCAACTGGGAGAATACCCAAGACTGTACGAGGCAGGAAAATAGCAAATATGGGTTCAGATACTTTTTAAATGTATGTGTGTGTGTGCTGTGTATGCATGTTTGTATATATGTGGGCGCATGTTAAGTGTTCATGGATGACTATTCTTATGCATGGGAAGACTCTAGGTTGATGTAGAGAAACTTCTCTATTGCTTTTTACCTTATTTATTGAGGCAGGGTCTCCCAGTGGGATTCAGAGCCCAGCCACATAGCCAGTTTAGCCAGTGAGCCTGTTTGGGGAGCCCCTTAGAGTTTCTATTGCTGTGAAGAGACACCATGACCACAACAACTCTTAAAAAGGAAAAATATTTAGTTGGGTTGGCTTACATTTTCTGATGTTTAGTCCATTACCGTGGTTTGACATGATGGTAGCAGGCAGACATGGTGCTGGAGAAATAGCCAAGTGCCCTACATCTTGACTTACAGACAACTGGGCATGAGTATTTATGAGACCTTCAAAGTCCGTTCCCACAGTGACATACTTCCTCCAACAAGGCCATATCTACTTTAAAGCCACACCTCCTAATAGTGCCATCCCCGATGAGCATATGCGGGCCAATTACATTCAAACTACCACACACCCCATTTCTGCTTCTCACATATTGGAATTAAAGGTGGTCTGCCATGCTCACTGGGCATTTAGGTGAATTTGGGGGATCTAAAATTCAGGTACTCAAGCAGTTGTTAGTGACAGGAATGTAAAGTGAATGAATAGGCTGACAGCCTCTGAGCCTCCCTTACCAGATGCACTTTGTCTCTGAGCCCTGCAGGTGACAGGCACAGTGACATGGTATCTCTTCTGTGGACACAGGAAGTCTACATTTAGGAGAGGTAAGGTGCTGTGGTTGATGGAGAGATCTAGTTGTAGATGGGAGTGTGGCATGTGATCTTGTCTGGGCAGTGCAGGCTGACCTTGCCAAGCATCTTAGGAATGAAGATAAGATAGGCTAGAACCACTCAAGAGGGAGCTGCACTTGCCAGTAGAGGAGGGTGACATTTTCCTATCTCATTGATAGCCTTCCAGGGACATCTGTGTCACCATCACTTTGCACTGGTCACCTCAGAGACTGACTTGAGAGCAATGGTGGCCTAATTGGTCCCAACTTCCATGTATAGACTTTTCTAACAGAGCTACAGGGTGGGGAGGTGGGATACTAACTGCTTTGATCATAACACACCTCTGCTCAAAGCCCTTCCACCACCCCTTCCTCCTTGAGGCCAGCACCAAATTCTTTCCAAAGGCTTATGTGGCTCTGATGGCCAAGCCCCCTCTACCCTCACTCCACATCCCCTTGCTTTGCTCACTATTATAAGTAATGCTGAAACATCAAGGTGAGCATCACTCAAGGCTTCTGCTTGAAATAACTCATCAGTGAACGGAGATGTGACCTGGGGAACCAGTGAGCTACCAGTGTGAAATTGGGGGCAGAATGCCAACCAGACATGATGCTGGCCAGGAAGTGGCAGCCCCAGTACCTGATGGCCATTACAGAGTGAGAGTACTAGAATCTGACAGAGTGAATGAAGCTTTGATGGCCCTGCTGAGTACCTGGATTCCCTTTTCTAAAGAGAACGTAAAGAGACCTTCAGTGCCCTATAAAGTGAGTGACAGCATGGAGCAGAGCTGAGCTAGGACATTTCTTACTGTTGTAACCTGTGTAAATTCTTCATGAGTGTGACTGTGTTGCTGGATTAACCTGTATGTTTTTGGGACCACTACGTAGGACTCCGGGTCAGTTTGAAATAAGTCAGAAAACCAAGGGAGGCCATGCTGGGGTTTTAAACACAACCTAAGCCAACACAACATGACCCTCCCACAGAGGTACTCACTAGGGCCACTAATAAAAATGCCCAACCCTTTGACATCAGCTAAATTGCAGACATGAAGTTTGATGTTTTGTTTAATTTATGTTGGATAATCCGTAGGCCACTTGTAATGGAGAGACTATTTTAACCTTCTTATAAAACCAACAAGCAGACAGACCAGGAAACTGGAGCTTAGAAAGATTGGGTAATTTGAAAGTCACACGGATGGGAGTGGCTAAACTGACCCCAACTCTAGTTTTCCCCTAGTTCTTAGACAATGGGCATCATTATAACTGCATTAATTGGGTTTTTTTTTTTGTTTGTTTTATAAGCACATAACTTTAGAATTCTACTGATTTCCACCAAAGTTTTAATTTCAAAGCATAACATCTAAGGTACTGAGAAAAAAGCCGTAAGGCCCTCAGGTGCTTGCTAAAGAATGGGAGTTCTCAGTGTAGTCTGGGAGAGACAGCCCAGCCTGGGCCACAGAAAACTGAACGGCATGCCTAATGAACATCTGAACTGAATAGCGTGTGTAGCTAGTACTGCTTTGCAAGGCAATGTCCGATTAGCTCTGGCAGGCACTCATAGTGCAGACAGAGTCCAGTTATTTGGACATCCCCTTTTTGATATCCTTAGATCAGTAGGATGGGTCCTTGGTAAGTTCCTGTGTGGTTAGTCTCCTTGGTGTACTTGACTGGATTTTGAATCATCAGAAGACAAGACTCTGAAATGTCTATGAGAGCTTTTTCTGAGAGGTTTAACTGAAGAGGGAAGACGGACATTGGATGTGGGAGGTACCACCCTTAGGGCAGGGATTTCAGCCTGAGTAAAAAGGGGGAAAGGGCATTTATCTCTCTGCTTTCTGACTTTGAGTGCAATGTGACCCCAAGATCCTACCATTCTTCCCCATCACGATATACTGTATCCTCTTTGTGAGCCCAAATGTCACAATACATTGTATCCTTTCTGTGAGCCCAAATACCATGATACATTGTATCCTCTCTGTGAGCTCAAATACCATAATACATTGTATCCTCTCTGTGAGCTCAAAGACCATGATACATTGCAGTCTGTCTGTGAGCCCAAATAGACCTTTTTTCCTTTTGTTGTTTTTGTCCAGTATTCTCACAGCAGTAAGACAAGTAATTAATTCTACTTCCTGTGCAGTGTTTGGACATTGGTTCCAGGTAATTTGGTGGGTTTATGGTAAAGCCACTCATTGATGAAGACTTTTTCCAGACACTTGCACATTCACTGCCTTCCCTTTTCCTAGGTGTGTGTGCTGTCAAAGAAACAGCATTGGAGAAGGGCTCTATCTGCTACACTGTGACCAGTGTTATCTTCACCTATGGAAAAAGACTTAGTTCACAAGGCTGAGCTTGAAGAAACTAGTAATGTAGAATAGAATTCATGGAAATGGTCTGTAAGGTCCTTGAGATGTGCAACTATAGTGACTTAGGAAGAGTCTCAAGGGTGTTATTAGGCTATCACAGGAAGAGATGTATGCATAGGACACTGGAACAGACCTTAGGGGAACACGGACAGTGTTGACTGCCTGAGATCCTGTCTTTCTGTAACAATTGAGTTTAGAGATTCAAGGTCACAGTGTGCCAGCTGACAAGGACACTAGGATGTGAGCCCCAAAGGATGGGATTTGCATTATTTATTCATTTATTCACTCATTCATTCATTTAGAGACACTATATAGTTTTGGCTGGCCTGGAGCTTTCTATGTAGATCAGGCTGGCCTCAAACTCGTAGAGATCTACTTACCCCCACCTCCTTAGTGCTTGGGTTAAAGGTGTGCCCAGTCCCACTATCTGATTTATTTTGCACATGCACCACAGTGTGCCTGTGGAGATCATAAGGCAACTTGTGGAAGCGGATTCTCTTCTTTTACCATATGGGCTCTGGGACTTGAACTCAGGTTTTCAGGCTTAATGGTAAGCTCCTTTATCTGCTGTGCCAACTTGGTGACCCAAGGAGTTGAGTTTAGGTCATTAAATAGCTTTATTTATTTTATTAGTTTTTGAAAAAGACTCTTGCTATGTATTTTAGGCTACTCTTGAACTCAGGATCCTCCTGCCTCAATTTCCTAAGTGTGGTAAGCCACCACCTCTGGCTCAAAGATAACACTATAGGAAGCTTTAATTTTTTTTTTTTTTTTTTAAGAATTTGATTATAAACTAGAGGAGATTCCAATATCTGCAGCTTATTTTTAAGTGGGTTTATAATGATTCATATTTATAAATTGTCTGAGGCAAGCAATTCATTAGAACAACTATAAGACCTACTATGTGACAGAGTGGATATAGGTACCTCTGGAATGGGGACTATAAATATTGCTCTGTGCCTTCAAGCCCTGTGATTGGCTAAAACTTAATAAGCATTGTTTATTTATTTATTTTGATTTTTTTTGAGATAGGTTTTCTCTGTGTATTCCTATCTATCTTGGAACTTGCTTTGTGAACCAGGCTGGCCTTGAACTTAGAGATCCACCTGCCTCTGCCTCCTGAATGCTAGTGTGTGCCTCAACTGCCTGGCTATTTTTTCTTTAAAATTGAAAGTTTATGTTATTAAAAAATTGGCTTTTGGACATTGATTTCTCAAAACTATATTCTATAGTGCTAGATATGTAGCTCGGTTGGTAGCTGCTTGGCTAGCATGCTTAAAGGCCTGAGTTCAAGCCCCAGCACTGTGTAAACTGGGTACGGCAGGCCGTGCCTCTAACTCTAGAACTTGGGAGATGGAAGCAGGATTGAAAGCTCGTGTCATTCTTAGATGCACAGAGACTTCCAAGTTATCCGGGGCTCTGTGAGACCCTTTCTGAAAAACCAACCAGCCAAAACCAATAGCAATAGCTTCCTTTTTTTTTTTTTTTTTTTTTTTTTTGAATTCTCCAAATTTAGCAATTTTCTCTCAAAAGATTGCTGTGATTAAAACAGCAACACTAACAAACAAACAGCTGCCCTCTGTGTTTGGGGCATAGTCAGGACCACCATGGAGGCTGGTAAACTACAGCCCTGACAGCTGGGAGAACTAAATGATGGAAAGGTCTCTGGAATTCTGTGGGAGAAACCAACAGGCCTTGCAAACAACCCTCAGCCTCGGGTGGCTCAGATGGAGCTGGCTGGGGCGGGACTTGGGTTATCTCTCTGAGTTTCATGGTCTTTCTTCCTCTTTCACCTCTTTGGCTTTCCAGCAGAGACTTTGAGACAGCAATTGGAGGACCTGGAACAGGAGAAAGGTCGCCGGCCCTGGGCTCTGCCTTCACAACAACCAGCTCTTGGCCGCTTCTTGGGCTATCTGGCAGCACAGACCCAGGTGGCCTTGCGTGAAGCCACCCGAAGGTGAGTACCCGTGGATGCCACCACCATCTCCACTTGACTCTCTTTTCTCCACTGATTTCTCTCCAATCTGTTGTCACTGGCCATTCTCCTTGCTGCTTCTGAGCTCTCGCCTCTCTCCCTGAATCCTCCATTGACATCCCCACCTCTGCAGGGTTCTGCATACATCTGGTGCCTCAGACATAAGCACCAGGCATCATTTTGTAGACCCCAGTCCTCCGGGGTTCCTTCCTTGTACTTACCTCTCTGTAGAGTGCTGACCCTGAGCTTCCCGTGGACAAAACACATCTATTGAATACATTTTTTTATTCTTAAAGAGGTACTGTGTTTTTAATCCTTGCCTTTTGCTTATTTTGGATGATGCTTGGTTTTGGCTGTCAACTTAGCTGCATTAAGAGATATCTTGGACTGGTGAACCACATTCATGGAGCATTTGGGACAGTGCCCATGATGATTGACACCTGAGATGGATGCTGGGAAAAGAAAGAAGGCCGAGGACAAGGCTGTGTGCATGCTCTTGCCTTCCTCATTTTTCTGCACATGTGCTGCTGCTACTCTGCTGACATCAGACTCCAGCTTCTTTGGCCTTTGATGATGTGGATACAATGCTAACAGCTCTCCAGAGAGCTTCCAGACTTCCAACTCTGGCTTGATACTGCTGAAATGTCCAGCTTTGTAGTCTGAGGAGCTCCTATGTCCTCTGCCTCTGCAACATGCAGGCAGCCATGATTGGATTAGCCTGTTTCTAGAGTGTAAACCAATCTAATTCCTCTCCTGTAGTAATGCATTCTATTCGTCATATTCCTCTGGAAAATTTTGCAAAAAAACACTCTTCTGAAGTTTTTTTTTTGACCTGTGTTCCTGTGTATGACATGCATGTGTATATGTATTTTTGATATATGTGGGTACATATGTGTATGCGCATATGGAAGTCCAACACTGACACTGAATGTTTTCCTTAATTTTCCTCTACTTTTTTGAGGTGGGGTCTTTTGCTGAACCTGGATCTCATTGATCATGGCTAGTTTAGTCACCAAGATTGCCTCTGGGGACCCCCCCCCCATCTTTGCCTCTTGAGTCTGAATAGGCCCTCAAGTCTGCCTGCCTTTTATGTGGTTCTGGGATCGGAACTCTGATCCTCAAGCTTGTGGAGTAAGTTGGCTCCCCAAACTTACTATCTTTGAAGAGGAACTCCACCAAGTCTATTATTCCTCTCCTCCTCCCAGATTCCTTGTGGCATGATTTCTGCATTCAGTTACCTCAGAAACAGCCGAGATTCCCATTCTGTGACCCTCTAATTTATGGGGTACTAGCTCTGGTCACACCTATCATTTCTGTGGTTCTCACTCACCTTTCCACCCTCTATTCCCAAACCTTCCTCTGCTTTCTGAAGTGTTTATCGGGGTTATCACAGCAGCCTCTTGCTTTGCTGGATTTTTTCACTCCATCTGGGCTTTATCCACCTCCCATGAAGCAATGAGGAGAAAATCTCATGCTGGAATCAGTGGGTCCTGGCCTTTCAGGGTGGACCTTGTGCTCTGAGTATGTGGCCCTGCCTCTGTGATGCAACCTTCCCATTGACCATCTAACTGGTCAGCACCAGCTTCTCATGCAGCAGAACCTTGTTTGAGTCTACGGTCTCCTGCAAATCCCCTTTCAGTCACTAATGGCTGCTCATCTTTCAAGGCAGGGAAGGCACTGTCCTTCCAACCCTCTGCCTGTCAGTCACATATCTCACGGAAACTTTCTAGAATCTCCTGATAGTGTCTCAGTCCAAGCCTTCAGTCTGCTGCCTTGAAGGATGACTGTTCCCAGAGGAGGACTACACTGCATTTACCTCTCCAACTGACTCTTGCAGGAGTTATATACGTATACATGTTTATGCAGGTTCACATGCATATATGTGAACACAGAGAGCACGGGGGGCAGGAGGGGGGGGCTGACAGAAGACCTTCCCTTCAGTCAGTCTTCCTTCTGATGCCCCAGGGCTGGAGGCTGAGAACTGGTGTTGTGATGCCATTTCCTCCTCTAACCAGCTGACTGAAACCTTTTCACTGCCTCCTCCCCTCATCAGAAGGTGAGGGGCCCTGCCTTCATCGCTTTACTTATATTTTATTCTCAGTTTTTCCTTTTGTCAATTTCACCTGTCCTGTTATTACCATAGCTAGAAAATTCTGCTTTGTTATGACTTTATATCTGCTTTGTTATAGTATTTTTACAAAGCACATGGGCATGGCCACATAGCTGCTCATAATTAAAGTCTGTCTTTGCATGTGCCAGCTGCTCAGTGGCCTAGGAAGTTTGGCCTCACCAGAGTCAGCAGAACCAGAAGGCTCCCCAGGAGACGGTAGTTCCTGCAGTTCTCACAATGACCACCAGGGGGGAGCCCTGGACACAAATTTCTCGGGAGCTTGGCCCTGAGTCCAGAGGAAAAATGGCTATTCAGAATGCTTGGGACTTTTCCTACAGAAATAAAATAGTTTTGTTAACATGTCCATCTTTCAACACAAATTAGTTCCTCAAATAAGTACGTTTTTACCTTTTGGAACCAAGTGTTTCTATAAGAAACTGATGAAAGTAATGTATATTGTCATATTCAATCTGCCAGGGCTGTCTCATGAGAAACCGTCAGATTTGAGACCCTCTCAGTCATTCCGGCCATAAGAGGAAGAAGTATCTCAGCATCTCAGGTTATTAAAGTCCAGAGTAATATTTAAGGGCATGTAAATAACCCCAGAGTTTACCAGATACTTAATTTTTATTGTCACTTGTTTTGAAAATTACTGTTTATCTTTTTAAGTGAGCTTGTGCTTTCTGACCCCCTTGGGACTGTTGATATCAGCACTGAATCACTAGGGTTTGGAGATGTCTGCATTGCTCTAACAGTGGCCGTCAGTTCTGACACTGCTCCTGGTGTTGGTCTCTGTTGCTCAGTAATGGGGCCAGTCCCTGGAGGAGGTGGACGCTGCTCCTCAGTTTGAGATTTTGTTTGTTTGTTTGGTTGGTTTTGCTTCCTTAGAGAGGATTTCTCTGTGTGAGCCCTACTCACTCTGTAGACCAGGCTGGCCTCGAATCCAGAGATTTGCCCACCTCTGGTTTTGTCCTCCGGCAGTCTGGTAAATCCACTTCGTTACAATCTCCTGGACAGATGGCACAGACATTGGGGAATTTCTGTTTTTTATTTTCATACAGCCTTGTCATTCTGATTTTCTAACAGACTCACAGTTTGTCTTCCTGCTGTTTGGATCCTTTTCTGCTACCACAGCTGTTCCCCGGCTAGTGTCCTCTGTATGTAGGAGTCGGTAATGCTCACTATTCTATGGGACACACATGGTCCCCACTTCATGGCCCATACTCTGGCTTGAAATGACCTTCCTGTGCCTCATCAGTGTCTGCTTTTCCATGGGGCCCAGTTGCTTTCATGGGGCCCCAGGACAGCAGGAGCACCTGATAGGGACACATCTGTGATGGACACCTGCTTAGTGGGTGCTGATGGCTGATGGGACTGCCTACAATAAACCATGTCCATCTGCCATGCTGCTCAGTTTCCCCATGGCTCCATAGGACAAGCCATGTCAGAAGGAAGTGTAGACGTTTTGGCAGACACCATGGCATAGTGTTTCCACCCTGAGTCTTCAAGTCCCTCTGTACCTAAGGACATATTCATATTGCTGTCTTAGCATTTCGCCTGGGCTCCTCTGCCAGGCATTCTTTCAAACTCTGCTATTAATGAGAGAATTTTGTGCAGTGATGCAATGATGATGTGGATGATGATGAAGTGCAAAGATGATGATGGTGGAAGGGGCATCTTTGTTTCCTGGACCAGTGGGTATGAATATAGCCCTCAGGGCAACAGTCATCAGAACCCTGGCCACTAGGGACAGTTTTTGAACAATGTGCCATTTTTTTCTTCTTCTAGAAGGTTCCTGGTAGCATGGAGCCTCAGTTGCCCCAGTGTTGATCAGGTAGATTATACATTTCCCCATGACTTTTTCCTCTATAGGTTCTGGTTTTCTGGTGTCTTATGGTTATTTCTTTAAAAATAATCTCCTTATATCTTTGTCTCAGGTCTAGCTTTTAGGAGAACCCAAACCGGATAGCTGTGTACCCTAGAGGATCAGAACCCACTCTTACATCTTGAGGTGCCTGGGCTTTCTGATCTTTTATGGAGGCAGGATGGATCACTTCCTCTTTGTTCCAGTAAGTGGGAGGAAGTGTGTTTATGTCTCCCTCTGACAACTGCTGGGCAGGAGATGCTGAGGGTGGCGCAATGGCCAGTACAGTCTCCTATCCCAGTTATGGACTTAGGGTGAAGAACTTCTAGGTTTATTCTCAATCAGCTCTCATTTCTGATTTTGAAACAATGTTTTCACCTTTTGTCACACCAGAGTCAGAAGGTCAACACCCAGTTGAAAGAAAGATTTTTTCTTTCTCTGGAGTATTTGGCAAATATTGCAGTTGACTGGTAATTTTCTCACTTATCCCTTGTTTTCCTCTGATTACATCCCATGTCATGTGATTTCTCACTGGGTTTTCACTAATATGGATGTCCACGCTGGTGCTCTTCCGACCTGGATGCATGCATGAGTGTGAGTGTGCATGCGCGTGCGTGTGCGTGTACCCAGAATATCTTTTATCAAAGATCTTTCCCCAGAGGATATCTTAAAACACATGGGAGCAGAGTCTGATCAAAGATTTAAATGAAGGACAGGAAGAATTTCTAATCTTACCATGATAGAACTCTTGCACTGTCCATATGTAGCAGCTGCTGCTTGTCTGGTCCCCTGAGAGGGGACCAAAACTATAAGTGTAAGCTAGAAGTATGCCACCCTGGTCTGCCTTCATTTCCTTTTTTCCGTTTTGAGCATAAAAGCCTTTGATCTCAAGTGGGTACCATGGCAGACTGCAGTGTCTCAGGACCCAGTGACTCTCAGATTGGAGTGAGTACCCAGGGCACATAAGGAAAACCCTCAAGACATTATCAGGGAATAAAGATGTCATCTGTGCATTCTGTAGCTGTGCTTTTTCTGTGACTCATGATCAGGTTTTACAGGTCGGTTTCATCCCTTCAGTGATTGACAGGAAAGAAACCAGACAGAAAAGGAAGATTTCCCCACAACTGAGCTCTCAATAGTGGGTACCAATCTGAACCTCTGAGGCTGAGGTTAGTATCTTAGATCTTAGACACCCCTCACCCACCCTGGGTCTCCACTAGCACCAAGCACCAACATCCCATGCTGCTGAAGGTTTTTATCTTCCCCCGAGGGGTCTGTTCATTTTACATACTGATTAGTTTGTAGCAGCGAAGTCCTGAGGGATCATATCTTGAGAGACTTAACAAATATAAAGAAAAGAGTATGTAGCAGAGGGATACTCTAGGGACCAAAAACATGGAAGATAGAAATCTGTCCCTGCTCCATAACTGAATGATATATCCTGGGGCCACCCCTGGCTTTCCATGGATCTCTTTTTGTCCCAGAAGTAGGAGACAGAGGAGTGTTGGTTAAGCACAGGGGCTTTTCTTATGGGTAAAGTAATAAATGTGATTAACCACAGTGCAGAGTTATTTCCCAGCTGTGCACCTGTAGCTTCTCTGCGCAGCTGATTTTTCAATTCTGTGTTGACTTTCTACACTCGCTCCCACCTCTACCCACATGACATCGATTCAAGAAATTCAGGGAACTCTTATGTGGTGAGCATACACCAAGCAAACTCGGAAATAAGGGGAATGCAGCAGGACCCAGGACAGAAATGGCTTCTCCATTTTCAAGGCTCATCAAGCTACCCAGCAGATATTTGCTGAGTTCCGACTCAGTGCAGGGTGCTGGGAACATCAGCACAGGAGAAGCTCTGTCTCCCTCCGAGATTCACAGTCAAGCCTGAAGAGCATGCAGCAGCTCAGAACCCAGAGAAGGGCTTAGACCCTCTTTTCACAGCCGAGGGCATCTTAGAACTGTTATACACAGAAGAGGCTCTTTGTACCTCTGTTTACATATTCATGCCCATCCCGTGTAGGGGTGTGTCCACCAGACAGGTCCAGTGTTCACTTTACCAGTGCACATGTTAGGATGTTGGAGGGCTCTAGCAAATGCCCTGAAGACAGGCAGTCTTACTTCTCCAGGTGGTCCAGTATGAGGATCATCGTGAAGTTCAGAGGGTTGGGGTAGTTCAAAGACACAGACAGAGAAATGCAAATTTAAATTTTTACTGTGGCCTTGACCTCTGTGAATTTTGTTCTCTCCCTGTTCAGCCATCCTGGGAAGAGCCCTCAGGACACTTTCCCACGGGTAGGGTGGGATGTGATAGAAGGGGAGTGAACAGGTTTCTGAACTTTCTGAGAAATCATATGGCCCGGGGTGTCTTGGAAAGTGCTGGAATGAAGGTGACATGCTGGCTGGTTGTATGTCTACGTGACACAGCCAGCGTCACTGAAGAGGAGGGAGACTCACTGGAAAATACCTCTATATGATCGGGCTGTAGACAAATCAGAAGGGCATTTTCTTAATTAGAGATTAATGGGGGAGGGTTCAGCCATTGTGGGTGGGGCCACCCACTGGGCTTGTGGTCCTGGGTTCTGTAAGAAAGGAGGCAACTGAGGGCAGGAGAGTGTAAACTGAAGAAAACTGCTTCCTCCAGTCTGTTATCTTTGGTCAGAGTGTTTTATTATGTTAACAGAAAGGGAACTAGGGCAGTAGAGTTAGCCTGGTCTACATGAGAGATTGTAGTTGAAACAAATGTACATTAGTGACTTCATCCCTGTGAGTGCCCGGGTGACCCTGTGACTGGGGAAGCTTTGTGCAGTCTCTTACTCTGTAAGTACGTGTAGATCTGAAGATGTCTGTTTCTCCATACCTGAACGCAGTTTCTTGTTTTATGGTCTTTGGGTGCCCGCCACCTAACTCCTGAATAAATAAACATGGAAGAGGCTTATATTTACTTATGAATGCCTGGTCTTAGCTTGCTTATTTCTAGCCAGCTTTTTAAAAGTTAAACTACCTTTTGTCTCTGGGCTTTTATCTATCGTTCTCTATTCTGTCTGCTTTTCTTCCCTTCTTACTCCATGGCTTGCCGTGTAGCTGGGCGACTGGCCCCCCATGACCTCCCCTTTTCTCAATCCTCCATCTTCTTTCCCAGATTTCTCCATTTATTCTCTCTGCCTGCCACCCCCGCCCATCCCTTCTCCTGCCTTGCTATTGGCTGTTCAGCTCTTCATTAAACCAATTAGATATTTTAGACAGGCAGAGTAACATAGCCTCACAGAGTTAAACCAAATGCAATGTAAAAGAATGTAACGCATCTTTGCATCACTAAACAAATGTTTCGCAGCGTAAACAAATGTAACACATCTTAAATTAATGTTCCACAACACCTGTACCAATGCATATCTGTTACTTGAAGGGCTGGCAGTGATGACCCAGAGGCCCCAGTTGAAGGAGAGCAGAGGACCACAGTCCAGGACAGCCTGCCTGCATCCACCACCAGGCGGGACTGGCTTATTCAAGAGAAACAGCAACTTCAGGTGAGCGGTATAGCATCTTCCAGAGAGGGAGTGGCCCTTTTATTTTCTGTAAGCTGGATGCAGTAAAGGGGGGTTTGGCTTTGCTGAGGTATAAGTGCTCAGAGTAGAGTAACTGAGTGGTGGGAGGGCACAGAAGAACCTCTTTTGCACATAAAGGGGTTGAAGTTGCACAGCATTATGGACCTCGGGACCTTCTGGATTCACTCTCTGACTGTGGCAGCCAATGTCTTCTCCCAAGACCTGTAGAAGCTTCCTTTTGAGGGTTAGGGAGAAATTTGCTTTCTGGGAATGCTTTGTGGGAATTCCTACCTTGGTGGCTTCTGGGAAGCAACTGTTAAGGAACATCGTTTTACATCTGGCCTGGGCATGAGGCTGCATCTATGTGACCAGCAGGTAAATGGAAGCAATGCTTGGCACAAAGCAGTAGTGACATCTGGCCAGGAAGTGTCTAGAGTTAAAATGCTGAATTAAGATCCAAAGTGAGACCAGAGCCAGGAAGGGGCTCCAAAAGTTCTTGAAGTAGTCCTGGGGAAGGGATGGAGAGGTGGTGGGGTGTGGCACTGCTTGAGCCTAGAGCCTGGAGCAGGACTCGGGAGCTGTGGGAAGCACTGGCTGGCAGCATCAGGGATTCGTGGAAGGGCTTCAGTGAGTAGAGTATAAAAGATCAGATATGATTTTAACATCAACTTTGGACGTCTATGTGCACATACACCCACATGCATAGGCATCCCACCCACAAGCACTCACACATACATGCAAACATACACATAACAGACAGCAAAACTTACAAATAACACACACACACACACATACACACACACACACACATACATACACACACGCACAGGAAAATAGTTTGCAGTTCCTCAAAACCTTAAAAATAGAACCCTTAGGATCTAGCGATCCCACTGAAATTACTCACCTGGAAAGAAATGAAAGCACAGACTAGGTGAGACATCTGAGTTATTATATCTGATGACAGCCCAAGTGCCCATCACTGTAAGGATAAGCAAAACATGGAGTGGATGCAATGGTCTGTCACTTACCTTTCGAAGAAAGGATATGGTGCCACAGGGCACAGGGCAGGTGAATGTAGAGAACCTTGTGTTATGCCACATAAACCAGTCATGAAACACAGATGCTGTAAGAGTCTACTTAGAAGAAATCCTCAAAGTAGACAAGTAGATTTGTGGGGGTAGGGGTGGGCTTGGGGGCCGGCGGGGGGGGGGGATGGAGAGTTAGTGTTTGATGTAACATAGAGTTTTGTGGTGGGGATGCTTCCACAGTTTGTGTATGTGCCTAATGTTACTGAACTATGCACACAAAATGGGAGAGATGCAATGGCTTTTGTCATGTCTCTTTTACTAGAGTTTAGAAAAACTTGAGCCTGTCACCCAGTATAGGGAGGCTGAGGCAAAAGTATTGCTGTAGGTTCAAGCCTGGGCTATGAGTTCTGGGCCAGCTACTGAGTGAGATGTTGACTCTAAGCAACCAAAACAAAACAAACAAAAATGAGTGACAAGGAGTGTGAGCCTCAGAGGGGAACACAGAGTGGTTAGTTTTGAGCATTTGCTGAGCACGCTGAGACTATGGGTTGTAAGATGCTCAGGGAGAGTTAGCTCATCTCTCTTTCTTCTCTGGGTAGGTCCAGGAGGTAGAAGATGCAGAGAATCAGTGCTGTGGGTGGAGAGAACATTCAGGAGATAGGGCGACATCAGGAGTTAAGCTCCGCTCTTATCAGCTAGGAACAGTGAGGGAACAGGGGGCGTGTCCATTAGCAGAGTCTGGTGTTATTTTCAGATTCCTATGCAGTGAGATGGCTATCTGTCCAGCACTGAGCTCACACTGTGTTCAATTACCTGCTGCTTATTTACTCCTTGGCCTGGAGACAGATGACGGTTATGGATTAACTTAGATTCTTCCTTAATAAATTAGGGCAAATTGTGTGTGTATAATTATGTGCCCGTGTGTAATACGTATATGTGTGTTTGAATGCGGGCATAGGTGCATGCGCGCGCTGTGTGTGTGTGTGTGTGTGTGTGTGTGTGTGTTTGTAGAGGACAGAAGTTGATATTTGATATCTACTCCAATTTCCCTTCACCTTTTTTTTTGACTCGGGGTCTCTCACTGAATCTAGACTTCACTAATTGGGTTAGACTGGCTGGCTAGCAAGTCCCCAGCATCCTCCTGTCTTCTGCCTTCCTCCCACCCCATGCCGGGGTACAAATTCATTCTGTGGGGTTCTGGGTATCAGAAGTAGCTCATGGTGCTTGCATGGCAAACACTTGGCTGATGGAGTGGGCTCATTAACCCTGGGAATTAAATTTGTCCAACATTCTGAAAGAGTCTAGACTCTGACCTGACAGCATCTTCTTTTCTCGACCCCGTTAACCTGACAAGCCAATGCTCCTATTTTTCCGTGCATCCTAAGTTCTTGTGTTCGGGAGCAGGCTGCCTCTTCCCCTCCTGGCCCACAGTTGGTGTCTCAGTGTTTGGTATGAGTGGCTAGTGCCCTCATTTCCCCATCAGAAGTGAAGCCAGTGAGTGATACATCAATTGCTGAGTTCTCCCTAAGTCAAACCTTGGCTAGCACCTGTCCGTATTTAATGCCTGGGAAGGAGGGAATGCTGTTTCTCCTGCCGGCTCATCAGAAATGTAAAGCTGGCATGATTTTTCCAGTTCAGCAAACTTCTGGAATCTGCCTGCCTCAGAAGGATGGGGGTGGGCTTCTCGACTGTGGTGCATATGGCCCACTCTCATTTAACGGAGTCATTATCAGCAGAGCAGGGTTAATGGATGAAATCTGTTCCCACATTCTCTGCAGAAGGAAATCGAAGCTCTCCAATCAAGGATGTCTGCGCTGGAGGCCGAAGAACAGCTGAGCCAAGAGTTGGAAGGACAGGAGACCCTGCTCCAGGGGCAGGGCTGTGACCTGATGACATTGGTGGCCCAGCTGTCCCCAGGCCAGCTGCAGAAAGTCAGCAAGGCTTTGGGAGAGACCCTGGCCTCTGTCAGCCAGGCTCCTTTCTGTGTGGAGCCACCTGAAACCCTCAAGAGGTATTAGTGACTTTCTGATTTTCCAGCCTTACCTCTTTCACCTGTTTATTGAGATGGCTTTGCTGTCTGTTGTTCAATCTCAGGCAGTTGTTTGCTTAGTGGCCATGCTGGAGGTGTTTTGAATGTAAGATTCTTCCCTACAGGGTCAGTTCTGAGCACTGGGAGTAATTTGGCATCCAGTCCACCCAACCCCTAGCTGCCAGTGTCGTCCCCTCTCCAGTTTCCATCATTACAAGGGGCTGGCTTGTCTCTGCTCCCCCCTCCCACATTTGGAGGTCAGGGGGACAGATATTGTGACACTGGTGTTTGCTGAAGACAGTTATCTAGAGAGACAGATTCCACTCCTAAGAGATAGGGCATGGCATTGGAAGAGTGTTACTTGGGGGGTAGGTCCTGGCATCAAAAGAGTGGCCTGGGCTGGAGAGATGTTCAGTTACAAAATATTTTACAGCACAAATATGAGGACCTGATTTTGGATTACCAGGTCCCACATAGAAATTTGGGTGCAGTGTAACCCCATCTCTTGGGGGTACAGGCTCAGAAAGATCCCTAAGGCTTGCTGGCCAGCCAATTTAGCTGAATTGGTGAATTCTAGGTTCAGTGACTCTAGATTACAAACATGAGATAGAATGTGATTGAGGAAGATATCTGATCCCCCCTCCCTCCCTCCCTCCCTCCCTCCCTCCCTCCCTCCCTCCCTCCCTCCCTCCCTCCTACGAAATCAACCAACCAAAAAACTCCCAAACCAAAAATAAGAACTAACCCAAACAAGACAGAAAAACAAACACAGATAAGCAAGCCAAGGGGGTGACTTGAGCAGTGTTTCTATCGGAGTCACTCGGAGGAAGAAACGTGTTTTGCTGCTGCTGCTGGTTAAACAATCCCCAAGCGCCTGTGCTAGGCAGAGCTTCACTTTGTAGGGCGAATGGATTATTCTATCTGTTTTACAGATAGTGGAAAGAAGTTTAAGAAAGTTAATAATTTAAAAAAATTAATAATGTACCCCAAGTGTCAATAGGAAAGACAGTTCAACTGCTATTTCTGTTTTCTCAAACTTGGAGTCTCGTCTATTGCAAAGTGAGCCTTTCCTGAGTTTTACATTATGGACAGCTTGTGAAATACACATATACACATCTACCAGGTTGTTACTTATTTATTCATTTATTTTTGAGACAGGGTCTTACTATGTGCCTCAGGCTTCTAGTTCTCGGTGTAGCTCAGGCTGGTCTTGAACTTGGGATCCTCCTCAGGCTGGTCTTGAACTTGGGACCCTCCTCTTTCTGCCTCCTACGCGGCCTAGTCTAGCTGTTGGTCTTCAGGGGCTTAAATCTCACTTTGGAGACATATGGAAGGCACGCTTACACACGTGGGAAAGAAGAACTTGTGCACAGGCAGGGAAGATGTTCATTCGGGGCTCTGCTGGGTGACTATGCTTCCTACCTGTGGGGATCCTCATTCTGTGATTTCTGACTGACTTGGGGACTGACAGTGCCACTGTTTAGGAGACTTTTTAGTTTCAGCTAACCTCAAACTGTGACAGTCCTCCTGTTTCTACCTCATGAGTTCTGGCTAGACCAGACTTGACAGCAACAGTGGAAGCCAGCTTCAGGCTCGAGACTCTGGCATTGAGCAAGTTGGAGGATGGAGAGGATCCTTCCGTGGATGAACCATGCCAGGTCTTATACAGGAACTCCCTAAGAGCAGGGGCATCCTGAGGATGCTACTCGGGGAATGTCTGCTGGCAGGAGGCCCATCGAGGCCTGATGGGCTTCTAGTGCTTTAGAAAATACTCTTTGAGAATTTCATAGTGCGTGCAATGGATTTCGATCATATCCACCCCCGACTCATCCCCTCCATCTCCTCCCAGATTCCAGCATCTTCTTCCCAGCTTCATGTTCTTTCTTATTTATTAATAACTCACTAAATCCAGTAAGTTCTGCCTGTACACACGTGGGTATGGCGTCATCCACCAGAGCAGGGCAACCTAAGGGAGACCTCACCTTTAAAGAAACCGACTTTCCTCTAGCACCCATCAGCTGTCAATAGCTCAAAAGGAGATAACTTGACAGTCAGGAAGTCACCAGCCAACAAGTTGGCAGGACTCGGAAGCACGGAAGCCATATAAAATGTCAGGCTCATCGCAGACAAGTGGAGACAAGGACCAGCTTGTCTCACTGGTGAGAGTGGAAATCAATGTGGGGGCTTCTCAAGACACTAAATATAAAATGCCCAAATAGCCCAGCTGTATCACTCCTCAGCATTTACCCAGAGACTGCCTCCTACCTGAGAGCTGCTTACCTATCCATGCTTCTCTTGGTTATCGACAGTAGCTGGGAAAAGGAATAAGCCCAAGTGTTCATCAGCTGATGAGGGGTAACGAACACATGTCACATAGAGGGTGGACTTTTATTTATCTGTAAAGAAAAACTCATTCTTGAAACGTGTAGAAAAATTAAAGGAACTGGAAAACATTACATCAACTGATGTCTCAGAATGACAAACACTACATATTCTCTCTTATTTGTGGATCCTAACTTCTAATTTTCATATATGTGGGAATAAGTGGGCAGAGGTCAGGAAACTGGAAAGGGGCCCATGGGAGAAGCAAAAAGAGGCTTAGGAATGGATGTGGAGAGGGCAATAAAGTGCATATGACACAGGAAAGGTGATTGTCCCTTAGGGTCATAGATTTGTTAGACATAGCAGCACAGCAGGGGCTTGGAGGTGAGTTTGGTCCCATGTGACAGCATGTGTACCCCTTTATAGGTCTCAGAGGAAGGTGAGGAGTGTCTTGTGAGGAACAGTCTTCAGCGCAGACTCACAGTCAGGCAGAGGCTAATTACTGGGTGACAGTGGGAGGGTAGAGGGTCCTGCGTCCCAAGGAAGGAATGAGTGAGCCTGAAAATGTGGGGGACAGGGGTGTTTCTTATTAATGGGCATTAAAGGGCTGGAATGGGCCACCTTTTGCTCTCTGTTGTCTACCCAGCCCTGTAGACTTCCTTTGGGAAAAATGAGAATTATGGCACCTGCCATTCTCCAGGAATCAGGTTCCTGGGGGTCCGTTAGAGGGTTGTAGATTTAAGGGCTCTTGGTAGGGGTCATGCCATTTCCTTCAGATCAGTCCTGAACTGACAAGACCTGATTAGCTCCTAGCCCAAACCTTTCTCCATGGAAATGGAAAGGGGAGGTGGGGGGGCGGCAGTTCTTACTGGACTGGTTAGGGTCAGAGTGTGGGCCTTGGCAGCTGAGCGTCATCCTCAGCAGGGTAGCTAAAGAGACAGATATTAATGAAAGCAGAGAAAGAGATTTATTCAGTGTGGTCCTGCTGGGAAGAGTAGACAAAGAGGTGCAGGGACCCCCAGGTCCATCATCAGGGTCCTCACAGGAGGTTTAGGTTTATAGAGGGCAAGAGTGTGCACATCTAAGCAGAGCTGGTCAAGGTGTGGCCCTACCTATCACTGATCCATCAGTTCTCAGCTCCAGTGTGGATGCTGAGAGGGCAATATCCAGCCTTTCCCTTCTTCCAGTATGAGACTCCTGATAGCCAAAATCTGATGGCCAGAGGAAAGGACACACGTGCCTCCCTGGAATATCTGCATTCCCGCCAGGACATTTAAAAGATGGGGGGATCATGAGTAGACTGGGATGAAGAGAAGCAACCGAAGCTGAGCGTGCATGAAAATTCCATATGCTAACTAAAAATTAAATAAAAAAGAGTTAGGGTCTTACCTGAAATCTCAACCCCCACTCTTGAAAGTAAGCTTTTTGTCGTTTTAAAAGGTTTTAAACGATGAATTTAATTTATTTTTATCTGTATGACTTGTTTTGCCTGCATGTATATCCATGCGTTGCATACATGCCTGCTGCCCACGGAGGTCAGAAGAGGGCATTGGGTCCTTGGAAGTGGAGTCACAGGCAGTTGTGAGCCACCGTGCCCATGCTGGGAATGGAATCGGGGCCCTATGCAAGAGCAGCGGGTGTTCTTAACCATTGGGTCATCTCTCCAGTCTTTGCAGTCATCTTTCGTTCTGCAAGACCTCCTTTGAGGCAGGGTCTGGAAGGAATTTGATGCTCATTCCATCCCAGGCCAGTTCCACTAACTCTGTAGGTGATGGGGCTGGGATGCGAGGGTGGCACAGGGATAGTGAAGAAAGAAAACGGGATAGAAGAATAAGGGGACAGGTTCCAGTTTTCCAAGGCCTACATCTGCGCATGCGTGTTCCGCCTACTTGGCATTTGAGGAGCGGTATGGTGGGTGATTCAAGCTCTCAGCTCTTTAGTGCTGCCAGCTGCACCTCCCCGGCTGTGTTTTGCACTCCAGGGGAGGGCAGCCTGGGACCTTGTCTAGCATGCATCTGGCTCCCCATACATCGGATAGGGTAATTGTAATAATAACAACAGCAGGCTGGTGTGGGGCTTTCTGGCATTCTTCGGGATGCTTGGCTGCTTATGTTGGTCTGTGGTTGAGTTCTTCATCATTCAGCTCCTGGGACTTTTCATGCTTCGTGTGAAATGTGTTCTGGCAGCTCATGGATGACCTGTCTCTGGTTGTACATTTGGAAGAAACATGTCGCATCTTTTTACAAACTGTTGGCATAAACTGTGAAACACTCTAATCCCTGCTTATAGCAAGTCTGGCTGGGTTTCACTTGGCGAGTATGGACTGTTCCGTAGCACAGCTGGGCTGGGGAGGATGCTGGGAAGGCAGAAACCAGTCTGCTGTGGTTCTTTCATCCTTAGCTGGCTGCCCAGAGGTTCTGTGGTGAGACAGTGAGCTGGGGTAGAGACAGTGCCTAAGGTATCCCCATCACATTCAAGTCAGAGCCTCCAACTGGGCTAGGGCTTCTTGCAAGTGAGATTCAAATTAGTAAAAGTGAGCTGACTAGAAACAAAATTGGTCATCTTCTGCCCCTCAAATATATACCATTAGAGTGGAAAGACTCAGGGTGATAGCAAGGCTGGCGTTGGATGACAGACCCCTGAATAGGGGAGATGTGGCAGAGAATCCCTAAGAAAGGTGTGTGGAAGCAGCCAGGTGCGAGGACCTTTCCCTTTCCTGTACCCAAAGTTTGGTGGGGGGTGAAACCTACCTATCAAGCTGGACAGTATGCCAGGGCAGTCCTCAGTCAAGGAGCAGTCTCCGGTCTGTGCCCCATTTCTGGTGTCCTGTCACCTTCACTTTGGGGTTCTGTTTGCATTCTCTGCCACTGCCCCCCAGCTGACTGGTTTGTCAAGGACAATGGCCTCTGGGGCCCCAAAAGAATCTGAACTCACTTGAAGGAAGATGGAGGTTTCTCAATGCCGACTATGTTCAATAAGTATCTTCACTCTTCCAGCCTCCCTCCCCACCCCTTCCCTTCCTCCCTCCCTTCCTCCCTCCCTTCCCCTTCCACCCTTCCTCCCTCCCTTCCCTCTTGCCCCCTTCCTCCCTCCCTTTCCTTCTTGTGTCCCCCTCCCCCATCTCCCCCATTTCTTTCTCCTTTCCCCCTTTGCTTTCTCTCCCTCCTTCTCTACATACCTCCATTTCTCCCTCCCCCCTTCCCCCTTCATTGTTACACCTTGCTTTCTGTCAAGAAAGTAAATGTGGTGACACGGTAGTGCACGGGAATATAAGACTCCTTCGAGGAGGACCCTTAGCGTTTGGAACTGCTGTGTTACCTTTCTATTGCTGTGATAAAATACCATGACAAAAAGAACTTAGAGGAAAATGGGGGTTTATTTTAGATTATGATTTTAGAAGGATAGAGTTCATCACATCAGGGAAGATGTAGCAAAAGGCAGGAGCAGGAAGCTGGCTGATGATCACATTTCAGCCACACATGGAAGGTAGGTGAGACTATAACCCCTTGGAGCCCACCCATAGTGACGTACTTCCTCCAAGATGGCTCCACTTCCTAAAGGTTCTGTAACGTTTCCATACAGGAGGGAGTGAGGGAAGATGGAGGGAAGGAGAGAAGGAGACATAGAGAAGACACAGGTTACAAAGAGACCAGTGTACCTGGGACCAGACTCCCCAAGGGCAACTGAAGGAACCCAGAAGTTCTGTGTGACTCCAACATACCCCAGCTTCTGGGCAACCAGCAGCCATAGAAGTGACATTTAGAGCCTGGGATCTTCAGGGTGGCCTTTGAGAAAGTGTTCACCCAAGCAGAGATGCCGGGATTTCTGCTGAGCAATTCCCTGGACTCTGCAATTTCTCAGAACTTCATATTAAAGCTTGAAGAACAATTCAGGCCAGTTTATTAAATTAATTGCTAAACATTTCATAAGGTGATAACAATGGGAAACTAAAAAAATGAAATCAACCAGAAGAAAGAATGCTAATGTAACCCTGTACATCCTAGGCACTGGGGAGAGAAAGACCTGGTTGAATTGGCACCGGGAGAATCTAGAAAACCCCAATAAACATTAAGCTAATGGTGGAGTATAGTGTGAGGAAAGTAACAGGAAGCCTGGGGACCTGAGTTCGGATCCCTAGCACATGAGTAAAGTGGCTACTGCAATCCAGCGTTGGAAAGGCAGCGGCAGGAGAATCTAGGGGCCCACCGGCCAACTGGCCAAGCTGGAGAACTTTAGGTTGAGGGAGAGACTAAGAAGACATTTAATGTCAACCTCTAACCTCTATAGGTATCTGCACACATGTGTATATGCATGAGCGCTGTACACTCACCACAATATACTCACAAAGGAAATAAAACTTTGATTTTGGTGGAAGTAGATATAGATGCAAGCTATGCTTGTGTAATGTCAGTTTACCAGTGTGATGGCAGGCACAGAGGGATGGCATGGGTATATGCACATATGGCTATGTTCAGATGTGTATGCTTGTTTATGCATCTTTGTACATGCATTTGTATATGTGTATATATGTGTGCATACATGTGGTTATGTATATGTGTTTTTGGGTGTTCATATGTGTGTATACACGTGTGTGCATGTATTTGTGTGTGTATATAGTGTGTGCATGTGTACATGTGTTTGTGCATGTGTATGTGCGTGTGCTCTTCCTTACTCAAACTGTCAAGTTCAAGAGAGTTTAGAGAATCCAGTACGTTGAGTATTGGCTCCTTTGCTTGGTGCCTCTAACTCAAGAAACCTACAGGGAGGGTAAGAAATCCATGTGTGTATGCCTGTCTCCCCAATCTGTTATTCTTTAAGGAAAGCATATGTCTGATTATAAAATGAGTTCAGGGCCTATCACGGAGGAGGCAGAAGCAGGTAGATCTAAAAAGATAATAGGCATCAAAACTCCATGTCAAATTTACTTTCTTTGTGACAAAAATTAGCCACTAGACAAAAAAAAAAAAAAAAAAAAAGGTTCTTGCCTCAATTGTCTGACAACATGTGATATAAACTAAACATACAAAACCCATTTTAAAAAAACCTCTAATTTTTGACAAAACAAGCCAAAATGACCCTTCAGTTTCCTGTTTCACAGAAAAAAAACTGCCAGACATTCTACAAAACACACACACACACACACACACACACACACACACACACACACACACACACACACACACCTGATAACCTTAACCTATGTCAAATAAATAAAATAGTCCTTCAAATTTTTTACTTTAAAAAAGAAGTCTACTAAAGACTCTAGGCCTGTAGACTAAAAATATAGGCCCCAACATTACAAAAAAACTAAGTAACTGTCCAAACAGCCAGATGTCATCTCTATCATTTCTAGATTTTAAAGTTGCTTACACACCCTATTTATTCAAGTAATAGTATATTCTTCTATAGTCTTTAATAAAGCTAAAGATTAAATAATTATAAATATAGTTTTTCTTTGTTATAATAAAAGATAAATAAAATAAAACTTTAAACTTACAAAAATAAAAGAAATAATAACATATTTTTAAAATTTTACTACATACACATAAACTAAAAATTATAACAATAATTCTTACTTAACAAATTTTTTTTATATATAATTTTACTATGTTAAAATTAAAATCTTCCTTTCTGATTAGACAAAAATGTGATGTAAGATGTCTTTCTATAAACATCATTGCTAATAAAGGGGCTGTTTTGGCCTATGGCAACCTAGCTTAGAAGCAGGTGGGAAATCCAGGCATAGAAACAGGGAAAGGAGGACAGAATCAGACACAATCCAGCTGCCCAAGAAACAAGTATAATAGAGTACAGGTGAGCCAGGGCCACGTGGCAGATAGATTAATGGAAATGCACTGAATTAAGATGTGAGAACTAGCTAGCAGTAAGCCTGAGACATGGGCCAAATGGCATGTAACTAATACAAGACTTTGTATGATTATTTGGGGATAACCGGCAGTGGGGTCTGAACCCTAGGGCTAGGCCAGAATGGACAGGTCAGAAACTTCTTACTACATATGCCTGTCTCCCCAATTTGTTATTTTTAAATAAAAGCTTATGTATATTTGTATGTTACTAAAAAGAGTACATGGCCTACCACTGAGGAGGCAGAAGCAGGTAAATCTCTGTGGGTTCACAGCTGGCCTGGTTTACGTAGTAAGTTGTCAGCTCAGTCATGGATGCATAGGGAATTCCTGGCTCAAAAACATCAAATACATAAAAAAAGTCAATACATTCTTCCAGTCCCACTTTGCTATGTGGACAGAAGCTGGGCTTTGGGAATGAGACTCGAGGAGGATTCTAGTTCAAGTTGAGATGCAAAGAAGGGATTTTGGAGTTCAGTCAAAGGGCCAGAAAGGAGATTGCAGTAATTTGAATGTAATTGCCTCCCCTAAGATCACAGGGAGTGGCACTATTAGGTGTGGCCTTGTGAAGGAAGTGTGTCACTGTGGGGGTGGGCTTGGAGGTCTCTCTTGCTTAAGTTTCACTCAGTGTCACAGTCCACTTCCTGTTGCCTTCTGATCACAGTGTAGCCAGCACCAGGTCTGCCTGCACACCACCATGCTCCCCGCCATGATGATAAAGGACGGAACCTCTGAACTATAACCTGCCACCCTTTATAAGAGTTGCCATGGCCATGGCGTCTCTTCACAACAATAGAAACCCTAAGAGACAGAGGTGCTCCATATACAGAGAAAGCATCTAGAAGGAGGCTCAAGAGCCTTTGCTGGCCAGCAAGGCAGACATAAGCTGGAATATTTCTCTCTAGCTAAAGTGTATGCATCTGATTGCCATCAGATTCCTGTGAAGTGTGCTTTGCTGTCGTACAGGCAGGCTGGGTGTCGGGGTGATGTGTTAGGAGACCTTTCTATAGACAGCTTCATCCACTTCTGGGAGCACAAATGTGCATGTCCTCTGTCTGCCTTCCTGCCGGGCTCTCAGCCCTGCCTCCCAAGTGGATGGAAGAGGGAGTGTGCTCACCAAAGCTGGCACGTGGGCACTGGACACCTGTCTTTTGGCATGCATCTCTGTTCCCTGCACCCAGTGCTTCCCAGAAGCACAGGCCTCAGATAACTGGCCCCGACAAGACTTTAAGAGATAGTCCTGATGCATTTTTTGTGTCCTGTCTTACCTCAATGAGCTATCCCACGTCTAGAGGAATTCAGGGCACTTCTGTCATTCTGTGGTCACAGACATCCTACGGTGATGTGTGACATTATCAGCAGTGAGGACGGAAGTGTTTTGGGAGGGGAAAGGCCAAGTGGATAAATCCTCATTTTCTACAGCAGTCCCCTGTCACTTTCTGACCCCTCTTGTCCTCTGTGGAAGGCCAAAGGACTAAGCAGTAATTGGCAAGGTTGTTAATGTCAACAGAGTCCCCTTTTCTGTTCAGTGAAGACCCGAGTAGCCTCCATGCTTGGCGTAGCTGTCACCATGCCCTTTCTGTCATTTCTTGTTCGCTTTGGGAACAGTCTGTCATTCTTAAACTAAATTTTCCTAAACAAGGACGGTTGTGGAATTGGGGCATTGGGAGAAAAAGGAGGCAGAGCAGACTGGGGGCAGGGACACTCCACTCCCTGTAGCTTTGTACAAAAGTCAGATGTCCACACAGGCAGTTCTGGGGACAGAGCCGTGTGCTGGGTGGCAGAGCTTGTGGGGTAGGCCCACTGCACTGAGAACAACTCTCCCCCCTCTTTCCCCTTCCTCCCGCCTATCTCTTCCCTCCCTTCCTCCCTCCCTCCCTCCCTCCCTCCCTCCCTTCCTCCCTCCCTCCCTCCCTCCCTCCCTCCCTCCCTCCCTCCCTCCCTCCCTCCCTCCCTCCCTCCCTCCCTCCCTCCCTTCCTCTCTCCCTTTCTTGCTTTGTGTCTCTTGACACACCAGTGTGCAGGCCCTGAATAACACATAAGGTTAATCTTAGTGGAAACTAAGGATCCTGTGTGTATGAGTTCACTCGGGCTTCCCTAACAGCAGAGGTGGAAGGCTCGGCAGCTAGTCACTGAACTGGAGTGGAGGGTAAATTCCAGGATCAAGAAGTCTGAGGGCCTCCCAGGAAGTTCCTGTGTCCCCCTCCCCTCCCACTTCCCCCCTCTTTTCTTTCTCTTCTTCACGTGTGCATGACTGTGTGCGCGCAGATGCACGTGGACGACAGAGGGCAATCTCATGTGGTTTTCATAATATTTATCCACTCAGGCCCCTCACAAAAACTGAAGCATATACCACCACACCTGGTTATAAAAAATATTTTATTTTTATTTATGTGTGTCAGATACCCTAAATCTGGAGTTATAGATAGCTGGGAGCTGCCATGTGAATGCTGGGGAATTGAACCTGGGCCCTTTGGAAGAGCAACCAGTGCTCTTAACTGCTGAGCCATCTTTCAACTTCCCAGCCCCATGGCTTTTGTAAATACCTGGTTCTGTAGGTGAAAGTCAGATTCTTCTGCTTGTGTGCCAAGCACTTACCAGTCAAGACATCTCCCAGCCCTTGACTCTGTTATTTCTAGAGCAGTTGTGAATGAAGAGGCTACTTTCTGTAAGCAGAGTCACCTGGGTAGACGACTTCTGAATCCCAATGCAGCATCCTTTGATCTGAAGGGGTGGTTTATGGTTTGTTTGTTTATTGAGACAAGGTCTCACATAGCTCAGGCAAGCCTCCAAAGTGTTATGAAGCCAAGGATGACCTTGAATTCCAGGACCTCCTTCCTTCACTTTCCAGGTACTGATCACAGGCATGAGTCTCCACACTCAAATCTGAAGGGATGGTTCTTATGTGTCACGGTCAATATGTATCTTAGTGAAACACAGAGACAAACACTGTTACTGACATGCATGGAACCCGTGTTAACATATAACTGGTATAATGTATTTTCAATGGGTGGCAACAATACATGTGAATGGAGTTACCACGACTCACTGTTCTTCAGACACCTCTGTCTGTTAGAACAGAACCTCTGCTGTCTACATTGTATTTTGAGTTCTGTGAAATGCTAAAAACATCTTGAAAACTACTAATGCAATGTACATGGATGATTCATAGCCCCCCCCAACATGTCTCCATTCTGTGTATCCCCTGGGGATACAACTAATGTTAATATTAGCCCCAGCAACACATAATTAGGAAAATAAATCTACTGAAAAAATAATATAGCATAAATTAAATAAATTAAATATAAATCAAATCTGATATAAAACAATGCATTCAATTATCTGCATCACTACCTCCTCCTCTTACAGAGATATTTGAAGTGAAGCTCATTTCCCTTCTAGGCCAGATCAGAGCCCAGAGCAACAAACTGAATTCATCCTTGAAAAGGTCTTACCTGACCTGCTTTTCACTGGGGACATCGACATTGGTAAAGGTGCTGTCCTTGAGGCCAGTTAAATTGTAGACTCAGGAAGAGAGCTTGATGTCTGTTTTACTGCATAAATTCGTGAGCTAGTTTTTCCAGTGTGTTTGAGAATATATATTGTGCTGTTAATATATATGTATTAATATAATAACAGAATAAATACAACAGCACAATTTGTTGTACCATTAAATGCTCAAAGGTTCTATTATATTGGGAGCCATTGATTAGGAGGGTACCAGCTGATGGGCTGGGGGATGTAGGATGCCTGCAGAATATGCAGAAGGCCGTAAGTTTGACCCTTAGCACCACAAAAAGCTTACTGTCTTGTGGGGCACTCTTGTAATCCCAGCACCCAGGACACAGAGACATGAGGATCAAGATTTCAAGGACATCCTTAGCTAGATTGTGGGTTCAAGGCTAGCCTGAACTGTGTAAAATCCTATCATAAAGCAAAACAAGCAAGCAAGAATGTACTACCAGTGAGCCTGGCAGAGGAAGGAGACACACTCTTCTAGAAGAAAGGTTGCAAATGTGACAGAAGGCTCCGGACCCAGTGCTGCTTCTAGAACCAGCCATGTCCACATGTTCTGCCCCTCTGCCCTGCAGTCATGTTATCTGTCCTGTCTTACTTCCCTCACAATGTCCCGTCTCCATCTAGGACTGAAGTGTCATAAGCTGCCCCCCTCTGATACCTATCTGTGCACTGGTGTTTGCCAGATCGTGACTGCTGACTCAGAAGAGGCCGTGGCCACATGCTGTGCCTTTTGCCTGTGTGCTCCACCTGTGTTTGGGTTGAGTTTACCCTCACCAATAGCCCCTCATCTAGTACAGGCCACAAGTGAGAATGCTGGTAGGTGCCTGGTCTCTAGGAGCTTGTAACCTTAGCTTGCCTAGGCTTCTGAAATCACCAATACGTAGAGATGATTCCATGCCACAGTGGCTCTCATAGTTGGTGAAGAACCCTAACACGAATCTACTGATGGTAGCTTATCTCTAAATTATACTTTGGTATTCACTAGGGCCTTTTCCTCTTGCAAGACCACCCTGTATGAAGCGAGCACCCTTCCCTGTACTTGCCACCCTGTCTTGCCCTCCTAGCAGCCATGAGTGGTTGAGGGCAGGGGCTGTGCCCTGTGCTCTGAGTCCTGCGCAACTGACTGCCCCTGAGATGTTGGAAGAATAGGCAAGGCATAAGTCTGTGGAATGGTTGGCTCTAGACAGGAAGCTGGTTACAGGGCTCCAGGGCTTCTGTAACCAGGGTGACTCCTTCCATCATTTGCTCTAGAGAAGAAGACAGATTGTGTGCTCTGGTGGGCATGGAATTCACTGTGCAGACTAGGCTGGCTTAAACTCACAGAGATTTGACTGCCTCTGCCTCCCAAGTGCTGGGATTAAATGTGTGCTGCTATGCCTGCCTTACCTGTTTTTGCGACAGACCTGGTACTCACCAAGTAGCCTGGGCTGGCTGGCTCCGAACCACAAAGATTCTCTTGTTTCTACCTCCTTAGTTCTGGGCTGCAAATGTGAACCACTATGCCTGGCTTATTTCTGTGGGTTTTGTGGGAATCAAATTCAGTGTGATTCAGTACAGAGACTGCCTCATAAACACTGCACTGACTGAACCATCTCCCCTAAGGACAGACTTTGAATGACAGCATAAGTAAAGCATATTTAGAGATGGGGATCTGCTTCCTAGCCATGTATTAGTTCAATGTGTCAGCCCAGCCAAGTGTCACCTTCATCTTGACCTTCTTCAGCTCCTTGGGTGATGAAAGGTTCCTATTGGTTGTGACTTACATGTAGAGAGCTCCACCTTGGTGCCAAGAAGACCAATGTTCTTTTCTAATTCTTCTAGCCTCCAGGAAAGGACAAAATCATTGAACTTGGCCATTAGAGAAATCACTGCTCAGGTAAGCCCACCCTCTCCCATTTTCTTTCTACCCAATTTCACATCAAGATCACTGAGGCTTTAGAGGAAACAGACTGTGCAGAGCCGTGGCAGAGAAGAAGAGCTGGGCGGGGGGAGGGGGTGGGGTGGGTGAGGGTGGAGCTGCTGCCTCCATGGAGGCCTCCATTCATGATCACTTCCAAATGTACCGATGACCTTGGCTTCAAAAGGAGTTTCAGTCCAGAGGCTGGGAAAGGACTGTGTTGGAATGCTGAGTGCCCTTGTTTAAAGTTGTCTGTGTGGCTCTTAACTGAAACCTCAGCAAGGCCAGCCTGGTGGAAGCAGTGAGCCCTGGGTTTAGTGAGAGATCTAAACCACAAATTCTAGATGGCATTTAATGAAAACTCAGAGCCAGATAGGAAGAAAAGCTGGAATATCAGAGAGAGAAAACAGACCACAGTCAATTCTCACCCAGCCAACTTCTCAGGCTGAACAGGGTAAAAGCTGTCTTCAAGAGTCCTCCACCTGACTGGTCAGTCCTACAGAATCCTGAATGTCTGCCTACACCTGCTTTAAGTATCTTCTCTGCCCGGGTGTTTCACTTCCAGGCTCTACTCTGTATCATAATCCTAGAGTTAGGATTAAAGGTGTGAGCTACTACTGTTTTGTTTTTAGATTTTGAACTCACAGAAATACTGAAAGATCTCTGTCTCCTGAGTAATGGGATTAAAGGCATAAGTCACCGTTCAGTCATTCCTGTGCTGGGATTAAGGGCATGAGTTACCCCTCTCTAACCCTCATGGTTTGACTGTAGGTGACTTTATTCTCTGATATTCCATATATTAAATATAAAACAAATCACCACAAAGATCCTGTCAGGAAAATGTGGAGAGCAACTGAGTAAGACAAACATATACACATACAAAGATGAATGCATGTTTGTGCACGTACACGCACACAAACCAGAGAAGAAAGGAAAGTTTGGACCCTTACACCCTTACTGGGAAGCATGCTGATGGCTTGTGTTCCACACAACTACGTTCATGCTGCCATGAGTTGTTAGGAAGGTTTGTATGTATTTCCTCCTTTTCTTGTTTGGTTTTTTTTCTTCCCTCTGATTGTTTTGTTCTGGTCACATGGTCAAGACTTTGATTGGATTCCTGTCAGCAACCAGTCATGTCCATAAGAAGGCACTGAACTCAAGAATGCTTGAAATCCACTGTGAGCTTCCTGGGATGCTCACCCAGTGAGAGCAGTGAGATGTGCCTTTGTTTTATCTGGCTCAGAGACGGGTTAGCACTATTACCAGAGACCTCAAGGACACTGTATTTTTCTAAATGCTGAGAAGGATCTCTCTTTGTGTGCTTCAATTGCAAAGCACTGAGGCTGAGCAGCCCTTGTAACTGGTGGGCTGAGGGCCAGGTGCCAGCACAGCCAGGTTCTGGGGAAGATCTCTTCTGAGGCACAGATGCCGTGCTGTGTCCTAGGGTGATGGAAGGAAAGAGGGACAAACAGGAGGATTCTCTGAGGTCTTGATATTGTTATTACTTTATTATTAGTCCTCTACCCCGTGTGCGTGAGTGCGTGCGTGCGTGCGTGCGTGCGTGCGTGTGTGTGTGTGTGTGTGTGTGTGTGTGTGTGTGTGTGTGTGAGATGGGGTCTCTCACTAGCCTGGACCTTACCTATTAAGCTACACTGACTGCCAGAAAGTTCCAGGAATCCTCTAGTCTCCACTTCTCCAGCTCTGGGATTACAAGTTTGTACCACAATGTGCAACTTCTTACATGGGTTCTGTGGATCCAGTTCAGGTCCAATGTTTACAAAGCAAACACCTTTCCTGACTGAGTCATCATCCCCTGGGTGCCCTTTTCTAAGGGCACTTATGATTTCATAAGGTTCTACCTTTAGTACCTGTTACTTCTCAGAACCCCACCTCCTAATCCCATCATCATACTGGGGCTGAAGATTTCAGCATATGAACTTTTGGGGTACATAAGCACTCACACCATTGCACATTCTATCTCTAAGGTATTTATAATCAACTTATAATGACTTAACTTTTCTATCAAATTAAAGAAACTGTGCCTTAGATTTTAAAATGTAAATGTAAAACTTCTATTCTTTAATGAGTTCCTTGGGGGCTAATTTTATTTGTAAATAAAGAAAACATGCAGATTTTTTCTGGTGTGGGTCTGTGTAAATTGCACATACATGAGCCTGGGAGGCTGTGTGACCAGACTGATTGGGAAGTCTAACCCTAGCCCCTGTAGGCCGATACGTGACCATGAAGCAAAAGGCTCAGCTCAACACACACACACACACACACACACACACACACACACACACGAGAGAGAGAGAGAGAGAGAGAGAGAGAGAGAGAGAGAGAGAGAGAGAGAGGGAGAGGGAGGGAGAGAGAGGGAGAGAGAGTGAGACACAGAGAGAGACAAAGAGAGAGACAGAGAGATGGATGCTCAACCCCTGATATTTTCAGAGTGAGACAAAACCTTTCTTACACTCATTACATTTCTTGACTCTCCTGGGTTACCTAAGCCAAAGGTAATTAAGGGATAAATGAGATGGAAATAGTTAGAAATAATTGGTATATCTAGAGACCGGTAGATATTATATTATATCCAGCAGAGACTGAAAGAGTATGCAATTTAATCAGAAAATTCAGAAAGGAGGTTTTATATTAATAGTGTAGCTTGAATGATGGGCTTTTTCAGCAAAGGAAAAAGTGACCTAATTATGATTAAGAGACACTGTTAACTAAAATCAGAAATATTAGACACGGATTAGGTGAGACCTGAGAGCTCTGGGTGGTGTCACAGAATTAACTGGTGAGTCTGAATTTCCAGAGATGACAATTGTAGATAGAATGGGTGGGTGCTGTCATGGAGCATTGAGCCAACTGAGACCGGGCCAGGGGAAGGTGCCCTGGACATCTTTCTTTTAGTTCTTAATTCTAACATGCTTACAAGACTCAGGACTTCTGGAAAAGCCTCCGTGAGGATGAACAGCTAGTGCATGCAGCCAGAGGCCCAACTGTGCTGGGAGTTTCACCAAGTGAGGTTGGAAAATCCCAGGCAAAGAGGGGAAAATAAACCACAGAAGCCCGGGAGAGAACCGTGAGGTATTTTTGGGCTGGGTGAAGGTCTGCTATGATTCTGATGGTAGCTACCATTTGAGCTCAGCTAAGTCAAATGTTTACAGTTGACTGCACCCTTCAAGATGTAGATTGCATGGAGGAAACTGAATCTTATCTGAGGGCTCTCAATCTGAGTAGACTGATGACTTCCAGGTTCCAAATGGGATTTCACATATTTTTATTTTGGCAATAAATAAACAAATAAATAATGATGCTTGGGTGATTACATCCTTTGTGGGCTTTCTCAAAATACCCACTATTTTTTATCCCTACAGAAACTGTGCCGTGTGCTTTTGGTAAGCTAAAAATATAGGTGTATCACTAATCTGAATGTATATAACATAGACATAAAGGCTTTCAGGCTTAACAAAAAACGAATGTGATGTTTTAGTCTCAACATTAAAAAAACAACTTAAAGGGATTTGGGAAGCTAGACTGAGGTTGAAGGGTTTTGTTGTTTTTGAAACTCAAAGAAAAACACAGGCGGTGTGTGGGGTCCCTTGAAAACCCGCAAGTCCTTCGGGTGGCAGTGTGTCTGTCAGGAGTCTCTGCCCCTTAGTTTCTCTAGAGTCTTCTAGACTTTCAGCAGGTTCCTCTGACCTTCATGTCCAAAGCCACATGTACATTGACTGCGTACTGTGTGCCAGGTACAGATCAAAGTCCCAGCTCAAGGGGGATAAAGGCAGGAGAGGAAGCCAGAGAAGACTGGACAAAGGGAAGGGACAGAAGTCAGTAAGGCCTTTCCTCCCAGGGCGCCGTGAAGCAAACAGCCCAAGGGCTGTGAGGCGCTGAGTGCTCAGGAAGGAGTAAGTGAATGAGCTGAGCTCATAGCAGCCTGTGAGGGCCAGGGGTGTGCTGGGAGCATCCCACAGCAGCCTTTCTTCCTCCTTTCCTTCCTCTGCTCCTCTTCTTCCCTTTCTCGTCATTCTCCTCTTTCTTTTTTGCCCTCCTTCTAATCCCATTGCTTCCTAAGCCCCGCCTTCTATTTTCTCTGTGCCAATCATTTCAGTTACTTGGAAACCTAGACCCTTGAGGCCCAGTTACCCTCTGTCTGCTGGCTGGTAATAATAGACACTGATTCCTGCCATTTCTTCTTGTAGGTGTGCTCAGGTGAGAGACTGTGCAGCTCTCTGAGGAGGAGACTCAGTGACCTTGACACCAGGCTGCCTGCCTTACTGGAAGCCAAGATGCTGGCCATATCAGGTAACTGAGCGGTGATCACGCTTTGACATTGATTAACGTGTAGAAGTCACCCCAGCTACCTGAGAGGCTGAGGTAGGAGGATTTCAGTCAGGGCCTAGTCTACACGGAGTGATTTGGAGAGACTGTCTCAAAATAAGTACAAAGTTCCAAGCTCAGGTCACTGCCTAGACAACACACACACACACACACACACACACACACACACACACACACACACACACACTGGCATTTTGATTTGATATTTATAACATCAGTGTCAGGCATGTGGGAAGGTGACTAAGAGCCCAGTAGAAGGCCAGAATAATCAAGGCTGTGTGGGGTATGTACTAGCAAGTTCATGAGATTAGCCCAGCAGTGGCAGACCAGTGGCTAGAGTCCAGACTCCCCAGAGTGTGATGGATGGATCTTTAGCCCAGTTATGTAAATGACAGCCTTAAAGAGATCTCTGAGATTTATAGGCTGGATGAACATTCAGCCCATCAGCTTCAGAGTAATGAGAATTAAACAGGAAGGTGTAATAATTACACGTGTGGGTTTTTCAATGGTGTTTTAAGAAGGAGCGTGGTGCCTGGCAGCTTCTGTTCCTCACATCGTTAAACACTAATGCTGCCACTAACGAGCCACTTGGTCCCCGATGCAGTCAAGCGTGGCATTTACAACCCTAGAACATGGTGGGTGAGCGTGCAGCCTGCCTCGTAACTGCCTCCCGGGCCACTTAGTTGGAGTTATGGCCTCGTTTGCAGAGAGGGGAAAAAAAGAAGATGGAATGCAGTCTTGTCTCTGAGTTAGGGTTTTGCCTTCCTTAGTCAATACGTCTTCCCCTGAGAACAGGTGGATGAGCCTCTGTGGAGCCGGAGGGAAGAATTTCCAAGAGGCAGAACTCCCTCACTCCATCATCAACAGCCTGTCTTTAGAAGCTCAGGGAAGATTCTTTAAACTTTTTAGAAAAAGATATTTTATGTGTGTCTACATTTGTGTCTGTTTGTGGGCATGTGCATGTGTGTGCAGCCAGAGATTCTTAAGATGGCATACTGAAGACTGGCATGGGGTGGTTAGTTTTAGCTCTTTGGATAGATGAGAAAACTGTCGAGCCTTTATTGGATGGGCTCTGTTTTAAGCCCTCCACCCCTGTCCAGAGCCTGACCCATGATGTGGGGGCGCCTGCTGTCCCTGAGACTGAGAGGCTGCCTTGTTCAGTGTTGTTGTGGCTTGTTCTGAGAGCTTGGGGCTAAACTGTAGAGCAATATGGAATTGTTGGCAGCCTTTCCCACTGGGAATTTGAGGGGCATCTGTCTGGGGTGTTCACAGAGCACCGTTATTGAGAACTCTTGCCTGGGGGATGGATAGCATTGTGTCTATCTGTGTATCCAGGGGCAGGTCCTTCACATGGGAGACCAGTTCACACTGCAGATGACCTGGAAGCTCTTGCTTGACCCCTTCCAGTCTGTGCCTGTCCATTGCTGGCCTGTGTAGTGTGTGTGTTTGCATGTACGTGTGTTTGTCTATCTGTGTATTTCAATGAACATGAATATAGGTACCCATGGAGGCCAGAGATATTAAATCCCCTGGGCCTAGAGTTACCTGCAGTTGCAAGCCATCTAATGCAGGTGCTGGGAGTTGAACTCTGGTCTTCTGGAAGAGTAGGCTGCGTTCTTAATTGCTGAGCCTTCTCTCTAAACCCATGGTCTAGGGTATTTCAATGGAAGGTTCAGTTCAGCACAGCAATAGGGAGGGAAAATGTCAGAGGCATTGTGTGTCCCCTGTGAGCATCCTCAGTTGAGGGATGATTTCTGTCTGTGATTTGACATGAAATGACAAGAACCAAGTGCAAGTCTGGCACCCTCTCATGGACACTTGGAATAGAGAGGCCAGTCCCCTGAATTGAGGTTATCCAGGCAGAGATGCAGAGGGTCATCAGCACCATTCCTGGGCAATCAGGAAGACTGGGACAGTCTGCATAAGGCACACTCTGTGGAGTTTAAAACCAGGTTTTCAGATAATGATGTCTGGTGACAGGAGAATGGGTCAAATAATCCTCATTCTGTAATACAGGAAGTAAATATTGTGATTCTGAGATGCCAGAGAGACAGAAAATGGGAGAATGGGAAAACCAGCCTTGGTGTCACCACATAGTTGCATGGCTCTTTGAGTTGTTAAAAAAAACAAAACAAAAAACTTTAAGTATATTTTCATTTTATTTTATAACTTTAAATCACTCTTACTATGTAGCCCAGACAGTCACTTCTCAGAAGACTGGGACACCGCCTAGTTCTCTCCTGTGTTGCCTTTATGGGATCAGAAGCCATGGGTTTCGTTGACAGAATGACGTACGTCAGGTGTTCAGACTGTGCCTGTGGTGGGCAAGCATCAGCAGCATTTAGAGAGGTTTGAAATCAGCTGCTTAGATGGCAACAAAGAAGGAGGCAAGGCCGTATCTAAGGGGAGGGGTTACAAATAGATGCCTGGGCGGGAAGCTTGGTGGCTTATTCCTGCCAGACCTTCAGCAAGATATGGAATTCTCTAGATTTTAACTTTCTCAGCTGTGAAGTCAAGATAACAATATATATTTCAGTGAACATAAAACATGCCCATGTGTTTACATACTGTGGTGAAGGAAATGTCACTGTCAGCTGAACAATGATACTATGCCTTCGGCTCAGAATTCTCATCGTATGCATTGAAAGGTTCTTTCAGATGCATTTCGGTTTGGGGAAGGTCAAGGATCGAATGCCACTCCTTTAAAAGGACAATAAATTGGTTAAGGTCTTACTCAGATGCCTTGTCTTCATCGTCAAAGGCTTCCTAGACATCTGCTGGTGTCAAGCTTTGAGGTGGATATTTTCACCCCATCTCCATTCTCTCAAGTCATCAGAACTACCAGGCCTTTTGTTTAGGGCCACCAGAGAGCACCCAAATTATGACATGGAGACTTATTTCTGGATAGCTCTTTTAATTAAATTAACCGCTTTCTCTTTATCCACCCTTTGCCTCGGGGTTTTAATTTTTCTTTCCTTCTGTGTAGTTTACTTTCACTGCTTCTCCTGCCTGGCTTCTTGCCCTGGCATGGCCCCCTCTCCCTTCTTCTTTTCTTACCTAGTTATTCTCTCTGACCACCAGCCCCACCCATCCCTCTCCTGCCTAGCTATTGGCTGTTCAGCTTTTTATTGGACCAATCAGGTGCCTTAGGCAGGCAAGGTGAAACAGCAACACAGCTTTACATTGTTGAACAAATGCAGCATAGACAAATGTTACACACCTTTACATGGTCAAAGTAACATTCTACATCAAAAACAAAGGTAACATATCTTGGCCTGGTGAAGACAATATCCCACAGCAATCAGAGATGTTGGCTGCAGTTTTTTCTACAAGAATAAGTGGTAACTTCTGTAACGTTTTCTGTTTTTGTTTGCAGTGTGTATATGTGTACACATGCTCATGTGGGGGCCAGAGATCAATCTCAGGTGTTGCTTAGGAACCACTCATACCACCATCATCAATATTATCATTGCTATTATTATTAATTATTATTATTATTTACTTTTGAGACAAGATCTTTTACCAGGTTCTAGGGCTACACAGCTGGGCTAGGCTGGCTGGTCAGCGAGCCTCAGGGATTTTCCTGTTGGGAGCCGCTGGCCCCAGCCCCTCAAGATGGCGCCGATATCCGGTGCTGGCCAACCCGCCTGAGTCAGTAAACGGCGCATGCCTTTGGTAATCTTCCGAGACTGGTCTCTCCGCCTCTCCCGTGGCGTCATGTGGGATAATGAGCTGCAGCCTATAGAGAGGTGACACATCCAAGGTGGAGGTCTTTGGTCTATATAAAGATTGGGCTTTTCCTACCTCGTGGTCTCTCCATTTTCTGTAAGCTGATGCTCTCCCTCAAGGAGCATTAAAGCTTTGCTGCAGAAGGATCCTACGTATGTCGTGCCTTTTCTTGCGGGCGAGAAGTTGGCGCGGGACATTTTCCTGTCTCTATCTCTGCAGTGCTGGGTGGGATTGCAAATGTTCTACCATACCCAGTGTTTTATTTGCATGCTGGGGTTTGAATCCAAGCCCTTATGCTTAGACAGTGAGCCCTTTACTGGCTGAGCCACCTCCCAGCCTCTGAACTGACTTCTCTGGGATTTCCTGACAGGCTGCTTACACCTGGCTTCACGTTTTTATTTTTTGACAATTTCATAATATGCATCATATGTTTTGATCACCTTCCCCCTCCTCATCCCCTCCCACTCTTTTTTGACCCTCTTCCTTCTCAACAAGTCTCTCTCCGACTTTCATGTCCTTTTTTTAAAAAAAAAAAATTTAAGACCTATTGAGCTTAGGTAGAGTTGCTCGAATGACGGTGGATTTGGGGCTACTAGCATATCAATAACATAACCAGTGGTGACACCTCGTAAAAATGGTTCCCCTTCTCCAGCAGTTGTTAACTCCTAGTAGCTTCTCAGCTAGGGCGGGCCTGTGAGCTCCTCCTCCATCTACGCAGGAGTATGCGCTGGGCTCAGATAATGCAGGTCTTGTTCAGGTAACTGCAGTGTTGTGAGTTCCTGAGCATGATGATCATGCCCAGAAGACAGCGTCTCACAGCCCGTTCCTCTCCCTTACATTCTGATTTCTCTCTCTTACCACATGGGGGGGGGGGGGTGTGAGACGTAGACGTCTGGTTCAGGATGCTTTGATTTTTAAATACAAATTCTTTCCCGATCTCACAAAAACCTGAAGTCAATGGGCCTTGCAGTGAGTTGGGTCTTGGAACACCAAGTGTTGCTGGTGACCACAGTCAGCCACAGAGAACAACGGATTCCTCACTTTTTCCTGGATGACACCTTCTGTCTCAGAAACAGACTCATCTTCGAGTAGACAGAATGGAGAATAATCTTCCTCCCAAGGAGTGAGTTAAAGAGGAGAGGCTGATCCCGTGACTTTAATCTTAGAGAAGCTTTTCTATTAGCGTATATTATACACAGTAGTGGGATTCATCACGACATCTTCATACATGTGTATCATGCATTTGATCATATTCATCCCTGTGTCTTCTCATGTTTACCACCCACACTCCCTGGTCAACCTCATTCCAAAGAGTCTCCCTTTTACTTTCATTTCCTTTATTATTTTTGCTGTTACTATTTATTATTATTATTTCCACTGTATATGTGCTTGCCCTGCATGTATGTCTGTGAACCACGTGTGTGCTTACCTGTAGAGGACAGAAGAGGGCGCCAGATCCCCTGGAACTGAAACTGAAGTTATAGATGTTTGTGAGCCATCATGTGGGTGCTGGGACTTGAACCCAGGTCCTCTTCAAGAACAGCCAGTGCTCTTAACACTGGGCCATCTTTCCCTCCTTCCCTTCTTTTCTTTTTTTGGTGAACCAGTGACTTTCATCTGGATTGCTTACAGGAGTGTGGGCCACTAGGAGCTGTCAAATGTGAATGTTTGGGGTTGATGCCTTCAGTGGACACCCCTATGTGGAGACCTGCTGGACCAAGTGTAGGGATATATTTAACTTTAGGACAAACTGGCAGGCATGTCCTTGGTAGGGTTACACCTCTGCATGTCTGGGAGTTCAGGAAACTTCACCCCCCACCCCACCCCTGTGCCCATGTTGACCATGTTCGGTGTAGTACTCTATGCCATCTGAATGGGTTGAAGTGGGCTCTGCAGCTTTTATTTACACTCCCGGCGACTAATATTGCCTAACATGTTTTCATATATGCGCTGGCCATCTGCATATGGTCCTTTGTAAAAGTCCTGGTGAGTCTTTGCTCATGTTCAATGATGTCATTTGTGTTAACTGTCGAGATGTCAAACTGGATCCTTTGTCAGTTACCTGTAGCAAATGATCTGCCCAAGTCTAACTTGACCTTTCCTCCCCTCCCCCTCCTTGTTCTCTCCTACTCACCCCTCCCTATTTCTCCCTCCTTTCTTTTCTCACGTCTTTACTTTGACAGTTTTATGTAGTCTAGGCTGGTTGAAACCTGCTGTGTATCTAAAGCTGGCCTTGCATTCCTGATCCTCCTGCTTCCACCTTCCAAGTGTTGAGGTGTCGGGGGCATCGTGTTCAGCTTCCCTGCCCAGCCTCTTCTGATGCACTGAAAGAAGCCTATCACCCCAATAAATCCCATTTACCAGGGGTTTTCTTTGACTGTTGTGGTCTGTGTCCTCTGCACAGCTCTGCCTGTTCCAAAGCCACTTCCTTGCCCTTTACTTCCTGCTTGTAGCTCCTTAGTTTGAACTTTCTCTGAGTTTCACGTTACACCCTGATGTAATCTGTGTGTGATTAGAGTCTATACCAGGGCTCACATTGCCCCCACATGGATAACCAGTTGTTTTGGCAACATCTATTGGGACGATCTTCTCTCCCTTGTTGACTTGCTTTGCACTCAGTTGGCCCTTGGAGGGCTCATCCACTTTGAACGTCTATTATAACCCATCAGCCAACATGCCTATCTGCTTCCAGATGCACACAGTCCTGATTTATGCTTGTGTGATGGCTGCGGTCTTAAAATGTAGACTGTTTGATTGCTCTGCCTTATCTGGACCTTTGCATTTTCTTTTACATTTTAGGATATGCCCATTCATTTCTACCGAAGGGTCTCATGAAATTTTGATAGGAATCGTATTAAATCTATGCATCAATCTGGGGCAAATTGAAACCCTAGGAGTAGCAAGCTTTCTAGTGGACGTTTATAGTTTATCTCCACAATTATTTAAGTCTTATTTCCTCTCGGTAGGTTTTCAAAAGCAGTTTCCACCATCTGCATAGGATGCTTTAAATTCCTCTCTACATACACTTTTAGTCTTAAAATGTGTTGTAAACTATATTTCAGAGAAATTTTCTCACAGTGGCCTGCTGCTGCTGTTCAGACCTTGTACATGACCTTGCTCCTTGCTGCTCACCATATATTTTATTTGGTGGTGTATGGCTTTCCTTTCTTATGTCCCAGCCACCTGTGGTTCCTGCAGTCACCTGCAATTCAGGTGTTATTGCGATCATATTTCATAACACATTTATGTCAAATGTACTCATTTATTTTTCATGTTGTTTAGTTAGGGTCTCTGCTGCTATGATTTAAAAAAAACAAAAACAAAACACTGATCAAAAGAACTTGGGGAGAAAGGGGTTTATTTGGCTTCTAGGTCACAGTCCAAGACTTAAGCAGGAATCTGGAGGCAGGGATTTGAAGCAGAGACCACAAAGGAATGCTGTGGCCTGTGGCTTGCTCCTGGATCATGTCCAGCTATTTTTTTTTTTTTAAATAGAGCCCAGTACATCCTGTCTAGGGAGGGCAGAGCACCTACAGTTGTTTAGCTTCGCTTCCATCAATCAGCAATCAAGACAATGCCCACAGACATACATACAGGCCGATCAGATGGAGTAAACTCCTCAGCTGAGGTTCACCCTCCCCAGTTGTGCTAAGATTAGCCATTACTTACGTCATGCATTTTGATAAGGGTTAGGGGTTTAATTTAGCTGCAGTCTAACTGCAAGGCCAATACCTTTCCAAACTGTTGTGCTGGTCAGTCCTTGGCTACTTGGGTACTGAGTGGTGTGATACCTGGGGCTTTTCCTGGTCGTGCTGGACATCTCTGTGACATTTTCAGAGGCCCTGAATTTCCAGCGGCATCCCTTCCAAGTGTACCTGACCTGTTGACATTGCATCAAGATACTATTGTCCCCAGTATTCACACTCAAGAACCCTACAATTCATTTACAAAAAAAAAAAAAAATCCATCATGGATGGAGGAGAGACTAAAGACACCCCGCCCCTGTAGGAAGAGCCACTGATAGATGGTGGTTGCCGAGGGAGAGAGAACCATTTTCCTTTGGGGACCTAGCTCTGGTAGACTGCTCATGCCTTGGTGGATGAGGTTATTAATAACAACAACAAAAATGAAAGGACAGGAAGTTGGGAGGGAGACAGAGCGCAGGACCAGAAGGAGGTGGAAGGAGGTAGTCATGGATGGATATGACCAATATGCATTGTATAAATATGCAAAACTTTTAGGAATACAAACATTATTACACATCACACACATTATTTCCTTTTCCCCTAGGAAGCCAGTTCTGTACAGCCAAGGAGCTCACGGAGGAGATTTGGGCACTGTCGTCAGAGCGGGAAGGGCTAGAGTCACTCCTGGCCAGGCTGCTGGCACTCAGCTCAAGGAGTAGCAGAAGACTGGGCAGCATCAAAGCAGACTACATCAGATGCAGAGAGGACCTGGTACTCCGGGAAGCCACCCACAGTGAGTAGCCCCCAGCCATAGCCTCAGGACAAGTTAGTGATGATGTACTGGATCCTGTGGCAAGATCACCTCACTGTGGCAAGGTCACAGAGCACCCAGTCAGTTCATGGGCGACATTGTTGGCAAGAGCCTTAGACAATGAGGTGGGGTTGCTTATCAGTGTTTGCTTTGCTCTTCAAATGGGTCAATTTCTCTTTCTCTGAAGATTCTCATTTTCTGCTCTGCATTTGCTGATGGACATGGTGGGCTGTGGAGCTTCCTCCATTGGTTGCGCATCTTGAGCTGAAGGTATCTCGCTTGGTCTAGTCTTCCAGGATGCAGGTCACAAGCTGATGCTAAAGGAACAGGGTGTGACTCTTCTTTTGGGGTATCTTCTGGGGTTTGAGTCTCTCTCCAGGAGGCCAGAGGCAACACTGGTATTACCTGTGCCCAGATGTTGGCATGCCAGAGGGCTAACACAAATATGCCTTTGTACTCCACTTAACACCCGAATGTTCCATAAATCGATGTCAGGAAAGATTAGTGTCAAAGTCCAGACAAGGAAATGTAACTCCAGATGGCAGAGGTTAGACATGTCATTTTTGGATGAACAAACTAGGTTTTAAAGTTCTAGTGAATTGTGTGAGGTGTGGTTTCTCCTATGTTTAAATTCAGTGGTGTGGTGTCTCTTGCCAGTGAAGCCTCGGTTGATTCAACAGCTCAGAACAGAGCACCGTTTCCTTTAACTCTTTTAATTTTCTTTTAAAAATACTTAATTTTTATTTTAAAGTGAGTGTGGGGGGGTTGCACGGGTTAATGCAATGCCTGTGGTGGCCAGAAGAGGGCGTAGGATTCCCCTGGTGGAGTGTTACAATTGATACGTGGGTCCTGGAAGGAACTCAGTTCCTCTGAAAGAGCAGCCAGTGTTCTTAACCACTGAGCCATCTCTCTGGCCCCTCCCTTTTTAAATTTTTTTGAAAGTTTTAAAAATTGATTGTTATTTTGCATTGGTCACACAGAGGTCAGAGAGCGACTTCCAGGAGTCAGTTCTTTTCCTCTGCCATCAGTGGGTTCATGAAGCTTGCACAGGCTTCTGCTCATCAAGTCATCTCATACATCCCTCCTTTCACTCTTAAAGGCCAAAGATTTTATTTATTTGTTTGTTTATTTTGCCAGATATGCAACTTGTGTAGCGTGTCCGCGTCCGTAAGCACTGAGGGAGCCTTCAGGCTGGCTTACTTCATTGATGAGAGAATTGAATAGGGTGGATCTCTAGCAGGCTTTTGCTGTTGATTTTTGTTTGTGATCTATGAATAAGGAAAAATGAAATGTTCCATAGTGTTATCACTCAGCTTTTACACAAAATGGGAGAATGGATTATATCTAAGAATAAAGAAGATGTAAACAGATTTGAGCAAATCTAACCCAACGATATTTTCATGTGAATAGTGAGTGGCTCTTGGAAGCCATTAATATCTTTTTTAAAAAGAGCACTGTGCAGTATTTTTGAATCTCATCATTGTTACTTCACTAAATACTTCCAAGATGATGAATAAAACATAAACAAGCAGAACGGGAGACAATTGCACAAGATGACTCTAAACTGCAGATGGCTCATGGTGGGGATCTTTGTACTTCATGCTAGGATTATGCTGGTTCAGCCACCCTCTCCCTGTGTGTCTGCTCACATGTGCTTGAGGTCGAAGCTTCCTTTAACTGGTCTGAGGAGATGTGGATTTGGGTCACCCAAATTAACAATCCAGTGTTGGTAAGGACATGGGTAACAAAGGTAGAGAAAGCAAATTTTGGGGGGCTGGATAGTTTAATGATTAAGAGCATACATCACTCTTGCAGAGGACCCAAGCTTGGTCTTCACCTCTCTTGTTATATGGTTTCCAGGGATGTGACACCCTCTTCTGACATCTACAGGTACTCATTTGGACATACACACAGAGACATAAATTCACATAACTAAAATAAATATTTGAAAAGAAAATAAATTCCTGAGTAAATCGGTGTTTTCACCTATTGGAAATCAATAAAATCAGATCATGATCTGGGTTCAGCTGCTTTTTGGACCTTGAGAGTCAGCAATTCAGGGGGATTCTGAGATCAAGTTCAAATGTATCTCAAACAAGAAAGAACAGGAGAATGTGTGTCTTTATAGGCGTGAATGACCACAACTCTTTTTAGTCTTAAATAAACTTCTCATTTCTTAGGTCTTAAAATAATTTTTAAAAAAATTATGTGTATTGGAGGAAGGGATTGTACCCATGGTGAGTACAATGCCCTTGGAAACCAGAAGAGGGCTTTGGATCTCCTGGAACTGAAGTTACAGGCAGTTTGTGAACCATCAGATGTGGGCTGAGAACTGAATTCAGGTCTTTTGCAAGAGTACTACATTTTCTTTAATTTGCTACACCATATATGCAGCCCATAGATAGCATCTTAAAATACAACTAAGAAATGAACAATATATAGCATTGTGTTTATCTGTGTGCATATATGTGTTTAGTTATGCATACACATGTGAGTGGATGCCAGAGGCCAACCTTGGCTGTCAATTCTCAGGCACCTACTACTTTCTTTTATTTTGAGATCTTTTTTAACCCAGAATTTACAAATTCAGTTAGAATGGCTGATCAGAAAGCCCCAGGGGTCCTCCTGTCTCTGCCTACACAGGCCTGAGATTATCAGTGTACATGCTTTTTATGTGGGCACTGGGGATTAAACTCAGGTCCCTGTGTTTGCAAAGCAAAACTCTTTAACTACTAAGCTATATCTCTACCCTGATATTTAGCATTAAAAAAGATCTTATTTCCAATAATTATTTCAAGGGTTGGAGAAAGCAGTGCTGGATGGATAAACAGCCCTTAAGTTCAGAGACCTGAATTCTCCTGTTTTATTCTTCTGAGCCTCTTATTAGATGACATACGTGTAGATGCCAAATCCAGCCTAGAGGCACAAAGATAGAACAGAACTGTCCCCTTTACAGCTCCCCATAGAAATCTGCATATGCCTTCCTACTGCCACATTGTTGTGAACTTGACCTTGGTACATGATGGCAGTCAACTGCCAAGGTAACAAGTGTTGTCCTTACCAGGGGCAGTCATATGCCCTTTGAAGGTCTAGGGTTCTATTTCTACAAAAAAAAAAAAAAAAGCAGACTTCTCTGGTTCAAGAACCAATCAGCAGTGTTGCTCACACAGAGAGCTCTTAGTCATAGGAAGCACTCCTAGTGGCCATCAGAGATGGACTGGCCTATATCACCATGAAGATGCCATTGTGCTCTCTGTCTCTGGCTAGCCAGTGGATTCACTGAGAACAGAACACTGCTTCTAAGTCTTACTGGATTATCTCAGGACCCAGCAGGGTAGCTTTGTGTCACAAATCTTTGTCCACTTGCAGAGTCTTGATGGTGAGGTAAAGTGTTATTTTTTCCTCATTTTGAACTTTGGATGTCCTTTCCAGCACAATAAAAGCAGTGATAAGGGTACTCTTTCCTGGATGATGATGGCATGGTCTTATTTGCATATTTATTATTTTGCTTTGTTTTTGAGACAAGGTTTTCTGTAGTTCATATTGGCCTTGAACCTGATGTGTAGTTGAGGATGGTCTTGAAAACCTGATCCCCCTGAAACCACCTTTGTAGGGCTGAAATTAGATGCAAGCAATGCTAGTGTGTGCTGAGCTAGAATTGAACCCAGGACTTTCACTTGCCAAGAAATCACTTTACCAGATGAAATGCATTTGTAGCCCTGAGTTGGTTATTCAGATTGGAGTGAGGGGAAGGGAGCAGAAACATGACAATGTCAAGGGCAAAGGGAGGCAGACATGGCTGCTCTCTTTGAATCTATAGGCTTCTGTTATAGTGACACACTCCTGTGAAGAGAATAAGAAAGACTTTGGTTTTGAGACTGAAAGTCACACGTTTAAATTCTGAGTAATGTTTAGTATAGTGGAGTAAAATAAAAAGCAAAATGGCTCTTGAGTACTTACAGAAATTAACCAGCAGCCTTTCAGTAATATATATTTCATTTTTTTTAAATAAGGGAAGGTGGGGTATAAAAAAATAAAAAAACTGACTTTAGTTTTTTTCAGCAAAAAAATCTTAAGACTTATAGAGCTGTCTCTTCATTTCCTGTGCATAACTTGATAATTTGTATTGTACTTTATTAATATTGTTGATTTCACACTGGAACTCAGATATAAAGAAACCAATGTGGAGTGAAGAGATTTCATCACAGAGCAATGAGGACCAGAATTTAAATAGGACATCATTAGCATGGTAATGCATTTTGTCTAGTTCTGTAGGCTGCTAGAGTAGATCTGGGTCCACAGCTGTCGAGCCTTTGTGACTCCCTGTTGGGAATCATTAGGTTTAGAAAGCAGTTTTCAAGGAGAAGGCTAAAGGGCAGGATTTCATATTTTGAGCTGTTGGTCCACAGCCTTCTGCTTAACTCAGCCCTCTTTCAAGAACTGGGGAAGTGGAAAGCAGGTGGCATGACAGAAAAGCAGTGACTTGACAGTTTTCTACTGATGGTTTGGGGTTGACCAGATGTCCACATGGACAAGATCTACATTCAGCTTTGGATTTCCTCGTAAATTCTGAGCTTGAATTAGCCACCAGAAGGAAATGTGCTGAGCTTAAGGGTGTGGCTTCTCTTTCCTCTGATATCCAGGGTGCAGCCCTCACAGAGGTGTCTCACTTAGAGAGCCCATGCATTGCACACTGTGCACATGTAGACACTGCCCCTCCACACTCACCAGCTATCTTCAAGGGAAACCACCAAGATAAATAAGAACACAAGAATCAGACCTGATGTGGAAATGTCTTTCTATATGCTGTGAATAAAGGGCTGTTTTGGCCCGTGATTGGAGGAATCAGAGCCTAGATAGGAGAAGGAGGGCGGAGTCAGGGAGTGAGCAGCCGCTGAAGATGCAACTTGTAACAAAATAGATGAAATAGATAAGCCACGTGGCAAGACAGATTAATGAAAATGGGTTAAGATGAGAGAGCTAGCTAGCAATGTGCCTAAGGCATAGGCTGAACAGCATGAAACTGATATAAGCATCTGAATCTTTTGTGGGGGGAGTGGTCACCTGTTACACAAATCTACCTTCTCTCATGATGGGGGTGGGGAAAAACATAAACCTAAGAAATTTATATATAAGGACAAAGATGAGAACAGGTTAATATAAACATACAAACAAAAAACTAAAAAGAGACAGAAGATAGTGTGAAAAGCGCTAAGGACTTTGGATGAGGTATGATTATAGCAGGCTTTCTCTTGGGTCACCAACCCCCAGATCATGACATGGAGACTTATTATTAGTTATGAATGATCAATCTTAGCTTAGGTTTGTTTCTCGCTAGCTCTTATAATTTATTTTAACCTGCTTCTCTTCACTTATGTTTGCCTTGGGCCTTTTTGCCATCCTTTCGTTCTGTAAGCCCTACAGAACACTGCCTGCTCTGTGTCTGTCTGTCTGGCAGCTGGCTGGACTCTGGTGTCTCCCTCTCTTTCTCCCTCATTCTCTCCTCTTGTTCTTCTATTCCTTCTTCTACTTAGTCTCTCTGACCACCAGCCCCATCTATCCCTCTTCTACTGAGCTATTGGCTGTTCAGCTTTTAATTAGATCAACCAGGAGCCTTAGGCAGGCAAGGTAAAACAGCAACACATTTTACATAATTAAACAGATGCAGCATAAAAACAATGTAACACATCTTTGCCTAGTTAAATTCAACATAAACAAATGTACACATCTTGACATAGTTAAATGTTCCATAACATATGATGTGATGAGTTTCTGAAAAGAGCAAAAAAGACAGTTGACCTTAGCCTCTGCCTACCTCGAAGCTCCCTAAAACCCCAAGTTTTTATTGTGTGTAACTTCCCTTGGTGGTTTTGATTTGGTGGGTTAGTGTTTCTTAAAATATGTTTTTGCCATACATAGGACATTCCATGTTCTATTCTTTTTCAAGAGAAAGAGTGTCTCTGTGTATTCCTGGCTGTCCTGGAACTCACTCAGGAGACCAGGCTGGTCTAGAACTCAGAGATGTGCCTGCTTCTGCCTCCTGAGTGCTGGGACTACGGATGTGTCACCACATGTGGTTCCATGTCCTAGCTTTAGTTCTGTTTCATTCACTGTCCTTCTCATTCTCCTTTAACAGCACAAGGTTTTCAGGAAACACAGAGCCAGGGGCCATGGAGCCAGGGGACATGGAGCCAGGAACACAGAGCCAGGGGCCATGGAGCCAGGGGACACAGAGCCAGGAACACAGAGCCAGGGGATATGGAGCCAGGAACACAGAGCCAGGGGCCACGGAACCAGGAACACAGAGCCAGGGGATATGGAGCCAGGAGCACAGAGCCAGGGACACACAGCCAGGGACACAGAGCCAGGGGACATGGAGCCAGGGATGCAGAGCCAGGGACACGGAACCAGGGGACATGGAGCCAGGGGCCATGGAGCCAGGGGCAGAGCCAGGGGCCATGGAGCCAGGGACACAGAGCCAGGAACACAGAGCCAGGGGATATGGAGCCAGGAACACAGAGCCAGGGGACATGGAGCCAGGAACACAGAGCCAGGGGCCACGGAACCAGGAACACAGAGCCAGGGGATATGGAGCCAGGAGCACAGAGCCAGGGACACAGAGCCAGGGACACAAAGCCAGGGGACACGGAGCCAGGGATGCAGAGCCAGGGACACGGAACCAGGGGCCATGGAGCCAGGGGCCATGGAGCCAGGGACACAGAGCTAGGAACACAGAGCCAGGGGCCATGGAGCCAGGAACACAGAGGCAGGGGACATGGAGCCAGGGACACAGAGCCAGGGGCACAGAGCCAGGAGCCATGGAGCCAGGGGCCATGGAGCCAGAAACACAGAGCCAGGGTACAGGGAGCCAGGGACACAGAGCCAGGGAACATAAAGCCAGGGGACATGGAGCCAGGGAACACGGAACCAGGGAATATGGAGCCAGGGACATAGACCCAGAAAACATGGGTCTATGGAACATAGGAACACAAAATCAAATAAGGATCTAGAAAGGTAAAGCTTCTCAAAGCCTACTGAGTCAAAACTGAGTGAGTCTGAAAGTGATTGGGATGAACAGTGCGTATGATGGTCGGCCTTCATTGTCAAGTAACTGAGTTAGTCCCTGTCTCCGTATTCTATGACTCTGTGTTCTTCCATGAGCTCTGGTTGTATATCCATGCTTCTGTGTTCCTTGCTCTGTTCCCTGTGTGTTCTAGCTTCACACTTCCTGGGTCTGTGTTGCCTGGTTCCATGTTCCTGGACAATGCATTAGCTATGCCTCCCCCCCCAAGAATGCATGATAGTTTTGATGTATAGCATACCGAATTGAAGTGCACAGCTCTAGCAACCACTATGCTTAGACGAAGACTTTGGCTCTATGCTGTAGGATGTCTCTTACACATGTGTTAGATTTTCAGTTTTACAGGTTACCCTTGGCAACCACATTCAAGATGGTCCCAGATTGGGAAAATTGCAGAGGTCCATGGTCACATTCACACATTCATGCTGCTGAGAAGGTTCTAGCAGAGTTCCATGCTTCCCAGAAAACAGCTCACTGCTGTGTCTGGGTCAAGTTACCAGCTAGGGGAACTCCTGCAGATCTTATCACACTCCTTGGTCACTGCTGGCTTAAATCCCACCCCTGAGATTAATGTGTCCCTGGTTTGGGGGTCAGTGACATCAGTCAATCAAAAAGCTTCAGAATTATGGTTAATATTTCCAACATGATTTTGGAGTAATTGTTACTCCGATTGCTTCTGTAATTTATCTAGAAACAACCCTACTCTCTGACTGGTAATGTCTCTTGTCTAGTTCCTCAGAGGTTTAAAAGTGAGATCTTTACAGACCTCATCCTCCATTGCTCTTAACTGTGTTATCAGTTTGCATTTCCTGGGTGCTTTGCTTGTGCACAGAGGAGTTAGATCTAGCACGGATTTAGTTAGTTCTTAGAGAAGGAACGATCTCCGATATGTAGCATCACCTCTCTCGTCACATCCTCTGAGAAGCAGGCATTTGGCCAGTGTTGGCCACACACTCTATCCCTGGACTACTAATGCTTCTGACTCTGAGGGGAAGATCATTTCACACACAAGGAAACTGAGACAAAGAGGGTTGTATCCTGTGGCCCCAGAGAGGCCTGAGCAGGAATCCTTGGAATCTAAGGTTTCACCTTGGTATAGGGTTTTGCTCTGTTTGATTGGATCCCTACTGTGACAGGTTCATCCCTCAATCTTACTACCAGAGCTGAGTATATCGGGATGATGTGGAAGCCTGATGATGGCCAGAAGCCCAGTGAAGGGCCTGGCATTTGATGAACAGGTTGCACAGGAAAGTGCTGAAGTTAGACCTTAATGAACCAAATCACTTCTTCATTAAGTTCGAAGAAGGGCTTTTCTTGTGCTTTCTCTACCATTACAGTACGGAGAAGGAGAAATCCATCTCCAGGCTGGTGAAACAATGATCTTCCTTTTACCATTATCATTTTCTCTCCATTTCCCTAGAGCCATGAAAGCAGTACTTTGTGGCCATGGGGAGTTTGTGATTGCCTGGATTTGTGGCATATGTGGCCAAAGGAGCTGAAGGAGGAGGTCACCAGAAAATAACAGACAAAAACTTTCTGTGTCTTCAAAGGTTGGTAGACAGGATGCTCCGTGAAACTGTCATGGGCTTTTTCATGGACAAAACTGGTTTGCACCAGCTTTCCACCTGTGTCCAGATGACAAAGAGCATTTGGTGTGGACACAAGGCATGAGATGCTGTTGGACCATGCAGCAGGAAGACATCTCTCCATTCCAGTTACAGATGACCAGCTTCTCTCTTCATCCATCACCACCTCCATGGCCCTTCCCTCCCCTTCTGGAGGATTCTGCATCCTTATACTCCTTGAGTCCTTCATCCTGATCACTCCCTCGTTATTAACACTACACTGCATCCCCGGTGGAGCCTTTTACTGCCTCCAGGAGTCTACACAGGTCCAACCTTATCCACATTCCCTGTCCTCATCTACATTTGCAGCTCATGTCTTTCGGTTTCAGGCCTGATTCCGGAAGGGTGATCATTATTCTTGTCTTAATGCTCCGTGACTATTCATTCTGTTCTGCCATGTTTAATGGAATCCTTAATGACATCTATGAAGAAGCCCACAGACTATAAATAAACACCCTCTTTGGTATTAAAAGGGTTTTATACAATATACAATTTAGAGTTCATTTTTTTCTCAAGAAGAGCTCTGACATTAATATTCAGAGTGAGCCCCAAAGTAGAAGCTAGTCTATCTTAGCATAATGAGTTTACGGTATGTTCCAAAGTCAGTTATAATTGTGCTCTTTGCCATGACAATTAGAAAGGTCATCTTGTCTTGCAGGCTCCATTACAGCTGTAAACCAGCTGTGGCTGTCACTCTAAAATGTATTAGGGCACCTGTGCACAAATACAAGGGAGAGACAGACTTCTATTCTGAAAGTGTAGTTGTTTGTCTAATGACCCAATCTGAATATGCCTTAGGTGGTATAAGGATAGAGAAACTTCTAAATCAAATTCTCCTGTCTTTTCATTGATTAAACTGTTTGAGTCCTATAAAGTTAGACATAATGAGGTCCCTAGACATTGCATAGAGAAACTTGACATTAAGACACCCAAATATTTCTGAGTTCTCTGTATTTTTCTGTGTCACTTAGAAAACCAGTTATCTACATTGACATGTGGAAGTGTTACTGTGTTTCATTCCCCACAGAGAACTCTGATTTGAGGTTGGAGAGGGGATAGCTTCAGGAAAGTAGAGCTGCTTATGGAGCCTGTAGAGGTATGGAGGGGCTATGCTGGGGTGGTGAGCTTGTACATGAAACTTCTAGTAGGTACATCTATCCCCCAAGCAGGCAACTTCCAGGGAGATGAAAGAAGCCCGTGGAAATGTGCAGGGACAGTAACTGATGTAGGGAAGCATGGTTCTCAGTCTGGTTTGGCAGTGCACACTGACCGCCAAGTCTCTATAGCTGAATTGCCCTCCTACTGGCTACTTCCCAATTTTGTCACCAAATCTTTGACAAGAAACTACTGACGGGCTTTTGAAGATGGCGACCACATCCAGGCCCAGTCTGCCAGAGTCTCCAGGGAATATACTGGATAAAGTCTGATAACAGCTATCTGAAGACATGTGCGATGCTTGAGTACTGATTGCTTTTCATAGCAGAGTTAAGCAGAGACCATCTCAAAACAGAGAACGAGCCCCTGGACCATCATGGCTGTGTTCTCTGTGAGAGATGGGGAAAGGGTAGCGCTTTCCTGCCTCTATGAAGTTGCAAAAGGACATTGTATTGGAACTGTTTCAAATAGATAAACAAACAAACAAACAAACAAACAAAGAGGAGACCTTCTATTTAAAAGGAACACAGCAGGATTGTGGGTGACCGCAGAATTTTCTGATATGCTTTCCTTCCGGAGTGATCCAAGAGCTGAGTTCTTTGCTGTCTGTGCTATTCTTCAAAGATGCAGGACACACCAACAGAGCCCAGTGCTTCAGGATTGGGTTCCTTGAGGCTGCCAGTGTCACCTCATGTCTCAGACACCCTTTCAGGGAAACCGGCTTTGGCAGCATGTGGAGGTCAGTGTCAGGGCAGCAGTCCGTGCCAAGAATGCATGTCTGATAAGATCTTCTGTACTTGACTTCTAGTGGTTTCCCACAACCCACAGGACCAGCATTCAACCAGCCTGCATCAGCAGTGCCTCCAGCCCTAGTCCCTTCTCCACATCCGTGGCTGTCACTGTAATGTCTTTATTTGTCTGTAGCACTGGATAAGAGCCTGAGTCTACTTTTGATCTGTCTTCTTCCGAGGCAATCCCAAGCCCCTAAGAACTCATCTGCAGATGGGTCCTTGTCGACCTCAGACCTACTGCAGAATTCGAGGTTGTGATTCACTTCCCAGTGCTGTGTCCCCAATGACATTGAACACACAGGCAACCACCTCCATACCCAGCCTTCCATATCATTGCGACCAATAGAAAGGAGACAATGGAAAAGGATTTATTTTGGTTCGTGATTTTGGAAAGTTATGTCCATCGTGATGGGGAGGGTGTGGCAGAGAGCAGAGTGGCTCACAGTGTGGATGCCGAGAATCATGGGGGACATAGGAAGCACCTGAGGACACACTCCAGTGACTCATTCCCACATCACAAAGGCTAAAAACAAGAGATTAAGGTATCTTTGGAGCGGAGGAACCCGTGAAAATAGACCATCAGCTTTGTGGGAGCTAGAGAGGGGATTGATTTTGTTCTCAGAGCTCAAGGCCAGCCTGGGGCATGTCACAGGGAGGATGCTGCAGCTCTGATTTCACAGGAGTAAAAATTAGTGATTCAGAAACTTCCCACCCAGAAAGTGACAGGACAGGATCCGCCAGCTGCCTGATGACCTTCAAAGCCTCAGCAGAGAAATATTCCAAATGATTTTGCTTTTCTCCTTCTGGGTAGTGAACTTAGGTCATCGGGCTTGGCAGCAAGAGCCTTCATCTTCTTACCCATCTCTCCAAGCCCCTTGTATCATTAAACCGCCAACCTTACATGCTCCTAGCTTACAAAACATCTATTTTCATCACCAGGAGATTTGTTTTATGGGGGATGTGTCCCGGGGAAGTGGCATCTGCTTTCTCTTCCTCATTTGAAGCATCCACAAAGGGAGGTGAGGCTCCAATTTGTGGCTCAATTTGAAATCTGAAAAATCCAGAACTGCCTATTCTCACTGAACATTTTTCACATGTACATTCAATAAAGATCCTGGATGCTACGTCAGCTCTTGATTTGCTGGAATGTCAGTCAGAACCAAAATCACCATTCACGGTGTGAATCCAGATCTGAGTGCTGTGCCTTGTGGGCTGGTCCTCTCCTGTGGTGCTGTGCTCTCTGGCTTTGTACTCAGAGCTTTGTTTGTGGCTTGGCTCCACACACGCTGAGGCTTCAGGGAATATAAACTCGTACAAATATTTGTTGAGCTCAGTGAGCGACTGTGGGAGGGGAGATGAGCTGGCTGTTCCATGTATATGGAAATCTTTGCACTCTGGGCTGGACTGCAACTTCACCTGATCCAGAGGGCTGAAATCTGATAGTCCCCGTGATGTGTAAGATAAAGCAGGGCAGGGATTCCCTGCAGTGGAGAGGAGGGGAGAGCGGTTGACTCTCCTTCCTTCACTGTGCATCTCTCTGTTCCTGGGGTGTCAATCATGATGTTGTGGAATGACCGCTAATCTACAGTTGTTGATCTTGTGTTGCGTTTACTGACATACTCTTTTAGCTCCAGCAGACCAGTTAAGCATCATGAGTTCATGTTGTCCCCCATCCGTGCTCAGGATCATGGCCTAAAGGTTGAAAACCCTCTGCCAAGCCTGTAAGTCCCTGCTGCAGCATGACTAGGGAAACAGCCATCCCTATGTAAGCAATCGCCTGGTTCTGCTCAGGGGGGAAATGATGTCACAGGTTTCCTTTTCTGTTTTGGATTTGTGTTAGATCTCCCATCTTTCGGACAAATACCCAAGGGAAACAAGTTCAAAGGATAGAGTTGTTGGTTCAGGGTTTCAGAAACTTCAGATCATGCACATCTGGTTCCATTGTCTCTGGGCCTGTGGAGAGGCAGAACCGTCATGGTGGAGGAGGCAGAGTATAGCTGACCACCCCCCACCTTATCCTCCATAGATCCAGGAAGTAACACAAGCAGAGGGAGTCAAAGCCACCACACCTGTAGTGACCTCCTTCCTCCAGCTAGGCCCCACCTTCCACAGTCCTGCCATCTGTCAGTCATCTATTCAGATTTTGAAGACATCAGTGGATTTCCAGTCACCCCTGGAAAGGCCCACACAGCTGTGTAGCCAGGAGTGTGCTTTACTGATCACCTAGGCATCTCTCCAGTCACCCCTGGAAAAGCCCACACAGCTGTGTAGCCAGGAGTGTGCTTTACTGATCACTGAGGCATCTCTCCAGTCACCCCTGGAAAGGCCCACACAGCTGTGTAGCCAGGAGTGTGCTTTACTGATCACTGAGGCATCTCTAGTCACCCCTGGAAAGGCCCACACAGCTGTGTAGCCAGGAGTGTGCTTTACTGATCACCTAGGCATCTCCCCATACAATGAAGCTGACATGAGGACTGAATAAGACAGAGGTCTGGAGACTCCAATGTCTTCACGGTGTGAGGACCAGATTTCAAGCTCAAACTTGCCTTCAGAATGAAAACCCAGCTCCTGTATTCATCTCTTTGTTGCTGAGTCCATCTGATACGGGCACATTCTCATTTATAATTTGTTTAAAATTTTATATTTAATGTTTTAGGCATTTGTCATTTATGGAATTCAAATCTGTGTGGAGAACCACCACCACCTGGGAGTCATACTGGATGAGTTTAGTCTGAATATTGTCGACATGCCATTTGCTGCTGAGCCTTAGCTTCCTCAGAGCAAAGGTATGGCCTGCAGTGGATATTCTATAAGGACCTGCCAGTTGTCTGGGTGATGCTGAGAATTTAATCTTTATGGTGCATGAACCACTTTTTATCACTACAACAAAATAACAGATTAAATAACTTAAAAGTAGAGGGTGCTTTTGGTTTGTCAGGGGATTCAGCCTCTCTTAAAAGACTCCATTGCTTCTGGGTCTGTAGTAAGGTCTATACATCATGGCAGAAGGTCACGGTGCAGCAGAACTGCTCACCTCATGGTGACTGGGAACCAGAGAGATTATTGTAAAGCACAGTCATGTATGCCAATTCTTCACCCCCATGAGATCAGCTGTGGCTACTTGTGACCACTGATATCTCTCCTAGGAGAATTATTGGACTTCCCTTGAGCATCTGGCCTTTCCTTCTAGACATCTGAATGCAATTCTCTCTTAATTGTTCATGATGTTGGGAATCTTAGGGAGGGGCTAGGTTCTACAGGGTCACAGGAAGGGGTTCATCCAGGTGGCTGTTGGAAAACTACTATCCATGTTAAGTGAAGACATCCCAATGTAGTGGTTTTGGGGATACTCATGCTCTGAAGTAAGCCTAAGAAATTCACCGGTTCCCCAGGAAATGCAATTTGGCTTGCTAATGGGACCTTTGGAGGAGGGGGTAGACATTGCTCATATTACCCTGGGGAAGGATTTTAGCAACAGAGAAGGGAAGAGGATAGAGGCAGGGACATGATCCCCTTTAAAGACAGTCCCCCTATGTAGTGGATTTATGATGTTACATTGTAAATAATTTTTCCGCCTACGAGTTTAATAAAAAGCGCTGATTGGCCAAAGGCACACAGGAAGTGTAGGCGGGACTACCAGACTAAGAAAACTCTTAGTCTTTGCAAGACAAGTCCGAGATGTCAGAGGACAGATCCACCTTCTTCTGTATTTTTTTTCAGGCAGAGTTTTCTGTGAAACAGTCCTGGCTCTCCTGGAACTTGCTTTGAAGACCAGGCTGGCTTTGAATTCACAGAGATCCTCCTCTCTCTGCTTCCCAAATGCTGGGACTAACAGTGTATGCCACGGCTTCTTCTGCCTTCCAGCTCTTCCAGTCTTTGTTTGTGTTTTTGTTTTTGTCACTGACTTGTCTGGCAACTCTGGAGTCTCTGTGGCATTTCTGCTCTGTTCTTCCTATTTCCAGAGTTTTCTTAGTCTGGTAGCCCCACCCACATTTCCTGTCTGCCTTTGGCCAATCAGCGCTTTTTATTAAACTCATAGGAGGGACAATTATTTACAATGTAACATCATAACACTACACCCTTGTGACACATTTCCAACAAGCAAGCAACACCCTGTTACTCTCTACCATTTTTAAATAATCATTAAATGATTGCCTCATCAGTGGATTGGTCCAAACTCTCATAACCCCAATCACTTCCAAAATCCCCATCAGTTGATCTCTAAAACAGAGGCAAACAGCAACCCAAGACTGCCAGGGAAAACCTCAGCTTTGGATGAGGTCTGTTTATTTTCTCCCAGAGCTAGACCAGGTGGCCTGCAGGGGTGATTCTCGTGGTTGGAAGTCTACAGGCAGCACCACATGGAGGAAGGTCAGGCCATGTCAACAACATGATTTCTATAGCTGTTTTACCTAAGCACTTTCTGGAAGGTATATGCTCTGCCCCTACCACACCCCACCTTAGAGTCTAGCTTCTCCTGAGGTGCTGGGAGACAAAGAGATTGGCAGTTGTGTGCTCAGCTCTATGCCTGGCTGAGTCCCAGGGGAGATTAATCTGGGGGACCTGCCTTAGGAAAGGCAGTTGTTGAACAAATCCACAGAACATCAAAGCAACCAATGGCTGTGACAATTCTGCTGTTTCAGCACTGAGTTGAATAAATCAGTAACTCAGTTGCCCCATAAAATGTGGCCTCACTGACATCTGTCTTGTGTGAATGTGGACCTGGGTGTGAGTTGATCAGACCTGGGATCAAGGGCTGCTTCTAAAAGCTTTAAAAGGCTGGCGATACGATTCGCTTCTGTGTCCATCTGAGTGTGGGAAAGATTTCACATCTGTGCCTCAGATATGTGAAAATCAATAGGGGAGCGTTTTCAGGGAGACTGAGCTGTCTTTCACTATTTCGTGTTTATAGAGTAAGTGGACTTTTCATAGTTCTGGGTCCGCAGTGGAAGTCTTCCAGCAGTGGGAAGAATCTGACATCCCATAGATTTTTTTTCTACTTTATGAAAATAGTTAAAGACTTTGGTAGCCAAAGACACATTCAGCACAGCACTAGAACAGGAGAGGATCTTCTGTGTCAGAGGGGAGGGAGGTTCCCAGAAACACTTCAAAGTTGAACAGACAGGAGGGGGAAGGTCTTCCAGAAAGACTTTGAGAAAACAAGGTCCAGCTTGTTCCCCATTGCTCTGTGCCATCACATTTTTGCCCAATGAGGACATTGTACTCATTGGTATCTTTAGACCTCTCACTGTTACGTTTCCTGACCCTCTCATCCCTCATTCATGTTATCTTGGCTTTGAAGGAGACACATTTCCCTACCCTGCATTTGTCACAGTTCTGATTGTTGAGTTGGGTTCTATCTTTCTAAAGCAAGGCAGCTTCTTCCACCTTATAGCTAGAGGTTATCTACAAACATGAATCTGGTAAGTCATGCCTGACCACGTACCAGATGCTTTTTGAGCCAAACATCTGAAACGAATTTTGAATTTTACTCACTGCTTTTGCCTTTGATTAAAGTTTATTATGGAATTCCACAAATTACTGAGGAATTGATTATTTATTAAGAGCTTCTACAGGGAAGTTAACTCACAAAACAAATTCAGTAGCAGAGTCCTTGAAAGGCTGGGAATGGATCGGATGCTGCTTCGTGCTGCCTGATCCAGTCCTTACCATCCAGGTTCATGAGAGAGACGGGGGCTGCATATGTGTACCCCAGATTTTAGGCTGGCTCAAAAACCATACCCTTGGGGCTGTACCCAAAGGTCATAGGTAGGAGGGTATATACATGTTCCTCAGATCTTGCACTAACCAGAAGGCCACACACAGGGGGTTTGTTTTCCACGGCCAATGTGGAAGGATACATGCTCCCCACTACAAAAATTTCCTGGTTTTTCTTTATCTAAAGAAAGTCTTCAACTTAATTTTCTTTTGTTCCTTCAAATGTCTTCACAGACAAGCCCAAAGGACAAGTTCACAGCAGGTCCTCCTGGGTCCCTCAGATCCTCCCGGGACCCAGTGTGAACGATTGGACAGACACATTGCTTCTGGAAATGTATCATCTCATTTAGCAGCATTTGCAAAGTCATGGCTGTAATTGTCTTAACTTGGTTTGTGACACGGGATGGTGTTGTGACTGTGGCATCCCTGTCATTTACTAAAGCCCTCCCTCAGCCACAGGAGTGCTTGGAGTGCTATATGAATATTATTTAGCTTGTGTTCCACCTGGGAGGTAGACATTAATGGTTTCATTATGGGGAAACTGAGGCCATGTGAGTGAAACACACCCATGCATGTATTGTATGAATGATAGCTAGTATTTTCAGGGTTTCTTATCTGCAGTGGGCACATGGTTTGCACACGATATGGGTAGTCAGCTTATTTGGTGAGGTGATGGTATAAGACAAACACCCAACTTAATCAGGGGGTTGTAAAGACAAATACCTCTTCATTAGCTTACAAAAGAGTGTCCCATCATCACAGCACATACAAAGTTCATATTGAAGTTCCCTGGGGTCCATAGGCTCATTGCCAAGAAATACCAGACTAATAATTCCACTATGATTGACACAGTTTATAAAACTTTGTAATGAAAATATACTTTCATGTCAAACTCAGATAAATTTGGACTCTGCTTTTTAATAAGATGGTAGGGTCCCTTCCAGACCGCTTGGGTCCATTGAGCCCACAAAGCCGTCAGGAGGCGGATCGTTATATCCTTTCCAACACCAGGGTCATTAGCATTTCATTGTTTTTTTGTAATGAGTCTTTTGGTCCCTCATCTTCAAAAGAGTAAAAAGACTAAGCGCCAGGCCTTGTTTGTCTCTGGAGAATGAGTGCAGAGAGGTATGCCTGGGGTAGAAGGCCGAGTGCACATTCAGGTGTGGTAACCCATGCCTGGACTCCATGAATGGGAGGGAGAAAAGATCTTGAATTTCAGACCAGCCTGAGCTACATAGTGAGACTCTGTCTCAAATACACACACACACACACACACACACACACACACACACACACACACACACACACACACACACACGGCTGAGGAGGTATCTCAGTGGGCAAAGGGCCTGTTGCACAGGCATAATCAGAGCTTTTTAAGACCCACAGAGGAAATGGAGACAGATAGATCCTTGAGGCTTTCTGGCCAACTAGCCTAGCCTAGCTTTTCAAATTCAAGGCCAGTGAGAGACACTCTATCAAAAATCAAGGTGGGTGGTACCTGAGAAATGACAACAGAGGTCTTTTGGCCTCTGAATGCAAGCATACACATGTGTACGACCCACAAACACCCCCCCACACACACACATAGGTTCACTCATCCTGCATACAGATATGCACATTAACAAACAATACCCCTCCCATAAAACAACACAAAAGATAAGGAAGTGAGAATTTTTCCAATAAAAATGAGAAGAATAAGTGGATGTTATGGTTATCTTATTCAAAACTCTGGTGTGTTGTCACATGAGGTGTGATAGCTGGCCTCTCCTTGTGCACTCATGGGTTCTTCCACAAGATAAAGCAGAGTTCTAATTATTTTAGGGCAGATTTTATTTATTAAATTTATGTTTTCACTGATCATAAAAGCATGAAAATATTACACATTGTGGGTTACCAAGTGGTGTTATATCACAGGTGGAATGCTTAAATCAGATGAAATGCATCTCTCTCTCTCTCCTTTGTGTTAGGACTGGACATTGAACCCAAGGTCTTGAGTGTGGTAGGCAAACACTTATGCTGCTGCATCTCTAATATTTCTATGTAGTTATTTACATTTGTTTATGTGTCATGCACAGGTTGCAGTATATGTGTAGTCAAGAGGGTACATGTAAGAACTCGCTCCTCCTGCCCTGGGTGCTTTAGGGGTCAAACCGAGGTCATAAGACTTGTTAGCAAGGGCTTTTATCTGCTGAGCCATCTCACTGGTGAAAACACACAATCTCCTTTCTTTCAGCTTTTGAAATGGTCTGTTATATGTAGTCAGTTTATTTATAAAAACTTGATCTTTAGAATTGTGATCTTGGTCTGAGCTAGTCTCTTCTGGAAGTTTTTCAGGCTATCCAATTGAAGTCAGTGCCATGTGTGGGGCTATGACAGATTCAGTCCTGTGTCTACCCATGTCACAAGGGCCATCACTGAAAGCTTTTAGAAACACTTGTGGAGAGCCTGTCCCAGAGAAGAATAAGATGAAGCTAGAGAATATCTTTTCACCCCAGAAAGAGAGGGTGCCAGATCACAGAAGCAATCTTGTCCGAGTCCAGCTTGGGGAGTCAGTGAGTTTATTGGGGTTACATGCATGGAATATGGAAAGAGCTGAAGTACTGAGAAGTTCCACCCCGTCATGGGTGATGACTCCCCAAAGCGTACTTCTGCATTTCCCTATATGACTTGCAGGGATATGCACCACTGAAGAGTCTCCTGTCATGGGCAATTGTTGATTGTTTATATAACTCAAGATGGGGCCTTGTATGTCCTGTAAATTCCACAAGTTTCCCTGCTCCTTGTAAGAGGGATTTTTCTTTAGAAAAAAGAAAAAAGAATTTGTTTTTTTTTAAAGTGTGTGTGTGGGATATGTTTCAAGTTTAATAAGAACAGTCTGAGATATCAGAGGGATCTACCCACAGTCAGTCTAGGAGGATCAGAGAGTGGTAACTCACACCTTTAATCTCAGCAGAGGGAATATCTGGGAGTGGTGACATACGCCCTTAATCCAAACTGAGTTCAGATCATTTTAGTTTACCGAAGGAGTTCCAGGTTCCCAGGCAGGCAGTGGTAGTGCCAAGCCTTAACTGAGTGAAGAAAGTATTTAAGGTGGTCATAGAAAGACAGAGCAGGCAGAAGAAGCTGTGGCACACACTGTTAGTCCCCGCACTTGGTAAGCAGAGGCAAGAGAATCTCTGTGAGTTCAATGCCAGCCTGGTCTTCAAAGCAAGTTCCAGGACAGCCAAGGCTATTACACAGAAAACTCTGTCTCAAAAAAATAAATAAATAATAAAATAATAAATAAAGACTGGAAGAGATCAGAAGAGTCCTCTGATATCTCAGACTGTTTATTAAATTTGAAACATATCCTCACATGTGTGTTTGTGGTGTGGTATGGTATGACTTCAGGTGTTTTGAAGGCCAGAAGAGAGCGCCAGGTGATTCCTGATATGGGTGCTGGGGAACAGAATTCATGCCCTCTGTGAGTATGCCTACCTGCTGAGCCAACTCTCTAGCCCAGAGGGAATGTTTTAATCTCAAGTAATCCACGGTTTATGTCCCCAGTAGCTTCTTTCCAGAAGCGAATCTTTGCTGATGCTTCTTGTCTGCCACTGAAGTATGTTTTCTGGTCTCTATCTTCAGTTTGGGAAGACCACCAAGCACACTGGCCAGCTACCGTGTCTCCACCCATTTCTGTCTCTGTCCCTGTGTGAGGGATACTGAAAGGCAGTGGAGAAATCCCAGAGGTTTACACAGGAGGGGGCAGGGCTCTGCCTACTATGAAATCTTTTTGTAAAATTATGTATTTATTGAGACAGGGTCTTTCTACATAGTCCCAGCTGCCTGGAGCTTGCTATGTAGAGCAGGCTGACCTCAAACTCACAGAGATCCACCTGCCTCCTGAGGGGCTGGGATTAAAGGTGTGTGCTACCACACTGGCCAGACCTATTATGAAATCTTAACTGTAGAGCAAAGAATTTTTAGTCCAGCAACCGCTGGGATACCTTTTAAAAAAGAATAATACCATTAGGAAATGATGGATCTTTGAGATGACAGTGATTTTTTTCACCTAATTTAAATGTATCTGTGTTGGACTTGTACACACCCTGGCCTGTCTTCCTAGCCCTGGAGGCCAAACACTGAACTCCCCTGTCTCCTACCCGACAACAGCTATAGGAAAATTCAGTTCCTCTTTCACCCTTGGATTCTGCAGCTCGGGTTCCTCAGATGTGTACTTTTGTGATCCAGTCTCCTTTGTGCAGAACCTGAGTGGGAGAGGGCCAGCTCTGGGCCAGTGGGTCACCGAAGGAAGATGCCATTGTAGAGGATGGAAGGGTTAGGACTCTATTGCTCTGGAAATAGATTCACATTTGGGGGTGCAATTGTCATAGTCTCCTGAAAGTGACCAAAGCTCACTTGATCCTACTCTGTCTTGGCTGTAGACTGTCAGGTTGCTATCTCGGTTCTAGACCTCCAGCCTTGGTCACATGTGAGACTCAGTGCCATCCACACTGCCCTGTCACTCTCAGCCACTCTGCTTCTTTGGACTGGGCATTTTTCACCAGTGACACGAGAAATTGGACTTAATTATTTCTGAGATCAAGTACAAAATACATCTTGATTTATTTAGAAAAAGTACTGAGATGATAATGGCAGCAAACATGTCTTAGAAGGTTCCAGGCATGTCCAAGACTTGGTACAACCCTCTTAATTCATGAGTGGCAGGACTCAAAACCCTAGACACAGACAGGGTACTCACCACGATGGCAGGCAGGACCCTGGAGAATCTGACCGTGGTGCCTGCTTCTCGGCCACTACTGAGATACAAAGAGGGACGGTGGCATACTAGAAAGAGAAAAGAGAGAGAAAACACATCTCCATCTGAGTTGTCCCGCTCCATATGAACTGGATTCCCCTTGTAACCCTGATGAAGGCTTTTAATTGTAATCACAGCCCGAAGACAGCTCTTAGAAGGGCGGAGGAGCGGCGCCACCAGGGATATGGTCACGAGAGGGCGCTGTGGCGCAGCGCACCAGCCCAGGCTCTCTGCTGCCAGCCAGTTTAAGGAAAACTCGGGAAAGAGAGAGGCATTCTGGGACCTCGTCTGTCACCTTGAGAGGCCCCGTCTTTCTTTCTGTATAACACAGAATAAAGTAGCAGACACAGCAGCACAGTTGCATGCCTTTCGAGCACCATCACCATCGTGGCTTTTAGCTCTGAGCAGCTGTTCCGGGGCTCCTGCCTTGTGGTGACACTTCTTAAGAGGAGATGGAGTTAGGATGGTGAGGGATATTTTATTTAAATCCTCTTTAGAACCGCACATACCTTTTTCACTTGTCTGGTTGGTATCAACTGGCCTTTCCGTGTGGCCAGAGGTGAAGACATAAAGAGTTATTGATTAAGGTACAGCTGATGTGCCTGTTTGGCGCTGATCCGGGCCTATGCCTTTGGGATTCCCACAACTCCACACGGGACCCTACACAGTGGTGGTTGGAGCTGTGTTTAAAGGTAATAATAGAGAGACGAACAAGGCACCCCGGAGAAGCCGAAAGCTCCTGAGCCGACTGCGGGGAAACCCTGAACTGGTTGTTTTAATTAATTAGGCTGCTCGCTGAGCTGTGAGGACAGGAAGACTTCATCTCCAAGCCTTGCAGATAGTTGAATCTCACTCAGCCCTGTAACTCATGGTTATTGTTGTGTGACCCAATGGCTGCCTTCCCCTTTTACGTTTTCTTAGGAAAAGTTCATTATTTTAGGGGTGTGTGTGTGTGTGTGTGTGTGTGTGTGTGTGTGTGCATGTTCAGGTGACACAGGCATTTGGAAGTTGGGGACCGTTGTCTGTTGTCTCCTTCCACAATATGTGTCCCTGGGGATCAAACTCGGATCATCAGGCTTGGCAACAGCTCTAAGCCATCCCGCTGGCCCTAGGAACAAAAGTTGTAAAATGACCATTACTATTGAAGTGGCAAGAAGGAAGCAGTCAGAATAGGGGGTGTGGCTTTAATAAAATGACTTGTCTTTGTGACCACCAGCCCTCAAACTGCCAACTTGGCTTAGAGCATCTTTGGAAGGGGAACAGGAGGCTCAACCCATGGTCACAAAGTCTGTCGCTGTGCGGCAGGGAGAGTGGTCCCACACCCACTGAGTTCTAAAGCCCCAGTGCCTGATATAGGACAAAATCAAACTGCAGAGGCCCCACACCCAGGGAGCAGAGCCTCTGAAGGCGGCCATAAGCAAGCGCCTCAGCTCTAGGATGGGCAGAGGATTATGTTCCTAAGACTCTGCCCCTTCTATGTGTCCCTCTACACAGGGCTTCTAGCTGCTCCATGGATTATTTCACTGCAGGTACCTCCTCTACCTTTTTAAGTTTAGTTACGATGGTGTGTCCCAGTGTGTGGGGTGTCAGAGGACAGCTTTTGGAAGTTGAGTTCTCTCATCCTCCACTGCCACCCCCACAGCCCCTCCTACTGAAACACACTGTCTGGGGATGAAACCTAGATTCTCAATCTTGGTGGCAGGTGCCTTTACCTATTGGCCCCCTTTGTCACCTTTTCCTATTCAGCCCCTTTTCTGTTCCTCCTCAGGATGTCCCCTGAGGTTATCTGGTGTACTGAGTTCTGAGCCTGCAGTAAAAGGATTACTGACCCTGTCCGGGGCTCACTGGACTCCAGTCACACAGTCCCAGGGCAAGTGGCAGCAGAACTGAGCCTCTGTTTTGCTCTTTGCAAAGGAGGTGAAGAATAAAATAAGATCAAATCTGGGGCCTGTAGACTCTCCAGGTACATGCTGTTGAGATAAGCAAAGGGGAATACTGTAGCTATTACTAATTGTTAGTTATGATGATCAGTTATTATTCATGATTAAGACAAGAATTGAGATGTACTGCCACAGCCTGCATTCCTGAGTGGAAAGAGAAGATGATATTTCAGGGCTCATCATGGACCCTTTTCAGAATACTGGTAGAGAGAATGCTGACATTGAGGGCCATGGGGTCCTTACTCCAAATGCTGTCTTAAATGGACATGTATGGGATTAGGTGTGTGTCCACTTGAGTGCTGTGTACACTGTGTCTGTGTTGTCTGTGGTGTATCTATGTAAAGTACATGATCTATGTGTAGAGGGAGGTGTGTGGTATGTGGGATGGGGGTCATGGGGTAAGCAATGCTAAAATGTTTTAGCTAACCCGATGGCATCTATTCAGCGACACACCTGACCTTTGCCTGCTGCCTGCTGCCCCCGTAACCCAATAGAAGAACTCTAAAGAGTGTGATGTAGGTTGTAGTGGAATTATGTAACATTGTAAACAATTGTCTTGCCTACTGGTTTAATAAAAATGCTGAGTGGCCGAAGGCCTGCAGGAAGTGTGGGCGGGGCTACCAGACTAAGAAAACTCTGGGAACAGGAGGAACAGAGCAGAAATGCCACAGAGTTGCTAGACAAGCCAGAAGATGCAGAGGACAACTATGTTGCTCTGAGAAATGTACCGAGTCCCATGGCTGAACAGGATAAGAACCATGGGTTAGATTAAGAGCAAGAGCTAGCAAGTTATATGCCTGGGCCCCAGGTCAATCAGCGTACAATTAATATAAGCATCTGTATGTTTCATTGGGACTATGGGACTATAGACCAGAAAGTCCGGGCCATGAGACTAGGTCAGAAAGTTCAGGTCAGAAGGCTGGGCTGGAAAGTCTGGGCCAGAAACCTCATACAACAATAGGTTCCATAGCTGTATGGCTTTCAAACATTCCTGAGGGAATACCCAGCGTCTCTGCTTGTCTTAGGCCATGCGCCAGGTGGCTGTGTGGGTAGCAATTGAGTCTCCCCTCACTGAGAGACTCGCTAAGCAGCCTTTGATGCAGGCAGGAGGATTGTCTTTATCTAGTAGGCATTATTTGTCAGCTCATGGGCTACATGCATCTCAAGACAGCTATGTCTCAAAAAAGAGAACCATTATACTTCTGTATTTGACCCCTCAATGTATTGAATTATACAGGTATTTTACATTGACTTTCATTTTTCTTAAACACACACACACACATGTACGCACGCTCGCATGCACGCACGCCTATCTTAGTAATGAAGAACAGTGTCCATTGGTTCTAGTTGCAGGGCGATTTTTCTTTGTTTGCTTGGAACTCCTGTTCCTCTTACCATAATTCAGACACAGTTGCACATCCTTCTTGACATCAGGACTCCCCTCCCAGTGTCGAGAAGACTCCACAGAATGAGGGGACTGTGGACAGAGAAAGGCTTCATTTCAGAAAGGTTATGCCAGGTTGCTGTCTCAGAGGAAGGTTCTAGCATTTGCTCATCTATCTTCTGTTTCTTTACCCATGACTGTTTGAGACTCTGCTGTTGTTTGCATATTGTTTGCCTGTGTGTCCCTCTTTCCATCTGTTCTTAAAAAAGAAAATTTAATTTTAAATCATCCCAGATGACAGGACCTGGGTCCTGACAATGCTTTAGGAGAAGAACGTTCTTGTTGAATGACTCACCCTACCCCACCCCCTTTACCTTTGACAGTCTGCTGCGGGGAGGCTGCCTGCTTCCAAGATAAGTGCAGGTTCCTTGTGCCTCAAGATAAGTGCTTATTTAATAAATTGGCTTTGACGTGAGCTTTCTGTTTTAATACTTCCCTTCCCATTGTAAGACAATCTCCTGCATGTGATTTCCCACCGCCCTTGTGAGGCCCCACTATGGCTTACCTCAGGAGCCTCAGCCTCTTCCAGAGGAGAGAGATCCATGTGAAAAGAAATAGCAAAGGTATGGGTGGTTGCCTCATGCAAGCGTGAAGACTTTCGTAAAAGAGAAAGAGGGACACAAATGTGGTGGATTTGGGATCCTAGTGCTGGAGGCTGAGGCTATTCAGATATCTGACACGTTATGACCAACCAGTGTAGTCAAATTGTTGAGTTCCAGGCTAATGAGATGCCTTGTCTCAAAAAAAGAAGGTGGATGGTGTCTGAAGAGTGATGCTTCAGGTTGTCCTTTGGCTTCCATGTAGGAGCGCATGCATGCACACCCACACATACACATGTGCACATGCCCACACACACAAATGAGGAGGACTTGACTTCTTGCATTTGTGGCTGTGGAAAGCATGTCAAGCCAAACACTTATCTTCCAAGTGCTGTTTCTCTATGTCAAGTTCTGACTAGCACCTTAATGTGGAAAGACCATATAAGGAGATCTGGGCAAGAAGTCTTTGATCTCATGTGGGATCATCAAGGGAACATTCCAGCAGTCAGTGACTGATTGGCATCTGTGCTCTTCAAAGACTACACAGAATGGACCAAATGAATATTTCCCCCTTAAGCTTTAATTTTTTTATTAGATTTATTCAGTTTATGTGTGATGTTTTATCAGTATGGATGTATGTGTATCATGTTCAGGCTGGGTACCTATGGAAAGCAGAAGGCATTAGACTGCCTGGATCTGCCTTTCAAATGCTGGGATTAGCTCTTCAGTGGTGGTGCATGCCTTTAGTCTTAGCATTTAGGAGGCAGAGGCAGGGGGATCTTTGTGAGTTCAAGGCCAGCCTAGTGTACAGAGCTAGTTCCAGGACAGCCAAGGCTACACAATGGAACCATGTCTCAAACAACCCAAACAGCAGCAAGTTGTACCTTCTGGCCTCCTGGGGCACTGTATGGATGTGATGCACATGTACACATGTAGACAAAACACCGGTAAGTTGAATTAAGTGTCAGGCCAGGCCCTCGCTTTATTTTTGGAGACAGGGTCTTTCACTGAATTTAGAGTTTGCCAATTTATCCAGGCTGGCTGATCAGTGAGCCCCAGAATCTACCTGTCTCTGTCTCCTCAGAGTAGGGATTCCTCACCATGCTTGTTTTTATGTGGGCAGCAGCAATCCAGCTGATATGGCAAGCACTTTACCAAAACGAGCCATCTCCCTGGGGCCCTGGGTCTCCTTTTCTGCATGGCAGGTTTTTTTTTTTCTTTTTTCTTTTTTTTCTTTTTTACCAGATCAAACATGCTATTTTTATGTGAACAAACTTGGCATTATGATTCCAGGTTGGGTCTCTGTGTAAGGACTCCATCCAGGACAAGAAGATGTTATTTAAGCCAGGAATGTGTGAATGGAGGGGGTCACCCTCTATCCTTGCCCACCCCACTACCCCACTTCCCCATCCAGGATTTTCTGACCTTCCAGGGCTAGGTGGGCAGCCTGGAGTGATCACTGAGTCCACTGTGAGTGTCTTGTGACAAAGGAACTGTGGTCCTTTCTATCCAGGCCTTGTTAGCAAACTGGTTTGATACCAGCTGGCTGTAAATGACATTTTTAATAAAACTTACCTCAGAGTTAAGAGAGAAATGCTGCCTCCGAGCTTTTCCTACTGAAACCTATGAAATACTGACAGGTGGCTCTCTGATGCAAAGCCTCTGTTGGGGCCAAAGGCAAACATCTGATGAGCTTGTGTGCCCATGGGAGAAGGATTAATTAGATTTCCATCTTGCCCCCCAGAGTCCAGCCCTCTGTTGTTATGACAGGACCACAGAAGTTTGAAAAGCTGAATCATAGTTTTTATTTTTAATATTATGGGCTCGAAGATGATAAGGATGATGGGGAGGGTCTGGGAAGGTAGTGCCTGCAGTGTTCCTGTGGTAGTTAACTTCTGTCTAGACCTACGGGGTGGATGGACGTTTGAGCCTCATGTTGCCTATGTAAAGCAGCCTGGTGGGGACACTGATATCTTGGAGATGGTCACAGACTTCACTTCAATTTCCCTCTTTCCAGCTACCTTTTCAGGCCTCGGCAGGTGGGTAGCCTGGGGTTGTGTGTGCTCGTGTGTGTGTGTGTGTGTGTGTGTGTGTGTGTGTGTGTGTGTGTGTGTGTGCGTGAGTGTGTGGAGGCCAGAGAATAACCTTGGGTGTTATTTCTGAATCACGATTCAACTTTTTTTCTTTATTCTTTCAAATTTGAGACTTTCTCCCTGGACTGGCACTTGGCAATTGTGTAGACTAGCTGGTCAGCAAGCCCAAGAGATCTGCTTGACTCCACCTCTGCCATGTGCCACCATACCTGGCTGTTTTTCTATTTCATGTGAGCTAGGGACTGAACTCAGGGGCTTCTGCTTGCAAGGCCAGAACTTTGCCCAACAAGCCGTCTCCTCAGCTTAGTTCCACCATTTTCTGCTGAAGCAGTCTTTGTGTCCATCCTGTGGATTTGTGTTTTGCAAGTGGGACTGAAGAAATCTCTCACGACCAATGTCTGCGGCAGTGGGAAAAGGGAGATGAGCTGTAGGAAAGGAGGCAGTGAGAAAAAGAACTACCCAGAGGGAGAGGTGGAACTGGACGCTTGCTGGTTATTACTTTACCTGACTCCATTCATTTTGTGATGAATTCAGTTCATTCATATTGTCAGCTAGATTGATTTAAGAAACACCTGGGATATTAATGATGCAGACTGCAAGTGTCTGTGAAGATGTTTCTAGAGAAGATTAATAGAAGGTGTGAACCCATCCTGAATGTGGTTGGCACCATCCCATGTGCTATGGTTCCAGACTAAATAGAAAAGGGGAACAAGTTAGATGAACAGAGATAGTTCCCTCTCTGCTTCATGATCTGCTGAGATGTGAACATGCAGCCCCTCACTGCTGCTGCCACAGCCATGAGACTCTGCTGCCACCATGCCTTTCCCTGTGTGATGGACTGGGCCCTAAAATGGTCCAGCAAAGCAGACCTTTCTTTCCTGCCCTATGTTGAGTATTTGGTCACAGCATATAGAAAGACAACAGATGCAGAAGAAGGTGGAAAAAGAAATTAATGGAGTGAGCATGTCCTTCTGCTGAAAGCCACTCCTGAGAAAACTCACTCGGCCCTGGTGTGGCAGCATTGACTCATCCCACAGCCTCACATCTGCCATGCTGCGGGAGAACTGAGTTTCTGACAGGCAAGACTTTGGGGGCAGCACATTCACCACAGTGATCCTCCATAGCACATAGTGTGGTTCCACACACTAAGTGTTGGTAAAGCTCTTAATCATTTTGTTCATGGTTCTTGTCAAATTTTCTGGTACTTTCCCTGGGTTTAAAGTTCCAGGTGAGACAATTGTTACGAGAATAATTTCTGTGAAGAAAGTGTTTGAGTTTTGGGTTTAAAAACAAAAACAAAACAAATAAAAAAACAAAAAAACCCCTAAAACTGAATGAAAAGAAAACTCAGTGCTTAAGGATGTAATTCACTGCTGGCTTACATGGAGGAAGCCCTGGGCCTGACTTGCAATATGCCATGCCTATGATGTCAGCACTCTGGAAGGAAGTAGAGGCAGGAGAATCAGGAGTTAAGGGTCATCCTTAAATATATAGAGTCTGGGCCATCTTTGGCTATATTAGATACAATCTCAAAATAAAATTGTTATGTGGTATTCACCTGACAAGACTGCTCAGGCATAGGTTTAAGGCAATAGGAAGTCTTTATTAGCAGTCTGGCACTACACTGGGTGTGTGGGATCTGAGTGTAGCACTGAGCCTTCGTCGGGGTGAGTTTTTAAGCACAAAAGCAATTTTCTGGGTTGGCATACTTCAGTTAACAAGAACAGTTAGCCAGAAGCAGAACTACAGAAGCCGAAAGCAAGGTTAGCACATTTAGAGACTTTCCCAGAACTATGGACGTTGATGGATCAGGCCTTTGTTTTCCTTTTGGCTGGTGGTGCTGCCTACGTGCTGAGTTTTCTAGCCTGAATGGTGCTTCCCTCATGGAGACAGTTGTGCTGAGGTCTGGGGCTGTGTTACAATAACAGAACAAAAGAGAGAAAACCTGTAGACCAACAGAATGCCTTTCCTTGCGCTTTCCTCACAGACTCTAACCAGCATGGCTGGGTCAGCCTGTGTGAGGATCAGCTTGTGTGTGTGTGTGTGTGTGTGTGTGTGTGTGTGTGTGTGTGTGTGTATGTGTGTGTGTGTGCGCGCGCGCGCGTGCATTTCTTGACATCTGTAACATTCTTGACAAGGCCTGGACAATTCTTTTCCTTTTGGCTGAGTTCTACATAGTGGTTTTATTGTATGTGCTCAACTCCAAAAGCCAACAGAACAGGAGGAAGATATTGGATGTGTTTTGAAGGAAAAGCAATATAGTTTAGACCTGGCTGCTTTCTGACATAATTGTATTTTAAGTGCCTCCAAGATCAGACAGCTGGCCCCTTCTTGAGGCAACTCTGTAAGACAGATGGACCAACCATGCATTGGCTTTTCCAGAGCTCTGGCTTCCACCTATCTCAATGCCCTGACTTGGTCACATGCCAACCGTGGGGTCTCTGGTGCCAAAAGATGTTGCCTAAAACTGACTTGCTGTCTTCCATTTGAAGAAGGAAAGATACGTGAGAACAGAGATACTTTTTTCATTGACAGATATATTTGAACCATCTGCATGGACTTTTTCTTGTTTGGTGAAATATCGAATTCTTAGGGGACTATAGGTAGCTGTGTTAATCTTCACCCTTGACCATATTGCACACTGTTCTATAATGCAAAACCCACCATTACATCTATGAGACCAAGTACTCATTCCCTAGCCAATTAACTCTGTTACTCTGTAATCTACTACAAGTGGCTTGTTTCTTATTTAAAATAAGGGTTGAGGGCCTGGGGAGATGGTTCAGCCTGTAAAGTACTTGCTCTGAAGACACAAGGACCTGAGTTTAGGCTTTTAGCAGCCACATAAAAAGTGAGTGTAGCAATATATATCTGAACCCCCAGCCCTTGTGTGGGAAAGTAGAGAACAGTGGATACTTAGAGCTTGATGGTCAGCTGGTCTAGCCAAATCAGTGAGCTCAGGGTTCATTGAAAGATCCTGGCCTCAAAATATGGAGATCCATTGGAGGTGACACCATATGTCAACCTACTTCTGGCCTCCACATGCATGCATACAGACATATACTTTCACACACATGAATATAAACATACATGCAATGCACACACTCAAGGGCTTATTTGCAAATTCTCAGTTAAGAAATGAACATATTGACTTTGCTGTACATTTTTTATTAATTATAGATGACAAAGTATCTCAAGGGAGTGGCATGTCCAAAGCAGAAGTTGATACTACCTGTCTCATAACAATTTTAGGGCCCTGTAAAGTTCAAATTGAACTGTTTGCTTTACCTATGAGCATTCCATATTTGAGAAGGGACTGTAGCCTGTGACCTTCTATACTTCTGTTGGTAATAATACAGACCAAGTTATAAGAAAAGAAAACTCTATTTGGATTCATAGTTCTTCAGGTACAAGATGCTACAGGTTATCTTCCTTCTGACAGAGTCTGGAGGTAACCCAGAATATTGTAGAAAGAGAAAAATATGCACAGTTTTCCCCTCTGTCTTATAAAGCCACCAGGATTCATTCACGGGGCTTTATGCTAATAGTGACTGATATTCAATAGTTCTTGGGCTCAACTCTAAACACTGTGGTCAGATTAAATTTCCACTCCCTCATACTTCTCAGTGGGATTAAATTTCAACCCAGGAAGCCCCAGAGGACGCACTTGAGTTGACTCCAAACCACAGCATTCACTCTTTATAATTGCCTGCTCAACCTCAGGCTGAGAAGAGTCTATTACATCAGAGCTGCAGACCTGCGAGGTTCTGGTGAAGGATCCCGCCCCTTTCCTCAGAACACTTTCTGATTGGCTGCTTTACAGAGAGCGGACTGCTTTACTGTTGGACAGAGGATTTACACACCTAGTGCATGACACTTATTCCTCAGGCAGTGATGCAGGCTCCCTCGAGAAGAGGAAGCAGACCATGGTACAATGATGCTGATTCATTTTATTTTGAATCAATTTCTGCTTCCACCCAAGCTGATTCCTCATCAGACTGACACCCCTGGAATTGATTTTTCCCATTAAACAAGCAATACAGGGAACTCTCAGTGGATCCACCTCCACAGAGTCAGCGTGTTTAAGGATTGAGGGCATGTAGTGAGGATCCAAGTGGTGCACAGTGACCCCTTCCAGCCCTGGAGGAAGCTGCCCTGCCCACAACGCCTCAGTAGACTCTCCAGTGAAATAAAGGGTGTGTCAAACCCACAGGTTCCTGGAGAGGACTTGAAATATCTGCCAAAAAGTCATCACAGGTCATTGTTATGGTAGAGAAGATGGTTTATGGTAATTGCATTGGCTACTTTTCTTGTTGCGGTGTCAGACTGCTTGACAAAAGCCATTTAAGGAGGAAAGAAAGGTGGGGGGTTGTTGTTTTGTTTTGGGTGGTGATGTGGGGACTGGTTTCTAGACAGGGTTTCTCTTATATCCCTGGCTGTCCTGGAACTCACTCGGTAGTCAAGGCTGGCCTTGAACTCATAGATTCTCTTGCTTCTGCCTTCAGAATTCTGGGATTAAAGGCGTGCAGAGCACATCACTGCTTGGATCTGAGAGTTTGAAGACCATGTTGGTGGGGAAGACAGGAAAGCAGAAGCCTGGGCAGCTAGTCACATTGTATCAACGGTCAGGAAGCAGAAGCAGGTGAACCACTGGTGTTCAGCTTGTTTCCTCCTTTTTAATCAGTCCAGAACCCAGTCCACAGGATTGAGCTGTCCACATTAAGGGTGGGTCTTCCCATTACAGATAGCACAGTCCAGAAATTCCCTTGCAGCTATGCCCAGAGATTTGTTTCTTAGATGGTTTCAGATCCTGCCAAATTCACACTTAATATTAACCCTGACAGTAATGTGTGGTTTGTGTGAATATAGAACAGGTGTCCTTACACTTCTTCTGGTGTGTGTGTGTGTGTGTGTGTGTGTGTGTGTGTGTGTGTGTGTGTGTGTGTTCTGATTGTTTTAACTGTCAACTTGACAAAAGTTAGAATCACCTGGGAAGGATCTTCATGAGAAATTCTACAGATTGATCTGTGTGGTCTATGGGAGTGTCTTTGAGGGTTGCCTTGATGGTTAACTAAGTAGGATGATCCAGTCTACTTTGGGTAGCACCATTCCCTAGACAGGGGGTTCTAAATAGTGTAAGAGAGGAGAAAACTAGGCGAAAGCAAGCGAGTGACTATGCAAGCAGGCAGCAGAGACACATTTGTTTCTCTTTGCTCTTGGCTGTGGAGGCGGTATGACTAGCTGCTTGAGTTCCTGCCTTGACCTCTCTTCAACAATGAAGTGTGTATTGGTAACTTTTTTGTTACCAATAAAATACTGTCAGTAAAGTAACCTATTAAGGGAAGAGTTTACTTTGGCTTACAGTTTCAGGGGGATGATTATAACAGGGAGGCAAGGCAGCAGGCGTGCATGGAGGCAGAAAGAGAAACCCGAGAACTCACACCCTCAACTGCAAGTGAGAAGCAGAAAGTGGAAAGTGGGTTGAGGCCGCCCCCAGTGACGTGCTTCCTCCATCAAGGCACCACATCCTAAAAGCTCCATGGCCTCCACCATCAGTACCACCAACTGGGACCAGTGTTCAAATACATGAGCCTATGGGGACAGCTCTCACTTAAACCACAATAGGCTGCGTTTCTCCAGTTTAACTGAGCAAGAATTTGAGTTTTTCAGATGCTTCTATGTGGCTTGGGGAAAAATGTTCTTCGTGGCCAGGCTGGTCCTGAACTCAGGGTCATGGTTTCCTACCTGCTGCTACCAATCTCCTCACAGCTTTTACAGGAAGGACGGAAGACATGATGTATGGAAAGTGTAGCACTAGGCATTCACACCTGTGCCAGAGATTCTGCGGCTGGAACTGAAGCACCGGCTCCTGGTGGAGTCAAAAGACTCTGTAGAAAACTTTCTCTACAAAGTTGGAAAGTGTGCAGATTTTTTTCCCTCAGGTTTCATGAGTGACATAGACAGGTAAGGGCAGTGCCGGCCCTTGGGGCATCACTGATTAATGTGGGACTCAGGATCTTACACCATCAACTTGTGAACCATGGGGTGGGCCATGGCCACACAAGGTGCGCAAGAGAGAGCCAAAAGGATGAGTGGATGTTCCGACAGACTTCAGAGAGGCAGCAGAACTGGAGGTGTATCTGGAAAGCTAAGGGAATTCCCATTAGAGTGGGCAAGGTGCTTTTAGTAGGGAGGGCTTCTGCCAGCATTTACACAGGGCTTGGATTAGTCGCCAGCTGATACTGTAGTGTCCCTGTCACTGTGCCTTCTCTTTGTGAGCAGGGACACCTTTCATCCTCTTCCTCTCCTCTCCTCCTACCTGGGTGACAGGGGTGGCTGCATATGGCCCCCACCCCAGAACCGACTAGGTCAGTTGGTGCCATACATAAGCTTCATAGAGCATGGCTAATGTATTTCTTCCACATCCACATCCACAGCAGGACTAAATGTCTTGTTTTTTTCTGAAAGCTGTTTTTTTTTTTGTAAAAAATTTATTTATTTATTTATTTATTTGTTTATTTATTTATTTATTTAATTTATTTAATTTATTTATTTTTAAGATGTGTTCTCTGGGTGGCTCTCTGGATCCTCGTTGCACTGTGGATGGGCTTGGGCATGGTTGTGGTCCTAGGGCAGCCTGGTACATCACTTACCTGGCAGTCATCGGTGATGCACTCAGAGACAGCTGCAGCTCTGCCTGCCTATTTGTCCTTAGGGCAAGTTTCAGCAGGCTGTTCAATTTTTTTCCCCCCTTAAAATCAAAGGAGAAGCAAAGTGTTCTTCCTCAGGAGCCACCTACCTTGTTTTATTCAAGGCAGCATTTCTCGCTGGCCTGGAACTCACCAAGTAGGCTGGTCTGGCTGGTGAGCAGGCCCTGGGATCTTTCTGTCTCTGTCCCTCCTGCCCAGCGTTAAGATTACAAATGTTTGCCACGACATCTCACTTTTTTCTTTTTTCTTAAATGTGGGTTCTGGAGAGCAAATTCATGCCTTGCTAGCGTGGTATCTTAGAGTGCTATTGCTATGATGCAACACTATGACTTGGGGAGGAAAGGTTTGGCTTTCATTTCCAAATCATCACTGATCACCAAAGGAGATCAGGACAGGAACTCAAGCCGGCTGGGATCCCGGATGCAGAGACTGATGCAGATGATAGAGATATGCTGCTGACTGGCTTTGTCTCCATGGCTTGCTCAGCTGCTTTCTTATAGAACTCAAGACCACCAACCCAGGGATGGCCCTAGCCTACACCCTGATCTTATGAAGATATTTTCTCAATTGGGTTTCCTCCTTTTAGATAACCCTAGCTTGTGTCAAGCTGACTTAAAACTAGCCAGCACACATGACAAATATTTTTACTAACCCAGCCTTCTCCCAGCCCAGCAATGGCTTTGCTATAGAGGAGTCTCCTCAGACCCCCTTCCACTGTATCTTCAGGATTGAAGGGTTTATGCTTCCCAGCTTTCATGATCAACTGGTTGGATATTTATTTTCCCTTCTGTTGATGGCTGTGTCTTGAAGGCTTGTGAGAAGAAGAAAATTCACGTCTACCTTCACGGTGACTCCCTTGATGAGCCACAAGCATAATTTACACACAGCTCAGCAGCTCTTGGCATGTGTGGATATCCCTTAAAAACTGCCTTGGCTAGGAACTATTACTTTGTATTTCGTTCCTTTAAAAAAAAGATTTTTATTTATTTTATTTTATGTGCATTGGTATTTTATCTGTGTGTATGTCTGTATGAGGGTGTTAAATCCCCTGGAGATAGAGTTATAAACAGTTGTGAGGTGCCATGTGGGTGCTTGGACTTGAACCTGGGTCCTCTGGAGGAGCAGACAGTGCTCTTAACCACTGAGCTATCACTCCAGCCCTGGTTTTATTTATTTTTATTTCATGTATATGGGTGTTTTGTCTGCATGAATGTCTGTGCACTGCACGCAGGACCCTTGGAGGCCAGAAGAGGGCATCAGATCCTAAGGACCTAGAGTTGTAGACAGTTGCTAGTTGTCATGTGGGTGCTGGAAATAGAACCTGGGTCTTTTGGAAGATCAGCCAGTGCTGCTAATTGCGGAGCCATCTTTCCAGCTCCTGTCTTTGATTCTTAATTCAGCGTTAAGATAGCAAATCAGTCTGTGCTGTCACTGATGAATGCAGAGAATCTGTAACAAACTGCCACCACGTGCCTGTCTTGAAGGTTGTGCTGGGTGTAATCATTAACATTGATTGTCAATTTAACTGGATCAGGAATCGTGTCTCTGAGGGAGTTTCCAGAAAGACTTAACTGTGTTGGGGAAACCCACTCCGAATAGGCAGCATCATGGGCTGAGGTCTTGGACTGAAAAAAAACAAAGCAAGCTGAGTGGCTGCACAGTCATTTCTCTCTACTTCGTGATGTGGATGCAGCAGGACCAACAGCCTCATGGCATCATCTCAGCTCACACTGTCACACGCACCTTCTTGCTGGGTGCTGGTGTCATAGTGGCCTCAGTATGTGTGCTGTCTAGCTGATGGGACTTAGCTGTGAGGATTTGGATTGAGGGCATCATTTATGGGGCTCTTCACATTATTTCCTGTCATGGTGTTCCACCAACTCCACTGGTGCTGAGACAGGAAGACTGATCTTTTAAGCACTTCATCCGCACTGAGATGAGCCTTGCAGGTTCTGTTGGGGATGCTACTTTTAGCTCTGTGTCTTCACTCTTACAGTCTTGAAAACAGGACGTTGCTTGTAAGCAACAAGCAGTGATTAAACACAGTTGTAGGCCTGCCTTTGCATGGACAAGATTTGTGTTGGTTTATTTTTTTGTGAGTTTCTATTGTTAGGAATCAGGGGTTCAGTCAAATCTCCAAGTCTCCATCACATTCCTGTGGAGTTTTGCTGCCACTCTTTCTAGCTTAGGTTTCTTAGCCTCCGCAGTGGCAGTGTTGACAGTTGGGTCAGATAATCCTCATTGTGAGGACTGTCACAGGCACCATGTGGCTCTTTTCATGTGTCACCACTGGGCTTTATTTTCTCAATGTGTTTCCAGAGTCAGATCATGTAGAGGTGGTATCAGAGGTTAGGTCTGTGATTCTCATCTTCCAAGATGATTCTGGGAATCTTGTTAGCATGACAACCGAGAGCATCCTGAGGCTGGAAACAGGTCACCTCCTTCTAACCATCTTTATATCCTGGAGCTATTTCTGTGAGTCATGGGTAGCACTGTGGGTGGGAGTGATTCTGGGTCTGAGCTTGTAGGTGTGTCCACAGCTGATTCTGCTGTGCCCTTCATCTGACTGTCCTATGTAATGGCTACTTATTTCAATGCCTCTTTATTTTTCTTAAAAGCCCAATAATGGTGGAATTACAGGTGGAAAAAGGTTGCCACACTATGGTTGTTTGAATAGATATGGTCCTCATATCATAGATTAATGTGTTTGAATGCTTAACCTTCAGGGAGTGGTATTTTTAAGAGTGTGGACTTGTTGGAGGAAGTGTGTCACTTCGTGGGCAGGATTTGAGGTTTATATGCTCAAGCTATGTTCAGTGTGGGGTAGTTTCTCCTGCTGTCTGTGGATCAAAATGAATTTCCAGCTTCGCTCTCTGCACCATGACTGACTGCAAGCCACCAGGCTTCACCCCTCCCCCATGGTAATGGACTAAAACTCTGAACTGTAAGCCAGTCCCAATTAAGTGTTTTCCTTTCTAAGAGTTGCTGTGGTCATGGTGTCTCTTCACAGCAACAGAAACCCTGACTAAGACACCTACAAACACATCTAAAGTGGAAAAGATAAACTTGGTCCCTAGTAAGTAAAGGCAGCAGTCAAGAGTGGGGTCCTACACCTATAACCCTAGTACCTGGGGCAGACACCAGCAAGAGGATCACAGGGCTTGCTGGGCAGTCAGTCTAGACAAACTAATGATCTCCAGGCTTAGTGAGAATCTTGTCTCAAAAAGCAAGGTAGAGAATGATATAGGAAAACACCCAACATTCTGATATCTACCTCTGATTTCCACAGGGGCACATATGGGCAAGTGCCCTACATACACATGTGGGGACACACACACACACACACACACACACACACACACACACACACACACACACACACAGTACTTTACAGGCTACTGCAGTTGGTGAACATATGACTTGGGGGAAAGGGAAGCATGGATTTATGGGACCAGGTTGTTCTGGTCCATTAGGATGCTATGGACAGACTCTGTGAGTTACCCTATAGCCTCTTCCTCACCTTCCCCTATAGAACCAGCGTCCCCAGCACTCTAGGGCAGGAGCCCCCGTCTGACTGAGGAGCTGTGATCCTGGTTGACTACTTATGTGACCTGACACAGTCACTTACCTCTATAACCCAGACTTGACTTTGCAATATAGTAGTGATGTGTCCCCATCCTATGGTGACCTTTGTACCTGGAATGTCTTTAGAGCCATGAGAGAAGCAGAAGGCTGGAGTAGCTCCCATCAGAGTCTCATATCGTCATGTGATGGAGACAGTGTAGCTGTTGTTGATTGGCTGCTGTGGGGATATCACCAAGATGTTAATGTGCTGTAGAGGACAGGGGAAAAGATGATTGCAGAGCTTCTTTCAAGAAGATATCCAAGTACCCACTGTGGTCCTTGTGAACATGAACTTACCAAGACTCTACTTCAGATATCTCTGAGTGAGAGTCGGGATCCACTAATCTATCAGCAGGTCATGTAGGGAGGGAAAGAGGTGTTGTACTTTTTTCTTCCAGAGAACCTTCAAAAGCCATTTGGTTCTGCACGCAGTGCACAGGAACTGTTTTTGTCTTTGTTAAATTCCATAGTAGGATCTTAGTAGTCTAAGGAATTGTGAGATAAGATTATCCTGGAGTGGCCTAAACCTAAAAACGAGTGTTCTTTAAGAGGACAGAGACTGAGATCTGAGACACACAGATGAGTAACACATGAGGTGGGGGGGGAGAGGGTTGAGATACCTCTCCCAGCTGAGGAGTGACATGTTGTCCGCCTTTGAGGCAGGTGGACATTTGGGGTGGCTCCTCTGAACCTCCCTAGGAGCTTCTCTACCAGCACCCTGGTAAGAGGCCAGAGGTAAACCTTGAGTGTCATTTTTCAGGCAGCTGAAGTCAGTAGCTTCTGCCCTGGCCTAGCCCCAAGTTTCAGACCCATAGCTGCTTAGTCCCAAATAATCACACAAAGGCTTATACTAATTAAAAACTGTTTCGCCTTTGGTTCAGGCATTTTACTTGGTAGGTAAACCTTATACTTTAAGTTAACCAATATTTCTTTTTGTGTTTAGCCACATGGCTTGGTTCCTTTTTGCTCAGTTCAGCGTTCTCATCCTGCTTCCTCTGCATTTTCCTCTTCCTCAGGCATCTCTCCCTGACTCCGCCCTCCCTTGTCCTTATCTCTGCTTGGACTGCCCTCCAGCCTCTAAGCTGCCTTGTCATAGGACAGAGCAGCTTCCTTATTAACCAATGGTAATAAAGCATATTCACAGCGTAGGGAAAGACGTCCCACATCAGGATGCTGTCTACCTCGTTTATTCAAACAGGTCACTCACTGACCTGTAATTCACTGAAGATGTAAGGCTGGATGGCTTTGAACCCTAGAGAGCCACCTGTCTCTACAATGCTGGCATTACAAGTCCATACCACCACACCTGCACACCTGGCTTTTTATTTTTTTCTTCCTTCCTTCCTTCCTTCCTTCCTTCCTTCCTTCCTTCCTTCCTTCCTCCCTCCCTCCCTCCCTCCCTCCCTCCCTCCCTCCCTCCCTCCCTCCCTCCCTCCCTCCCTTTCTTTGTAGATTCCAGGGGATAGAACACATGCAAGTACTTTCCCAGCCCTTCTGTGGTTCGTTGCCTTAAACACGTGACCCTCAATGGACAGTGGCTATCAGTGCAGGACTGCATGATCCCACGGACCTACCTGTTTAATGTTCAGAAATATTCTCAGCTCCAGATCATCACTGTCAGCTACTTTCTGAAAAGGTGGGAAGTCTTTCCTCTTCACACTTTGCTCTGGATATACTTAAGGGAACAGGAAGCACATTTAGCATTGAGTGAACTAGTACCTTAGACGTCAGTGGGCTATCCACAGTGCAAGCCATGTGGAAACAGGTTTGCACAGGGACACTGGGAGGTTACTCATAGAAAAAGCTGAATCTAAACTCCAGGGTGGGTGGGTGCAGAATGCCAGTTCACATGTAAGAACAGCCGCCTGGTCAGGGGTGAAGGCTGCTCTCCAAAGCCCAGCTTCACTTTATATCCCTTCTCTATGGTGACTCCCTGACCACAATATACAAGGAGGCTGGTCTTCAAGTTGGCTTGGGTCACGCAGCCTCTTGACGGTTGGCCCCAGCCTGTCCTGTCTGTACCTGGGCCCAATATGCAGATAAACTGAAGTTTCACTGACTAATTTTTCAGTCTAAACATTAGGAGACTGGGCTGAAGGAAGGGCTGGCCGGAAGGGCCCTCTGAGGAGGTAGGAAAAAGCACACACAGGGAACAAAAAGAGAGGAAAGCCCCTGGGACTTGAATGTAGGCGAGAGATTTCTTCATCTGCTGAACTTCCTAAGGATTTGGTTGTAGAGGGAGAGAGGGGTCAAGAGAAAACTCAGCTCTTATACTCCAGCCTTGACCTCTTTAAGCAAGGCCACATCAGAGGACTGAGACAGTCCCAAGGGGATGTGGCATTGTCTTCATGGATTTTTCTCAGGAGTCTGTCTGCTTCCTGCAATTCTTACTTGGGCTTCTGGAGAACCACAGTGCTTTTAAGACTGGCGCTTCCCCACGAGTGGATGTCTGGACTGCAGTTTCTTTTCAGCCAACCCAAAGCTTTGGAGCCTGGGTGGTGTGTGGAGGCTCCTTCTGACTGGCTTTTTCTCCAGCTACAGAGGAGGTTCCTTCTTTTCTTTAACACACGAGGTTCTCCATTTTCCTTCCCTGCCTGAATTTCCACACGGTTGCCATTTTTACCCACTGATATTAATAAAACCAACCCTTATCCTAAGTTAAATGCACAGGTCTAGGTTAGAATCATTTGAGGACACAGTTGTTGGGTTATTCTTATTTTGTGTAGACAGATATTTGTATAACATGCTGCTCAGTGTCCTCATACACAGAGGTCGAAGTGACTGGGACTTTATCATACCCTGCATACCTGTTCTGTCCTGGTATTGTGTCTGATGCCACAGGGATTAGGGGACCCATGTCACTTTTCTGGGGCATAGATTGTTTCTTTGTAAAGCTAACCTCCCCATAAGCCTCATCCATCTGTCTGCACTGTCTCCTTGGTCTGGAGGAGCCTGTCACTGTGCCTCAGTTATGGGGCAAAACTGTTAGATTTTTTTTGTCACAACAAACAGAAAAGTAACAAATATAGATATTTAATGAATTCTGTGCAGTGTTCCTAATATGCTGTTCTTACCCTATTAGAGGCTCTCAGGGATTCTTTTAATATTACTCTTGTAGGAGGCAGTAGCTCATTCTGTGTCTCAGAATGTCCTGGAACTATGTATCCTAAAATGACCCTAAGATGACCTTGAACTCTTTGCAATTCTCATACCTCAGTTTTCCTAGTGCAGGGATGACAGATATGACCCACCACAACAGCTCAAGAGATTTCTAAGTTTAGTAGGATTTACTATGTGAAGGGCAATGGCCTTGGCAGTGGCTGGGTGTTCTTTCACAGGGGTCCTTCCCATAGAGACTGTGCCTGGCCCACAGGAGTGTCTCTGCTCCTGTCACCCTTCCTTCCCACCCCCTCCAGACAAAATATGGAAATCCTGTCCCCAAGTAGTCTCCATCACAATACAGCCTCACAGCCCAAAGGATGCACTTTTAACCCCAGGTTCTAAGGATGGTTGAAACTGTTCCTGCCATGGTCTCTGCCTGCCCTAGAGCTGCTCTTCCCAGGCTCTGTGGGCACCTGGTGGCACTGTCCCACTACAGGGTACAGACATGCTTGCTCTGAAAATGTGCAAGTCATGAGTTTGTCAGAAGCTCCATGGGAAAGTGTTCGGAGCAAAGCGGAAGATGGATTTAGAGGCTGTTCTGCAGTTGATTTGGGCCAGGGAACCCAGGGAGGCTCAAGAAAGCCAAGCCAAGGAGAGGAACTCAGAGGCATAAATACCTTGGGGAAGAAGGAAGCGACTGGAGAGTGATTCTGTAATCAGAAGTTTCTGACTTGTCTGGCCTGAGGTCCAGACCTGCAGTCCCTTAGTAGCTCAGCCCCAAATAATCTTACAAAGGCTTATATTAATTACAAGCTATTTGGCTTATGGCTCAGGTTTGTTTCTTGCTAGCTCTCTCAACTTAACCCATTTTCATTAGTCCGTGTATTGCCATGTGGCTCATGGCTTATCTGTTCTTTACATCTTGCTTCCTTGGGAGGCAGCTCGCAATGTCTCTCTCTGACTCTGACCTTCTTTCATTTTATCTATGCTTGAGTTTCCCCACCTGCTTCTCAGCTGCTTTGCCATAGGCCAAAACACTTCCTTTATTATTCAATGGCAATCCGTAGTACACAGAAAGACATCCCACATCTTTGCATCATTAAACAAATATTCCACAACATAAAAGAATGCAATAAGTCTTTAACTAATGTTCTATAACAGCACTTGGTGAAGAGAGCAGAAATGCTAGAATGGTTGCTCATTTAGCTGGGTACCTGGATGAGAGAGGGCTGCTGTTAGCAGAGGTGTCCAGCATGGAGGTGCAGGAACTATGGAAGTTTTGCTGCATGTCCAAAGTTGCTGGAAACTTCGGGTCCCAGGATGAGCTGGGACTGAGATCAACTTGCCTATTGATATCACTATTCCCATTACTGGAAAAGGGACATTGTCACTGGAAAATGGGGAGGGAGGCTTTTAGGGAAAAAAGTGACAGAATGTTTCCATTATAACCCCACACTGGTCTCTGATCCGCTAGCACCTCTCAAATTGTGTGATTTATTTCTCCCAGACAAGAAACCCAGAGGTCAGAAGAACTTGGTGGCATATTGGGGTCACAACAGGTAGTTCACAGGGAGCCAATGGCAGTACTAGGTGGATCACCTAGTTCTGCTATAAAGTTCTCTCTGCTTGGACCTGGTCTGTGTGTGTATGTGTGTCCAAGTGAGCTGGGTGGTTTCTATGCTGTTACTACTCATATTTAGGTGTACTTAACATCCTTGCACAGGTAAGAAACAGATCTGAATCTGGGTAACATATCTGCCCAAGGGGCTGGGTTTATTTCTGTCTTGATTGTCTTAATTTCAAAGGCTCTGCCTTTCCCCTGTGCCTCAGTGGTACCATCTACCTGGTAGCAGGGAGGCATGGTACTGCTGGGGCCGTGTGGCACACAACCTTCCTTCTGCTGCTCTTGAGCAGCCAATCGCCTGTTTGCTCTGCCTTATAAGGCAGATATGAGTGCCTTAGGCCATGGATGAAGGAACAGTCATGTATCCCATACTGGCTTGTCCAACAAGATCTGTGTCCCACAATTCAAGCTCACTTGCCGCCTGTGAGAAGTTATTCCATGCCTGTGCTTCCATCCTGATGACCCTCTACTGAGTTGCTTCAGAAATGAAGCTCAATCTGTACTCCTGTTAGAAGATTCCCGTGTAACAATGTGTGAAATGGAGGTTAATGTCCCTCGGCCATCATCTCCATTCTGATGATGATGTAAAACGAGGAGAGTCAATCGGGCAGCAATCGCCACTGCTAACAGTTGTGAGGAACACACATCTCCAGGACTCCTATGGGAGTGGATGGGGACTGGTCTGGTTTTCAGATAAGTAAATGAGGTGTGGGGATGCTAATCCGTGTGTTCAAACTCCCTAAGCTGCAGAGCTCTTTCGTGGCTTGTTGTCGCCGGGCTTCTTCTGTGAATGGACTCCCATTATTGCCCACGGGAGAGAGGATCTTCATTTCAATCAGATGGGAAATTGCTCAGGTCCATAACTGAACTCTCATTTCCAAACAGGTGGCAAGGATGCTGGGGAGGTGTCCTGCTCCCCACCCCCTACAAGGAGCCAGCATACTTTGGAATTTGGGTCTTCTATGGAGTTGACTTAGAGGTTAGCTTGATGACTTCTGGAAGAAAGGGCAGGCAGCGAAGCCCCTGGGAACAGCCCTCAGACTGGTTTACAATAGGCTTGAGGTAGAGATAGACCATAAAGCCTCGAGTGCCTGATTCCATAGGGAACTCTTTCTGAAGACAAATGTGCTAAAGAGATTTCAGGATTATCAACCAAGTCAGTCCCTTAAAGACATGTCCACAGACCAGACTGTTTTGGGCAATTCCTTGATTGAGATTCCTGAAAAAGTCTCCCTAACTCTTGTCAAATGAAGAAATTTAAGCAGGAGAGTGGCTGAGTCACCGCCCCGTGTTATCTGAATCTCATCACCTGCAACTAAGATCAAGCAAATAGGAATTTCAATATTCATTTCTCATGTTTAAACAAAATGGTTCTGGGCATGTAGCTCCTTTGCTAGAGTGCTTGCCCAGCATATATGAAGCCCTAGGACTGATCACCAGTATCTAATAAGCTGAGTGGTGTGGTATATGGTGTAATCCTAGCACCTGTGAGATAGAGGCAGGAGGATGAGGAGTTCAAGATCATCCTCAGCCACATAGCAAATTCAAGGCCAGCCAAGGCTAAGTAAGACCTGTTTCAAAAAAAAAAAAAGTATAAACAGTAGCAAAACTAATATATTGTCACAATCTCTTGGCATGAGCTCTCCCTTCAAACCATTTTAGGGATAGTAACAGAATCTTCCCAGTCCCATCCGTGGAATCAAAACTTGACTTTATATTCCCTGTTTCTCTCCTTGTTGGCCAAGGGCATTATCAGTTAGCCCTATATATCGTGTGTTCCCATGATAAGCAGAAATGGAAGCACACTTATCACTAGGCCCTTTGGTGGAAAGGATATCATCAGCCAACAGACACTGCCCAGATACGGCAATGTCAGGTACAAATTGTACCTTAATCTACAATCTAACTCCATCTTCCATTAAGCCCGTATCCCCATTTTATTATAACGTCAAGCCAGTTATATATGGCTTAGTGAGAAAATGCATTTTATGATCTTGTTAGAAGAAATGGTTTCACTGGGATCGTTTTAAGCCTTTAATTTCATACTTAACTCCTCCTCAGTACCTGGGACATTAACTTATTAGCCACTCTGGTGTCAAGCATAATGTGTTTTAAATACTTAAAACAAATACCAGGCACTGTGGGGTTGGAGACTGGGTTTTTTTGTTGGCATTGAGTGCTTAGGGTAACCAGGGGGAATTCATCTCAGCGGACTGCCAGGGAAGGATTGACTGTTTGTTCCTGGTTTGCAGAAAGCTTGGCTTCATCTAGCAGGAGGGAGATTATGCCTGCTGAGCTATGGAAGTTCTGATGCCCTGCTTCAGCTACAGTGTTGAAATGTCCCCTGAAGCTGACCCTGGGAGAGGTGGTTGGGCTGTAGGCTGTCAGGGCTGTGGCCTCCTTAAGGGAAAAAAAGGCTTTGGAATGGAGGAGAGCCCAGCTTCTGTTGGGTGGAGGAGTCACCAGGACAGAAGCACAGCAGCCTATTAAGAATTCCTGAGCATGTGTGCACTTGTATATGAGTGTGGCTGTGGATTATCAATAATCTTACGTGTGTTGCTTGTATGTGCTTATATGTGTGTACTCACATGCGTGCTTGTGCATATGTGTACGTGGACGTTTAGAGATCTGTGTCAGATGTCTTCAGTCTCTGTTTGCCTTATTTTTTGAGATAGGATCTCACCAGTTTGACTAATGAACTGACCAATGAGCTTCAGGGATCCACCTGTCTTTGCCCCTCCCCCTCAGCACTGGGGTCACAGATGTGTAGTGCTGTGCCCAGCTTTTATGTGGGTGCTGAGGATCCAGACCTAGGCTCTCGTGCTTATGCAGCAAGTTCTCTACATACTGAGCCATCTCCTAATCCTCAAATCGTGTGTGTGTGTGTGTGTCTGTCTGTCTGTCTGTCTGTCTGTCTGTCTTTGTAAGTTCAGACATATGCAGAGGCCAGAGAATGGTGTCAGATGCCTTCCTCTAATGTTTTTCGCCTTATTTTTGAGAGGACTTCGCTGGGCCTGAAGTTTGATGTTTTGCCAAGGCTTGCTGGCCAGCAAGCTCCTAGGATTTTGCTGTCTCCAATCCCCAGCCTGGGAATATATGTGCACACAGCCATGCCTGACTTTTAATATATGCTGAGGATGTTGCTTTTACAGCAAGCACAATTGCCTCCTGAGCCTCTCTTAAGTCCCCCTTTTATTTTGAAAGCCAGGTGACCCTTCCCCAACCCTCTGGCTGCCCGAATCTTTGGGCTTTAGGATACCAAACCTTCCACTGGCCAGAGAGAAACCCTTCTGGCTTCCCTACATCATCACTATGTTATCTGTGCCAGATCCGCCTTCTTTACCCGCTGTGATGGTTTTAATAATGATTGCAGTGGGGCACAAGCTAGAGTCACCTAGGAGACAAGCCTCTGAGTACCCCTGTGAGGGAGTTTCTTGGTTGAACTGAGGTGTGAAGACCCACCCTAAGTGTAGGCAGCTCTCTCCATGGACTGATGAAGCTCAGCATCTGCATTTGTCTCTCTTTGCTTCCTGCTTGTGAGCACATGACAAACAGCCTCTGACTCCTACCACAATAGCTTCCCTGCCTGGAGCTACGAGCCAGTATAAACTCCTTCATTTTGTCAAAGCAATGAGAAACGTATCTGATGAACCCATCTTTTAGTTTCCATCCCAGGGATTCTGTATCCACCTGCCTTTTCATTCTACGTGTCCAGTGTGGTAAACAGAATCATGGCCATAGAATGTCCATGTCTTAATCTTCAGGACAAGTGATAGCATTCAGCTACAAGGCCAGGCAACTCTGCAAATGTAAGGGTCTTATGGGAACTCATCCTGAGCTCTCCATGTGGATGTGGGTGGCTGACGTGGAGGGTTTTCTTCAGCTGGTCACAGTAGAGATGAGGTAGGAGAGTTGGTGACATTGGAAGTGTAAGCCATGTTGGCTTTGGAGATGGAGGGAAGGAAGACATGTCCTGAATGTGGGCAGGGTCATCCCATGTGCTGGGTCCTGGCTAAATAAGAAGGAGAGGTGGGAGCCAGATGCCACTAGTATTCTATTTTTTCTGCTCCTGGCTCCACTGAAATGTGAGGAATCCCAGCCACCTGCTCCCAACGCCGTGAACTCTATCATGCCTTCACATCATGATGGACACCACCCCTTTAAACCGTAATCCAAATTAAATCTTTCCTCTTGGATGTTGTATTTGGCCAGAGCAATGAGTCACTAATACAGATGCCTAAGCATACCTTCAAGTCCACACACTGGCCTTCTCTTCAGGTCTGCTGTGGCCTTCTTTATCCACTGCAAATTGATCATGGCAAAGATAAAGGCCAACTGGTGCCTTTCTTGTCTGTAGTAAAAGTTTCTAGCCCAGACTAACCTCGAGGTCTGGACCAGAAATCCCAAATAAACCGCCCACAGCTGCTTGGTCCCAAATAATCACACAAAGCCTTATATTAATTACAGGCTGTTTTGCCTATGGCTCAGGCATGTTGCTAGCTCTTGCATCTTAACTCAACCCATTGTTCTTGTCTTGTTTAGCCGTGTGGCTTGGTACCTTTTCTCAGAGCAGCGTCCCGGTCTTCTTTCCTCTGAGTCTGCTGGCATCTGTATGACTCTGCCCTCCTTCCCCTTTATCTATGCTCTGATTACCCACCTACTTCTAAGATGCCTTGAAATAGGTCAAAACAGTCCCTTTATTAACCAATATTAACTGATATTCACAGTGTACAGAAAGACATCCTACATCACATGTCTGTCTCTCTGTATAATCTCATGTCCACTATCTTAGTGTGTATCCCTGACTGCCTTATTTATAAGAAAAGCTTACCCCCAGTGCATGAGGTCATGTTCTCTTGACATTTGCCATATGGCACAATCATTAACGTCTTTACTTGTTACCTGTGTCCACTCCTGAATCTTGGCTCATACTTGCTTTGCTAAATACATTCTAACATCATAGATGACAAGCATCAGGAATTCACACTATTTTTTTATTACTCTTGTAACCACTGAGTATGTGGACCAGTCCAGTCTAGCACCACAGCCTGCCAGTTCTATTTCTCAACTAACCTTGCATATAAAGCCACCTGTTCTGGACTAGCTTAATTCTAGTATGTAAGGTACCAACCCATAGTGCTGTGAGATTGAAGGCAGAGGCAGATGGATCCAGCACTGCATAATGTGGTTTATTAGGCACTCACTAACAGATGCATGATCCTGAAGATGGCATAAGACCAGTGGGGTCCTGGGACTTGGTCAGAAGGAGGACAGAAGTGGCCTCACACAGGGTGGGCTGTACCTGCCTTGTCTCAGAGCTCCACTGCTGCCAGGGTGGGTTTTAAAACTGCTCCAAGTATATCTGTCAGGGTTTCATGTTTACAGTTTTCTAGTAAACAAAAAGATTCCCCTATGTCGGAAAACTTAGCAGGGCCACTTAGGAGTAGATATGAAAGTTAGCACCCAAGATGGCTGCACTCATGTCATTGAACCAGACATGTACCTCCCACACACTGTCAAATCCAAGACTCATGCAGCCCTGCCTGTAATGCTTAGTAGCTCTAATCCTGCCCAGGCACAAGTCACCGTGCACTGCACTGGATCAGGAGCAGCCAAGCCATTCTCCTGCAGGAAACCCTTGAACGACTTCATTGTTTGTTTGTCAAAGTCACATTCCCACAGGGGCTTAACACAGATATGCTCCCTGCTGGCCTCACCCTCATTTCTTGCTGTGAACCTCGGTCCTTACTTTCCTAGATTAGCCTGGATGCTCACATTCCCACATTCACCCTCTGCTTTTACACGTGACCTTGGCTGCTGTCCCTTTCTGGTTACAGGCCATGATCTTCCTTACGTAGCAGTCACTTTACCTTTTCCCTTTGCCTGTCCCCAACCTCCATGAAAAACTGTCTTTCTGGGTCTTCACTGGCTTTTCCATTCCAGCCTCTCTCCCTCCCTATCTCCCCTATGTGGTAAAGACCTCTTAACCATGCAATTCCCTCATCAGTTCACAAGGTCCTTAGGGCCACGAACTTACAACACATGGACAATAGGGCACCAGGCAAGCCACCTGGCACCTGGCAGGGGCTCGGCAGACACCTGCCGAGTGAGTGAATTGGTTCTGTGGCTTGGTGAGTTCAGGCTGGGCTGTCAGAGGAGCCAGCGGGCACTCATTCTGCCAGTATCGATTTGCAGGCGCGACTCTATGTGTAAATGCATTTCACTGTTCTGCCTTAGGACCCAATTTTTGAAAATTAGATTTTAAATGTCGTATCCTTCTCACTTACACCGTGCGCTTCCAGACAACCAGTGCATAATGTAAAATGAAAGGCGTGGAAAATGGACCCATTTAGTGTACTCTATTTGAAATCTGTTAGGCTATTTTTAAATTCTCATGGACCTTGTGCTCCTGAGGGTGGGCAGGAGAGGAAAGGAGGACGGTGGGAGGGGGAGGAGGGAGGGAGGGAGCCCAGATGTGAGCTGGTGGGATACTGGGGACTGTTGTGTGTTCTGCAGTTTCCATTTTAGTAGAATTCCAAATGTGATTTCTGAATTGAGAGACTGAAAATGAGATTGTCTAATATTGCTGTTCCCTTCCGCTCTTGCAGTGGGGACCATGGGCTGCTTGTGTAAGATGCAGGGAGAATGCTAGCCTGCATTCTGCCTCCCAGCGGATCTGCTTCTCTGGCTCTGCCACAGGTGGGGAACGGGTTCCGACAGGGCCATCAGAGAGATACAAAACTTGTGTCACTTGGGGTATGATCATTCTAAGATGTATGTGGAATATTTATCAGTTTAGCTTTTGCTTGCCTGCCTGCCTCTGTGCAAGTGTGCGATGTGTGTGCATGTGTGTGCCTGTGTGAGTGTGTGTGTGTATGTGTGATGTATATATTTGGTCTTTGTAAATATATACATATGTATCTGTGTGTATATGTTGGCATCTTCCTGGATCACTCTACACTCCAACGTTTTTTTCTTTTTTTTTAAGACACGGTTTCTCAGTGGACCTGAAGCTCACCAATTAGGCTAGGCTAGATGGTCATTAAGCCCCAGGAATCTTACTTGTCTCTGCCTCCTCTGTGCTGAGATTACAGTTGAGGTTACTATGCCTGGCTTTTCACCTGGGCACTGGGGATTTGAACTCAGTTCTCATGCTTGCACGGCAGACACTTAATAGGCATCATTGTCCCAGTTCCTAGCCTGTGCTTTTCGCTGTAGCTTGTATGTTAAACCCCCAGGTATTTCAGCTGTCATTTTGGGGGCTTTCTTATTCACATTCCTGAGCACTGTAGGGTGAGATGCTGTGAACCTGCTATCCATGTGATCTGGAACAGGTGACATCCAGTGGCTGGGAGGGGCACAGGCTTTTTTTAGAATCCAGATGCTTGTTATTTTGACCTCACCTTTTCCTTGGTTGGAGGAATCACTTGTGTGTAGTGGCTCTGGCTGATTCCTTTGGTCTTTGTCACAGCCTGGCAGCAGTGAGGAGGGCTGTGTGCATCTCACATATAAAGCAGGTTCATAAACCAAACATTCTGGTTTCAATGAGGATCTGTAAGCCAACAGTGTGAGAGCTGCTTTCTGTTACTGTGACAAGTATCTGAGGATGGATGAAGAAATGGGATCTGCTATCATGGTATTGGAAGCTGGAAGTCCAAGATGGAGCAGCCCATAGGTTCAGCCATCAGTGAGAACTTCATGGCCCATGGCTTCCCAATGGCAAGAATCCCTTGGGAAGAGATTGCATTTTGGGATCAGAAGGACATCAGAGAAGGACTGAGAGGCCAGGATGCTGTTTATAACACACTGTTCTTAGAGTAATCAACTCTGGGAAGACTCACTCACTCTCAGAGACCGGCAGGACTCCCATCCAAGGGTAGCACTGTCAACACCCCAGACTGTGGTCCGAGTTTCTAATAACCTATTCCAAGCAGGGGGCCAATGGCTTGCAGTGTGCCGGTTTCGATGATTCAGTGTTTGGTGATGGGGTTTTGAGCTCCCTCGGACTCTGTCATACTTGGTCCCGAGTTCCCCCTATTGTCTGTTTTGTGTACATAGTCGGTTCTCCACATCACAGTTTCCATGTCCATGGACTCAAACAACTTTAAGTAAAAGAAGATTTTTAGAAATTGTATTTATGTTGAGCATGTTCAGCCCTTTCCCATTATTGTCGTTATTCCTTATGCACCAATGCCCACAGCTGGAGACAGAGTGATGCAGACGTGGGTTATGGTGTGATTTCACTTGAGTCTCCAGCATCCTTGGGGAGCCATGGATGTAACCTGCTGCAGATGCCATGGGACAGATGCAGTCTAAGCTGAGATACACACCTCTTGCCTTGTCAGTTCTAGGCCTTGCTTCCAGGGACTCTATGGAGCGCCACTGTTAACCTCTGTCACGTGGGCTCCTCTGTCCTCCATGCATTCATTACTGATGGCTTTATAGCCAGAATCTGTGCTGGTGTCTGTTTCCTTGGATAGTTGTCAATGCCCTGAGAAATCCTCTTTCTAATAACTCCCCTGTGAGAACATAGTGTTCAATACCAGTGAGTTCCTTGTACTCAGCTGTGATCGTTGCTTAGTGTCAGTGAGGTCACAGTGCTTGATATGTGGCAGCAGTGTGCTAGTGTGGGGGTGTCACTTAGCACACCATTATTAGATGTAGAACTGGATGCTTGTACTTCCTCGGGTTCCAAGACTATGTATGCCAGGGCTGGGGCTCCAACAGAGAGAATTCAAGATTCCATTGGCATGCTCTAAGTAATCTTGACAGTTTTGAGTTTTTGAAAGCTCCATAGAAGCCATGGGGGCAGAAGACAAGGTATGGAGGACCAGAGAGGACATAGGTGGATAGAATTAGGGGGCATTGAAGAGGATGCCTGGGTAGTGGGGGTGTGGGAACCAAGTCATGAGCCTTAGAGCAAATGGCCCTGTGTTAACTCCAGAGGTAACAATGGAGGCATAGTGGAAACAGCAGAAGATGATGGCTCAGCCATGTGAGCTACCAAGACCCATCTCCCTCCTTCCTCACTCAATTCTGAGAGTCAGCTTCAGTCTTAAGCCATCTTTGTGCAGATAATGGCTACCATCAGTCTACAACCAGCCAAAGTCTTTAATGCTGGCCTTGGGGACTAAAATTCTCTGCAGATGGCTCCACCATGCTGGAAGTCTCCAGAAAAAAAAAACCTTGACAGCTCAGACCCAGTGCAGATGTGGCAAGGAGCCTCCTGTATCAGGTGTGCTTACACGTGGATATGTGGGATGAGGAAGATCAGCAGGCTCCACAGGCTCCACAAGGGAAGAGCTCCATATTCTAGGGTAAGGGGAAGCTTGTTATATGGAGATTGTGTATGGTAGGTAGTAGGCACAGCTGTAACAGGCTGTTGACTGTAGAACTGCTGACAGGGTTTAGAAGTGCCATCTTGCTAAGGCCTGCTGGTGGAAGAAGCCTCAGGGCTGAGCTACTTACCTGTAGACACTGTTAGAAGGTGCCTTCCACAACTGACATAGGAGCACATGAGGCCTGGTTACCCATGTTGCTGCTCTTTGTCCATACAGATGTGATGTGATGTGATGTGATGTGATGTGATGTGATGTGATGTGATGTGATGTGATATGTGTGTATGTGTGTGTGTCTGTGTATATGTCTGTGTGTGTCTGTGTCTGTGTGCCTGTGAACATCAGAGGCCAGATGATAACATTAGATGTCCTTTCTCAAGACAGGGTCTCCCCTTGACCTGGAACTCATGGAATAAGCCAGGCTGGCTGACCAGCAGGCACCAAGATTCAGCTGTCTTTGCATCCCCAGTGCTGAGGTTACAAATGTATACTATAATTTATAGCATTTTAGTATGGATGTTGGGAATAAAATTCAGGTCTCAGCTTATGCAGTAATCATGTTATTAACAGAGCCATCCCCTATTCTAGACATTTTGTCCTGTAATGCAAGACATCACCACCATGCCCCACCCCTAGGAGGTAGCAGGGTAGAGCAGAGCACAGAACAGTATAGCTATATGGCACTCCGGCTAGTATAACAGCAGGAATTCCCTCTGTGAAGCTAAAATTCTTTTAGTGAAATCCACTGTGTGCTTCTTTGCAGCTGGGCAACAGCCCTGTGCACATAGGAAAGCCTGGGCTTTGGTGTATCACTAAGCTGGGGTAGGTTTTTTTTTTTTTTTTTCCTTCCATTTTCTTTTGAAAACAGTTCCCCTGGGTCTTAAATCCCTATCTTCAAAGGTATTTAGGGCAGCACTGTGAGAATTCAACAAAATAATGATGTGCAGGAAGTGTCCCACCAGCGCCCAGGGTGGGCTGGCTTTCCTCAACCTAAGAGGATCAAGTGTGGATTTGGCTTTCCACAGCAAATATTTTAAGATGGTTTTCCATTTTAAAAGAAAGGTGCAGACTGTATTTCTTGATCTGTCTGTTAAAAGGGAATGAAGAGAATTATATTTGTGTGTGCACATAGCTGCATACTCATATAGTACACATGAGCAGATGTGTATACATGCCAGCAATACCCAGATACTATGTGAATATGGGTATATTTGTATGCTTACAAGTGTATGATCACATATGTGTGCACTTCTATGTGTAAGCACATGAGCATGCATGCATGTGGTCACATGTCTGTGTGTGTGTACACGTGCATGCCTGCATTTGTGGTTGACAGAAGAAAAGGAATCAGAGAGTAAGAATGTATATTCTCAGACATATGCTGCTAGGCAAGGTAAATACATCAGCATTCTAAGCAACTTTTGAAATACTGTAAATTAATCTCCAGGTCACAACTTCTCCATTTAAATGCACTAGAAAGCAGAAAAGCAGAGCCAGGAACCTGCTGCTGTCAGCACGGATGGAGGACAGGCAGCCGCTCTTTCCATCAAGAGAACATTTGGCTAGGATGTGTGTGGGGCTGGAAGTGAGGCTGCTTATTGCTGAGAGCGTGAACATTTTCTGACCTGTTCTGCATCCTATGAGCATTTGGCTTTGGTTTCGGCAATGACTCCTGCCGTCATCAGGCTGTGTGCTTGAAGGGCATCAGGAGATGGCATGTAGGAAGCTGGGTGGATCTGGGAAAGTGGGGGTCGCCATGTTATGTGATACCCAATTAGCTGGTGACAGGCACGGTAGGTGGGACTCCAGCTTTATCCCCTGTGCAGCCAAAGCTCACAGCAGCTCCCTGACCTCAACAGGCCTCTTTCCTTCCTACTGTTCTGCCTTCCACCTAAGCCACTTCTTAGTTATGAGTTTCAGATGGTCAGTATTGTCTTGAGGTGTGGGTACAGGGACAGTTTGACACATCAGAACTCAGCCTTCTACCATCCCACAGAGTAGACTGAAAACCGGGGTGTGAATGTGGTTGTTCACCCTTCCTGGACAAGAAGGTGCCAGAGTAACATTGTCAGACCCTACTCTGAGGATGTTTTCACACAGCTGGTCTTAATGCCACTTATGGCGTGAGGATGTGCACAGTGTCTCACACACCTGGTCTGGAGAATCCTGCAAGAATGAATCCAGCCTCACATCCACTTCCATGTATGGCTGTGACAGCCACAATGGGTATATAGAGCCTGTCCTGCCAGACAAACTGTGTTCTCTAGTGACGCCATCATCCTTGTGTGTGGGATCATGAGCTCCACCAAATAATCAGAACACAAGCTCAGGGAAAATGGCTCGGAAGTCACCAGGAAGATAAAATTATTCAAGGATGCAAATCAACTCTCTAAGACCTCTCACTCAGCACAGTTCCTCCAAATCTCTTATTTCCACCCCTCACCTCCCTCCCTGAGGAACCCAGGACTGCTGAGGCCCACTCTTGCCTTCAGTCACCTCACCGTGTGACAGCTCCCTCCTACGGCCACCTTGATTTGCTTTGCTTTTGTAACAATTTTTATTCAGTGAACAGTCTATAAACTTATCCAGTGTATATGGGTTATAGCCAGTCACCCTTAGCTCCCTTTAGCTTCCTTCAGCTCCCTTTGGTGCTCCAAGTCTCTCATACAGTTTCTTGTCTTCTGTCCATTTTATTAGTAACTCACTGAGTCCGGTTAGCACCGCCCGTATGTACACTGGGTGTGTGGCCATCCCCTGGAGCATGAGCAAACTACTAGTAGAGGCGTAACACCCCCAAAGGAGAATGACTCACCTTTCCCTCTTCCCTTCACAACCTTCAATTTGCCAATAGCTCCCCTAATACAGGTGGGCCTTGGAGGCCCCTTCCCTGCTCATACTGGAATTTTGTCTGACTTAATCTTGTCCATATCACAAGGAGTGTCAGCATCTCATGGTGCTCCTCTCCATCTTGTATTTTTCTACCTTCTCTCCTGTGGAGTTCTCTGAGCCTGCAATGGTGGAAGTTTGGTACTGGGGACCCATCCACAATGAGCACTTAGTTATTTAGACTCTGCACTTTGACCAGTTATGAACAACCCGGCTTTCTTGAACCCAGGTTGGTGTAGGGCCCATGGTGCCAACACAGAATCTTGTATGGCAGCTGTGTTAGCTAGAACCACAAAGAGAAGCCCTCTCTGTTATCACCTTCATTCTCTGGGACCCATATCCATTAGCGTTCCTGTCTTTCTGCAAATCTCCCCATTAGAGGAAAATATAGGGAATTAGCAGCTCAAACTGAACAACCCCTAACAACGTTCAATGACTGTTTGGTGATGTGTTCATTTGCTTTTGGCTCTAGAACTCTATAAGGAATATCTAGCAAACTGGGAGAATGAAATGCTTTCAACTTTGGGGTTCTCTCTCAAGAGCTCTGTCCAGCCAGGCCCATCATAGACCACTGCAGCATTGAATCTGTGTCTAAACAGGCATTAAGAGTCAGTGGGACACCTGTGCAACCACAGACATGACACACTTAGCCTGGAAGAGTGAACCAAGATGAAAATGGACCTTAAAAAATCGAGGCTGGGGAAATGGTCCATGACAGTGCTGACTTCCTGCCTTTGAGTATGAAATGAGATTTGTGTAGAAGCGCTTTGTGGGAAGGATCCTCCCAGCTTTCAAGGCCCTGCTGCGCTGTTGTATTCCACTTCATTTGCCAAGACAGAATGGCTGCAAGATCATCTTCCTCAACTTCTGGCATCCCTGGGGCTTTGAGTTGCTGGGTTCACATTTCATTTTTGCACATGGTTTAATTTTCCAAACAAATCTGGAAGGCAGCTAGGGTCTTGGACTTTGAAATGTGTCAGGATTCCAGTTTTCCTGTTGTTTTCTCATCTTCCTTCTGAAAGTTTTTACTAAATGGAAGGTAATTTTGACTAAATTGGTGCCCGACTGTTGATCATTGAAATCTGTTAACTTCCTTAGCAAAAGTAAGCCACTTCCATTATTGTGTAAGTTACTTCCATTATTGTGTGTGTTGTATATGTGTTTGCATCCAAATGAAAGCTTTTTCAGCTTTTAAAATGTACTGACATGCACATGGTACATATATGTATATGCAGGCAAACTTAAAATAAAAACAAATACAGTTTTGAAAATCTATAATAGCTAGGCATTGTGACACATATCTTTAATTCTAGCACCAAGGAGGCAGAGGCAGGAAGATCTCTGTGATGAGTTAGAGGCCAGCCTGGTGTATAAAGCAAGTTCCAAGTCAGCCACACTCTTACATAGTGAGAACCTATATTAAAATAAATAAATAAACAAACAAACAAACAAACAAACTGTGGTCAGCATGTAAAATTAATGAAAACATTTATTTAAAAAATGTAAACCATTTACACAAAAGTCACTGTTCACCTTGACTCCTCTGGGTTCCTTGGTGCTACATTCTTTTTATAGTTAAATGGTACCAAGTGTAGAATAGGGAGTTGGGGAGATGGCTCAGTTTGTAAAGTGCCTGCTAGGAAAACATGAAAACCTGAGTTCAAGCCCCACTTAAAAGTGTGGTGGTACATGCCTGTTATACCAGGACTGCGAAGGTATGATCCCTGAGGCCTGCTGGCTGCCTGGCCAGCCAGAACAGTGAGCTCTGGGCTCAGAGAAGGATCCAGTGTCAAAGTGTGAGATGGAGAATGACTGAGGGAGACACCTGATGTCATCTGCCACTGGCCTCTATACACACACAACACAGACACACACACACACACACACACACACACACACACACACACACACACACACAAATAGTACTAAGTAGAGTGCATTGCACAAGATGGGATCTAAGTTAAACATCTGTAGTACTGATCTATGCTCATGGTATGCATTCTACTAAATATTTTCACAAGTTTACCATATTCAATTATTAAAGTTTCTAATCAATTTATATTTCTTAAACTAATTGTTTGAAATCCATTCTAATAGTAGCGTAATCTGAATATTGAATTCAGTTGGCAAGTGGGAAAGTACTGTTTTATGCCTCTCCTTTATTAAGAGCCCGAGGTCTATTGATATTTCTTTTGGCATCTCCTGAAACACCCCCCCCAACCACACCCCCTTCCCACACCCCATTCCCATTATCGGGATCACCACTCCTCAGAAGTACCTATCTATAGACTCAAGATGGAGAAGCAGGGAGGGGCAGGAGAGTGAGAGGGGGATGGGCCTGTTCTCAGTGTGTTGGTGTTTGTATTATTTTGGAAGTTGGAAGTCTAAACTCCATGTCCACATCCTGGCCTGTCTTGAAGGTTGTGAATTGGCTCAGTCCATACTCTGCAATGTTCTCTTGGACTGCCTGGTTCATGGATTGGCGGTGGGTGCTCAGGGTTCGGAAACTTTTATACCAACGTTGTTCTGCCCAGATGTCAGCCTCCAGGCAGGCTGGAAAGCACAGGAAGCTGTTGGAACATTCCAGGGACAATCATTAGGTCACCAGCCACAGAAGCCCAGAGGAGTAGAATAGTTACTTTTCTGTTGGCAGAAGTAACTTCAAGGAGGAGAGAGTTTATTCGTGTTTTTATGTAATGGTTTTATTTCTCCTTTTGAGAATTTCTGACTATGTTTTGATCAGACTCATTCTTACTTCACCCAGAGCTGCATCCCCCACCCCAACAAGCTTATTTTGACTCATAGTTTCAGAGAGAAAATTCCATCATAGTGGCCACGCTGAGTTGAGTGGCTGAGTCTACAGCCATCACTATGGGGAGAGCAAGGGAGGTGGGTTGACTGTGTTTATAGTCATCTTGGTTAGGCTGAAGCAAAAGCAGATAATAACTTCAAGACCCACCACTGGTAAAATACTGCTGTTCAAGCACACTTAATAGCAGTGTGGGCATTATCCTCATACCTTGTTGGATCAGAAAGAAGAAAGCTCAGGGTGGAACCAGAAGCAGATGCCCCCAATGACCCACTTCTGATAGCTAGAGATCAACTATTCAAACACAGTGTCTTCTGGAGGACATTTCACATCAAAACCATAATGGAGAGTCTAGCATTTAGTATATGATTTATTAAACAAAACACTAGTTTGACAGCCCAAATTGTTTATAAACATGAGTGTATACCAATTTTCATTAATAGAGACTGTTTTGGAAGGAAGGTGATGTCACACACAGTGACCACTGACAGTGAACTACCTGTAAAAGTATTAAGTCAGAGTGGCCCAATGACATTGCTGTGTCTGATTCTGACTACAGAGACAATTGGAGCCTCTGCACGCTCCCAGTGCTTGGCTTCAGGAAGCCACTTGGATGGACTTGAGGGCTTTCTAAATGTAACATGATGTTATTATTAGAGCCTTGACCACGATCCTTTGTTTTCGGCTTTTAAATGGGCAGTTGTGGTTTTCTCTCAGTTTGGGCTACAGATGCACTCACATTGGGTTTTGTCTTGCAGAAGCAAGTGTGAAGGCAAACACTGTAAAGTACATGGAAGTGCTGGAGAGTCAGCTGCGCAGGTAAGGAGGTGTTCTGCCCTACAGACTCCCTCCGGGCATACTGCTTGCTTTATTGGAATTCAGTAAGGCAAGACCAGTCAATCTCTACAGCAAGTTAACAAAGAAAAGCAGGAAACCGCCCTGTGTGTCCCCAGGGGAAGGAGCAGGTGCGGTCTCCTAGCCCAGACTCTCCCTCGACAAAGCAAATAGATTAGAATGTTTAAACGCATCTTGGCGAGAACACAGGGCAGTTTTCACATCTCAGAATGAGAAAAGCCTCTTTGGGATACTGAGCTGAGAATTCATGCTGCGGTTTGCTTTTCCTTTCTGGGTAGCCTCTGAAGGGGTCTTAAGGACTGTGAACCGGTTTATGCACAGAACAATGTAGGAATGTACGTTGTAGGCTCTGTTTTGAATCTTGAATCAAAACCAGCGTGAAAATTCCTGGTAGCTTTTTTTCTCTCTCTCTCTTTTCTTCTTTTTAAACCCAATTAGGAATTCAGATGGAGAGGCATTAGCGTTGCTGCAGCATGTCAAGCTGTTTCTGGTTTTCAGGGATGTCTACTTCTGGAAATAAACCCCAGCCAGTGGGATCTGGTCCTAATTAAGGGAACAAGTTCGACAATGTAGTCTGTGATTTTCCTCCCTGGCAGCCAGTTTAGTTTTATGGAAACATCTTGCTACTATTTTGGAAATTGTAAAGTGGCTCTGGAATAGATTTTTGCCTTAAACCTTTGTCTGCGGGGACAGTGCGGAGGCTTCTCCCTTTAGGGCACAGGACCAGGGATTCATCTCGAGAGTGTGGGATTAGCCTCAGGTTGCAAGCCAAATCCTTCTAACCACCAATCGGCCTTAGGACCCCTAGATCTGGAGAAAGCTGGTTAGCAGGGAGTAGCTGTCAGGAGTGTACAGGTAACTCAGGCATAGGTCTGAGGCTGGCTTTCCTGCCCTGCCAGGGACTGGGAGGGGCATCCTGATGCCTCTCTGCATCCTATTGCTGCAATCCTTTTTCAAGCATGCAAGCTACGTAAGCATGTGACTTACTGTCATATTAGGCTCTTGGACAGCACACTGTTGCCCTTGAGCATGAATGCTGGCAGTCAGACACCTCCCCAACTACAGCTCTGCCTGTGACCTACCAACCCTCAGGAAGAATTAGCTATCTTTTCTCTAATTATTTATCACTCTTCCTGTGTGAGGGCTGGCACATGCTGCAGTACACATGGTAACTTTCAGGAGTTGACTCTCTTTTTATACTGTGTGGGTTCCAGGTAACAAGTGAACTCAGGTCCCTGGGCTTCTTGCCAAGTGTCTCACCAGCCCACTTGCAGTGTCTTTTGCCACAGGAAGGTCTCTGTCATTGTGACAAAGTGGATATAATTGGGTGGGAGTCATGCATGTTGGCTTTTGGTATGTCACTGACCTGTGTACTGTTAAGACCAAGTGTACAGTTGCACCCAGGACTCATCCTTCAATGTGTGGCCACCAGCCCTGCTTCCTGGTGCAGATTCAGGTTTTGAGCTGGCTACCCTGTCCTCTACTTGGTTCAGGGTCCCATAAGTCAGCCTCCTAGGTACCCCACAGATCTACTTCTGTCTTGCCAGCCATTCTTTCTCATTGAATGACCATATGACGACCCCTGCTGTGGCTCCACCAGACCATTCCCTATGTGATCAGGTACATGCTCATCTCAGACTCATCACAGATAGATGTCCTTTTCAGTTGCGTCCTGCTGCCTTCTCCATGTCCAGAGTGACAGCCACAGTTTGCTCTGGGAACTCTGTCCAAGTTTGGCAGGCCAAGCTCCTAAGAAGGACCCTGCATCTCATTAAAGGACAGTGTGCTGTTTGCCATATGGTAAACCTACAGATATGTTTAGTTAAGAAGCAATGGATCCGTAACAGTTACCTCTTGAAACGTTATCTCTTGTTTATTTTTATTTTATGTGCATGGGTGTTTTGCTTGCATGTATATCTATACATCACATGCGTGCAATGTCCACAGAGGCCCGAAGAGGGCCTTGTATTCCCTGGTAATGGAGTTACAGATGGTTGGGAGCTGCCATCTGGGTGCTGGCAATTGAATCTGGATCCTCTGGAAGAACGTTCAGTGTTCTTAACCACTGAACCATCTCTCTAGCCCCTGAAACTTTATTCTTAGTTGTTAAGATTAAAATTCAAAGCATTCCAGGAAAGCATAATGTCCAAACCAATTTGCCTTGGCATAAAGTCTCCGAGACTCACAGTAGAATATTTTAAAAAAACTAAACAAAGCCTCTGTAAGGAGCCTTGCCCACTTACTGTTCCCTTCAGGCTGTTTCAGAGGTGACAGCAAAGTGGGATGTGTTGACTTAGCTCTTTCCCCTCAGGGATAAATTCTGCTTTTATTTTCCATCTTCTCAATTATCACATATTCTCTGTTAGTTTTCTGACTGAGTCAAGGGGAATATTTAAAAAAAAAAAAAATCCTTACTCTTGCCCGAGGTTTTTTGAGACGCTCTTTCTGTAGCCTAGGTTTGCCTTGAACTAAAGGTCCAATCACTTCAGTCTCCAGAGGGCTGAGATTAAACGTGTTCACCACAGCTTTTCTCGGCTCAGGGGTCTTTACTTTCGGGCTTGAGAGAGAGAGCTCAGTTGGTAAAGTGCTTGATCTGAAGCATGAGGACTTGGGTTTGATCCCTGGACTCCAGGCTGACTATCCAAACGGGCTATGGTGATGACCACTTGGGATTTCAGCAGTGGGGAGATAGAAACAGGTGAACCCCTGGGGGTCACTGGCCAGTCATCTTGAGTTATTGGTGAGTACTAGGCCAGTGAGGGATGTCCTCCACTTCTCCGTCTCTCCCCCATTTCCCTCCTTCCTTCTCTCTTTCCCTCTACCCTCTCTTACATTTGGAGATGAAGTACATTTATTATAACAATCTCATACCTTAGGCCTGTGACCACTGTGGAGAAGAAATCCTTATTGTTCAATAAAAAACTGGTACCTCAGGTTGACAGGGGCCAGTTCTCACGTGCCTCCACCCCAGAATGTGTACACTGGCTTTCTCTACACACATGGAGTGCATTCTTTACCTTTCCAGACTGTCTCTGTCTCTCTGCTTTGTTTTCCTGGAGTTGGATCTGAAGCCTTTATTGCAAACTATCAACGCAGTTCAGCGGCTGCTGGTCTATTCTGTGCCCTTGAATGCTATCTCATCTCCCAAGTGTTCGCTTTAGGGTGAGGCAGAATCAAAAGCAGAATCAAAGCAGAAATGACACTGGGTTTTTCTTGGGATACGAGGGTACTCAGAAACCCCTGTGCCTGCTCTGGCTTGTGATGGAAACACTCTGGAAATTGGGTGTCTTATCCGAGATTTATTTTGAAATGAAGAACTTGATAACATTTTTCTTAAGGAGATCTGGTTCTTTAAAAATAAAAACCCTAATATTTATCTGCTAATTATCTGTAAATTTCTACAGGAATGTCCTCACAGGCAATGTAGCCAGGTAGGTTACTCAGCTAACAAACCTCAGGAGGGTTCAGGAGAGGCGATCAGGGTTAGAGAAAGCCATTGAGTCTACCAGGGCTCTTTCTTGGACACATTCTCAGCCTACTCACACCAACCGTGTTTGCCTTCAGCCTGGGAGCCCCCAGTGCTGCAAGTGGCCCTGTAGCCATCAGAGAAAGGCCTGGTTGTATCCCCCTACAGGCTTCCAGAATCTGCCACTCACTGCCACAAGCCGGTAGCCTGCTCTTTGCTGGTAAGTGAAACAGTTGTTTCCAGAGGAAGAGAAATAATGGTTCTAGAAATTTCTATCTCATGTTTCCCTTTTACTGGTTGAGATTTCATATAGATCAGCGTCACATATATATGACAGTAATGCATCGCACATATGAAATAAATTCTGGAGAGCATGTTCAAATGATTTGACTCAGTGGACACATAATAAAAAAAAAAAAAGTGAGAGGCGTCTGGAAGAGAATGCTGCTTACTTTCTAGGCAAGGAAACTCCCCATTCCTGGCCTGCATTGTCTTCACATCAAGGCAGAACAGGAGTTGGAGGAGAAAAGTGGACAGTGGGATTTTGAACTCCAGGTGCTCATTTCTTGGTGCCTCCTCGTGAGAATGAAGGAGCCAGTTCATTGATCCCCTCCCAGCAGGTGCTAGCTCTTCTAGCTGATCCCACTACGGTGTGAAGTCCTCTGAGGTCCCTCAGATGAGTTCTTTATTGCAAGCCAAGCAAGGTCCTTGACACATGGAGGAATCCATGTCAACCTGCATTGGGTTTACTCCTAGTACTGTGAATGGAAATGAATATAAGCCTAGCAGCTAGGAAATAAAGAGCTGGCTGCTTCAGGAGCCTGTCACCCCACACAAAGGGGAGGAATGCAGGTGTGTGGATGTACCCACAGCTTTAGATAGAGGGAAGCCTAGCCTAGTTTTCCCTGCCCCTGTTCTGTACCTACCCTCTCACCTAGAGGAAACTCTTTGTTCAACTCTGACTCCTTTGGACAGAAGTAAAACTTAGGGTGCAGAGGCTGGAAGAGGTAGGCATCCTTTTGGTTTCTGACTTGACCAAAGTTCATCTTTCCTGTGGGGTACAGTTAACCCTCTGTCATGTGTCCCTGTGATTTCTGCTTCCTCTAACTGTTCTGTCACCTGTCCACCTCTTCCTTAGCCTCAGATCATGATACCCTGAGATATGAACTGTCCTCTCTGTCCATGTCTTGCCCCCTCACCACCCACTTGCCTCTGAGTCATGACTCTCCTGACTCCGTTTTCTAAGTGCTGGAATTACACCCTGCCTGGCTTTAAAATTATATAATTGCTAGTAAACTTTCAAATCCAGAGCAAAAGAGTTGGTGTCACAATCCTTTAGCCCCAGCACTCAGGAAGCAAAGGCAGGAGAGTCCCTGTGAGTTCAAGAACAGCCTAGTCTACATAGTAAATTCCAGGTCAGCCAGGGCTACCCAGTGAAACCCTGTTGCAAACAAAGCAGCAAAGCAACACACTGGCTTTGCACATCTGCATTGCTTTATCTGCTACTATCTCTAGAGAATCCAGCAGTGAACATTTTTCCCCGGGGAAACAACTATTGCCCTGAAATGTTCACTAAAGATGGAGCTGACTTTGCCTGCCACAGAGTCTTCAGGGCAATTCAAAAAGAGAACTCTGACTCTGGCCACTAAAAGCTCAGATCTCCTGTTAGAGTGGCTCAGAAGCCACTGGTCTCTAGTCCCAAATGAAACACCTATACTGCAGGTGACAGGCAGAGTCCACACTGATCTTTTCAGTACTGTTGACTAAAGTGCCAGCACAGAAATTATCCCGAGGGTGTCATTTCTTTTGAGGCCTCATCTGTAACATAGGTTAGAAAACCTTCAAGCATAGCTAAACTGTGTCTGCTTCTATTCTTGAAACTGGTGACTGCAGTGTGCACCCTCAAATCCAGGGTCAGGCCGGAGGTGTCATTCAAGGAAGGACTCACGAGGGAGCCTGATGTACCATCTGTCCTGGTTGCTGTGGAGAGCAGGGTAGGAGGTATGTGGGTTTAGGAATGACTTTGTCTAGATTTGAATATGATCGCTTCTGAGCCATGGCTGCTCAGTAGGTAATAAATCTCTTGAAGCCTCCTTTTTTTTTAATCATAAAAACAAGACAATTACAGAAGAAGATAAAGGATGCTTCTCATATACAACAATGACCAAATAAATGAGAGCTATTTTTCATCAGCAGCAGCCTAACACCACAAAAATGATGGAATGAAAAATATCTACTTTGAGAGACGAGGCTACTGCTCAGCCAGTAAAATGCTTGGCGCGTAAGCACACTGACCTGAATTCAGACATTTAAGAAGCCAGATGTGGTAGCACATACCTTAACCCCGGCATTGGGTAGGTAGAGACACGAGGGTTTGAAGTGCTCACTGGTCTTGCCTACTTTTCAAATTTTAAGACAGTGAGAGACCCTGTCTTAGAAAATAAGGTGGTTAGCACCCAAGGTTGTCCTTTGGCCTCTCTATGTATGCGCATGCACGTGCACACATGAGAACACTCATACAATTCCACATGGAAATCAATCCTTATTTTCTAAAGGCAGGAGAGACTCCCTAGTCTTCCTGGTGAGTCTCCAGGTCGTGACAAGTTCTCGACCTCCATTATCTAAACAGTCTGCTCTTTCTGTTGCGTGCTCTTTGGTCAGATGCTGTCAGCTCCTGCCCAGGGCAGAAGGGAAGACATGTGGTAATTGAGTCCTTGTCAGCGGCTCTGATGGAGACTCAGAGCCTGTACACATAGCACTGGCTGGCTGAGGTCCTAGAGACCTGCTGCCTTCACAGCCACACCTGGCCTTGGAGTCAGTCAGATGGGGAGCCCTGACCTTGCATATCCCAGGCCCAGGAATCAGCTGTCTGTGTCTCCTGGGCTCTGTGTTTCTGCATAGTGACCTTTGTGGGTCTCCAAGAGTGTCTGGGGTTGTGACAGCTCCCCGTTTTACCTCTCCTTTGATAGTTTCCTGAGACAGTGGAAATGTCACATAGAGAAGAGGGTGGATAAAGAAACAGAGACCTGAAGTAACCCTGGACGTCGTGCCAGGAGGACCACTGAGTGACATGGTGTCAACACTGAGTGAGTCCGAGAGAGGAGGGGTTGAGTACTGTCATCGTTTTCCTTGTCTTCGGTAATTTTAACAGTTAAGTAGACACGAGGCTGTTTTTAGAGCTAGTCTGTGTTGCATGGTTTTCCCTGGGGGCAGGTGAACAAATGTTCATTCACCCCAGATAGGGCCCCAGGGACAGGTCAAGGAAACTATTCCCCCCAAGTTCAACTTGGTGGAGCAATGAATTTTTTGGACTTACTTATCAGTTGAATGGGTGTTAGAAGAAGAACATGGCTACTTTCAGGCATCAATATAAGGGTCTCCCACAGCGATTGTTAACCCTTAGACTTTCCTAGGAAGGGGCCACTTCAGGAAGAGCATGGGAATGGACTGATTTCATAAGGATCTTGTGCAGTTCAATACACTGATTCAAGGTGGCAAAGCTGTGTCACACAAGAGGACACTTCCTAAAACCATTTCACATTTCGCCCGTCACATTCCAGGGCAACTGTCCCATTTTTAAAGACAATTACTCCTGGGTCTAGTGAATCCTGTAATTCTAGCATGTGGAGGTGAAGGCTGGAGGGTTAGGGGATCAAACTCAGCCTTAGTTACATAATGAGCATAGTGAGTTTGAGGCTAGCCTAGGCTACATGAGACCCTGTCTCAAGCAAAAACACATAACAAGAAAATATAATTATTAATTGAGAATATCTACTCTCAGATGAGTTTAATACACGCAAGGCAAAAATCTAGTTTGTATTTTTTGATGTGTTTGACCAGGAATTGAGACATCTTAAAGAGATGTTAAACTTGAGTCAATATATTAATGGTAGAGATCCAATTTGTCTTTAATTAAATGAGAAGACTTTTTAAAAATGTAGTTATTTTTGATCATTTATTTATTTGTTTTTATATACACATGTGTTTTGCCTGCACATTTGTCTGTGTGAGGATATGAGATCACTTGGAGCTGGGGTTATGGACAGTTGTGAGCTGCCATATGGGTGATGGGAATAGAACCTGGTCCTTTGGAAGTGCTCTCTCTCTCTCTCTCTCTCTCTCTCTCTCTCTCTCTCTCTCTCTCTCTCTCTCTCTCTCTCTCTCATTATTTGTGTTTTATTTACATTGATGTGCCCACATGTATGTCTGTATGAGGGTGCCAGATCCCCTGTAACTAGAGTTACAGACACTTGTGAGCTGCCAAGTGGGTGCTAGTATCTCAACAGCCAGTGCTCTTAACTACTGAGCCATCTCTCCAGCCCCAAGAAGGCTTTTTAATGGCTCAAGGAAACACTGATTCTGTGATAGTTTAATTTGATGATGTGGCATGAACCTGTGATTCAGACGTATGGGTTCTAGACCCACTGCTGCCGGGAGAGGCTCTCAGACACTCACAGTACAGCAGCAGTTCTCAGCCTTCCTAATGCTGAAGCCCTTTAATACAGCTCCTCATGCTATGGTGACCCCAGCCATAAAATCATTTTTGTAACTACTTCATAACTATACTTTTGCTATTTTTATGAATTGTATGTAGATATCTGATAGGTGAGGCCAAGAACCACTGCTCTAGACGGTAGATATTTCCAAGGCCGTCAGTGACCCTCCTGCCCTTCAGCTGGGAACCTAAGCCTCAGCATGGTAAGCACAGTATTGACACAGTATTATCAAGGGATCTGTGAGTCAGTCTGCTCCCGTTTGCCTCCCTGATGCCCACCTATGTCATGCAGCTACTGACAGAGCATCAGTAATGAGGGCTGAGTCCCAGATTCAAAGATACCAGGCTCAGTGGCATTCCAGCGTGACCTCACACCAGGGTGGGGCTCTAGATTCCTCATCATGGCCAACTCAGATGGAAACTAGTGTCCTTATGCTGCCGCCACCACAAAGATGGTGTTTCTGAACCCAAGACAGTTTTATGTGATTTTATTATGTCCTACGTCCCAAGGGAGAACTCCCCAGCCTCATTGATGGACATGTATCAACACTCCTGGCTTTCTATGTGGGTACTGGGGACATTTAATCAAGTCCCCATTCTTATAACAAAGCACCTCACCCACTGAGATTGTTTCTCTAATCTCTTAGCTATTTCTCAGTGAGATGTAAGAGCTCACCAAACCTGATGACGTGAGTTTGACCCTTGGGACCCACTTGGTGGGAGAAAACTGATGCCCTCAAGTTGTCTTTTTAACCTCTATATGTAAACAATTGATGTGTGTGTGCACATGCGCACCCCCCCTACACACACACACAAATAAATAAATGTAATTAAACATGTTTAAGTCTCCAATAGAAATCTCATAATTTTTTTCCTGCATGAATCCTAAGATGAGAATCACAGAGATGTGACATCTACACAGAACCATCAGTCTAAGTTATTCCCTTAACAATGCTGTGGTCCCCTCTGGGGCTTGCAGTGGCTGCATTCCACAGGCACAGACCGATAGGATGCTTCGGACACTCAAGCCTGTCTTAATTGACTCTTTTGAGTATTTCTCCATTCGTTGTTCTCAGCATAACTGCTCTTGTTCTGCTGACGGTGTTTGTCAGTGCTGGTAGTTATAGGACAGAAGAGGCCCAAGAGGCTGGCGACTGCACAGGTGTGCTCATTTGTGTGGCTCACTGGAGTGTGAAGGAGAGATTCAGCTTGAAGGGTGTCTCCCCCTCCTGCTTGTCAAGTCTCCCCTGGAGTTTGCATGACTCTGTCATCTCTAAGTGACTACTGTGGATCCTTTCAATAAGGGGAGGGGCTAGTCAAGTTTAAGCGAACAGTCTCAGAGTGAACATGGTCCCATTTCGGTTTCCCAAAGTGTCAGCATCCAGGAGGGGCCAATCTTTTGACATTGTCACATAGGATTTCAATCTACAAAGCTGACTGTTGAGAACTCTGCCAAAAATATGTATTATAATCCTCTTGTGTTTTATGTAAGTTTACAATGTGTTGGGCCATGCTCATAGCCATCCTTGGCCACGTGTGGCATGCAGACTGCAGGATGGATACACCTGGTGGACATTTATACAGAAGCCTGGAACCTGGTTGTCATCTGAAGTTCCTTTAGTCTGCCTAAGAGCTCTCTCTTCTAACATCTGGGGACAATGTCCAGGTAGTCTAATCCCAAGAAAGATGATGCTAATTTTAGATGGGTACAAGGAGTGTCCCACATATCTTGACTTCTTGCTGTGCTTATGCCACTGATTTTTTGACTTGTTACCCACTGGCCCCTCCCAGTACTGTGCGCAGCCAGGTGAGTTCCTTGCTGTTTTTGATTTGGCTGTATTTGGTGGGTGCTTTCCCTGCTGCTGGAGCATACAATCAATGTGGGAGCAGACAGCCTTTCATGGGAATGTAGAGACTGGATGAGTAGAGCGTTAAGACGATTAAGAACCTTTCCCGTATAGTTTGATGGACTCTGGGCTCCTTCAGTCTGCTAAACCCAGAGGACAAACTTCAGAACTGCCTCTAGAGCCTGGAGAGAGAGAGCCTGAAAAGAGCTTGATAAAATCTTCATTGTCTCTGGTTGGAGAAGAGGGCAGAACAAAGCATGGGTCCAGCACTGTGCTCTGTGGCATTGGATATGGTCTACTTAACCTTGCAGAGGCTCCGATGCCACCATAGGCAAAAGGACAGTGGGACCCCTGGCTTGAGATCTCAAGGCTGAGATGCAGAGAAAGCCCAGTGTCCTCTGATGGGGCAGAGAGGTGGATGATGGTTCATGCGCCCTAAGATTAGATATTGTGTGGTCCACACCAGTGGAAAATATACAGAGAGGTAAATATTAGCTTGAAGAATGTCTGTCTGACACTTCAAGGTATGTCTCCTGCGTCTGAGAAGCTAGTCACTAACCCTATCAGTCCCACATTAGAATCGGAGGAAAACGATCCCCACAGCAAGAGAGCCATCGTTTGGAACATCCAGCGGAGATAATGTGACCAGCATGCAGTGGTACTGAATACTGATAAGGATGTGACAGGCTACGCTTAGACTTGATGTCACATTCAGATGGTAGCTGAAAGATGAAAAGCAAACAGAAATTAATCCCCCTCCAGGAATCTCATACACATTCACTTAGTGCTTGCCTGCTGCTCAGCGGTCTGTCTCCTGTTCTTCCCATTAATAACTATAATCAAATATCCATGATCGGTTTCCACCAACAGGGTAATTGCTTTTGCTTCCTCATTTTCTGGAATGGGCGATGTGTTCGCAAGATGGGGCAGTTGTGTAACTGTTCTGTCCGTGTGAACTCCGGAAGTCAGCCGTGCCCTGCAGCTGTGGATGTCAGCCTACTTGCTCTCTGTGGAGTGAAGGAAGGAAGTAATTTTATTGTGCTATTTTTAGACTTCAATTTAGATTTCAGTGGTTATAATACTCTGTGTGCCTGGATAGATAGAGATGTCTGCACACAATTCCTTGGTACAGTTCTGAGTCTGCCCTGGGCTCCAGCAGGTCTCAGATTTCTTCTCAGCCTGTAGGCTCAGCAATGCCCTGTCACACTGGCCTCTTGTGCATCTGGGACCTGCTGGGTCATAGGGTGATGCCCCATGCCACAGCTGCAGTACTTGGCAATCTGTTTTTTCCACTTGCCTGAGAAGGTTTCAATCCACACTTTCCTGTGCATGCATAATGGGTCCCCACAATTCTGTGTGTTTAAACAGGCTCAATTCATGGCCATCTTTGCATTTTGAGACAATTTTCTACACATGGTAGATGAAAGCCGAAACAAGAGTGTTGCTTTCGTTTCTCACAAACAAGAAGGGTGTAACACAAGGGTGCCTTCCTCGGCTGTGGTAGAAGGCTTTGAACCTGATCAGAATTCCCAGTTTTTCAGCATCAGTAATGAGTCTGTCAAAATCGCCAAGGGGCTTTTGGGGGTGTGCCAGATGTACCCACCTGAGCCTGTTTGGTGTCATATGTATTGTGTTGGCACCTGGGCCACTTCAGATCTTTTTGTACTTGAACTTTGTAGATACTGGGACACAGTGGCTATCAGTGTGCATCATGTTCATTACTGCCACAGTGTGTACCATAGATCACCAACAATGACATCACGTGCCACCACCCTGAACTATACACACCACTGACATCACACGCTAGCACCCTGAACTATACATGTCAGAAAAGTGGATGTTAGCAAGATTCCCCAAGCTACTAAATAAAGTGGTCTGTGTGTACATCAGCCCCTTTCACTTCCTTCTCTCCCTTTCTTGCTCTGTCTACCCCGTTTTCTCACCTTCTTCCTCCCATTCTCCCTCATCTACCTCCTCTTTCTCCTGCTCCTTCTCCTTCAAATTGCAAACTCTTTAAATAATCTACTGTGGTCTGAATGTCTATGTCCTGTCTTAACTAAAATACCAGTTCTTAATTCCCAGTGCAAAGGCCTCCAGGATGTGGCCCTTATCAATAATGATTAACATTAGCTCCCTATGAAAGTGGTCCTCACTTATCCCACTGTGTGAGGGATGCAGCTAGACGGTGCCATCGTGAGGACTTGTTCCCTCACCAGACATCAGATTTTCTGGCTTGATCTTATATGCATTCAAACTTTGATATATACATACATATATTCATATATGTCTAGATGTGTCAGTTATGTCCTTTTGAGTTACTTAGAACGCTTTCTGCCACGTTAACATTGTGTTTGAAATTTGTGTTTGGTCCTTGAACAACGAGAAGCCAACTAGAATGGCCCATTGCATGTTCGCTCTGAGACTTTAATTTTTAATGTAGCCATTCCACAACAGTTACTTACCAGGAAGGCATCCCTCTGTTAACCTTTATTAGGACAGATATTTTTCCCAGCATCCCTGGGTGTTTGTTCAGTTCATTAGGTCATTCTTGAGCACCTATGGTGAGTGACATCTTGACAGTCTTTTTGCTTCCTGGGGTTCAAAGAAGGGATCATGAAATATTCAGGAGCCTCTTTAAATATGAAGAGAAAGGCATACGTCTGACCAGAAATCAAATGGAATGTGGCTATGTTAAGAGTCCTGCCAGATGCTGTATGGTTCAGTGGAAGGTGGCATTACTGAGTGTGGAATTTGGGAAGACATGGGTAATATACATTCCAATACTGGCCTTGAAGAACTGGCTAGATTTTAAAATAATAACAACGGTAATAATAGTAGTGGTAAGAGTTAATGGATCCCGTGTGTGTGAAGGTCAGAATGGATTTTAAGAGTTGCCTCTGTGAAAGCACTGTTGGTTTCAGGGATCACCTCACACTGGCATGTCCTATTTTATGTGTTGACCAGTTTGATTGGAATTTAATGAGTGATAATCTGAGGGAGTTAAAGGAACAAAACCCAGCCATCTCTCATTAGAAACCTGGAACACTGAAAGGGCCATTCTGACAGCATCTGAGGAATGCTTGGGAAGCTACATAGAAGATTCCAGAGCAAGCAGAGCCTTCCTACTGACTGTCCAGTGGATTGTTTCCTGGGTGATCCTAGCGCCTGCCAGGTTGACAAGCACCATTACTTCTTACAAGCTGGTGGAATGGGAGTTCCCAAAGGCTTTGGTTCATACCCTAAACCAGAATACTTAATACTTTCTCCTTGAAACTGTCCATTTAATTATTTATGTGATATTCCCTTTCCCACTTCACAGCGGGAAAATAGGACAAACAAAAACCCAAACATCTGTTGTCCTAGTTAGCTTTACCTGTTCACTTGACACATCCGAAAATCACCTGAGAAGGGAGTCTGAATTGAGGAATCCCCAGATCAGATTGGCCCACAGGCTTGTCTGTGAGGGATTGACTTGATTAATTGATGTAGGAGGGTCCAGCCCACTGTGAGCAGCACCATTCCCCAGGCAAATGGCCCTGGGAAGTATAAAAAAGTTAGCTGAACATAAGTCTGGAGGAGATCTAGCAAGCAAACATTCTCCATGGTTCCTGTTGCATTTCCCTGGCTGTCAGTGACTTTCTTGGTTGGAGTTGATACTGTATGAAATACAGGCCTGCTTTAACGTTCGTTCCCAGACTTCTCTCAGTGATAAACTGTGGATGTAAACCAAACAAATACTTTCCTCCCGTAGGCTGCATTTGCTCATTGTTTTATCACAACAGAAAGGGAACTGCAACACCTGTTTCTGTGAGTTGTTGATATCTGTAACTTTGGAGGTGCTTATGCAACCTATGGCTGGCTAACTTTACCATAAGAAAGGGAAGCTGGTCATGCTTATGTGTGATTTCTGAGACACCTAGACTCTTTCACCTATACAACAGAGCTCTGCTCCAACACAACCACTTCATTTTGCTCACAGTATGTAAGTCATGAATATTGGACTGTCTTAGAAAGACACCCTCCCAAGGGGGTGCCTTCAGATGATATGCTGACAGAAACCATCAGCTGAGGTTACAGGGCCATTGCCTATGGTCTGTGCAGCCTGATGACTCCAGCATGGACATCTGTCTTACAGGGCAAGAATCCAAGAAGTACTAGGTGGAAGCCACATGGCCTTCCTCTGTTGGCAGTTCTAAGCCTTGTTCCCATCAAGCTGACATGTGCTTGGTGAACAAGGTCAGCCCAGATCCCAGAGGGATATTCGACTGTAGGAATGCCAGAGTTCAAAGTATGTTTTGAAACCTCTATGATATAGTTTAATTACTATATTGTGAGGTTGTTTGGAAACTAAATGGCAGATTGACATAACATACCTGTAACACCATCCAGTAACTCTGGATGTGGAGCTTAGTCTGGATTGTCAATTCGGTTGAATCTGAAAAGTGACTAAGAGATTGCCATACACCTCTGGGCACATCCATGAGGGTGTTTCTAGAAAGGATAAGAGCCTCCTTTCTAGAATGTAAGCTGTGCTATCCTATAGGTCAGGTGCATGCTAAAAATCTTAGTGCTGGAGAAGCACAGAAGGGCAGTTTCCTGGGACTTGCCAGCCAGTCATCATAGCTGAATTGGCAAACTCCAGGTTCAGTGAGAGACCCTCAAAAAGCAAGGTAGATGGAGGCTGAGGAAGGCAATGGAGGTTGACATCTGGCCTCTCCATGTGTGTACACATACACACACACAAAAAGGTTAAGTTTCTTCCCTATATAGAAAATGGCAGAGTCTAGAGAGATGGCTCAGTGATTAAGAGCACTGGATATTTTTGCAGAGGACCCAGGTTCAATTCTCAGCACCTACTAAGCAGCTCATAGAGTCTGTAACTCTAGTCCAAGGGCTTAGATGTCCTTTTGTAGCCTTTTCTGACACCAAGCACACAGGTGTCTCTCAAATATATGTGAGACTAAACAACCATACACATAAAGTAAATTAAAAGGTTTAATTAATAAAATAAAGGAATAAAATGAAAGCATGGCAGTGGTGTTTTCTCTGTTGAAGATTAAGTTGCCCAAGGAATAGAAAGAATAAAGAACACGGACACATGCTTCAGTAGCCCCTATTGAGGGTTAGAACTACCACTTTCTCTTCTCTGGGTTGATGATGTGAATCTGTAAATGGACCTCATGATTTCTAAAGTTTCCAGAGAACAAGACAAAATGTTCCGTTCCTTTAAATGAGAGGAAATCAGGAGATATGGGTTGGTGACAGGGGCTGAGAGTATAGACATCTATGTTAGAACTCAGGCTCTAACACAGAACCTTCTATTTTTGTTTGAGACAATGTTTCACTCTAGCCCAGGGTAGTCCTGAAATTACTACCTAGTCAAGGCTTGAACTCACTGTGATCCTTTTACCTCAACCTCACAAGTACTGGGTTATACGCATGAGTCACTGTGTCCAGGATATTTCTATTTCCTTGGTAAAGGAGCTGGCTACCTCCCATGATCCCTGAATGCTACCATCATCCCCAACAAAGCATGACCACACTCAGTCCTCCAAGGAGTTGGACATGGTTGCGGTTGATTGATCTTTTGGCTTCCTTTAATGTTTGAGAATGGAAAAGCAGTTCTGGATCTCAGTTTTCTAACCCAAGTATGCACTGAGATTCAGACCTCTAGGCTGCTCCATTACAGCTCAAAACATCAGCCCCGCTCTCATGAAGCTTGGTATCTGTGAGTCATTCATTAGTAAAGCGTTTTTTGTTAATGACCCAATTACTTTCCTGGGCAAGAAGAGCAGGCGTTTCACCACTTAGACACGCCACACCAACCATGACTCTCTTTAGTACTAACAAATGCAAGAAGCAGATGTCTCAGCAACCCAATCCTCGAAGAAATGACCATGTGGCCCACAAAGAACATTGCCATCTTACACCCACATATTTGAATTACTGCATGGCTTGCATCTCTGAAACTGGCACCTAGACTTTGGGGAGTATGGTCTAGAGATAGCTCGGGATCAATCCCACTTTCATTCACACGGGAGATACGCCATATTTCATCATTCATTGTGACATTTCAGGAGTCAACAGGTAGAAAGTTGTTGACTTCTTCTTTCCTTGGGAACCTTAAGAGACCCGCAGCTTGCCACATGATTCTATCCCATGATTCCACTGGTCCTACCTCATGATTAGACTGGCCCTATCCCATGATTCCTCCTGGCTCTATCCCATGATTCCCACTGGTTCATAGGGCTCAGGAGCCACAGAGAAGCTATGACAGCATTGGACCCCAAACTGGAAAGCACAATACTACTCTGTATCTCTTAAAGAGACCAACAAGAGAGAAGACAGCTTTCCATTAAGTCTGCAGGATGATAAAGTTACAAATTCTGGAAAATACTCCATGCCAGCCTAAGAAATATTAAAGATGAGCAAATTCAATAGCAAGTGCATAAAAATTTGGGGGGTTTTATTTATTTAAGGTATTTAATACTTGGAGATTTAAGTGACTAAATATGGATATGGTTAGAGAATTGCTCAGACAAAAATATAGACTCTTAAGTACCTAAATGAGAACATTGAGAAAATAAAAATAAAAGAAAGGTCAGAAAGAGGAAGTAAGGCAGGAGCTTGAGAAACAATAAAAGGGGAGCCAACAAATCCCAGACAGGGGGAAAAAGAAGACAAAAAAAGAACAAAAGCTGATGGAGCCAAGAATGAAAATTGATACCAAGGCCCGAGAAGCAAAGGGTGCTTCTTCAAAACAACTAATAAAAGAGTGTCCGTTACTTTTCTATTACTGTAAAAAGACACCGTAACCAAAGCAACTTATAGAAGAAGTATTTTATTGGCTTATAGTTTCTGAGGGTGAGTCCATTGCCACCCTGACAAGGGGCATGCAGCAGACAGGCAGGCATGGTGCTGAAGGAGTAGCTGGGAGCTTACATCTAATTCACAGAGTCAAAGACAGAAAGAGAAGGGGGAGGGAGGGAGGGAGGGAGGGAGGGAGGGAGGGAGGGAGGGAGGGAGGGGATCTAACTTGGAATATTATGGGCTTTTGAAACCCCAATGACACACTTCCTTTGACAAGGCCACACCTCCCAATTCTTCCCAGTTTCACCAACTGGGGACCAAAGTTTTAAACATATGAGCCAGTTGGGAGCATTATCATTCAAACCAACACAAATAGCAAGCTTCCAGCAATACTGAACAAAGTTGGAAGGCAAAGAAATCCCACACTGGTTCATAGGGCTCAGGAGCCACAGAGAAGGTGTGTGGACAGAAAGGAGAGGTGTTTTCAAGAATAAATAATTTTCAAGCTTTGTGGTTTTTAACTATGAACAATGGGCTGAGAGATAGCTCAGTGGGTCAAGATGCTTGCCTTGCAAATCTGGCAACCTAAGTTTGATCCCCTGAACCCATGATGTGTGCTTGCAGGTGCACATATACATGCACGCACACACACATACATACACACACACTCACTAAAAATTTTAAAAAGAAAAAAAATATGAGCAAGTACATAACATTCCATTCCATACAAAAATGGGACTAATTTACATAGAGGATAGAAAATATAAAAACAGGCACAAAGAAATGGAAAACTTGCACTGGAGAGATGGCTCGTCAGCTAAGAGCATTTACTGTTCGTAGAGAGGACCTAGGCTTAGTTCCCAGCACCCATGTCAAAAGGCTCACAACTGCCCTTAACTCTAGTTCCAGGGATCTAGCGCCCTCTTCTGCCTTCTTCAGGCACCTGCACTCAAGTGCACATACCCACAAAATAATGTTTAAAAATGGAAAAGTTGAGTTGATGATAAAACATAACAGATGTTGACTAGCAATTAAATTCCCCATCAACTGTCTTAGAAGCAGAATGGTACTCAAGAAAGAAAGGAACAGGCAGATAGTGGGCACATAAAGCAATAGTCTTGGGGAACCAGAAATGAACCTTGTGAAGAAATGCAAATCCAGACCCTAAGGTACCACTTTGTATCTATCAAATTGGCTAAAGTTAGGAACAAGGGAGTTGACAAAGCCAGGATTGCTAAGGATTGTCCCACACCAGATCTATTCTCCCTCCTCAACAGGGCGTAGCTTGGAAAAATACCCTATTCTCGTTCTTTTTATTACACTGGCTTAGCATGGAACACAGGCAGAGCAGACATCACATGTCTTTTCATACAACACACACACTGGTGGGACCATTAGTACCAAGAGCACTGGCTCTCCTTGTTTTCATCCCTCCCCCTGAAGTTTTCTCCTATTTTGCCTTTTGATGCCACAGATTTGGTTTGTGCTGTGTGCATATGAGCACGCGCATAAGCACAAGAGTTGACAATAGGTGTCTTCTTTTAACTCTGTCCACTTATTTTTTTGAGATGGACTTGGAGCTTGCTATTCCCATGATATTCACTGCTCAGCAGTCTTCAGGGATCCTCTAGTCTCCACCTCCAAGCAGTGAGGATACAGGCACATGCTGGAGAGTGCTCAGAGACCCATCTGGGTATCTTGCTATGGGGTAAGGGGCTTCCCTAAGAACAGGCTATGCAAGCTGAGTCTGAAACACTGTGAGTCTGTGGGTGGGATATGAGTGGGTGTGTTCTGCTGAGCAGCGTGGGGTGGCAGGTGGCATTAGGTCCCTACTGGCCAGGTTATATGTGTGTCAGTGGGTGATTATTTGCTAGTGGGATAACATTCCAGGTAGGAGATTATCACCTGCAGAAGCCTGTGATTAGACAGAGCCGGGCAAGTTCATTGACTCAAAGAGATCCAGCAGGCACATAGGGCCCAATGAGTCACACTGGATAACTGTTCCTGGAAGCACAAATAAGATTCTGGGTGTCCTTGCTGACAAGACAGCTAACAAGGACTCACATGAATATCACCATGACTAGAGACACACAGATTATGGTCCCTTTATGTCCCCACATTGATGTTCTGTCTCTGTAAAATGATGTGGAGTGTGAAATGACCCCCACCACAAGCATACTTTGGGTGGGTAGCATGAGCCATCACCGAGCTAATTTCCATGCCTTCTTCCCTCTGTCTTAGCTGTAGGTGCCCACTGCTTGTAAGAGTGTGGAAAGCCGACTTGGAGGCTTGTCAGCTGCTGACACAGAGCCTGTGGCTCCAGGAAGTAGGCAGTGGTCCACATGCAGAAGATGAGACTCAGACAGACAGCAGAGGAGAGGCCACGTGGACAGCTGCCCTGGCTGTCCATCCCAGACCCCACCCTGAAGAAGAGAAGATTCCCTTGCAGGTGTTCCATGAGTGGAGCACTCACTCAGCCCCCTTACCACACTGTGCTGGAGGCCAACAGAAAGAGGTTTGTTATATGTGTGTGTGTGTGTGTGCGCGCGCGCGCGCGCGCGTGCGTGCGTGCGCGTGTGCGTGTGCGTGCGTGTGTGTGTGTGTGTGTGTGTGTGTGTGTGTGTGTGTGTGTGAGTGTGTGTGCATGTGGCTTTGTCGGGGGTCCATTGTGTGGAACTTGTTGATAAAAACAAATGGAACCTGGTGGGGGGGGGTAGCATTGCCATAGTCCCTCAAAAAAGTTCCCAAAATTTATGTAATGGTTGATTATGATAACAAAATAGTATATAACTTCTTAAAGCTTAGAACATGGAAGGACAAAGAGAAAAGCTTGAAATATTTTCTTTCTTTTTAATCTCAGTTTAGATGGCCCCATTCAAATTTATTCTAATATAAGGAAGTTAATTATATAATAGTATATAACACGCATCATATATAACATAGGTTATTATATAGACCATATATTATACATCTATTTCATTGTGTCTCTGGAGTCTATAGATTACAATGTATCATTTACAAGTTCAAGCATTCTAATGTATATATATATATATATATATAATATTCTAATGTATACATGTTGTCATTTTAACCAAAAACAGATCATGATATTTGTGATTCCTGTCTTCATGAAATCAAAGCAAGAGAACAGAGAGTCCTGTTGTTTGGCCTGACATGTACATTTTCATCAGAATGTGGTTTTATTTGATATTTTAAGTCAGAGGCTGACCCTGACAAGTAGAAGAGGCTCCCTCACTCCTCCCTTTCCCAACTTCCCATTGCCCTCCTGCCCGAAGCCCAGAGGAGCTCTCTGGATACACGCCTTCCCTCTCAGGCTGCCGAGATCCCTGTTTGGTGGCTTCTAGGTATATTCTGTCAGGTCCCTTGCCGTCTGCAGGGGAGAGGCTGGCTATAGTTGGCTTTTTCTATCTCGCCTTGACTTTCAAATCTTATTGTGCCCCTTCCTTTGTCTTTGCCAAGACTCAGTGAGGTGGGAGGGTGGATGGGGACCCTTTGCCCTGTGCTCAGCATAACATCTTGTCATTGTGTCTGGCTGTTTGAGGACCAGCCTTGGTCCTGTATACGAACACGTGACCCCATGGGAAGATGAGTAGTGTCAGTCACTCTGGGTCACTGCTGGCCTCAGCTAGGTAGGCTTTAAGTAGAACCCCTGTGCTATCCAATGTTCTTTCTGGAAAAGCAGCAGAGTTTGTCAAATGCCTTACACCTTCCCAGGGAGCCAGCATTGTACCAGGAAGGCATGGACCATAGTAAACCATGAGCCTATTTCAGGATCCTGGACTACCAGAAGCTCTTAAGGATGAGATAGCAATATTTTGTTATAACTATTTTATTTTGAAGTGTGTGTTGCTGTTAATCTCTGAACATGTCTAGTTTATAAATCAAGCTTTGTCATAGGTAGGTATACATATGAAAAATTGTTGTACTTGGGTTTGATGCTGTCTGTGGTCTCAGGGTGTACTGAGGGTTCCTGGAACATTGTCCCTATGGAGAAACTGTAATCATTGACTTTCTTTTTAATCCCAGTTTAGATGACCCCATTATTCTAATTCATTCTAAAATAAGGAAGTTAACATAGTTAATATATAGTATACAACATACATCATATATAACATAGGTTGTTATATAGACTATATATTATACATCATATATTTCATTGTGTTCTAGAATCTATAGATTAGAATGTATTACTTACAAATTCAAGCACTCTAATTTATACATATACATTATGTAATCGTTCATATTGTGAGACTGGCATTCTTTAGATTCATAAGTGTCATGGATCTTTTGATGATAGATGATTTTTTTGGAAGAGCAAAATGATGGGACCAGAGAGCAGGTTTTGTTGCCTGGAAGCTGGAAAGAAGGAATCTGGGAAGAGTGACGATCTGTCTTGTGGTATAGTCACTGTGTGTATATATCTGAATCATGGCTTTATAACAACAAAAAAAAAGGAAAGGAAAAAAGGAAGGAAGGAAGGAAAGAGAGAGAGAAAGAAAGAGAAAAGAAAATGGGCATTATTGCACATAACTTTCCAGAAATGACTAAAAGTTTAATTCAACGTCTGCCTGCTTAAAACCAGGACTGTATATGAAACAAGTGGATTTAGCCCAAGATTCAGAGCACTTAGAAAAGGAGAGATCTGAGCTTGGAGTCTCTGCTTGGGTTCTGTTTCTGCTGCTGTGAGGCTGCATCTTGGCCACTGACACACCACCACCACCAACATGGGCTGGAGAGATAGTTCAGTGGGTAGTGCTTGTTATGTAAGCACAAGGACTTGAGTTAACTCCCAGCACCCACATAAAAAACTGGGCATGATCATGTAAGTTTGTAATCCCAGCTCTTGGGAGGTGGACATAGAAGGATCCCTGGGTTGGCCGGCCTTGCTAAATTGGTGAGCCTCAGGGCAGTGAGAGACCCTGTCTCAAAAAACAAAACAAACAAACAAAAAAAAACAACAAAAAAAACAAAAAAACAAAACAAAACAAAACAAAAAAAACAAAAAACAAAAAAAACAAAAAAACAAAACAAAAAACAAAGGAGATTGACACCTGAAGTTGACGTCTGGCTTCCATATACACATACACACATATGAATAGTCTCCCTGTGCACACTCAAACACCTATGCACACCCTTCTCAACACACACGAACATATATAAAAACTCAAATACACATACCTGCACATACACACTCAGTCACAAAAATAACAATGGCCATAAAAACAAAGAATAATCAGAATTATGTTTTTAGCAGCATTAATCACCTTTTCTGTTACCATGACCAAATGCCGGACAGAAACAAGAAAGGAGAGAATGTCTTCGGCTCACTGTTTCAGAGGCCTCCGCTTGTCATGGTGAGGTGTGCCCAAGCAGAGTAGGCCACATCACAATGGGCCATCTTTTTGATCTTGCGAGTAACTGAGTCTGTATACATGTTAAAGCCTAGCTAGTGTTAATTTCTGTATCTCTGCCTTTCTGGAGGTCACAACAGTCCAAACACCTTCTGATAATCTCCTTTGCTCACATTGTCAGGAGAAAGTGAACAGTGACCATGAAGAGACCGAGGACTTTATAAAGGGGAAGTCTTACGTTTGCTGGAAGGTTTAGACCACTGAGCCTCAAAGGTGCAATAGTTGCGGGTCTCCTGGTAAAGGTGGTTTTGCCTTCCTGTCCTGCTTTTCTGGGACTATTGAAGTCTGTGGGATGATGTGTTTATCTTGAGGCAAAATGCCCCTTTGCTTTGCAGCTCCAGGTGTGTTTAGCTTGGCAAAGCTCTGTTGGTGGTTTTCATATTGAAGAAGGACACCCCGGAGGCAGGCAATTGCTTTTCTATCCAAATCTTCCATGACAAATCCAGGGCTTCTTACAGAGGTCCATCGGGAGATGGTTTCAAAGCTTTTCCTGTGCTTATCTGGCTGGCACAGTGATATGCATTCTGGAGGCACATTGTTCAGGGAGTGCTTTGTCCCTCTGGAACACCAGCCCTGTGGCTGAATGTCCCCGCCAGGCTACTCAATACCATTACCTTCATTCTGCAGCTGAGTCCATGAAGGCAGAGCCATTTGCTTGAGGCTTTGTTCTAGAGGACGCCCAGCCAAGGGCTGCATGCACAGATTGTGAAAGTCCATCCTTTTCCAGTGTCCTGAGAGGTCCCTGCAGAGCGGTTAGCTGTTGTTGGCCCTGGTTTATAAATTGTACGGACATTGAAAGGAGCCAGGGAGAAGCTGGGGAAATCATCATGTCCAGTTCCTGTACTGAGGGATGCTGCCCATGATGACTCTGCTGACCTCAGTACATTTGGGATTCTTTCTGTCCTGACTATAGCCTGCCCCTGCAGGCTGTTTTCTGTTCTACTAATGGGCTGCCCTCCTGCCTAGTTCCCTGGACAGTATGGGTCCCTCTGATCTCTCTCTCATCTGTGTCCTTTCCTAGCCATAAGCTACCAGCAAGCAAGCTAAAATAGGTCATGGAGAAGCTGGCATCATGGAGGTATCACATGCAATACTTTAGCAACCAAAAGTTGCTACTGATTTCTGCAAGCAAAGAAATCAGTAATAGAGACAAAAGCAGACACCATAGCTTTGTCGCTTCTGCATCGACAAACAAAACGTTAGGTGTGGGAAAATGAGGAACACGTCCCCAGCCATCACAGAAACATGGCCAATACCCTATCACAGAAGACAAGTTGACAAGGGGAAAAGCGGCAAATGTGTTTAATCAAAGTTTTATGAGATACAGGAGCCTTTAGAAATAGCCCAGTGGCTCAGGAAAAGCTCTCTCTTTCTTTTCTTTTTCTGGTCTCTTTAAAAATTCTGTTCTCTTTTTTGTCAAGGCTTGAGGGAGAATGGGAACTGTTATGGTTTGGACAAGAAATGTCCCTCTGAAAGGTTTTGCTTTAGGCTCAGATGTCAGCTGGTGGCAATGTATCGAGTAGCTGAGGTAATTTTAGGAGGTGTAGCCTAGAGCTGGGTCATTGGGGTGAGGTGAGGGTAACCTTTGCTGCCTCTGGCCCCTTCTTGTCTAGCTTCATTTCCACTTCCTGACTGTTGTGCTCTGAATATAAAATGTTCCCCATAGGGTTCCTGGGTTGGAATGTTGAATCCCCAGTTGTCATCACTGTTTGTGGAAATAGGAACCTTTAGGTGGCTGAGCCTCCTTGAGGAAGTGAGTCAGTGGGGACAAACCTTGGGGTGTTGTACTTCTTGTTCCTCACCCTACTTCCTGTTCATTCTTTGCTAACTAGGGATGTGATGTGACTAGCCAGTCTATCACCTCTTCCACCATGTCTTCCTCACCCATGGTGAGCAGGTGATGCTGACCCCTGGCTGCAATCCTGGACCATATAAGCAGAGAAAGGGACCGGAGCATAGGTACCAGGCATTCACTGTTCTTTGCTTGGTGACTGTGGGTGCCATGTGTCCACCTGACACAAACTGCCTCTGTGACGTTCTCACCGTGACGGACATAGCTGTGACCTATGATGTGAAACAATCTCTGTTTTCTCTTAATTGCTTTCCTCAATGTATTTGTATCACAACAACAAAAGGGAACTAAGACACAGTAAGAATGTGAAAAGGTCCTCTTCCTATGGCCATTGAGCGTTGTCCAAGCACACGGAACCGAGCAACCCGTATAGAACCCTCAAATCAATGAATCCAAATAAATGCTTCATCTGTTTACATCATGTGACAGGTACTTTGGTCACAAGTGCTGAAAAGTCACACTACAGAAGATTAATATGGGGAGTCAGTGGTTCATTGTTGCAAATAACCTTGGTTCTGTGGCTCTTAAAGCTTTGGAATTAGTTTTCTGTATGAATTTGGATGAGTTTGGAGCTGTAGGTTGGAGACACTCTAGAACGCTAAAAGCAGAGCCAAAAGGCCAATAATGGGAAAAATTCAGAAAAATGAGACCACATTTTTTTTTTTTTTTTTTTTGAGTCTGAGATGGGAATGCTTCATGTTACCTTCTGGAAAACCGTTTGTCTGAACCCAGGAGCTAAACTAATTTTTTTCTCTCTTCAGTTAATTACAACAAATATTCTGAGCTCCCCAGTGCAGACAGATGCAGAGATGGGGGGGGGGGGCTTACAGAGACAGCCAAGCAGGGATGTGGCCATGCTGTCTGCTCAGGATCTTCCTGAATTGTCTTGCTAACATTGGTTCCCTGTGTTGGGCCATGTCCATCTGCAAAGGGCACTTTTCAGAGTCTTCTTCAGACACAGAAACACACACATTCACTTGCTGATCACTCGATGAAGGATTAAAGTCTTTTGAGGGGTCTGCCAAATGACTTTCAAGGGTCCCTTCTTGTGTAAGCTTTGCCTTTAAGCTGCCATTTACAGTTTCCAATTGTGACATCCCTAAAGTGGACAGAACACTTAAGAAGCACTTGAAAAGCTGCCTTCAGTCTCCTCTCTCCATCTCTTCAACACTATTATATCTTTCCAAGGTTTTCTATTTTTAAAAAATGAAGATAAGAACTTGGCTTTCACATTAATATTGCACTGTCTTATATGGAACATATTTAAATTATATAATGAAGATTTTAAATATAATTGGCATAAATAGGTTTAGGAACCATTCAACCAATAAGAATGCAAGTTCTTTGCCTTCCAGCCTGGCCTTGGCCCCTGGGTGTGAAGGAGGGAGCAGGTGGGCAAGGGAGGAGCTTCCCCTGTAGCCAGTGAGTGGCTCCTGCTGGTCCTTTTCTGTTAATTAAAGTCCCTGCCTGCTGCCAGCCTCCTTCACCTGCCCCAGGGAAGGAAGTTGGTTCCTCTGATCTGCCTGCTTCCTGTACTTTTGGAAAAGTGTGGAATTGCTCTGTGCTCCAGGGCCCAGAGTGGGGGCATCTCTACACTTCTTCCATTAATTAAGCATAGCTCAGTGCTTCTGAGAAAACAACCTCCGGGCTCCTGGAGTCTTCCACCATGGAAACTCTTTGTCATTTACTGGCAAAGACCAGGGATAGATAGACAGCAGGGTGGTCACAGTCACCACAGGGTGGCAGGGACACATTCACACACTGACAGTACAGCCTTCACTAACAAATGCACACTGGTGCCCTCTGAGCAGCTGAGAGATTTTTGTCCCAGGGTTTCCTGTTTCTAGAAATAAATTTACAGTCCATCCTTCAACACACTCAGGCCACATCTCATTCTCCAACAGGACAGTTAAAGAGGGCATTTTCTTGTCCCCCAAAGATTAGTTGTAAGCCAGGACTGACTATCCAGGCTAGTGTCGGGCAAGAGGCCTGGCTAAGTAGAACCTTTACCTTATGTCTACCCCAGCCATGCTACCCATTACTTCCCAACCAATAGTTTAATGCCTTTCTGTCCATCTACATGGCCATCTGTTTTGCCAGCCACCAAGTCCTTCCCCTCTTCGTGCATTTATGGGGACGTTGTTCATAGCAAAACAGGCCTCATCTCTCTGACACAAGTGGGTGCCAGGTACCAGCAAGCTAGTTAGTAGGCAAAAGAAAAATGGCTGTGTACTCCTCTCCATCTGGGGGATACTACAGTGTCTCATGAGGGGCAGGTCCCACTAGCCAAAGTGCCCATTATCTCCCAGAAAGCTGCAAGTGTCCATAACTACAGAAAAAGGCAGGTGCATTCTGGGTGTGGCAACATTCAGAATCCAGGCTAAGTCTTGCCTCTGACAACAGTTACTCTCATGTTCTCATTGTCACACTGTTTTGTTTTTTTTGGTTTTTTTTTCCCACTCAGAAACTCAAGTTTTTATAATTCATACCACAAATGTGTGACATGTGGCATTTGGTCCTGTTCCCTTAGGAACTTATTCCCATGGAGGAGTCCCCAGCTGTGGCCTGTCTGCACTTTCTCCTTTTAGAAAAATATTTTAAAAGATTTATTTTTATTTATATGTCTGGGTATGCCACACACATACGGTGGTGTCCATAGAAGTCAGAAGAATGTGTCAGATCCCCTGGAGCTGGAGTATTAGGCAATTGTGAGCTCCATATAACTGTTCCACCGGGTTCTCTGAAGAACAGCAAGCAGTTTTAACCACTGGCCATCTCTCTTCCCCTTTTTTATACAAAGGGGTCCTTGTGGTTTGCTGTCACTGTTTCCATACTCTGAATCTTCAGGGAGGGAGATTATTCAGGTAGCTTCTCATGCAGTAGATCTTATTTGCTGACAGGTTTTCCTCAGAAGATCCTATTGAAATCTGGCCAGCTCAATTTTGGTTTTGTGGGCTTTAAAAAACAAATTAGTGGCATCTTCATTTGTTTATTTGTTTATTTGGTGTGTGTGCACATGCCACGCACAGAGCCTAGAGGTAAACTTTGGGTGTAATTTCTCCACTACTGTATATATTGTTTTTTGAGGAAAAACAAAGCATTGGCCTGGAACTTGCCACATAGGCTAGACTGGCTGGTCAGTGAATCCCAGGGACTTGCAGATCTCAGCTTCTCCAGCACCGAGATGAGGAGCATATATCAAATGGCACAGCAGGCACATTCCCAACTGATCCACATCTCCAGCCCCTGCTTTGTTCAGCTTTAATGTCCAAACCCAGAGTAGAGTGCTGAAGGGAAGCAGCCCAAACCCTCCTGATAATCCTGTCATACACATGGCAGTTTCCCTGGTTGTTCGTGTACACTGGAAACCAAGGCCCATTTGCACTGTGTGGTCAGGCTATTTCTCCTGCTACTAAAGATTTTGGTTCTGTTCATTGGTTCTGTTTAACACTAAATAAAACAGAACATGTTTGTCACTGAACTCACTTCTCAAAGACTGTTTCGAACAAGCATAGGGTACTTGAAGACAACTCATGCCTTACTCAGACTTAAAGAGGTCTAAATATTTCAGATGCCTTGTGTCCCTTCAGACATCTGGATGCTTTTAAAAGAGAAGCCCACCCACTCAGGGTGTAACCATACAATGTGGAATTTAGATGAATATTTCTTTTCTCCAGTATAATAAAGACGCACCCTTGGAGTCCCTAATGTGTGTCTCTCTGCTTAATGGATTTACACAGTGACTGTATTTCTTAGCGTGGATGTGGAAAGTGAAGCTTATCATAGAATCTATTTCAAATAGATGTGAGAGATATCTTTGTGTGACGGACAGGCATTTGTCTGAGGTAATGATTTTTTATGAAGACTGTATTTTTCAAGAGAAGATATAGATCACAGAGCATTCCTGGAATGCATTTGCAAAGAAACTATTCTGGAAAACAGCCCAGAGGCTGTGCGGGTAATTGTGAGCTGAGGAAAGGTGTTAGCAGGCCGCTAAGCTCTTCCATGGTGGCAGTCTCATCCTGTTTACCTCATGCTGTAGGAAAGGGAATGAGGCTTAGCAACAGAGCAGACATCCTGGGGGCTCAGATGGAATTTGGGGGTTTGTAAGTGTGTGTGTGTGTGTGTGTGTGTGTGTGTGTGTGTGTGTGTGGTGCAGGGTTTTGATAGTGTCATAGCTTGGTAATCCCCAAATGCCAATGGCTTGGCAACTCCTAGAGAAGACTGCCCAGTCATCCGATTTTCCATGACTGCATAGCCTGTGATTTCACTTTAGGAAGGAGATGTTTTTTTGTGATAGGTGGATACTGCAGATACTTTATTGCATGGTTGAGGAAAATAGGGACCTGGGTACACTGGCTGAGTTTTGGCAGAGGACAAAGACCAAGATAGCCGCTCAGAGAGGGGATTGTAGTCTCCATCTCGCCGGTCACGCCTCAGCAGTAATGGAGGTTGGCAGTGACCTTGGAATCCAGTCGTGGGTCAGCATACTTCCTATATGAGCATAGACCTGTTAAGTTTTTGTGATAGTTGATTTATTAATTAGTCTAATGACTTTTCTTGTTCAGTTCTTTGACTCCAGTGTCTCAACCTGGCTCCTCCCTCAGCATAACTTTCAAGAACAATCTGAGAAATTAGCTACTCGAACAATGTCAATCCAGTGTGTAGCCAAAGGGGTGGCCTGCTGCTGGAGTTTAGAGTGGATCTCTACCAATGATGATATTTCCAAGACTGTGCATTCTGTGAGGCATGGGGCCTTTCCTACTGGCAGGCACAGAACATACCCTACCTGGCAATGATTTCAATGGATTTTCTATTTCAAAGTGTCACATATTCAGAATGACAATAATACACAAGACTTTCTCTTTCTGTTAACAAATGTTTATCAAAGCAACTATTATTATGTATTTCCTGACACTGGAATATGAACTCCAGTTCAAAATGTCCAAATGTTGGTGTTTCTCAAATGTCCTATCTGAGGACTTAATCATACTTATGGGAGATGGGACTAAGTTAAAAAGTCCTCAGAGATGCTGGCCATGGAGTGTGTGATGGTCCTGCCATTCATGTGGGTTAGTATCATGCCAGTCATTGGATCTATAGTGCATAGTTTAGGTCTGTGGTTTTAAAAGTTGTCTTGAGAATGTTCTGCTCATCAAAGGGAATCCCATTTTTGTTTTTTGTTTGTTTGTTTTTTTAAACTAGGCATCTTGAGCTTCGAGAGCAGGGCAAAAATCCGACATTGGCTTTAAATCAACACAGCTGAAAGGTCTATCATGGGCATTCAAGCCTTCAGGTTTGATTACAAGGTGACTTGCAAATGATGTTTGAAGTGATGTTGGCTCTACGAAACCGCACCTGTGGAAGGACTGCCTGTAAAGTTACAGGTTGTCTTCTGAGACCAGTAAAAGGTGTGTGTGTGTGTGTGTGTGTGTGTGTGTGTGTGTGTGTGTGTGCGCGCGCACGCACGTATATGTGCATGTGCTACATGATGCTGTCTAGGCATGTAAGAAATGGATCATTCTCTCTTCTGATTGAAGAATTACAAGCTGTTTACTAGACACCATAGACATCCCAGAAAAGCTATCATAAAATACTGGAGAGATTGGGCTCCTGTCTTGGGGTTCTTAGTCTCATTAAAAAAAAAAAAAAAAAAAAATTAAGAATAGAATACAGAGGCTTAGGGACAAGGAATGCAATCAAATGAAAGTCTGAGGACAATTTGTTAGCATTTAAAAGGAAAACCTCAGGACAGGCAAGCTGTAAACCTTGTAGGGAGAAGCATGAAGAAGAGAAGCAAGCTTGAACAGAATCCACAAGAAAAAGAGGAATATCAAAAGAGCCTGACTGAGAAAGGCTACAGACCCAATGGAACCTCAAGGATGGGGAGGGGAACTCTGGGAAGGAAAACGTACATTACCTTAAGGGGAACCACCTTCTACGCAGTGGCCACCAGCCAAGCCCCTGACCTGGCTCCACAGGATTTTAACACTAAGTAGGAGACAAGGACCTGTCCTCTCCTAAAAACTGATTTCATGTTCAACACATATATGCATGTATGTGTACACGTGCACATGTCTGTTTTCGTAAAATGTTTTGGTTGTTTAAGGTAAGCAGTTGTCCCAGAGGCAGCAGAATTACCCCAAACAGATTATTATAGTCTGTATTGAGGCATGGGCAGGCATTTGCTCTCTCTCTCTCTCTCTCTCTCTCTCTCTCTCTCTCTCTCTCTCTAGCTCTGCCCATCATCTTGAGAGCATCCTCTTGCTAGTGCAGTCTAAGATACAACAAAGCTTCTTCAGGACTTTCTGCATTAGCTTACATTCCATTGCTATTACCAAGTGCCTAAGGCTAGGCACATTATAAAGAAAAGGTACATTGCGTTCACAGTGAGTCTAAAATTTCAGAGTCAGACAGCCTCATTGCTTGGCCTCTGGAGAGAGACCCTGTGGCCCTGTCACCCCACGGTAAGTGGCCTTATGTCCTACAGAACAAATCACAAGGTGAGACAGATAGCCAGAAAGTCTTAGGGTTGTTCTTGTCAAACATTCCTCCCATAGAGTAACTCAGACGCTGGCATCAGTCCCCAAGGATACCTGGTAGCCTAGTCACCTTCTCTCAGTCCCCACTCAATACTGCTGTATGTACCGAGGACAACTCTTCCCTGCAACGGCTTTACAGGGATGAAGCAAATCTAACCAGGGAAGGAGCTCCACAAGCCTGGCCTGGGAGGCAGGGAGGCAGCAGAGATGTCAGGGCAGTGACCCCACTGCAGCCTGGTGGAGGCAAACAGACAGATTGCCCGAGTCTGTGTGGTCAGGGCTTCCTCATGAAGGCATTCCTTGAAGAGGAATCCCAAGGGTCTGAGAACAGGGGTGTGAGCCAGGTCCGAGAAGGGAAGAGCCTGTCTAGCTTCTGCAGAGACCTGTTCATTCTGATCCAAAGGGAAACAGTCGCCCCTCTGGGCAAATGACAGAATGGAGTGTCTAGAAAAGGAAAAAAAATTAATAATTTAAATTACTGAAAAGATTGCTCAAGGGGCAGATAACAGGAGGGCTTACAGGCAGTTCTCAAAGATGCTTTGATACAACCCGCACTCAATTATCCTCAGAACTGCTGATCCCAACAAAGTCCAACTCAGCCAAGAATTTTGAGAGGGGGCAGGAAGAGGGTGGTGATAAATTTTAATTATCAAGAATCAATCATACATGTTTTCTTTGTTTCTGATGCATTACAGATGCTGCAGAGGTGCTAGACATTAACGCGGTCATCATAAGCATCTCCACTTCCGGTCTATGTAGGCTCTGGCCGGGGACAGAGTGCCCCGCCTTCTCCCTTCCTAGGGACTGAACCCTCTGGGAACTCAGAGCTGACTCTGTGTTGCCCTGAGGTGGAATTGGAGAGACTAGCCTTGGTGCTTAGGTCATCTGATATTCTGAGACATTTTTCTTAGATGGAGAAGATGGGAGGATGCTAGGTGGAACACTTTGTCCTGGGAGTTAGAACTCTCTCAGGGAAGCCAGCTGTTTCTTGACACCTATGCTTTAGTAGTTCCAGAGGGCTTGTGCCTCAGGCAGTTAGATCCCCAAGTGGGATCCCCAGCCAAGGAATGCGTCTTACAATTCACCACTTTGGTTTACTTGGGATTTTCTGTATTTCAGGGGTTTTCTTGAAGGGCAACTTTTTTTTTTCTTTCTTTTTTTTTTTTTTTTTTTTTTAAGTTTCCTTTATTTTAAGAAAAGGAGACAAAAGCCTTTGTATCTTCTGTCTTCTTTATTCTTAACTATAGATAAATTCTTAACAATGAAAAAGAAATGCATAAAAGAAGAAACTGGAATGTGGTTATCAGTGAAGCCCCTTTCCTTTCTCCTGGGACACCCCCCCCCCAGTGGGTACAGATCCTAAAACCCATGAGCTGAAGAGAGCAGTGTCAAGTGAGCTACTATGAGAGAAGCAAGAAGCCAGCCCTGATGTAGAGGGCTCCCTATTCCCAAGAGACCACACACACACACACACACACACACACACACACACACACACACACACACTCAGCATCAGGAGGGCACCACCACTGAGGCAGGGCATTACCCTTTCAGGCTGCCAACATGCACCTAGAAACAGTGGCCATGTTTCTTTCTTCTGCCTCTAAATCTCCTGTCAGGCTGAGTGTTCACCAAAAGGCCACTCTGCCCAAAGCCAGAGGGAAATAAGGGTTATGGTCCTATTATAATCACATATATTGGACTCAGTTTTGCATGTCTTCTGGAGGATTTTGCCTGGGAATAATCTGTACTTCACACACACACACACACACACACACACACACACACACACACACACACACACACACACCACACACTTCACCTACCTCTAACCGTTCTTGTTATGCCTGGGCTGTTTTTCCCACTTTACTGGGTTTATAACACTTTTATATTTGTGTGGTTCAAATCTTATATTTATATTTGGCATGTGCACACACCTGTATTATTTGCCCATGCTTATTACAAAGTCTTAATAGAAATAATTCCAATTTAAATATGGAAAGTGTTTCTCTGTCATAGATTCTGGGAAGTGGGATTACTGAGTCACAGGACAGGGTTTAAAACCTAGAGGCCTTGCTGTGTGGCCTGAGGCTGTTCAAGTTCACACCCATCCTGTCAGTCTGCACAAAGGTCTTGGAGATGGTCTACAGTGTAGAGCTGTGTTTGTAATGTACTCAGTTTGACCTTCACTTCCCACTAGTTGATCCTTTTGAGTGGAGATGGAGTTGTTTGCCTTCCCAGAGTGTTTAGTTCCTTCTTTTCCCATTCACACTGTCTCGTTCTCTCTCTTTCACGTGTGACTCGTACTCTGGCCGCAGTCATTGCTCTGCCGACGTCTCCTCTTTCTTCTGGTTCATTTGGAGCATGGCCATGGTGTTTGTTAGTGGCAGCAAACCATCCCTTCTGCCTCACGATCAAACACTAATGGTATCAGGGCCTGGGGATTTTCTTTCTTTTGTATATACAAATGCCTGAATTTCATGGAATTTCTCCAGTGCTTCCATTACTTATTTATAGTTTCTATTAGCACTGTTTTATTAAAGAATGGTCAGTCATCGGGCACATAAGCTGCGAAGTGTTGCAGAGTGAATGGAGCAAATGGTAATGCAAGTATCTGGAATCGATTGGTATTCCTTGGTTCTGACATTAATACATTTGTGGGATCTCTAAGGACTTGGAACAGCACCACCAGGCCCGACTACTTTTATGTGATAGTTAGATATTAGCCTCAGCTTTTGTAGTAGCCTGGCCATTTAATCAGAATAAAAAACCCTTAATTCCTTTGTAAAATTATTTTAATAGGCTTTTTATGTCTTTCATGCTTAGCTGAGAGAATATTGCCTTCATACTGTGCTTAAATTTTAATTCTGAGCCGTTCTTTCCTGTTTTTTCTTTATTCTAGGATATTCTACTTTCATTGTTTTGACCCTGTTAAATTATTTTTAAAAATCTGTGGCATTCTATAGGCCAAGTGTTACTCACAGTGAGCTGGGATGTATGACTAGCCAATGGCCCTTGTGTGAGTGAGTTCACAGCTCTCAGGGGACATAACTCACGTCTTAACTGGTGCTCCACAAATGGGCTTGTGTGGGGTCTTGAAGGAAGGGCAGGATTTAGAGTAGCGGGGAGGAGCATGTACTCTTAGGAAGAACAGGGAGAGAGCGTGGTAGCTCTGTCTACCTGGCCAAGAAGAGTTTGTGGGGGAGTCAGGAGGGACTATTGCACAGTTGAGGCCAACTGGTACCACAGCAACCTTTAGACTCTACTATGTAGTGCTGTGCAGCAGAGCGCCGGAGGCAACACCTGCTTGTGCATAGGATGTACATTTGAATGAAGAACTTCAAGAGAGCTTCAAGACCCATCTATTTGTTCACTAAGCCGTGCTTGTCACGTGTCTGATGCCCACTGGGGATCTGGAACTATGCCAGACACCATCACCTCTGCCCTAATGGGGTGGATTCACATAAAAAGTCAAGTGTGGTGGCACATGCTTATAGTTCCAGAGATGGGGAAGTAGAGATAGGTGACTTCCCAGGGCTTTCTGAGTAGCCAGCCTGGCCTAGTCAGTGATCTCCAGGCCAGTCTCTCTGACCCAAAAACCAAAATCAAAACAAACAAACAAACAAACAAAAATAGGGTAGATGACATATGAGGAATGAGGTTTGTCCTCTGGGATCTCTACACATGGACACACATGAGTATGCGTATGTATCTAAATACACATGAGCAAGCACCTCACACACATACACATATAAGAGTGAATGGATACAAGTAAATAAATAAATGGACAAATAAATCTCCTTCAGAGTATGGCTTTCAGGGACTGAGTCTGGGTTGTAGATGAATGCTTAGTGCCCTGTTAAATTCCTGTGTCCTTAAGGACATATTCCTCTGTCCTTCTATGTTGGCCCCGGTTTCCTGTCCTGTTATGAATTGTCTGAGAATTCAGCTGGAAATCAGGCTCCTGTGGATGAATAGATCTGGGGACCCTCCACGCTAAAGTCAGCTTTAAACATAGGTAAGACAGGACCCATGTGTGCACAGCTTAGCCTTCATATATGACTTGAACTTGGCTCCTGTGTTCTAAAGAACAACCTACCAGGGAAATGGTACCTCCTGCAGGGTTCCCACTGAGGTGCAGAAACCAGGAAAGCTGTCCACATGTCCTGACTGTGACAAAACCCTCAGCATCCCAAGGCTGACTCATGATTCTTTTCTTATTCTCTGACCAGGAATCTCACATCATTTCTGCTGAAATTGGAGAAAAATGTGAAGCCATAGGTACGAGGCTCCTGTTCCTTGAAGATCAACTTCACGGGGCAATCCATAGCCACGATGAAGCTCTCTTTCATATCCTTTCCATATTTTTCAGGGGTTACTTTACAAAAGAAAAATCTAAAATACATACCCCTTCCCCATGGCAGGCAGTGGTGAACAGATGACACTGTTATCTACGGGCCAACTTGTCTTGGATCTGAGTCGATTTTGAATAGAGCATTTCTCCTCTAGTTTTTATAAACAACCCAGTATTTTCAGTTATTAAACCTAGCTGCTAAGTGTTAGCCACAGGGTTCCAAGAGGCAAATGAAGCCAAGGCAAAAATGGAGGCTTTGGTGGCCTCCAAGATGGGTCTGTGTGGCCACAGGGGAACAACCAGAAAGAACCAAAGCAATTTTACTGACTCACCACCTTAAGGTCCCTTTCAATACCAAGAGAAGACCTTTGTCCTTCCCTCTGCATATCATAGATAGCGGGGTATTAAAACTAACAGCACTGTGGGTGTCTTCTTTCTGATATCTAACACATACTCATGGTTCAGCTTCAGACAGTTCTTCTTGGTGCTGATAATTATATTTTCTTGCACCAAACTTGGAACCTAGTGCCACATCAGCAGACACCTACATCAAACTAGCAGCCCTAGTCACGAGGTGAACGGACACGTGGGCTTAATTGTGTTGGCAATGGGGATTAGAATTTATTGATGAAACCAGTGAGTGGCAGAATACCTTGTTGGATCCAGGCATGCTGCAGAGAAACCACACCACACAACAGACCTCACACACAAGAGATTTATAGGAGTCGGGGAGACAAAAGGCCATCTTGGAATGAGAACATGAGAGAGAGACAGGCTGACAGAGAGACTGGAAGACAGAGAGAAAGAGCAAGAGAGGGCTGTGATGTCAGGAGGGACCTTTTAAAGGGCACATTGCTGCACGGGGAAAATATACAACTTGGAGAGACATTGGAAATACCCTGCACCTGTCGGAGGTGGCCTATGGTATCTGGTGTCTGCCAGTGCTGAGTCCCAGAAGAGAGGACTGGCAGAGAAGCTAATTTCTAACAATGGGAAACACAGGTCGCTGGTGAGCTCTTTGGAAGAGTGTGAATGGGTTCTGTCCTGGTTTTACTTCTAGTTCCTATAATAAAACACACTGACCAAAGACAACTTAGGTTTTATTTGGCTTACACTTTATTTGACTTACACTTCCTGATTAAATGTTGTCACTGGGGGAAGTCAAGATAGGAACTCGAGTCACATCACATCCACAGTCAGAAGCAGAGAGAAACAAATGCACCTATGCTGCTTGCTTGCTTGCTCACCTAGGTTTCTCCTCTCTTGTACAACTCAGGGTCTAGCCCAGAGAAATGTGCCACTCACAGTGGGCTGGATACTACTATTCAAATTAGCAATCAAGACAGACCCCCATAGGCCAACCTGATGTGACAGTTCTTCAACTGAGGTTCCCTTACAGGTGATGCTAGGCCCAGCATGGTATCAGTTAAAAAGTTACACAGGAACCCAGATGGGGAAAGGCATACTCAGCCTGAATCCCTCAGTTATCCAGTCACAAATGGCCCTTTGTAGCTACAGTCATTTCCTCATCTATTACTCTTTAAAAAATTATTTATTTTTATTTTTATGTGCATTGGTGTTTTGGCTGCATGAATGTCTGTGTGATGGTGTCAGATCTTGGGGTTACAGACAGTTGTGAGCTGCTATGCGGGTTCTGGGAATTGAACCCAGGTCCCCTGGAAGAACCAGTGCTCTTTACTGCTAAGTCATCTCTCCAGTGCCCAGTACCCTGACTTTTAAATGTTTATGGGAAATTTAAGCATTTTGGTTTTTGCTTCTCACTGTCTGACTTTTTAGAACCTTAGTTTCTCATTTTCCTTTATCTCCATGCATATATTTAAGTAGCTTTGAACAGCCAAAGATTGTTCTTATTCAGAAGTATTCAGATGTATGGCTAATAATGGGATCAGCGTATTTTGTGATAACTTTACATCTTTATCCTTGCTTGTTAACTCAGCAGGCTGTTCCTTGAATGGATTCTGCCGTCATTTCTATGTTTTAAAAGACATTCTATTCTACATAGCACCCTGCATCTTCCAACTCTAGGATATAAACCATTACTGCACTGTTGCCCCAGGAAGCAGAAGGAGAAGGAGGTCACATCTTGGAAGATCACAGGCTTGAATTCTTCTAGGGGACATATTGTCTATGAAATAGGACAGTGATTGTTGCCAGGTAATGACACAGAGCCAAGGAGGTCTGCTGGGATGGACAGGGAGAGGTTGGGACAGCTGAGCAGAACATGCTGAGCAGGCACGGTAACTGGTGATGGCACACATGGTGGTGCCTTCTTACATCTTTACCAGGTCAGGAAACAGAGCTCGGGCTGGAAGTAGGAGGCAGGGACAAGGATTGAGACCCTCAAAGCTCATTCCAGTGACCCACTTTACACCAGTCAGGAGCCACCTCTTCAAAGTTCCACAACCCTACCAAACAGTACAGCCAGCTGAAGACAGAGTGCTCAAGCACTTGAACCCTGCCCACGGTGTTTCAAACGAGGACTATACCAAAGGGCAGATAGTACTGGGTTAGGTAAGCAGTCAGCCCCTCCTTAGATAACATGTACACCACAACACATATCTATCCCAGCCTTCCTCTGGAAAAGGCCATGCTCTGTGCCACTGAACAAGAATAACATACAGAATGTGTCTTCAAGCTCCACGAAGTAGCACTTGGATTTGAGTATAACAATGGACCCAAGACAGGAAGCCGAGTGCTCTGCGGGGCTCCCTAACAAACAAACGCTGTTGTTTCAAATTAGAATTTATCGAGGCATCCAAAGAGGCTGCAGGAGTCCCCAGCCAAACTCTGGCTGGTGTGTGTTTTCATTTGCAATCAAAGGCACAATGCTCAGCATGGCTGAGAGACAAAGCTTGCAACCAATAACCCAGAAGAAGAGCATAGGGAGGGTGGTGTCTCACTTGAATCCATTTAGCATTCTGCCAGGACCCACTGAGTATGCGTAGGAGATGATGCATGCTTAGTCCAAGTACTCACTGGAACGTGCTGATGTAAACCCACATGGGACAGCTTTTTGGAGGATTTGAGCTCCAGATGCTGTGGCTGTCCATCGTTCCTGGGGTAGGTCCTTATCGTAAGCCACATGCCTGCAGGAGCAAAGCCGGTGGTGTGCCAGTGTATCATCCTTAAAGGGGTGGGCTGGGGATGTACAATATGGTAGAGGCTGCTAAACCTTCTGAACAGTCCTTGCACAGCCTGTTGGTGTCAGAGTTGCAGCAGCCTGCTGGGTGGGTAGGAGAGGAAGGCTGGGAAACAGATAGGCTGTTTCTTTGTCATCCTGGCAGACTTCCTCAGGTACAGACATCGTGAACAGCTCTAACCATCAGCTGAGGTGACTGTGAGCCTCTGAACTGCACAGTTAACTGGGAGAGGGGGCAGTGGGGAGGGGCGCATGATACCTCTAGAGATAGGACCGGGATATGACTTCACAGCTAGGCATGCTGGGGATCCATTAACAGTGGTCTGAACCTGCACTATGATTTCACAGATTCTGGATTCTAATTAGCAGTTCCATTCCGAAAAACCTTTTGAGTCTGTGTAACGGCTGGCTCCTACATGTTCAGAATGCCTTAACTGGAAAGCATTTAGGCTTGGTTTGGTGATTTTTTTAAGCAGGAACCCCCTCCAGCCCCCCTCCTCCTTTGGCTTCCATAGCTCACAATAGGAGAAAAGGAAACAGCATATCCTGGCATCCTTCAAAGCTCCAGGCAATTCTGCCAGCCTCTGCTGAGTCATGGATGAGCAAGGATCAGGCTGATTCTATTTACATGGCATTTGCATTCCTGTCCAGAAGTCCTCTTGGGAGATTATTCTCTCTGCTCATTGGGAATGCATGGTGCCCAATTGATTCGTCTTGCTAGCCTTGATGGCATGCAGAGACTAAATGTATCCAGGCTCATGCATAAACTCCACAGCCCCAAAGGGCTCCTGTCTGGTTCTACTTTCCAGTGTGAAGCCGGAAGAGACCGAGGTAACAGAGCTGAGGGGTGATTGCCCTGCCTTCGTGGAAATGTCCTTTTGCCTTTAAAACTAAAGAACAGGAAGGATCTCTGTGAAGACCTTCAGTAATTTATAGTGGGAGAGGAGAGAGCCAGGCAGGCTGCTTTCTGAGGCACTGTGCATGCCCAGCTAATGGAAGGGTGGTAGCCATGTGCTTCCTCCGCCTCCTGCTGAGGTCTAGGAAAAGTTGGGGCAAACAATGTGTTCAAAACAGCATAGAATGAACTTAGCAAGAGGTTGGTGACAATCTCCCTGTGCACATGACAGGCCCTTTTGTCACCAGTGCGCAAGATCTGGGTCAGGTGTCTCCAGGTTCTTGGTGTCTTATTCAAAACATTGCAGTAATTATACACACATTTGTGGAAATAGCAAGGATATTTTCTCCAGCAATAGTACAGATCAGAAAACAGTTTTCAAGAATGATGGCGAACACCTTGAGTTCAGGTATTCAAGGCCCTGATTGTCATCGTGGGGTTCCTTTCGTGGGGTTCAAGAGGGGAAATTCGGTTACTAAGAATAGAGTTTTTGTGGTTCTTTATTTTAGCTGACAGATTTTAAGTTATGTAACCATCTCTCTCATTTTCCTACTATAATGCATCTGATGATAATCATATGCATACCAGACTATGCTTAGGCATAAGATGGAAAACAGGGGATTCTCCCTTCAAAGTTCATTCTGGGGACACAGTTTGCTTTATTGTACATGCATCTAAAACCAGTTTAAGCCTAATCAGTACTCCTACCCTCCTACTGGGATAGTTGTTAAGAAGGTAAGAAACTGATTTCATTGTTCGGAGATGGGTGTGCCTGCAGCTCCATGCAGATGGGGTGTGTATATCCTAGGTTGCTAATAGGTTGCTGAGTGCATTATTCTCAGGGATGTCTGTGCATAGCACTTGCAGGTGAGAGTCTTAGGTTGCCAAGTACATTGTTAGAGGAAAGATGTATGGATAACCAAAGCCAAGAGGAATCCCAGTTGTTAAGTGATTCCCTAGGCTTGCTTACTTCCTGGGAATGAACAGAGCTTTCCTCCTGGTTCATAATGACTGGTATCTTGCCTCTGGCTCCCCATACAGATCAATTTTCTGCTGTAGTCCACAATGGCTACAGAGGATTGTGTGTTACCTTTAATCCCAGCTACTTGGGAAGGTAAGACAGGGGGATCTCAGGTTCAAGATCAGCCTCGAAGCTTTCTGAGATCCTGCCTCATAATAAAATTAAATGAGAGGTGGAGATGTAACTCAGTGGTAGAATGCTTGCTTACAACACGAAGCCATGGGTTCAATTCCCAGAGACCCCCCACACACCCCGAGAAAACATTGCAGTGAAAAGCAGACCAGTTCAGGTGACTTGGGGACCAACAATGTGCACATGTACATCTTTGCGTCTGTGTGCACATTGAGGTCAGGGGTTGGTATCAGATGTCTACTTCGCTTGCTCTCAACTTAATTTTTTAGAACGAGGTCTCTCAGGCACTGCAGCCTGTTTTCTGTGTCAGGAAGATCTTCCCAATGCTCCCTTTCCGGTTCAGGTTCCTCTTATCTTTCCCTTCTTCACAGCTACTGCCATGAACCGCCTTAATCTCTACCTTGACCCTTGAGTGAGCCCTTTGCAAGGCAGCCAAAGCACTGAGCCAGGACCCTGGACCACCAGCTCCTTGGAACTTTCAGCCTGGCCAACATGCCATCCACATGCCTGCATGTTGGTGCTCTGCTCCCCTCACAAGTGTTTAGACCCCACAAAGAGCCGAGTAAACCCACTTGATACCCAGTAGGGACAAAGTAACAGCCAACCTATTGAATAAAAGAAGAAAGAATTCCTGTCTGCACATTCCTTTCTCCCAAGTGTAAAGTGAGGACCAGTAGTGAGTGCTTTCTCTGATGTGCAGATGGATTTAAAGTGAATGGAACATAGGTGTATAGAGCATCTCAGAGGATGGGAGATTTAAACATCTCCCTCCCTGTGTAACCCTCCCAGGCCACTGTCTGGAAGATGCCACCATTGTATCCTCCTGAAATATTTTTCTAGCCATAAATGGCTTATCTCTGGAATATTTTCTCCATAATTATCCCACAGAATTGCTCTGTGGCTACCACCACCCCTCAGTTCCATCTTTATTCTGGACGCTTCCATTTCAGCACACACCAACTGTTTGTTCTCTCATCTCCCATGAAGTTTGTCTGAGGGCCAGAAAGTGAAATTTTGTAAACATGAACATAATTTTAAAAAAAAACAAAAAACTTTGTTTTTTGTTTTTAAATGTGTGTATGTTGGGGGTTGGTATGTGCACATGAGTGCCAGCCCTGTAGACATCAGAAAAGGCTGTTTGATCCCCTGAACCTGGAGTTACTCGCTTTAAAAAGGAGGTTTTTAGGCACTGTTCTGGGAAGTAAGTCATAAACCTCATAGTATCTCTCAAAAGGCTCTCTCTCCCTCTCTCTTTCTCTGTCTCTCTCTCCCCCTCCCTCCCTTCTTCCCTCCCTCCCTCCCTCCTTCTCTCTCTCTCTGCCCCTACCCCCACCCTGCTTTAGGCCCTGCCTCTGTGACTAAGCCATGAGATTCTATAGTTTACAGATGGGACAATTAAGTACACATGATATGATTTACCCCTTCCCAGGGGCTTTCATTCTCAGATCCCATCTTACTAACTCTTCGGTGCAATAATGGAAATTATTATGTGTGAAACTGATGTGTTAATTTAATTTTATAATTTAGTCTTTTCCTCTGGTGGCTTTTCTCTGTCTGCAGCCTTTTTAGTTTGCTTTTGTGATCCCCAAAGTTTTCTGAGCATGACTTTTTGGCTTCATTTCTCTCTGTAAGATTCCTGTCGTCACTCAGCAGAGTGCAGTGCTGTGTAACCCAGACCACTGTTAGAGGTATTCAGATCCCAAGACATGGTCAGGATCCAGAGGCCACTGTGCACTCTGCTTACTCCTCAAGAGAGACCAGACCTTGTGACATATTGCAGCCTGGTGTTCAGTCTGGGACACAAATTTTGGCTTGCATAAAGTCATATGACACCCCCCCACCCCTGCCTAAAATTTAGTAGATCTTTCCAGAGGTCTGGAGAAATGGAAGAAGAAGCACTTTTTACAACAAAACCCCAGGGCATTTTAGTGGATCCCTCCTCTCCCTCTGCCTGTGCTGCCCTTATTCCCTTCAAGTTCAAGCACAGCTGGTGGACCATCCTGGGAATGTACGTACATGACACAAAAAAACTGAAATCTGCTGAAACTTCCAGAAGATTTTTTTAAGAAGAACGCTCCAGGGTGGATTAGCATTTCTGTTTGGGAAAGGCTCAGTTGCTTAATTCCCAAGATCCTCTGGAGCTTCTCATTCTAAAAATATTGGGAGAATTTATGAGTTACACCCTAAGGGCATGGCTTTCTTTGGACCTATATTGACATTGAACCTGTGACTTGTGGCCTGTGGGTCTCTGCACTATTCCCAAACTAAGCTTCCTCTATGTTTGACCTCATGGTGGCTCGACCTCACCTAAAGAGTTGGGCATCATGAAGCACTGCCAACTTATTTCTCCTTTGCCATTGTCTCTCCTGGATGTTGGCTGCATTCTTTTGCTTGCTCAACTCAACTCAGTGTGCTGACATTGGTACAGAAGAAAGATAGGTGACCTGATTATGTAGGGACAGAAAGCCGACTGTTGACTAAGTGTTTTGTTGAATGTCTAGAGCACTGGTTTCTTGGGAGAGCCCTGATCTATACTGTGCCATTTGCTGAGTTCTTTTTTTACTGTTTTCTTTCCAAAAGGAACAACTTCACAGGTTAGGAAATTAATAGCCCATGTGTTCAAGAAGCAACCAATATACAACCCCAGATAGGGGAAGATCCTCTCGCTCTAAATTGAAAAAATGGCAGCAAGCTAGAGCCCAGGATGGAATAGAGTCTAAAGTTATCAACAGAGAAAAAAGAGAGCTTTTAGGGGCTTTGTACCAGGGGCTGGAGTGACCCTTGTGAGTACATAGTCTCTGATGCTGAGCTGGATAGTTCATAAGGTCAAGAGAACCCAGGTTGCATAGAGTCAGCATAAAGGATTCCTTCTTACAATGGCCCCGAATGCTGTGTTTCTTGAGGAGGCTCTGATCTCCAACAGCTGCCTTTTCCATTGTCAGAGCACTTGGATGTGACAGTTGTCCATCCCAGTTTGGGGACTAAGAAGCTCTGTGGCCACATAGTCACATGTTACTGAGCATCTGAGTTGGGCATGTATCTTAGCTTGACAGCTGAGTCCTTCTTCAAAGTTTTGAAACCAAAATTTGAAAGTTAATAACCTTGGACCTGGCCGAAGTCATGATGGTTTTGGAAAGAGGAAGTATAAAATTTACATCAATATTTAATTGCTAGGGATTGGAAGAGCATGGAGCTGCGATTCAGTGTCAGTGTCCACCTGCTCCACAGGCTGGCTTGCTCTCACAGGCCCTGTGGGGGCCTCCTCCTTGTCTGATCCTTAGCAACATCCACAGTCTCTCCAGGGGGAGCTCCAGATGGTGAAGGAAACACTTCAGGCCATGATCCTGCAGCTCCAGCCATCAAAGGAAACAGGAGGAGAGGCCACAGTTTCCCATTCGACAGCTGATGTTCAGGAAGCACAGGCCTGAGGTGTGAGCATGGAGTGGGAGCTGGGGAAGGGGTGAGCCACATGGCATCAATATGGAGTGGGGGATGGGAAGGGAATAGGTCCCATGGTGTTGTTATAGTTTGGGGGCATGGAGGTGGGCCACCACACATCAGTATTCTGATACAGCCACTCTCCCTGCATTTATCCATGTGTCTGGACCAATTCAAAAACACAGAGCTTTGCTGTCCTCCCATGGGAGAGTGGCCCATGCTTTATCACTGAGATGGGGGAGTGACTTGATACTTTCTCTTCCTATTGTCACAAGAGGTGGCTATCCCATGTCATGATGGAGGCATTTAGTAGGGAGCCGAAGTCATTCCATCTTGACTGGGTAGATTTTCCTAGAATCGGTCTCTTTTCTCACCTACCATTTTTGCTTTCTGCTGCAGTGTGGTCCTTCTCCATGCAAGAACCTCTGAAGGTAACCAGCCCTGTGATGGTGACTGCACCTGCCATGTCTTTCTGCAGCTACTCCAATGCCTAGAGCCAAGGAACCTCAGAATCTGGGTGGGTCCTAGCTACCCAAGCCACTTCTCCTGGGGACTCTGCTGTCTCAACAGATTGCCCCAGGGCACCTTAACAATACCTAGGCAAGGTTCAGCCTTCCTGTTTTCCAGCCATGACTACAGCTCAGAAAGCCCCCCAGACCCCACCCCAGAGCCTGCTGCTTCGGGTCTTTCTGAGATTCAGCCTAGTGAGGCAGGAGGTAGGAATCCACGTGGAGAGGGGTGTGGATGCAGGTGGAGACAGGGTTCACTTTTAAGCTAGTCTTTCTAGTTCTACTGAGCCTATTATTCCCTTTGGTTCCAAGGAGTCACAGTGTGGAGCCTACAGAACAACGTGGGTTCACTGGACTCAGACAGGTAGCCTGTTGTTCCATAAAGGCCAACTCAGGTCCTGGTGAATTGCTCCTTGGGCCCAGCTGAGGCTCCTGCTAAGGCGGCTGTAGGCAGCTTGTTCAAGTGGGCTCAAGAGGTACACTAAGAAAGGGGGTTAGCTAGTTTTCTGTTGCTGTGCAAAACTATCTGACAATAGCAACCAGGGGAGGAAGAGAGAGAGGGAGGGCTTATTGTGGCTCATGGTTTGAGGCAACAGTACGGAAGGCATGGCAGCAGGAACATGAGGCAGCTAATCTCACTGCATCCTCATCCAGGAAGCGGAGAGAGATGGATGCTGAACGTTAATCTCACCCTCCTTGGATTTTGTACAAAATCCCAGTCCGTGTGATGATGCTCCCGCATTTGCTGTGGGTTTTCCCACAGTTAAATATCTTTGGAAACACCCTTACAGACATACTCAGAGTTTTGCCTTCTAGGTGATTCTGAGTTCAGTTGATAAGGAAGATAAACTACCACAGGAGGATACCTCAGAGACACAGGTCTATATGATAAGAACCTGACATCCTAACTCCTGTTTGAGATCCACAGAACAACTTGGATAGTCACCCTGTGAAAAGGAAAGCTGGTATGATGGAGCCTGCCAGCTTCCACCCAGCCTCCACATCCCTAAGCCCAACAGACTTTACATTTCACCATGCAAATCTGTTCAGCCCTGCCCCCAGTCTTGGGGTTCATTATGTTGCACCCTCTGGGATGATTCTAGTGCACCTATATCTTGGAGATCAAGCCCAACATTCTAAGTCCTTGAGCTTAGCAGAGTCTGATGTGCCTGCCCAAGAAGGCCTCTCTAAGGTGCTCTCCTGTGTGTGGACAGGGATCAAAACACTCTTGCCTCCCTTATGGCCACAGCTTTTAATCCTTCCTAATCTGCCATTTCTGGAAGGTACCTGATGTCTCTCCAAGCCTTCCTTGCTGAAGACCATTTTGCCATTAGTTGAAGAGAAGCCTCTCTGAAGACACATTTTGCGTATTTGAATAAGAAATATGTTTAGTTTGTTCCCAGACTTGATGTTTTGATAATGAACCAAATTCCTGAATCATTTATGGCTGTGCCTCTGAAAGTCTGATGAACCAGTCACATCACTCCCAGAGTCCCCAAATCATTGACTTAATTCTAGAGAAGGGAAACTTGAAGTCAGGATCAGCCGCTGTTGCCAAGAACATTCTTAGCTTTGATACTTTAAAAAGTATGAGGCATCTGACAGTCACTGAGTGTTTTATGTTATCCCAACACCATTGTAATATTCCATGAGGTCATGATGCATTTGAAAGCTTAAGGGTCCGAGAAATCACTGGAGTCCTTGGTACAGGGCAAGGGACAGCTGAGACTTCTGGGCAAACATTGGTCAGCGTCTGGGCAGGTAAGTGACATTTCAATCACATGTTGCCTCAACCTCTAGTCATCCTCCGGCCTTGGAGTACCATTGGGTTGGGCGCTGAAAGGCTGGTGTTTCCTGAGGCACCATCTTCTCTTGACAGCTTGTCTCTCATTAGCCAGTTGAGCTCCAGGAGATCCAGGGCCTGTAGATCCCCAGGACAGGGTGGTTTTTTTTGTTTTTGTTTTTGTTTTTTTGTTTTGTTTTTTTTAACAAGGCCACATACAATAAATGGCCAAGGGAGGTTAGGGCTTTAGTTTAAAACCATTATGAGACGACCAAGACCCCAGCAAAGATATCTGTTGAAAGCAACATCTTATCCTTTTTGTAACAAATGACACCACTTCATTCTTCTTTATAACAACAGTATGCATGCATACATCTTATAAATATGCTATATTTCCTTATCTGTCAATGTGTTGATGTACTGATTTCATAACTCTTCCATGAGTAGTATCTGATTTCACTGTGATGTTTGGCAAGGGAGGAAATGGTACATGGCCACCTTGCTGCAAAGCTGGACTTCAAAGGGCAGCTGGCTTGAGCATCTTCATTACCTCATCATTATCACATTTAGCTCTTGAAACCTCGTGGTATTGATCATTTCCCGAATCAGGTTAATATGTCACAGTCGATTCTAGTTTTGCTTTCCTTGATAACGAGGCTGACTCCCATTCCAGGGAGTCAGGAATGCACGTGATGGGCGCCACACTGAGCCCTTCACTGACAGTCCTGCAATTGCACCTCAGCCTGAGGAGGTAAACTCTACAGATGGTGCTCATGGGCTTCAAGAAGGCAAAGTCCCCTTCCTAAGGCTCAGAACTGGCTTCAAAGGATGCTCCTGGGGAATCCTGGTTACCACCAGCTGCTGTTCATAGGCAGTGTCTTTCCTAAAGTGCCTTCAATGTCCCCCCTGCATTTTGAGCTATGAAACTCATTCACCAGCTAAAAACCACAACTTCCCCATGAATGTTGCCTCTGAAACGTGGGACAACGCAGAACCCCATACTCCCAGCAAACCTGACTATGAAACCTGGGCTCTGATTGGCTACACCAATCCCAGTCACTAATGTCCTGACTCGGTCCCAGTCACTCCGAAGATCATCCCAGGATCTGCCGCTCATACTGGGTGAGTTTTCTGGGAGCTTCCTATGTCCCTGGTGCTTCTCAGAACATGTCTATTTACCATGGACAACATCAGCTATACACACACTGCTCAGCACCCTCTGTGTACATAACTGACCTTTATTTTTAATATTATAACTTAACTTGATCTCCCAGTTGTGTCGTGTAAGTTATTGCTTTGTTAAGTGAAATAAAAACTGATATCCAAGCTATGATGCTCCCTGGGGTCATTTTGTACTTGTGAGTGTAGATGACAAGAATGGGTCCGATTGTTTCACATCATCTATCTGTGACAAGATAATTAATTGTGTCGATTTACAGGAACCCGTGTTGCAGAAACATGCGTGTGCTTATATATTCATGCTAACGTATCAGAAAAATGCTGTCTTAGACTTCTTGACGGAACTGAAAATAAATGTGTCCCCGGCCCAGTAGATACTGGTGAGAGGATCGGGCTAGTTCAAATGAGAAATATGTGAGAGTCAGGACTGGGAAGGAAGAGACGCAAGTGGATAGCTCAAGAGTGAGAATGGCAAAACACTGCAATTAACTGGCCAGAATTAGCCGTCTGAGGAAGCAGCTCATGATAGATGTTCCTTTTCAGTAGGAATGAAATAGAGGAAATGTCGAGGGCATGGTAGAACATGCCTGTAATCAATCTCAGTGCTTGGGATGTGGAAACAGGCGTTAGAGAGAGAGAGAGACTCAGTTTTGAATGATGGACGTATTAAGATGAGGAACACTAGAGATTGTAGGACATGGCTCCAGTGCTCAAATTCATTTCTCGGTGTGCTTTGAGATGTCCCATCCGTCACATACACTTTCCTACTGTAGAAAAGGTTATGACCAATACCTACACAGATGACCGCCCAGGAACTTCCTTGGCAATGCTGGTTGGCTTTGTCAATTTGATACAATCGTTGTGAAGAAGAAAGCTCAATTAATGCCCCCCCCCACAAGACTGGTGTTTTCTTGATTAATGACGAATGTGGGAGGCCTGTGCTATTGAGGCTTGTGCTGCTCCTGGGCCGTCTAAGAAAGCAGGCTGAGCAAGCCAAGAGGAGAAAGCCAGTAAGCAGTGTTCCTTCAAGGCTTCTGCTTCTGCTTCTGCCTCCTGTCCCTCCCCTTAGTGATGGAGTGTGATCTGAGAGTTGGAAATTGATTTAAAAACAAAACAAAACAAAAAAACCCTTTTATCCCCCAGTTCTTTTTGTCATGGTCTTTATCATAACAATAGAAACCCTAACTAAGACACTGTCTTCCAGGGCAGAATGATTCTGTGAGTCTATTGTACCCATCTTTTGGTAGGGATGAGCTTGTCCATGGCTACTCATTCCTTCACTCATGAAAATGTTGAGGACGGACTCCTGGAGCTTGTGGTTTTAAATCTACATGATAAACACTAGCCCTATCACATTGAGGAATATCTGCAGCCATTTAGCTCACTCAGCGCAAGATAGTTATGATTTATTCTTTCCTATACTTTATTCATGACAAAAAGTAAAAAATTATTTACAAAGATTCTTATGCAGCATATATATCTTATGGATAAGATTAAATCCACACAAGTGTGAATTTTCAGAGAGCTGTGGCAATATATTTTATTTGCTTGTTTTGAGACAGGATTTCATGTCTCCTACACTGGCCTCAAATTCATTATGTATGGGAGGATGACCTTGAACACCTGATCCTCTTGCCTCCATCTCCAGAATACTGGAGTTACAGATATGTACCACCACACTTGGGTTTCACATGGGGCTGAGGATTGAACCCAGAGCTTCATGTAAGCTAGGCAAGCACGTCTTTCTGCCCACTGAGCCATGCTCTACTCTCCACCAGCAGAGTTATCATTTTTTGGTGTATTTCCAGTTTGCTGTGTGAATGCTGTTATTGTTGTTTTTATTGAACACAACATTTCATCAAATTGATCTGCTATAACTTAGATGGTCTCATGTAATTGAGCATTGAATTTTCCCAATATACTGCTGTTGGAATCAGTGCTGCAGAGACAATCTTGTGGGATACCTTCCTTGCCTTTGACCTGTGCCCTGAGAAGCGCCCTGTGGGAGATTGTGTTGTTTCATTGTAAGTAATTGTTCCACCCACTGGTTTAATAAAAAGCACTGATTGGCCAAAGGCAGGCAGGAAGTGTGGGCAGGGCTACCAGACTAGGAGAACTCTGAGAACAGGAAGCACAGAGAGAATGCCAGAGAGAAGCCGGAAGAAGCAGAGGACAACCATGCTGCTGTGAGAAAAGGTACCAAGCCGCATGGCTGAACAGGATAAGAGTCATGGGTTAGATTAAGGGCAAAGAGTTAGCAAGTTATATGCCTGGGCCTTAGGCCGATCAGCCTAAAATTATTGTAAGAATCCGTGTTTCTCTGAGGGTCTGTGAGTCTGCGGGTCTAAACCTTGAGACAAAGCCCAAAAGTCTGGGCCAGAAACCTCCTACTACAGCGCCTCCTGCATCAGATACCATTTCAGACTCAGATCCCTGAGCATTTCAACACTACCCCCCTGGTTGGTGTTTTCCATTCACTTCTACCTGACCTCAATGAACTCTTTTTCCTAATTTTTGAAAGACCTTGCGTTTGAAATTTTTACCGCTTGTATGCCTTTTCTTTCTACATTATTTGCCCGTCTTCCATAGAGGAGGAAGACAAAGTGGTTGGTCCTGTTCACCAAGCTCAGCTTCTGTGGAATGCTAAAGCCCAGCTGCATTCCCTGCAGGTGGGGTGTCAGCTCCTTCAGGACAAGTCCTGGGATGGCCATACAGCTGTGGGGATGGGGCACAGACCTGGTTCAGCTGTCCACAGAGGCTGTAATAACATCTGGACTCCATCTTTCCCTACCTTACTAAAACAGCGGATGCTCCCTGGACCAACACAGTCTCCTCAGGTATGTGACTAGGAAGGCCTGGAGGGGCAATGCTAGATAATATATTCACTGGGGAGAAGCTTCTCCTGACATTTAAGGAGGTCCTAAAAACAAAAAAACTGAAGATGAAGTCTGGGATGATAGTTTAGTCAGTAAATATGAGGACCAGGTGTGATGATACAGACCTGTAATTCCAGAGTTGGGGGCACAACAAAGTCGGGTCCCTTTGGAGCTTACTGGGCAAGTTGATCAGTATCTCAAAAACGAGGTGGAGAGTGAACAGGAAATGACAGCCAAGGCTGTCCTCTGGTATCCACACGAACATGTATATATATTTATATTCAAACACACACACACACACACACACACACACACACACACACACACACCCCTCCCCCAACCCTGGAGATAACAATAAGCCAGTGCATGCTGTCAAAAATACAAGAGGAGCTGATAAGCAAATACAGTGAGGCCAGAGGGAGCAAAGGACATGCTGTAACCACGGGAGAGAAGATTGGCATGGGCTTTGTATGACGGCAGGTGTCATGAAATACCCAGAAAATCATCTCGGATTTACCACCATTCCTGAAGCAAAGGAGTCAATGTTAAGTGCGTGGCTGTATGTCTGTCTTGCCAGGTGAGGTTTTAACTTTTAAGGCTGAGCAAAAGGGTGGTTCTTCCCGGCTTTAGGAGCTGTAGGTCCTCAGGGCAGGACAATGGCCACTTTCAAGGACTTTGTCATGAATGGCGGCATCTGGCTGTTTCATGCCCAGAAAGATGAGGAGTTTTCCAGACTATGGGCAGATGTGGAATACTGTGCTGGTATAACTTGAACCTCAGGTCATCCCTGACAACATGGTAGACTTGTCCTTTGAACATTCTAGGAAAGTTTTCATGTGTCCGTCCCCTAAGCAGGCCTAGGACATAGAAAGGTCCAGACACTAGACCTATCCCCAAGGTCAGACTGAACCAGGTGCTGGGCAGATACAGATAGGCACTCTGCTGTAGACCTGATGTAGGGCAGGGACCTCTGTGGGATTCTGATCAGCGATCCAGGGAAGAGAAGGCTGACAGGTAGGGAAGACAGGCAAAATCAAGCCACTCTTGACCCAGCTCCACCATTCTGTGCTTCTCCTATTGCACCCCTCTCTCCTGGTACCATCTATTAGCTTATGACAACCGTGGGAAATCTGAAAATCACAGCCATTAATTAGAGCTCCAAGACTGTTCTCAAGCTTCCCAGAGCTCCATTTTTCACTTTGATGTGCTAGCGAGGAAACGCAAGCCTCTTTCCTCTTGGTCATGATAAAATCCCTCTCTCCTTAAGGAGAAGAAAGATTTCCTTCAAGTTACCAAAAGGCTCCCCAAAGCAGGAGATACTGACTGACAGAGACATACTTGGGAAAAGCTTTCCTTCTCTGGACATGGCTGGGAGCCAGCCCAAGTGTGGTTGGGTGTAATCTATGGTTTTGCTTTGAACCATAGTTGGTGGTTGAGTGGGATTTTAATAATGTATTTATCCCCTAATCTCATAGTAAAGTGGCCCCATGGATGGACATAAAGGCTGAAGGGCCTGACCAATACCGGCAGCACTCCTGAGGACAGCTGTGTTTGGCCATGTTGCATCTGTGGTATTTTGCAAGCATTCTGTACTGTCCAGTGGGCCCACAATAACTTATAGGTTTTCATTTCACACCTCTCTGCATGGACTCTGTACATTCACCACTAATAAGTAAACTTTTATTACATTTTTATTTCTTTAGTATGGGGGCTTGCATATGCCACAGCACCCAGGGGAAGCCAAAAGTGACAACTTGTGGGACCCAGTCTTTTCCTTTCGCCATGTAGGTCATCGGGCTTGGCCACAGCCCCTCTTACCCACTGAGCCATCTCGTCTGCCCCCACCTAGTCAGTGAAACTCTCCACATACTCCATTGACCAAATCTGACAGTATTTCCTGACCTTGCTTTGGGAGCCTCTGCGGAGGACTCTGCACTGCTGAAGCTGACCTTCCCCTTCTATTGAACTCTCCTGCTGTCTGAGGATAGCTCTGCACCCCTTCATTACTGCTGTCTCTACCTTGCTGCTGCTGGGAGCTCTCACAGTGCTCACTGCCCCCTTCCTTTCTGTCAGCCTTCCAGTTCTGCTACCCTCAGGATGCCCAGTGTAAAGGCTCCTGTCCCTTCTGTCTAAGGCACCTTTGGATTCTTGTCACTCTGAACTGTTACAATGGGGCTCTCATGGTTTCTCTGCTTCTCAGTTCTCATACTTTGAGTTCATGATAGGATTTCATTGTGTAACTATGACTGGCTTTGAACTTGCGGTGATCTGCCTCTCTGTGTCGATGCCGCATGCATGCACAAGCATACCCTGCACATGTTATTCTTATTTAGCTCTACAGAAGAGCACAGTTATGCTGCTTGCTGGAAAGCACACATAGCAGAGGTCATCATAAGGGACTTAACCCAGCGTCACAAACGTGATACCAGACATTTTTTTCCCTCATTATGTTTTTCTCAGAAACATAAAACTCTGTTCACATAGAGATAGATACGTGTGTCCAAAGCACATGATGTGCTTGAAAGAAATTTCATGTGAAACTCAATACTACTGGCCATGGCCACTCAAAATAGACAAGTTATGAGACTAGCCTAGGTGTTCATCAGTGAATATATATATATATATATATATATATATATATATATATATACCAATAAAAATTAATTTAAAAACATCTTTCTAAATCAACGATTGGATAAGACTCGAAACCCTTCACTACAGAAGAGTTCAGTTTGCTACTGATCATTACCTGTATTCATGCCAACCTTACCCTTTCTGCTTGAGTTGTTCCGCACCACTCACCACTTCTCGGTGGTTTCTCTGTAATATGGCTCCGTTCACAGTTGTGGTACCCACTTTGAACCCTGATGTACAGGTAGCTTTGTCAGGCTCCTTCATCAAGAATTCTCAGAAAGGAAAACAACCAAAGAAGTGGATTCTTTCTGGTTTTCTGCAACAGCTCCGGCTTCTCCAGAACTAAAATACATTTAAGAGGAGAAAAAGAGAGACCATAAACTTAGGGGGAAGAAGAATTCCTTCTCACAGGGAGCCTAGCTCAAGCGTAGTTAAGACTCACAGAAATCTGAGCATCCCACAGTAAAGTCCAAGTATAGAAGAAGCTGTGGTCGAACCTATGGTTGAGGTTTTCCAGTCTGACAAGCATTTATTATACTCCTATGAAGCGTGGAGGGCTGGAGCTACAGGAATATGAAGCCTCGTGGAGTCACAGGGAACCACCATGGCACGTGCTGCCTCTGTGGTCCCTACTTTCAATGGCTTCAGATAAAAAGGTATTGCTCTGTGCTAGAGAACCTTCTCCTGTGCTATACTCATTATCCTTGGTCATGAACCATGATAGACCGGTTTTGGGCGCACTCAGGAGACACCTCTGTTTGTGTATCTGAGAGTGTTTCCAGAGAAGGAGGAGGAAATGCCTGGGGTCTTGTCTCAAATTAAAAAGGTGAAAAAGGAGAAAGCAAGCTGGGCATTAGCTTCTTCTCACTTGCTTCCTGAGTGCGTATACAATACAAATAGCCACCCAAAGGAGAGAGGAGGAGCTTCTCTGAGAATCTAACAAAGCCAGAAGAAGCTCAGATGTAAAGGGTCAGGATCTATAAGCCACTCTGCCTTCCACGGCTGACTGTTGGCAGGCCAGTCATCTGTGGACCCAATATGGAGGCCACCACTGTTATGAGTCACATTGGGTCTAGAGGGCATCATGTAACTCAGCTTCCAGCACTGACTCTGGGCTGCTGCTGCAGTTCCCAGGGAAGGCTATTCTCTCCAAGCTGGCTGTCCTTGCTCAGTTCTCCTTCAGCCTGCTCCTGTGGCTGGCACCTGCTCTGCTCTATTCTGAATCTCCCTCCTCAGAGCCAGCCAGCTGTCCACACCAGGTGTGGCCTGGGGAACGCATGGGCCCAAGTCAGTTGTACATGGGGGGGGGGGTGTGTTTGGGGGTGTTTGTGTGGGAGGAGGAGCGGTCTAAGGTGACTTTACATCCCAGCTGTCCTAGCCTGTTGTGATCTCTGTTCCTGGACTCTCCATCCTCAGCAGCATATCACAAGGGCTTGGGAGGCACAGTGCCGTCTTTGGGTCTGATGGCCTTCTTAAGAGGGAGTTGGCATCGTTCAGCTGGCTCTAGGGTCCAAAGCCTCAGACACCATTTTCCTTGCCCATCCTATACAAAGCATCATGTATGTGAGGACACAGAAGTTGATTTGAAAATGTGAAGGCTCAATTAGATATATAAGGCAGTCTGTCCTCATAGTCATTTCATGTACACACACACACACACACACACACACACACAAACACACACACACAAACACACACACACATACACACACATGTGTACACACACATAAACACAAGCCCACACATGCACATACACATGCATGTGCATATACACATAGACACGCATACACAAACACATACACACACAGACACACACATACATACACACAAACACACACACATGCATACACACATAGACAAACACATATACACACACATAAACACACACATTCATACCCTCACACCCAGACAAATAAACACATGTGCACACACATGAACATGCATACACGCACATGCACATACATACACACAAACACACACACCAGGATCAAAAGGATACTTTCAATTAGAAAATAGTTAACAGTTATATTTTCTCAGTTGTTTTTGTTCTGCGTTTTTACTTCTGAATGCCAGGCTACCCTGTCCTTCCCATCCACCACCTTTTTTCTCCACTTCAATTTGTTCCTCCGCTAGGCATTGTTTTTTCTAAGATGGATGATTGATTCATGCTTCAGACACCAGAAACAATGAACAGTGCTCGGCCTCTGGGATATCCAGCCTGTGGCAGGATTTTACTCTAATGCAAAACGAAATGGGGAATAGAATGAAAAAACAATATACCTAGTGATGACCCCCGGAACTCATGACCAATGCTCTCTTGTTAGCTCTTCTGGCTCAATCCTCATAGCCATGATGCGTGGCACTCCCTGAAACCAAGATCTAAGATAAACCCTTCCTTTGCCATGCTTCTCACAGGTATTTATTACAACAATGAAAAGCCTAATACATTTCCAAACAACCAACATGATTATTGGTTGAGAAAAATGACACCATCACCCCACCACTGAGAGGGTAAAGAAATAAGAAACTCCAGCATGGAGCATGGAGGTGTTGTAGTAAGTTTCTGGCCTGGACTTTCCAGTCTAGCTTCATGGCCCGGACCTACAGACCCACAGTCCCACAGAAACACACAGACACTTACATGAATTTTATGCTGATCAACCTAGGGCCCAGGCATATAACTTACTAACTCTTTACCCTTAAACTAACCCATGATTCTTGTCTTGTTCAGTCACACGGCTCTCTACCTTTTCTCAGAGAAACAAAGTTGTCCTCTGCATCTTCTGGCTTGTCTGGCATCTCTGTGGCATCTCTGCCCTGTTCTTCCTGTTCTCAGAGTTTTCCCAGTCTGTTAGCCCCGCCCACACTTCCTGTCTGCCTTCAGCCAATCGGCATTTTTATTAAACTAGTAGGTGGGACAATTATTTACAATGTAACACAATCCCACTACATGGAGGGTTGGGCTATCTATCCCTTTCAGCACATCTGCCTAAGCACTTAGCATATGCTTCTTATCAATCAGCAATACTGCAGTGAGTGATTGCATGACCCTGTGTTCAAAAAGCAGGTGCAACTGTGTTTGTGGCTGCATTATTTTGAATGGATCAAAGGTGTAATTGGGATGGAGAGTATGAAACTTGGATCTAGCATGTGTGATGGGAGGGAGAAAAGAGATCTCTTCTGTGCTTAAGAGGGATTGATGACTACACACTTAGGATTCATGTACCTATCTATAGGAACATTATGCTTCAATTAAAATCTTATTTAAAGGAAGCTTTTCCATGGTGAACCTTGTTTTCATCTCTGAATTGATGAGCAATCAATACTAGGTCATCATCATCAAACAAACCCAGAATTCTCCATCTGCCTCCTCTCCTGGGAGATTTGTTTTTTTCTTCTTCCTCAATTGCTTCTATGCATGAATGATAATGTTAAGTATTTTATTTACATTTGATAGCATGGTCTTCATTTTTTAATATTAGCATCCAAACTTCTGCTAGTGTATGGTATGGGGAAAATGTTAACTGAATGACTAACATGTTAATCCAGTTTATTAACTACCCGTAAAGAGTCAGCATACAGAGCTAGCACTGCCTGGGATCTGTGTAGTCCCCATCTCTAAACTTCTGTTATGATTACGCTTAATGCATTTGCTGACGATAACTTCTGTCACTGGAGAGTCTTCTCCCATACTTGTCTCAATGTTCTTTCCTATTGATTATTTTGATAATGTTCAATAATAATTGAATCCTGTCAATCTAAAAGAATTCTGTAGATAGCCATTCTACCATTTGGAAAATATTAGTATCATTATAGCTCCGAGTCTTCTCGTGTCTGGAAGTTTCCTTGTTTATTAACTTTAATTGCTATTCTCATGATACTGTTCCCCTGGTCTGTGAGCCTGACTACCAGGGCATTCTGTTTCTGTAGTCTGGCTCCTATGTGGTGATCACAAGTGTCCTGTAAATACTGCACTTTTGGAGCATACAGGTGATTTTCCAACACGCTTTCCAGTATAATACCCAGGTGTAAACAAGAACCAGTATCTATGCCATCTTCCTGACACTCCAGAACAGGCTGAGGTAGAGCAGTGCAGTGCTCTTACCTGGTCAAGTGTAGCAGACGAGGCTGTGGGAATGCTCTGGGTCCTATTGGATGCAGACAGCACTGAGAAAACTTATAGTATGTTGGTAAACATAATTCTTTTTATTACTCATCAGAAAAATCATGTGGCTTTGGGAAGTCTCTGTTAAGAGATAGTACACTCTTCCTTTGTGATTTTGTATTTTTCTCTTTTTCTAAAGTATTTTTGTATTGATTTATAGCATCGCAACTACATCAGGTAGTTACTTGTTCATAGTTAAGTGTATGCAGATTTTTTTAAATATGTAATTAATTTTTATTTTAGTTGAATCTCCCAGGAATTTGCCCTGTGGGGCCAGGGTCTTGCACATGCTGATTAAGCCCCTCCATCTTTGGTCATGTCACCACCTTTTAATTTAATAAATCATAAGCTGTTATTTTCTTGTTGTGGTGGGAGGAGAATGCTAAATGTCTTAGTCACTTTTCTGTTGCCATGACAAAACACCATGACCAATGCCACTTAGAAAAGAAAATATCCTTGATAGAGATGACATTTTTTTTTAATGAATATAAAATAAAAAAACTTCTTTAAAGAAAGAAAAGAAAAAGAAAATGTTTGATTTAGGCTCACAGCTGCAGACTATGATGGCAGGTAGCAGGCCCCAGGCAGCAGGCAGGGAGCAGGCAGCAGGCTGCAAACAGGGAGTGACAGCAGACAGGCAGCAAATAGCAGGTAACAGGTAGGCAACGGACAGCAGACAGGCAGCAGGGAGCAGGCAGCAGATAGCAGGCAGGGAGCAGGCAGCAGATAGCAGACATGGAACAGGAGCTGGAACTGAGAAGTCACATCTGGAGATACAGGGCAGAGAGAGAGAGAGAGAGAGAGAGAGAGAGAGAGAGAGAGAGAGAGAGAGAGAGAGAGAGAGGAGAGAGATTGAGAGAGAGAGAGAGAGACAGAGAGAGAGAACTGTGTGAGCTTTTGAAACCTCAAAGCCCACATCCAATAACACAAGTCCTCCTCCAACAAGGCCACACCTCCTAATCCTTCCCAAATAATTTCACCAACTGGGTACCAAGCATTCAAATCACCACAGTGAGTTTCTAGTTTTATGGTTTTATTGGAATTTACATATCCTGGATACAGGTCCTGTGTCAACTAAATAAGTGAACAACTTGGTCTCCTTATCTGTGGCTTGTTCAATTTTTTTTCCATATGTGTGGATGATTTGTCTGTGTGTATGCATGTGCACTACACATGTGCAATGCTCACGGAGGCCCGAAGAGAACACTGGGGCCTCTGGAAAGTATCTGTCTGCGCCCAACCTCCACCAGTTGCTTTAGAATAATTTCTAGAAGACTCTTTTTTCAGTTAAACAACTACACTGCGTTGACTTAAAATCAATCAGCAATATGACCAGGTTATGTCATAACATATATTATGTTATTACTGTAGCTGCCCTTCGGCTTTTCTTTGTCATTCTGTGTTTACATTCCCTTCTTTTAAAATGATTGATTCATTTATGTTAGCATATGTGTGTGTGCGCACACACCTGTGTATATATACGTATGTGCACTATGTGTATGAAAGTGACCTGCTCCACTTCCCCCACAGAACCCCCATCTGGATCAGAAAGAGCTAGAGATGGAGTCCCACATGGGCGGAGACTCAGGCTTTGTCCCCACTCGTCAGCTGTCCTCTTGTCCCTGGCACCTTCCCATTTTTCTCATCACAGAGTATTTTTCTTAGGCCTCATATTCTGTTTTTTTTTTTTTTTTTAATTTAATTTGTTTGTTTGTTTTTAAGACAGAGTCTTACTCTACAGCTCAGGCTGGCTTGGAACTATGTACCCAGGCTGGCCTCAGACTCGAGGTAATTTTACTCTAGCTTCCCCTTAAGTGCTGGGATTCTAGACAAGTGTGAACCACAGTCGAGCTGGGCTAGGCTGATGTTTTATGACTATGATTTCCACTAATCAACAAAGTCAGTTGGGATTTTATATCTCCCCATTCCAGAAGCTCCGTGTTGGAGATAAAATTTAAAAGGTGATTTTGGAGTCTTGTACCTTCTGCTACTCTTTGGAGAAACTTCTCAGAAACATATTAGTTCTCAGTGGGCCTCTGTGTTGTTCATAGGCCACATGGCATTAAGTAGTCAGGCTCAGCCAAAGCCACTTTGTCACATTGTCTGGGCTGTGTATGTGGAAAATCTCAAGTAGAAGCTGAGCTGAGGGCAATGCTACGCTTCTGATATCAGCATTCTTGCACATGGGGTTCCAGCTCCCATATCCCTCCTCTTCCCCAGGGGATGATTTCTTATAGCTCCTTCAACGGGAGGATTTAGTACTTGTTAGGGTACTTTATTATCTGCCGGATGGTATTACTATCCGCCCCTCCCTGCATAACACCAAAATTTAAAAGGAAATGTCCACATGGATGCAAGGGCAGAGGCCACATTGGGGTCACTGGTGTAAGTGCAGGTAATTCCTGCCACTAATTGAAAGGCATGGAGCTTGGAGCTCGTGGGCAGGATCAGATGGCATTTGCCACCAGATGCTCAGGATGTGATCGGGATTATCGAGCTGCTGTGGTCCAGTGAGCTCTTGCTCCAAAGAAAATCTCTGCTGGTGAGAGGGAATCAGTGACAGGCTGTCTGTCTTACTGCAATTTAAATGTGAAGGGGGTAAAAAATGCGGCTTCTGCCACTTGAGACAGGACCTAAAACCTCAGTTTGCCCCCATCACCTCACTGGACTTTAATTGTCCGTATTTTCTTCTACTTCTTTTCGCTTTATGCCTGCTCCTCCTGAATGGTTTCTTCCACACCTTCGGTTCATCTTATCTTCCAATTCCCCACTCCACTTCCTCTCATCCTTTCCCAACCATTCTTCTCTGTCTTCTTCCCTCATCCCTCTCCCTTCCTCTTCCCTCCCCTTCCCCTTTCCCATTCCCCTGTGGATGTTCTGTTCTGAAGATTGTCTCACACTTAGTAAGCAAATGCTCCAGCACTGAGCCCCTCCCCGCCTCTCCACCCCCACTGTCTCTACTTTACAAAAAGATCTTTTATTCCTTTTTTAATTTTTGAGATAGAGTCTCATTTATCCCAGGGTGGCCTCAAACTCTTTGATAGCTGAGATGACCTTGAATTTCTGACATTTCTTCCTCCACCTCCTGAGTGCTGGGGTTACAAGCATGAACTATTGTATTTTAGAATTTTAGCTAACATTTTTCTTTTATTCTTTAGATAACTACCTGAAATTTTTCCTTCTAACTAAGAGCACAAGGATTTTGTCTTGTTCACCACTTAATTACCCATACTAAGGACACTGCTGGCATAGTTACTGCTCAGGAAATATGTGTTACATAAGCGAATTTGAAAATGAAAAGCCCTGAACTCCCATGGTTGGTCTTGGAGCCATCAAGGGACCTGTGCAGTGCCACGCTGCTCATTCCCAGCCTGACCTTGCTGTCCCTGTCTGACCTCTTGTCTGCTGTATCTGTCCCCGACCTGATGGCCTTGGGAAAGGCCTCTCGCCTCCTATAAGCATCATTCTGGAGACTGAATGAAGGAAAGCTGCCCTTCTCACCAGCACTTTGGGCTATGAGACTCACACTCCACAGGGAGGTGACAGACACTAGAGATTACCCTCTCCTTTCTGGGGACTGTCCCATATACCCTTAATTTTGAAGCCTGGGCCTGGGCTTCTGTAGATCAGCTGTCTCTGAGGCTGTTTGCAAAGTCTTATGGGCTCATCTCCATATTTTAGCACCATCTGCTACCAGGCCTGCAGGATGCTCACAAGGTCTTTGTTCCCTGGTATCTCTGACTTGCTAAAATCATGCTGTACTTGGGGTCATCTTCCTGATACTATACTATGTATCAGTTGCTTCTTGTAGAATTTGATGACTGTTTTAGCCTGTCCGGCCAACTCCATTTTTCCACAGGGCTCTTGGAATCTTATGTCCACCCTCCTGTCCCAGGAGCTCATCAGTGACGCTCCTAGGCTCTGTCTCTTTCACCACATAACTAGCATTGAAAGGTTGTACCGTTCTTCTGCTTAGGGACTTTTCCAGTGCCTTTTATTGATGGAGGAAGATGTGGCTTTCTTGGCGATGTCTCTATGGAGCTTTCCCCAGGATGGATTGCATCATCTTTGCAGTCCCGAATCTTTTCTTTTGTTCATTCTGGATAATTTTGGTCTATATTCTGGGGCTATGTTGACAATCTCTACATCCCTGTACTGCACTTTTCTTTTTTGGCTGTCATTTAAAACTAAACTGTGAAGCTTTCTCATTTTCTGATCACATTTTTCCTCCTCTCATTTCCAAACACAGTGACTCATGAAATCCCTGGCAAGGACATGTATTTTTGTTCTTTTCTTGTTTCCTTTTTACAGGACTCTTTTATCCCAGGCTGGCTTTGAGTGGGCCCCGTAAGTGAAGAAGACAGTGCACCTCCTGCCTTACCACCTGAATTCTGGGGCTTGAACTATGGGCCTCCACATCTGGCTTATTTATTTATTTTTCTACTCCTTTTATTAACCTATTTTCTCCACAGTCTCTCAGTTTCTCTGGGTGTTGTAATTTTTAAATTATTATTATTTATTTATCCTTGGCTTTTCTGGACTATCTTATGACCCTTAGTCATCTGGCATCTGGTCCTGAAGTGTGATGTAGGGCTATGGGCCTGCCCTTGGTACCCTGACTTCAGGGTGGGTACTTGGATGCCAAGGAGTTGTTTATGGGTGCCAAAGAATTCAGGAAGCTCCTCTACACACAGTCTTTCCTCCCCTTTCCTCTCCCTTCAAGCTGATTCTCCCAGAAGCCACCCAAAGGAAGGTCATGGTCAGTACTAAGCTAACTGTTTTCTCCATGAGGTGTGCTCAGGGGGTCTGCCTGCTAGGGGAAGATGGGCAGAACAACCAGGCCATGGACAGACAAGTTTCCAGAGAAGTCTTTGGCTCAGAGAATTATCCAAGACACATGCATGGGGAGGTTATGACTTCAAGGTCTGCCTTTCCTCCAACCACAAAAATGCTGAGTTTCTGAGCTACTGGTCAATCTTCCAGACACATATCTGCAAGGCTGAGTGTCATGGGGTGTCGAATATGTGCATACAGCCACCTGCTTCTCATTTTTTCCATCTGACAGATTTCTTTACTTTCCTTTTAAGTTATTCCAACTAAAACTGTACGTACAGTCAGACTAAGAGGGCAGAGTAGGTTGGGAGAGGGGATGGTAGTCATTGAAACATAAATCTATAGTACCAACACTGAGGGTTGGTAGCTTCTTGACTGTGTGTGACCCCAGAGGCCAACTGTGCTGGTTCAAATAGTGCTTCTTTAAATGTCCAAGAGGTAAGGGGAACACTTTGTGCCATGACTACATTTTGAGACATGAAGCTTTATTTAAGTACTTAGTATGTTTTATGAGTATGTTAGGTAAAGCTAATATGTAAGATGAACCTAAAACCATGCAAAGGTGTACAATCTCATTCAAGTTATAGAATCAAGTGCCGTGGCCCACACCTGTAATCCCAACACTTAGGCAGGAATCTTGGGCCTCAAAGTGAATATACGGCCAGTCAAGGATACATAGCAAGACCTGGTCTCAAAACCTCCCAAAATAAGCAAGAAAACAAATAAAAGGCTTATAGAGTTCTAAGAATATAATGCTTTGAAGCAACCATGAGATAATGTATGACAAGGGCTGAAAGGGTTGCTCGGTGGTTAGAATGTTTGCTGCTCCTGCAGAGGACCCAGGTTAAGAGCTGGGAACTCATACCAGGAAGCTACAACCACCTGTAACTCCACCTCCAGGGAACCCATTGCTCTCTGGCCTTTGTAGGCACCTATACACATGTAGCATACACACACACACACACACACACACACACACACACACACACACACACACACACATATACACAAATATAAATAATCTAACAAACTCAAGGCAGGCTGACCCTTGAAGATCAGACACCCAGGCATAGAAGGTTTGAATAACTGTATAATTTTTTTTTCTTTACTACAATAAAATATCTGGGGAAAAAAACTTAATAAAAAAAAAAGCATTGAATTTTGGCTCATATCACAGGGGAAAAGCATGTCATCAGAAGCACAAGGCAGCTCACGGCACTCCAGTTAGGAAGCAGAGAAAGGTTAATTCTGATTCTCAGCTCACTTTCTCCTTGTTATTCGGTTTGGACTCCAGCCCACCACATGGTGCCAACACTTAGGGTGTGCTATCTCAACTACCTAATCCAGAAAATGCAGAGGTATGTTTCTATGGTGATTCTAAAGCCCATGTGTTAAGAACAAAGATTAACCATCACACCGACCCTTTTCTCTGTGTGAAATACTGGTATACTATAAGAACTGCATTGGTGACACCCCAAAGAAATGGGCAAATAGGAAGTATATGGGGGCACATGACAGTCTAACAGAGCAGTAGATACCTGGCTTTCTAAGCTGCTTGGGAAACTTGGAATACTCAGCTCCTGGGAGTCTGGCCTCTGGGGTGAGCATAGTGTCTGGGAACATCAGTCCAGGGAGTCTGTGTTTCGAATGTTCTTTTGTTTTCCATACTAAAGTCTTTGTAGGACATATTTAAACCATCAGAATCTTATTCCAGTGCCTCCGACAAGAAGTGTTTAGATGTATCAGAGAATATTCCTAGGGCGAGACCAATCCGCCTCTTTTCATGTTTTGTAGACCTCCTAATTCCAACCATTCCCCTCTGTCCACATAAAAGTGGTTTACTGACTTCAGAAGGGGATGTTGCTAATCAGCATGGCCCTGTCTATCTCAATTCTTCTCATCTTTTTTAGAAGAAGCATACAAGAGTGTCAAAGTTAAGTAGGACCCCATATGTTTTCAGTCAAACCTAATCTGGAAAATGCAGAGGTGTGTTTTAATGATGATCCTAAATCCAACCCCCATCTCTTTACTCAACTCTACCGGTCCTGACAAGCATCAAAGTGGGAAACTGAGCCACAGAGATGAATGGAGTTGTCCAAAATTACCTAGATAGTGACAGATGTTGAGACAAAATCCAGACCCAGGAATCAAAATTTTTGTGTTCTACCTATCAGCATCCAGCTCTCTCGAGCACAAATGAATGCAAGCAAAATTGTAAAATAAGCTCAAGTACAGAAATTTTTTCTTATGATAACCATTTTGATTCTTTAATTTGTTGTCTTTATTTTGGTTTTCAACTACCAAATAATGATGAACTTTGAGTAATCTCTATTTGAAAGTGATGTCAGCCAACCTAGGAATGCCAAACACCAACCAAAACCCACATCCTTGGTCCTTTAGTCAGTCATTAACACCCAGCTCTCCCGGCCACAGGTGCCACAGTTCCACCATATCTCTGTCATTCCTAGCCTCAGCCTTGGCTCTGACTGGAGCGTCTAGTGGTAGTATTTCTTTCAGAGGAGGCTGGGTTACTTTCCACAGTTCAAAGCAACTTCTGCAGGGTGGGCATGCCAGGCATCTAGGCCTCCAGCCTCCAGGCCACCAAGATTGGCCTCATCTAAAAATACAGTCGCCTCTCCCTCCCTCTCATCAGACCGCCTAAGAAGCTGAACAGCACCTGAACTCTGCTTAATCTGTTTTCATTGATTAGATTAGCAACTATCAAAAATCCCTAAGGTTTTTTCTTTTCTTTCTATCCCTTTTTTTTTTTTTTTTTTTTTTTTTTTTTTTTTTTTTTTTTTTTGTGGCTGCCCCCTTCATCAAGGAGAGATATCTGAGATCCTGGAAGAGGAATTGGCTTCTCAGCCTGTTAAAACAAAAAAAAAAAAAAAAAAAAAAAAAAGGAAATCAGGGCACTTAAGGTGCTGAAAATAGCCAGGCATCTGGAGAGAGTGATGAGGGGCAGGTGCTAAATGCCAAAACTGTTCCATGCCTGTACCAATGGGGCCACAGCTGTGCAAAGCAAAGATAATCCATTCGCCCTTCCATGACACTGAGAACCAGAGGGAGGAGAGGCAGGAGGCAGCTTTGGGTCCATGCTTCAGAGAGGATGGCACCCTTTGAGGATCCTTTCAAGTTTAAAGCTCAGGGGCTTCAGTGAGCGTGACAGAGGCCAAGGAATAAATATCTGTAGACGCACACCATCTGGACTAGGTACCCCGCAGCTCTTCCAACACCCCCCCCCCATCTCAAAGCATAAAACCCCAAGGAAATACCTCCCCTGCCGCTTTGCGGGTGACTTTCAGACTCACGATTGTCCCTGTGCATCAAAGGCGAAGGTCTGGACAGCCACGCAAATATGCTCTAAGGTTGGCCTGCCGGTAATGCAGGGTCTCTCAAAACTGCCTTTTTGGTTCTGTTCTTTCTAGAAAGCCACAGGCCTCCATCCAGGCAGTGTGGAGGTAGCTGGTAGCTATTTCAAGCAATTATCCACAGCAGTGGACCAGTCAGTACCAGGATGATGTTGGGTAAGCCATGCGACTTTTCTGAAGCTTGCTCTCACATGGGAGCTGGGGATGTAAGGGTACCTGTCACCACTGGGTTCACTGAGGATGAGGAACAGGAACCAAATAATCCTGGGGACTGACACGTAGGGCTTAAATGCTTGGTGTTCTAATCTGCCTGCTTCTCTTCCACTACAATGACATTGATTAAATCAGCGTCAACGAGATGACTGAGCAACCTATTGATTTGGGCAAGTCACTGAAAGCAATCTATCAAACCGGTTGCACGACATTTAACAGATGAAAATTGACCTTTTCCTCCTTGAGTTTCAGGCAATGATGTCATCCACCTAATCCTAAACCCATAGCTTCTGCTGGGGTCAGAAAGAATAATTTATGAGACACACGCTGTGGGTGGGGTTGGAGGGTGGACAAGTACATCTTAAGGCCCTGAGTGCTCCAGGGGCACAGTCTGGTGAAGGAAGATGCTTGAAACACTTCCTGTGTGCACAGGCCCTACACATGCAGTCCTGGGCCATGCCTTCGGTGCCTCCAAAGACTGCATGATGATAAGTCTGTGTACTTTCTTTGTCAAGGCCTCCACCGGCACAAGTACTAAGCTATAAGCCAGGCTATGCTCTACCCTGGTGCCTGACTGCCTAAGTTAGAGTAAAATTTCTCTCTACAGAAAGCTAGCTGCAAATAATCTAAAGCCTTAGTTTATATATATATATATATATTTATATATATGTATATATACATATATATGTATATATATTATAATTAATATATAAATATTAAATAATATATTTTTAAAACTTTGAAAATGAACTATAAGATTCTAAAGTGTTTTCCAGCTCAGGGTTATAGGAATCCCTATGTAGAAGGCTAATCTAATGGTCTCAACTTGGAATACTACATAGATGTCTACTTGAAATAGACCTAAATGGCTTGAGGCAAGGGAACTAGTCCACCAAACCCTAATTCCTACATGTGTTAAAGATGACCAGCAGTTAACCGACTCAGAGAAGGTATGTTAAATCCTACTAGGGTTGACACTGGCCTAATGGCTTAGGATTCAGTAATGAACAAAACATCACCCGAGACCTCTGCTCTCCTGGAGTGTGTGCCTTCACAGGAACAGCCTGGGTCCTAAATGAGGCACTGACATGGTTAGCATGAGGCCCAGGGAAGTAAAGAAGCTGTCAAGGGGATCCAGAGGCTCTGGGAGAGAGGGCAGATACATTTTGAATAGGGCAGGCACAGTAGATTTGGAGACACAGGAACATTTGGGCAGGCCATGAAGATAGGGTAGGAGGGGTCATGGAGGAGACCTGACCGGCTGAGTGTGTGGTGGTCCAGGCTGGATAATGGACAGATAAAGGTAGGGGGAGGCCCTGTCAGAGGTCACAGAGCAGTGCATGAAGGGACAGGGCAGTGAGGGAGAGCAGGAGGCGGGACTCCAGGTTTCAGGGACTCTGTTTCCACTCTCAGCTGAACCAGGAGCTATTGAAATGCTCTGAGCAGAAGCAAAATGTGGTTTGAATTATGTTTAAAGCATAACACTGGCTGCTGAGTTCAGTTCAGACAGAAGGGAAGCAGAGGATGGAAAGGGAGCCTCGTCAGGAGGCTACTGTCAACAGCCTAGGCCGAGAACACATCGGCATTTGCGTACAGATGTGTGCATACCCTGAAACACTTGTGCACCCTCCCTTACATGCACTCATACATGCAAACATATGTATACCCACTGACACATGCATACACACAAATACAGGCACAAAATAAATAAGCTTTTAGGTTTGTTGTTTAGAGTTGTGAGTGATATGGAAAACCCTCTCCCTATATAAATGCTTAGAAACCAATAGCTGCTCCAGCTTGGATGCCAGGGCATGCTTCCTTAAGAGATAGCCAAACAAAAATGTGGGGTGTGCACTGTTTCTATAAGCCCCATACTCTTGCTGAACCCTCAGTAGGGATAGAGGATGGTCAACGGAGACAGAGAACCTGGGTGGCCTGAGAAGCCAGGGGAGAGTCTCAGAAAAAGGGGCCCTCTGAAGAGCCAGGAAGCACAGTGGCTGTTGCTGATGTTAGCACTGTTGCCAGGAGAGTTGAGGACATCTGTGACGGGTCAGAGAGAATGTTTCCTCTTCCTGTCTCCAACTGCTTGCACCTCCCATCAAACCTGCCAGTCACAGGTCTTCCCACACTGGCCTTTGGTCTACTGCTTCTCTTCCTCTACCTTTGGCCAAGCTCTCAGAGTGCTTTTCAGACTTACTTCATCACGGTTGAGCTTGGGAAGCCCCTCCTAACTCTCCAGCCACCCGTCACTCTACACGGAGTGAGACCAGCATTTAGAAATAACATACTGGAGTCTCCCAAAGAAGCTGGACAAACAAAAAATTCCTTGCAGACATCTACATCTGGGCCCCACATGGCCTGAAGGAGCAATGTCGGAGCTCCAGTCCAGTCACTGGAAATGTGATACCAGGAAAACGTGGCCCCAGGGCCAGCCAGAATCAGCTATTACTTCACAGCAGTGGCTTAGAATATTTGAGCCAGTGGAGGGAGCTGGTCCCTCAGACTTCAGTGCCATTCTTCTCCTAAGGTGAGAGTACAGGGCTAGAACCACCGGGCAGCTGCTGTCTTATCCCTGTATCTCCCAGCAGTGAATCAGAGTGACTATTCCTACAACTCTGACTCAGTTGCTTCACTGAGGAAAGTGAAGTTGCCTTTGGCCTTCCGTGATTACCAACTAGGCCTGGAGTTGGTGATGACCCTGGGGAACGAGGAGGATGAAGAGAAGAGGAAGGAGAAAGGAGAAGTAGGTTATCGGAAGACCCCGTGGGGACGTTGGCCTGGTCTTTCTTCTCTTGGCAATCTAAGCGATTTTTCTTCTCAGCTATGAGTCACTGTCCACTGCAGAGCATCATGGGCAAAGAGCCAGACCCCTGAGGGAGAGGAGTGTGAGAAAAGCAAGCCTTTACTGTGAGCTCCACACCATGTGGTGCCTGGGCTTATGAAGAGCGGAGGGATTCCAAGTCCTCAAGGACCTAATGGCCTGGTGGTGGGGCTTCAGAAAGGCAGGAATTCAGCCCACATTTTTCATCGACCCAGCACAAGAAATTGAACATGGGGGAACATCAGGGCGACAGAGAGGTGCTATGAAGCTGGACTCAGTCCTGAGAGTCTGGAGACAGGTAACAATAGGGCTGAGGAAATGAAGTGTATTAGACCTGGATTGTACGTTTATCCAGTTCTGGGGAGATATTCTGCCCAGAATACTTTACAGGCAGAAGATATAGGATCCCCAGAGAGTGAATACAAAGATTAGAGTTGTGGGGAAGGAGGGCTAGAATTTTAATGCACATGCCTCCAACTCCAAAGCTTCATCTTCCCTCCTTCCGGTGTTTCCGGATTCATTTCCTCAGATGGAAGCAGCCGTCACATGAGTTTCAGGATTCATGCTCCCCGGAAATGAACCCTGATTTCTTTTTTGACCTTCCAGAATTCCTTGTGGTTTTCCTCTGAAGACTCAGCTAGGTGGAACATCCCCCAGTGGTGCTCCCCACACTTCACATGAAAGCTCTTCCTTATGAATTTTTTTGTGTTTCCTGTTACCTCTGGAAAGGAATTTCCAGGTGGCTGGCTTGAGGAAGCAGCCTTTGCTAATGGAAATAACGAAGCCAGAGGCTGTTTATCCAGGGAAAGATTTGCTTGTTTGCTAATCCTAATTGCTCCTAATTGTTTCCATAAAACTGGTCCTAGAAATGAGGAGGAAGCTGTGGTTGAGCTGTGACATCCCAGGAGGATATGAACCTTTCGCCAAATATCTGGATCAAGCACCAGCCATTAGGCGCAGTGTGGTGTAATTACATTTTGGAAGGACTTTGGACAGATGGATCTGTTCCTGTTTATAATCGAATCCTACTCCATAAAATGTGAATTTATTTGATATCAGCCTAAGCATATTGAGATGAACTGCTTGTTCAGTTTTTTTTTTTTTCAAAATTTTCTCTCTGGAATCTTCTCTCTCTCTCCCTCTCTCTCTCTCTCTCTCTCTCTCTCTCTCTCTCTCTCTCTCTCTCTCTCTCTCTCTCTCTCTCTCTCTCTCTCTCTCTCTTCAATTTCTGTTCCAAAAACATTCTAGGATGAAAGGCCAGAAAGTCAGCTTTTAAATCTGGCTGTAAACCCAATAAACCAATCAACATCAAGGGCCAGGACACTAGAGCTTTTGTCCATGGTGACAAGATAACCCCAGAACCAAATCCTGCTCTTGTGCACGTTTAGTGCAGACAGATTTTATAAATAGCGTGGGCTGGGGAGGAGCTTCATTGAACTAACTCCAAAGCAAGAGGCATGATCTGGCCTAAATTTTAAAAATAGAGGACTGTCCAAGAATAACAGTACCTCACTGGGAAAGACTTTTTATCTTAGAGAGTCATAAAAAAAAATAATATTTCTGCCAACATCTCCAGTTGCATGCAGGGAGTGGCTGGCTTTATTGGTTCTTCTGTAAACCATGAGCAGACAGGAAGGTCATGGGTCAGGCAGACTCAAGGGAAGCCATGGGAAGGTGGAGACATGGAGGCAGTGGGGGATATCGTTCTTATTTCTGGAGCAGCTCTGCTCTGCCCCTGGAGTGCCCTTATAAGTGCCATCCCTCTGACACTGTCTTTCCCGGCCATGATAAGATGCACCCCAAACCCAGTTCAGGAGGGTCTTCTCTAGAATCCTACCTTTCTTTCTGGTCAAGGCCATAATTACCTTTTGTTTTATGTATGTGGCTTCCTCAGACTATGCCCCATTGTATAGTCCTTCTAACTCTCCATTCTTTCTCTCTCTCTCTGCATGCATGTGTTCCTGTGCGTGTGTGTGTGTGTGTGTGTGTGTGTGTGTGTGTGTGTGTGTGTGTGTGTGTGTATGTATGTGTGTGTCTTTCTCAGACACTGGCATGTATGTCCTGAGATAGCAGAGTTCGCAGAGCAGACCTGGAGGCATTCCTTGGGCCATGCATGTTGCAGACTCTGTTCATTGTGTTAACCACAGTAGGAAGACCCTCACTAACAGCAGGAGGCATCCTTCCTGGCTGCTGGAAAGGAGAAAGCTAGCCCAGCACCAGCTCCTTCTCTTCCTGATTGTAGATGTGATGTGACCTCATAAAAGCTCCTCATGTCTTAACTTTCTTGCCACAGTGGACTGAACCTTCCACTGTAGCCAAAGGAAACCTTTTCTTTTTTTAAACTGCCTTATTTTTACCACAGCAACAGAAAAGGCAATGAAGACAATGCCAAAGCCTTGAGTACCCAATAATATGCCTTCTTCTTTTTCCTCTGCCCCCCATTGTGGGTAGGCCAGAGATGTTTTCCCTTATTTATTTATTTGTTTGTTTGTTTATTATTTTTTAGGCAGAGCATCTCAATAAACCTGACAGACTAGGCAGAGAGTTCCAAATGTTTTCCTGTCTCAGCCTCCTATGGCAAGGGCATGAGCTGCTGTGCCCAGCTTTTCTCTGGCTGCTAGAGAGGAGAAGTCAGGTCCTCACACTTGTGCAGCGAGCACTTACCTGCTGAGCTCTCTCCCTGCCCCATAGTTCTGCTTCTTGATAACCCAGTGATTGCAAACTCAGGGCTTTCTTCATAGAAAACTGGCATGTAGAAAGCATGTATTTTTGTGCCAGGAAGTTGAGAGAGAACAAGAAGATAAAACTCACAAAAGACACCAGATATGGAAGGGCATGTGGCAGATGGTTTTGGGTACTGTTCTTTGGTTTTGGATGGTTATTTTTGAATTAGTTTTGTATTCACAGGTTACTAATTCAGACCTACAGAGAATATGTGGTGGGATGTTCACTTCCAGTCCAAGTTACAGTGAAGGTTATCAGGAAATTGAAATTATTAACTAGGATCCCCAATGACAATAGGAAAACTATACCCCTAAATATAACTGACTGTATCCACCTTCTTTAGGTCGATGATGCTGACACTCATCAGCTAATTGTGACAGTGTGATTTTCTTCTTATGATTGTATATACACAAATGTATGTCTTGGTTAGGGTTTCTATTGCTGCAGTGAAACACCCCGACCAAAAAGCTAATTGGGGAGGAAACCAGTGGAAGTCAGGACAGGAACTTAAACAGGGTAGGAACCTGGAGGCAGGATCTGATACAGAGGCCATGGAGGGGTGCTGCTTACTGGCTTGCTCCCCTGGCTTGCTCAGCCTACCATCTTATAAAACCCAGGTCTACCAGCCCAGGGATGGTACCACTTACCATGGGCTGGCACTCCCCAGTTGATCACTAATTGAGAAAATGCCTTACAGCTCGATCTCATGGAGGCATTTCCTCAGCTGAGGCTCCTCCCTCTCTGATGACTCCAGCTTGTGTCAAGTTGACACACAAAACCAGCCAGGATAGTATGGTTGATTTTTTTAAAAAAGCTACTGAGAATGGCATTTCTTTTTCAAAAGATTATTTTTTGAAATATAATTCATATAGAATTAACCACTCTAAAACAAATGATACAGTATTACCTCATATATTCTCAACATGGTGCCACTACCTATTCTGTGTAGTTCTGTACATGTCATCATGTACCAGTTGGTCACATAACTAACAAACAATCTCCTGACCAACAGCCACAAAACTCTGTTTTGTCTCCTTGAGTCTGTCTTTTCTGGACATTATAGGCATTTAATATATGGAGTCATATATCATGGGATCTTGTGACCCTATATACTGTCATTCATCATACGTTTTTTGAGATTCATATGCATTGGTCCATTTTATTCATGCCGAAATAACAGTCCATTGTGTGTATGTATAATGTCTTTATTGGCCCTTTGATGGATAGCAATCTGGTTCTGCTTTCTGCCTCTTGTGAACAGTGCTGATAGAAACGTGTCAACATGTACTTGTTTTAGTCCATTGTTAACTTCTTGAGTTAAAGGTATATACTTTGGGAATTAATTCTGTAGTCAGCTGGAAATCTGAAGCATTAATCTAATTATTCTTTATCAATAAGAAATTGGGAGTCAGATATCAGGGTAAGAATCTGAAAGATCACAGAAGCAGGGAGCAGCCACCAGTCACTTCCTACCTCTACTGTTCCTCCATCCAAAAAAGGCCAAGATCCTCTCTCAGCCCTGCCTTACCATTTCCTGTCTCCTCTGTCTATAGTCCTCCAAACCTCTGTGGTTAATTTTGGTCAGCTAGTGGCTAGCTCTGCCTTCTGACTCTATACAAGCTTTATTTGTCAGAACATACTCAAAATATCACACAACAAAAATCCTAGATTTATATCACTCCCTCTGAGGAAAAGTATATAAGTATTTTGTGCATATGTATAGGTATGAATGTGCACGTGGGAAGTGTGTATGTGTGTGTGTGTGTGTGTGTGTGTGTGTGTGTGCGCGCGCGCGCGCGCGCACGCACACTCTTTCATTTGTACATGTACTTGTGGAAACCAGAGGTCAAATTTGGTTATAATCATCTATCACTCTCCACCTTAATTTTTGAGATAAGGTCCCTTTGCTGAACCTGGAACTCATTATTTCCACTAAATTGGGTGGCCAGGAGCCCCAGAGGCATTTCCATCTCTGACCCTAGCACCGGGGTTACATATGAACATTATTATGCCTGGTTTTATATGTTGATGCAGGGTCTGAACACAGGTCTCCATGCTTGCAGGGCACATACTTTACTAAATGAGTCTTCCTAAGCTCTCTCTTTACCTTTTGAGGCCAACTGCTACATTGGTTTCCATGGCCGGATGCCGTTTCACATTATCCCCATGAGAATAGAAGTATCCCTGTTTCTCTGTGCATCCATGCCAACATTCTTGCCCTGTTTGGTTTGGTTTTAGTGATCTTAGTTTGTAAGACTCCTATGTTTTCGTATGCTGAGTATCTTATTGGCTATCTGTATGCATCTATTTTTGATAAACATTTCTCAAGCCCACTACCCATTTTTTTTAAATGAAGTCATCTTTGATTTTTTTTTAAGTTCTGTTTTTCATTTATTTTCCATACCATTTATTGTTGTGTGAACATTGTTATACCCTGGTCATGAGACCCCCCAAGAGACCACCAGAGACATGAACTCTCTGAAATGTAAGAGCAAGGTTTGTTAAAAAGTAGCACAAGCTGTGGCAGGGACCTCATCAGGCACACTGACGCAGCAGAGGCCCAGAGCAGGTACCCACCCTTCTGCAAGCTCTGCAAAACCACAAAGTTACATCAATTAGGGATCTCAGTATAGGTACAATTCTGATTGGCTCATTTTTTAGGGACTTTCCAGAATTCCTCTGTTACCTTAATTTTCAGTTTGTCTGGTTGTTTGCCAACCTCCCCTCCCCCCACTTTTTTTTATAGACTATCTCCTGTGTTGGGACATTCTGACTGTTTCAAGCTAGGAGTAGGTGCTTGATTAAAATGGAGGCGCTTCCCTGGTTCTTCATTTTCCCCTTCTCATATGCCTAATGGAACCCAATCATAGGTTTTGACTGCCCAAAGGTTCAAGGTAATAGAACTAGAGAACCATTAGCTAACAGATTCCCAGGGCAGTGGCATTTGAATTGATTGTCATTCTTAAGGCCCTCTAGTTCTGATCTTTGAGTATAACCACATTTATATAGGAATAATTATAAGATCATATAATACCTCTTTGGTTCTTAAAAATCAGTGTTCATTTTCCTAATATGTCAAAGGGCATTGTAGGTAGCCATTTTGTCTCCTATGCTAGAAAGTTTCCTTTTAACTCAGCATTTCAACCTGTTATGGGCAGGGAACAGAGGGTGATATGTTTCCTTCTGTAACTGCATCAAGCTGATACTGGGGCATTGCTGTCAGGGCCCAAAAAGGCTTAAAGTCTAGTAAAAGACTGGGCAATGGGGTATCTGTCAGAGGCATGTAGTCATGTAGTTATCTGACCCAATTATGGAGACAGGAAACAACCCATGTTGACTGGACTTGTCCACATGAGCTTTCAGCAAGTCCAGAGCTCATATTTCTTTGGAGCAAGTTGTGTACGCCAGCCAAATAGAAATCTATTGAGACACATTAAAACTAAGAACAAAAGTTAAAATTTATGTACGTATTTGTAAATTTTAGGCCCAGTCTTAGTATTTGGGAAAATCAGTTGTCCCCAAACCAGGAGAGAAAAATACCATCCTCAGGAACTGATATGTAGAAAAACTTAGGCTTTACTTATCTGGAATCCTTTTGACCTCCATGAAGTGGATCCAAATTTTATGATTCTCTGAAGCTCATATAAATTACAAAAAGACATGAGTTATATATATATAATACTTATATATATATGTATATATAAGTATTACCAATCTATCTAGTAGCTTTAGAAAAAGCAAGGCTTTATTTTATATATGTAAAATGAGCTTGTAAGGTGGCTATTGCCTTGCAGAAGGATCTGGTTGTCTAATTCTGCCAAGCTAACAATGTTATAGCTAGCCTAGCCTTTGGTACTTGCATAGATCTGAGAAGGATAAATTATACCTGAGTGCAGACTGAGAAGCTTCTGAATCTACTAAAAACAACAGAGACCAGTCCATACCCAGTTAGTCTCCTCATAGTTGGAGGCAGAAGCATCAGAACAGCATCAATCTTTGGCTGCCAGGCCTATAAGATGGGCGTTTTTCTTACAGTAGAGGGACATAGAGGAGAAGACTGACCTTACTTTGTCTAGGCAAAAGGGTGTAACCAATTCTCTGATGTCCTGCAGCTTGTCCAGAGTCTAGACCTAGTCCTGGCAACAGGCATCTATGGCATCTTGTCCAGGTCAGCACTGCCATGATCCAGATGGAGACATTCTGATGCTTCGTAATATTCTTCAGAGACCTTGGGTCACTATTAGGGTCTGGGAGTCTCTGTCTGGTATAATAAGCTTTAAAATAAACATTTTAAATCCCATATTCTGCAGATCTCTGAAGTATAAGGGTTGCTCAGGTATAACTGAATAGAAAAAAAAAATTGTTTCTAGTTATTTGTTGTAAGTCTGAAAACATGTACACGGGACTAAGTAAAGCTCATCCCTGTAATTAATTACATCAGTACTTAGCATGGCTACAATTAGAAAATACTTTGATTATTTAAAAGTGACTGACTACTTGTGTTTCCTAACAGCCTTCAGTATGTTAGCAGTTTTCATAAGACTAGGACTTTACAATTTACTTATGTCAAGTTTAGCTCTAAAAATAATGATATTGAATTGAAACATTTCCTAGTATCAAAAATAAAAACTTTTATATAACTCAATTTATCCAAGTATCTTAAGATTAACAAATTTAGCTAAGACAAGGAGTCTAGACACACATTCTTAAACCTGAATAGATGTTGAGGAGGGGGAGACATTTTCTAAGCCACTGGTTTTCAACTTTCCCAACGCTTTAACCTTTTAATATAGTTCCCTATGTAATAGTGACGCTGCACTATAAATTTTTTCAGTGCTACTTCGCAACTGCATTTGTGCCATTGTTATAAATCTCAATGCAAACATCTGACATGCAGGTGGTCCTAGATTACCCGTGTACAAGTGGGTTTTTTTTAACCCCGAAAGGGTGGGGACTCATGGGTTCCAATACTATTCCAAACCCTTCATATCTTTAAAACCACCATCACCTGGCTGACTCTTAAGTTCCAAAGTTTAGCTATCAGAACAAGGTGTAACTTTAACATCTTAATAAACAAGCATTGTTTTCAAACCAAAATACTTGAGGTTTGTTGCTACTTTAGTCTAGAAGGAGATACAAGGAACCGAGAGCTCATTAGGACTTAGAAATATACTCTTTAACCTAAACATGTTTTTCTAAGCAATAGTTACATTCACACAGAGTTAGATCCAAATTTCATACATACATATACCGAGTTAAAGCTAGCTTACATCCACACATAGAGTTAAAATCCTTACAACCATACTTACAAACATCATAAACATTTTGTAGTGTAGAATCATCAGCTATTTTTAGAATGAAGAAAACCAAACACAATTAACCCAATATGAAAAACTTTTGTTTATTTTACAGTTTCTTTTTAAATTCAGTATATGAGAAGCCACAGCAAACATAGTCCACATCGCCTCTGGCCTTCTACAACATTCTATATGCCTTCAGACTGTCCCTCTGATTCTTCAGTCATCTTTACTTCAGAAAAATTTTTTCTTTCCCTCTCTTTATTATTCTAAACTCTGCCTTCTCTTTCATTTCCTGAACAACCCAAAAACTTCTACCAAAGTCATTTTTGTGTTTTCCTTCAGTAGTCTAGAAGATATTGTATGGTTATACAATATTTTAAACAAGAACAGAAACATGCATACACCATAGCAACATAAGACCAACATGAAGCATCTGGAACTATCAGTAGAGTTTTTTCCTTTATTTTAACCAATAATAATTTGTAACCAACCCCTCTAAAAGATGAAAAATATTTATAAAATATTAATAACCCACTGGATCTGAATGATCAAGGCAGCAGTCACGTTGGCTTGGCAACCAAAGGCAATGATTCTCTGCCCTTGGAGTCAGACCTTGGTCAGGTTTGATGACTAGCCCTCATGGCAGGTCATGGGAGTCCCACAGTGTAGATGAGGAAGGCAAGCAACATGGGGACCAAAGGCTGTTATTAACTCAGCAAAGATGGCTACCAGACATATGACTGACCAAAGATGAGGACAACCCATCTGTACAGCTGACTAAAAATGATGGCAATCCAAGATGAAATCAGGTCATTTTTTTTAACTTACTCATACATGGATTTCTAGTTACTCCTGCTAAATTGTGATCCCTGACCGTAAATGCAGTCACAGCAGCTGTGGGTGGTGACTGGCTGCTATCAGCAACAAAGATAGCAAAAATATATTTAAACCTTTTCTGTTTCAGCTTTATGCTTTCAACAAAAATTAGGAGCACATCAGAAAGCACAAACAAAACTTTCTAACAAAACAAACAAATCAAGCATATATAACTTTCTCGAGAGACAGACAAAACTTTTTAATCAGAACCAGAACCAGATGAGCAGGAAACATCTTGCTACATTGTCTTAACAAAGACACAGTAGCTCAATGTGCTACTCAGCCATTTATCTCCTCAGCACATTAACTGTAAAAACAACCCTGAAAGCCATTGATTACATTCAGGGTCAGAGAGAAAGAAGGAAAAGGTGTGGGGAAGGAAGCCCACACTTCCTGTGCTTTCCAGTGGTACTGGCCTCCTTGCAATGAAACACAGAAAACAGATAATTATGACATATACAGTCTGGCAGGAACAATCCAAGAATCCCTTTCATTGGCCATCTTGCCCCAAAGGCCGGCCATGTACAGTTTTTATCTGGAGTCACAACACACACACACACACACACACACACACACACACACACACACACACACACACACAAGTGCAAGCATTACTGCAGCCACATTGTTCATGCATTCACACATTCATATCCAGGAACATTTTTAAGAGAGTAAGATGACTACTAGTTTGGATCATGATTTTAAAATAGCTCTAACCACCACAAAAAGAGGACAAACACAGTAAAACATTTACATAGATAAGAACAAACAAGGCCCAATGCCCTGTTATCACTTGACTTTTTTAGTGTACCAAAGGGAATCTAATCCCTTTCAAAAGGGTCTCCTGACCCACCCTCAGGGTCCTGGAATGTCTTCCAGTCCCCTATGGTTCAACATGGTACCTTGACAAATGAGAGATTCATAGAGTACTAAGGATCAGAGGTCTTGGTGATCAGAGGTCTGATGAAGGAGACTTGATGATGCCAAAAAACCACACAGATGGGACGGGGTTGGCCCAGAAGGGTCTCCTTGTCCCAAGAGTTCAGAGAAGAATTCTCTTGGGTCCCCAACAGGGGAGTCTCAGACTTGAGATGCCTACCCAGGTGAGGAGAAGAGATGTCTTCCAATTCCTCCAGGTTCGCTTTACAGGCGCTGCCGCCAAAGTGAAACCTTTTGGATACAGATGCTGCTGGCAACAAACCGAAAGTAAAAGAAGGACAGAGACAACTAACAGTCCAGGCAAACTTACCTGGTTGGCCGATGTGAACCTTCAGGGTTCAGGGTCTCGGAGTGGGGAAGGGTCTTTGGGAATCCCAGACAAGCCCCCAAATTTTATGCCCTGATCAAAAGATACCCCCCCCCCCAAACGGCCAGAGACACAAACTCTCCAAAATGCAAGAGCAAGGTTTATTATAAAGTAGCACAACCAAGGCAGGGACCTCATCAAGCACACCACACAGCAGAGACCTGGAGGAGGTACCTGCCTCTCTGCAGACTGTTTTTAAAGGCAAAAACCATAAAGTTGCATCAATCAGGGGTCTCAGTATGGGCACAATTCTGATTGGCTCATTTTTAGGGACTTTCCAGAATTTCTCTGTTATCTTAGTTTTCAGTTTGTCTGGTTGTTTGTCAATCCCCCCCCCCTTTTTATAGACTATCTCTCTCCTGTGTTGGGATATTCTGTGGTTAATCAGTTGCTGGCTGATGGCCCTAGACTATCTCCTGTATTGGGACATTCTGACTGTTTCAAGATGCAGGTAGGTGCTTGATTAAAATGGAGGCGCTTTCCTGGTTCTTCAACATGTAAATACATATGACAAATGCATGTGGGGAAGAGAACAACCTTCAGGAGTTGGTTCTTTTCTTCCACCATCTGGGTGACAGGGATTTAACCCAGGTTTCTAGGCTTGGTGATAGGCTCCTTTACCTATTAGCCATCTCACTGGATCCTGAATGATAATTCTTACCAGAAACAAAATTTGCAAATATTTTTTTTCTCAGTCTTTATGGCAGTGATTTTCAACCTTCCTAATGCTATGACCTTTTCATACAATTCCTCATGCTTTGGTGACCTCCAACCATAAAATTATTTTGTTGCTATTTTATGACTGTAATTTTGCTATAGTTATAAATTATTGTGTGTGTGTGTGTGTGTGTGTGTGTGTGTGTGTGTGCGCGCGCGCGCGTGTATGTGTGTGTGTGTGATGTACAGGATATCTGATATGTTTTTTATTTACACCTGTACACTAAGCTTTTATTTTGATAGGTCTAACACTTGGGGGAGCCTGTGCTCCTAATGGCTGCACTGGAGTGTTTAATGGCAGGCCCTGCCTGCTCTGGTCACTAGGAACTGTCACCATGATTTTGTTCCCCACACTAGCCTAGAACAAGGGGTCTGTTGTCCTCAGCCTCCTGGGGAGCCCAGCTTTGAGCCAAGGGTAGAAAGAAAGCGTAAGAGAGGGCCAGCCCCCACATGAGCATGTTCAGACTCTTTTGGGATCTGAAGACTACCCTGATCCCCCTTCTTACCAGATGGAGCATAAGTCCCCACCCTGTTAAAAGTTAAAACAGCATAAAAATCAAATGGAAAGATAAACACTTTCCCACTCACATCCTATGCTCAACAATGAACATCTGTCCATGGGCCCCCTTGGCTCAGCATTAAGAGTGACACGGAACATGTTTCCTTTGTAGGTTGAAGTGCTTGAAGATTGTCCCTGTGATATAAAAGAACACACACTTGTACCATTCCACTTCACCTTTTCTTCCCACCTTGCACACACATCCCCACTATACACATTATACACCCCACATATCTGCATGCCTGTGAGTCACTCTGCATAATTCCTTTTAACTGTTTAAGTTCCTAGGACAATGGAGCTTCTCCAGAGACAGAGGCAGGTGGGTAAGGTCCTTTTCTTTATCTTCTAGTGTTTTGTTTTGTCTTTGGTTTTCAGTTGTCACCATAGATCAGCTGGGTCATCTCTAAATTGCCTCAGATGCCGGGAGGGAACAGACTATTCCACTCTTCCCTCCCCACACGAGCACTCTGTTCTCTGCACTGGATCATGACTGACACCTCTGAACCGCACCCTACTCCTGTGCTCTGCTCATTGTTCCATCAGGGCCTGTTCCTTTGGAGGGCCGTTGGCCAGTTACACCACATTACATAATCACCTGGCCACGGCCCCTTTAATTTTCAGAATTTGACAGCCTCATTTCTCAGACGTCTCTTCTTCCTGTTGGTGTCTCAAGACCCTTGTGGGCCTCAAACCGGATTCACAACTTCTGGATTTATTTCCTATTCATAAACCTACATAAATACTTCTAATTTTAGACAGGAACTTCTTAATTTCCTCTTTAAAATATATTGTACTTTGCTCATTTCCCTGAAGGGAAGGCCTTGATGCTTTCTAAGAAACTTTATAATAAAGGATTAAAACGGTAACTAGAAAACAAAGCAAAACAACCCAGGAAATCCTCCATGGGGAATTCCACACAGTCCTTATGATCCTGGAACCATGCATTTCTGAGAATGGCCAGGCGTCTGGAACCCACGGTATGCAACATCTGAAGGTGTTGTAAAGGCTGCCCTAGATGAGCCCATTAAAAGTTGCTTTTAATGGACTTGCACAGCAGCTGTAGGGGCTCTTTGGGTAAAATGCACATGCAGAAAAGATCTGGACTGCCAAAGGATGAAGGGAGTTTGTTGTTGAGCCTGTCTTATTATGAACTTCATTCTCTTTTCCAGAAAGCATATATGTGGCTCCTGACAGGGCCACAGCTCATGCTGGGGCTCACTAAGTACCCTGAGAAATCTCAAGTGAGTGTCCAAAAATTCCACAGCCCAAGGAAACAAGAGCCAGCATTTGGCTGGCTGTGGATCAAGTACTCTGGCCTTGCCCAGTGTGGGAATCAGATAGACATCAGGGATTTGGAAATTGTGTTTAAGATGTGTGCTGCTGATGGTTGCCAAATGGCATAAAGGTCTTTGAGCAGTACAATCAAAAGTGGTTGAGATGGGAATCTGGGACAATGGGCATGCCTATAATCCCAGACTAGGGCAGTAGAAGCAAGACGGTCAGAAGATCAAGCATCTTCACACAGCTACATAAATAGTTCAGGGTCATCTTTTGCTAGATGAGACCCTATCTACACACAATCAAAAAATATACAAAATGCAACTGTCAGTGCTGATGGGGACATCGGTGGGTTTAAGGTAAAGCCATATACAGTTTCCATGGATATTTCCATTATCAATAGGCAATAAATCATCAAAGAAATCCTGCAATTTGGTCATCAAGGTAATTGAGTCAAGGTGAAAAGAAATGTAAAGGGAAGCCATCTAACAGTCAACAGGAGTAATGCCTGTCATACAATCCCACAGAAAGGCATAAGCAAAAAGATAGATATACAGATGTATGCACACATGTGTTTGAATTCCTAGAAGTGTGTCTAAATCAAATGGGCATCCTCCTTACCTTTTCTCACTAAGGATTTATCATGATGAATTCCTATACTTAAAGGTGAGATATGGGAAATGGGAGAGGTGGCTCAGCAATTACAAACACATACTGCTCTTCCAGAGGACTCTAGTCAGCCTCCTAGTACCCATACTAGCAATTCACAGTCCTCTGTAACTCCAGCTCTAGAGAAACCAATTCTCTCTTCATGTCTCTAAAGGCATCTGCATTCATGTGTATACACGTGAATATAATTAAAAATAAAATTTTAGACGTTTAAATGATTAAAATGTGTATAATGGGATAACAAAGTAGGATGTGGCTTGGTTGTGGAGTGCTTGCCAGGCATGTTCAAGGCCTTATTTCCTTGGAGAAATAAGACAATTGAAGGCAATGGTGAGCTTGGAACTGAAGCGGACTCACATGGTTGGCTGATGCGTCCCCTCTCCATAAGTTTTGTTTGAAATATTTTATACCAAATATGAAAATAATTACAAAATTCAAAATTTTTACAGCTCTTTTTTCTAGAATATGTCCATCAGGAAAAGGGAAGTAATAATAAAATCAGACGTAGAAACGAGGACATTATAGAACCCATCTGCAATGACCAGCGGCCAACAGACTAGAGGACAATCCTAAGACCTCATGGCTTCAGGTTGCTGCTGTGCTGTGCTGCTGTTCTTCCCACAAAGGGCAAGGCAAGAACACTTGACCCACAACCAGCTGAATGCTGGCTCTTGTTCCCTCAAGGCCATGGAATTTGCAGACACTCTCTTCTGGCTTCCCAGGGGGTTGGGGAGCCTCCAACATGAGCTGTGACATTTATAACTCCCGTTGGAATTTCCATGTCCCCAGCCGTTGCCTAGTCCAGGCATGAATCATGGCTTCTTAGAATGGTGAAGCCATTTTTGAAACAGCTGCCAAGGAGCAAATGCACTTAAAAATAGCTCTCAATCTCTGAAAAATGAATTGCTTATTTTAAGAAGAACGTTTGGCTTGAATCTGTCCTGTTTGCGTCTTTATCTCTTCGGCACAGTGCCAGGGCATCCAAGAAAGGCCTGCCTGTCAGATGGAAATGCCATGTGCGGTACACAGTAGTGCCCACAATGAGGCTAGCATCTCTGGGCTAGGGTTAAGATATGAGGTCTGTATCATCCTCCCGAGATTGGCATCCCAGGAGGCCTGTTCTGTGGGGCATGAAGTTCTGTTTCTCCAGTTGACCTGGCTTGCATTATTTTCTTGTTGTTGTGACCAAACATCCAACAGAATCCATCGGGAAACAACTGGCAATTGGGGCATCTATCTACATCAAAGTGCCAATCAGAAAGAAGAGCCAGGAAGTGGAGCCAGGCTATTGCCGATTAGCCCAATGCCCATGATTTTATACCTACCATCTAGTCTTCAGGTCTAGAAGGTTCCATAGTGTCCCTGAAATGGTACCACCAGGTGAGAACCAAGTGTTCAAACACATGAGGACATTTCACTTTCTTGTGGGATGGGCTCAGTGGCCCAGAATCTTACAGGAGGAAGGCATTGGTCTTTGTCCTATTCTTCAGAGAGAAGCTAAGTTTTCCCACCACAGAAGAAGGAGTAATGGCATCTTGGCTCAATCTGTGAGGCAAGAAACTCCAAGTAGGCATCAGGTGACACCCTTGCCCCCCCACCCCCATTGTATTTGTTCTTGTGTTGTAAGGCACTGTAGCCAAGCCACAGTGGCAAAAACAGGCATAAAAGACAGGTGCCAGTCTTGCTATACTGTGTATTATGCAGTGGTAAGACATCCAGCCTGTAGTATGAAGCTTGTGGCCTGTCTGGCCTATGGTACTGCAGTCCCACAGAAACACACAGATGCTTGTATTAATTTTATGCTGATCAGTCTATGGCTCTGGCATATTACTAGCTCTTGCTCTTAAACTAAGCCATGATTCTTTTCCTGTTCAGCCATGCGGCTCAGTACCTTTTCTCAGAGCAGCATAGGTGTCCTCTGCACCTGTTGACTTCTCTGGTGTCTGCTCTGCTCTTCCTGTCTCCAGAGTTTTCTTAGTTTGGTAGCCCTGCCTACACTTCCTGTCTGCCTTCAGTCAATCAGCGTTTTTATTAAACCAGTAGGCGGGACAATTATTTACAATGGAAAAGAACACAGTCCCACTACACCAGGCTGAACTGGACTGGACTGTCAGGACTGCAAAAGGAAGCTGGTGTCTTAGAAGGGTGGGGAGATGACAATGGGTCTCCGTAGAGCCAGGAGAGTGAAAAGTGACAAAGTGGGAGGGAGTCCCAGTGAACTCTAGAGAGTCACAGCCAGGCTCCTGTACTGACCCTCTATAGGGTGTCTGGAATAAACAGTGCCTGCTTCACTGGGGCCTTGGGTTCTCTTGGGCAGGCATGTTCAGGGGGATGTCATCCTGAGCTGGGAGGAATAATGTTGATGCCAGTGTGTGTTCATGCCTTTAGAAGGCAAAGACAAGCCCCAGTGGGCCAGGGCTCCCAGGGACCCACCGGGGGTTTGGTCCAAAAGGCAATTATGGTCTTTTTTTCTTCTTTTCTTTTTTTCTTGTATTCCATACTTCAACCACTCCTTCCCCTCCCCCTCCCTTCTCTTAACAGAGGCTTACATATTTCTCAGCTAGGATCAAACTTCACTGTGTAGTGAAGGACCACCTTGATGTGGGATGTCTTTCTGTATGCTTTGAATATCATTCTTTAATAAAGAGACTGTTTTGCCCTATGGCAAGCATCTTAGAAGTAGGCAGGGAAATTGGAGCATAAGTAGGGGAGGAGGGCAGAGTCAAGGGAGACACCATCCAGCCACCCAAGAATCAACGTGTAAAGTAACACAGGTAATTCACGGGCCATGTGGCAAGGCAGATTGATGGAAATGGGTTGAATTAAGATGTAGGAGCTAGCTAACAATATGCCTGAGTCATAGGACAAACAGCATGAAATTGATAGAAGCTTTTGTGTGATTATTTGGGGCTAGTTGGTCTGGGACTTAAGGTCTATATGGGTCTGGATGACCAGCCAGATGGGCCCAAAACTTCCCCCTACACCACCTCTCTTGAATTCCTTTTGCTTCACCTCCCCAATGCTGAGATTATAGGCATCACCAGGGCCATCTTATGCAACAATGGGGGTGAGACTCAGAGCCTCATGCATGCTAGACCCCTACTCTACCAAGTTCATGATCCACAATCTAAGTGTTGAAAATAGTCCAATTAAAAAGAGGTATGAAGTTTAATCAAAAATTAGAAGTACTCCATTTACAAAGATGAGCACTCAGAACTCAGAGACTCTGACTCTGTGGCATCGGGAGAATTCTGATGCTTTCAAAGCAAAGCAAAGCTTACTCACAGGATCAGCCAATACACACACCCACCCTCAGTGATGTGAGAAGTCCACAGACAGGAAGGTGGTCAGAAACAGAGAGAGCATTGTGGGAGGGTCCTGTAACAGGAGGTTTCTGGCCCTTTTCAGCCAGAGGTCCAGACCCACAGATCTGCAATCCCAGGTGCCTAGCCACCCATTGCTGCTTAGGCCCAATGGCTCAGACACTTGTATTAATTTCATGCTGTTTTGTCTACAGCTTAGGCACATTGCTAGCTAGCTCCTTCATCTTAACTCAACCCATTCTCATTAATCTGTCTGCCATGTGGCCTGTGGCTCACCTTTACATGTTGCTTCCTTGGGCACTTGGATCCAATTCTCTTTTTCCTACCTATGCTCCAATTCCTGCCTACTGCTACGGTGCCTGTCATGGGCCAAAACAGTTCTTTATTCACAGCATATAGAAAGACATTCCCACATCTGTGGCCTGGGGCCAGAATTAGCACCTGTAGGTTCTGCACAGAGAAAACCAGGCTGTGAAGATTTTGGTTTTAATATCCTATATGAAACAGTATGTGGTTCACATGTTAAACACACACACACACACACACACACACACACACACACACGCTCCCTTCTTTGGTTCACTGTAAATATAGCTCGAGCAACCCAGTTCAGGGTGCCACGTGTGTTCTTTAATGGCACCCCCTGCACCCTGCACCCTGGCTTCTTCCTAGGCCAGGCTTGGCTTGCTGCAGTGATGACATCTTTCTCACCCGTGTGCTTCACTGTGTGACTTGGCCTGCACAGTAGACAACGGGACACTGAGATGACTGAGGACCTGGTGACTGTCACAATCAGCTAGTAGTCCTGTTCTTTCTTTGGGAGCGTGTGACTTGTTTCTCTTCTTGGTCAATGATGGCACCGGGGAAGGTCCCTGTCCCTTTATGTGTACAGACACTAGTACAGTGACTGCTGCTTTCTTCCCTTCATACTAAGACATGAACTAAAGTTAAACCTGGAACACTGGAATGGGTAATTATTGAGTTCTAACGAGTTACAAACACGGGTATCTGCTACGCAATGAGCACAAAGTCTGTGTGCTTAGATAGCCACTCAAAGACTTAGCCAGCCCTGACTACGTGAATAGAATGTGCTCCTCTACTGGGAAGTACACTTTGGGAGCTTTTTCACTGGGTGAACTTTGGGATACAGAAAAAAAGAAAGAGAGAGAGAGAACGAACCACCTAAGGTGTGGATCAGCTGGTGGCACTCCTAGCCTGTACAAGGCAAGGGATCCCAACTTTAGCTCAGAAAAAAACATCCAAAAAAGAGATACAGAGGCGTCACCCCCAAGGCTGGAGAAGGGGCTCATCAGCAGTTAAAGTTCAGATCACTGGCTGCTCTTGCAGAGGACTTGGGTTCCATTCCCAGTATCTACAGAGTGGCTTTACTACAACCATGTGTGATGCCAGTCCCAGGAAACTCAATGCCCCTTTCTGGCCTTCATAGGCACTGGGTACACATACAGCACACAGATGTATGGAAGGGTAAAACACTCACATACACAAATAAAAGCGAAAACAAAAACCTTAAAAGAAGTGCTGAACTTGTATGAATAACCCAGGCAGATACGTAGAATTTGGAATGCAGCTTGAGGTTCAGAGTGGGTCCATTCATGTTGACATGGGTGTCTAGGCCAGTGTGTAGTTGGAGACAGGAGATGTGGCTCTTTGGTGGGTTTCAGCTCTTTACCAGCTTTACTACCTCACCAATATGGTGAGCCCCAATTTTCCTCCAATGATGATGCCATGTTCTCTTATTTTGGACCTAGGGCATCCTAACAGCCACACAAGGCATATGCCTCAAGTTTCTCAGCTCTCTAGCTAAATGAACAGAATTTAGATCCTGAACAGAGATCCCATGGAGGGAGGAGGCAGTTTTCAGAGCATAGCACCTGAGCGCCAGTGCTCTGTGGTCAGTGTCCTATACATTTCACCTTTAAAGCACGCATTTCCCAGCATGTCTCCTTTGGGTTTCATAGATTTAAAAATGTCTCACCTCTTGAGATTGCCAGCTCCCAGCACAATTGAGAAAATATGGGCTACAGGATTCAGGGAAAGACCCTGCCTCTGCCTCAGAGAAACAGATGGAGAGTGATGGGGGCGGGTCACCTGGTGCCCTTTTAATGGCCTCTGGGTACAAGCACTCACATACTGACCCAAGGCTGTGGCAGCAAGCCAAATAATAAGTAGGAGAAGTTGAATGTTTTCAAGCAGGGAAAAACATCAAAAAGTGGCCACATTGATGGAAAAGGAAAGTAAGAGATAAAAGAGAAAAAAATTGAGAAAAAGGAGAAAGAGGAGAGGATTGAAAGAGAGGAAACAGAAAAGAGAAAGAAAGGGAGGGGAGGGGAGGGGGAGGGGAGAGGGAGGAGGGGGGGGAGGGGAGGAGAGGAGAGGGGAGGGGAGGGGAGGAGAGGGGAGGGGAGGGGAGGAGAGGAGAGGGAGGGAAGGGGAGGGAAGGGGAGGGGAGGTGAAGGGAGAGGAGGAGAGGGAGGAGAGGGGAGAGGAGGGGGAGGGGAGGGGAGGAGGGGGGGAGGAGAGGGAGAAAAGGGGAGGGGAGGAGAGGAGAGGGAGGGGAGGGGAAGAGAAGGGAAGATGAGGTAGGGGAAGGAAGGGAGGGGGAGGGGAGGAGAGGGAGGGGAGGGAAGGAAGGGGGAGGAAATATTGCGGGCCCTAGCCGAGAGGAAAGGGAAAAAGAAGGAAGGAGGGAGGAGGCCCCTGGCAGCAGTTCAAGTTCGGGAACACTAATAAGGAGCAGATTGGAAGGCTTTGCGCCGTTTACATTTGTAGACACTCCATAATCACTTGTCAAACACAAGACTCTCCCCCAAAGCCAAGCTTTGCACATTTCCTAAACACGTTTCTTTTTCTGGAGATGAATAGGGACTTTGGACAGGTGTAGAGTTTTGATAACTCTGTGGACTGTTCTAAAGCTTTTTATTTGCTGCCAAACATAAATCTGTGCAAGCTGGGATTTTTCTTTTTCTTCCTTACAAAAGGCTAAATTTGAGGTGAAACTGTTTCCTGTCTTGGGACCTACTCCCTCAGCCCTCCTTGACTAAGCCTCTGCCCTCTTCCTGTTTTCTTTTAGCTGTGTTTATTTGTTGCTTTGTTTTGTTCTGTGTCTCCCTAAGTAGGCCAGGCTGGCCCCTAACTCGGATCCTCCCGTCTCAGCCTTCGAATACTGGGATGATGGGTACGAGCCACGAAATTGCCTCTTGCTTCCTCTCCTGGCTGCACTTTACTAATCCTCCTTGCTTTCTGTGCAAGCTTAGAGAACAATCGAGAAAACCACTCTGAAAGCCCCGTCCTTGGCCTTGGGAGGGAGATGGAAGCAAGATGAGAAGGAGCACGCCACTCACGCCATGAGTCTCAGCATCAGTCTGCGCGAAGGACTTTGCTTGCATGTGTAAGGATGGGATCGCACGTGCTGAGTCACTACAGACAAGACAGACAACCAGGAAGCCAGGGTGTGGACACAGAGGCCATTCCTGAAGTGAAGTCAAGGACCTGGGAACACTGAACAGTCCCACTAGGAACACGGGGCTCAGGAACTTCTACCCAGAACAAGGCTAGTTCCCTTTGGGACTGCTACTCATGCTTCCTCCTTTGCTCACTTCTTGAGACCCTTGGGGGCACTTAGTCTCTCTCTTCATCTGCCTTCTTGATTCTCTCCCTCCCTATCCACCCCCACCCCCACCCCAATGCTTTCTAACACGAACCTCTTCACGTTCTCTACTTAGGGCAACTTCCCACATTGTTCTTTGCATCCCTCTCTGTGGATGTCACAGATCTCAACGCAATTTTGAGCACCGACCTCTTCTTACTAAAGTCAGACTTGGAGGAGGATGCCATTGGGTGACAAGGTGATGGTGCATATGGTCACAACGGTCACACATTTGTCAAACATCACAGAGCATTCAATGCTAGGCATGAACTCTAATGTACACTAGGGATTTTGGCAGTTCATGAAGCGGCCATGTGGACTCATTGGCAGCCACACATAAGCCTCCCTGCTGAGAGTTGTCAATATTGTGTGTGGCTATATGTGTGCAGAGGGCCTTTGGTTACATGGTAACTTTTCGTATTTCGACTTGAAGCTAAAACTTCTTTGAAAAAGTAAGTCTAGGGGGCTGGAGAGATGGCTCAGCGCTTAAGACCACTGACTGCTCTCCCAGGAGTCCTCGGTTCAATTCCCAGCAACCACATAGTGGCTCACAACCATCTAGAATGAGATCTGGTGCCCTTTTCTGGTGTTTAGGCAGAATACTATCTGCATGATAAATAAGTAAATCTTAAAAAATTAAATCTATTAAAAACCTCAATCATTGGTTCCCCATTACATCATCGGTGTCAGTACCAGTGAGGATGAGGTTCTGAGTCCTAGACATCCAGTTTCCATTGCTTGGAATATCTTGTTCCTCCCACTTTGGCTCAGCAGACATGCTCCTAACCCTTCCTCCCTTCCCTCTCTCTTCTCTCTCCTCTCTCTCTCTTTTCTCTGTCTTCATAATAATTAAGTCTTTCTACATAAAACCAATCTAAGTATCTTCTGCCACCACTGCCACCACCACTACTGCTGCCCCTGCCACCACCCTCTGCATGCACATAGGGCATGAGGTCTCTATCCACTGACATCGGGTAAATGAGATATCATATCCTATCTTAGCAATATTACTTCACTCAAGGTGGAGAATGGACCAACATGCAAAGATGTCCTCTGACCCCCACATGTATGCTGTGGCACCCGCCACATGTGTACACACATCATACACACACAAGAGACAAAGACAGAAATTTCAACATCAACCCAACTATACACTGTGCAATTAGCTGTTGAGTGTCTGTTTCCCATCCTGACGGCTGTTTCCAGCATCTAATGCAGAGAAGTTGCGAGAAATACCTGAATAAAGCTGCTTGATAGTAACAAAGAATGGCTACATTAATTTCCCATTTAATCCAGTCAGTCACACTTGGAAGACAGGTGTATTTTCTTTCTTTTATAAAGAAAGCTGAGACTCAGAAATGCTAAGTGAGGCTGTGGAAGGTGGCAGAGCCAGGATTAAAGTCTGTGCATGTCAAATTCAACTTGAACATCCCTCCCGCTGTGCAGCAATGTCAATCCCCACCAATCAGAATTCATCTGGCACATAAATACATTCTAGCATTGGTATTGAAGCTTCTGTGGGTGGTCAGGGACTTACAAGTCAAGCTATTAGCTAGGACACCGTGCAAAGTGTCCACATCTTCCACGCAAGCCTTGGGCGCTTTATTAGGAAGGTATGCCCATAAATACGCATTGTGCACATGCATGAGTGAAGACACATGGTGCACTGGCTTGTGGTTTTTAATCTATAAAGATATCATAAACATCCTGTGTATATCCTGTGGATTCACAGTTGGCTTGCAGATTTTGCTAAGCATACTCTTCGTGGCAGGGGTCTTCTTCACAAGGTAAAAAATGATAGTCTGAGTGTGTTTAGACATACTGGGGAGGGAGGGGATGTATGGAGCCCTTAACCCACATAAAGGTTCAAGCAGAGGCCAGAGCAGCAGCAGCTTTGCAAGGGGCCTTTATAGAGATGGATTGTAGCCAACGAAAGCTATCCATAGTGACAGTGTAACCATCCCACCAGAGTAAAGACATTCTGAGGAGAGACAATATGCTCCTCGTGTGTCTATCAGACTGTTAAGACAATGGTCCCCAAAGAATTAGAATTTTCCCATCAATCTTCATGTTGGGAAGAAGGGGGACTTGTCTCCCAGGAAGAGATGTCACAGTTCTCACAAACTGTCAGATCACTGTGTATTACAGATTGGAGCTGAGAGGGTGATGTTTCAGTGATGGGCAGGACCACACCTTGACCAGCACTGCTTAGCTGCGCACACCTTTCTCTGTTTAAAGCTAAGCCCCTTTCAGGGCCCTGAAGAAGGAGGAGGAGGAGGAGGAGGAGGAGGAGGAGGAGGAGGAGGAGGAGGAGGAGGAGGAGGAGGAGGAGAAGTGTTTCTGGGCCTGTTCCTCTTCCTGATGTGCCCATTAATTAGATCTCTTCTGTTTTTCATGATTACTCTTCTCCCCAGGGTGGCTGTTTTGCTCAGGTACCTAGTCCTTGAGAAAGCACCAGAGAGGAGACTTATTTTGTCTCCTTGGATTCCTGAGGGCTCCCCTCTGACTTTTAGCCACCACTTTCTTAAAACATGTAAAGAAACCTAGGATTGTCAAAAAAAATTTAAAAATGTCTTAGTTCTCACAAATCTGAATGAGTCATGGTATAACAAATTATCCTAAATTGGTGGCTTAAATTAAAATATGTTTAATTTAAGCATCTCATAGTTTTTCTATGAATCTAAGGGTAGATTAGCTATGTGCCTCTGATTCTTTCATGAAGCTTCAGGTACACTGTCTGCTGACCTCTGGTTTCATCCGCAGGAGGTAGAATTATTTCCAACCCATCACTTTCTCACTGAAACTTTGCTCCTTGGACAAAAACGATGTGATTATTGTCAGGTCCTGGAATCCAACTACAAGCGCCTCTTCACAGGACTAACAGGTCATATGGTTTGTTCCAGGTCAATCATCCAAGCAAAGACAAGAATCACAAAAAGAAGCCACGGTGTATTCACATCCTAAGCTAGGAAATGACATTTCATCTTATCACCAGATTTCATTCATTAGAAGTCCATAAATCCAGGCTTCATTCAAGGGGAGAGGTTGCTTAGGGTGTACCAGGGTAGGCATGGAGGCAGCACTAAGGGTAAGGATGTACACTAGTGATGGACGTGTAGACGTTAGGAGGTTTGGGTGTGTACATTACAAAATGGAATATAGAGACTAGGAAGGAAGAGTGGACATTAGGGGGCTGAGAATGAAGATACTAGGGGTGATGGCCAGCTAGGCCATCTTGGGGTACACATAACAACCCTGCCTTTAGTTGAGAGATGTTTTTGTTTTCTTCATCAGGTTTTCCATCAGCAAGAGGTGAACAGGACACATAAGTTCTGACATTTCCGTGTGTGTAAATGTGCATAGAAAGTATGTCATAGTCAGAGAACAACTTCAGGTGCTGGCCCTCAGGTACCTTCTATTCTTTGAGGTAGGGTCATTAAACTGGAACTTCAAGTAGACTGAGCTAGCTGGACCCCACATCTCAGTGATCTCCCCCTATCTTTGCCTCCCATCTTGCCACTGCTGGAATTATAGGCAAGTGCCACCACACCCAGTTTTTTATGTAGGTCCTGGGGATCTGAACTCGGATGTCACATTTGCAAGGCAATCATTTTACTGGCTGAGCCATCTCCTAGCCCCATGAGTTCTGCACTCATCACACCTGCCTTTTGTAGCTCTCTACTTCCAATGAGCACAGACAATAGCTTAAAGTAGTCTATATACCCGCTATATCCCACACATTGTCTCAACTTCTAATATTGGCTAGATTCCTAGCTAACCAACTCTAGGCTCCCATTTGCCACGGCCTCTATCCGCACAGTCACTTCTGATGCTACCTGTAGCCTGTCTTTTGCTTCAAGTTAAGAGGGCAGACTTAGCAGGAAGAGATGGAGTTACTTGCTAGTGCTGAGGATTTTCAGGAATGCTAGAGAAACACTCTCATCGAGTGGCATGCCAAGCACAGCACAGGACCGACCTACTGAAAACCCAGTTGGCATCAGCCCCATAGCACCTGCTCCTGGAAATTCTGTTGTGCCTACCTCTGAAGGTGGAGAAAGCATGGTATCACTGAGGTAACTGGTTTAAACTGCTCACGGGACATTTTTATTTGTCTGCTTTAAGAAAAGACCCTATCAAAAGTAAGCTGATAGGTAGAGAAATTGCATTTATCAAATGAGGGTCTGCATGTTACTGGGATGCTGAGTGTTTAACATATCCTGCCTCTGTTAGGACAGGGCCAGCTGAGCTCTTTGGGTGGAGCTTAGCTAAGAGAATGCTCAACTGGATCTTACTGAAGGAAGCCTTCTGGGGTTGCCATGTGTCCCGATTCTCCCAACAGGTTTAATCACCCACCTCTCACCTGACTCTCATCCGACATGCCCAAGGTCACTGAGAATAATGAAAGATTTAAATTCAGTCAGCTCAGAGCCTTATTTTGTACGTGACTTCACAGGGAATTTAGCAGCTTGGCTCTGCTAAAGTAAAGATCATGATCATGCTTAAGCCCTAATTAAATTTCAGATATCTTATTATGAACACTCAGGAAACACACGCGTGGGTGAGCACGCACACGCGCGCACACACACACACACACACACACACACACATACATCAGGCTTGCCTCAGTCAGCTGAGCCTCAGGGACAGTCCCTCAAAGCTGTGTCTCAGGGTGATCTTCTCAGATCTGAGTTTTGAGGTGACCCCAGAGTTGTGTATTGGGTTGACTTCTAAGAGTTCAGCTTCAGAGTTTGAAGCACCTAGGGTAGACTATCCAAATTTTATTTTGGAAACAAAAATAGATGTTCCAGGAACAGATCCTTGGACTCTTTAGGACTACCAGATGGCCACCTACGACACCCAGCATCTATGAAATCAACATACCAAAGCATGTAGCAATGTCCTCAGCTGCCCTGGTGCACCATAGGACATAATCTATGTGGCTGCTATTATCAGGAGGGCCAGAAAGCTCTGAGTAGGACTTACCTTTGGTTTCTTTTGCTGAGGAATACTTTTCACCCATCTCCAACCTCAGACTTCCTCCTTCCTGCTATGGGAGTCCCAGAGATGTCGCCAAACTGGGAACTGTGTGGACTGGTAGGTTGGGAGAGGTGAAATGTCCTCCACAGGCTCATGTTTTTAAACACTTGATGCCACAGCTGGTGGCTGTTTTCAGAGACTGCAAACTTCAGTAGTAGACCCCTGCTAAATGAAGTGGGTCCTGAGGGTGGGTCTTGAGGTTTTACAATGCACACATTTATTTCCTTCTCTCTCTACTTCCTGACTGTTGATGCAATGCCAGCCATCCTCACTTCTGCCGTTATGACTAACAGCCATAATGGACTATATCTCCCTGAACTGGAAGTCAAAATAAGCCTTTCCATCCAAGCAACAGGTTAAGTGACTATGACATCTTCCTTAATTATTACCCTAATCCTTTCTAATATACACAACAATAAAGTTGGTTTATTTTTTAGACACAGTTTTTCTAAAATGTACAGTATTGTTATGCCTCTTAGTTGTCAAATTGATAACACACCATTGTTACCTGAGGGAGTCTCAGTTGGGTGATTGCCTTGATCACAATGGTTTATGGGCATGTCTAAAGGGCATTTTCTTGGTTGCTAATTGCTGTTCATCCACTGTGGGCTAACTAATCCTGGGCAAATGGTTCTGTTTCAAATATTTAAAAAAAAAAAAAAAAAAAAAAACAGGCTAGGAAAGCCAGGGGAAGCAAGCCAGTTCCTGCCCTGACTTCCCTCAGTGATGGAATGTAACCTAGAAGTGTAAACCAAGTAAGCTCCCCTCCTCAAGTTGATTTTGGTTGTGATGTGGCTCCCTTTGTCTTACATCTTACACGTACAGGTATTTCATGACTTCTGCCTCTCACCTGTAACAGCTGTAGGACTGATGCCCACTAATGTCTACCACTATTTCAAAGTACCTAGGAATTTACATGAAAGCTTCTGAACATCACTCATGCACAGAAACAGGAGACAGTGGTTTTCTGAATGGACTTCAGGTCTCTAATTGAAGCTATTAACTTTAATAGAGACAAATGATGTCCTTGAAGGAAATCATGGTTTTCTGCTTCCCTCAAGCATGGTAATCCTACTAGAAGCCGAAATACTTTCCCATGACTTCCTCCTTGAACAGTGTGAGGAGTTATGGGCTCATTTTCCTCATCCCACCTTGTTGATGGCATTATTCATTGTGTATTTAGCATCTAAATTAAATGAATGCGTTATCACTGGCAAACACATTTGTTTTACATCTCAGGCAACATACTGAGGTATTAGCATTTAGAGGAAATGAAATGGGGTTGTCAGGCACAGCTTGGCTCCAGAGCTGCCTGTCTGCTTGCAGCAAGACTATCTGCCCCTCCCCCAGAAGTACTAGAACCCTGACATTATCTGATGGTAGAATGTAATAAAAGGGCAGGGACATTGCAGTCAGGAGTTTTCACATTAGTTAGCAAAGGGGGCCACAGGGTTCTGGTCCATATAACATAATACAGAGGAAAAGAAATCAGGACTTGTTCATCATTCTACACAAGGTCTACTTCTATGACCTCAGGAGATAAGTCAGTCAGAAAATATATTCATTTTGCAAATATGAAACCTGAACTTGACCTCCAGAATCCATGTTTTGTTGTTGTTTAAAGCCAGGCCTGGAAACACATTTGCAATCCCAGTTCTGGGGAGGTAGAGACAGGTGAATCTCCAAGGCTTGCTGGCCAGCCAGCCTCGTTTGCTAAATGAGTTTCATACCAATGAGGACCATGCCTCAAAAACAAGGTGAGTGGAGCCTGAGGCATGGTAGCCTGGCTAGACCTCTGCTTATACACACACATGTGCACTCAATACAGTGGAAAGGGGGAATCCTGGCACTCAGATTTAAGTCCCTACATCCCATTGTATGGAATGTCTCCTGTTGGTCCCTCTCCAAAGACATTGAGCATTGGATTTAAGTGAGTGGAATCCATTTCCCCCCCCAACTGCCATTTTTGTCTGGTATCTGCTTTCTAACTATGAATGAAGCAGGGTATCTATTACGGAAGCTGTGGACCAGTAGATGGGAAAGGTGGGGTAGGGATACCTGTGAATTACAGCTGCCTCACTCATTCCATCAGTCTCTCTCCTTGGCCTCCCCACAGGTGAGGACAGAAAGAATGAAAGGTAAAAAGCCTTGGGGGCAAAACGTAGGTGAAGAGAAATAGATTGAGTTATGAGAGCTAGCAAGAAACAAGCCTAAGCTAAGGCTAAGCATTCATAACTATAAAAAGTCTCAGTATCATGATTTGGAGGCTGGTTGTAGTCTAAAAAAAGCCCAATATACACTACTGTTCTGACTTATTGCCTATTATTATTTATTTTATTTGTTAGCATTTGGGGGGAGGTTTCCCTTGTTTTAAGGCAGGATTTCTCTTGTTTTTTCTGTTAATGAGCTGTGTAGTTGAAGCTAATGAACTATGAGCTTCTGGAACATTCCTCTAGTTCCGTCCTGTCTTTAGGAATGCCGGGATTACAGATGTACACCAGTGCATCTGTTTTTTTCTTGTTTTTGCCTTTGTGGTTTTTATTGTCCTTTGAGACGGGGTTTCCCTGTGCATCCCTGGCTGTCCTAGAACTCACTTTGTAGACCAGGCTGGCCTCGAACTTAGAGATCTGCCTGCTTCTGCCTCTGGAGTGCTGAGATTAAAGGCACGCTGCATCTAGCCTTTTTACGGTGGTTCTGGGGATTGAACTTGGGTCTTCAAGCTTGTGAGGCAAACGCTTTTGCCTATTGTTCTCCCGCCACCACCCTTCACAACTGGATTATTATTTTTATGTAAAGGGGGAATATTGATCTTCTGTGGCTAAAATATTCATTTAAAAGTAAATTTCTCTTTTAAGAAAAAATAAGGTTGGCTATTAGATGAAAGCTAGAAAATATATACAAGCGAAAAGAAAGAAGCCAACACTATCTAAAAATCTGTTTAAGCAACTGTAACCGTTGTAATATTTTGTATTATTCTCAACTCTGTCTACTGTTTATGTATCTAGAAAATAAAACCATAACTTGTGTTATTTTGCAATTGATTTTTTTTTCCCATTTAGCTCATTCACTTGTTGAGCAATTGCCATGTACTTTTTCAGGACAGATAATGCAGAGGTCCTGAAGCAGGTGAACAGCATTATAAATATCTTTTCACATTTAAGTGCATTTAAAAGCTTTTCCTGTCTTGGCCCTTTAGAGTCAACACTATTCTCCTTTACAGTTGTAGCTTAATTTATTTAACTAGTCTCTTACTTGGAGACATCCGGGTTGTCCCTAAGTTTATCTTGTCACAAACAATATGGCATGGAAATTCTTGTTTACAAACTCTTAGCCACATCACTGTTTTTCTGGTTTACTGAGTGTGGAGCAGCATGCCCAGCAGATGGTCAGAGCTCCCACCATGCTCGTTGAGTAAGTAAATAAACCACTGATCAGTACCCTATTTCTAGAAAACACTAGAAGTGAAATTACTCACAGTCTCTATAATGCAACTCGGCTCTAAAAGCTTATGCATACTAATAGGCACTACCCTCCACCTACCCTAAAAGTGCCTATTTTGTGAGAAGGGCCCAGAGGCACCAAGTGACTGGGTACCTTGCTCAAAGTCACGTGGCTAGTAGGTAGCAAAGGGATCCAGTGAATTATGATTCCTGATGTAAGTTGTCTGCTGCCACCTGTGAAATGTGTACTATGAACCAGGCTCAGCATAATATGATACAGCTTCCATTTACAACTCTTCAGACTGGCAGGCCAGGGTTACTGTGGGAGAGGTTCCTGGATTAGCTGTGGGCCTTAGCTGAGACTGGTTAATGTCTAAGGAAAGTTTAATTATTACAAAGGGTTTAATTAAAGATGGGATTGTAAATGAACATTGGACAGAGGTATCTGTTTTCTTCAGGACCAGAGGAGGCAACCCTTCCAGAGTCATCCAAGCCTCAGAGCACAGACTTGGAGGACATGGTTAGCACAAGGGGTTACTCAAATTTGGGGACAAAGGTGTATGTCTTTCTCCAGAAACCAAAGGCCGCTGGTCTGAACTTCTTGTTCCTATGACAATGTACTTTTCCCAAGCAGGTAGTAGTTTCTTACGACTGCTTCTAGTCAGCCCATCCTCACTGAAGACCTGAACTAGCAGGGAGAATCACCAAGCCTGTCTCGGTATCATGATGCTTAGATGCCAGTCTGAAAACTTGGTGACTGGATCCATACCACAAACCAAATATCTAACTTGGAAGACTAAGCCACCATTGCTTGGCTTATTGCTCGTTATCAGGAATACCTAACTGTCTTCTTTTTAACAAATAAAATAAATATTCACAAGTTATTCACTAAGTGTGCATTATGCAAATCCAGTGGCTGTGTTTCAAAAAATACATTTAAGATGCAGAATAAGCCCTTCAATTGGCAGTACTTCTATATACGGTACTGTTAGCTTTGCTGGAAGATCCAAATGCTATCATTGTTCAAATGCCATGCTGTAAAGGCAGCAACATTTGCAGGCTTGAATGTTAACTGTGACAGGAATGTGAACTATGGATCTCAGACACGGATTTCACACAGCTTCACTCGTTCATACATTGCCTCAGCGTTTGACTTCGTGTGTAGTTTCCCACAGCCCATCACAGATATCTTTCATTTGAGAGAATTCTCCTTCTATCGTCTCTGTAGAAACTGAGCCAGAGTCAACAGAGGCCTTTCTCTTACTATATCACTGATGTTACTCTAGCCAGCAGATCACCTGATCTTCTAGTCTACTCTTCCAGAAGCTTAGGGCACAGGAAGCACTTCTTCACCAAATGTTTGCCATGACAGCCCAGCTCACTAATGACTCAGCTACAACCTTTGTTCACCTTAACCCTAAGCCACCCTAACAACCCTAACCCTAGCCCTAGCCCTAGCCCTAGCCCTAGCCAGAAGGCAGTGTGGATAGCAGGAGACTATTAACGTTGTTTCTATGTAGAAAGAGCTTTATTGTCAAATGAATATGGTTATGAGTAACAGAGACATTATGATTATAATAGCAGAGAAAGCAAGAATAAACAGAAAGAGAAAGAAAGAAGGGAGGGAAGTAAATTGGGGAGCTCCCAGGAGAAGAGAAAGGAAAAGAGAGAGAGAGATGCATGTGGGAACCTTGCTTTAAATGGGGCTTGACTTCAGAGCTCAGAGGAGGGTGTGGCTTGATGTCAGAGCTCAGACGGCGTGGATTTAGTTGCTAACAGACCCACCTTAACTCCAACCCACCCTAACTACTGTGGCCCCACCTGCCACTCAGCCACAGAGCCACTGTCCCATATGTTTTCTTTAAAGCTGCACTGATTTCTAATTCCTGGTTCTCAAAACCTCTCACAGGTAATGCTTGCTAGTTGATTGGCAGGTAAGTTTCCCCTCCTTGGAGGTTTAAAACAATTTCATTTCTTGTCTATGAAGAATACACACATGAAGAGAGAGACCATTGAGGGAAAAAGACCAAAATTCAGTGCCTATAAAAAAGAAATGAGATTATTTATGTATTCACAATAGGCCATCTCTTTTGAATATCATTAGCATTTTACTCCATCCTACAAGCACATGTACCAACAAAACAATCACTGAACAAATATCTGATTGGATTTTCTATCCTCTTACTGGGGCACTGTGTTAGAAGCCCTTTGGGGAATCAGTGGATATGCAAGGGAGAAGGTGAATAATTTCCCCTCCTGCTCTGAGGCTTATGAAACGCCAGGCTTAGTCCCAGTATTGGTTTGAGAGGGTCAGTTGGAGCTGGCCCCTGATGACCATTGTCTTCATCAGCTGCTGACCGTGGTGTAGAGCAAGCTGATGCCATGTTCCAAGTTCTATGGGGTTATGTGCCTCTTTGCTAGGAATACAAATGCGTCTCTCACTTCGGTGTGGTTTTGAGCTTCTTTGCTAATAAATAATCAAATTCTGAATCAGGGTGTTCTCCGTAGTATCCTCCTAGTTGTATGGATGGATACATGCAACCCTTGATGGATCTTAGGGGATGTTGAGATAGTCAGTCTGAGGAGCAGATACAGAAAGATGAAAAAAAGCAAGAAGACCTGTGGATCAGCACAGGGAGGCCTGAAGTAGACACTTATCCTCATGGCTATGAAAATGCATGGCAAGGAAGAAAGGGCTTATCTGGATGTGTGCTTTGAAGGTACCATCAGGGAAGGGAGGCAGACTGTTCCGGTGCATCTGCAGTAGGGAGGAACAGGCGTTGGTGCCTGGCTTGCTTTCTCCTGGTCCTTTAGTCCATGGGATGGTTCTACCCTTTCCTTACTCAATTCAGGTCTCAGAGCAGTCTAGGTGACCTACAGGGAAGAGAGAGGGGCTGTATTAGGTTAGAAATGGGCCCAGGGGTAGACCTGTCCATCAACTCATTTTTTTCTTAGTAGGCCCACAGCATCACCCACTGGCCACCAAGTGTTGAAATGCATAAACCTATGGGGATGTTGAACATTCAAACCAAGTGCCAAGCCATTTGTGTTAAGTCAAAAAAGAAAACCTCTAAATAAACTGGATGCTTTCCTTTCCTCCTAACTTTATGATTGCCACACAGTGATATCTCAGGATAATTCCAAAACCAGATGCCTACATGGCAGTTACAACCAGCCCAGACGTTATAGACATGACTTTTCCATATTCTTAGGTATGTGAATTCAGGTCTCTCAACTTGCTTGTAAAAATGATACGCAGCTGGTGACCTCCAGGGAGGTCAATTGGGAAAATAAAAAACCTGGCTAAAGGGCTTTATAGGCTCAGGCTGCTGCAACAATTACAGTGCAATCTATGAAGACGGAGTTAGTTCTCTCTTACAGAACCGCTGCCCAGAGTGGCCTGCCCAGGCTCCCCGGTCGCAGGCCCAACAAGATTGCGAAATAAGAAAAACAGCTTGCAGAGGACAAAGCACAAAGCTGGTTGCTTCTCAGAGGTTTCCACAGCTCCTTCCTTCCCATTCCTTGTCCAGTGCTAATGACAGAAAAAACGGGACTTGAAGAATGAGTCTGGTATCTCAGCCATTTCAGGCCCATCATTAATTTCCTGTCCAGACTGATGAGTGGACCTGCCTTCCCGTCCCTATCTCTCTCCTCTGGTGCACTGGTAAAGGCTCCTTCATTCTTCTCCCTCCTCTTACCAGCTTTATCTTGACAAGTGCCATGTGTCTCTGTTCACTTCATCGTTCTTTTCTCAGCCTCCAGGCGTCACCGTGCATCTTCCTTACCAGGAAATCTATACAGAATCATTCCCCAGATCTATTGTTAACTCTTCCTGAGGAGACATCTAGTCACCCAGACAGGGCACAGGCAACAGACCAGAGAAACTATTTCATCCTTGCCTAATTTTGTGAAAGCAATGGGTTATTGTCGTACTTAGAAGAATATGGGCAAGGGGTTTCAGAAACATGGCTGACTCAGAGGAAGGTACATCACTGAGAATCCTACCCTAGAAAGGTAACTGTGCATGAAAGCTGCAGCCCAGGAGCTTCCTAACTTGCAGTCAGCTCTCTCTCTCTCTCTCTCTGTGTGTGTGTGTGTGTGTGTGTGTGTGTGTGTGTGTGGTGTGATGTGTGTGTGTGGTGTGATGTGTGTTTGTGTGTGTGTAGTGTCCTCTTTTTCCCTAGCAATCAATGACTGCTATTGTAGTCTAGGGGAGGAGCTTTGTATATCTTGCAAGTTTCTGAGCTTCCCAAACCATGTATATTTCTCTGGCTTTTAGAGTCTTCTGAGCCTGCCTCTCTTCTTCCAGTAGAGCATGTTTCAATTTGGAAGTAACAACTATAACATCAGGGATTTCAAAGGCCTGAGTTTTCTCTGGTTAGCAAGGCTGCATGCAGTGCTTCTGTGGGATTAGTCCAGAGCTGCATTGTAATAGAAAGTTTCTGGCCTGTCCAGCCCGTGGTCCAGACCCGCAGTACTGAAGTCTCGCAGAATCACACAGATGCTTATATTAATTACATTCTGCTTGCTGATTGACCTGGGACCCAGGCATATAACTTGCTAACTCTTTACTCTTAAACTAACTCATAAGTCTAATCCTATTCAGCCATGTGGCTCGGTATCTTTTCTCAGAGCAGCATAGTTGACCTCGGCATCTGCTGGCTTCTCCTCTGGACTCTCTGGTGTCTCTGCTTTGCTCTTCCTGTTCCCAGAGTTTTCTTAGTCTGGTAGTCCCACCCACACTTCCTGTCTGCTTTCAGCCAATCAGACTTTTTATTAAACTAGTAGGTGGAACAATTATTTACAACGTAACAACATAATCCCACTACACTGCGCTGCTCTTCCTCACAGGCCTTGACTTCTTCCTCTGCTGGTTTCCAAGTGGCTTCACAGAAAGTATGTAGTGTTCCTTCCAAAAAGGCTGCTTGGGGAGGGAGGATCCCAAGAGCAATGGGCTGTGGACAGGGCTCAGACAGAGTTAAGCAAAGATTTCTTTCTCTTTGTATTCCACAAGCCAGCAGGCCCCACTTACCACTCCTGTAAGGAATCTTGGCCAGGGGTGACTCACAAGAGACACCGGTACTTTTCCAGATTCTTCTTTCTAGAATAAATTCTAAAGAGATTCAAGGGAAGGAAAAAGTAGGAAGAACAGGAGGGTGAAGTATAGCCTGAGCTCAGGAGCAATGTGGGGGCTTCAGCTTTACCCCTTGGCAAGGCGTTGACCCCACACAATGACAAGAGGACAGCTGGCGTTGATGCAGGCTTCTGTGCTGAGCGCTGCATAGCCTTGTTTAGTTCTTCCAGCAGCCTCATAAGGGAAGAGGAAATGGTGTCTATCCAATCTGAGCCCCTTGCTCTAGGGCCCAGGACCAGAGAGCAGGAGAGCCAGCCTCCAGAAGACTGCCTGACTCCAGAGCCCTGCTCTTCACTGATAATTCCCACCCATTTTGAACTGCATGCTTCTTCCATCAAAGAAACAGAAAAACAATACCATGGCTTTGACATGTGTGCTACTATGAACTTGTACCCAGTATCAGCAACACCACTGAGCTCTAGTGATTCACTTTATGCCTGTAGAGAATAAGAGCCATCAGATTCTGAGGCTGGGGTAAACACAAGGTCTTGAGTCCAATCTGCAGAATCTAAGTAAAAGACAAGATCCTTGTGATATACTCTGCATGGGTGGGCACACACACACACACACACACACACACACACACACACACACACACACACACACACACACACACAAGGGCCAATTTCTGATACATCTCCCTGCCTGATAGATGTGTATGACTGAGCAGGCACCCTCCCTTTGGGGCACATTACAGACCTTTGGGGAAGCTGCATCTAGACGGCATGTTCAGAGGCCAGAGCCCTCTTTCTAGGAGCACAGAGCTACCCCCAGGAGCCATTGGCAGGGGTGACTGCCAATTGGCACTGGAGAGGGTAGGAGCCCTATCTTTTTCCTGTTGCATCTGTGTCCTCACCAGATACAGCATAATTTTAGTGTTTTGTGGTTCCCGAGGCCTCGACAGATTCAGTTGACCACTAGAAGGCTCGCTTCTCTGTGAACTATCTAGTCAGGACTGAAGGGGAGGGATCCATCCACAAGGAAGGTAAGTCTAAGAAGGTGCGGGATATGGAGCCCCTGCTGGCATGCCAACAGCAGAGATTGGCAATGACCTAGTGGGGCCACATATGTGTTCAGAGGGAGACAAAATACAGAGACATCCCACTCCTGTGAGGTCAAAAGGCCGTGTTTGTCTAGCTTGGCAAGGTAGGGAGCTGGTACAGGGAGCCAAGGCCATCTGGACTGGCTCAGTGTGCAGTGCCTGTCCCTGAGAGTATGTCAGGATATCAGGGAGGCAGGCGGTCACAGAATGTGCCAGAAAATCTTGGAAGGTGTCATTCATAAAATATTGAATGACCAAGGAGGTGGCACACAGGCCACATGGCAATGATAGGTTCCATTGGGGAACAAGATGGGAAGGGAACTTCCATTCATTCCTGACTCATCCGGTATGGGCTGGATGCCCATGGGCTCTCATCAGTGTGGACATGAGCCATGCAGCCAATCCAACAGTTCTGACAGAAGAAGCAAGATATGGCCTGGGACAGCCACTCTGTGAGGTGGATCACATGCCAAGCTCTGGCCTGGAATGGCCATTCTATGGACCATAAGCATTCTCTACAACAATGTTCTGTGTTACTTCAGGACAAAACTCAGTGGAATCTCAGCCAGGAGTAAAGTGATAGAGCTATTTTAGTCCTACAGAGATTTTCATGGACTTCTAAATTTGTTGAGGCTATCAGGTTCACAGCCTAATCTTACAGGGGAAGCTGAGAGGGGGTGAGTGGCAGGCAGGAGATAGGAACTGATGTCAGTTCTGTGAAGAAAGGCACATCCTTGTGTTTGTGAGAACTCCAGTGCAGACTTGCCACCATATGAGACAGCCACAAATGGACTAATGTAGACACCATGCAAAGTCATAGCCCTGTGGAAACATCCCAAGAAACTACTGACCTGCTCTGCAGCTCTCCCTCTGAGGCAGAATCCTCTTTTCCCAGAACCTTCCAGAGCATTTCTCAGTGTGTCCTCTGCAGCTCTAACCAGAACAGAGGCAAAGACTCCTAGACCCAGAAGTCCCTGACATCCTTGAACGTAGCTCCCTTTGACATCTTTCTTGAAGTCTGACATTATGATCAAGGAATTGTATGACCCCTTTTTGGGAATCTTCAAACCTGAATGAATTTATTACCTTAAAAAAAAAAAAGTATGGGCAAACAGAAACAAGGATGGATGGTAGAGAGAGGGGTTAGGTAAAGAAGATTGTTGTACGAGGTTTTTGGCTGGGACTTTCGAGCCTGGCCTCAAGGTTTAGACCCAAAGACCCACAGACACACACAGATGTTTATATTAATTTAGGCTGATCAGCCTAAGGCCCGGGCATATAACTTGCTAACTCTTTACCCTTAAACAAACCCATGTTCAGCCACGGGGCTCAGTACCTTTTCTCAGAGCAGTATAGTTGTCCTCTGCATCTTCGGGCTTGTCTGGTAACTCTGGAGTCTCTGTGGCATTTCTACTCTGTTCTTCCTTTTCCCAGAGTTTTCTTAGTAACCCCACCCACACTTCTTGTCTGCCTCTGGCCAATCAGTGCGTTTTATTAAACTCATAGGCGGGGCAATTATCTACAATGTAACATCGTAAATCCACTACAGAAGATAGGCAAGGAAGCCATGGGGGGGTGTTTAAACAGCTCTTGAAAATGCATCAGGTTCTCTGTTCCTGATTGGTCGGGCTCTTGTCCTCATCCCTGCTCTGTTATGCTTTGCCTCAGGGTTCTATGAATCATCTTGGTAGCTGCCACCAAACATGTTTTGACTTTCACAAGTAGGCTAAGTGACCCCGGAGATGGAAGGCTGAACTTGTACACACATCCTATGGATGGATGACTGTGAAGTTCCAGAGCCAGTCCAGCAACCCAAAAATTCGTCCCACCTTCACCTGTCACATTTTTTCAAGTCTTTCTATGTGTTACACATCAGGTTGGGGTCTGGGACACCTGGGACATTCTTGCTCACATATGTGCCAGCCTGCTTCATCTCAGTGCCACATTTCTATCAGTCATGACTCCCACATTAGAGAGTTCACAATGTCTCTAAATGGCATCAACAGCTGGAAACCAAGTGTTCAAATACATGAGTGGGGCTGGAGAGATGACTCATCAGGTAAGAGCACTGGCAGCTCTTCCAGAGGCCCTGAGTTCAATTCCCAGCAACCACATGGTGGCTCACAACCATCTGTAATGAAACCTGGCACCTTCTTCTGGCATGCAAGCATGCATGCTAGTAGAATACTATATACATAACAAATAAATAAATCTTTAAAAAAAAGCACACATGAGCATGTGGCAGACATTTTACACCCAAACTATAACAAAAATGCTACCTAAATTTCTACTAACTTAACCATCAGATCTAGAGAGGGAGGAAGCACCTGGAGTAGTATGCCACCCATGGCCTGAACCTTCCTCAGGGTTTCACTCCATAAGCTCTGTGAACCTTAGCTGCAGGCTGAACAGTCCTTGGTATGCACAGACATGACCAACGCAGCCAAAGGGAAGAACATTGCATCTGCGACCTTCCAGCTGAATGAGTGTTGGGACCAAACAATGGAAGGACAAATAGTAAGAAATCCCACCAGGGAAGACCATGGGGCTGGAGAGATGGCTCAGAGGTTAAGAGTACTTGCTTCTCTTCCAGAGAACCTGAGTTTGGTTCCTAGAATATCTACCAGCTCACGACTACTTGTAACTCTAGGTACAGTGGATCTGATGCCTTCTTCTGGTCTTCTGGGGCACTTGAACTCATGTGCACATACCCACACAGAGTCATATAATTTAAAAGATAAAATTTTAAAAAGAGGAGGCTATAACTCCAGGCTGATAAAACAAACCCATGTAATCTGGTCACTAGGGCCCCACATTCCACACCCTTCCCCACAACAAGTTCTAGATCATGACTGGGTCAATAAAGTCTGAGCTAAGACCATTTGCAAAGCAAAGGGCTCACATTTGCTCCCCAGAATTCCTCATTTAGGCTCAGCATTTCCTGGGTTCTGATCTTCAGTAGCAAAGCTAATATTTTGGCCAGCCAGATAAGGCCTTCACTGTTTGAGATCAATTTTTCCACAGCCAATGCAGAAGTAGACATTTAACAGAGCCTTCAGTTCAACTTTGACTTCATAAAGTGCGTAGAAGTGGGAGCAGGCAGCAGCACTTTTGCCAGGGGGCAGCAATTAAGCAGGTAGAAGAGAAACTTGGGTAAAGTGATGGGAATGGACCCTGTGGGAACCGTTGTTCATGCAGAGATTTTGAGAAGCAAACTGGAGCCTAATGGACCACTATTCCTTAAGCACCACGCTGAGTGACTGATAAGAAAAAAGCCCTGAGAACCTTGTTTGTATGGCTGAAATTTTCCAGCTCTCAGCAACAAATGTGAACCTGAGTTTAAGATCTAGAATTTTCCATGTAATGGAGAATTTTCACTTTCCATTATCCACATATAGAGTGCATGTGTACGTGTGCCTAGATACAAGCTCTGTTCCCTCTTTGTCATGAAGGATGAACCTAGGGAGGTAGAATCTCCAAAGAGAGAACCCTAACCTCAGGTATAGCCTGAAGTTTCTGACCTGTATAGGCCTGAGGTCCAGAAGAATCTTTCCCATCCTTAGTCCTTTAGCTATTATAAAAATAATTACTTAGAGGCTAATATTGATTACAAATTGTTTGGCCTATGGCTCAGACTTATTACCAACTATCACTTACAACTTAGCTCAACCCGTTCTTATCAGTCTACGTCTTGCCATGTTGCTAGTGGCTTGCCGGCACTTCCACATTTTGCTCCTTTCTTTGGGCAGCAGCTGGCTGCTCCTCTTTGATTCCACTCTTCTCCTTTTATCTGGGCTTGGATTTCCTGTCTGCCTCCCAGCTGCCTTGCCATAGGCCAAAACATCCTTTGTATTAACCAATAATAAAGCATATTCACAGCAAACAGAAGGACATCCCACATCACCCAGATTATGGGGCCACTGACTTAAACAATGAACTCTCTCCTCCAGCCTAAAAGTTGAAATGCTAAGAAAGCAGAAGAAGGAGGATTAGGACTTGAGACCAGACTGGGCTACACAAGACCTGTCTCATAATAACAATATTAATTAATTAAAAATATTTCAAAAAAGAAGAAATAATTGTAAAGGGCTAAGTGGACTTCCTTTCTCTCTCTCTTTTTCTTTTTCTTTTTCTTTCTTTCTTTCTTTTTTTTTTTTTTTTTTTGAGACGGGGTTTTTCTGTAACCCTGGCTGTAATGGAACTCACTCTGTAACCAGGCTGGCCTTGAATTCCCAGAGATTTCCCCTGACTCTGCCTCCTAGGTTCTGGGATGAAAGGTGTATGCTACCACAACTTGGCTTTGTCAGAGTATTTTGTGCCAGGAAAAGATAGTTGTATATTTAATGAGTCTCTTCAATGCATGGGATAGAACTGTTGTGTCTGAGTCAAAACCAAAACAAACAAGCAAAAAAAAAAAAAAAAAAAAACAAAACAAAACAAAAAAAACCCCACAAAACAAAACAGCAAAAACATGGAGCCAACTTCCCTATGCAAAAACAAAGGTTTCTTTATTTGAGCCTGGGCAAAGGCTTCTTTCTGCACTCTCCAAACCATTGAGTGAAGGTAAATGAAGGAGGAAGCTCCATGCCCTGATTACAAAGGGCTTGTATAGGGTAAAGCCACAAGCAGGGAGCTGTATGTCTTGCCATTCTAGGATTGGGTAAGGGGATATTGTGTGAGGTAATCTTTTGAAACTATTAGTCAGGCTATAAGCATGAAATTGTTAATGGTTTTGGAACTCTAACAGAATTTATGGCAAAATATGGGATGTTTGCAGAGACATCTGGCTCTTGTTAAATTTTACTACTATGCCTCATGTTTGACTGTGTCTAGGATGTTTGCTTTGCACTCTGCTGTCATAGCACATTTTGGGGGCTAGAGCTCAGTCCTTGGTCACCAGATGCCTCTGTATGGAGGCCTGTTCTCAGGATGGTGTTGGTTCTGCTCTTTCAGAACAAGTTAGAACCTAAATGGTTAAAAAAAAATTCTTAATTGTCTTAGGAGTGTCTATTTGCTTTCCCCAATTACAAGGTAAACTCTTTTAAGAACACAGATTGTCTTTAGTCAGAGAGACTCCTTCTTTTTTTTGCTGATCTAGATTGGGTGCTAGTGACAAGTTACCAACATCTACTCTGTGAAATCCTCTCCATAAACAGGGCTCTGTTCTGTTTGCAAGAAACCTTCCCAGCCAGAAACCATTTTTGATTTCTGGATGTCATTGCAGCTAGTTTTTCTCGGTCACAATAAACTCTAACATGAAACAGGCAAAAGGAAATTTTTCAGTTGGTAGTCTGTTGGGAAAAGGGACCCAGGCCTCAAGCTGTCACTTGGCAACTGTGCTTACATCACTTGCATCCCTGACTTCCTGTACCTGTAAGCCACAAGGTAATGACGTGTGTTCAAGAACTTGAGATATCATTTATGGACTATAAGGTTTATTCTGAAGAGGAATTTATTGTATGGGCATCAGTACAGTCACAAGGCACCTGATCTTCCTCAATTCCAGCTGACGATTCCTCCAGAGGCATTTCAGAACTTTGAGGTGCATTGGGACTGCATGATGCAAGCATCCACTTTTTCTTCTATATTTGGAACATGTACTCACTCCCCTGGAATAATCTGAATCTGTCTCCTGAAATGTACTTCCTAGGACCCTGGAGAAGGTTCTTGTATAGTCTCTGACTTTGAATAGAGTTGAGCTGGACAAACAAAGACTTCCTTTTCTTTCTTGGATAGCTGATGCTCTAGTCCAGGCTAGCCTACCTTTCCCCACATTCTCTTCTTCCCACAAAACAGTTTAGTGAATTAAAATCGAGAAAAATGTACACTATCAGTTACTGTTCTGAATTTTATGTCCTTCTTGAGCAAGGTGGTAAGTTCCTCGATACTCCACCCAATGTCTGAAGCCCTTTTGGGTCTGGTGGATATAACAATGGTCTGCATTTAAGCCAAGAACAGCAGTGTTATTCTTTGCTTGGTTTTCTATAATAATTCACTAATTGGAGGAGGCTGTTTTAGCACTTAGAAGGAAAACCTTTCCCTGCTGATAATAGTCACAGTCCGACTTTCAGCAACCCATTGTACACAGGTCTAATTGTCCCCTCAAAAGAAATTAGATGGTGAGAACCTACTTTTCAAGGAAATTCAATAGTTCTCATTATAAAATAAATAGTGTGGTCAAATGCTATTAATAAAGTACTATTTATCTATAAAAGCAAACTAGATCTAGACTGGACTAAGAGACTGTGCTTTTCCTACAGGGCAGCCATAATGTCAGGGCTCTTGTAGGGTGGGCTGGGACATGCAAAGGCAAGGTCTGAATTCAGTCAGCAACAATGGGGAAGGCTTCGTGCCAGGATTGGCAAACATGGAGTAAAGAGGCAGAGAGTAAGTACATTGGGCTTACCACATTCTGATACCCCTCCTCAGACTGATCAGCCTCACTCTATAGCAAAAACTGCATTCTCCAGCAATCTGAGGGGACACAGTTATGGCCACACGCCAAGAAGACTATTTGGAAAGCATAGAAGTTAAATTCTATAGAATTTCCAAGCACTGTGAACTACTGTTCTTCCCTGTTTTTTAGTTCGACCCCTTAAAAATGTTCACAGGCCATTTAAGAATGAGTGGCAGGCTGGACTTGGCTTGAGGCCATGTATGCTGACTGGTGCCGTGGACCTGAAAAGATTGTTAAACATTAGCAGTTTCCAGAATGAAAAGCTATAGGATTGTTGAAATTGCTCAAAGGCTACACAGGGAGGGAAGGGATTGTCTGGCTGACAATGGGTTACAGTCCGTTAATAGGGGAGGAGAGGCGGGTGGATTCAAGGTAGGAACTTAAACAATGCTACACCATATCAACAGCAGAACAAGGCAAATGTGCTTGTGTCTTTGCCACTTTTGCTCAGCCAGCTTTCTTCATTCTTACCCAGTTCATGGCCCAGCCCATCAAATAATGTCACCCAACTTCAGGGTGGGTCTTTCCAGCTGAATTAACAATTAAGGCAACCTCCCACAAGCACGCCTGTGGGCCAACCCATATCTCTTCAACCTTCCATTCTGCAGTCTTCCTAGGTGAGTTTAAACATTTAAAACTAGTCATCTCAGAAATTAACTCTGTAATAACTACTATATATATGTTGGTCACAGAAAAATGTATGGGGTAATTCCCCACCCCCAACCTGACAAGAAACATGTTATAGATACAAAAATAAGAGAGAATCGAGGCAGGTATGTGCTTTTGAGCACGATACATCACATGAAGAAACACACAGGAGGGTGGGAGTGTAGCAAAGTTGGCAATGTGCTTACCTTATATACACGAAGCCTGACACTACAGCACACACTAGAGATGGCAGCATACAGAATACACCTGTAATCCCAGCACCAAGGAAAGACAGTAAATTAGCTTTCATCAATGCTTCCTGTTCCTGCAGGTGAGATGTGAGCCCTAGCCTCCTCAGAGCTGTCAGCAATCGGCTCCCAGGAAGGCTGTAATTGAGTTAGTGAGACTCTAGAGAACAGTCTGATGGACTTCACTGTATTCTGCTTCCTTGTCACTCCCTGGGGGAATCTGTCTGTTTGAAGGAGCTGTTTATCCAGCTCCTTTCAGATGCTTTCAAGCAAAGTTTGGGCATCATTATAGTCTCAGAGGTGACAGTTATTCACCTCCTTCTGGGATGTGTCAAAGTCTTGCCTGGGACTTGTCAAGAAATACAGGTGATTTTTATTTAAGAGAAAGCCCCTGATACTCTTCAAAGCCATTTGTCATTTTGTCTTGTTGGTTGGTACTGAGAGCTCCCCAAGCCCATGTTCAGTACTTGGGCACTCTCATTTAGGACACAGGACAACTGTGTCCATAACTATAAAGATGTGGTAAAAAGCCATCAAAGAGCTAGGGATATGGATTGGTGGTAAAGTATCTACTGTGCAAGCATGGGAGCCTAGATTTGGATCCCTGGAACCTACACAAAAAGCCTGGGCATTGTGGCACATGCTTCTAATCTCAGCATCAGAAGGCAGAGACAGATGACTTCCCAGTGCTCACTGGCTAGCCACCATAGCAAAATCAGCAAACTCTAGGTTCCGTGAGAGACCCTGTCTCGAAGAGTCAGGTGGAGAATGACAGAGGACACAAGAAATCAATCTCTGGCCTTCACACATACATGAGCAAAGTACAGACACGGGCACACACAGACACACACACACAGACACACACACACACACACACACAGAAGGTAGATACACACATGGAAAGAGGAGGAGAGGGAGGGACAGAGAGGGAGAGAGGCCTTTGAGTGGTTATATGTCAGTGTAGGATAGTGGCAGCAGCAGGAACTTAGAGGCTTCTTTGGTTTAGAGTCCCACCTTTTCACGGGCTGCAGATGTCTGTGGGTAGATCAAACCTAGCTTCTGGGACTCCACACTGTCTGCTTTGCTCAGGTTCCAGCTCCACTTTAGAAAGATATGGTACCTGTTTAAGGAGTGTTCATCTAACATTGGTGTGTTTGTGTTCCACATATAAAGGGAAAACCAAAAAGCAAGTGGTGTTGCTTATTTAACTTGTATGAGTTGGGCTTATTTAATTTAATATAATAATCTACAATTCAACCCATTTTCTTACAAAACGACATAATTTTGTTACTCTCTTTGGTTGAATAAAACGCCACTCTATTCACATCTGGCTTTTTTTTTTTTTTTTTTTTTGATGTTTCCAGTCTTGAGCTACTGTGATCAATGCAGCCCTGAAGGTGGGTGTTGAGATATATCTGTGATATGCTAAGTGGGATTCCTTTCTAATCCCTGATGAGGATCCCCACAGCCATCCTGAGCCAGCCAGAGACCAGATAATGGCCTGACCAAGACTCCCAGCTATGCTAGCTCTGACCTTTTTCTGTCTTCCTTGTAGAGCTACAAAGCTTTGTCACACTCTTAAGACAGGGCTTGAGGTCTTGGTCCTTCGTCCATTCTTAGGCTGTCCAACAGAGTCAATTCTAGTCAGACCAACCAGAGTGAGAGTCTGAGCCTGCTTCATCAGAACTCCAGAGTCCAGCTTCTAGCCCAGGTCTCTGGGAAGGACAGCTGGTAAAGCACTTGCCACAAAATCATGAGGACCTGAGTTCTCTAAAGTTCAAAGTGGGTTCCCAAAATGGCAATACTGCTGACATTGTCCTGAGTGCCAGTCTGGGCTCGGCTCAGGCTGGACTCTGACTGTGTAAGCAGAAGGCTTGCTCTCAGATAAACAAAATTCTAAACTGAGCCTTCCTCAGAAACTTTGTGAATCTGGTTTCTGTTTGTGAGGAAAAGCCACTACTTCCCTTATCTGCCCCTATAGCCACCTATAGTAATGGAGCATTGTGATATATTGTATAAGCTCTAAAGAAATAAAACTTGCCGAAGATGGAAGACAGAGTCACACACAGAGTTAGCCACAGAGGTCAGTGAATGGTGACTCACACCTTTAATTCTAACACTCAGAAGGCAGAGATCCTTCTGGATTTCTATGAGTTAAAGGCCAAACAGAGCTAGGTGGTGGTGGCACACACCTTTAATCCCAGAACTTGGATCCCGTACATCTGCTCCCAGTACTCAGGAAACACATACACCTTTAATGTCAGCACTAGGAAAGTTGAAATAGGAAATGATATGTGGATAAGCAGAGAAAGAAATACAAGGCAGAAGGAGGAAGGAGTTCCAGCCCTTCCACCGTGACCCCCCTCCCTCTTCCCTTTCTGATGAGGACTCAGAGGCATTCAGTCTGAGGACTGATGGACACAGGACCTCCCCTTTCAGCCGAGGAGTGGCTATGTGAGAAGTGGCTGTTTGATTTTTCAGCTTTCCCCAATATCTGACTCCAGATTTTTATTACTATTGTCAGTTAGGATTCGTGGAATAGAGCATCTAGTTCCTATTAATGCAAACAAGTTGGCAACAGAACAAAGTTGCCCCCCCCCACTGTACTCTGGCTTCCAGACCGTCAGTTTCATCAGCTCCCTCCCACTACAACCTGCTCTTATAAAACTGGCAAGACTCTTCCCAGCATTTTCCCTTCTCTCTTCACAGCCCCACCCATTCCATACAGTCCCAGCAAGTTGAATTTCCCAAATAAATGTTTCTTTCTACCCACAGAGTGGTCCAGTTCAGTGGTTTCACTGTACCCTTACTTACAAGCTTAATTTTCAGAACATACATTGAAAATAAAAAATCCCAGGAGCAACAGAGGGCACTTATAATTGCAATACTGGGAAGGCATAGACTGGCAGAGCCCTAGTATTCGCCTTGCAAGTCTGCCTTTCTGTTACGTTAGGACATGACATGCAGCTGGGTGGTGCAGTGGTCAGTGTGGGTATGGGAGCAGAGGAGAGAGACACTCTTACAAGCTGCACTCATGTGAAGAGACTTTATTAGAATGAAGGAAAGGCAGAAGGATGGAGGGAGGAAGGGAAGAAGGGAGGGAGGGAAGGGTCAGGGGTGAACACCCTCTGGCAAGTGGGGGGGGGGGGCAAAAAGAGGAACAAGGAATGAAGGGTAGGGGTTTTCTTGAATAGAGCTTGACGTCAGGATGCTGGGGAGGCCAAATTATTGCTTATTGGCCAGGACTCCAGGAGGTGGGTCAGAACACTAACATGAACACACACATACACACACAGAGAGAGAAAATAGTTCCCATCAAAACCTACAAACCTCATCTTCCCTGGAGATTCTCCCCTGCAGCCTGTCAGCTTCAAGAAGCCTCCTGCTCTGACGGAGGTTTGAAGCACAAAGGTAGTTCACCGACAGTGGATGTTCTGGTGCAGCTGTGGGTCTAGATTTTCATTCCTAGCCCGTCACTAACATGTCAGAGTATGAGCTGATAGGAAGATGGAGTGAAGAACCAGAGAAGCGCCTCCATCTTTGAACCTCAAGTCTCAGTTATAAACAGGCCTGAGTCTTGCTAAGGTAGAAAGTACAAACAGGAGAGGTAGCCTAGGGACTATCTGATAGCAGTTAATTAACCACAGAGATGACCTGGGGCCATTTGACAGCCATGGAATGTCCCAACCCAGGAGGTAGTCTAGTGAAAAAGGTTTAGCAAACAGCTGACTAAGAAAGTCCGCCCAAAATGAGCTAATCAGAATTGTATCTGTACCAAGATCCCTAATTGATCTTGTGATTTTTGCCTTTAAAAACCCAGAGAGGCAGGTACCTCCTCCGGCCACTGCATGCCTGCTTGCTAGACCGAGGTCCTTGTTGTGACTCATTTTTAAATAAACCTTGCCTTTTCATTTCAGAGAGCTCACATTTCTGGTGGTCTCTTTGGAAAGTCTAGCTACCAGGGTACAACATTTGGGGGCTTGTCTGGGATCCCCAGAGGGGGAACACCCCCCCACACACACACACACACACCAGGCCTGAAATCCTGAAGGTTTACACCAACTGACTAGGTGAGTTTACCCTCACTATTCTTATTTGTTGTCTTGGCTCTGTTCCTCTTTTACTATCTAGAAGGTTATTTTTCTGGCAATGTCTGTATCTGAATCTGAAAGGTTTCAGGTTTCGCTTTGGTGGACGTGCCTGTAAAGTGTACCTGAAGAGAGTGGGAGACATCCCTACTTCTGGGTAGGGAGTCTCGAGTTCGAGACTCTGCTGTTGGGAACCTGGGAAGCTCTCCTCTGAATTCTGGGGACAAGGAAACCCTACTGGGCCAACCTCAACCCATCTGTACGGTCTTTGGCAGTAACAGGGCTTTTTTCCGGACCTCTGATCGCCAAGACCTCCTCTGAATTGTGGTATTCTGTTATGGGCCCTTCTTTTTTCATCTTGTCTGACTGTCTTGTTAGTACATTTCTATATGTCTCTCGTTTGTCCACATACCGGGGTCTGACTATGGAGAATACTCCCTGCATAGTTACATGGAAGGGGCTCATTGACAGGATGGAGGAACCCTTCTCCTGCATCAGGCCATTCCTGCCTTAGCCACCTATGAGTCCTGACCCCAAACCTACTGCCCCTCTATTAACATTTTCCTTCTCACAGGTACTCTTTGTGAGGCCCAAGGGAGATCCAAAACCCCGAGTCATCGAAAGGAGAACAGAGGAATTGGAGTTATTCCCCACCACACCACACTATACTCCCCCTCAGCCAGCTAATCCTCTACCCAACCCACAGCCCAACCAGACCCAGCCCAGGCAACCCAGAGTCATAAGGGAGCCACCCCACAGTCAGACACCATGGTGGCCTTACCCCTCTGACGTGCCAGACTGATGAACGCGGACGAGAATCAACCCTCCCATTGCTGGCTGTTTGCAACCACTGATCTGTACAATTGTATGTTCAGAATTTCTTGTTTTCTAAGAACCCTCAAGATTTAATTAGCCTGTTAGAAACCATTGTTTTTACCCATCAACCCACCTGGGATAATGGGTGAATGCTCTTGAGCATTTGTTCACCAGCAAGGAGTGAAATAGGATCCTGGAGGCTGCCTGGAAGTTGGTTCCGGGGCCCTACAAGAGCTCCTGTCACTGACCCTGTGACCATCAATGCCTACTTCCCTACCACATACCCCTAGTTGGAACTATAAGACAGCACAAGGTAAGGAGAGACTCCAAATCTACCACCAGAATCTGTTAGTGGATCTCAAAGCAGCTGCCCGAAAGCCCAACAATATGGCTGAGATTTATGGCATCAGTCAGGAGATGAATGGGTGTCCTGTGGGGATATTTTCAAATATAATAAAAATGTTTGGAGATATCAGAGGGATCTACCCACAGTCAGCCTAGAAGGATCAGACAGTGGTTACGCTCACCTTTAATCCCAGCACAGGGAATATCCAGGGAGCGGTGACCTATGACCTATCCAATCTGAGTTTAGGTCATCTTAGCTTACAGGAGGATTTCCAGGCTCCCAGGCAGGCAGTGGTGGTGCCACGCCTTAACTGAGCAAAGAGATTATTTAAGGAAAGCTTAGAAAGACAGAGGAGGCAGAAGAAGCCAGGAGGAGTGAGGCTGAGGAAGCTGGAAGACAGCTGAGTGAGATCTGACTGTGGTGTTTACTTTCTCTCTGATATCTCTGTCTTTCCCAGAGATCTGGCCCTGAGTTTCCTTTATTTGTGCAACAGTGTCCGGTTGTCTGTTTGGAGTACCTGCTAGAGCCCTTTTGGCAGTATATTCCACATGTTTTTGAGACTGGGGAGTCAGCTCAGATGGTGGTGTTTGCCTATTTTCATCAGGCAGCTCCAGATATTAAGAGGAAGTTGTAATCATTAGAAAGATTAGGTGAGAAATCTCTTAGGGAATTGGTGGCAGTGGTGGAAACGGTTTATCCTAAGAGAGAGACAGATGAACAGAAAAAAGAGAGGTGAGAGAAAGCAAGGATCCAGCAAGAAGAAAACAGAGGCAAAAGAAAAGTTAGCCGGGATACTAGAACAATGGCAGGCACAACACAGGCAGGAATTAAGAGATCCTCCTGGCGGCGAGAGTCGGACCGATCATCCTCACACCACAGAGGCCTCTACCCAAGCCTAAGGTGGGGAAGAACCAATGTGCATGTTGCAAGGAAGAAGGGCATTGGGCAAGGCAAGAAAGTGTCCCAAGAAAAGGGGGAGGACACCCCTGGTTACCCACATGCTCTCTGAAACCCTGAAAGAAGATAGTGACAAGGGAGGTTGGGGCTCAGACCTTTCCCTGAGCCTAGAGTAACATTGAGAGAGAAGGGAAGCCAATTCATGGTTGGCACAGGTGCAGAGATTTCATCCTGCTGACATCAGATGGACCCTTGTTCACAAGGAAAACATGAGTTCAAGGGGCCATAGGCACCAAATCTTATTCATGGACTACTCAAAGGATGGTGGACTTGGGAATGGGATGGGTAACCCATTTGTTCCTAGTCATTCCAGATTGTGCCTACCCACTCTTAGGCCAGGGCCCTTTGTCAAAAATGAAATCCAAGATCCATTTCTAGGGTAAAGAGCACAGCTGTTACATCAAAATGGAAAACCAGTAAAGATGTTGATGACTGCTAGCCTGTCTGAGGAATATAGACTCCATCAGAAGCCAGCAGCCCCTGAGCCAGAAATTGAGAGATGGCTGCAGAGGTTTCCCCTTGCATGGGCTGAGACTGGGGGACATAGGACTAGCAAAGCACAGATCCCCAATCTATGTAGAAGTCCAAACAACAGTACCCCATGTCTCAAGAAGCAAAGAAGGAAATAGCCCCCCACATATGGAGGTTATTAACCCTGGGAGTACTGAAGCCAATTCAGTCTGCCTAGAACACCCCACTGTTACAGGTCAAAAAGCCCCACACTGATGACTACCAACTTGGACAAGACCAAAGAAAGGTAAATAAAAGTGTGATAGGCATACACCCTACTGTGGCAAACCCTTATACCCTACTGAGTGCATTGCCTTCAGACCAGCAATGGTACTTAGTCCTGGACCTAAAATATGCCTTCTTCAGCCTGGCTATGGCCCCCAACAGCCAGCAATATTTTGCCTTCTGGTGACATGATCCAGAGATCAGAATCAGCCGCCAATTGACTTGGACAAGACTACCCCAAGAGTTCAAGAACTTCCCCTACCATCTTTGATGAAGCCCTCCATGAGGATCCGAGTAAGTACATTACCCAAAACCCTGATATAAACTTGTTGGAATATGTGGCTGACCTGTTGGTTGCAGCTGCCAAAAGAGAGACCTGCAGGAAAGGAACTGAAAGCTTGTTGTGGGTGGACCCTGGGAGACAGGTTATCGAGCCTCTGCCAAGAAGGCCCAGATGTGTAGATCATGGGTAATGTACCTCGGGTATGTTCTTGAAGGGGGCCAGAGATGTCTCTGGGATTCACGCAAGGAGACGGTGTTAAAAATACCCGCTCCTAGGCAGATCAGACAGCCAGAGGGGTGGCGTCCACTCTGAAGGTATCCCAAGTTTTGGTGGATCCTGGAGCTAGAAGTCTGTCACAGACCCCCTAATACATTCCAGCTGACTTAACCTGGATCCATACTCTGTCAATGTCCCACATAATAGAAGGCTGGTGGAGAACAGTGGGTGGATGGATCATCCTGCCAAGAGAGACAGGACTGGTGATACTCAGAAAGATTCACCAATCACCCCATCTGGGTATCTGAAGGATGCAAAATTTACTAAGCAGGCCAGCATAAAAATATACAAAATGGCAACCAGGCTATTAAGAAATACTATGCAAATGCCATGTCTGCCAGGTGACTAATGTTTTGCCAACCCCTTCCAACCCTGGTGCCAGACAAAGTGGGACTTGACCAGGTGTGTATTGTGAGGTGGATTTTACTGAAGTCAAGTCAGGAAAATTTGGATAGAAATACTTGGTAGTGGTTATAGACACCTTCTCTGGGTGGATTGAGGCATTCCTGACCAAACCTGAGACTGCAAACATGGTGGCAAAAAAACTGATAGAGGAGATCCTTCCCAGGTATGGTTTTCCAGCCATGATAGGATCAGACAATGCCCCTGCCTTCATCTCTCAGGTAAGCAGGGAGTAGCAACTACACTGGGGACCAATTGGAAGCTTCGTTGTGCTTATAGACCCCAGAGCTTAGGACAGGGAGAAAGGATGAATAGAATTTTAAGAGACCTTAGTTAAATTAGCTGTGGAATCTGGCACAGACTGGGTGACTCTTCTCCCTTTTGCCTTATTTAGGGTGCATAATTCGCCCAACCAGATGGGACTTACCCCCATTTGAAATCATGTATAGGAGCCCCCTACCTATGATACCAAGCTTACAGACTGAGCTAGTTGGCTCCCTGAATGACCAGGACCTTCTGAATGCTATTTGGAGGCTCCAACTCACCCACCAGGACATATGGCCAAAACCTTGTGCCATTTATGAGGCTCTACCCCCAAACCCCACAGGTTCAAACCAGGAAACTGGGTCCTGATCCATAAACACCAGCACCAGGCCTTGGAACCAGGTGGAAAGGACACTATGTTGTCAACCTGACCACACCCACTGCTCTCAAGGTAGCGGACATTGCTACCTGGGTTCACCACTCCCACACTCCTCTGGTGGACCCATTTGTCCTTCTGGCAGAACCCCAGGACGAAATCTGGGAAGGTGTCCAGACACCCCTGCAACCCGTTGAAACTCAAGCTCCATGCCAAAAGTAATGAGACCCGCACTGCTCCGACTGCTCTTGCTCCTGACAGCCATCCTTGCCCCCCCCACTCCCCAACACACACACACTGCATAAGCCACCAGAACAACCTGCTCACATCCTGGAACCAGACCTGGCTTATTATCAATGAAGAACTCTATCTCCCCCACAACAGACCCAAAGGACATCTGGTTCCCAGACCTATATGTAGATCTCTGTGACCTGGCAACGGAACATAGAACTTGGACTCAGTTGGGATGCCAACAGGGCACAGATGTCGCCCTCCATCAACCAAGATCAAGATCCATGGATTGGGGTACTCTATGTGTCTGGATCACTCCAGAAGTAGAGACTAGGCACGTAAATGTGGGGGCCAAAGACACCTATTGTGCTAGCTGAGGTTGCAAGTCAACAGGACACATATGATGGAGTCTCCCTATAAAAGGAGATTCGATTACAGTACAGCAGATACCACAGAAGAGGCTTGAATTTGTGAAAAGAAATATTACCCCCACAAACCCAGGGCCACCTCAGGAGGGTGCTGCAACTCTATGGTCATATCATTTACTGACCAAGGAAAGAAAGCTGATTGGAACACCAGTAAGATCTGATGATTGCGGCTGTATAGCTCTGGGTACAACCCTGGCCTGACTTTCACCATCCAGTGAATCCTGTTCCCAATCAAAGGAGTGGTGGGGCTCAATGCAGTGCTCAATTCCCCCCCCCCCCCAGTTAGAGCAGCTTGAGCCCAAGAAGCCCAGCACTACAAACGGGCCCCACTATATTATCCCTGAGCCAAATCATGTTACCTCTCCATGGGGTACTGTGGAGATATGGAGATGACCTGGGGCCATTTGATAGCCATGAAATGTCCCAACCCAGAAGGTAGTCTAGGGAAGAAGGTTTGACAAACAGCAGACTAAGATAACAGAGGAAATCTGGAAAGTCCCCCCAAATTGAGCAAATCAGAATTGTATCCGTGCTAAGACCTCTAATTGATTTATAACCTTGTGATTTTTTGCCTTTAAAAACTCAGCTTGCAGAGGGGCGGGTACCTCCTCCGGCCACTGCCACGCTGGTGAGCCAGACTGAGGTCCTTGTCACAACTTGTATTTTTCAATAAACCTTGCTTTTGCATTTCAGGGAGTTCACATTTCTGATGGTCTCTTTGGGGGTCTCCCAACCAGGGCACAACAGAAGAATGATACCACTTTTTTCCATGAGGATTTCTTATTGGCCACTGGGCTGGCAGCTCTTATGTCAGCTTGACATAAGCTAAAATTACCTGAAAGGAGGGATCCTGATTAAGAAAATGTCTTCATAAGGTCCAGCCATAATTTCTTAGTGATTGATGGGGGAGGACCCAGTCCACTGTGGGTGGTGTTATACCTTGGCTGGTGGTCCTGGGTTCTGTAAGAAAGCAGACTGAACAAGCTAGGGGAAGCAAGGCAGCAAGCAGTGCCCCTCTATAGCCTCTGAATCAGTTCCTGCCTTCGGGTTCCTGCCCTGCTTGAGTTCCTGTCCTGACTTAAATAATACTGTGGAAGTGTAAACCAAATAAGCCCTTTCTCTCCAAGTTGCTTTGGCCATGGTAGTTTATTACAGCAATAGAAACCTTGACCAAGACAACAACTGTCAGAATATAAGAACAAGCCATATATCTGCTTTGATGCAAAACCTTTATCAGGGTCCAGTGAATTCAGAACACAGCCATTGATTTCTCAGTATTCTGCACACATAACAGGACTTTATTTGTACATTTCCATGGAGGACCTTTGGCAGGTTAAGAAATAGCACAGTGTGCCTGGCCTACCAAGGAATCCCAGGGCAGTGGACCACTCACCTTGACCCCATTTTCATGTTAACACAGTGTGCCATAGCTTGTCTGGTGTCTGAAGAGACACTCCTCATCATGGATGAAGAAGCAAGTCTAAGAGGCTTTAGTAGGATGTGGTAAGCCCACCAAAGCAGCCTCCATGTTTAACAGGTGAGCTGTGGCTGCTCTTGAGAGTCAGTCATTATAGACCCTGTGAAGTGTTGATGCTCCCACATAGAAGGGCAAGGAGGGTCACTGGACCCTCCAATAAATATCTAGACACTGCTCCCAGCCATCTGTATGTAATTCTGTCCTAATTGCTTGTAGCCTCAGGAGCTCAGGGAAGAGTTATGTTCCTTCTGTGTGGTTATTGGGGATTCACTGTGCTCAATGGGGACTTTACACTGCTGCTTTGGGTCACCTATGTTCCCGCTGGTAACCCCTCACTCATGCTCTGTAAGCCAGCTGCACTCACTGGTTCCCCAGGGTAACTACAGCTGTTGTCAGGACTTTCTGAGAAGGGGTGGTTGTATTTCTATTTCCCCAGAGAGCAGTGTTCTTCCAGCAGAAGGAACTCTGGCCTAAGCCATACAGTTCACAGGAAGGAGACACAGAGCCAGAGTGAAATAGCTGACCCACACTTTGCCTTTTGTCCTGTCCCCCAAAGAGCTCTCATGCAGATTTGGTGCCAAGCACCAGATTCTACTAGCACTGGGCAGTGTGTGCATGCTGCTGGGCAGTATAGTGCATGCTGTTGGACAGTGTGTGCATGCTGTTGGACAGTGTGTGCATGCTGCTGGGCAGTGTGTGCATGCTGCTGGGTAGTGTGTGCATGCTGCTGGGCAGTGTGGTGCATGCTGCTGGGCAGTGTGTGCATGCTGTTGGCAGTGTGGTGCACGCTGTTGGGCAGTGTGTGAATGCTGTTGGGCAGTGTGTGCACGCTGCTGGGCAGTGTATGCACGCTGCTGGGCAGTGTGGTGCACGCTGTTGGGCAGTGTGTGCATGCTACTGGGCAGTGTGGTGCCCGCTGTTGGGCAGTGTGGTGCACGCTGTTGGGCAGTGTGGTGCATTCTGCTGGGCAGTGTGTGCATGCTGTTGGGCAGTGTGGTGCACACTGCTGGGCAAGTGTGGTGCACGCTGTTGGGCAGTGTGGTGCACGCTGCTGGGCAGTGTGTGCACGCTGCTGGGCAGTGTGTGAATGCTGCTGGGCAGTGTGTGAATGCTGTTGGCAGTGTGGTGCACGCTGTTGGGCAGTGTATGCATGCTGCTGGGCAGTGTGTGCATGCTGTTGGGCAGTGTGTGCACGCTGCTGGGCAGTGTATGCACGCTGTTGGGCAGTGTGGTGCACGCTGTTGGGCAGTGTGGTGCATGCTTCTGGGCAGTGTGTGCATGCTGTTGGGCAGTGTGGTGCACACTGCTGGGCAAGTGTGGTGCACGCTGTTGGGCAGTGTGGTGCACGCTGTTGGGCAGTGTGTGCATGCTGCTGGGCAGTGTGTGCACGCTGTTGGGCAGTGTGTGCACGCTGCTGGGCAGTGTATGCACGCTGTTGGGCAGTGTGGTGCACGCTGTTGGGCAGTGTGGTGCATGCTTCTGGGCAGTGTGGTGCATGCTTCTGGGCAGTGTGTGCATGCTGTTGGGCAGTGTGGTGCACACTGCTGGGCAAGTGTGGTGCACGCTGTTGGGCAGTGTGGTGCACGCTGTTGGGCAGTGTGTGCATGCTGCTGGGCAGTGTGTGAATGCTGCTGGGCAGTGTGTGAATGCTGCTGGGCAGTGTGTGCATGCTGTTGGGCAGTGTGTGCATGCTGCTGGGCAGTGTGTGCATGCTGCTGGGCAGTGTAGTGCATGCTGTTGGGCAGTGTGTGCATGCTACTGGTCAGTGTGTGCATGCTGCTGGGCAGTGTGTGCATGCTGTTGGGCAGTGTGTGAATGCTGCTGGGCAGTGTGTGCATGCTGCCTGGATGACTGGAACACCATTTGCTTTCTGCTCTCGAGAGTTAACAGCTTGATTTCTCCACTCCAGATTGTTTTCTCTCAAAATCATGGTGTACTCGGTGCTAGCTAACAAGGAGGATGGAGAACCTGTCTCTTAATCAAAAAGAAACTACAATAATAGGACCACTCTGAATGTCATTGGCTCCCCACGGATGGGCTGAGGCTTTTTCTGTGAATGTGCTAAGTAAATTCCTGCCTCTCTGTAGCTCTCTCCTCCTCTACTTCATCCATTCACACTGACATTCCCAGCAAACTTTCTTTCTGGAAGTGTTCACGTGGCATCTCTTCTCAGGGAGTCAAGATGAATCAAGCAGCCAAGTTCAGACAAATTGGTTTTCTTCCTCGTTCCATTCACTCTGTTCACTGAGGTCATCCTCAGGTAGCGCGTTAACTTTGGGCAATTACAAAATGAATGAATGATGTATTTGGCCCTCAAATTGCTCACAGTCTATTCAGGGAGAAGAATGTGTTTAAAAATAGTACAGAGGATCATCGAGGCTTCTGTAAGAAATGCCGGGCCCACCACTAACCCTTTAAGAAGAAGGTCAGTTTCCTTTTTCAAAGCAGCCCACACTGAATTACCGCTCACACATGGCTATAAAGTTCCACCTGCAAACCCAGTGCAGGCTGCCCCTGAAGGACTGACTTAGCTTCAGAAACCCCACAGCACTTGATAAAGCCAACTTTTGTGTTTCAAAATGCCTGAACCTCTTGGCTGTGAAGCTGGCTCTTTCTGCAAAGTGCCTTCCACAGAAGCATGAGGACAGAGAAATTGATTTCCCAGGACCCAAGTAAAAAGAAGCTGGGTGTGGTAGTGTGCACCTGTAGTTCCTGTGCTGGGGAGGAGGAAGCAGGAGGTGAAGCAAGGACCTGAGCTCAGGGAATAGCCTGTCTAGCTGAATCAGTGAGTGCCAGGTTTGGTGAAGAATCCTGTCTCAAAAACTATGATGGAGTGAGATTGAGGAAGACACTCAATGTCAATATTACACACACACACACACACACACACACACACACACACACACACACAGAGAGAGAGAGAGAGAGAGAGAGAGAGAGAGAGAGAGAGAGAGAGAGAGAGAGCCTGAACCTGTCTGTCACATTCTGATTCCCTTTCTTCGCCCCACAGATGGCACTTATGAACCCTTCCAATCTCCTTTGTACGTTGTAGTCCTGTTGCTCAGATTTGCTTCCTGGAAGAACTTGACCTGAAATTCATTCAAATTGTTAAGAAAATGGGTCACCCTCTGGCCAGCCAGGAGTGTGGACCTCATTGGAGTTGATGTATGTGGCACCCAATAATTCCCTGGCCCAACACGGATGGAGACTGTTAGAACTTTGTTCAGAGGTTAATACACCCCCAGAAGGAACTGCAGTGGTTAATGTTTTATGTCTTTGAGAAGTACAGGGAGAAAGTATTGGATGATTTGTTGAGTGGCTGTTGTTTGGGGGAGCTGAAACTTTGGGGAAGAAAATGAAATACCCATAGTGCTGAGCCGGTGAAGGGCTAGAACCAGAAGCCTAGGGTCAGTAGCATGAAAAGAGGGAGTGATTTGGCAGGAAGAAGATGCCAGAAGCTGAGAACCAGACCCAGACTGCAATCACAAAAACATTCTAGAGAAGTTACAGTTCTTCAAGAATGGGCAGGCCAACCACACCAAGGCCAGATGTTGGGAGAAAGCTTGGATCCTGAGAAATGAGATGGGGATCAGAAAGCCATAAATTTCCCCTCCCCTGAGACATGGGACCCCTAGAAGTTGCCATTTCCCTGAAGCTGGGACAGAGGAGTCTGTCCTGTGGGGCAAACAATGACCCACTGGAGGTCTTAGCCATCTTCTCTCTGGCTACAGATCAATAACCAGGCTAAGTCACTCACTGTACAGTCCATGGGGTGAGGGTGGGGGCATCAAGCTGCTCCTGTGGAAGGAAAAGTCCAGATTCCAAAATTGCGTCCGGACACAGCCAAGGGCACCTGGAGGAAGCAGCTCAGGGTAGGGTGAATTTTGTGGTTGATTAGAAAGAGTTTATCAAGACAAGAGAGGAGGTCAACACCCTGCCTAGGAACCCTGGGAAGATCCCAACACACTATTTGGGCGGCTCCAGGAAGCAGAGAAAACACTATGTCTCACAGGACCAGGGAAGGCTGGGCTTGCCCAAGCAATTGGTAGAAAAGGCTATCAAAAGCTTCAAAGTGACCAAAACACTCAAGAGAGTATTGTCTGCAAGGCGGAGCCTCCAAGGGAGAGAGGGAAACAACTTCTACCCAGCCCTTCTAAGGTCCCAAAGACAAACCAAAGTAAAATTCCGCCAAACTTCACTCCGAGGGGCCAATAAATTTATTAGCTGTATTTACAGAGCATAAGTTTATAGGGAAAGAATATGTGGGTCGACCCAAAGCAGCTGTTGTGAATGGCTTCCCTGTAGAGGCGTAGCAGAGCTCTCTGTCTGTACACTCTACCCTCCCCAAGAGCCTGAAATCACGAGCAATTGAAGCAGAATTGCATGACTGGGAGGGGCAGCTGGATATTTAAGAGTCCAGTGACCTCCCCCATCCCCCCATGAGCGAATGCTGTTCATCCCACAGGTCAGAATATAAGACCACCACCACAGTTAAAAATCAGATCTAAAGGAAGCTTTAATTAAATACTAGCCGGGTTCATGACTGTCTGGCCATGAATCGTCTCCAAGTTTTGAGAAAACAACCATGTGCCATGCAGAGGCTTAAAAAAGCAACTCCACAAGGCCACTGTATTTCCCATCAGGTCCAATTGGAGGCAAGTGTGTATTCTGCCATGTTTCTTGCTAATGTACCTCCCACCCACATGTGATCAAGCACATTTGCACAGTGGGGGTCAAACAAACCTGTTTAGGAATGAAAACATTAATAGCCTCTATCATTTAACTAAGTCACAATGTCAATCGCCCTCAGGGCTAATCAAGATTGAGGTTTGCAATTAGGCATGCTGATCTGATGAAGATGGTTGCTAGACTTAAAGGATGCCTTTCCACAATAAAGGGTACATACACATACTAAGTTTCAAACCCCCAGACAAGTAGCTGAGATGCCTGTTTAACATATCAAAGTGGACCCGGCTGCCAGGTTCTCTTAGCATCCCTCAGTCCCTGCCTGCTTCAAGGTATGGCTGGCATACCCCGACTTCTATCCTAAACTCACCAGCCCAGGGACTGGACTGCCCTTCCCCCAGAGGCTCTTCTCTATATAATCGAGACATCTTGGTTACCTGACCCCTTTTGTACCTTTGGCCTCCTGGCTGCTGCACCTGGTTCCCTTCTGATTCCTATCCCTTCTCCTCCCTTCCTCCCCTCAAGGCTCAGGGTCCACTCTGGACTCTCCCAGATGTGTCTGCCTCTGGCTACGCTCTCCCACACATCTACATTTAACTTTTTCCTCCACCATACCTAGGAGCAGTCATGTCTTATCCTTCTTTTATTTTTTCATTCAATAGCAAAACAAGGTGTGTGCTAGAAACATGGCTGAAGCATTGCTGAGAACCCCTAAGTTATTTCACCTGTGTCCACAGGGAGCTGAGGGACACCAGGAGTAGGCTCAGTACTCATCATAAGAGCAGGCCTACAGTACCCAACCAGAGTGTGGGCCCACACTGAGTCATGGTGATTGGTAAACCCTTCTCTGTGGCCAATAAAAATAATGATGATGGTGGAAAATTACAAAGTCCAGGGCAGCTTTAACAAGGAAACCAATCCTATGCATAGCTTCTGGATCAAAGCATTTTTCATACCCAGAATCCATACTCATGCTCAGAAATAGCCTTGTGACATGGTGCTCTATTCAAGTATGCTCAGTATAGATCTGATGTCTCACTGAACGACACATAGCTATCTCCCTAGGAAATTGTTCACTATAGAGAGGCAAAGAGCAAACATTCCAAGTGTTGGATAGCAAAGTCAGGTAGCACAGTATGGGAGTCCAGACAAACTTCCCTACCAAGACAGTGGACTTGGGGCCAGTGCTTAATGAATTTTGGTCCAGATCATTCTCTTAAGAGCTCCACTGGCTCTGTAGACCCACTGTGTGTTGTCTGTCTGGTTCTGACTCAGTCATTGCCAAAAGAATGCTGAAAACATTTTCAGTCCTCACTAGCTGCTGAAGCATTGGGCTATCACAGTAGAAGGCCAAGCTGTGTTATCAAGCCATGCCCAACCACTTCTCAGGCAGTGAAGTGCATGCATACATTCCCTCCTGGGGATAATGGTAGAGATCATCCACACATTAATGACCTGGTGTGGAATGGACGCTGGGGGCCATTAGCCCCCAACAGACTCTGGCTGGTTTCTGTGAATATCCTCTAAGTGGTTACCCTGGAGACCTTCCTAATTAATCAAAATCCTTCTTGTACAACAGCAATCTTTCACTGGCCCAGAGAAGCTGCTTTTTCTGAAGGTCTGGCCCAGGGACTTTATCTAGTGGAGTTTCTCTTTCTATATGGTCCTCCAGTGGTATTGATCAGCATCTGTGTGCCTTCAAGTGCCAGGCAGACTAGTCCTATGAGCCTAATCACTTCTTGGAGAATTTTATTTATCCCAAACCCAATATGACCAAAATCAAATACCATCTTTCATCACAAGTACTATAGGTCTATAGGATATTCTTGTCTGATTAGGACCTTGCAAACATTTGGTTATGGAAACTAGAAGTCTAGGGGTTGCCATGAACCCCTGACTCTGCCTCTCTCAACTCCAATCATTCCTAGAGCCTGTTTTGTTAAAATAATAATCTCTCTAATCCACCCACCTCTTCCTCTGAACTATGATTATCTCAGCAGCACTAGGAGACAGTAAGCAGGGGCCTCTCAGCTGCTGACTTACATTTATACATGGCCTATCCATCTATCCTCACCACCTCAGCAAGAGCAACCTTTTCAAAAGGCAAATCTGATTACTTCATCTCACTGGTAGCCAACGTGACATCCCTGGACTCTAATTCACCCATTGCCATCCTCTCCCACATTTAACCTGAGCTGCTCTGTGTGACCAGTGCTCTTAACCTCTGAGCCATCTCTCCACACACACCCTTGTATAATTTTTAAAAGATAAAACATGAAGCCTCTGGTGACCTCAGGTGTCCTTTCTCTTGGTGACATTCTAGGTGTGGTAGGGCAGCTGAGAGTTAAACTCCAGCGAAGATTTCTTTATTTAAAATCAGATACCACAGAGCAGTGGTAGCTTTTCCTTTAATCCCAGCACTTGGGAGACAGAGACAGATGAATCGTTGTGAGTCCAAGGCCAGCCTGGTCTACAGAACAAGCTCCACCCCCCCCCCCAACCCAGACACCAAGGCAATGATCTGGGTAAACCACATTAATATGTCAAAGACGAGGTAGGGAGAGAGACCAGGCTGCCCCAGGGTCAAGACTGAGCTCTGAGAGGCTGCCTATACTGACGTGGTACCTCAGGAAGATTTTTTCTGGTTCTTTAGATACCTGGCCAGCTGAGGATGTCACTCAGCTGGTAGATTGCCTAATGTGCATAAAGCCATGGCTGTGATCTCCGGCATGGTACAGACAACGTGGGGGTGGTGCAGGCCTAAAAATCATTGCACTTGGAAACCAAATGATCAGAAGTTCAAGGTCATCCCAGGGAGTCTGAGGCTGGGTCTCAAAACAAACCACAGACGAAAAAAACTGGTTTGTTACCCAAAGGCCACACTGGAGACTCACCCTTCTGATTTTTCCTAGGATGGTACTTGGGTTTTAGACTTGTCTGAAGTCTTGCTCTAGGGAAATCTGAACCTGAGACACCCGCTCCCTGCCTGCATAGGAGGAAAGCTGCTCTTCTGCCTGCCCTGCCTGCAGGCAGAAGGGAGATCAAACAAGGAGCTAATCTACACTCCCCAGCAGCTACCATTTGGATGGGTACAGCTCCTTCTGATGTTGGATAGCATCTCCAAAACCTCTTCTGTGGATGAGTCTCAAGGACCCTCGCAGGCAGAGAGACAAATCCTTAACTGGAATGGGAGCGGGCGCTTGTCCAGATTCCTAATCATTCTGCCTCCCAAACTGAATGTTGAATCCAGGCAGGGTCGAGGCTCCGATTTCTAGGAGCAGAACCAAAGCAAGGTGGGTTAGGAAAGGAAACATTCATCCCTCATTGTCCCAACAATTGTAACTGCTAGGGTTTGTGGCACATGCTTAGAGCCCCAACACTTGGGAAACTGAGGCAGGAGGACTGGGAACAGTGCAGCTAAAGTGACACTGTTGAGTTTGAAACCAGCTGAGGACTATACAATAACACTGTCTCAAAACAAGCAAACATGTTTGTCCCCTGGAATCTGGCCAGTGTTCAGAAGAGAGAGCCTCTGGTAGTTGCTAGGCACAGGAAGACAGAGCACTGGAAATGTCTTCTTTGAGAATCTCAATATTTCATTTCAGCTAATTCTAATTTAGTAATGAATAATTGATTATTTAATTTCATCTTAAGTAGCCACATATGGCGTAGCTGCATGCAAGGCAGCAGAAGCTGTGTGTTTATAAAGGTGATTTCTTAGGAAGAGGAAGGGAGCTTAATGTGTGCATGATGCCAAGACTGGCATCTTTCCTGAGCAACCTTAATGAAATTCTGTAGAGCTTCGGGGCTGAGTGACAGTCACTCATGAAAGAGCACACACGTAGCTGTGGATAGAAAGCCCTCACCTACTGGACTTCTGAATATCTGTCATCCCACAAAGGATGACATATTTCATTTTAACCAATTTACAGCATAGAAACAGGCAATTGTCTGTGTTTTTACTCCCCTGCTCACCCTCTTGTATCTATGTATGTCTAGGCTGGTGTGTGCGGCTATCACGTTAAACCTTTGGGATGTATTAATGTAACAGACAGTTTACACCAACCCAAAAACTCAGGATACCATGAGGTAGTACCTGAGCCATGTAGCTGAGTTTTCTAATTCGCTATAAACAACCTACCCAATGTTTCCACTAATGTATTTTCAAAATTGCCTTGACTTAACAACTTTCTTTTGCTTTATAACTTCCTAAAACTCGTCCTGCATTGGAACTTGTTATTTGAAGTGACCAGAATACCCTTTCCCAGAATGTGTCCATTGTGAAGACTAATCTTGATTGTCAACTTGACAGACCTTGGAAGAGGGACCTCAACTGAGAAATTGTTTCTATCAGGTTGGCATGTGACAAGGATGAGACATGTTCTTGATTGCTAATCAAAGCAGAAGGGCCAAGCCCACTATGGGTGGTGCTATCCCCAGCAAAGTGGCCATGGGCTGTGTAAGAAGCAGAGCATAAGCCAGAGGAAGCAGGCCAGAAAGCAGCACTCCTTCCTGGTCTCTGTTCACTTCCTGCCTCCAGGTTCCTTCCTTTAATGGTGGACTATTCAATCCATAAGCCATTCAACCTTTGCCTTCTGCAACTTTTACCGCTGGTTATGTTTACCACTGCAACCAAAAGCAAGTGGGAAAGTCACACGTTTGGCTTCAGATTAGCCTGTCTCTTACTCTTCCTAAAGACAGCTGTTTTGGGCCAATAAGTACGAAGTAAAATAATACAAACAAACTGTACAAAGAGATGGTCTTGAATGGACCCACATTCAAACTTGTGACATTATTCTTGTGATGCCAAATAGAATAAAACAAGACATTCTGGTCTAATGAGCACTGCAGAAATTAGAAACTGCCAGATAAGCCTTCTTGACCCAGGGCCCTGTGATGTGGGAATCTGTATCTGTAATCTCAGCCCCTGAACATACCAATAAACTTTGATGTGAGGAAAACCGGATGCTAGGAAGTCCACATTGCAATGTTTGCACTTGTTTAGCTACAACATACAATCTCCCCCAGATTTCCACTCACATTCTGGGGGCTGTGGCTTCTGGCATTTCAGAATACCTTCAGAGAGCCACCTTGCAACCTGAGGAGTCTTTCTCGTAGCTTTTGAAAAGCTGTGATTGCTGTTTGCAAAGCACATCTACAGAATGTAGTGCAGTTAAGATCTCACAAAAAGTGATAGGTAGCGAGGCACAGCTGAGTCATCTGTGATGGACAGCGTAGGCGTTGCTTCCATTACGTTTTAAATACCTTCTTTATATCGGTTTTATTTATGGGTACATACACAGGCAAAGAACTGCTATTAAGGCTGTAAATTGCAGCTGATATGGAGATTGATAGCCTTAAAAATAGTCCTTGAGGGAGTTTGGGGTCTGGTTTAACCATCTCAGAAATGTCTCTCCTCCAACATTCACGAGTGTTCTAAAATTTATAAGCTAGTGCTCACGGTGCCCCACATGGCTCCCAGAGGCAGGACTGGAAATTCATCCCAGAGCTCAACTCTGAGAAGAGCTTCTCTGTGACATTCTGGGTGTCACCATAGCATGTGGCCTGAGGGTTATGGAAGCTAGACTTGGAGCTGGGTCCTGAAGCTCAGACCATCAAGCAGTATCATCTTCAAGAAAGGGTTGAGAGGGGATAGTGGTCTGGTCACTTCCTTCATGCTGGCAAGGAGGAAGGAACACAGGCAAGTACTCCCTCTGTGTGCCTCTTGGGGCAGGGATGGAGCTTTTTCACATATAGGTTCTGTATGCTGCTGGGAACTTCTTGTTAAATTTCAAGGAACTTTTCAATTCTGTTTTTATACACTCCTGCTATTAATCCAGCAGAGTGCACAACTGTGATCCCAGCATTCCGAAGTTAGAAGCAGAAGGATCAGGACTTTAAGGCCAGCATTGGCTACCTAGAAGTTAAAAGCTAGTCTGGGCCACATAAAAGCATGTCTTCAAAAGTAAATCCACAACTTAGTCATAAGTTACATTACACAAAAATATATTTAACAAGCAAATTTAATTCTTGCTGAAAACCCTGATTGTGGGACCATTACCTGGTAGGGCCTAGCTAGTAAAAGCAGGTCATGGAGGGCAGACCTTTGAAAGTTTTATCCAGCCCCTAGTCCCAGACACTCGTTACCTCTCAGCTCACCATTATGTGCTTCCTCTGCCATATGCTCCCTCTGCCAGGTGCTCCCTCTGTCATGTGCTCCCTCTGCCATGTGCTCCCTCTGCCGTGCCTTCCCTGCTATGATTGACAGAGACCCTGAGCTAATTAACCCTTCTGCTCTTAAGTTGCTCTGGTCCAGTGTTTCTGTCACAGTGACACAAAGGTGAGTAACGTGAAGGTCAGGCAACTTCAACATTCTCTTGTGGGGGTTTGCTGAACTTCCAAAAGTCCCGGAATGGTCTCCACACCCGTTTCCCGTTTAGGTTAGGACAGAGAGGACAGGAGTCAGGACAGACTCCACAGTTTGTCTAGGATTGTTTGTGACAGGAAAAAGAAAAATCCCATGATGTTCCTTTTTCCTTTACAGTCATATTCTTATTAAAATGAGCTGTTCAAAAGAGTTCATACATAGTGGAAGTGAACTGGCGAATAAGCTGTTTCTTCTGTTATCTCCCTGCCTTTCTATGATATCCCAAAGGTAGGATTCAGGCAGGTGTAAATCACTGACCATTACAGACTCCACTGCAAACTAGAGACTGGAGAGGAAATGAGAAAGTGCTTAGCAAGACAGGCTCTGTCTTCCCTAGCTGGGGTCATCTAATTAGGCAGCTGCTGGAGTCCATTTGCCTGGCAGCCTGTGGTGGGCATCATGAAACCAAAGCATGGAGCTACGGTCCTTACTGTGGCAAATATCCACCCAGTCTTAAGAATAAAACATCCTTGACACCCACACAGTTATACCTCCCATGATGTGAGTGGCTAGGTTTAAATATGAAATATCACTGTTCTGTCTTCAATTCTCTGATGAGCTCGGACCAACTGACCTGCAGAGCTCTCAGCCAACCTAATCCAAATTAGACTTAAATTAGACCGGCAGCTCCCTTTCTGTTGGTCTGATGACCTGGAGTGTCCACTTTCCCTGCAGGCTTAATAACAAATATGAAATATCTAAATGCATAAATTAAAGTGAAGATGGCTTGCCCATTCTGACCCAATGTCTTTCCATGTTTAATATACTTTCTTAATTAAAAAGTATGCTGTGATCAGAAATGCAGCATTAGGGGTGTGTGTGTGTGTGTGTGTGTGTGTGTGTGTGTGTGTGTGTGTCGACTGGTGGACAGATCTTTGCAATATTTAAACTTAATGAGTCAAACTTTCTTTATTTTCAACACAATAAGCCAGGGACAGAAGGAACATCTTTGGTGCTAAAGTGGATCTTGGTGTCTGTCTCCACGACTTCGGACGTTGCTGAGAGAAGCCTGAAGATCAAGTCTTTTTTTACAAGCAGGTAAGATCTTTCTTCTTCTGGTCTAGCCTCCTCCAAAGCATGTCACTGCACAGAGAACAAAACCACTCTAAGGCTACGGCCACGGGCCCTGCTCGTGAGAACTCACACCTCATTGAGTGGCTGCCAGTCGCTGGAAAGTAAAACCATCCCACCTCAAAGCCCATTCTTTTGTCTCTAGAAACAGTCTCCCTCAGGTGTGCTGAGAGTTGTCGGCACCATCAGACTCTATTATATCATCTCTTAGGAGAGTTTCTTTGACCATCTGTCTCCTTGAATGTCTCCACTGCTGCGGAGTGCTCACCCTCATGATTTCCTTCACCACACACAGTGAAGTCAGAGGTCATCTTCCCTGCCTGTCACTCACATCTACTTCTCTTGACTTCAACAAAAGGTCACAGCTATCAGGATAATTCTTTATTCTCACCCAGGCCCTCAAACAGGAGTTCCACTCAGCATGTTTGTGATAGATATTTATTGAACTAACAGGAACATCTGTGAGCTTTAGTGTAAACACAGGATCAAACCAGCCTTGCCTGAACCATGCCTCAGGGAGGGAACTAGATTCTAAAAATGTCTTGGTGTCCAGTACTGTGGATCTCTGTGCTTCCCTGGGAGCGGCCTCTCTGGGAACCCTGAGAATCACAGGTTCCATGTATTTTAAATAGTAGAAGAATCTCCTCTGAGGTCTCCTGACAGAATACAGTGTAAATGGTTCTTTTTTTCCCTTTAGTCGTATATTATGTGCAGCTACATATTTATGGTGTTTCTATATGTATGTTCACATATGATGTGTGTGCGTGTGTATGGGTGATGACAAGTGATAAGTATGTGTGTTTGTGTGTGTGAGTTCAGGTGATCTGGTGGCTCTGAGTGCCACAGAGCACATGTGGGGGTCAGAGGTCAGCCTTGGGTAGCAGTCTTTGCTTTCCATTGTGTGGGGCAGGATATTCACCACTGTATACACAAGGTAAGCCTCCCAATTTGCTGTGACAGTGATGTGGGAATGCCTTTCTGTATGCTGTGAATATCAATCTTTAAATAAAGGAGCTGTTTTGGGCCATGACAGGCACCATAGAATAAGTAAGAGGAGAAATCAGAGCATAGGTAGGAGAAGCAGGGCAGAGTCAGGCAGATCGAGCAAGCCACCCAAGGAGCAACATGTAAGGAACACAGGTGAGCCACGGGCCACGTGGCAGACAGATTAATAGAAATGGGTTGATTTAAGATGTAAGAGCTAGCTAGCAATGTGCCTAAGCCATAGGCCAAACAGCATAAAGTTAATATAAGCGTCTGAGTCATTTCTGGGGGCCTGAGTGGTGGGCGGCTGGGTGGCTAAGGGGTCTGGCAGGGCAGGTCTGTGGGTCTGGGCCTCTGGCTGCCTGGGACCAAGAAACCCTCACTAATACATGACAGTGCAGGAAGTACAGCTGTGGACTGCTGAGTCTGGCTTTGTGTGCGCACTGAACAGCTGAGCTGAGATGGTTACACTAATGCTATAATGCTGTGCCCCCTTGAACCATCTCCCCAGAGCAAGATTGCTTCTTAACGTGACTAAAGACAGAAATGGTCCAAACTCAAACTTTAAGGCAAGGCTGTAATCACTACCTGCGGTGGTGACTACTCAGACTCTGTCTCCACACTCCCTAGACTCTGCTTCCTCTCCCCAAGGGGCTTTCGGGAAGTGCCATGTTGCTTTCAGGGCTCGGAGACCCAAGACACAGAAGAGTATAACAGGAAATATTCCAGGTCACCATGGCATTGCTGAATGTGAATTATGCTTTTCTAACTGGCTGGGTGACCGTGGACAGGCTCCTCGCCCTCTCTCTGCCTTAGGCTCTCATTTTGTGATGTAAACTCTCACTGGCACACAGCTACTTTGGGATGTTGTAAATGAATTAATGCCGGTCACACAGTCAGCACAGGGGAGCATCCAGGTGCCCTGTAAGATCTCCCTTGGCTATCACACACACCCACAGGGAATTTGCTGTCTAGGGAAGAAAAAAGTAGCTCCAGGAGCATGGAGCATGTCTGGGAAAGGCCTGGTGAACATTAGTGGCTGGACAGTTTCAAAGAGATTCTCAGCATGAGATTTAGGCTGCCACCTTGTAACACAAATAGCCATCTTCCTCAATTTGGGGACCACTGGTTATACTGAGTAAAATATATAGATGAGTGTATCCTGACCCATGTATGATAACATGACTGCTTCAGGAAGGCTGCAAGATGGGACAGAGACACCTCAGGTTCCAACACAGAACATTAATGTTCTTCATGTAAGATTTTACATTCGTTTGTTTCACAGGTTGATACATGGAGGCCTTGGCCAGGAAAGGGAAGCTTCTGAAAGCCTTACCTGCCTCTCTAGATCTTTGCCTTTTTGAAGCTGTCCTTTAAGTCTCAAATCCAGCTTCCACTCTGTTGACCCACAAAGGACAGAGATGGTAGAAGGTGAACCATAATTCATGTAACCCTCCCAGCCCCCACTCCCATGCTCCCCCCACTCCTGCCACCTGGGCCCGGGGGCTCCATTCTAACCTCCTGGCCCTGCTCCCCTTTCCCAGGAGGTGCAGGACTCTGTGGCTCACAGGTGACTTTAGTGCTCAGCTGTGGCTTAGCTTCCATCCTTCCCACCAGGGTCCCCGTGTGGCTGCCAGTACATCAGGGTGGGGGACTGGTCACATCTCTGGAATGCCTTTCTATTTTGAGTCAGCGGAACCTACAACTGTGGGCTCCCAGGGCTTGGAGCCAGAGTTAAAGAGGAGCTTTGATCAGGCTTCTGTGGTACTTCCTTCTGGAGAAAGCATCTGAGCACAGCCGAGTTGCTAAGGACCATATATCCACACCATGTAAACACATATGTGTTTGTTATGGGGCTTCCCTGGGGAGAAATGAACAACAGCAGTTCATCCCAGACAGAGGGGACATCAACAAACCAAAGAGAAGTTTTCATCCAGGGAGGGAAGCTGTGAGTTTGTGGGAAATTGTTTACAGCATAGGCTCCTACTCAAAGACGGCCATGTTGAATGCAGTTCCAGCCCAGTTAACTCTATTTCATATATAACAGCAATTGATTTCTTGGGGAGAGGAGGGACTGTGTGAGGATGGATGTTGGGGAGCCCTGTGTCTTCTGACCCTAATCAATTCTTCCTAGTCTTCCAAATAGGAACATTAACAGGCCAGCTCTTGTGAAGTTCTTGTGTAGGTGATCATAACTACTCTACTTCAAGATGGAAAGGGTCCCATCCAGTAGAGAGACCGTCTGCATTAAAATGATAGTGTTATATATTGCATATATACACATATGTACATGTAATATAAATTTTATAATATACAAACATGTATTACAGTATTACATGTGATATATTGCTATGGGATAATTCTGTACACTGTGAATATGTATTGCCCTCATTGATTAATAATAAGAAGATATTAGTTATAATATATTATGTATATTATAGTATATAATAGCGAGGTAGAATAAGGCTAGGCAGGAAAGCCAAACTAAAATGCTGTGGGGAAAAAGGATGGAGTCAAAGAGAAATTTTTTAATTTATTAATTAATAAGTCTGAGCTATTGGCTGATCATTTATAAGTAATATGAGCCTCTGCATAGTTATTTGGGAATTGGTAGGTGGGACAGGAAATGTCTGTCTATCTATCTATCTATCTATCTATCTATCTATCTATCTATCTATCTATCTCCATCAATCCATCCATCTATCCATCCATCCATCCACCTACCTACCTACCTACCTATACACATGTATCTATTTTGCCTATATACACCCTGCTATATAGTTCCCAAAGTTCAAGCCTTAGAAACCTGGTCCCCCAGGGCAGCAGTGCAAGAGGTAGAGTCTTCAGGGGGTGATTAAGGCACTATGTCTAGCATTAACGAAATGATAAGTTGTCACACAACTGGCTTGGTTAGGACCCTCACTTCCTCTGGCTGACTTGCTGTGACATTCTTTGGAATGCCATGATAGAACTTGGCTGAGCAGAGTAGACATCAACCCTATGCTCTCAGACTTGTTAGTCTCCAGAACCAAGGGCCAATTATAGCTCTATTCCATATAAATTATTAAACTGCCCTTCTTGTGTACTCAGCCATAGCCACAGACATACCCATCCTTGTAAACAAATATCTGTTATATATCTATGTTCTGGTTCAAATACTGAATGTTCTGGAAAGGTATCAGATGAAAAGATACCTAGGGGAATCATGAACAGCTGTCTGTATGAAGGCTGTTACCATGGCAGCTCAGCACCCTTGGGCAGTCTCCTAATGAAGAGTTATTACTTCTTAGCAAAAACACGTTGCAGGAAATGGATTAGTCATCAACTTGCAGAGTGATACAGAAGTTATTTTTTTCTTTCGATTGCTTTTGGATGTAAACACAGTGATCTACGTGTGACAATTCATGCCCACGTCTTACTCAGTCACCCCCACTCTTTTGTCACTGATATGGCAAAAGAAGGGATGAGAGGTCTCTGTTGCCTCCAGGGACCCCTCAAACAGAAGCCGTGGGTGGCAACTCAGATGCATCCTGTGGCAAGAGGGTTTCAGGAAAGAAAGTCTCTATAAAGCTACAGGTCCAGCTGTCTAGCAGTCACACTGCCTGATGGGAATATACCACCCAGAGCTCAGGTCCTGGAAAGGCTCATTGTTCAAAAGAACTTTTGGAAAAGCTGCACCTCACATAATAATGAGGGCCTGCCTGTGCCCCTCAGGTCTGGCCACTGTCCTCTCCTGGTCCTCCTGTAGTCCAGGGACAGGGGAAGAGAGGTGACAGGATTGGAGAGGTGCTGAGCCTTCTTGTCTTCTGAGTTGTAGGGAAGGCTCACACTTTCCTCTTGGGACCTGGAGATGTGTCTGATAGCTGAGAAGCTTACGTGTCTGTTTACTGCTCCTCAGATGGCTATGTCTTCCTCCAGTACCTCAGTCTTCAGGCCAGCTCCCCCACAGAGATGAGTACCCTACTGCAGCATCCACAAAAGAAACCCACAGCACCACTTCACATGCCCATGTGCTGCTGTGAGATAAAAACTTTCATCCCACAAATCCATCTGAGTCATCTTTGATTTGTGGGAAAGATTTTTCAGGCCACATATTTGTCAGGCATAAAATATGTAAGGTAATAAACAAAAGAAACAATTATAATGCATAATAAAGATAATTTCTTCCTCTGCCCTGAAACCATAGGATATGTGGAGAGAGTGTGAGTAACTGGGCATCTCGGCTTCTCATTTTCTGCCGCCTTCTTCTATCTAGTTTTCTTTCTGTTGTGATAAAAAAACCAGTTTGGCCAAAGTAGCTGGAGAGATGGCTCAGTTAACAGCACTAGTTGCTCTTACAGAGGACCAGGGTTCAGTGCCCAGCACCACACAGTGGTTCACAATCATCCATAGCTCCAGTTCCAGGGGATCTGACACTCTCTTCTGGCTTCTATGGGCACCAGGCAAGCAGGAACCAGAAACAGAAACCATAGACTCTATGGCACAGAGGAACCTGATTGCTGGCCTCGCTTTCTGGTACTCAGCTAGCTTCCTTATATAACCCAGGACTACCTGCCTAGGACGGTTCATAGTAGGCTAGTCCTGCCTCCTCTATTATCAATTGAGACACTCCCCCAAGACATGCTCATGCACCAATCTGATAAAGACACTTAGTCCAGCAGTCATGCAGCTTCCAATACCCACCTCAGATGACTCAGAACTGACCTTAACTCCAGTTCCAAAGGATGGGACTCCCTATACTTAGTTTCTGTAGGCACCTGAACATACACAGGCATACCAGCATACAGATCTGCACGCATCCATACACGCATAATAACTTTTAAGTTATTTTTAAAGAGTCCCTTCTCCTGGGAACAGAAAAGGAAAAACGGAACTAGTATATAGAAAGAAAAAGCACAGGAGCTGGGGCTTCTGGCCGACAAAGAGGAAAGCATTCAGGTCATCACCACGCCATTTACCGTTAATGAAGAGTCACATCCTCTTGGAGCTCTGGGGAAAGATTTGCTGGATAAGATCATTGGAAAAGCCTTACAAGGCACAGTGGCTGCTGCCATTTCTCTCTCTTTAGTCTCTGTCTGTAAACTTCTGATAAGAACTTCAGGGAAGGGGCACTAGATACCGTCCCTGCTGGTCCTCAGCTCACACTCATATGGCAAATCTTGTGAAAGATACGGAAATCAGTTGGTTCTTTGAAGTTAAAAGGATTTGGGATTTAGATGTCACTCGATGAACTGATGAGAAGTTCTCCCACAACCGGACGCCCCAAATAAACCATATTATTTAGCAAATGTCATGGGGAGACAACCAAACACGTTTAGAGCGTGAAGAAAAGCAAAAGATGTCTGGAACATGAAGACTTTGAGTATAAAAAAGGAAAAGAGTGGCCCTATTCATAAGCAGAGATGTAAAGGTTAAAGGGTCAGGCTCGCATGGAAAAGAAACGGTTTTGAAACTCACAGACTCACAGTGGAAATCACAGGAGAGAGCCAAGTTAAGGGCAGATTGAAGAAGAGTAGAAAAGGGAAAAGGAAGGATGCCATTGTCCCCATGCACCCCACCCCATAGCACACTCACACACTGTCTGCTCTCTCCTGTGCCTTGCCTACTCTAAATATCTCACATTTCTGATACAGTGTCTTTCAAATTACTAAGAGCCATGTTTAGCTCTGAGACTAAGCATCTCCACCCCCCCTCCACCCCGAATAGTACAACTGGTCCCTGAGGTCAGATCCAACTGTATAAAGCAGAAAGAGAATTGCAAAAGCAGTGTTTAAATTGGATTTGTTATTTGCTTGAGCAGATGCCTGGTGCATTTTTTGAGTTTCATTTCTGTTTTGTTTATCTCCAGAAGAAAAGATAATGAGACATAAAAGTCTGCAGCAGAGCTGAGGTGGGAGATACTTGTATCACAGGCCTGTCAGCCCCCTTGGCCCTTCAGCTACCTCTACAATTTCCACACCATGGGGGCATTAACTACTTCTGCAAAGTCCAAGGTCAGGGAAAGAGAGAGGGTACCTAGCCTTCTAGCTACATGTTGGGCGAGGAAAGCCTTCCTTTAAAATATTAATGCTCTGTTGGTCACGGTTGATCATATTCAGGTACAGCTCTCTGTAATGGTGACGTGGGAACATTTAGAGGGGAGCAGCCAGATGCTTTGAAGATGTGTTTTCGTTATTAGGAGAAGAGACCTAGGAAATGAGATAGGCTTGGAGTATTCTACCAGGATCCCTTTTTTTTACTCCCCTTAGAATTGGTGTAGAGAGTGGAAAGGGTGTGTCCCGTCATTCTGTAAAGTGTTGTGACAGAGATTCCAGTCTTGTGGTTAGAGCCACACAGAAAAGCCTTTGTCCCTACTCTGCTGTAGGTCAAAGCCAGTGGCATTTCCAGTGACTGAGAAGTGGGTCTTCCTCACACATCAACAAGTCAGAACCTTGGAGCCTCCTTGTTGGTCAGTAACATTTCACTAAGATCTCCAGAGGCTGAGAGGTTGTGTCAGGCCCCAAACTATAGCGGGCTGTGCTGCCATGACAAGCTGGGGTGTGTGTGTTTGTGTGTGTGTGTGTGTGTGTATGTGTGTGTGTGTGTGTGCATGTGTGTGTGCGTGTGTGTGTGTTTGTGTGTGCGTGTGTGTGTTTGTGTGTGGTGTGTGTTTGTGTGTGTGCGTGTGTGTGTGTATGTGTGTGTGTGTGTGCGCGTGCGTGGTGAGGGGGGAGGAGTTGTTCCAGGCTCCAGGCCCTAACACACTGTTGGAAATGTCTTTGATTTGCAGTGTGTCACTGGGCCCTGTTCCTGCTAATCCTGATGTCAAAAGCCTTCATTGCTCTTCAGTTCCGGTTGGCTTTTCCCGGAGAGACCAGACTGATGGGAACGTAAGGGCCTTCAGGAGGGAGAAGTCCAAAGGAGCTCTGAGACGAGTCCTGCTGAAATCTGCTCCTGGATTTTTTTTTTTTTAAAGCTGTGTGGCCCTAGCTAGCCTAGTCTACAACATGCTATGTAGACCAGGCTGGCCTCATAAACATCTGCCTTCCCTTGTCTCCCAAGTGCTTAGGGTTATAGCCATATACCACCAGGCCTGGCTGGCTTTCCTTTAATATATATATAATTTTCTCAGATCCCTGTTTTAATTCCTTTCTTCATTTTTATCCTGCGTTTTGCTACTTCCTTTCCTCTTTGCCAGTCCTTCTTCCAACCCTCTCTGCTTCTGTCCCTCCCTCCTGTTTCTCTCCTTCCTCCCTCTGCAGTTCTTCCCATCCCCTTGTCCTCTCTTCTTTAACCACCCTGGTCCCTGTACAAACATCTTGTCTCTCAATAGCTTTTCTAAAATCAGAACCATATTAGTTAAGCATATGAATGTATCACAATCATATCAACTAGTCACTTCTCTCTGTGGGGACTTGAAGCCTGAAGTTTCCGGCCCATCTGGCCCAAGGCTCAGACCTGCAGTCCTGTAGTCCCTTAGCCCCACATAATCACACAAAGGCTTATGTTAATTACAAATTGTTCTGCTTATGGCTTAGGCTCATTATCAGCTACTTCTTATAACTTAACCCATTTCTATTAATCTGTGTCTTGCCTCATGGCTAGTGGCTTTACCTGTGTTCCATTACATCTTCCTCTCTTGGGCAACTGTAGGGGATTGTAAATAATTGTCCCACCCACTGGTTTAATAAAAAGCACTGATTGGCCAAAGGCAGGCAGGAAGTGTGGGCGGGGCTACCAGACTAAGAAAAACTCTGAGAACAGGAAGCACAGAGCAGAATGCCAGAGAGAAGCCAGAAGAAGCAGAGGACAACTATGCTGATCTGAGAAAAGGTACCGAGCCCCATGGCTGAACAGGAAGAGTCATGGGTTAGATGAAGGGTTGAGAGCTAGCAAGTGATATACCTGGGTCTTAGGCCAATCAGCCAAAAACTATTGAAAGCATCTGTGTGTTTCTGTGGGACTGTGAGACTGCGGGTCTGTGGGTCTGTGGGTCTGCGGGCCTAAACCTTGAGGTTAGGCCCGAAAGTCAGGGCCAGAAACCTCCTACTACAGGCAACAGCTCACAGCATCTCTGTCTGACATCCCTCCTTCCCCTTTATCTATGCTGGGACTTCTCACCTGACTATAAACTGCTTTGCCATAAGCGAAAACAATTTCTTTATTATCCAACAGTAATTCACAGCTTACAGAAAGACATTCGATATCACTTCTTTTCTGTCTAATCAAAAAGGAAGGTTTCAATTTTAACATAGCAAAATTACATTTAATAAAACAGCTATAAAGCAAGAGTTACCTTGCTTTAAAACTAATTATAACTATAATTATAACTATCTAGTCTTCAACTTTATCAAAGACCACAGAAGGATATAATATTACCTGAGTTCATTGCAAACAACCCCTAAATTCTAAAAATGACAGAGACATCTGGCTGCCTGGACAGTCACCAAAAGTTCCTTTGTAACTTTTGGGCATCCATCTTCAGCCTACAGGCCTAAAATCTCTGGAAGGCTTTTTACTGAATCAGGAAATTTCAAGGAGTGTTCCATCCATTTTGTTAAGGTTTGTCAGAATTTTGCCTGTGTCCTGCAGAATGTCTGGCAGTCTCTGTTAAGCAGGAACCTGAAGGACCATCTCAGCTTGTTCTGGTAAAGTTCCAGAGGTCACTTTCCTATGGGTTCTGTGTGTCCAGTTTATGTAGCATATACTATCAAGCAGTTGAAGCAAGAAGTCTCTTGCCCAATGGCCAACTTTTGCCACAAAGAAAGTAAATTTATACCAAGTTTCTTCAATGCCCATCATCCTCTTGATGTATAATCATCAATCCTGGTGCTGCCAGGATCAGATATGTCTTACTGTTCAGAAAAGTCTAAGTTCTTAAAATATTTCTTTGTGTCTTTGAAGTGTTTGAAGATTATCTATCCAATTGAAATATATCTTTTTATATCTAAAAAACAAACATGACTATGTTTGATCATCACAAATAATTATTAATCTGTATTTTAATGTTATATTACAATTTTAAAGAAATTTCATAAATATAATATCTTAAACAAGAGTATAAATATACATACAGTATAACAAAATTAACCTTAAATTTGTACCAATAACCAGAATTCATACCAATGTAAAGTATTTTGAGATTAACAGGTTTTGCTTTTGGGGGGATGAAAGTAGATTCAATAATCTTTTAAAAACCATTTCTATATCATATTCCTTTTTTCTAGAAAGAGATTGACTATGACCATTAACCATTTATTATGAAAACAAAACATTTATAAACAATATTTTGGGAATTCAATCTGCTTCCTGCTGATTGGGGATGCTAGAAGTCTTATGGGGATCCTGAGATCAGCAGCCTTGAAGCTGATGTGGACATCTCTTTCCATCAGAGATATTTCAAGGGGTCTTACTGGATCAAACCTTATTTTCTTTAACCCAGAATAAATCTATAGCCTCTCATTTTCTGTGCAAATAAAAAGAAAATCTTTTCTCCAAAGTAGCATATCTTTTGATTTCAATTTTAAAGTCAAGACGTTTACAAAATGCACAGGTTGTATTAATCTAGCAGCATTTACAATCAAATGTCTCTTAGCAGCTCTTGCCTCTTCCTCAGGGGTCAAACAATTCAAAGACAGCATAACATACAATATCTAGACGGTGTATTTTCCGTCTTTATATGGCTTATTTTTTTCTTTCTTTCTTTTTAATGACTTTATCCTTTTTCCTTTTTCTTTTCTCTTCCAAGCCTACATTTATTTTTAAATACACTGTAAACCATTTAGAGGTTTTTTTTTTTTTTTGTTTAATTTGTCTTTACTCTTTATCTCCTATCTTTTTGTTTCTGACCACACCTTTAATCTGCTAAACTGTGGCTGGGATTAAAGGTGTGGCTATGGCGTTTGATAGAGGTACTGGCAGGAACCACATTTACCACCCCAAATCTGGGGAAGTTTAGGGTCCACAGTGTCACCAAGTAAAGTATCACCACCTGCTGCTCATAAACCTTATTTAAGCATTTGGCAGCAAGGCCTCTTTAAAGAGCCTCACAGGTTTTGCTACTAAGGCTGAGTCAAGAATCCCCTCTTAAAAATTGCCGCGCCTCTGTTTGCTGCCAGCAAACAGAACTGACCTAATATACTGTTGCTACTAAGAAGCCATCTTTGAGTCTGTTCCTTTTTTGTCTGTAAGAGCAGTAACCTTAAATCCATCGTATGCAGCTCATGCTTCTACTGAGGCTTCTGTGAGATTTGGGGAACACATGTTGCAGGCAGCAAACTCACCATTTTGTAACTCACGCCCAAACACAACTCTGTACCATGCCCCACTTTTTGTACCATGGTTCTTTCTGTGTTCTAGAACCCCTTTTAAGCTTTCTCAGGCTTTATGCGGATGTATTGTGCCCTATGTTGGAATGCCATTTGTAGCCTAAATAGTTTCTGACCTGTCAGGCCCACACATGCTGGTTTTGGATATAGAGCACAGATAGGAAAGGGACATGCCAGCCAGCCTCACAGGTACAGCCTCCATGATGTCAGGCCTCCATCAGGCCTCCTGGGCAGACCCAGGATGCCACCTCCACAAAGTATCACAGATCATGGGTTTTGAGACTGGCCCTGTGTCAGGTGACCATAATGATTCTCAGGTGACAGATCAGATTGGGCTTGTGGATCAGAGTTTTGGCTAAACATTAGTCCATACCCATGGGATGGCTATGGTGGAGAAACTGACGTCTGCCAAGTCACTGAGATGCTGTCTATCACAAGCAATAAGTTGTGGTCTTCTCTGCAGCCTCTGTGAGGGGGTCTTGCTCTTGCTAGAGAAGATTGGGATTTGCGTCCTTCCTCTAAAATTGCTTTGAGTGTGTGACAGTTTGTAGGACATGGTCTATGTTTGATCCCTTTATCTTAATCTCCAAAATGATCTGGCACCCTCCAGATGTTCTCCATTTCCCCACAGCACAGCCCACTCCACTCAGTCAAGAGGTTTGGTTTTGTTTTGGTTTTGTATTCTCATTATTTGTAACTCGGCAGCCTTTCCTGGCTTCCTGCCCCCACAAGGCCTCAAGCTTTTCCTGGTGTCATTTCTTTGTTTTGCATGTGAGGTGTGTGTCATGCTTGTGTGTATGTGTGGGACCAGGTATACATGTGAGTGCATGAACATTTGTGTTTACCTGTGTATGTTGGGATATTGGGAATCATCCTCAGTTGCTCTCCACCTTGTACCTTGAGGCAAGGTCTCTCAGTTGAACCCATGCAGCTAGTCCCACTAGCAGACTCACTCTACTTTCTTGTGCCTGCCGTCTGAGTACACCTGACTTTTACATGGGTTCTGGGAGTGCTCTCCAGTCCTCCTGCTTCTGCTTTAGCCACTGAGCTGAGGGAGTGAGGCTGCTATCCCATGACCAGCATGGTGTTGGCTCTGGACATCCTCTCTTCACCTCAGAAGAATCTCTGACATCCTCTTACTCTTCACTTCTGCAGCCGAATCATCTTTTTTTGCTGGAAATAGCTAGAAAAGTTTCAGTTTTTTACATCTGGACTCTAACCAGCACCCAAATCCTAGGACCTCAGTGTCTGGGGTCCCCATGATGTTCTGACTGTATAAACTCAGAACCATTTCACCTTCCAGTCGTCAAGAGCCCCAAGTGTCTGTCTGCTCCAGCTTTTTGAAACTACTCAGATTTCTAAGACTATTGAACCACAAAACCCCTCATGCCTTCTGCTGCTGTTGGAAGCTAAGGGCCATCAAAGTCCACTGTCAAAGGCATGCTGGATAGAAACTCCATCCCATTCACCATTTGAAATTCCAATATGGAAGGCAGGAGAATGGAAAGTTCCAGGCCAGTCCATGCAACGTAGGGTGTCAATCTTGAAAACCACAAACAATGAAAAACTTAATACACACACACACACACACACACACACACACACACACACACACACACACATTTCCTTATAGTAGAAAAGACGTGATTAAGTTAAATGGTACTTCTGAGTAGATATACTGACTTTAATAAAAGAGGAATGCAAGGAATGTTTTTTTATTTTCTCACTTCCCAGTGTGTCTTCTTCCCAAGATGTCTTTCTAGTTTGAGATGCTGTGGAAACTGAACAGCTTTCTCCTGATTTTGCAAGGGAAGCTAAGGCATGAGTCTTAACAGAGACAGTGGTGTTGTGGAATGACTTTTTGTACACTGTGGAAATGTGTCACTCTGACTGGTTAAATAAAAAGCTGAACTGCCAATAGCTAGGCACAATTTTCAGAGCGAAGAGGATGCTGGGAAGAAGGAGAGAGAGGTGAGGAGACATGGCAGAAGCAGGAAAGCAGGATGAACAGTACACTGATGAGGTGAACAAGCCTTGGGGCAGTACATAGATGAACAGAAATGAGTTAATTTGTTATAAGAGCTAGCCAAAAAACAAGCCTAAGCTATCAACCAAGCTTTTACAATTAATAATAATTCTCCATGTCATTCTTTGTGAGCTGGAGGCCCAAAAAGGAAAATCTGTCCACACAGTGCCTCATAGAGAAGTAACATGCTAGGATTGGCCCTCAGCCCCTGGAGTGTTCACTGAGACCCAAACTGTGGAAAGGGACAGAGAGAGAGAGAGTAGCTAGTGGTTTATTGTTTTTTGAGATAGGACTACAGCCAGAATAGTCCTAACTGATCTAGAATTTCTCATGTAGACCAGGCTAGCCTCCAACTTACAGCTCTACCCTCCACTACCTTCTAAGTACTAGAACTATAGGTTGTACCACCACACTCTGCCTATATTTTTTTTCTATAAACAAACACTGGAACTTAGATGAATATTTCATGCCACCTCCCGTTTTGTTTTTTTCGTGATTGCTACTGCAGAGCCCCACTTTGATCCTCTGTCTTGTGAACTCAGCCCTGCACTGTACCTAGCTCAGCATCTAGCAGCTGGGGTTTGCTTCAGTACCTGTGTTGCTCTTGAATACCAGTGCATCTGTTCTCTGACACCCAGCACTGCCGGTAACTGCTTCTCATCCTCGAACTGAGTTTGAACCTTGATGCTTTCTCTCACACACTGGGAAGGCACCTTCACTCTTCCTTCAGCCCCGGCCCTGGTGGGAACAGGGCTCTGAGCTCCCACAATGCCAAAGACAAGATGCTCCAGCCACACAGCAGCTTTTGGAGTCGGGCTACATCCCTAAGTAGTCAGCTGAGTTCTGTCCTAGCCCTGATAGCCTAGCTCAGTATGGATGATCATCTGTACCTCATCTGTTTATAGGAATTCTGTCTGTCTGTTGGAGCATGCTACGTAGAGCAGAGGGAAATCCTTCTGCCTCTGTCATTTTTAGAGACAGTTTTCCTTTCTGGTTTTCAAAGCTTCCTGGGCCTTGTGTTTGGGCCTGGCTTTTACATTTAAAATGCTCAGTGTGTCAGGGTAGGGTGGGAGCAGGAGAAAGGTGACAGTGGGAACTGACCTTCAGCATCAGAGATCCAGTTCTTCTCAGAGACTTCTCAAGACTGACACATACCTTGGGACACTGACAGGTTAGTTTGTCCCTTGAAGATCTTGAACCCTGTTGGGATTAGGATGAGGATGGGTCCTTGGAGAGTGACTAGAGATGGGCCATGGAAAGCAGGGCCACCTGCAGAGCAACAGTGCCATGGAGGTCACTAGAGCTATGGGCCCTGAGGGAGAGCCTTCCCTTGTCCAGATTCATATTTCCTGGGTGAGGTTTGCAAGTGCTTCCTCAGGCTACATGCTGTAATGTATGTGTGGAACATAACATCCACAGAACACAGGACTGTTTCCCATGTGGTTGATAACATGGTTAGTATTTCATCGCCTGTCTACATCATGAAATCAAATGCAAACAGAATTACTGAGGGTTTGGATGGGGAGGAGGGGTGTGACTTTCTTCTTTTCCCAGCAACAATGTTGGAACAGCTACAGAATGTGAGCCTGATCCTGAGGTTAACAACCTTGTTTCGGGGTTGCTGAGTCACACAGATTTTTCTCTTAACCAGAGTGCAAGTGTTTGGAGCTCATCATTCAAAGCAAAGTTAATCCCCGAGGAGAGGAGCCTGGCTGAGAGCCCAGAGTCTGTTGACTGGAGCTCCAGAATGCTGGGTAGGAGGGCCAGTCTTGAGGGAGGAGCTGTGTGGTCAGTGTGGTCTGGATCTGGTTTTGGCATTCCCAGCAACAGAACCTGAGAAGATAGATGTTGGGGAGGGCAGGACTCCCCAAGGGGTGTCCCCCAGGACCTCAGAGAGCCACTTCACTTGGAAATAGGTTCTTCACAGATGCTATTATTCACAACCATGTCATAGTGAGTCAAGCTGGACCTAAGCCAGAGGTCAGTGTCCTTATAAAGAAAGAGTGCTTTGAGACAGAAGACAGGGAGCAGGGCAAAGGAAGTCTAGTGACTATGGAGGCAGCAATTGCCCGGGAACAGCACAGGGCTGCTGACCATTGCAGGAGATGAGGAGCGCCGAGGAAGAGAAGGGACCCCGTCGGTGCTTCCATGTGTGGCTGCTTCTTTGCAGAGAAGTTCTTTCTGATTTGTACCATCACTTTGCTTTTCGCAAAGTATCTTTGCTACTTTGCATTCTGCATAAGCTTTGCTTTCGTTCTTGACTAAGAGGCCAAGAACCTAGATACATCCAGCACAGACAGACCAGGTCTCCTTTGAAAAAAAGAGAGAGAAAAACCTATCAACATTCCAAACTGAAGCAAAATTTGTACAAGATAAGAGGAACACACAAACCTTAAGTATCCAAGATGATGAGTTTTTCGGTTGTATTGTTTTTGTCTGGTTGTTTGTTTTTTTGTTCTGTTTTGTTTTTTGAGTTCTGAGGCTAGAGCCTAAGTCTCTCATATGCCATCAAGCTATAACCTCAGCAAACATTTTACCACCAAGATACATCCTGAGGCTTCTTCTCACCTTTTATTTTCAGATTGGTTTTCACTAACTCCCCCAGGTTTGCCTTGAGCTCACTCTGGCTTGTCTGAAGTAGTGACTCACTATAATGCCTAGGACACCCCCCCCCCCCACACACACACACACACACTCCAGCAACCTACTTCCTCTGGTAAGCCTCCACTGCTTAAAAATGTTTCGACCTTCCAAAAATACTGTCCCCAGCTAGGGACCAAGTGTTCTAACACATGTAGGTAACACTTTACACTCAAAGCAAAGCACCTGTGTATTTCTGCTCAAAGAAGAACCCGTGTCTACCAGGGTCTACACTGGAAGACAGGATACCTGCCCACCGGAGGGTCACACTCAGTGTGAAAGCTGTAGGATGACAAGAAAGTGTATTCTCTATGACCATTGTAACCTTTGAAGCAGAAAGAGGTAAAGAGCTGAGACAAGGCAGGGTGGTGGGGTGATGTCTCAGGGAGCAGGCTGGCAGAGCTCAGGACTGGCTCTGTACCACCCCAAGAATCAGCCTCATCCTCCACAGTCTGGGAACAGCAGAGATTGGGCATGGGGGGCTGATGTATCTAGCACACTGCCCTGTTCACAGAGCCTGTAGACAGAAAGAAATTGGAATGGCTCTAACACAGTATTCCCCTGAGGCTTCTGGGAAGAGTCTGGGCCTGGGTCTACTTCTGCATCTAGTGTCTTTAGGAAAACAGTTTTCGCTGTAGCTCAGCCCCAGCCAGGAGGTCGTGATTCTGCTTGTCCTTTGTGCTTGAGTTCCATCTGTAAAGTGGGATGACGTAACCTGCTAGAGCTCAGTACCCAGCTGTCATGGTGCTCTGTGGTTAAGGGGGGCAGTGTGGGAAAGTATGGGATGAGCTTTACAATATGTGGATGATAAGGCAATCTCCATCACTTTGTCATGTAGGTGGTGAGCCTGGCTGCTGATACCATCTGGGATTGTGGACAAGCACAATAGGAAAGAGCTTGGGACAAAGCCTATGTCCTCCTGGGTTGGACAAAGTTGAATCAGCAAATATCTGCAAAGCTAAACATCTGTGCCTTTTCTTGGCTGTGGGGTACACAATGGCCTGCGTCTGGTGAAGCATCTCTGGTGGCTTCTCGGGGCTGTCTCCCCTGCTTGGCAGAGGCAGCGTAGTAGTGTCCAGGGGATGAACCAGAAGAAAGACATCAACACATAGAGCAGACTCAGAGCCACAGTCATGAAGAGGCAGGACAGAGACTGACTTAGTACACCGAGTAGAGACGGAAATGAAATCATCACAGACAGGAAGAGGCGTGGGGGAAAAACAGATAAAGAGACCAGAGAGAGAGAGACACGGGGACACATACACACAAACACACACACAAACACACACACACACACACACACACACACACACACACACGAGGTTGGGACAGAGAGTGTATAGCATCTTCACAGTGAGAAACAACACTTAGAGAATCAGGCAAGGGTGACAGAACTTAGCCATGATTGGGTCCAGCCTGTCATGTTTCAGATAAGGAAACTGAGGCTGGTGAATGTGATCTGTTTACAGCTGGTGTCAAAACTAATAAGAAGCATGGCTGGCTTTGGAATCCAGCCCTGAATCTTGGAGGCAAAAACATGTCAGCTTATGAAATGTTTTTTAAATTAGCTTACAAGTATTTACTGTTTGTCGGAATCAGAGAATTCACAGGCTATATTTGTTTTTATAGTGTATGTTTTATTGTGGGATGGCGTCTATTGATCTGTGACCATGTAACTAAAGACCCCAGGGTGAAGAGGATGAATGTCCAAACTCCAGCTGAGAGAGAGATTGGAAAGAGAGAAAAGGAAACCAGAATCCACAGAACAACCAGCCGCATGCACACAAGCACCACAGAGGCCTTAGAAATTAGTCCCCACGAAACACTTCCCAAAGCAGGGAGAAGAAAGAAATTCTAGTCCCGAGCAGAGCACGGCCCCTGGAAGGAAAATAATGAGAACAGAGAAAAAGCAAAGTGAAGCCTGACAAAAAAGAAAGTTCTGGGGCTCAGACAGCCGGAACTCAGGAGCCCAGCAGGAAGATGACTTGGAGATAGCATGACAAAGTGAAGACAGCCATCAAGGATTGCAGAAAGGGGGAGGGGGGAGCATGGTTCAGGAGCTAAAAGCACTGGTTCAATTTACATGCAGCACCAACATGGTGACTTACAACCATTTCTGACTCCTAGGTCCAGCCAATCTAACACCTTCTTCTGGCTTCTGCAGGCGCTGTATACATGTGGTACACACGCATGTTTATACGTGTGGACCAAACACCCACACACAAAACAAAAGCAAATTTTTAAAAGAACGTTAACTTCAGGATCCAGCAACCAAGAAGTCCATTACAGGGACTGTCCTGTACAAACCCCCTCAGCAAATGAAGAAAATCTATCACCTGCAATCAAAAAGCAGCTAAGAAAGGCCCCTGGTCCTAGGCGGGAGATGGAGGCTCTTGAGCTTCAGTTTATCTGAGCATCCATACCTCAAGACTTTATGAACCCCCTCCAGCAATGAGGTTTATAAAATGCAGCCTTCTGGGCAGATATCAGCCTAGATTCTAGTTCTGTCTGCCCACCGTAGGATGGAAAATTTGTATTTGGAGTGCTTTTAGGAATGATAGTCCTCAGTTTAATAACCGCTGTGAGAGCCATCTGGGCAGCATGATTTGCCTCATGCTGGGTTGGCCCATCTAAATCTGACCACACAGTCAGTCAGTCATTCTACACATGCTTATCAGAAACTTCTGCACTCGGAATGGTAGCAGAAAGCGGAGAGCAGAAATGCAATCTGAACCCATGAGACTCCTGGGTTCTGAAGTCCTTTGTCACTCAAACTAAGATACTTGGCCTGGAGGGGTTTTTTGTGGCATCTCCAGAGCACCTTTGTTAAATGGGTGGACATGGGAGATTTCTAACAGGCATTATTAAAGGGTTAAAAGGCAATTTCTGTAACATGTCACCACAGTGTCCTGGGTAGAAAATAGGGCTTGAGTCCATCAGAGCAAGGAAGGCCGAGGTGTGAACTTGCAGATCAAAATCTTCCCCCAGATCAGAACCTCATGGTTCAGTTTGATAATGACCTGTGGTCTACTGAAGAAGCACGGTCAGCACCATGTCAAACATAAGCCTGCGATGTCTCAGTCTCTGATTTTTGAGGCTAGGAGCATGGTACACACTAGCACTATGGGCACTTAGATTCTCCGAGGGCTTTCCTGGGGTGAACTGAAGTTCCCAGAAAGTAAAGAAGCAAGAGAGAGAGAGAGAAGAAAAGAAAGGAAAGGAAGGGGGAGAAAGAGAGAGAGAGAGAGAGAGAGAGAGAGAGAGAGAGAGAGAGAGAGGAAGAAAGAAAGAAAGGCGGAAAGAACGGACAAAAGGCTGCACCATTTTAAAGATTCTACAAGACCTAATAACTGAGCTTCAAGATTATGAAGGGTTAAAATGCTGCAGACAGAGCCACATTATCTCGGGCTATTTTTAGTCCCTTTGAAAACTGTCTTTTGCCCACACCTGTGTCTGGCCTTATGACCGCAAGTCCATCAGAAACCTTATCGTGTATTCTTGGCAGATTTTCTTGTTAGTTTTCAGTTGTCAACTGGACACCGCCCACAGTTATCGGATGGAGTCCTAACCAGGGGATGCCTGACCAGACTGGCCTGTGGTCATGTGTATAGGGTATTGTCTTCATGGCTAATTGGCGTAGAAGGCCCAGTCCACTCTGGTCGGTACCATTTCTAGACAGGAGGTCCTGGCCTGGGCTGTTAAAGAAAGCTAGTTGAGCAGAGGCCAGGAAACAAGTCAGGACACCTCTGCAGGTGTCCGCTGCAGTCCCAGATTGAGCTCCTGTCCCAGTTTCTTCTAAGGATGAACTGGGATTTGGAAGTGTAAGCAAATAAACCTTCTCCTCCCCATGTTGCCTTGGGGAGTGGTGTTTATCATAGCAACCGAAAGCAAAGCAGGGCAGTGGATCCCTAGTGTTCACCAATGCAAAGGGTAGAAATGTTATCAGAGGTTGTCTGAAATCTATAACACAATTTTCCCCACTTTGTTGTGCCCCACTCCATGTAATTGGTAAGTGCTTTGATTTATGGCTTTCTTTGTTCTGTAACTGATAAAATATCATGTAACCACTCCCACTGATGGGACACGGGCCTGGGCAAGAAGAAGCTGTGCAGATCATCAGGAAGCCCAGTTTGGACCCAAGAGTACATCATTTTCAAGATCAATGCAAAACGGAGGTGATTCTGCTGGGATGGGTGGAAGGGGGTGTGTTTCATTGGAGCATGCACAGGGACTTTGCTGAAGGCCTCCCTGTGGCTCCAGATGTGTTTCACCACCCAACGGGGAATCACAAGCATTCATCCAGGGGCTGCTGGGCAGAGTCTGCAATTTGAAATAAACTCGGGGCAGGATTCAAGCAGCTTTTCCAGACTCCAGTCATGCACCTTATCACCCTCCTGAGGTTCAAGCCATTTTTCTTCCCCATCAGGATTGTTTTAATTTAATTAGTCTGAGCTCTGTGTGAGGCATGGGATGACCATGGGCTCCAGGACCTTCTAAGACAGTCCTGCAGCAGGCAATTATACATCTGTGCCTAGGGCCAGATGTGGAGGTCTCAAAGGCCCCGAAGGTTTATAAAGTTTCCACAAGTATGCACCTGGCTTCCTATCCAGCTGCTCATCTCCACCATAGCATCTCAAGCCAAGAAGGCCCAGCTGTCCTCAAGTCCATAAGGACCCTATATAGCTTCCATTGCAGCTGGGCCAATGTATCTAGCCCTGACGGTGATTCCTCAGCATCTTGAAAACAGGGCAGTGGATACCCTGCCTTTATCATTACCCCTATCTTAGTGCTCTGAGCCACCCAATGGCTCCATGGTCACTTGGTGTATATCTAGCTGTGCTACTATGGTTTTGTGGGTACCTCCAGAGAGGTGACAAGTTCTTGTCTTCTAGATCAAGGAATTAGACAGAGGTGTATGGATAGTAGCAAGCAGAATAAGACTTGTTAAAATTACATAAACTCAAAGGAGGAAGCAGAGTAGAGCAGAGGGGGGGGGGAAATGTGAAGTCAGCAGCAAGCTTGCTACAAAAGTTAGGGGCTTCTGTGTCACATTCTCTGAGGGTTTGGGGGTCATTTGCAAAGCATGGGCTTTCTTGAACATGTTCCATTACAGGGCCTCATGGATCCGGTGTCTCATTAGCATATTAAGTCTCCACCCAGGAGACTTAATGAGCCACAGGTCATCTTCAGAACCTCTGCACCGCACCAGGGGCTCTAGGTTTGGAGAGTGTTGAGCATGGGTTCTTATATGCTGATGCAGCCTTTATATAAAACCTGCTGGACCTGGTCCTCTGGCCTACTTCCCTGCTAACTGGAGCATTTTCACTTCTCCTGGAGGACTTTACAGAACCTCAGTGCAGAACAGAAGCCATACTTCCCATTACTTTTATACTCCCCCCCCCCCTTGGCTCTGGAATTTAATGACCTGAGCCTCCATCCAGAACACAGCTGGCATGTATACCTACACTGCAAAGCAAGGCATGGCTGTGGGGCCCTCAACAGCCTTATCTGAGCACAGTGCAGACGGTAGGGATATGCAATCCTTGTTTCTCATTCCCTTCTGAGACTCCGGTTCTGGAGATCCTCAGCTGGCTGAACTGAGGTCTGGCCCAACTAATGAGCACACACTCAGGGCTTCCACGCATCCCACTTCAGGCTTCCTCTAGGCTTCATAGACCGCAGCTCAAAACTCCTCCCCTTCATCTTGGGTTAAAGAGCCATGGTCTCCTCTGAAGATGTCAGAGAATGGTGCTATAGTTAGTAGGTTTCACTGCCATGTCACAGCTCAGCCCCCACTTCCTGTCACAAGTCGGGGAGGGTATGGTCTCATTGGCTAATGGGTGGGAACTTGTTGTTCCCAGACTAGCTTCTCAGTGTCCTCTGTAGGCAGCATCCAGAACTCTCACAGGCAGGCAAGAGCTCCACTCAGCTCTCCTGGTACTTACACATATTACACCTCCAAGCCCTGCAACAGCATCACTGTGCTGCCAATGGGCCCAGATGCTACTATAACAACACCTCTGCTTATGTAGCTAGCACCTGCTGCACAGGACCACTGAGTGGCAAGCTGGCAACAGGTCAGGGGGCCTGGGGCTGGCAGATGGCTCCATTGATAAAGTGTTTTCCCTGCACAAGAACTTCAGTTCAATTCCCAGAATTCACATTTAAAAAGCCAGATATAGTGGGTCAATCTTATAACTTCAGCGCTAGGGCTATGAAGACAGGTAGATGCCTAGGACTCAGTGGCCAGTAAATGTAGCCTACTTGGCGAGTGCCTGGCCAATAAGAGATCCTGTCTATAACTAATTAACTAAATAAATGAATGGGAGATAGTGCCTGAGAAATGAATCCAGTTGTTCTCTGGCCTCCATAATTACACGTGCACATGCTCGCAATTACATCCATCTGCACACACAGAGATACACATACACACGAAGTGTCAAGGATTATACCAGAGACATGTTTGCTATAGCACTAGTGTAGAAGTCACAGGACAATCCCAGGCATCAGCCCTCACCTTCCGCTGTGCTTGTGTGAGGGTATCTCTTGTTCACTGTTCTGTACACTGGGTGAACTGACCTGTGAGTGCTGTCAATGCTTGTCTTCGTTTTCCATTTCCCATCACCCATTAGGGGCATGCTGGGATCACAGATGCTTCTGTGTGGGTTCTCGGGGACCTGAGCTCCATTCATCAGACTTGCAAAGGCAAAAGTTTCAATCGTTCAGCCATTCATCTGTGTAGCCCAGGGGAAAGGATTTGAAAAGTCTAGAATGGAAGATGTGTAACCAACGACTCAAATCACAAAGGACAGAGAAAGCAAAAAAGCCAAGTGTGGAAGAGGAAGAGTAACACACAGAGCCAGGAGGAGAGCAAGGGGTGGGGCCTGGTAAAGTGAGTTGTGAATGAGAACAGAAAAAAACGTGCAACAGGTCCAGGTGAAGGGATTGAACAAATCTTGAGTTAAGTGTGCCTTTTGTTTTGTCTTTTTATCCACCTGCTTCTGCTTTCTGAACGCCGAGATTAAAGGTGTGCACCACCATGCCTGGTTAAGTGGGAGAGGAATCCATGCGGGAGAGGTGGATGCCTCAGTGGACAGGTTGTAGGCTAGAAGGGAGCCAGCGTCTCCAATGTATAACCTCACTTGCTCACACAGCTGATCAATGGGTGCTTTTCTGAAATGCTCACACTGTATTTGCATTGCACACCCTACTAGTGTGTCCTCCAGGGTACCGGATGGTGGGAGAGGCTCAATCTCCCTGACTGGCCGAGTCTTGGTCAGGTCTGCTGCAGAAAGTGCCCTGCACTGCCCTGTCACTCGGGCTAAGCTGTGTTTTGCTCTTCTCTCCTGCACTTTACTGTCAGAAGCAAGTGATAAGTGCCACCTCAGCTCACCCCTCAGTGTGCCGGATTTAGCATGGCATAGTCAAGAACCGGGGTGTCATTCTGTATCAGCACAGATGGCAGCCTGCGGTAGAAGCAAGAGCAATAGGTTGGCCATCCAATTTCAAGGTCAGGACTAAGACCTGCCTGCAACCATCTGTGTGACTTTGAGTTTCAGTTGTGAATCTCCAGCCCGTCCAGCTGTCATAGCCAATGAATGTAAGCTCAGCGAAACATCATATTCAACTTTCCTTTATCCTCATACACAACAATAGCTTGTAGCCGGCCAATTAAATGATGGTCTTAGGTTACACTGTTGTGAGGCTGAAGTGCTAAGGCACTTACCTAGAATGTACAAGTTTCTAGGTTAACCCCCCAACCCCACCTCACCCCCAGTCCGTCCGCCCCCCCCCCCCCGCCCAGCACTGGAAAGCAACAATAATCAGCCAAGTTAGACTGTAAAAGGAAGAGAAAGGCCAATTCATGAGAAGGGAGAGACAGTAACAGACAGGTGGAGAAACTGAGCCCCAGAACATAAATTGCTCTGGAGAAATAAGAAGGAACATTCCTTTGGCCCTGTGCCTATCTGCCTAGCCCTCCACAGGTAGACCCTTACATTTAAATGGAGACGGAGACAATAGGAGGCAAGTTCTAGAGACAGGCTAGGATGAGTTGTCCCTCAGGAGAGAGCATCAGTAGGGGAATTACCAACACTGAAGACAGGCAGGTGGCACCAAACAATGGGGATCCAAAGGCAAGAGGGATTTGGGTTTTTTCCATACAGTGAGGTGGCCAATTTGAAAGGTTACCAAGGGTGAAGGAAAACCCACGCCATGAGGTAGCAGACTTAGCTGGGACATAAAACATATGTGTCTTTGGTTTACAGACTAAAAGCCGGGGAATCATTATTTCTGCCCTTCAGTGGTTGTATCTGCTTAGGGTTTGGCTGCCTTGGTTACCTGGAAGTCCTGTGTTTTCTAACAAGGAGAACATTTGGGATATCATAGTGGCCCTCTCTATGCCTCCAGGGGCTCTTGCTTGTGAAATACTGGCTTCTATGTACTGCAAACTGTGGCAAAGAAGAGTTATAAGTCTCCACGGCTGTTCTTCTACAGCTCTGTCCTCAGAGGTATCCAGGCACTCTCTCTCTCTCTTTCTCTCTCTCTATAGTATTTAGTTTCTGTGTCCCACCCAACTGGTCCTGAAGCCATTTCGTCTCAAATAAATATACAGTGGCTTATATTAATTACGTGCTGTTTGCCCTATGGCTCAGGTGTGTTACTTGCTAGCTCTCACGTCTTAACCCATTTCTATTAATCTATGTCTTGCCATGTGACTCGTGGCTCACCTGAGTTACTTCACATCTTGCTGTACTGGCAGCAGCTCACAGCATCTCTCTTTGACTCCACCCTTCTTCCCCTTTATCTATGTTTGGATTTCCTGCCTGCTTCTAAGGTGCCATAAGTCAAAACACTTTCTTTATTATCCAATGATAATTCACAGCATAGAGAAAGACACTCCACATCTCTTCCCTCTCCCTCCCTCCATATACATATTACATTTTATTTTATTTCATCTTCAATAATTTCTAATCCCCACCCCGAGGTACTCCCAACACTTCTTCCTCTTCCCATCTTTGTATTCTATTTTTGTTTTATTTCCTGCATTTAAAATGTTTCCTTATCTTGTTGCCTTGATCTTGTGCAAGTGACCATGGAGCCTTGGAAGCAGTGTGTGTATGGAGATGGATGTGGTGTAATAGAAATGTTCTATTTAGGATCAAGCAATCAACAGTCACATATTCTCAACACTTTGATCAGTTATGAGTTTGCATTAACTATTGACAACTGCAGAGAGTTCTCTGGCAAGGTCAAGGACAGCACTAATCCACAACTACAAGAATAAATATTTGGAAGGTAGTTTGACAACATGCCATTTAGCAAAACAATAGCAGTAGACTCCTCTCAGAGCCATGACCTCCTGGGCCATGGGCTTTTGGCCAGGTTGACAGCACTAGGCATGAAAAGAATAATTTCTTAAACTAACATTTCTTCTTTATGGGAGACAGACTGGGGGCTGGGGGTAGAATCTGAGTCCTGCTTATGATTCAGGAACTAAAGGCTTGAGAACTACAGGTGACCAATCCAGCTGACCTGTCAGGACAATGTGGTCACTGAACTACAGATTCCCAGCACTCCTTGACAGTATTTTATGGAAGAAACAGGGCTTTGTAAACTAAGTATGTTCTGTGAGGGGTTCTCAACTAAGCCAGATCAGAAAATACATATTAAAGTTTTAAGAACAAGTGTAAGGAAGGGAGAATTAATCCAATCTAATAAAGTGTCTCTACTCTCCAGACACATCATGTTTATTTAATAGTTGGCCATGATGTAGGCCTGAAACAAAGCAAGGAGACAACCTTCAGGTGCTTGGCAGCTTCAAACCAATGCCACTTGGAAAAATGCTTGTGTAACCATGTCAGTCAGCATATCCATTATGTGAATGGTCAAGTCTGATGGTAATTATTTCAAGGTCTTGGTCTGTTGTATCATGCTTGGCCAGTACCTTGGGAAAGGAACACAGCAGGACACATAAATGGAGCAGCTTGAACTGGGAAGACAGAGTCTCTCAACATAGGTGGGCCAACATAAACATTCACAGTCACCCTGTGTCATCTCCATCTGGTCTACCCAGCTGAACACACCCAGCTGAAAAAGATCAAGACCAGCTTTCCCATTCCTGTGGTTGTCCCCTTCTACCCACTTAATAGAAAATAACTATACAAAGTGAAGGCACCTGGATGCTTCTAGACCTTTCTTAAGTATTATCAGGTTTAGCACCTATGTTTCTGTCTCCTTAGAAACAGCAACAGTCCTTTACCTTAAGTCCTTTATCTTAATTCTCTAGAATTTTTCAGTAATCAAAAAGTGGGACACTGATGGCCAGTGTCAAGTCAGGTATAGCCAATCTGGAAACACACCAGCAAAGATGTCCACAGGAATCATTGTCTCTCCATTGCCAATGTCAGCTGTGGGCTTGTTGGAGCTTGCACAGAGCTGAGGGGAAGTTGCATAAAGAGACCATGCTAGCTGGGCACTTGGACAGGAGTGATGCCTCCTCAAGCAACATGAGTCCTGCAAACCTGAAGCTTCCATTTCAGCATTGAGAACTGTAGGTGACTTTAGAAATGGATGCAGGACCTTGCACCCAGAGCTTGTTGGGCTACTTTGCCTAGGGAAATTTAAAGAAATGTCTGTTCTCCCCAGATAGGTCACTGGCAGATGCAAGAAAGGACTCCACTCAAGCTCAGCTTGGTGAACCAATGAGTTTACTCAAGGAGCATCTGTGACTCCAAAGCAGCTGGACCACCGAGAAGTCTCACCCCAGCCTATGTGACTACACACTGAAGCTAAATTGGAGTCCCACCCCAGCCGGTGTGACTACATCCTGACACTAAACTACTGGAGTCCCACCTTTGGCCAGTCTTCCATGTCTGGTGTCTTCTAGTACCTCCTCCAAGAGCACATGCACTCTCAGATGAGTCTCCCAAAGCAGCTCCAGGAAGTAATGTTGCCTCAGGCGTGGGATTGATTGGTTCCTTCATTGGTCTAACTGCTAAGGCTACACTGCTTTATGGCAGCCACCAATTCTTGGTGGTGATGGTCATGTTAAAGCCAGAAGAGGGGCCCTCTTTTATTATGCATTTAAAGCCCCCTAGGCTGAAGCACAGGATGGTGGTTATAAGGGCATTTAACTTTGACCCAGGCAATCAAGTAAAACAGTGACAGGATTAAAATGAAGCTTGAGCACTGTGCATCCCAGCCCTTTGTAGCCTTGTCTGTCTGTAGTTTGTTTTGTTTTGTTTTTTACTCTTTGGGGGTTGCCACACAACTCTCAAATAAATAGAGACTTATTCTTACATATGAATGTCTGGCCTTAGCTTGGCTTGTTTCTAGACAGCTTTTCTAACTTCAATTATCCTGTTTCTCTTTACCGACATCTTGCCTATGGGATTTTTACTTTTCTTTATTCTATGCATCTTTCTTTCCTTTTTATTCTGTAGTAGGCTGTGTGGCTGTGTGGCTGTGTGGCTGTGTGGCTGTGTGGCTGTGTGGATGGCTCCTAGTGTCCTCCTTTTCTTACTCCTTGCTCTCTTTCCTAGATTTCTCCTCCAATTTATTTTCTCTACTTACCAGCCCTGCCTATTTCTCACTTATCCTGAGCTATTGGCCATTCAGCTCTTTATTAGGCCGCTCAGGTGTTTTATAATGCAGGCAAAGTAACACAGCTTTACAGAGTTAAACAAATGCATAATAAAAAATGCAACACGTCTTTGCATCATTAAACAAATATTCTGTAGAATAAACAAATGTAATATATCTTAAACCAATATCCCACAACAACCTTCAGGCTGAGTGCAGTTTTGTTGAAGAGAAGCCAAGGAAGTTACAGGATAGGCTCAAGTCTCTACAAGACTCCTTACACTGTTGCTTCAACAGCTCAGCTCACCTGCCACCTCGGAAATGCAGTAGATTCATGGACCCAATCTTATGTCATAGGTCATGAACCAAAATGTTTTCACTTGAAAGAGAGAGTGGGGTGGAGGGAAAGGGTGGGTAAATTAAAATACAAATACTCTGAAAAAAAATCTTAAACACATTTGCACCTGAGGATTTCTGCCCTCAGGAACTTTCTCAGTCTGAGATCTCCTGGGGGACTTGTAGCCTCCCCAGGGGTAGACAGACACTGGTCAGAGGAGAAAGTCAGGGATCCCCAGCACAGCTGCCCAGAAAGGGCTCATTCCTTCTGAGCACAAAGTAGGAGTCATCTCCTCTGACTGGAGAAGCTGGGGTAGAGCCTAGGCAAACACCCCAGGGCAAAACGACCTGAGGTCTACCTTCCAAAGTCCTCATTAAGCTCTTTCTTGCTTGACAAACTTTCCTAGACCCCATCACCATCATAGGCCAGGATCAGAGTCTTGAGGACACCTGTTAGAATTTCCAGGTTCTTGTTGGGTCCAGGGACACATGGGAAGCAGTAGAAATAGTTTTGAAAGAGAAAGACATCCCTGAAAATGCATGTGGGCCAGACAACTGGGAAAAATCCTTGAGTCAGGAACCCTGGACAAGAAAAGGCTTCTTCTTTTTTTTTAAATGGGTCATTTAATGCATCTGCCTTCTGTTTTGTTAACTTGAATCTGGTTAAGGGCTTCCAGTCTTCCTCTGCCCTTGGTTTCTTTCACATGCCAACCTTGATGCCTGTGGATCCTTCCCCTCTATCCTGTACTCCCTCCAAATCCATCTACCGTGAGTTATGCTTTTATTAGCAGAATTGAGACTACACCATTCAAACAGGATCTGGCTCTGGTGCTTGTTCCTTGAGGGTAAGAACTATGTGTGATGGGATTCAGCTTCAACTGCAAAGAAGTGCCAGAAGTAGAGCCCAGCACAGGCTGAGGGTCTCCAACTCACATCAACATCTGCCTTTCCCATAGCACTGATTCTATCTCCCAGGAGGAGCGGAAACAAAAGATGGCCACGACGCATGGTGCTGCCAGCACAAAGTATCTCCCTCATGATGTGCAGAAAGCCAGTTCAGCTCTTCCTCAGTCAGGCCACCAGCTGTGGACTGTGGCTTTCTGAAGAACAGCCTGATGAGGGACATGGTGTTTATTAGCAAAATGAGGGTAGACACTGAGCCAAGAGTGTGAATAACTCAGCCAGCTCCTCCCACACCCCACACCCACTGCTTTGGCTTTGCTCTCCCAAAGCAAAGCTAGGCAAGGAAAGCCTAGGATGCAAGACAGAATTATTTGGGGGAAATTTTTTTTTTAATTTTAAAAATTAAAAAAAAATAACAAAAAACAGGAGCATACCTGTTGAAAAATCTTGATTTGAAAGAAACTCTTTTTGGTTTGGTTGTATAGTTTTATTTTTCCTTCAGAATCATGCAGTCAGTTGGCCAATTTCTTTGCAAAAGTCACCTTCCCCTATACCGGTGACAACTTAAGACAACTCCAGTGCCTATCTTGAGACACTCCATTGCTTCCAAAGGCTATTTTCCTGCTCGCCTCTGCCATTACCCTTGTATGAGCAACCCTATATTTAGCATGTCTTCCCTCCCACCCAGCCCCCCCCCATTTTTTATTCAGGATTCCACTTTCTCACTTATTATTCAGCTTTGAGAACTTTCTATAGTAGTATCTGCAGGCAAAACACCATTCTTGTCTGTTTCTCTGGAGGAACAAAACTAATACAATGAATATATTATATATCACGGAGGGATATTTTTAGAATGGCTTACGTGCTACAGGCTGGGTAACCCAGCAGTATCAGTCTGCACACTAGGGAGGCTGAGAACACTGTAGCTGCTCATTTCAAAGGGCCAGATGTCTCAGAAGTCCCAGTCTGTCAATGATAGTCTTTGACCCAAGTTGAAAGGCCAGAGAAGCAGCATTTTGAGAGCCGTGGCAGCAAGGACGGGATAGATGCACCCACCGACAAGAGTGAAGGCTAGAGAGCAGCTTTGTTTCTTCCTTAGGAGCACATCTGGGCTGCCTTGAGAATGGTGACACCTGCTCTGTGAGAGGGGTTTCCCTCTCAGTTAGTCCTTCTTGGAAATGCATCACAGACCTGACCGGGTCTCCTAGTTAATCCTAGATCTATCAAGTTGATGCTCAGATTGACCATCACAACCAGAGTACAAAGCATGGATAGCACTCCAAGCTGCTGGGCTGTGTGTGGCTTAGATGTTATAGTGGTTACTAGGGACTCTCTTCCATGGTGGCTGGGGAAAACTTTTGGTGACAAAGTTGAAGCCATGTTTCTCTGGAGTGCAGTTGTGTTTCTGCATCGCTGAGACAGTCATCACATCCTTTCACCACAGAGACAAAAATGCCAGCATGGGTCATTAATTGCCTGCAGTGGGTCTGGTCGGAGAGGAGGCCACAGGATTCTGTACTCTGTGAATTTCAGTTGCAGCCAAGTCATTTCTCTGGTAAACACCGGCGAACATCACCTGACCAATCAGCCAGTATACGTAACTCTGGGGACAGCACCCAATTAGGCTCACTCAAGGCTGCATCCTGCTCCTCTATAAAGAGCCACTCTGAGGGCAAGTGTGAAGAATAAGATGCCTAAAGAGGGTTAAGTGAGGGCTCTTCTCTTTTTTTAAGATTTATTTTTAAATTAAGTGTGTGTGTGCATTTGTACATGCATGAGTATAGATGCCTGCAGAGTCCCTTGGTGCTGGAGTTACAGGTGACTGGGAGCCATGTGGCATGTGTGCTGGGAATTGGAATTCCAATACTATGCAAGAGCCAATGCCCTTATCTACTGAGCCAGCCCTCCAAGACCTGAAAACCGGAAGCCATACCTGCCCTCTCAAGTTAGAGTCATGTTGTCAGTGAGCATAATATGACGGTAATAAAGGAGAGATGGCATCATGAATGTTAATATTGCAGAGCTGGGGGGAAGCAACACCATGCCACCCACCTACCCACGGTGGCACACTGCCGTCTTCATACCACACACACACAACAAAGAAACCACCCAACATCACCACACCTGCCTATGATTATGTTACCCCACAGAAGCTTCAGGAAGGCTGGGAAAGCACTTCAGATCTCCTTCAAAAACAATGAGTGCTGGCCATTCTGCTACCCTGGAGCTCTGCTTTGGTGACAGAACACTGGAGAGCTGGACAGAACAAGGGTCCTGTGGTCTCTCTCTTGTGGGAAGAGTGGACATTTGGACTTCTGTCCAGAATAACTGCATGTGGTAGGTGTGGAGGAGAGATGTATTCATAGAGCATAGCAATTGCCCGGGTTATCTTGATCCCCTGCTCTCAGGAGAGCCTGGTTCTGTCACTCAGAGAGGAAGAAAAGGAGGTGCTGGAAGCCAAGGGCATTAAGTAGCTAAAACACGGGTCACCTATCGTGGTGAGGATGGGAGCCCACATCCTTCTGTCTTCACTGGACAAGGGTGTTCTGTAGCAGATGTCCACACCCTCAACCCGCCTTTCCCACTCATACTTGCTCCGAGAAGTTCAGTGTCAGGCACAATAAGGGCTTTATGGATACTGTGTCACCTGTACTCCCTGATACAGGTTCTGGGCCTGACTGTTTCCATAGTCTGAGATAGTTCCAAGTATTCATGCCAGAAAGCTGAAATAAACAGGAACACCCTACCTAGAACAGATGGGCCAACATGTGGAAGAAAGAGTGTGGGGGAAGGCAGGGGAGGAAGGAAGAAAACCAGATAGGAGGCCAAGGCACATATGGAAAAGCTTATCATTATTCCGTTTGACTGAGAGTAGATGCATCAAAGTCACCCCAAATGTCCACACGGAGTTCAGAGGGCATGAAGATGTATGGGCCTTCAAATGGACACCGGGCCTGGACTCCACCTATATATCCATCAAGACCCCAATCTTGGAAATAGCAAGATGCCTCAGTATCTGCTGCTCTTGCCCAGGACTGGAGTTTTGTTCCCAGAACCCACATCAGACAGATCATATGGGATTAGATACTCTCTTCTAGCATCTGAGAAACGCACTACACACACACACACAACACATACCACACCACACATACAATTGAAAGACAGAGAAAATAGTTCTAAAAATAATAATAAATAAATCTTGATCATTTTTTGAGTTAAGGTCTGACGTGTCTTGAGCTGTCTTTGAACTGAATGTATAGATCTTTAACCTCTGATTCTTCAGCTTCCCAAGTGCTGGCATAAGAGGCAAAGCACCATCAGTCCTGGTTTATAGAGCGTTAAGAATTGAACCCAGAGCTTTATATGCTTGGTAAGCACTCTTGCAGCTGAGCTACATGCCCAGCCAGAGACCCTGTTCTTAAGCACCTGCTGTCTGAAGTTCTCACCCACCCCTTGCTGGAGCCTTCAACCTCACAGAGCACCCCTGTGTGCTGGGAATGACAAGATGAGAGGCAGCATTATTATCTCCATAAACCTCTCTGCTGCATTTTCCACTGACCTCACCTGACCTTCATGCTAATCTGTCAAGGACTCAGCAGGGTTATCTTATCTTCAGGGCATGCAGTGTTTGAGCAATACCAATGTGACTAAGTCTTTCTTTCCAATGCTGGCCTTTTCTGCTCATCTTTCCTTGTGTGACTTTAGAGCAGATGTCTCATCAGCAGGTCCTTAGAACCAGCTTCTGGCAATTGGTTCACAATGGGAAAATATAAGTCAGACCACTCATGATCATCTGAAGTGACCTTCAGAAACACGCTTGTGGTTGGGAGCTTGGCAGCATTCTAGATTCCTGACAGTAATGAAGCCTTATTATCTTGACTTTCAAAATGGGGATCCTGGGAGAGTTAAGTGAGACACAGGAAGCCCTGATCCTAAGGAAAAGCTCTGTACTTGGCAGTGCCCATCCTCATTCAAGGCCCCTTCCCTTAGCACTTGGGTTTCTAGGACTGGAATCATTCTTGTCCGTCAAAACATGTTCTTTATATTGAATCTAGAGGGGACCGACTTTGACTAGATGGCAAATAGCTAAAGGTTGCTTAACTCTTTTAAGTATTTTTATTTATTCTTTGAGATTTTTATGTTCTAGCTTGCTTTCCTGCTGTTTAATAAGTATCATGACCAAAAGCAAATTAGGGGAGGGAGGGTTTATTTCTGGTTACACTCCATGGTCATAGTTGATCACTTAGGAAGATCAGGGCAGGAGCCTGAAGCAGAAGCTACACGGATGCTGCTTGCTAGCATACTCCCTGGCCTATGCCACTGGCTTTCTGAATGCAGGCTTGCCTGCCTAGAGATGGTATTGATGGGCCCTCCTACACTATTTAACAATCAAATGCCCCACAGACATGCCCACTGGCCAATCTGAGAGAGATAATTCTTTGATTGAGGTATCCTCTGCTCAGATGGACAATTAAAACTAATTAGGAAGACACCTACACAATGTGTTTTGGTCTAACACACCCTCTACTTCCTCCCCCTCCAGCTCTTTCCAAAACCTCTTCCCATACTACCCTTCCAATTTCATGTGGTGCTAGTTTTTTGGGTTTTTTTCCCCACTGAATTCACTTAGTGCTGGCAGTATATGCCTGGGCATAGGGCCATCCACTAGAGGATGGACAAGCTACTGGGGTGCCACATCTCAGAAGAAAACTGACTCTTCCCAATAGCCATTAACTGCCAGTAATTCCTCAGTTAGGGGTAGGGCTTTGTTGGTGCCGCTCTCCTATCCATGCTAGCCTAACCTCGTGCAGGCCTTGTATAGTTATCCAACTGACTTTGGGTTAGAGCATGGCATAGCTTCCAGCCATACTGTGCATCCCCAGAAAGTATTACACACCTCCAGCATTCATTCATCCAGCTATCTGGATAGGGCCCAAGATGTCTCCTCCAAACTGCATCCAGAGAAGACGTAATTTATATGTGTAAAGGCCAGGCTCAGTACAAAACTTGGCAGGTGTTCTTGGCTGTTGCCATAGTCATTGGCCTTCAAGGCTGAAGCTTTAGGCAAATAAGGATCTAACATGGGTGCAGGACAATGGAGGACAAGCAGTGGCCTCAGCAACCTCTAAATGGGACTGTCCTTCCCATTTCTGCTCTACAGCTTCTTCCTGCTGCAGATGTAGAGGCTGTGATGCTCAGTAATATCCCCTAGAGAAAACAATGGCATTGATTACCTAGTTGATACCTGCGTTAAGCAGGCTATGGGACTGAGAAGAGGGGTGACCATTCATGCTGTCCCCACAGAGGACTAGAGACAGGGAGCAAGGGAGGAGAGTCATAGGAATAAGGTTCCAGGCAAGGGTAATCCCCCACCTGGAAAATGGGCTGGTCATAAAATAGCACTGATCAGTGGTCAGGGTGCTCAGCCTTGAATACTTTTAACAAAGCAATGCTAACCCCTCAGCTGGCTCTGCCGGTTAAATAAAAGACCAAGTTCCAAAGACACTCTGCTTGTTAGAATATGCCCAGGACTCCAAGATCTCTCTCTCTCCCTCTCCCTTTTCCTCTCTCTCCCTTTGTGTGTGTGTGTGTGTGTGTGTGTGTGTGTGTGTGTGTGTGTGTGTGTGTGTGAGAGAGAGAGAGAGAGAGAGAGAGAGAGAGAGAGAGAGAGAGAGAACTCAAGGAACACTCAAGAGTGGGTATGGGAGTTACAGCCATCTATGAGTCTCTGAAATGGTGAAGTTATGAGGCAGCAGACCTGCAGCCTCTCTCAACAGCAGCTTTGCTTCTTACTCTGGTGTGTAAATCCAGAATTTAGTGGGGGTAGGGGAAGGACTGGGGAATACATCAGCCTGCCAACTCATAATGGGCACTCTAGTGGTGTCCTGAGCTGGTGCAGAAAACTAAGCCTTCACCCAGTTCTTGACCTTTCCTCTCCCTGGATCCCTTCCCTCAGATTTCCACAGCTTGGCTCTTCTCATCAACAAGGTAAGGTTTCCCCCACCCACCCACCCCAAGACAGTTTCCTGGTGGTGGCACCCTTGGTCTCTACAGATCTACTCATCTATCTATTCTATTGTCTGCCCTCCTCAGACTGTGTGACCCACAGGGCATGTTCCCTAGGCCCTTCATCCCCTGTTTCTTCAGCATTTGTCTGATAAATGCTTGAGGAGACAAGGATGGCAATGGCACCAGCTTTCATACTGTCCTGAAGCTGAGGAGTCGCGGGGGGGGGGGGGGGGGGGGGCGGGCTTTGACTTGTGAGGCACCACTTTCCAGGGTGTTTTAGGAATGCAGGCAAAGTGAGACAGGGTGAGGTTGAGTCCCGGATGTTATGTGTTAATCCTTCAGCAGGACCAGGTGTGTTAGTGACTTACAAAATACCTGAGAAAGAGCGCATGAGAACAGAGGGTCAGTAGCTCATGGCAGAGAAGTCATGGCGGCTGACATGTGATCGGTGGTGCTCCTCACAGATGGCCGATCAGGAATCTCATGTATAAGAGAGGAGTGAGTATCTATCCTGCCCCATCTCCTAAAGGTCCCACAAAGTCCCAGAACAAGACCACCAACTAGTGTCCAAATGTTCTAACACGTGAGCCTGTTGGGGAGCATCTCAACTCCAGGGGAGCCCTTGTCTTTTCTCAGTTACTTTAGAAGGCTCTTCTGACCTTTGGTTCCAGCATTTGTCTGGTAAGGTCATTCCTGGGGGACTCTATTTTCAGCCCTGAGCTGGCTGCCAACGACACTTTATTTATGGCCTGTATTTTGATAGTATTGGGGACTTGCTGCCTCCAGGCATTTGGGTAGGGCTGGCCTGAGGCAAGCCAAGACCGGCTTCCCTCAGGTCCTCCCTGGAGCCAAGCTTTAACTTGGCTAAGGTCTGATAAGCCTCCTGGACTGCCTTCTCTCCTTTCATGACTGGGTAGGAGGCCAGGTCCCCAGACTAGTTCATTTCCTGCTGTGCTGGGAACCCCTGGGGCCTCCCCAGGGAACACTACACAAACCAGAGGAAAGGCCTTTCTTTCTCCTCCCCCATGCCTGGCTGTGCACTGCATTTCAGACCTGGCCCTCAGAGGACAAAACTCATATCTGGTGCTCGCTCCCATTTGGCAGCCAGGCAGGCCAGTCTGTGAGGCCACTTGGCATCAGCTTGAGGAAGTCAGTCTCCAGGTGTCTGTGAGAAAGTCCAAGACCTGGCTACTGCAGTGCTATCTCAGCCCCAGAGCAGAGGTAGCTTAGGGTTCCAACCCTCCTACATAGTGATGAGAAGAGGGAGGAGCCGCAGTTGCTCTCTCAGTGGAGCAAGGGCATCCTATGGTTTCTATTGCTGGGATAAAACAGACCAAAGAAAATCTAAGGAGGAAAGGACTCATTGCAACTTATAATTGCAGCTAACAGTCCGTCACTGAGAGAAGTCAGGGTAGGAACTAAATCAGGAACCTGGAGGCAGAAACTGAAGCAGAAGCCATGGAGGAGTGTTGCTTATAGGCATGTCCCCATGGCTTGCTCAACCTTTTCTTTCTCTTATATTATCCAGGACCACTTGCCCAGGGTGACACTGTTCCCTGTGATATGGGCCTACCCATATCACCCAGGACCACCTCTGCAGAGTGGCACTATTCCCTGTGAGGTGGGCCTATCCACATCACTCATTAATCAAGAAAATGCTCCACAGATCAGTCTGGTGGAGGCATTTTCTTACTTAAGGTCCCCTCTTCCCAAATGACTCCAGCCTGTGTCAAGTTGACATATAACCTAGCCAGGTCCTCGGGGCTGCCAGCAAATCGTGGAGAAATCTCCAGGCCTTGCAGAGTTTCATAGCACTGCTCAGCCTGCGTTTGCTCCAAGTTTCTCTATGGGGAGGACCAAGACAAGGGGCAAGGCTTCACTTCTGGATCATCTTCTTCCTCATCATTTGAAAGGGATTGTTGAGCTAGGTGACAGACGTTACTGAGATCCATAGGCACACATGGATTGACATGCCTTGGTGGTTTAGAGTTGGTGGTTTGGTTCTCTTTTGTTCCTTACCCACTAGAAAGGAATAAGGGGGGGGGGGACTTATTCCCAGCCCTCCAGGGGTAGGGAAGGTTGCCAGGTCTTTCTCCTTTTGCTAAACAAAGGAGCTTGCACATGGTGGGGGGGCTCCCAGGAGACTGAATTAATCCACAGCTAAGTCTGGGAGGCTGTGACCTTGAGAACCACAGGCCTTCTGGAGCTAGCTGGCCGGCTGGTGTGTTCAGCTGGGTCACTGGAAGACCCTCACTCCTGCAGGTCCCCATCTTAGACCCAGCTTGATGGCACCTCGTCCCACCTGTGAGTCCCTTCCTATCCCTCAGATGCCTCTTTCACTCTAGTCTCCTACGCAGGAATTAATGGATTGCAGAACCAGTAAAAGGAGCCTTCCCTCCCGGCCAACAGTCAGAATGGTTTATTTGGTTTGTAAATCTCAAGGAAGTGAGGAAAATAAACACTCCATCAATAATAAATGGAATAGAAAACAGAAACAAACACATCCTGGAGGCAGAGTCGGGGAGACAACCAACCAATTTTCTCTCCGTTGCCCTCGTGCCCTTTGGTAGCAGAAGGATGGCAGTTCTGGACTGTTCCTCATCAGCTAGAAGCCTGGGGAGACTGCAGCCTGAACACCTCTTGTGGGGACATGCACAGCTGCCTGGGTTTATAAACTTTGTCTGGCTGAGGCAAACTGAGCCAGGAAGGGAACGATTAAAGAGGAAAGCTAGCTGCTAGCTGTGGCAGCTTTTTCACGGCTCCCAATTTCGGGACAGGGCTGCAGTTTTACAAACTGTCTCCATGGCACAATTTGAGTAAGGAACTTTTCCCCCCCTTTTGTTATTTTTTGAAAGTGTTGGGGATGAATTCAGGCAATACAGATTACCCAAATTCCGTGTTCCAACTCGATAAGCTTTACATGACGTTTTTATGGTAAGCAAACAAAGTCATACATCAAGACCCTTATCAAATGCAGTGGTTGGCAGAAACATCAGAGATGTTACAGCAGGGGTGGAGAAAGCTCTGCTATAGGCTGCAGATGCTATCGGACAACATTCCTAGCTTTTGGGTTGGCAGAGCTAGAGGTCTGTTTGTACATTCCAAAGGATTTACCTAATGGCCACTGTACTGAATAGCTTTATAACAACTTGACACAAGTTAAATTCATTTCGGAAAAGGGAACCTCAATTAAGAAAATGCCTCCATAATATCCCGCTCTAAGGCATTTCCTTATTTAGTGATTGATGAAGGAGGGCTCTCATTGTGGTTGGCGCCATCCCTGGGCTGGTGGTCCAGGGTTCTATAAGAAGGCAGGCTGAGCAAATCAGAAGAAACAAGCTGTAAACAGCATTCTTCCGCGGCCTCTGCATCAGCTCCTGCCTTCAGCTTCCTGCCCTGTTTGAGTCCCTGCTTCAGTGATGAGCCATGATGTGGAAGTGTAAGCTTTTGGTCATGGTATTTCATCATAGCAATAGTAAATTGACTAGAACAGTCACAGAACATGTTAGGTCATACACAGAGGAGGGCTATAAACGGCTCTAAGCATAAAGTTAATATAAGCGTCTGAGTCATTTCTGGGTGTCAGAGTGGCAGCGGGTGCCTAAGCTGTCTCGGGCGGCAGGTCTATGGGTCTCAGATCTCTGGCCGCTCAGGGGCCAAAGAAACCCCACTACTACAGATGGTGCATCCAACGTGGGTCGATTATCCACTTAATGCCTGAGAAAGTTTAAAAAGGGTTTTAGCAGAAACTGAGTAAAGGCAGCTTCCAAACTGTGTATATGAAGCGGGTCATTGTACAAAGAAAGCGTGGCGGCTTGGTCACATTCAAAATGGGACAGGCAGACTAGCGGCAGGCAGTGTAAGCTGCAGCTGCAATCAGGCGGATTCCTGAAGTCTCACAGAAGACTCAGTAGCATGTGATTGATTTTAGATCTCTGCTTATTTTGAACAAAAAGGAAACAAAGACAGTTTCTTAGTAGCAGCATTTTCTTGGGTGTGCTCTGTTTGCTGGCCACAAACACGGTCCCTTTAAGAGAATTTACTGATTCGGCTTCCTCTGCAAAAGATATGCAGCACTTTTAGAGAGTGTATTTTAAAAGCTCTTATGGTTAGAAGATGATTAAGGATTCACAATAAAACAGATTCAGATAAAAATGAAAACCTGTAAACGGGTTACAATGTGTGTAAAAGCTACATAGTCTTCAGAGAGAAAAGAGAGAAGATAAAGTCTTTAAAAAGAAAAATAGAGTATTAAAAATATAATAAGCCACGTAAAGATGGAAAATAGACACAAAATCTGGATTTTGGTTGTTATTGTCTTTTCTTTTAATTTTTTAACTGTTAATGAGCTAACTGCAAAAAGACAATGGATTGCAAATGCAAAGGCTACTAAGTTAAACAAAAATACATATTTTAAAGGTATTTTGATTTTGAAATTTGTGTCTAAGGATTTATTGCTTTGGAAGAGTTCTGCTTTTGTTTCCACAGAAGATGAGAACCTGTGGACTGCTTCCAGGCAAATATGGTTTCATCAACCAAGACCCCCTGAAGAAAACCTCTGATGGGAAGAGATGGCCAGATCAGCTTCAGAGCTGCAGACTGATCCAGCCTCAACAACCGTGAGACTTTCAACGCCCCTTAATCAGCGGGAAGTAGTAATGGAAAACAACGCCCAAATTCCCCAAATACTGTTTCTGGATGTTTGTTTTCATTATAAATGGTTGATGGTCTAAAAAGAATAAGGGGATATGGTATATGAATGATTTTTTAAAAATTAGATTATTGAATTTACTTAAATCAGGAAATCAGCTATTAATCTCAGAATGTTTTACATTGGTATGGATTTTGGTTTATTGATACAAATTTAAGGTCAATTCTCTTATGCTTTATATATTTTTCTACTCTTGTTTAAGATAAGATGTTTATGTAACTGATTTAGAATTGTAATGTATAATTAGGAAATGCATGTTAGATTTTTAGATATACCAAGATATATTTCAATTAGGTAGGTAATCTTCAAATACTTCTAAGACCTACAGAATATGGCATTTAAAATATTTTAAAAACTTAGACTTTTCTGGACAGTGAGACAGATTTGTTCCTGGCAACACCAATCTTCTTCAAGAGAAAAATGGGCATCGAAGAAGCTCCATATGGAGTCTACTCTATTTGTGGTAATGGTTAGCCACTGGAGAAGAACCTGTTCTTGTATTGACTGCTTGACAATATGCTGTTTAAACTGGACATGCAGGTTCCATAGGAAGATGACCTCTGAACTTTGGCAAAACAAGCCGAGATGGTTATTCAGGTTCCTGCTTTACAGAGAAAACTGTCAGACATTCTTCAGGACAGGAGGAGAAGCAACTGATGAACTATGCCAGAACGGGCAGAGCAGATTTCCTGCTTCACTGAAATAAAAAGAGACTCTGGGCCTATAGGCTGAAGATGGATGCCCCAACTTTATAAAGGAACTTTGGGTGACTGTCCAGGCAGATAGGTGTCATCTCTGTCCTTTCTAGATTTTAGAAGTCGCTTGAACTTCTGGTTTACTTGGGTAAATATATCCTTCTGTGGTCTTTGACGTAGTTGAAGATTAGATAGTTATAGATACAGTTTTTCTTAGTCATTTAAAAGGTATATTGGATATGAAACTATAGGTTCATAAAGATAAGGTAAATAATAGAGTATTTTCTTTAATTTTGCTAAATACAAATAGATTAGATATTGTAACTGTAATTCTTGCTCGATGGCTATTTTGTTATATGTAATTTTGCTATGTTAAAATTAAAACCTTCCTTTTTGATTAGACAGAAAGGGGGAAGTGATGTGGGGATGCGTTTATGTATGCTGTGAATCTCACTCTTTAAATAAAGGAGCTATTTTGGGCCATGACAGGCACCATAGAAGAAGTAGGAGGAGAAATCAGAGTTTAGGTAGGAGAAGCAGGGCGGAGTCAGAGGCAGATCGAGCCAGGCGCCCAAGGAGCAACATGTAAGGAACATAGGTGAGCCACGGGCCACGTGGCAGACAGATTAATAGAAATGGGTTGATTTAAGATGTAAGAGCTAGCTAGCAATGTGCCTGAGCCATAGGCCACACGGCATGAAGTTAAAAAAAAAAAAAAAAGATTGCATAAGATAATTTAACTACGGACCTGCAACACTCCAACCTCTCTGTATCACTGAAGTTCTAATTGGCCAATCAGCCTTTGTGGGTGTGGTTTCTTCCTCCCATTTCTACCTGAAAGACCGTCATGGAGGAAAACACTCAAAAGGCAAAAGTGGATAGTGATCAGGGTGGCTGCTGTATCCATCTCCGTGCTCGGGAAGGTTTTATATTATTTTTTAAAGTCTCTGGACAGATAGCTTGCCCTACAGAACAAATGGTATACCATCATATGTCAGGTGTGGGCACTGCGTATTGGGGTGCTTCTATTTATGCCTCTCCTCTCTGCTACCATAATTGTTATAGACAACACACACTGGTGTGTGTGTAATGAGGCTGAGCATCAGAACCTTATCACCCATGTACTCAATCATCTATGCCCTGAAAAACAATCCATGGGTAACTTTCATGTATCAGAAGCGATTCTAGACTCAAAGTTATGTTTGGAGAATTATGGCTTTTAAAAAATCCATATGCACATGCCTCGACATTGTAGTCAAAAGTTTCTGGCCTGGTCTAGACCTGCAGTCTCACAGCTGCTTTAGTCCCAAATAATCACACAGAGGCTTATATTAATTACAAGCTTGGTTTATAGCTCAGGCTTGTTACTTGCTAATTCCTAATCCATATTCCTATTTATGTTTAGCCACCTGGCTCGGTACCTTTTCTCAGTGCAGTATTCTTGTCTTATTCCCCCTGTGTCTGCTGGTGTCTCTGCTCTGCTCTTCCGCTTCCCAGAATTCTCCTAGTCTGGTTGCCCCACCTCTACTTCCTGTCTAGCCACTTGACCAATCAGCATTTTATTAAATCAATATTTACAGTTACAAATATTGACAGTGGACAGGAGCATAGGCCCACAGCATGACATCACTCAAGATGTAACCCCAAACTGAAAGTTGGGGAATTTAGGTTTCATATTCACTAGGTGGCCACACAGAACACAAGTATTGCTTAACTAGGTTGCTTTAAGGAACTTAATTATCATGAAATACTTTTTATTAAAAAAAAAAAAAAAAAACACTGTGAAGGTGGGTAAACTGCAGAAATAATGTTTGGTCGGGTTTGAAGATAAATCTATATTACAAAAAGGGAAATGAAATATAATTTAAATGCATGTACTTTTCTGAGTCTTTATATAGTCAGCAACTGCTCTCTTGAGAAAAACAGTGATATGCTCTGATTTTTTTTTGTCGGGAGAGTGTAGACCAGGACAGAAGGGGAAGAGCACAGAAACAGAAGGAGACTACAGAGGAGAGCCGGATTTCCATAATCCTTCTTGAAGATGTTCCGTCTTGGGCCCTCCCATACCTTTCCTACAGAGTAGATCTCACCCAAGACACCTCCCCTGCACACAGAGCTTACTTTAGCTCCAAACTTCAGACTGACAGGGAGAACACTGTGACCATGACATTTCAGACATCAGCCAAGGTCAAGGGTCATCAGGGTGAGGATGCCCCACTCAAAGTGTCACATTTGCTTCTAAGAGTATTTGACATTCCACTAATACAGATCGTGACCAAGCACACTTCAACAAAGTCTCATAAAAGCAAGGGTAAGGTGTGGACTGTACTAGTATCTGTCATGCCTGTCTGTTTCCTGAAGGCAAGTTCAGACCAGTTCTTTTCATTTGCTAGTTGATTTGAGACCTGAAGTTGTGGTTCATCTTTAAGCTAACATTGAAAATCAGGTTTTCATTCTTGGTCTGGATAGAAACTGGTGCAGCTACTGTGGAAACTTGTTGCAATAGGTTTCTTGGCCCCAGCTGGCCAGCAGAGATCCAGACCCACGATCCTGAAATTAAGAGTCTCATGCCCTACTGACAGATCCAGCCAGGCGCCCAAAGGAGAAATATGTAAGGAACACAGGTGAGCCACAGGCCACTTGGCAGACAGATTAATGAAAATGGGTTGAGTTAAGATGAAGAAGCTAGCTAACAATGTGCCTAAGCCATAGGCAAACAGCATGAACTTAATATAAGCATCTGAGTCATTTTGGGGGGCCAAAGCAGCAGCGGGCTGCTAAGCGGTCTGGGACTTCAGGTCTGTGGGCCTGGGACCTCTGGCCTAATGGGGCCAGGAAACCTTATTGTAACAGAAACTGGTTTGAAAGCTCTTATGAAATCTAAAATGAATCTACTATATGGCCCAGGTACACTACTCTAAGTCAACACACCATAGAGATCTTGTACATCTGCGTATAATTGCTGTACTAGCCAAGATAACTAAGAAATGGGAGTCACATGGGGGCTGGGAAGTGACTCATTAATTGAATGCTTGCTGCACAAGGGTGAAAGCTGGAGTTTGGAGCCCCAGAACCCATGCAAATGCACGGGTGAGGCAGCTCACCTGTAACTTCAACCTCAGAAGACACAGAAAAGGAATCGCCAGACCTAGAAAGTTGGCTGGCAAGATTAACATATCAGTGAGCTCTGAGTTTGATTGAGAGACCCTGCCTCAATAAATAAGGTGGAAGAATGATTGAGGATGATTCCCAACATCAACCTCAGGCCTTCAGTTCACACACACACACACACACACACACACACACACACACACACACACAGCCTGGCACACTTAGCAATGAACAAGAGACATTGTGACAAAGAGAAAAGTGAGGAGGTGAAAGCCAACAGCTGGTTTCCCACGGACCTCCACAGGCCCTCTGTGGCACAAGCGCACTCCCCTTCAACACACCACACTACACCACACTACACACGCGCACATGCACACACACACACTTTTTTTTTTTTCTTAAAGAAAAAAAGAATGGGAAATGAAGCCCCGTTTTCTCTAATAATCCCCAGGAATGAATTAACTGCCGCTGGAGTCGCTTAGTAAATATAAAACTGACTGGAGCAGAGCAGGAAAGGGGTGGGGGAGGGGCGGAATACTGATGACTAGAAAGGTAGGGGGAGCATCCGAGGAGGATTAGTGGAGAAAAAGAAGCGTACAGGGAGGGGACTGATGGGCAGAAAGCAAAGATCGGACTAAGCTTCCCAGCAACACAGCCCCAGGAAATCCTATTAGACTTCAAACATGAGATTATTGCACTTCCATTTCTCCACAATATGCAAATGACTCCATTTAGCTGCTAAACATGCTGTTATTGAATTCTGAGAAATCCCCTTCATAAGATGTAATATTTTTGTGACAATCTTGTCAGCGATGCCAGATTGCTTTTCTATTTCGGTTAAGCTTTTATCGGCGGCTAGTCTATGTCATACACTCCCAGATCCAAAGTGATGGCTTTTATGTAATTTTTTTGTGTAAGCAAGAAATAATAACAGGCTTGGAAATGTGAGAAATGTATTAACCTTCCCATTATTTTTCAGCGCCCAAGAGAATGAGAGGGTGGGCCACCATAGAGGATGTAATTATTTCTCAAGATGAGTTTTTATTTATGTTAATAAACCTGAGGGCCGACAGTGACTGTTACCGGCCTTGTGGATTGGTCTGGTACCATACGTCATATTCTCTGTTAGCAGCAAGCAGCCTTCCGCATCATTTTTGGACACTCTAAAACCCTATAGTCCCAGAGTATGGAATCACAAGCTATATGATACATCCACCACTCCAGGGTCGTCCACTTCATTTCTTCTGTTATTTTGCAAAGATGCTGGTCTTGCCACCCTGTCACATTTAAGGGGGCCTGAATGCTCAAGATGACCCTCGACTTTACAGACTCAGTGTCTCAGAGAACTCTCACCCACACAGAGCAAGACCATGAGAAGTAAGGGATGCAGGAAACAAGGATGTTCTGAGGAAGTATGGGATGAAATAAAACACACCTACCTAGTCATAGCTACTGGAGAGGTAAGTGGCCAGCCATTTGATCACAAACAGTAGCTACATGGTCAGGAACAATAGTGATTTTTGATTGATTACCTATTAATCAATAGCAAATCAATAGGTAGCTGTTGGGCTGGCTGGGGGCTCCCTGAAAATCAATCAACAATGGCTCATAGAGAGTGCCAGATGTCCATGGGAGTCAGTCAAAAACCCCGGGATACAAGCTTCTCTCCATTTGTAGATCATACTGATGTTTGTCGCATGAGGGCAGAAAGGGTTCCAGTGGCTGGCACTGTCTGAGCCTCTGCTAGCATCAGTCACTTGGATCAAGTCTGTTTAGCAACTCCAGCCACACTGACCCAAGTGAGGGCTGGAAAGATTCATGCCACATCTTGACAGGGACGCAGCAAGAGGCGTTTGGATCAAGACCAGAGGTTTGTGGTTTGTGGTCTGTGGTCTGTGGCATAGTTCTACCTATGGCAAGATGAAAGATGGCAAGGTAAAAAGATGACCAGCTGTGAAAACCACCCCTTTGGAAAAGCATCCAAAGAAGCAATAAGAACTGAAGGAGACTGTGATGTCAGAAGAGCCAAGTAAGAGTTTTATTGTTTCTGTGGTTGGAGAAATGGTTCAGTAGTTTACTGCTCTATCACAGGACCCAAGTTCAGATCCCAGCACCCACATCAGGACACTCACAAATACATGTATTTTCATCTCCAAGAGATCTGAAATCCCCTTCTAGCCATTTGCGGGTACTCTAAACACTTCTCTTTCTCTCTTAAATATATATGTGTTGCTTTTATTTGAGCTGAAGAAGGAAAGCTGAGGTCCTCTTTTAAAGGACCCAGGTTCGATTCCCAGCACCTCCATGGCAGCTAACAGCCCTCTGTAGCTCCAGTTCCAGGGAGTTCGACACCCTCTTCTGGCCCACACGGGTACTGCATGTATATAGTGCACTGGTATTTGTAAAAACATATGCATAAAACAAACAAAAATTTTTAAAGGAAAGCCGAAAAAGACCCAGTGTTGTGAGAGACCCTGGGATTTTAGCAAGAAGGACTTGGATCCCTGCAGAAGACGTTTCCTCAGATGAAAATATTACCTAGCTGTTACGTAGAAAGTGAGTGTGGGGGCCTGTCAAATGTTGTGAGCGGCCAGAATAAGGCTACAGACCTCAATCTTTCTCATTCTGTGGCTTACCCAGAAGGAAAGGGTGGGTTGCATGCAGTTTCCCAAAGCCACTTCACCCCCTATCAGGCATTGCTTTCTCAAGAACGGTTTCTGGCCATCTAAGGAGATTTTGGGTTTTTCAAGTTCATTACATTCTTAGTATCAGTCCTTGGCATTCAACAGATACTCTAATGTCTTTCCACTGCATTTGTAAGAATTGCCGACTGAGCAGTGGAGTATATGTGTGTGTGTGGTGGGGGGGTGCGACTTCCATGTAGAGTGCTGTGAGGTGGTCTCAGAAAGCTTCCTTTGGGAAACTCTAAAATTGGAAACTAGAATCTGCTCTTTTAACCCCCGCCCCAGGAGGCCTGCAGGTGGGTGGTAACAGAATCCTGCATTAGCTGAGTTTAGCATCTCAGCTGTAGTGAGAGTTTTCACGGGAGCCCTGCCTATGTACCTGTGCAGACTGGCATTGAGAGACCAAAGATGATTTCATTCAAGTTCAGCATGGCGGACCAGTGAGCTTACTGGGTTACTTACAGGAGAATGTGAGTGTGTGTGAAGGATTAGGATATGGTCTGAGTTCTCCTCAGGGGCTTTTGTGAGGGGAAACTGCGCTCAATATAACCATGTGAGAAGTCACAGGCACCTTAAGAGGAAGCACCCAGTAGGAGGTCACTGAAAAAGCTGCCCTTGGAAGGTACTGATGAAATTCTTCTGGGGCCTGTTGTCCTGGGACAGGTGTGATAAAGATCCTGCCTGGTCCTACCCTCTTTCTCTCCTGTCTTGCCAGGAGCTTAGACCCTGTGTTATGTTTCTCTGCCACTGTGATACCATCCTCCTGTGTCCTTCACTAGAGCCCAGCAGAATCTGACTGCAAATCTCTGTTGACAGAGCAAGTAGGTGGGGGGTGGGCTAAGCAAAGAGCAGGGAGCCAAGGTCTGTTTACCTGCAGTGGTGTTTGAAGAGCAGGCTTGACTGGGTCTCTATAAACAAGGACACTGGCCATGACGTTTCAGGTCCCTCCTCAGCAAACACTGCTGAGAGCCTGCTCATCCCAGGTTAATACAAAGTGTCACCTGCGGTTTTCAGTTGCCTCTGCCTTTAGAAGGACTTGCTGGGAAATGCTTTGGGCTTGTGTGCTGGCTAGTTTTCTATCAACTTCACACAAGCTAAAGCCATCTTGGAAGAAAAACTCAGCTGAGAACATGCCCTCAGAAGGCTGGCCCACAGGCAAGCCTCTGGACCCTTGATTGATGGTTGACATGGGAAGGCCCAGCTCACTATGAGCAGGGCCATCTCTGGGCTGGTGATACCGGGTGCTATAAGAAATCATGCTGAGCCAGCCACAAGGAGCAAGCCTGAATGCAGCACTCCTCCATGGCTTCTCCGTCAGCTCCTACCCCCAGGTTCCTGCCCCGATTTCCCCTAGGGAAGAACAATTACCTACAAATAAAAGCTGAAATAATCCATTCCTCCTAAAGGTGTTTCTGGTTATGGTGTTTTATTATAACATAGAAGCCTCAACTAAGACAGCCCTGTGTCTGCTGAAGAAGAGGGTAACATATGGAAGACAGGGTTTCATTTACAAGAGGAAGCATGCCCAAGTTCTCTGGAACATTCTTTAGGCTCTGTATCTACAGAAGGAGAGGGCAGTGTACAGGAGCAGGGTTTCATCTTCCACCCCATGCCAAGCTCCATGACCCTCAGGCCCAACACCATTGAGAAGACAGTTATTATTAGCTGACCCGCTGAGACAGAAAGGAGAGTACGTCCCACCCCATGCAGAAGCAGGTGGCAGAGGCATCCCACATCATTTTAGTTCAGCTCTCAGCAAACCAGCAGCCTTGGGCTGCTATAAGGCTATAAACTCAGCCTTGGGGGCTGACGCAGGAGTATCATCAAGGTAAAGGCTGCTTTGTTTACAAAGTGGATTCTGGGCCATCGTGGACTACTTAGTAAGATTTTTGTCTCAAATTAAAAAACAAACAAACCAACAAGCAAAAATCCAAAACAAAAACCTTGCAAGTGTAGCTCCTGGTAGAGTATCTCCCCTGATATTGTTAAAGGCAGACGCTTGGGATGAAAAGCCGGAAGGCAGTTTTTTATCTCATCTAACTATTTTCCTTTGCAGATGAATAAGCAGGTCTTTCCCATACAGTGATTTCAACAGCTGAACATAAGAGTAGGAATGTGACTGTCTGATCCTACCAGAAAAAGCCAGAGCCTATGTGTCATCATAGCAAGATGTTTCCCATGTGGACAGAGACAGAGAGGAGGAAAGGACAGGGACAAGGGGACACTTGAGAGGACAGTGACTCACTTAGGCCTCTTGATGGCAAGTAAGCATCTCATATGATCGATGACTTACACAGGGTATCCATTCCTGACCTTGACTTTATGACGTTGGCTGCCCTTGGGAACCTGCAGCTTTTTTCCCCTTCTAATTTCAGTTCTAGGTAGCAATGAGGGGCTTTGGGACTGGGATAAATGGGACTCCGCCATCCCCCTTTCTGCAGCAAGATGGTAATAAGTTGCCTACAAATGACTGTTCATGGAGTAATTGCAACCTTGGCTTGTTGGGTTGTAAGACCTTAGTCTGGCCCATACTCTCTCAAGTCAGTGGGCAGTTAGACCTGTAAGGCAGATGTTCCTGTTCCCTCCCCAACCCAAAGTCTCATGGTCATGTAGAAAATACACCTCTTTGGCTAGGTCAATACCTCAACAGCTCTTAAATTTGAAAAGTACCAATGGATGCATGGACTATCTACTGGGTTAGAGCTGAACGGTGGTCCCAATGAAAAACTCCACTTATTCTTAAAGATCCTGCCACCCCACCCTCACATCCCAGATTCTGTGCCTGACAGGAGGAGAGAAAGGGGGGAGGAGGAAGCCACACCCACTTCAGCACCATCCTTCTCTCCATTTCAAGAATTCAACTGCTCTGCCAAGTGGTTGAGGTGCCCAGCTGATCAGAGACCAGATTAGATCTTCCCCTGGATGTTTGCAAGACAAAACAGAATCCAGCCAGCTCAAGGGCTGCTCAAAGTGCTTCCCTCCTGGGCCCTCTGGATGATCTTTGGTTTTGTCCATTTTCCACATCTATTTTTAGTCTCGTTCACTAGACTTTAAAGGAGTTGGCCCAGCAGGTGGCATTTGGAGAGAGTAGAGTTTCTGAGCTTTGCAGAGTCACAAGGACACCTTCTTCATGGGAAATAACTCACCACACTGAGAGTCAGAATCCAAACAGGTTATGTTAAGCAAAAGAAGTCAGACTTAGAAAGGCAATTATCATGTTTTCTTTAATTTGTGTGTGAGCGAGTGTGTGAGTGTGTGCATGTGTGCATATGAGCATGCATACATTAGTGTGTGTTGTGTGTCTTCATGTGTGCATATGAGCAGGAGTACATTAGTGTGTGTTGTGTGTTCATGTGTGCATATGAGCAGGAGTACATTAGTATATGTTTTGTGTGTGTGTGAGGAGGAGGAAAGAGCAGAGATAAGAGAGAGTAAGGGGCATCAATATGAGCAATAATAACCATGTTTGGAAATAACACTGAGAAACTCACTGTTTTGTATTTTTATTAAAATTTTAAATTCTGAAATCCTAAATGTTAAATATGATACTTTCCCTATACATTTGACTACATATGAAGTAATTGCATATAACATGAGTTGTTGAAGCTCAACAGCAAATTTGTCCTAGAAGTCTCCAGAGAGTGGCTATGCATGATTTTGAACTGGTATCATCTTTATTATTATTTTTTTAAATGAACACATGGGCCCACAAGAACAGGCTCTCAGCAGTTTTTCAACATGCTCTGGTGAGTGTTCATGGGCATCGTGACTAATGCTGTAAAATGTTTCAGTGAGGCACGATGGTGGGATGACAGCGAAGCTCCCGTGCGGGAGGGCAAAGCCTGCAGATCAGAGCAAGCCTGATTTTCTACTTCTGTTTTGCAATCCTCCTCTAAGAAGCCAAAGATGCAAACATAACTGTTTGCTGCACATGAGGCAATGTCTGGGAAACGTCAGCGGGGTTTGCATGGTAGCAGGGATATCCCACACGGAGAAAGAGACTCCTGTGCAAGCATTCATCACTAATAACAGAACTGCAGGAACAGTTGAATCGACAGCATGGGAATTGTCTCTGCTCAATCTTTAGGCTCTCTGGAGTGATGGAACTGGCCACAGGAAGCCATGTCCTGTCCATGCAGGCTGTGTGCGTGTGGACAGAGGGGGGTCAGGCGTCCTGCTCTGTCAGTTTTGTCTTATTTCTCTGATGCAGTCTTTCATTGCATCAGGAGCTAGGCTGTCCTCCAGCAAGCCCCATGATCCTCCTGTCTCTGCCCCACACAGCTCTGAGGTGTTCACACACACATACATACAAAATAAATAAATATAATAGTTTTCTCTTTAAGGAAAGATAATAGAAATACAAATGGCATGTGTTTTCCCACACATATGATCCTGCCTCATGGTCCTTGAGTACCCGGACACGGCATCAATGCTGATGTTAACTGATGCTACTGAAGGAACCATTGATCTGGGTGAAAACGTCAGACAGTGTGCACACTGACCACAGAAATGTGAGTGGCTACTTCTACAATACAGGCTTTTGGGATCTGTGCCCACTAAAAGGATGCAGCTCTGACACCTTCTTAGAAGAGTCCATCTCTGGGGCACAGAAGAGGGGCGGGAACTGACTCCTACCTGTCAATCATGTTTTCTAATATGGGACCAACCAACAACTGGTACAGGTCTGTCTCATCACTGAGGGACAGTATTTTCAGAGAAATCTTGTTACAGTGTTGTTTTTTGGTCCTGGATGGCCAGAGGCCCAGACCCACAGACCTGCCATGTCAGATCCCTTAGCTGCCCACTGCTGCTCAGGCCCCCAAAATGACTCAGATGCTTATATTAAGTTCATGCTGTTTGGCCTATGGCTCAGGTACATTGCTAGCTAGCTCCTTCATCTTAAATCAACCCATTCTCATTAATCTGTCTGCCACATGGCCCGTGGCTCACCTGTGCTCCTTACATGTTGCTCCTTTGGGTTTCTGGCCTGGTCTGTCTCTGACTCTGCCCTTCCTTTCCTACCTATTCTGATTTCTCCTCCTACTTCTTCTATGGTGCCTGTCATGGACCAAAACAGCTCCTTTACTTAAAGATTGAGATTCACAGCATACAGAAAGGCATTCCCACATCACCTCCCTCCTTCTGTCTAATCAAAAAGGAAGATTTCAATTTTAAGAAAGCAAAATTACATATAACACAACAGCTATCAAGCAAGAATTACAGTTGCCACAAAATCTCATCAAAAAAGTTGTCAAAATTTCTTCATCATGTAAAAATTGTCAAAATTCTTATGTCAACCATAGAAATAAACCGAAGAAGAATGGAAAGTCAGGAAGTCCTAAGGAGGGTTCATGTACAGGTTAGGACAGTAGGTGTCAAAAGAATTGTGCCAGGATTGTACTGTAGACAGAGGCCCCAGACAACCTAGGAATAATGATCTTTATTTCTTGTACTTAAAAGTCATCTCAAACATTATATAATCTTCCTGGTTGTTTTCTGTTAAATGTGTCCTTTGTTTAAATATCTGTGAATACACCTACAGTCATTATAGTATGTATGTGGTCAGATAGTGCCCATCACTGTCCATTACACTGACTCACCATGTTTTCATACTGACCCACTATCCATCACACTGCCACACTGTCCATCACACTGCCACACTGTCCATCACACTGCCCCACTGTCCATCACACTGCCACACTGTCCATCACACTGCCACACTGTCCATCACACTGCCACACTGTCCATCACACTGCCCCACTGTCCATCACACTGCCACACTGTCCATCACACTGCCCCACTGTCCATCACACTGCCCCACTGTCCATCACACTGCCCCACTGTCCATCACACTGCCACACTGTCACATAGCACTGACACACTGTCCATCACACTGCCCCACTGTCCAGCACACTGCCACACTGTCACATAGCACTGACACACTGTCCATCACACTGCCCCACTGTCCATCACACTGCCACACTGTCCATCACACTGCCCCACTGTCCATCACACTGCCACACTGTCCATCACACTGCCACACTGTCCATCACACTGCCACACTGTCCATCACACTGCCCCACTGTCCATCACACTGCCACACTGTCCATCACACTGCCCCACTGTCCATCACACTGCCCCACTGTCCATCACACTGCCACACTGTCCATCACACTGCCCCACTGTCCATCACACTGCCCCACTGTCCATCACACTGCCACACTGTCCATCACACTGCCACACTGTCCATCACACTGCCACACTGTCACATAGCACTGACACACTGTCCATCACACTGCCCCACTGTCCAGCACACTGCCACACTGTCACATAGCACTGACACACTGTCCATCACACTGCCCCACTGTCCATCACACTGCCACACTGTCCATCACACTGCCCCACTGTCCATCACACTGCCACACTGTCCATCACACTGCCACACTGTCCATCACACTGCCACACTGTCCATCACACTGCCCCACTGTCCATCACACTGCCACACTGTCCATCACACTGCCCCACTGTCCATCACACTGCCCCACTGTCCATCACACTGCCACACTGTCCATCACACTGCCACACTGTCCATCACACTGCCCCACTGTCCATCACACTGCCACACTGTCCATCACACTGCCACTGTCCATCACACTGCCACACTGTCCATCACACTGCCACACTGTCCATCACACTGCCACACTGTCACATAGCACTGACACACTGTCCATCACACTGACACACTGTCCATCACACTGCCTCACTGTCCATCACACTGCCTCACTGTCCATCACACTGCCTCACTGTCCATCACACTGCCCCACTGTCCATCACACTGCCACACTGTCCATCACACTGCCCCACTGTCCATCACACTGCCTCACTGTCCATCACACTGCCCCACTGTCCATCACACTGCCCCACTGTCCATCACACTGCCCCACTGTCCATCACACTGCCTCACTGTCCATCACACTGCCCCACTGTCCATCACACTGCCCCACTGTCCATCACACTGCCACACTGTCCATCACACTGCCACACTGTCCATCACACTGCCACACTGTCCATCACACTGCCCCACTGTCCATCACACTGCCACTGTCCATCACACTGCCACACTGTCCATCACACTGCCCCACTGTCCATCACACTGCCACACTGTCCATCACACTGCCACTGTCCATCACACTGCCACACTGTCCATCACACTGCCACACTGTCCAGCACACTGCCACACTGTCACATAGCACTGCCACACTGTCCATCACACTGACACACTGTCCATCACACTATCCCACTGTCCATCACACTGCCCCACTGTCCATCACACTGCCACACTGTCCATCACACTGCCCCACTGTCCATCACACTGCCCCACTGTCCATCACACTGCCCTACTGTCCATCACACTGCCACACTGTCCATCACACTGCCACACTGTCCATCACACTGCCACACTGTCCATCACACTGCCACACTGTCCATCACACTGCCCCGCTGTCCATCACACTGCCACACTGTCCATCACACTGCCACTGTCCATCACACTGCCACACTGTCCATCACACTGCCCCACTGTCCATCACACTGCCACACTGTCACATCGCACTGTCCCACTGTCCATTACATTATTACACTGTCACATCATGCTGCCCCACTGTTCATCACAGTGTTTCACTATTTCTTCAAACTGTCCCACAGCTATAAGGGGTGCTGAGAGCCCTGGGGACATTATGGCAATTTACAGGAGTCCACTTAAAAGCTGGCAGGAACTAAGCTTTCTGAGGTTAGAACACCCAGTGGCCCCCCAGATCCTGGTGGAGTTTTAAGTCTCAGGGCACAGGTATGCCTCTGAGATGACTTGGAGTAACATGTAGTGTCCTCAAGAGCAGAACAGATCCCCAGGACTGGACCTCATAGCTGTTGGTCAAATTCTCTAGAAAGTTCCTAGGCCACATCCTGCATAGCTTGTATTTAGGAGGTGGGTGAACGCAGCAAAGATAAAATCCACCTAAATGGAATGAAGGTGAGGGGCTGGCTATTTGTGAGGAAGATTCTTGTAATTTCTAAAGTACAGCTAAAGAAAATGTCAGTATTTGGTTCAGTTCCCATCTGGCACCTTCTCAGGGGTAAGTGGACTCAAGCAGGTTTTCTCTAAAGCCTCATCAGGAAGCTTCTGTAGTTTGTTGTAATTCATCTGGGTTTAGAATCAGCCGGGATTTCTCTAAATTCTTATTTTTTTTCCACACAAGGGTGGATGATTGTTGGTTTGGAACATTGAAATGCAAATGAGGGGAAAGCCTGACATATTTGCATGTGTGCCTGCTGAGGTTCACACAGCTCCAGAAAAAACATGTCACCTTGGGCAGCTGGGAGGAGACAAGGAGGCTAACCTGGCAGAGCTTTGGGGGCTAGTGGGAAGATTTTTAATGAGCTCAAGACCTTGCAACAGAAATCCCAAAGCAAGTCCCAAAGCAAATATTGCAACCTGGCCTGGAGAGAAGCAGGCCTTACTATCTGGGGTTTGATGGACCTAGCTTCCTCTTTGCCTTGGGAAGCTCTGAGGAGAGGTCTTTGAATGCAGTCTTCCCCTCTGCTACTCACTCCTTGCCCCGTGCCACAGATATGTTCTCTTGTCCTTCCTTCCCTCCAGTTTGTTACTAGCTACAATGAACTCCAGCTACCCAAGAAAAGATGAGCAATAGCCTTGGGCCTCAGCCCTTGGAGGATGAGGTGGGGGGATTAGTGTTTCATCTTGACCTTGAGCCAAGATGAACTGGAGAGAAGGACTTGTGCCCAAAAGAAGGACAGTTGAAACCCTGCCTCTGCCCACCCAGGCCTCATACAAAAAAGGCCAGGCTGTTCTTGTTGGAAAAGGATGTCAAGCCTGTTCTTGTCTGACAGTGGAGGTTGATGACATGCCCAATGGCCTTGTCAACCTGCATAACTCCTAGGGCTAATCTGTCCCTTTGGGTGGGCAGTGAATGGTCATGAATATCAGGGCCCTGGATGGAGATATCTCAATTTGATCTTATTGGTTCTGTGTTGTCCAATAAGGGATCACTAGGCTCTGTGCTCCAGGGTCACCACTGTAGTCACAGGCATGGAGAACATGTTTTCTGAGGAGCACACCTTCGTGTATGCCAAGTGGATAACAACATTCCATGCTCAGTGTTGGAGTCCCAAGCACCACTCAATAGGAAAAGGTATGTATCTTATTTTCAAGTACTTTCAGAGGTGGCTTTCAGTTTACCCAGGACATAGGAGATGGCACAAAGGACAGCCTAGGCTGGCAGGCCACCAGCCCCATTCTTAGCCTTCCTGCTCCAGGTCTCTGCTGGATGCCTTGACTTTCTGCCGGTTCCAGCCATCCTAGAAAACCACCATGACTTCCTTGGCATCCTTAGTGCCCATTGGGAAACAGGTCATGGTTGGACTCCCATTTTCTCCTTTCTGCTGCTCTCTCTAATTAAGTCCTGAGGGTGCTGTTCATCCTGGTGAGTTGGTGTGAAGTGGTGTGCAAACTCCCTATGGCAAGTGACTAGCATCCTCTCTGTGGGCACCATCCCCCTTCTGCTTGCCTTTTCTGCTCCCACACTTGGCACAGTTACGACCACAGCTTCCTGGTGCATGCTTCTTTAGGTACTTCTGTCCCCTCTATGTTTCACAACCCCAGTTCTGCTCCATGGCAGACAGATCCTTCTCCCCCTTTTCAGGCTGTTTTCCCCTTGGCCTTCTATAGCTTGCTTCTGCTAGTCAGCACACACATTACAGGCTCTCAACTGGGACAAAGCCCTGGCCCAGCTAACCATGGCAGAAGGAGGGGCTGAGAGAGACATGGCTGCTTTGGCCAACTGTTCAGCAGATGCTGCAGGAAGCCCCTGCTCCCCAGCAGGCAGGGGTGGGAGGAGTATGATTGACATCTCCGCCCACAGGCAAGGGACTGAACCCACTCTACAAAAGGGAGGTGCCTGCTCCAAAGACCAGAGGGAGAAAAAAGGCCCGATTCCAATGGCACTGTCTCTTATGTTTTATCAGAACACATGGCTCATTCAGGTCCCATGAACTGACAGGAACCAATGCCAACCCCACAGAGTCCCTGGGTACACATTCTGTGCCATTTATGCTTTCTACACTGGCAATAAAATTTACAAAGATGTTTGTGTTGCTGGGAACAGACAATCATTCTCGGACTAATCAGAAGTGCTACATTTTTATCATAAACTCCTGAATAGGTGAGCACGCTGCCTGGAGTTCTCATAGGGGTACAGGGATCTCAAGAAGGGAGCTCTTGGGTTACAAAAACCTCTCCTCCTCAAAAGCTGTGCTCCCCCCCCCAAACATCCCTAGCACTGTCTAGCAGGTGCTTCCAGTGTAGCTAAGGGAGCATTCATTATCTAGAGGCTCACTTCATGGCATAGCAAGCAGGAACTGGGGTGAGGAACAGAGGGAGGGAGAAGAGAGGAAATGAGTGAGTGAGAAAGAATATGCTGGTACTCAGCTTGATTTCTTTCTTAAAAGACTCCAGCTAGTGGACCGGTGCTCCCTATATTTACGGTGGGTCTTCTGTCCTTCGCTTAACCTCTCTGAAAATTTTACACACACACCCAGAGGTGTGTTTCCATGGAAATTCTAAATCCTATTAAGTTGACAGCTAAGATTAAGGATAACACATGGTTATGACACGTCACAGCCTGTGATGACTGTCTATGCTGTGGATTTGGGAAGCTGATCCTGAGGGAAGCCTAGGTTCACGGCAGCCTGTGTACATTCCTTATCCTTGAGTCAGGCCAGAAGGGTGCTGACTGCACAGATGGGGAGCTGGTGGTGGCCTGATGTCAAGTGTAAAGAATACTCAGCATACACTCCCAGTGCTATGGGACCAGTATCCTGTCTGGTTTTTGGCAGGGGATGGGTAAAAAGCAAAACAGGCTCCCTGAGCACAACTCTGCAGTCAGGTGGCAGAAACTCACCGGTGCCTGTCTGCCCCGAGGAAGAAGTCCTGCTGCTGCCCAGCCTTCTGGGCTCTAGTTTCTCATCCCTCCTAGTGAGGTGCCTAGGGAAGGGAAAATGAGAAACCATTGAGCACTGGTGGGAAGGTGGCGTGTAGGTCTCAGTCCCACACATTAACCCAGCCTTGTGAGACAAGACTTCATCCTATGGTACTTGATGGGTAGGGCTGTGCATATTTCAAAAGAAGAATCCAGAAGCAGATAAATCTAGACAGTTGAAACGAGAATTGAGTTTTGTAAAAGTTGTTCTTGGACACTGTGTGTGCCCACAAGCAAAGGCCAGAGGTTGACATTTCACGTATTCCTCAGTCACCCTTCACCTTATGTTTTTGAGGCAGGGTTTTTCACTGAATTTAAACTTTGCCCATTTCCACTCCCCAGGACCGGTGTCACAGACACATACTGCTATGCCTGGCTGCTTATATGAACTCAGATCCTCATGCTTCTGTGACAGGCACTTTGCACCCTAAGGTATGTCCCCAGCTCCAGGTGGAGTCTTGAAGAAGCAAGTCATATTCAACACAGGTCTTCCTCTACACCTGTCAGTACTTTTTATTCTGCTTTACCAATTGAAGCCCTTCTTGCGCAAGCTATCTGTGGGGCGGGTCTCCTGTCTCACAGCTGAATGCATCTGTGGTTTGAGTGAAGGTCACTTGAGTGAACGAGAGAACAGGCATACGCTATCATTTGTCTGAGACTGTTTGAAGATGGAGGGGCTGTGGAACAACCATTATCGTCTTTAACAGAGCAGCTGTGATTATTTACAAAAGACCCTCAAGATTTGACCTGTTGACCTTTTCTCATTGAAGGAGGGCTTCGGGAAGGTCATTAGAGCCTGACAAGATTTCAGCCAGTTCCTTCCTAGCTGTGTATAATCCTGGCATGGCTGCTCAAGGTCTTGGGATGTGCTAGAGACTATAGAATGTGAAGGGCTAACTGAGGAAGGAAGGGGGACTGTGAAGCTAGGAGGAAGTTGCCCCCCATACAGGTGAGTCCTCCATGCTGTTGCTGTTAGGGGGTCACCCAAGCTCCTTTAAGTAACCTCAAAAAACTCATGGCTGAGTTGGAACCAACTTGGCTCATCAAGTTGGACTGTAGTAAGAAGTTTCTGGGCTAGCCTAGCCCACACCTGCTTGGTCTCAAATAATCACACAAAGGCTTATATTAATTGTAAGCTGATTGGCCCATGGCTCATTACTTGCTGACTCTTACCCTTAAACCCACGATTCTCATCTTGTTTAGCCACATGGCTTGGTACCTTTTCTTGGAGCAGTGTTCTTGTCTTCTTTGCCTGCGCCAGCTGGTGTCTCTTTCTCTCCTCTTCCCCTTCCCAAAGTCTTCTTAGTCTGGTAGCCCTGCCCATACTTTCTGTCTGCCTTCTGGCCAATCAGCATTTTATTAAATCAATAGGAGTAACAGATATTTACAATGTATAAGAGCATAATCCCACCTCATTGAACGTGGGGGGCATCCATTCTTTTGCTTTATTGTTTGTATACTACCTTGGGGGAGACCTGTTTGTTTCTGTCTCCCCAGGAAAGTTAAAAAACAAAAACAAAACAAAAAACCCCATGAGGTTTCAAGAGTGTGTCTGATCCCTGGAGACTGGATGTACCACAGGAAAAGCACTTTGGGGGACTCTTGGAGGATGCTTAGAGCACTGCCCTTTCTGCACTTGGTTCAGGAAAACATTCTTTGGCAAGTGTCTTATAGGTTGTCTACATTGTGAATGACCTCCTTGCTTCAGATGGGACTGTGAAACATAATCTTATCTCGGGCTTCCTGTCAGAGATGGGGACCATCAGCTGAGGCAGCTCTCCACTCCGTTTCTTTTGGATAAAGCTGAAGAATAAAAGCCTGGCTCTTTATGGACAGTATCCAATTGTCCAGATGCACTCAACCATATGACTATGGAAACATTTGAGGTTGTGTTCAAAACAAGGCGAGCTGTCATGTTGTGGATATAGGCACATGGCTTAGAGGTAATGGACCCAGTGGCATGTCAGGTCTCAGTCACAGGACACAAGCTCTCCAGGATGTTTGGCACTTGAGGGCAGACAGACTTAGACATGTATCTCACTGTATACTATTTTTGACTGAGGAATGTAATTTCTACTATTATTAGTTCTGCAAGCTTGCGATCTCTCAAAGCTGGAGTGTACAGAGCCCCAGATGGCTCAGGGGTTGCCCCTCACTGTGGCCAACATGTGGCAATTGGTGAGGATGGTGTGTGTGTGTTCTGGGGGCACCAGAGGCCTGGTAGAGGACAGAAGAGACACACTGTATGCAGGAATTCCTGTTTACTTTCATTTAAAAAATAAAGCATTTGTTTATTTGTGTGTGTGTGGGGGGGGGAATATGCCACAGCAGGTGTATGGAGGTCAGAGGGCAACTTGTAAGAGGTCAGTTCTCTCCTTCTGCCATCTGGGTCTCAGGATTGAACTCAGGTCATGAGACTTGGCGGCAGGCAGGTGTCTTTTCCTGCCATTTTACTGGGCCCCATTTTTAACAAAATCATCCCTGCTTGAATAGTTCTAATTAATCCTTGTTTTGGGGTTTTTTTTTTTTTCCTTGTTTGTTTTGTTTTGCTTTTTCCACACAGAGTTTAGTAAAAGGAAACATTCTTGTAAAAATCCTGATTTTCCTCGGCCAGGGCTCAACCATCCCAGTACTAATTGCTGGCCAGGAAGGGCCCAAAATAGCAAGACTGCCAGTCCCTGCCTGGGCCTGGAGCCAGATTCCCAGTGAGAGAGCAGGAGGGAAAGGAGAGAAGACCCAGGAACAGCCGAGCTCTTTCTAACGGCCGGCCTCCACGTTTGCAGAGTTAGGCATTGCCACCTGTCCCCAGTGTTTCCCTTTAATTACTGCGAGGCTGCTCTGTGGTGTCACCAAGATGCTGCCACTGCTGTTCTCTGCATAGTAGGGCCGGATGGAGGTGCAAGGAAGGGAGTCATTCCCAGGCAGCTGTAGCTTTGGCCCTCCTCTGGCAAACCCCTGCAGCATCCTCACCCCAGGTTGCAGTACCAAGGATTTCTGTCTAGAAATAAACCACAGGTCAGGGCATCTAGGCACAGAAGGAGCCTGCATCTTTGGCATCTTGGAGAAGATGCTGTCTGGGGAGGCAGCATTGGATGGATGATGCATCAGCTGGAGCCCCACCCCCACCCCAACCCGTGAGGATGCTGATGCTAGTTAATAACTAGTAGGATCCCAGTGGATGACACCATCTGTAGCTGAGCCGACGAACTAAAGCCTAAGCAGTAGTGGCAGGGGCTAGAGAGAACATTCTGGAAACAGGGCTGATGGGGATGCAAACATGGAGGAATAGGCCTTTTGTTGTTCTTTAACTGCACGGCTCTCAAAGGCCTTCTGCTCCAGCCAGCCCTGTATCGCTGTGGCACAGCAGGACAAACTAGCAAAGCTGTATGAGTTTGGAAGAGGCTCCATAAAATTTCTGGACTTCGGGGGTGTGGGTGAGGTTGTTTGTGTTTTTGTTTTGTTTTACTTAATTATTTATAAAATGAAGGCAGTGATATCTGCCCATCAAGATTCTTAGATTAACAGAAGATGACGCATGTGAAATTGTCCTTCTCTCTTGCTTCAAACAGTGAAGTTTGTGCTCTTAGGCAGAGTAGGGAAGGGTATCTTAGCTGTAGGGAGCGGACAGCATGCCCGCAGTAACAAGAAGGTAACAGGCTTGTTACAAGGTCCTCGATGCAGGCTCTCGGCTGCCGCTTGCGGTTTTCCTCCATTCTCTTCCCTTCCTGCTTGAGGTTTCCTCTCTTCCTCTGGAAACTAACTTTCTCCACAGGTCAGCTCTCAATTAAAGTCAAAGGACATCCCCAACTCTCCCGTTCACTCTAATGCCCTTGTGTGTGTGTGTGGGGGGGGGAGATACCATGGCAGTGTCGCTGTTGGTATATGCTGTCTCTTCTGCCTGCTCCTGACCAGGATCTTTGTCTTGTCTATTCAGAAGCCAAATGTCTTCCTACTGGAGCACAAACCTCTATTCTGTTTTTCAGAACAGTGTCTCTGTTCAAATTCTAATTGGCCTTCAGCATAGAGATTTGTTCCTGGATCTTTCTTAGAGGCTGATCCATTAAACTGAGGTGGAGTGTAGCTCAGAAGGGTAGCAGTTTCTAAAGGCACAAGTCCAAAAGTGCAGGGACCAACATCTCCCTCGGGACCATGCCAAAGGTGCTTCTCTAATCATCACCCAGGCTTCATACCTAATGTTCCCTCGGTAAGTGACAAAACCCTGAACAGAACAGGTCTGCAAACATCACCCGGCTTCTGGGACATCTCACTTCTGCTAGGTACTTCTTGCATGGAAGGTACATGGGTGAGGGCAGGTCACCTGATCAAGAGTGAGTCAGACATTTTTCCTAGGAACCAGGGCAAGAAAAGAATCTTGTCCTGTAGACAATACTCCAGCTCTGAATATTCATCCTGCAGAGGCCTTTGGAAGGGCATGATAACACCACCCCTCTCAGTGCCCAGCTCCCTAATATGACCACTGAATTCCTGCCCTTTAGCCTTGATAGACAACAGGAAATGGGCCCAGTGCCCAGAGGGGTGAGGTGCTGTCTTTGACACCTGTCCAACAAGACATGGCCTGAAGTAGGAATTGATAATTTTGGGCATCTGTCCATACCCCACCTCCCCACCTGGACCAAAAGCTGTCCACAGAAGACCATCTGGACTCTGTGACTTGATGCAACCACTGAAACAGGAGAGGAATGGACGTGTGTGAGAAAGAGAGGCTCAGAGAGGAGCAGCCAGCAACCTTGGAGAAAGTGGCAGCTGGACTCTGCTAACATAAGGGACAGTGGGGCCATAGAGAGGGCACAGAGCCTTGAGAATGTAGAGTGATCACCACACCAGGTAGCTGGCATAAGATGGCTCTGTTGTACCTGGGGTGTATAGAATGGCTGACGGCTGATGCCTCTGGTGCTGTCAGGTCCAACCCTGTGCCTGTCTACCTCTCTCCCAAATAGTCATTTTTGTACTCTCTGACACAGGGTGCTTCTATAGCTGGATGTCATGACTATACTGGACCTTGAGCTAAGGCTCCTGAACTGTTCAAATTTCTGGAACTCAGATAGACTGGTAACTGTGACTTTCTATATTTCCTTGTAATAGATAAAAAAAGAAATGTATGGTGAAATTTTTTTAAATCTCTTAGAATTAGGGGAAAAAAGAATGCCTAAATTCTGAGGAATATGCCAGTTGGTAAAGTGCTTACTTTATAAGCATGAAGATCTGCGTTTGATCCCAAGCACCATGTTTTGGCATAGCGGCAGTGTATGCTTGTAACCCCAGCACTGGGAGGCAGACAAGGGTGGATTCCTAGAGCTTGCTGGCCAGCCAGCCAGCCCAACCTAACCAGTGAACTGCAAGTTAACAAGACTCAGCCTCCAAAAGAAGTGACTACTACACTCAAGAGGACACCCAAGGTCGTCTTGTGGCTACCACATACATGCAGACACACCACTGCAGCAATCCAGAGATATGTGAACATTGAACACGCATGCGCGTGCACACACACACAGAGCAAAACAAAATCTGACTAATCACAGCAGCAGCGCTGTATACACTAAAATACAAAGGGTAAAATTAGACTTAAGCATGTTTTGTCTTCAAGATTTAAATGAGTATCAAGAAATGCAGAGGATGTGATGGTGAGGAACTGCACATCCAAGTTCATCCAGGTGTGGATGAAAGATTTCATAGATGAGAAGAAGTAGGCCAAGTGAGAAGGAGACAGGGAGAAGGAACAACCTTTGTAAACACTGCTTCAGAATGAAGAGGTCCAGTCTGCTGAGGGCTTCAGATCCACTTCAGAGCCTGGAACAGTGGGGGCTCAAGTACTACTGCACTGAAGAAATAGTCCCAACATCAACAAAGCCAATATACTCACAATACATCTGGTAATCATTCTTTCAAAATGATCCAGGCACATGGATATAATCCCGGGATCTAGAGTTCAAGGTCAACCTGAGATACATGGCAAGATCCAGCCTCACAAAAATCAAAAGTGATCTGGAGTTGAAAGAAAGGGCATGCACTGGCTGCACATCAAACCTCAGGAACCTGCCTGTCTCTGTCTCCCAGCGCTGGGACTACAAGTGTCTGCTACCACATAATGTACACACACACATGCACACACACACACACACACACACACACACACACTAACATGGGTACTAGTGATCAGAGCTCAGGTCCTCATGCTTACAAAACAAACACACCAATTGAGACATCTCTCCAGCTTCTACAGGGTGAATTTTGTGCCACTGAATTCAGACTCAACTACAAATGTTCTAAAACCTTGGATTTACATTGAGAATCCAATCCACACTTGCCAGCTCCACTTCTGCTCACTCAGCCTTCCTTAAATGTTTGGCTCATGTGGCCAGATTCTGTCCACATCTCCCGGACCTGGAGGTGAGTCTACAGGAAAGAGCCTGCCTAGGGTGACATTTCTAAGCATTGAGTCTAGATAGGCCCCAAATCAGCAGTTTTCAACCTGTGGGTCATGACCCCTTTGGAGGTTAAACAACCCTTCATAGGGGTTGCCTACAACCATTGAAAAATATAGATATTTATATTATAATTCATAACAGTAGAAAGATTACAGTTATGAAGAAGCAAAGAAAATAATTTCATGGTTGGGAGACTACAACATGTATTAAAGAACCAGAGTACTGGGAAGGTTGAGAACCACTGCTCTAAATGAAGACCCAAGGTTATCTCTGCAGGGACTGCCAGCAGCCTAGTGGTGAGATGGTGGTCATGGGCGTGGCCCTGGGGTCCAGACATCAGTTTTTTAGTAGGATGGCCGGCTGGAGAAGGGCTTGTGGCCTGAGAACATTTGCTTACAACATAGCAAAGAAAAAAAGGTGACAGAACTGCACATGTGCACGCCTGTACACACACAGAGATACACATACATGACATACAGATGCATACACAGACACACACACTCCACAGAGTAAACAAGTAACTTGGGAGTTTCTAAAGAAAGGTATTACAAAGAGGGCAGACATTATTCAAGGCCACACTGCATGCACTGAGGCAGAGACTGGACAAAGACCCTGAGGTGCCTTGTTATGGCTATCTAGAAATGCTTCCTTGCATTCAGACCCTGTGCCCTTTGTCTCGGTGTGGCACAAAGACACCAGGGCAGACAGTGTGAGGATGCTGCAGAAATACAGAACCCCCGCTGCTCCCAGTTTCCTATGAGTTCTATGCTGCTCTCTCCAATTCAAATTTTGAGCCAAGTGCTATTTTTTGCTGCCGGTAACATGAAACAGGAATGATAAATTGTTTGGTGCCAGGAACACAAAATAAAGGAAGGACAATGGAGGTAAAAACAGCCCCGCTGTGATTTATGGTACAGCTTAGCGTCCCGTCTCCTTCCCACGCCCTTCTGACTTTTACGCTCTCCCCAACACTCCTCCCACTCAGTTCTCTTTACTTTTCAAAGTTTGTTCTAGTATAAATATCTTTTCCTCTTGTGGCTTACCTCCCCTCTTTCTCTCGAGCCTGTGCATGTACATGTGCAGGCCAGAGGCTGACATTTGGATGGCTTCTTTAGTTGCTCTCCATTGTATTTTGAAGCAAGGTCTCTCACTGAACTTGGAGCTCACTGATGGACTGACTGTACTTGCTGGACAATAAGCCCCTAGGATCTGCCTATTTCCACCCTTCCCTCCGCACAGTGACAGGCATCTACAGGCATCAACACATCTCAGCCCCACGGTGTGCTCTTAGCAAGCCCACACTGACCCACACAACCAAATGTCCGCACCATTCTGGTTACTGCACTTATTCTTATTACCAAAACTAATTAAACAGGGGAGATTTTCAATCACTTGTTGTTTTTAAAGAATATTTGCTTGGAGATTATTTCTCCCAGAAGACCCACTCAGCACTGGCCACTGTCTGGAGAGTCTGATAAGCTGGTAGTAGACATAAGAAAAACACATGGCTTGCAAGCTCCGGGAAGAGGCACAGGCAGTGGGGTGACATGAGGGAGTGTGTTCTCCATGGGGAGGAAAGGCAGGCAAGGGCAGAGCAGCAGCTGCTTCTGCAGACACCTGAATGAACTGTGTCCACGGGCTGAGAGCAGAGGAAAGGTATGCATTGGGGGCAGAGGCACAGTCCTGAGATGTAGTGTGATGGAAGGGCATCCCAGTGAGTCATACAGGCTCATGTGCGTTCAAGAATGATCTGAGTTGGATGGTTAAGCCAAAGACAAGTGAGGGAAGGGAGCATCATGAAAACCCCAACCCACACTGGACAGGCAACTGACGAGAGAAGGGTTGCTTTTAGGGACCTGGATGACTCAGAGGTAGCTATATCATGAGAAAGCCCACCCCAGCCTGAGTGAGTGCTACCTGTGCCTTCTGCATGATCACCGAAGGTGAAAGAATAGCCCTGGCCGAGGACACAGGTGAGGAAATGAGGTTAGAGGTCCAGGATGAAGCAAAGACCCCAGAGGCCACAACAGCAAGTGGTTGGGACATTAGGACCCGAGGGACCCACTTGCATATCAGGTCATAAACTTAACTAGATGCCATTTGTCCAGTTGCTCAGGTATGTATCTGGCTTCAGCTGGTTTTCACTAAGGATTCTATACCAGGAAAACAGGATGGCTGAGGGCCTGTGCTAGTTGGGGGTGCAGGCATGGTCAAAGTGATGGGCTGTAAGCTGGGCAGAGATCAGCGTGAAGATGGAGGCTGTGATGTTTAGTCTTGACTACCTATCGGCTGGGTCAGACCCAGAATCAACTAAGAGGTGCTCCCATGAGCAGGCCTGTGAGGATGTTTCCAGGAAGGACTAATTCTTCCCTCTCCCTAGATCCTCTCTTACAGATGTGGTGAGGAGACACTTGTGGGTGGAAGAGAAACCAAGGGCAGGGAGGGCTATGGCTTGTTTAGAGTGAGGGAAGCCATGTAAACCTCTGTTCAGGGGCAACTAGAGTTCCTCCAGTTCTCCACAGGCTGAACAGACAGGAAGGCAAAGGCCAAGGGCAGGCATGGCTAGGTCTGGGAGCTGCCAGAAGGTTCCAGGGTTCCTGCCGAGGGTGCTCCAGTCACTATCCGTCTCAAGAGGAAAGAGGCATGCTGCTACAGGCCCAGGAACTAGGGCACCCCACCTGACACCCACAGATGCTGCTATCCACTCTGCTCAGGTCTCTCCCACACTGCTGCTAGTCTGCCCAACTACGTGCAATAAATTAAAAGCAGAAGATGAATGCCGTTGGCTTGGTATCTTATGTACTCCACTGCCATGCAAAGCCAGCAGGTAGTAAATCAGCCCCAAACCATATTTAATGGCACCTAGTAAAAGCCAATTTACTCACCTGCCAACCATGAAGAAGCCAATTGCTTTGTCAGAGGTGGGAGCCTCATTCAGTGCAGACTGCGGGGGCTGCTCCAGACATAAGAATACATTTTCCTGATTTAGATCAGGATGATATATCAAAAACAAGCCAAAAAAAAAAAAAAAAAAAAAAAAACCGCCCAGGAACAATGACATCAGGCATTATTATTTGCCATCTACGCCATATCCATCCACCTTGGGAGCTGGCATCCTTCCGAAATTTTTAACCAGAGCCCCCCACAGGGCAGAGAGAGGAGGTGGATAAAGACAGACTATAGCCTTCCTTCCTGTCAGTTTAACCGAACCCTCTGGGGGTCAGCCTAGGGAAGCTTTGAGTTTTCTGGGTGATCTTACTATGTGGTGATTGTACTGCTGGGTTACCAGAGGAATTTTCTACTTTGTGACTTCTATACTGATCTGAAGGAAATGCTGGGAATTTTTCCATCCCACCCACTGATTTTGGCTTCTACTGTCTTTCTAGCATTTTCTTCAACTTCACCCTCTATTGTCAATAAGCTACTGTTCCTAAGAAAACTCCCCATTTCTGGCTGCCCCCCCCCCCCCCATGCAAGAGCAGTTTGAAGCCGGAAGTCTGAACCAGGAAGCTGACTGCAGGGCGGCAGCAAGGCCTGCAGCACCTGCACTCTCTCTAGCTCGCTCTGGTTTCCCGTCTGGTGCTGTGACAAATGCCACGGTTCAAAGCCACTTAGGAAGGAATGGGTTTATTTGCCTTCTATTTCCAGGTCCCAGTCCAGCATTGGTGGAAGTCAGGACAGGAAGTCATCAGGAACTTGGAGCTGAAGCCTTGGAAAAACAGCACTTAGCTGGTTTCTCAGAGTCTCCAGCATTTTTATGCAGGCCTGGACTAACTCTCCAGGGAATGGTGCCGCCCACGGTGGGCTGGACCTTCCTGCGTCAACTGACAATCAAGAAAACCAAACAGTCATGCCCACATGGCAATCTGAGTTCAGCAAGCCCTCATTTCTGACTTCCCTTCACAGGTGGCTCTAAGCTAAGTCAAGTTGATCGTTAAAGCTGACTAAAAGGGCCTTTTCCATTTTGTCCTTTGATCTGTGAGCATCAATTGTTCTAAGGAAAGATGGAAAGCTTCCTGCTTCTGAGCTGAGCAGCATAGCTGGAATAATTTAAAAGGACCTGTAGCTCAGACTGGGAAGACAGTAAGTGCTTTACACACACACACACACACACACACACACACACACACACACACACACACACACACACGAGGACTTGGGTTCTATCAGAACCTGAATAAAAATTGGGTATAGTGCTGCACACTTGTAGTGTTAGCTCTGGGGAGGTGAAGACACTTGGATCTGGGATCTAGGATAGCTGGCTAGCCATCCTAGCTTAACTGACAAACCCCAAGGTAACAAGAGATCTTGTCTTAAAAAAAAGTAAAACCAAACAACAACAAAAATCTAAACATGATTGATGTCTTCTTGTTTCTCCATGTATGTACACACACACACACATACACACACACGAATACACACACATACATATACAGACACACAAATACACACACATACATACACACACATACACACATACACATATACACACACATACACACACCCCACACATACACATACACACATATTCACACACACATACACACATACACAGACATACACACAAATACACACACACACACACACACACACACACACACACACACACACACACCACTCTGCATCTTTTTGGTGACTGTGGCCTTGAAAGTCTACCCAGCAAAGAATCCAAAACCTAAGACATGGTGAGCAAGGAACTTGGCATAGCCTCCAATTTCAAGACTAGAGTATGGCTGTACATCCACAAGTTTATGTCTGCAGAAAGCAAGAGCTACACACATTTGTCTATTGTATGCTAGACTCACTTTCTCAGCTGACCTGAGACTCTTCAGAATTTGTTCACAGCCGTAAACAAGAGGGTGCAGAGATTCATGGACCACTCAGTATTTTAACAGACACAGTCTCTTCAAGAAATAGTTGAACATGGCATTTCCCACATGCATGTACGTATGTGTGCAGAAGTCAGAGGAAAATTTGTGGAAGTCAGTTCTCTCTTTCCACCATGTGGGTCCCAGGTCAAACTCAAGTCATTAGGGTTGGCAGTAAGCTCCATCCCAGCCCCTTTTCTCAGGATCTTAAAGCATGAGATTAGATTTTTTTTTTTTAAAAAAAAAAGTTTTATTTATTTTTATTTTATATGTATGAATGTTTTACATGTATGTATGTCTATATACCACAGGCTTTCAGGGCCCACAGAGGCCAGAAGAGGACATAGGATATTCTGAAACTAGAGTGACAGTGGATTGTCCTCCATGTGAGTACTGGGAACTGAACCTAAGTCTCTGCAGGAACAGCAGTGCTCTTAACCACTGAACCATCTCTCCAACACCCCAGAGTTAGTGGCTTTTAGCTGCTTCAAGTTTGCTCTTCATTTCCAACAGCGCTGCTCAAACTGGGCTGCACAGAAATCACGACACGCCGGTGTATATTCAAGAATTTCAGGAGGTTACTTTTCCTCTAAATACACCTGTACACCCATAAATTTGCAAATACATAAATTCTGGGGCAATTGAACTCAGTGTTCAAAGTCAGACAGGGCTCCTTCTGTCAGGTGACATGAGGGGAATTTTTTTATCTCCCTCTATTGCCCTAGGACATGTGCCCTTGGGGTGCAGGGATGCTCCTGTCTCCCCTCTGCAGTGCTTGGGTTGCAGGCATGCACCTCAGCACCTGCCTTTTCCTCTGGCTGCTGAGTAGGGAGCTCAGGAACCTTCATGGCAAGCACTTAACCAACTGAGCTCTCACCAGCCCTCAACTCTGGTTTATTCTGTTCAGCAAAACCATTCTACCATGCAACCTTGGGATTCTTCCCAGCCTCTCTTAGTCTCTTAAAAGATGGCAAGGAAACACGGCCATAGGTAAGGTTGTATGAAGAACTCAATACTTAGTTGCTCCTACAGGAGGCAAGCAACAGCAGATCAAGTTCACCTAGGCCAGGCCCTACCATAGCATGTTTGCCTCGAGCCCCATTTTAATTGAGAAACAAGAACTAAAGTAGGCTTTCCAGAAGCTGGGTTGGTACCAGATCATCATATTTGGCGATGGAATGTTTAGTCCTCTCTTGCGGACACCTGCTTCATGTAATTTACCATTTGTGAGATGCTTTAATAGCCTCTTTCTAAGAGATGAGTAATGTCCCAGCATATTGCTTCAGGAAAAAAAGTCACAGCTGGGTGAGATGCTTAGCAACTTTTTCTGCAATGAAGAGATTTGCCAAACTCAGCAATCCGAGGCAGTAGAAATCCATCATTATGTTCATAAGGTGCCTGAGTACCAACTAGCCTGGGGAATCTCATTCCACCAGTAAGGAAATAACCTTCATTTAAGTTCTGGGAAGACATTGCCTGAGAATTTGCCAAGCCGTCTATACTGGGCACTCTCAGAACTCAGGGCAAGCTCCTTGCCCAGGGCACAGATGTGTGTGTGTGTGTGTGTGTGTGTGTGTGTGCGTGTGTGATGTGTACATGTATGTGCACATGTGTGATTGTGTATGTGCTTGTGTGTGTGTGTTGATTCAGCTCATAAAGTACCTGCTGCAAAAACACAGGGGCCTGAATAATAAAACCCCAAGTATGGTATGCGCCTGTAATCCCAGCATTGGGGAGGCAGAGACAGGCAGATCCCTAGGGTAACTGGCCAGTCAACCTACCCAAATCAGTAACTTCTGGGTTCAGTTAGAGACTCTATCTCAAAAAATGTGAGGGCTAAAAAGATGGCTTCTTGGTAAAGAGTACTGGCTGCTTTTCCAGAGGACTTGAATTTAATTCCCCAATATCCATGCTGTAACTACAGCTCCAGGGTGTCCGGTGCATTTTTCTGGCCTCTGCAGACTTGCAGATATGTGGCATATAAATACACACACACACACACACACACACACACACACACACACACACACACACACACACACACACACAAGCACACATGCATGCATGCAAGCAAACAACTAAATCTTTTTTTAAAAAAAATAATGTTGATCATGACTGACAGAGATACCTGGTCTTGGTCTTTGCCTCTCCTCCCCACCCCCAGATCCTAATTTTGATGCAGTGGCTTGTCCAAGATACTGGGTTCTTGGGAATGAGTCACCATCAAATTAAAATTGTTCTCTGTTTTTGCATTTTAATGTCTTATATTCTTTCATAAGATCATTAACTTTGTTCAGTCAAGTGAACTCAGATGAGTCATTTTAAAAGGTTCATAGTGAATTTTTAGGACATAGACATACAAAGAAGGCACTGTTTTCTAAAAGCAAGTTCTCTATGCTAATAACTCTGCATACTTTTCCTCGGTCCTTCATCCTCTGTGTCCACCTGTCTCCACCTCCCAGCACTTACAGCCTCGTGTCACTGCACCTGGCTTTTAAGTGGGTTCTGGGGAGTCTATCTCAGGTCCCCATGCTGGCACTTTACTGACAGAGCCATCCGCCCAGTCCCTGGGGTCTTGTTCTTATCAGCATGGGGAAAAGGAATCAATGAGAAATAAAAGTGAAAGAAGTGGTTTGAAGCAATGATTATAGTTAGATTCTGGAGTGTTCTCCCGAGTAAAGACAAAACTAGTCTGCTACTACATGAGTAAGTTTCAATGACACATTAAAGCTGTCACAGTGAAGCAGATAGGAGGGCTTTTGGGGAAAGCTTATTTCTATTCCAAGCTTGTCTCATCATGGTTCCATGATGCGTTTACCTGTGGACTCTCCTCACTGACTCATACAGCATGTGAAAAGATGCTTGACATCATTAACATTGCCAGCTCCAAGCCTCACCTTCATGACGATGCTATGGGGGAGGGAAAGGTATCAAATTCTGGTGAGGGTGTGGAGCAGAAACCCTCACGCGGTACTGGGAGGGGTCTAAAACAGAGAAGTAGTTAGGTCATCTGAAGTTTCATACGGAGTTATAACTGGCCACTCCACTTGCACATAGATACACATCTAATATCCTGGCCCTGGAAGTGACCCAAAGGTCTGTCAACTGAATGAGGAAGCAAAATGATCTGTATCTATTCATGGGATGCTACTTAAAAATGAGGGAAAATACAGTAAATACAGTAAACAGCAATAATATATTAATTGATACCAAGGCACGGGGGACCTTGAGCATGTTACCAAAGTGTAAGGAGCCAGGTTAAAATACCACATTCTCTAGGACTCCATTGATGTAGAAAGTCTAGAACAGAGATCCCACAGACACAAAGGAAAAGAGTTACTGCCCAGGACTGTGGAGCTTGGGAGGAAGTGGAGAGAAATAGCTATTGTAGGATGTGAAAATCTTCTAAGAGTGATGCTGGTTGTTGTACAGGTCTGTGGATTCTCCGATCCTGTTGACTTGCACATAATGGATTAGTGAACAACACAATGTGTGGATTATTTCTCAATACAATTACTACACAAGAAAAATAAATAACTTGGAAGACCATAGATTCATAACCCACATTAGATGAACAGAGCAGTGATTCTGTGTCAAGACAGGCAAGGAATATGCCATTGACAGAATATGTGATGGAATTTGAATTCCAAGTCATTAGAGAGAAGGTAGAATCGTAGTGCTGATTCAGTAACAGACATCTTGATGGTCTCTCTGGGAAAAACTGTAGTCAGGTACAGTGCTTCTGTAAATAGAAGATATTCCTAAAGGATGGACCTATATGTCAATGGGCAAAATAAAAAAGACCTACATGTTCTAAAGGAAATGGCAGGTGATCACTTTTCTTGGAAAATCAAAAAATTTTACCATCAACACAATGTAGAACCTAAAATAAGCAAGATGGCAAGGATGAAGATATTGATAGGGGAAATTCCCAGTGGGCAGAATATAGAAGTTCTGGGTTCAGAAGTAGAAACAAACTAGAATTGGGGAGATGCCTCAGTGAGCTGAGGGTTTGCTGTATAAATTTGGGGACCTGAGGCAAAAACAAATCTATTGGTATACCCTCCCGTCAGCAAAATGTGGTGGTGTCTATACAATTTTATATGTGTATTATCTTCACAGTTCCAAATTAAAAATCTATCCTTAATAAACATCTGCACAAGGGCTCAAAAGCAGGAGTAAATCTTATCTAGTGAAGCAGCTGTTTATAACAGTGAAAAGCTGGGGGTTCCCAAAGAGCCTGTTGCTGGGAAGTCACATGAACCATGGTAGATTCCCACCATGCAACAGTTTATAGTTGTTAAAGTAATATACAACTGGCTGGTTGTGGTCGTGCATGCCTTTAACCTCAGCAGTAGGAGGCAGAGGTCAGTGGATCTCTGAGTTTGAGACTCACCTGGTCTAAATAGTGATTTCCAGGACATCCAGAGCTATAAAATTCTGTCTCAAAAAATGGGGGCAGAGGGTTTTACATACATCATGGTAATGTATGTGTACTCATATGTGTATGTGCATGAATAGGAAACCAAAGGACAACTTTGGATATTGTCCTCAGGCGTCATTTGCTTTTCTTTGATGGAGAGAGACAGAGTGTTTCATTGGCTTGGAGTTTAGCAGGCTAAGTCAGATGGCCAGTGAACCCCTGGTATCTGTCCTGCCTCTGGCTGGGCCTAACTAGTAGAAGGAAGACACCTGGCAGCTTAATCTTCTGTGATGGTTAGCTTCAGTTGCCACGTTCACACAATATACAATCACTGGGAAGAGAATCTTAATCAAGGAGCTGTCTAGACCAGACTGGCCTGTGCACATATCTGTGAGAAACTATCTTGATTATTAATTAATGTGGGAGGACTCAGACCACTATGGGCGGCACCATTCCCAAGCAAGAGGTCCTGAACTGTGTAAGAGTAGAGAAAGTAAGCTGAGCACAAATAAACCAGCAAATGAGTGACTGTGCCTGCACTAATCTCTCTGCTCTTCACTTTGATGTCAGTAGCTACTTAGGCTTCTGTCATTGATGATGGACAATAGCCTGTAATTGTAAGCCCACACCCACTTTTCTTCCTTAAGCTGCTTTTGGCCAGGATAGTTTATTACAGCAACAGAAATGAAGCCAGGATAGCTTTTCCTATCACCATGCTGTCCTGTCAAGCACATAGCTAGTCTTCAGGTAGGAGGGAACCAGACCAAGGAACCAAGACCTCACCAGGGTCTGCTGCATAACTTGGTTCACATGAGACCCAAGCTTTGATGTCAAACCTGCTGTTCTGAAGAAAGCTGGCAACCTCTGCTGGGCTCCATGTCACAAAGATAAGGCCCAGCCTTTTTAGGTACTCCCTGGTCCTTCTGTTTCCCAGAAGACAGAAAACTTGGGCACTTTCTGTAGTATCATTGTCTTAGGGTTTCTATTGCTGTGAAGAGACACCATGACCATGCAATGCTTATAAGGGAAAGCATTTAATTGGGGCTAGCTTATAGTTTCAGAGGTTTAGTCTATTGTCATTATGGCGGGAAGCATGGTGGCATGCAAGCAGACATGGTGCTTGAGAGGTAGTTGAGAGTTGTACATCTGGATCAGCAGGAAGAGAGTGACACTGGGCTTGGCTTGAGCTTCTGAAACCTCAAAGATCACTTTCCAGTGACATACTTCCTCCAACAAGGCCACACCTATTCCAACAAGGCTATACCTCCTAATAATTTATTTTTTTTAATTCAAAACACCACAATTATGTATGCCCATCCAGGGTCTGGAAAAGAGAGTGACAACATTTCTCCTTTCTATTCTCTCGGGCATTTCGCAGGACTCAAAACCTTACCCGGGAGTCAGTGTCTAGAACAAACAGCAACTGGTCCTGTTTGTATCTGTAGGCAGCAGCAGATAAAGAAGCAGGGTCAGGATCTCAGCTCACAGAATGAACAGGAAGAAGGCCCTAGCTTGCTGTCAAAGCCCTTTAGAGAACTAGAGACTCCAGTTGCTAAGCTGCTGGTCACAGGGGACTTTGCCCACTCCTCTGCACCTCCTCCCCTTTCCAAGAGCCATTCTCATGACCCCCTCAAGACTCTGTGACCTTGACAACAAGCAGGTCAGCCCACCAGCCTGGGAATGTGGCGGGAGGTGGGACTGAGGGCAGACAGTGAATGCAATGCATGAAAGTGTGGGGGCAGATTGGATGTCTGAAGGGGACAGTTGTTCCAGTGAGTTCTCCCTTCAGCCATTGGCTCAGATCCCCAGGCTGACTGTGCTTGTGGGAGGGCCCTGGGAACAGGGTTGCCCCTGTGGGTTGGTCCGGGAGCAGGAAGCTTTGGTTGGTTGCTATGGTAGCCCTGCCTTTGAGAGCTTGTTTCTCTTCTTAGATTTGACCCTGCTTATTCTGTTCAGGGACCAGCAGGTGTGCTTGCCTCCAGGAAGATAGCAGGACCTTGAAGAGAGTCTGCTGCAGAGGGGAGAGTCACTTGGGTTTGGTCTTTAATGAGTTGGGGATTTTAAAAGGAAGAAGAGGGGAAGAGCTGACATAAGATCTCACTCTGTGGCTTGGGTTGACCTAGAATTTACTATGAAGTCAAATCTGGTCTCCAACGTGCAGCAATTCTCTGCCTCAACTTTCTGAGCTCTGAGATTACAGATGATCGCTGTGCCCTGCTTGAGAAACTTTAAACGTATGGAATATTTTCAATACACACATAGGTATACAAGTGTACACACATGGGTAAACACCATACATATCACACATGTATGTGTACAGAAATGGACACATGCATTTGCATGCATATACACTCATGCACACACAGACACACGTGCATGCATATGCATATATATACAGAGACACACATACATATGTATACATACTTACACAATGATGCCTACATAGGCACACAGACATGACTGCACATTTACTCACACACATGCACACACATGATCATACAGGGGGACACATACAAAGGCATAGGCATACCCATACAGGGACACATGCAAAGACACATACATGCACACAGGCACACATGTACACACACATGCATACATGCCCACACAGGGACATGCTTACAGAGACACACGTACACACAGGTATAAACAGGTGTATACAACAGGCACACACTCAGGCATACATACATTGGTTGTGTTCTCAAGGACTGATCTCCTGGGCTCAGGTTGGGGCCACTCTCCACTCTCTGTCCTTCTGACTCTGAGGACAAGGCATGAGACTCAGCAAGAGTCCAAGCTACTGTGCCCTATTGTTTGCCTAGTGCCATGGAGATGAGAGGCCTAGCGAGAAGCGAGCCGCTGTTGCATTATTGATGGTAACACTGAAAACTCAACTCTCCTCCAGCTGTGACACTTGTCTCCTTGAGTGGGTAGTGGAAAAGGCTTTCAGCAAAGAGAGCTGAGTTAATGTGGCCTCGGGTGGCCTGGCTAGGATGCACATCTCAGGGCCTGAGCAGGATGCTGGCTGCCTGACCCCCCCCCCCAAACATCCAAGACCTAACAATTGTCTGCTGTGATGTACTAAGGAAAAGGCAAATATTGAATAGGCCTTGAGAAGAAAGCCACATGCCTGCTGGAGCCAGGACTGTTACATGAAAATGTGACCAGCTAGGTGAGAAGGCCAAGCATGTCAGGCAGCTCCCTGCTGTTCTAACCACCCGCGATAATTAACTTACAGAGAAATGGTTTACTTTGTCTTAGTTTGGATGGTTCCAGTCTAAGGTTGGGAGACCCAATGTCGTCAGCCTCTGAGGGAGCACATCAAGGCAGAAGCCTATGGCCCAGCACAGATGCTCACCTCACCATCAAAGAAGCCAAAGAAAGAGAAGGGGCTGGGGCTGAGTTCCTACAGCTCCTTTCAAGGACATACCCCTAGTAATCTAAAGACCTCCCCACACAGCTCTCCCTCCCAAGGGCTCTACCCCATCTAAACAGCATCACTGGGGGTAGGGAGGAGTGGGGGGATGGGGGGGGGTGTAGGGTGTCACAAATGGTTCTTTGGTGGCCACTCATATGTATTCAGACATCACATACATTTTCTAAGTGCTGTGTACATTTCCTGAACTACTAGTGAGTGCTTTGTATCTCTACTGACTGGGACACTGCAGCCGTAAGCAGGGGAACACCTGGTCTGTAAGGGTGTCTGGTGATTCCAGTATCTGAAAGGTGCTTTTCTGCATGTGACCCAAGTGCACATCACAACCACATCCAGCAAGTTACCATTATCAGCCTTCCTTATATACAGGGAAACTGAGGCACTGAAAATCTAAGCATCTTGCCCAGTATCACACAATCCTTAATCAGTATCCTGATGTGGACTCTAGCCCAGAGCCTGACAGAGGGTCTCACCGGAAGAAACAGTTTGCTCATCGTGGTTGTGGTGAGGGGAGGGGTTGGACCATTTCCTAGAGTTCCAGTGTCCTCCTGGTTTTGCTGTTGAAGTAGTGGTACCAGTACATTGGTCAGGAGTCTGTCTCTTGTTCTGATTCCTCCCCCTCTCTTCCATCCTTCCTTCCATCCATCCCTTTCTTCCCCGTCCCTCCATTCTCTTCCTGGAGATGAAGAAGAAGTCTGACCATTCTGGAAAGTTTGTGAGCCATCTGAAGGCAGGTAGGGAGTTCTTCTCTCAGAGATAGAGCAAGTCATGGGAAGGAGCCAGTGTCTGGGAATCTGACTTCCCAGAGAAAGCCAGTTCTTAGGCCTATTGACCCATCCCGTGGGCAACAATGTCCTGGGTCCTGTTTGTTTAAATTTGGCATCTACTCACTACGAATGAGAACAGATGTAACAACCCAGAAGATAATTTCCATCCCTCAAGTGGGATGCTGACATACACAAGGGGCCATCAAGGTGAAGGAGAGCTGGGGGAGGGGCATAGGCAGACAAGGAAAGTTAAGAGTGGTCCCCTATGGGAGCTTAAGAGGCAGTAAGGTACAGAGTCAGGTATCTAAAACTGACTAATGAGGAAGGGTGGGCCCAGGGGCCCTATAAAACACCTAAGCCAACACCTCAGCCAGTGCTCTATTTAGCTGTAGGCTCCCTTCTACCACACTGGGATAAAAACTGTTACTATCTCTTAGTCTGGGGCTTGTCTGTGCTAAGGAACTAACTCAATGACTTCATAGATGACCACCAGCACAAAGGACACCTCAGAGAGGACTGGCCATACCAATTCCTGTCAGCAATATAGGGTTGAGCAAGTGTCTCTAACCACAGGAGCAGGCTAGAGGTGAAGTGACCATTGCTCTGTCCAGGATGAGCCTGGATGCCAGCTGGGTTTCTATCCAGCCTTGGCTTTCTAAGAGCAGAGGGAGAACTGAGCCACTTAGCCTGCCATTCTTCCACCTGACCCTATGTCCAAGTCAGGGCAGAAGCCGTAGGTCCCACCTGTCTAGGAGCACAGGGCCATGCACTCCGGTTTGTAAAATGCCCTCCCTGCTCATGTGTTTGAATACTTGGTCCCCAGTTGGTGTTCTAGTTTTTGGAAGATTGCAGAGCTTTGGGGGAAGTGAAGCCTTGGGGTTTGATGTCCCAGCCTTACTTCCTATCCACTGTTTTCTGACCCCAGACACAATGTGATCAACTGCCTTCCCTCCAGGATGGAGCATACACTTCTTGATTTGAAAAAAAGCCTTTCTTCCCTTAAGTTGCTTGCTGTAAAGAATTTGGTCACTGTGACAAGAAAGTAACTAATATGCCAGCTTAAGTGCCCAGTCTGATCCCAAGGGTGCTGGTTTCTGCTGAGGCCACTCACCACGCCTCAGCAAAATGACTCATGGCCATCTGCCCTGCCATATGCCTGAGCAGCGCTATGCAAACATGGGCCTTGCTGGTTTCATAAGAGAAACATCAATTCACAGTCCCTGGTTTCTAAGGCACAAAATCCAACTGTGTTTACACAGTTAATACTGAGTTCTGTTCCCATGAACCCTGGCTCCTAGGCAGCTCTTCTTCCTGGAAGGGCTTCTGACTCTTCTGCTCTTCAGCCATGGGGTGGGAAGCAGGAGCCAGGAAGACAGAGTTCTCCACCACCTTTCTCCTGACCCTGGATGCTCCCTGGCATACACTTCCTGGTTCCTCCACTGCTAAGGTGTCTCTCCTATGCTGCTGTCTCCCAGAGACCTACTGCACGGTGTCCACAGCTCCTGGCACAATGCATCATAGGAAGGATTCATCTCTGGGTGAAATGGAGTCAGAGGTGGACTGTGGGGTTCTGAGTCCACTTCAGTGAGATCAGGGGTATGGGACGCAACTTTCTAAAATGTCGTAGTCATGACCAAGAACACTCTTCCAAGAGATTTCTCTCTACAAGTCAAGAGAAAGAATCCACACAGCAGAGCTTTACCCAGATCTGTTGAGAAAATAAACTTGAGATTTCTCCTTGGGTTGACCTTGAATTAGAAGCTTCACGGCTTGCCAGCTGTAGCCACACTGCCCCTCAGAGGCCTCCCACCTGGCAAAAGGCAAAGAGCTGTGTGATGACTGGATGATCATACTCGGTCCTTCCTCTATTTGAGGCTTGACTCATCTCATTCTAACCAGGCAAAGGCCAGCAAAGGGGAGCCATCCGGGTGCTCAGACTCAGCAATATGGTGAGCAGTCAGGGACGTAGGAGCTCATCCTAACCAGGCAAAGGCCAGCAAAGGGGAGCCATCCGGGTGCTCAGACTCAGCAATATGGTGAGCAGTCAGGGACGTAGGAGCAATTTACAGTCCCTTCTATTTAAGGGAGCTGTATAAATGAAGAACACATTTGATCTTCCCATGTTCTTGCTGCCTAAGGCTTCCAGGACATTTTCTCAAGGCAAGCACGGAGTCACAGGAGTCCTGAGGCTCTGGAGGGACAAAGATGACCCAATGCCCTCTGACTCTACATGAGGCACTGGCTACTTGGATCTGTATAGGTTCAAGAGTAGGTATTTGGGAAATGCCAAGAGACTCAAGGTATGATGGCCTTGACCCAATGTGCCTGACAGCACAAATCCCACCCGCCTCTTTGTTGGCTGTCAGCTGAGTTCAGGGCTGAGCCCTGCTTCCTCCTCTCTCAGGGTCAGTCAGGGGGTGATGGCCCCAACACATCTGAAATGGTGATAGAGCCATGGGAGGGGGAGGCTTAGGAGAGTCTTGATTCTGCAGCAATTCATTGAAATTAGGGGTGGGGATCACCCTGGGAGTAAGGTTCACTCATAAGCATGGGGACCTGAATTTTACTCTCAGCACTGATAAGTATTTTGAAGATCAAACTGAATTAAGACTGTAGATTTAATGAACAAAACATTCCCGGGTGATCTAGGAAGGGGAGAAATCACCTGGAAGGTCTTGAGGAATTCCAGGGGAGGAGTCCCTGCTTGGCAGGTTTTCTAGGGTGGCATCTGGAATGGGAGGTGTGAGAGGCCTTCCCAGCTGAACATCTGGGCGGGGTTTGGAATGTAGTCTGACTGGAGATTCCCAACAGCTCCCACATTAAAGCCAGGCATGGTGGCCATTAAGTTCCAGACCTTAGTAGGTCCCCAGACCTCAGCAAAACTGACTCATGATATAAGGGCCATTCATGCTGTGAAACTCAGCATGTAGACACCACCACCTGTCAAAATAAAAACAAAGACCTGTTCCATAAATGTCTGTAGTCTGGGAAAGTCTCTAACTATATTAACCTTGCCTTTTGGCTTCTGTAGTTCTGCTCTGGCCAGCTGTTCTTGTCAACCTAAACTAAAGTGTGTCAACCCAGGACATACTTTTTGTGCTTAAAAGCTCACTCTGAAAAAGGACCCCACACACTCAGTGCAGTCCCTGACTGGCCAAGACTTTCTATTGGCTTAAACCTATATCTCAGCAATCTTCTCTGGTGGAAACCCCACAACAGTGGCACTGATCTGTCACCACCCACTGGGGAGAATCTCTGCAGCCTACTGGTTGGTAGTCAGTCTAGCAAACGTGGTAAACTTCAGATTCAGTGAGATCCTATTTCAAAATAATAATGTAAGAAGGCCATTTCTAATATCGAGTGTGTGGGAACACACATACACACATGAATGCACAAAATCACCTACAGTTCATATACAATGTCCATAATACATGGACAAATATATACCTTGTTTAATTTTGACTTATAACAGTGGTTCTCAACCTGTGGGTCATGACCCCTTTGGGGGGTCGAACCACCCTTTTATAGGGATCTCTTAAGACCATTGAAAATACAGATATCTACATTATGATTCATAATAATGACAAAATTAACAGTTAGGAAGTAGCAGTGAAAGTAATTTTATGATTGGGGGTCCCCACAACATGAGGAATTAAAGGGTAGCTGCATTAGGGAGGTTGAGAACCACTGACTTACAGGGTCTCACTTGTCCTGACTTGTACAGGTAATCACTCAGAAGGCAATCCACCCGGGCTCCCTCTGTTAACCTTTCCAGTGGCCATGCTGTGAATCTGGTCCTCCAAATGCCTCATCTCTCTTTCCTAAGTTTGGTTTCCACAGTAGTGAGCGGCTTCCTGCCCCACAGCTCTTTCCAGTGAGGACCAGAGCCTTCTCACAACCGTGTCTTCTCATTTGAAGTGCTGTCTCCCTCCTTTGCGGTTTCCACACCTCCAGCTCCCCAAGCCTTGCTTCTTTAATCTCTTCCTTGCTGTTTCCATGTCTGATCTCATTCCCTAGCTTCTCATCCTACCAGACGCTGCGATTGTAGGGCTAAATGTTAAAATTTAGGGCCCGAAGCAAACATTTCAGAATTATTCTTCCTCTTCCCCGCATTAATTACCAAATGAACGACTCTTCAGAGAACGCTTCTCTTCCCTCTTCCTGTGTGCCCAGAGCTCAGGCTTCTCTGAATGGCTGGCAGTGGATCAAAGCTGGGCACCCGGGGGCTCTTCAGTGGCGTTTCTGGTGTCCTGTAAGCACTAACTCCTCTTCCTTCAGCTCTGCAGACCTGTTCTCTGTGCAAGTCTGACCACTTTCATACCCACACCTCATAGAAGTGGGGTCCCATGATTACTGGTCTGGGGTGACTGGCTTATCTCACTTTGCACAGTGTTCTCATTCAGAGTATAGTACATGCCAGCACCTTTTCCTTTTTAAGACCGAACAACAATCTTATGACTGTTCTCTTACTTTCCTCACCGCTATGACGTAACACCTGACAAATCAATTTAAGGACGGAAGGGATTATTTCACTTTGGGGCTAGAGTCCTTTGTGGTGACAGAGGCACAGCGGCAGGAGGATGAGGTGGCCGGTCCCATTGCATGGCAGTCAGGAAGAACAGAGATGATGCTGGTGTTCAGCTCGCTGTCTTCTTTCTACTACCCAATCTGGGACCCCAGCCCATGGGATGGTGTCACCTACATTTAGGGTAGTGATCTCAGTTAACCCAATCTAGAGACTCCCTCACAGACATGCCCAGACATGTTTTCTAGGAGATTCTAGATTCTGTCAAGCTGGTAATGTTAGCCATCATAAATGTGTGGATTTTGTTTTCTGTCATCCATGCTAGACATCTGGAGGTGTCTTCGTCTTCCTGATGTTGTGAACACTGGCAGCCCAAGTATGAAGAGATAGCTCTGAGCCTCTCTTCAATTCTTTTGGATGTGAGATTGAAGTCACAAGCTCCCCAAACAGGGTTCCATTTCCATCTCTCTCATGTACAGACAATTTACCTGACATTTTCACTCAGGAGGGAACAAAGCCATATATGATGGAGTCTTAGAGAATATCAAAGACTACAGGTGTCTATATGAATCACAGATTATTACAGCAGGGCATGGTGGGTCAATTTTCCAAGCTATACTATTCAACACTAAAAATGCTCTTTTTAAGGACCCACATGGTGAAAGGAGAGAGTAATTTCTGAAAACTGTCCTGTGACCCCCACATACAGAGATAACTGGGTGGTTAAGATCACTGGCTGCCCTTCCAAAAGTCTGGAGTTTGATTCCAAATACCCACATGGTAGCTCACAAGTATCTGTAACTCCTTCCTGCTCCAGGGATCAACACCATTTTCTGGCCTCTGAGGACACACAGTACACAGACATTCATGCAGGCAAAACACCCAAGTATGTAAACTTTGAAAGCAAAACTAAGAACTACTGAAAAAAATTCCAACCATACTTGTATACATAAAATGTTTGTATAAGGGCACAGGTTTGATGATTGTGTCCAGTGAGCCCATTTACATAGCACAACTACCTTCATTAAGCTTGGGGGTTTTTTGTTGTTGTTGTTTTATTTTGAAAAGATTCTGTTGGAGTATGGTGTCTCTGTATGTGTTTGTAGCCAGAACTGCTTCAGAGCATTGGCTGAAGTGGCTACTCTGAATCACACACAGCCCTCCTCATGGCTCTCAGGCTCCAGGAAGGTTTCCCACACCAGTCCCTCCAGCCTGATGATGGATGGGCACAAATGGCCAGGTCATCTGAAGTCTTGACTTTTACTTAACTCTGGTCTTTAGTAACTTGAGGACAATTCAGGACTCCAAAGAACATTTGCATGTGTTTGGTGGGGATAGCTCACTGTTTCTCACTGGCTCTTCTTCCATGAAGCTGCTCTGCTGGTCTTGGACAGATCCCTGATATCATATGTTGACATGTGTAAGTATGTGATGTCTAGGGCTGGGGGGAGAGCTCCGTCAGTAAAATGCTTACCCACGCAGGTATGAACCTTCAATCAAGTAAGCCAGGAGTTATGACATGCATGTAGAACACCAGGTTTGGAGAGTTGGAGTCAGGACTTTGGTGGCCAGCCTAGCTGAATTGGCTAGTTCCAGACCAGTGAGAGGCCATGTCTCAAAAAACCACAAGGTGGATGGCATTTGAAGCTCAACAGGTGAAACTGTCTTCTGGCCTCTCTGTGTACACTCATATTTGCAAGTTACCCCCTCCCCAAAATGTGACATTTGGGGTGATGCCTAATTATATACCTAATTTCCTGTCCAGTGTCTATGATGGAAAACCAGGAACCTCAACATTTAGATTAATTTGGAGGTTGCAGGTGAAAACCCATTTTTCTGGTTTGGGTACATCTCTTACTGTTCTCCCTTCTGTATATCATAATAAATAAGGACAGTTATTTTCTGCTCTCTTCCCTGCCTTAAAAGCAGGGTTCTTTTAAGCATCTCTAGAATGAGGTCCTAGTTTTAAGTTTCCAATGAAATCCACACACATTCAAAAGAAATGACCTAGATTTATTCTAATGTGTAACCTACAGGCACAGCGGATCGTCACAGTTTCCACTGCCTCTGCCCACCCTCACCTCCATCTGGGGATGCTGAGGAGAACATACTGGCTTGGTTCCCAATGATCTGGGGCTACTTAATGGCTTTTCGAAGCAGGAACTGGTGGCACAGGCCTTCACAAAATTTCTTACAAATATATTCATGGTGAGGTGGTGCACAGTTGCCGCTGTGGTAAAGGACATAAAGCCTTGGCCAGATGGTTTATCTCCAAGGATATGGAATCCTCCATCTGCCTGGAAGCACACAGCCCCAAGAAGTCTCTACAGGGTCTCCAAAGCAGAGAATCCACTATGCCTCAGTCTGAGGGTCAGTTCTGGGTCAGCTTTAGGGTTCTCAGGACATATGACTTATCCAAATACTCTGCCACTATCAGGTGATTCTCCCATTCTTCTAGGCCCTACCACAGAAGTGCTGGGGTTTCAGATGCACGCCATATATCTATCTTGTTGTGTGGGTTCCACAGATGGAACTCAGGTCACTAGGCTTCCACAGCGAGTACCTTCGACCTATGAACCATCTCCCCTGCCAACATGTCCTTGTTCTTCCATGTGGCCATCTCTCTGGCCCTAGACTTTGTAGGTAAGAAGTTGCAGCTTCCTTCTTGCTGAGTGACATGTAATCAAGTCACACTCTGATTGACTAGTGGGACCACGGGCTTCTTCTATCTCATTGGTAACTGAGCAGCTGAGCAAGGAAGGCTTCTACTGTTGCTCTGTGATGGCAACTTGGATTTTTAACAAGTCCTTTCCCTAGTATAGGAAAGAAAACCCTCCAATATGCTAATTTCCCAGTGCCACATACTGGGAAGGCACTGACATACAACAGCTCTCCCAACAAGGTGAGGAAAAAAAAATACCTGCTTAAAGAAAGTACTTTTCTAAAGAAAAAGTACTTACTTTTAGAGGCCTGACTCCAGAACTAGTTTGTATCAGTGCATCCTTATAGCAAGTTAACATGCTTAGTTAAGAGTAAGCAAGCATGTTGACCACAGAGCAAAGGTGCTCAGAACTACGTGCACCTGAGGCAGAGCCATGTTCAGTTAGCCTCACTAAGTAGAAATATCACTTTAGAAGAGAGACTGACCAGAATCACCTTGTCCCTGTGTTAGGAATGGCCTATAGAGATGGTCCTAAGACAAGAAGACACTGCTGCTTTGGGCCACGGTAATGCCTAACGGTGGCACGGCTCTCCATGGTGGCTTTTGTTGGATTTTTAAATGTTCTCTATGGCATGCTCACTCTGCCTGCTTGGCTGTGCGCTGAAGATCACAGCTGCTCTTGATGGAGAACTTAGAAGAGCCATGCTCCAGGCCCTGGCCAGTCATGCAATTGCCATGGCTAAGGTTTTGCTACTGTTTTGTTGCATAACTGCCCCACAAAAAATAACTCTGAATTCCTTGAACAAAACAATTTATAAAATGAATCAGGTATGGTGGCACAGATCTGTGAATCCAGGTCTCAGGATGCTGAGGCAGGAGGATAAGTTTAGCTTGAGTAAGTTACTCACCCCAGGTGGCAGTTCATGTGGTTATAAAATGGGAACCCAGACCCTCCCAAGGGATACTCTTAGGATCAAGGAGACTTAGAAACTTAGAGAATAGTTTATGTGGAGCATAGTAATGAATCCTTAGCACTCTTAACCATTGAGAGGCTAAGACGCAGCTAAACAGTTCTGAATCTAGATCAGGACCCTAAATAAACTCACAGAGATGACCGACATGTCACAGTCTATATGCTGACTTCTTTTGAACATTTATTAAAAAAGCAAAATGTATGTTCATCTCAAATATAACAGTTAAAAATGGAAGAGCAATACAAACAACATGTTACCAGCAGCATCTAGTCCTCTGCCCGCCCGCCCAGCTGCTTCAGTCTGTTCCGGGGGAGCTCGGTCACTGCCTGCCTGCCTTCCTTCAGTGCAGGTGAAACCAAATCACATAAAATTAACAAGTTAGGGTTAAATAAGCTTAAATAAGAGTGTTAAATACAAGACACTTTATCAGTTTCTGTACAAAGATAAACAAATCTGGTGTTGTACACAGGATCCTGCGGGCACGCAGCATCAGGGGACTCTAGCAGGGAAGGACTGACTCTGCCTTCACAGAGCGACTACAAGAAAGCAAAATACGCACTGAAGTGACTACCAACAGGTCCAGCCATTTACAAGGCATATGTATCTCTTTAAAAAAAAAAAAATCAGAACACTGTTAAGATTCAGGCACCGTTTGTTCCTGCAAATAAATATGTCTCTACGGTAACAGCATTGGCGCTAGTGTTAAACGTCAGGGCTTCTCTCTGACAGAACGCTGCCGACTACTTACTGCACCCTTCTTATTGCTATGATAATGTGGCTGTGGAAATAAAACTACTGTACATCCAAAAAAATAGAGCACCTTTAACATTAAAGTACATGTCTGGTTATCTGCCTCCATATTTATTTTTACAATCCTACAGCCCTGCTATAGTATACTGGCTTAGCATCTCTGTAGGTCACTTACTTCACACTTCCGTTAGTGACACCCAGTTCTCTCCCTCAGGGAAGCTGAGGCCAGAGCATTGTCAGGGGATCCTTTCAGCTGCAGACTACTGCATTCCCCAGGAGCTACATTCATCTTCTGCTGCAGCTACCTAGAAGGAGTCCAGGTCCCCTGAGCTGTCCTGCCAGGATGAGTAGCGAGAGACAGAACGAACAGTGAGACATCTACCTACGGGGTGGTGGAAAGCGCATGTAAAACTGCATTGCCAACTTGGAAGGGACCACAGTCAGAAAGGCAGGCAGGCGGGCCGGCCATGGTCCCTGGGTGAGGAGCAGCTAGCTGGTCAGGCCTTCTTGTCAATGGTGCTGAAGAACCACTCGGTGAACTTGCGCAGCTGGGCTGTGGCAGTCTGTGACTCTTCCTGGAGCCGCATGTTGTCCTGCCTCAGGTGCTGGACCTCAGCCTGCAGCACTGCCTTGTCCTGCTTCTCCTGTGGGGATCAGAGATCACGTTACAGAGCCACTGGTCGGCTGCTCCCATTGAGCTGGACATGAGCCCCCCCCCCCCCCCCCCCCCCGTTCTGACTTAACCCCAAGGACTCGCCTGCCTGGGTTTTGCCGCTCACACAGGGATAGGCACCACCCTAGCCTCCTAGGTCCCCTGAATGTTCTTGAGGAAATAAGCTGCTATGCAGGAAGGGAGTCAGTCAGAAGTTATACTGCCCCTTACCCATCTGGAAGAGACAGATCAGAGCTAGGGTGGTGTGAACGCCTCCTGATCTGAAGGGCTTCTCAAGTTGCCTTCCTCTCTACCTAAAACTGGTGCCAGTGTGGCAGCCAGGGATGCTATGTCTACAACAATTGCTCGGGCCTCTCATCCCATCCTTAGTCTTCTGGTGCTGTCATAATTCCATGCCGATGTTCTGAGATTGCCACTCAAAAGCACATAATAGGATTTTCAAAATAACTGTATGGTGCTTCTGATACACAGCTATGAGAAATACATGACAAGCTTCAGATCTCTAGTGCTAAGAGGCCCAACTATCACAGCAGTTCCTGTTCCTCATGGCTCACTCGGTGGGTGAGCAGGGGCTAACTATTGGAGGCTCTTCACCTCCTCAGGGTGTCTACTTTGGACCTTCAATGACCTCCTGGTTCCCTACCTCTTCTAGGCTTGCTCCAGATCCACCATCTTACCCCATAAAGCTCTGGTTCTAAGAGGAAGGAACCTTCTGGACTATTCCATAAAGCCAGTCCTGTCCTGGAATCCTCCTCCCTTCCATCCCTACCTTGGCTCAGGATCATCCTGCTGTCGCTCAGCTGCAGTCTCCCTGAGACCCCACTATGGAATCAGACGTATGTTTTCCACATCTCCTCTGGTCCCCTTTCCTCTTCCTGTTCTTGAATAGGACAGTAGCTGCTAATGCTCTGCCTATCTGCTGCTCCCTCTAGAACTCCACTCACCCTAAAGAGCCTCGTATTAGGGATGAGACCTCCACCCCAGGCCCTGTCCATGTGTTCTGTGTCTCTAAGACCTTCACAATTCTAATGGACAACTCTAGAGCTGGGTCCCCTCTTCTCTCTCCTACCCACCTCAGCACTGATGCCACAGTCCCTTCTAGAGCAGTTTCAAGTTGTACTTTCTGACCCATTGCCATCTCCTGGTTTTCCAAGGAAACTTCCTGGTACCCTCACTCAATGCCTTCTAATCCTGTCTCTCCCAAGGGCCACTTCCCACCATCAGGCACTCCTGTCCCACACTGCTGTATCTTCCCAAGCAGTCCTGCAAGGAAGAATCTTGTTCCTCTGGCAAGCTGGTCTATAGCTCCCAAAGCAACTTATACTCTGGGTTCCCTGCTCTACTCATATCCTACAAACCCTGGGGTTCTTGTGTGTCTATTTCTCTCTTGGTTTTCTATTGAAACCAAATTAGTTGAACTCAACGGCCTCAGTGTCCATATCTGTAGAGGAGATAAAACAGTGAGCTGCCTCTGCTTGCCTGGGACTCTGCTGGGTTAGAATGAAGTTCTAGGGTCTGAGAAACTTCTCTAGCTCAAGCAGAATTGGGTGGGTCCCTGGAGCGCTCTCTCTCTCTCTCTGTCTCTCTCTCTGTCTCTGTCTCTCTCTCTCTGTCTTTCTCTCTCTCTCTCTCTCTCTCCTCTCTCTCTCTCTCTCTCCTCTCTCTCTCTCTCTCTCTCTCTCTCTCTCTCTCTCTCTCTCTCTCTCTCTCTCTCACACACACACACACACCCTCCCTCACCTCCTCTACAGCCAGAACCACCTTAATACTTTCCCTCTGCACTTGACCTTAGCCTCTTAGTTGCTGATAGAAGACACAGACACACATGTGTTTAACATAGTGCAAAAGCTGTCCCAGTGCCTGCCCTGGGCCAACTCCTTCCCCACACACTAGAGCAAAGCTTGACTATTTTTGTAATTTGTTTTCTTCACTGCTTCCTTCTTGCTTGCTCCAATCCCATCAACACTTGCACCAGCAATTGACTCCCCTTTGGACTAGTTCACATGTGGCTGTTGCAATCAACCACTCACAGATTCAAAGAGCTGGCTTGCTACATCTCACTTCACTTGGAGACCTCACCATACAGAAGGCCCAGTCACCCTCAGGCAGGTCCACAGGACTCCCTGCACCCTCAGGGGGAAACTATACCAGCTGTGGGTGAGGTGAGACGGTGAGAGCAGACCTAAGGAATCTCCTCCCTGTATCCAGGTCTCTTCAGGCTCTTCTCAGTCCTTAGCAAGAGTTAAAGGGGCCCTGTGTGCAAAGCTCTGCTCCAAGTGCACACCAGCAATCGTACCTTGCGGAGGTCAGTCTGCAGCTGTCGGAGGATCAGCTCTAGCTGGTTGACTTTCCCAGTCAGTGTGGAGGGCGATCGCTCCCTGGAAAACAGTACAATCAAGAGAACTTGAGAGACCCAAGTCTAGGATGTTGCTTGTGCTTGTGTTAGTAAACTTTTCACTGGACATATTATGTGTAAGCTGACAATTTGGGCCAATGTCCCCATAGCTACTGCTATGGACTCAGAATCCGTAAGACACAAAGGCTGGATAGAAAACCAAGGCCGAGATTATTTAAATGGAGAAGAGGTAGGCCAGAGGTAAGTCCTAGGAGCAAAATGTAGATCTGATTTCACTGACTCGCTTTGTCATGAAAACAGAACCAGGTTCAATAACAAGTTAACAGTGACTCAGTTAAGGGAAATCAGAACAGGGGTTCGCGTGTCACGAATTGTGGGTGCATTCCTCATATGTCAATAGCAATGGATGGTTGGATCAAGGACCAGGGTCTGGGATAAACTGTGCCCTAGGCAGGTCCCACAGAACGAGTGGCCTGGTAGTCCAAGATTGACTGACAAGGGGTCACTGTCTGGTACTTTTGTAGTAATTAGGTAGCTGACTTGTGAGCTCCCACTTGGTCCTCTCTGCCGGTGAGACAGGCTACCGTGGGCACAGGCCAGCCATCAGACAGGACCTGTCTGCACTGCAATGGTTACACAGTCTAGGGGTATCACTTCCAGCATGGCAAAAATCCAGTCAGTCCCTACTGTGAGAACTTATCCAGCCTGGCCTGGGATATCAGAGATCTGGGACAGTGGGAGGGAGTGTCCACATACCCAGGTGTATCCATGAACTCCTTGCCGCTGGTGGGATCCACACACAGGGACAGCTCTGGGGCCCCTTCTAGGTCTTGTCCATGCTGGAGGTCAGTCAGGGTACAGAAAGATGCCACCCTCTGGTCTGGAGATGAGGAACACACAGAAAGCAGTTTGGTGAGAGTCACCAGGCACCATGTCTTTGTACAGACCAATTTACTGAATGGAATCTGCTGGCCCTCCTTACCATAATGCCCTGTTTGAAACAAAACAGAGAAACAGAAACTCAGGCAAGCTGCTGGCAATGAGAAGGCATGAGACCAACTGTCCTCCACAGGCTGTATGGTACACATGCCACAGCTAGAGACAGGTCTACTGTCTTCTTTCTGAACCCCAAGGAATCTAAAGCTACTAGCTATGCATGGGTTAGCAAGCTGGATGATGTGGCTGGTGACAGAACCATGGAGATGGACCCTTCTGCAAGCTTCTGTGAACTCAAGAACATTCCTGAGATAGACCAGCCAGGGAACATGTCCCTGGTGAATGCCCCACCCCCACTCAGTATGTGGACCACCATGCAGGCGTGCAGACACATGAAATAGAAATAAACAGAACAGGCTGCAAAATATCAAGAGCCAGTGCCAATCACCTAGATAGGAGGCGTGGTGACAGAGAAGCCCGAGTTCTTCGTCTGAGTCAAGACCTGAAATAAGATTTAAAATTCTCCCATGAACAGGAAGATCTGCCTGACCTTGAGAATCTTGGGAATGCTTATGATACTCGAAAGATGGGGTTGTGTGAGTAAGGCATGCATTTGTGTGTGGAGGGTTCTATGCTCCCCTATTTGTGTATTTGTAAGAAGACAGTGACCAGGAGAAGGCTCAGTGTCAGTGTTACATGGTGTCACACACCATAGTGAGATAACATATTTCATGTTTTAAGCATTCAGGTTGGAAGCAGAGTGGAAGCGCCCAACATATACATATTCATTCAATCACAGATGCTATTGTTTCAGATTGTCCAATGATCCACTATGCAAATTTAAGAACAGTGGTTGTAAGATCAACCAGCTGGGTCTTCTCACTAGAAATCTTATAGGAAGCCCAGAGGGATCAGCAATGCCAGTAGTAACACCCATAACCAGCTGAACAGAGCCTCCTCTTATAAAGCATCATGAACATTCAGTGTTTCCAGAAAGCTGGGCAGGAAACAAAGGAAAACAGCAGGCCAGCTTCTCGGGTCTAAATTCTGACCCAGAACTCAGGCAGGAAATATCTTGTCTTTTAAGAACATGGGGATAGATTCAGGAAGCTGCCCTGCGGTCTGCCTTGCCCCTGGACTCTGAGTGCATGTGCAGCTGGACCAGGAGGGATGCACTCCTCCAGTGAGTACCAAGGAGGCTCTTCTCACAGGGATTAATGGGGAGGAGCAATACCCAGGCGCACACTTCCTAATGAGGTGACCTGCCTCTTTGGTTGATGTAGGGTCACACACTACCAGTTAATTAAAAAGGATAGTGATGCTGAGGCTGCCAGGGGCACATGATGGAAAGTCACTGCAGCCATAAAGTGCTGAAGGCACAGCCTACCTATTCACAGTGCCCTGGGCCCTCTCAGAATTCCTGCTGAGCCCAACTAGTTTCTCAGCACATCAGGGTTCTCAACTGCATGGACCCTGCCTGACACCTGCTATGGGCATATAGGTCCTTTAATTGCCTTTTCTGTAAAGCCCAAGTCTAATCTACAGCATGACAAAAATCCTGCCACTACTCAGCCCTAACAGAAAGCTGTGTTACCAGTTTAGAGCTTGACACTTGGTTGTTGGCATTTTATGAAATAACCCATGAGCTTAATGAATAATGCTCACATCCACACATAGTCTCCCTGCATAGAGGATGGAGGAAACCCTAGCTGGGAGTCAGTAAGAGGTCTGGGTGGCTACAGAATTCTGCACACACCCACCAATTATTGGCCTTTTGGCTAAGAACATATGTAGAATTCTACACAACCTTCTGAGAAGGCTCCAAGTAAGACATTGTATCATTTAAAAACAATAGCAACCAAAATTAGGAAAAGCTGGGCCGGGTAAAGAGCCTGCTGCACAGGCCTGCGGACCTGAGTTTGGACCCCAGCACCCATGTAGAAGCTGAGCATGGTGAGTGTGTCTTAACCCCAGTGTAAGAGGTAGGCAGATCCTGCAGGCTCACTGGCCAACAAGTCTAGCTGAATGGTGAGCTCCAGGTTCAGAGTGAGATCCTGTCTCAGAGGGGAGTGAAGAGGGGGAGGAAAAACTATCAAAGAAATCCTAATGTCAACCTCTGGTCTTCACAGGCAAATATATCTGCCAAAGCATGTTTGTACTCCAACATCAAGAGATGTAAATTTTTTTTCCACTTTGTTAAGAATTCCATGGATTTATTTCTCCCGTGTGGAGCCTGGTGACAACGCAGCCAAGCTGCCTTTGTTTTTAAGTAATTTTGGTTCTGAGGGTCAGGTCTCATGCCCAGATAGAAATACTGTAGCCTGCTTCAGCTACTTTTGTCTTAATCTAGAAATCATCACACATGAGCCAGAACAAGACATGCTCCTGACAGCTTCAGGGAGTATGTAAGGGAAGAGCAGGCTGGGGACTCTTGGCATGCAGGTGCTACTCTTCGGAGCAGACACCCAATGACTTTCTAATAAGCTCATATTCCTGACACTTTTAAGGGAAGCTCTTTGCCTCTGAGGCTTAACTCTGTGATGACAAATACTCCACCATTAAGTGACCTGACCTGGAACCACATGGTACAAATAAAACCACAGAAAAGGCAAGCTTAGGAGTGTGGATGTTGTGCACAAGCACAGCTCAGGCCTGGCAGCTGAACCCTATGGGGCAGCCTATTTGCTTTGCTTCTCTTATTCCCACAGGCTAACCAGGTTTGGTTAATGGGGACATTAGAGATGCTTGAGGGATAGACAATTTACTCCTTTAGGTATGTTTATACTTATTTCAATGTCACTGTATATATGTTCATGTGGGGTGGAGGGCAGAGTGCATGTGTATTTGAATATAGAGGTCAGAGGTCAGCCTAGGGCATTGTTTCACAAGTGTGCATACCTTTCTTTTTACTTTTAGAGACAGGTCTCTCCCCTGGCCTGGAACATGCAGATTCCACTAAGCTGGCTGGTCAGCTAAACCCAGGGATCCTCCCGGCTTCACCTCCTCGGTGATGGGATTACAAGTATGCCCAGCCTTTTCACTCAGGTCTTCACACTTGCCAAGGCCAGCATCTTAATGACTGAGCCATCTCCCCAGTACCCAACATCATTTTAAAAGATCTGAATGCACATAACACTATGCAAGAGGAAGAATAATCCATAGGTTATTCAGTGACAGTTTAGGGCTCAAACAGCAAGAAGGTAAAGGTCAATCACGCCAAGACTTCTTCCACAAAGGAGGCTGCTCCCATCTGGCAAAACCACAGAGGAAAAAACTTGCAGGGGGCTCTGTGGCTGGGGAGAAGGAACCAGGGGCTCAGACTAGACACCCAGCTTCCTAGGCTGTAGGAGAGTGGCTCAAATGACGGGAAGGGACAGAACACATTGCACTTTCCACAGCAAACCCCTGGTTTGGGCCTTTGTCACTCTTCTGAGGAATGCAAGGAGGCAATACTATAGAACTGGCCTGAGTGATAAGAAGAAAACAGCCTTGGAATTAGCCTCTGCTCGAGACACAGAACTGCCTGGTCTGAAACACTTTCCATTTGCTGCTTAGGTGATTTAAGCTGATTTACCATACAGAACTTGACCTTGAAATTTCCATGTCCAGAGAAGCCAGTGTTCTCTATTTTCCTCACCATCATTAGATAGTGTAGATCAGGAGACACAGCTGCCTGTGTTATTTGTGCTTGTGCACAGGTATCAGACACCAATAACTTTAAGACTTTTATCAACTGGGTGCTGAATATTTAAAAGTGAAAACTTTTCATCTTCAAAGTTTATGACTATGCTTTTTAGGAAACTGAAGACACATGGAGCATATATTAAAGGCACAGACTTAATAGAATATGTTCATTTGGTCATCTACTTCCCACAGCAGCCCAGCATTGGTAGTAAACACAACCTTAATAGACTTAATCTATATAATATGCTTAAGTGGTCATCTAATTCCCATGGCAACTCAGCATAGGCATTAAATGTACATAAACACACATGTCCCACACTCAGTCTTGGAGACATGGTTAGTCATCCCCACAGTCAATACTGGGCACTTAGAGGACAGGCCTCCTCAAGCTGGAGAACCCAGTCTTTAATTGCCAAAATCACTTTAATTTTGAGGCACACATGTTCCTCACTTCAGCATGTAATCAGGAAACTCCCAGAACCACACTGGCTGGCTCCTTATATTTTGATCATGCATGAGAGCAGCTAACTCCAGAACCTACGTGTGTGTGTGCATGCTCATGTATGTGCAGGTGCATGTGTGTTTGTAGGTCAGAGGTCAGCTCTGGCTAGTATTCCTCAGGATGCTGTCAACCTTGTTTCTTGATGCAGGGCCTCTCATTGGCCTTGGACATTCACTGATTTGGGTAAGCTAGCTGGCTAGTGAGAGCCTCTGCTTTCCCAGAACAGAAACCACAAGTGTGAGTGATCACGCCTGGCTTTTCACATAACTCAAGTCCTCATGCTATATGGCTAGCACTTACTGACTGAGCTGTCTCCAAACCCTTTAATACTAGGACTTTTAAAAGAGACTCTACTTCCCATAGCCAGATACTCTACTTGGCTATGATCCTGTTCACAAGGTCACATCCATTAAGCCTAGGTTTAAGTGAATATACTATTAACACATGTAACACACCACCTTCAGAGCATCACAGCCCAGCCACACAGTACACTTAAGAGTGCCTGCAGTTCCCCATTGTGCTCACGGGGCTGAAGGAACCGCAGGCTGCATCTTGGGAGAGAGAATGTACTACATATTCCAAATGCAGGATCTATGGAAGGTGCATTGCTCTTTAACTTCTGGGAAGTAAAAGAATCATTAGAAAATGAGTCAGGAATGGTCTAGAAAACATTATTTCAAGCAGCAAAAGATAAGCTGAGCACTGCAGGTGACGGTGAAGGATTTTGCTGTATTAGGCAAATCTACAATTCTGTTCAGGAACTCTGACAGGCATAGGGCATTATCATATCCCACATCAAACAGAATTGGACATACTAAAATAAAGCCCGGGATGTGACCCAGCCAGGTCTTAAATGTGACTGTCACAGCACAGGGGAGTTGCTGGCCCTGGGCCGATACCATTGGCACCTAGATCACCCCACACTCTCAGTCTTAAATCGAGACTTTTCCACTTTTTGATGTGTGCTTTTTGAGTTACACTCTGGCTATCTATCTACTTCTAACTGATCTTAATTGCGCTATGCTATTTTATATATTGGATAATTTGCTACCAGCTAGTTCTTAGGAATGAGATTTCTGATCTGGGGATGGGCTGCAGTACATTGTTCTGATTTGGCTGTAACTGTCACTATGGTTGAACGTGAAGATGGATTGCTTTATAATCCACAGAACAACACTGGCTTTGAGTGTTCTTTGTGCCTTCCTGTAGTAGCAGAATTGTTTTTCACACAGCATAGGTGAGTGCCATAGCTCATTATCATTTAAATTTGCATGAACACTGTTTGCACACTTAGTTACTGTGTGTATCTTCATCAGCAGGCACATCCATATACCTCATTTGTTTACCATGGAGGCAACATCTTCTGTTCATTTATACATTGCATATATCTTGGCTTTATATAACATTCATTATAAACCTTTTTCTATCCCTTTTAAAAACTACTATGTCGGGCTGATAAAAGGTCTAATACACACACACACACACACACGCACACGCACACACACACACACACACACACACTTATCTGGTCATATTATATTTTACATGTTCTCTCATTACTGTGTAATTAAATCTTCCAAATGGTAATATTGAATAATTTTTCACTTTTTATAAAGTTGACTTTTCTAGTATATAAATTACTTTCTCATTTAGGTGTTAAATACATTCTGATGCCTATGTTCTTTATTTTTTCAAAAGGACTTATTCTATTTTTGAATCATTATGCTATTTTAATTATTATTGATTTATAATAGGTTTTTTGTTGAATACTGTTCATCATTTTTCTAAATGGGTGCAATTAAGTTCTTAGCATATCTTTAGATAGCTGAGTTGAAACTGCACTTATCTCAAATTAATTCAAAAAGGACTGTCATTTTTACTACCGAGGATTCTATCCATTCCTGTCCTTGTCTATATTAAGACTCTACAGTTACTTAGAGTCTCATCTCTGTTCTCATTGTAATTCGAATGATGACTTGATTTCCAAAGATCACATAGTTGGAGCCTTCTGGTTTGCTTAAAGTGTCCTTCAAGGCTGTTACAGTGACCGTGCATGGGACCTGAGCCAACCAGATCTCCCTCTGCCCCACGAACACACCAGCCCATCATGAGCTGTTGACCACCCTAATGTCTCACTGTCCTTAAGACTTGCTTCCTACAGATGATGGCAGTTACCATATAGTCTGGGACCTCTTAGATCACACAGCAAACAATTACAGGGCTGCCTTTGAAAAATAAACTGTTTTATCCCACTAGGGACTCTACCACATGTGGAAATGTGCAGTGACCCCAAGGGTGCAGAGCTCAGTCAGGATATGGCTACTCCTGACAGACAGGAGTGGAGTCCTCTGGATGAACTAATACAGCTAAGCTCCGAGTGTGTGCTCTGACAGCCTGTGCAGAAAACCATCCAGCTGAGACCTGGCCACTCACAGCAATGGAAGAACCAGAGCACTGATGGTGTTAGCCATAAATTTTGCGATGGCTTATTATGTAGAAATAGTAGCTAGAAAAAAAAAAATCAGGAATACTTTGGAAAAATGTTAAGTAATTTTTTTTTTCCCAAGACAGGGTTTCTCTGTGCACCCCTGGCTGTCTATGAACTCATTTTGTAGACCAGGCTGGCCTCAAACTCACAAAATCCACCTGTTTCTGCCTCCCAAATGCTGGGATTAAAGGCATGCAGCACCACCACTCAACAACTTTAGAATCTTTAAAAACTAATTTCCATTTGATCCTACCTTCCAGATATATAAGCATGGCTACAATTTTAGATCACTCATATTCATTCTTTTTCCCTTTCACATTGCATTGTTTACATGTCAAAGACTCCAATACAAAAATAAAAGGTTATGGGTTTCTGTTGTGGTCTGCATGTTTGCTCATGCATTTTAATACCTGGTCCCGGGCTGGGAAGGTTTGTAGAGCCTTTAAGAGGTGGAGCATTGATGGAAGAAGTGGGTCTCTGAGGACCCTAGGACTCTGGAGCCTGGCCCCACTTCCTCTTCCTTCTCTAGTTTCCTGAGTGTGAATGCAGTGCTGTGTGAGTGGCCCTATCAGGACTTCCCAGCACAATGGAACTGTGAACCAAAATAAATGCTTTCTCCCTTACCTTGCTTTGTCAGGGATTTTATTGCAGCAATGAGGAGGTAACTAAGGCAGTTACCTCCCTTAATTTCTGAATTCAAAAAGCCCTGCTCATCAACGTATTCCCAATTGCATTATGTAGACTATCTGGGAATAAAGATATATCCTTCAGGAGATTTTGGAAGGCTCGCTCAAATCTTATCTTTTATTAGAAATAGGTCCCAACTCTATTAGATATACTTTTAGAAAATTAGAGTAATCACTCTTAATTACTTCACCTACTAACTTATTATAATTAAAGCTTTTCTTTTATTAAACTAGTTAAACTCTTGTCTGTCACAATGAATAATCTCAGCCTACTACAGAATTTCATGTAGGTTTTCTCACTGTGTAATCCTACAAAACAAGGCTGTCTCAGTGGAGCTTTCTTTTACAGAGATGTTAAAAAAAAAAAAAAAAGAAAGAAAGAAAGAAAAAAGAATTCTACTACACAAGAAAGCTGCTGCTAGATTTCTGGGAAGCCTTGCACAAGGGCACCATTATTCTTTGAAACTGAGAACAATCCACTGTAAACTTGGTAGCTTCGCGTGATACTGGGGAGTTTGAAATATTCTCCAATGGCTTTTCAATGACCTCCACTGTGGTTTTGTTCCTCATCCTTTTTTATTTTTTTCCCTTGCAATAAATACTCAATTATGACAGCATCAAGTTTATTTCGATGTAGTGGACATTCCTCAATAATTTCTTCTAATCTCTCTTTCAGGTCACCCAGAGAACATGTAATGGGAAAATGAAGAGGAAGGATAGTGGGGTGGGGGAGGGGTGGCACCTGGTACTCGGAGCAAACAGAACCATCCAGCAGAAGTGTCAGGAGCATGGTTTCCCACCATTAAGATGAAGGTACAGAGAGTATTGTGCTGAGTAAAAGCCCCACCAAGAGTCAACTAAGGCCTTGTCAGGGAGCTGCCATCTCTAGTTGTCTGGTAACAGGTTCTCTTTAGCTTCTCAGCTAATTCCCAACACTGGGAAACCTTGTACTGAGCATCCTAGGGAGCCAAGCTCTGTTTTCTGTCTGCACTAGACATCGAATCTTGGACCTTGCACTTTCTGAGACAGGATCTTGTTCCACTGCCCGGGCAGGCACTGAACTTGTGGTTTTCTTCCTGCTCAGTCTTTTAAGTAGCTGGGATGACAGGCCTGTCCAAGGTCTGTCTTAGAAACCAGCTCACTAGGTTGGTGGCTTGGGCTAGCCAGGTCTGCATTTCTGCAGGGAACAGCAAGACACCAAAGCACCACAAAGTCTCATGAGGAGCCAGAGAGGTCTTGCAGAGCCCTCATCTGCTCCACAGATGACAGTGGGCTATAGCTGTAACCTTCTTGCTCATATTAATTCTCTCTTGCTCCTGCACTTTGATGGTTTGGGATCATATCTGCTAAATGTTAATTAATATCCAAAGAAAAATTGATTATTGCTATATTTATACAATGCACTGATATTTTCATCTGCTGTTGTTATATTAAAATAACAAACTGATTTTATTAAATATAAAATATATCACCACACTTTATGGCTATAGGCCAAATATTTAACATGAAACACTCTTTCCATCATTATTTACTAATAAAAAGAACTATTATATTTCTTAACTCTTCTTAGGCAGTTTTACTAGAGTAACATTGCACCTATCAGAAGTCCAGACCTTGAGTTTCATCTCCAGTGTTTGTGATGAATTTTTTTTCACTGGCAGTGGTCAGCAAGCTCTAAGAGCGGTTCTCTCCAGAGGGTACTCATGGGGTGGCCTTTGGCAGGCCTCCTGGTGAAACACCTGTGGTCACAGTACCAACACCCCCAATCCTTTACACTAATTGTACTTAAACATATTCAGACAGTTGCAATTGGGGAGGGTGATGAATTTGGTGCCTCAGCTCCATTCTTGAATAATACAACAATATCTAAGTTCTAAACTTTAGCTCAAAGAAGATGAACACGGCCTTGTAGTGGATGAATAAAGGAAGTGAATGGAACACATGACTGCCAGGGAGGAATTCTTGCTTTGATTTTTATAAGAATTGTAGTGTCTATTGTGTGAGTTTCCCTGAGATGGAAAGAAACATCTATTTATCCCAGATGCAGACAGCATGATAAAGCAAAGCAAAGTTTCCATTCAAGGCAGCATGAGGAGCCAATGAGTTTACTGGGGCTGATTTAGAGGGGTGTGAGCCACCTGGAGGCAGCTGCATCACTAAAAAGCCCCACCCGCACCCTTCTACCTCTTGTACACTCTATCATCCAAAGGCCACATGCAATTAGATGAGAGGACATGGTGACAGAAATCTCAGATCAAGGTTCCCTGAGTACAGTCTTCTATGACAGACGGAATGCTGTTGGGTTCAATCTGGCAAGGCTCTTCTGTATGTCATTAGGACTGCCAATTTAAGATCACCAACCCAGAGGAAACAGTTACACTAATGTTTCTCTCCAACAGGCTGATACATTCTATTTTTAAAAACCTGTTTTCAGATGTGTCAATTGCTGGGTACATCAGTATGGGTGCTTTATCCCACCGCCATTGGCAGCTTCTAACAGTGAAATAAACAAGTACATGGGCACTATCCAGACTGTCTCCCTCCAGAAGGGAGCGATGTACCGGTGGGGAAGTAGTAAGGGCATGTCCACTGTGTTGGAGTGTCCCCTCTCAGCTGTCCTGTCTCAAAAGTAAATTCCTCCACTGCTTGACATGCACCTCAGGGGCATGGGCCTAAAGAAGGTCTCTCTAGCAGGCCAGGTCACAGAGGGGAGGAGGGATTAAGGAGCAGACCTTGGTCTTCTGTAGCCGGATGCCACAGGTGGTAAGGTGAAGCCATAAGCAATTGACAGGTGTGAGGGGTCAATGGAGGCTCTGAGCCCTAGGGACAGCACATTTTGTTAATTAACAGACTGGAAGGCTCTGATAGCCTCATAGTGGGCAGAAGGCAAGGGAGCTCCATAATACAACCCCACATCAATTCACCTACCAGGAAGGTGGGAACACAAGAATGCTGCAGTGTCAGAGTCTGTATGTAATCTCCCTGTGGGCTAGTATGTTGCTCCCCAGCTGGGATGATGCCTGGGAAAGTCATGGAAACTTAAGAGTCTGGATCATGCTGGATGAAGGGCATGGGATACAGCCTTCAGTCCCGCTTCCTATCCTATGTTCCTGGACTGCTGAGATGTGGTTGAGCACCTTCTGCCTACTGCCATGGCCATGGCTTGCCCACCAGCATGCCTTCAATGGTACCTCTCAAACCATGAGCTAAAGTAGATTTGTCATCCCACAAGCCATTACTTGTCAGGCTACTTGGTCACAACAATGAGAAAAATAACACAAGCAGCAAAGCAAAAACTCAAGGCCCAACAATGGGAAGCAGCTTCTTCATTTACTTTGTGGACAGTTACCCGTAAACTGGAGAAGAATATTCCCCAGGTGGCAGCTTCAACTACACAGTCACAGTGTCGAAGGTGATTTAAAAAAAAAAAAAAAGCAGTATGGCAGCCAGACGGGCTCTCAGAACTCAAATGACCCACTGCAGCCCATCAGCCAACAGGCTTAAACTGATCCTCTGCAGCCCACCAACCCTCAGGCTTAACTGATCTTGTGCAGTTTACTGACCCACCCACCCACAGGGTCAGACTTGCAAGGGAAAACCCCGCCAGAGTCATCTGTGTTGGCACCAAATCAGCAGGCTGTTTGTCCTAGCAAATTCAACAGCTTTGGCTTCTTGAGGGTTCTCTCCATGTCACCTTAGTGTGCTTCAAGGACAGAGAGAGACAATGGGAGCTAGGCAATCATGCATGCTCTCCACACAGGAAAACAGAGCCAAAGAGGAAAAGAGACTTGTCTGATTGGGGGGCAGTTGGTATCTGGAGCTGAATTTAGGGTATGAAATCCCTTGCCTAGCACTGATTTCACCAAGTGACATGACCACTTTTAGGTGTTTCCTTAGAACCATATCTTCTGCTATTTTCATCTTCAAAGACGGGCAAAGCATTCAGCATGTGCCAGATGATCCAATACACGGACATGTGTTCCTAAGCTGCAATATAGGTCCTGCAGGAACATGTTCCTGGGCACACAGAGGGCCTGGGTGTGGGGAACCAGATGATCCAATACATAGACGTGTTTCCTAAGCTGCAGTATAGGCTCTGCAGGAGCATGCTCCCTGGGAACACAGAAGGCCTAAGTGTGGGTAAATCTTTACCTTCAAATGCTCGTGCAGCATCCACAAGGTGGGACCAATCTAACCCTGTGGCTGTGTCTGGTAGCGGCATCAGGCCAGGATCTGCACACTTGGACTTATCCGATAAGGACCCGTCGGAGAACCAGAACTCATCTGAGTAGAAACAAAATCATAGCATAAGTCAATAATCTGTTTCCACCCAGAGTCACGGCATGGGTACTATCTATTGTCCTCAGAGTCTGTCAATCGGTCATTAAGAAACATGGGTACCATTGCCCTCAAAAAGTCAGTCAGAAGGCCAGTCAGTAATAGAACGGATGCCCTCACCCTCAACCTCATAAGGACTCAGTCAGTCAGTCACAGTATGGGAACTACCACCCTGACAGGGAATCAGTCAGTCAGTCAGCCAGTCAGTCAGCCACCCAGCCACCCACCCAGTCAGTCAGTCAGTCAGTCAGTCAGTCAGTTAGTCAGTCAGTCAGAGCATGTGCACCATCACCCTCATAGGGAATCAGTCATCAGGTTAGTCACAGCATGGGGACCATAGATTCCACAAAGTAAATCATTATGAGCACCACATTCCCCAATATAGCCAGTCTGTCAGTCCATTAGTCACTGTCTACATGGTCAATAACAGCATGAACACTGCTACCCACACAGAACCAGTCAGTGAGTTAGGTCACAGCATGGTCAATATCATTCTCACATAGTCAGTCACAGTCTGAGCACCACACTCTCTCTATCTGGAGTCAGTCAACCTATCATTCCATTGGTCACTGTCCTCACAGATAGTCAGCCAGCCAGAGAATGGGCACTGCTGCCCACCCAGGGTCAGAGTCACCATCCTCACACCATCAGTCCCTACCTAGAGTCTGTTAGTCTGTTAGATCCCTACCTACATCTGTAAATTCATCAGTCCCTATATAAGTACCATGTTCCTTCAGAGCAGTTTGATGTGGGATGTCTTTCTGTATGCTGTGAATATCATTGGTTAAGAAAGAAACTGCTTTGGCGTATGGCAAGGCATCTTAGAAGCAGGAGGGAAATCCGAATAGATAAAGAGGAAGGAGGGCAGAGTCACAAAAGACTGATCCAGCCGCCCAAGGAGCAATATGTAAAGGAACTCAAGTAAGTCACGAGCCTTGTGGCAAGACGGATTAATGGAAATGGGTTGAGTTAAGATAAGAGAGCTAGCAATAAGCCTGAGCCATAGGTCGAACAGCATGTCATTAATATAAATGTCTGAGTTATTTTTTTGGGATGGGGGCTGAGCAGTGGCGGTGGGTCTGGACTGTGGGCTAGGCCAGATCAGAAACTCATACAACACCAGCTAGTCACGGGAAGAGTACTGCTGATCTTTCCAGGGTCAGAGAGTCAATAAGTGGGTTTGTCCATCATAGCGTTGAGACAATGTCCCCACTCAGTCATGATGTGAATGCCACAGTCACCAGAGTTGGTTACAGCATGGGTACTGCCATTATCTCTCACAAAGGGACCTAGGAAACTGTATAAAACATATCTCTGCTAAAATAGGAAACATTAAGCTGCTATCACCCAAAAGGGATGGAGGTTTGTCATAAGCAGCCAACATGAGACCACCTAGACTGGGAAGAGTAAGCTGGCCGGTCAGCACGGAGCCCTGTAAAGGATCCTTATTTCATGCTCTTGTAAATCTGACTGATTTGGGATAAGCTCCCCTTTCCTCAGGGTAGCTGCCCCTGCTCCCCCACCCCCCTTTTAAAAAGTGCCTCAAACTTCACACTGCCTTGAAGCAGGCTGGTAACAATCTCTTAGGACCAAGGTCAGCAAAGCTGACTGGTAAACATTACAGAGGTCACAAGGGCCTGTCTTTCACCTAGATGTAATGAGGATACTTCAGTGAATAGATTAGAAAAAGCAAGGTTGCCTCTTTCTGACCCATGTGCCAACGTGGCTGTGGCCCACTTTTCTGACTACACAGGACAGTTTCACTGCTGCCATCCCAGAAGCCTTCAGTCCCTGCTTTGCTTCCTGGAATGCTGGACAGGTCTCCTTCAGCAGAGCATGTGTTTCCCACCATTCCTCACGCTCTCACGGCAGCTCCTTAAGTGCTTAGGAGATTAATAACACTCATTGTTAAGAACTCATTATGCCTCTGAGAATAAATTCTGAACGGGCCTTACTGGACAATTTCAAAGTACCTTTTCTGAACTTGCCCAGAGCATTGCATGCAGCTGCTTGTGGCTGCTTCTGACTAATGAGACCAATCAAAGTAATGACCACCTGGCTGGCTGAACCTGCAATTAAGTTCAGGGGTGTAATTAAGCAAATGCACCTGTGATTTCTGCACCTCCATCCTTCTGGGAAGCTCTGAGGTGCTGGCATCTGGAATGGGACAGACATCATTTTGCTCATGTGGCCATCAAGGATAACCACAGTCTGCTCCCACTCCACAAAGGAAGACTTCTCACAGTGACAGCAACACCAATCAGACAGTGCTGTTTGCAGCCAACCAGGCTGAGATGTGATGATGTCTGCGGATGAGCTCTCAATCTCCACTGAGGGAGTACTGTGGCAGCCTCTCCCTACACATCCCACAGTAAGAGCAGTTCATGCTTGCTCTCTACCACTGGCATGTGGTAATGGTAAGCCAGCAGCAAGGGCTGGAGCCGGAGCTGGGAGAGAAAACACTCAAGATTTGGGGTTCCTTTTCCAAGGCCTTCTCTAGGGGAGAAGCCGCTGGCCAGTGCTAGGAAGAAGACAGTGGCTGGTGTTGTTGGCAGAATAAAAGGGACAGTGGCTGGCTGGATAAAAAAGGGACGGAGGCCAGTGTGAAAATGAAAGGGTCAATGGCTGGCTCTAATTTAGAAGGTGGGGCAAGAGTTAACATCCTCCAGTGGAAAGGTCACTCCCCCAATTACTCAATGAAACAACCACTTGGCAGTCTTGGGCTAAAAAAAATCAGCTCTGTTTCGGAGGCAGGACACAAATTAAGAATCTTGGTGCTGAGAAGCAGATGTGAGTGATTGGGTGTGCAGACAGGTGCAGCTTAGTCAGCCCTTGATCTGCTCACAGGAGAATCCAAGGGCAGCCAGTACTAAGTGCACTGGGGTCTCAGGAAGTGCCCTGCATAACATGAAGCAAGTGAGGACACCCTTGTCCTCCGGCTTTTAGACATGCAGGGAACCAAGGGTAGAATGCTGCATGCAAAGATACTCAATGTCGACACCCCTTCTGTTGTGAAGGAGAGAGACTGTGTGAGAAGTCCCCTCTGGCTGCAGCCTCCAGTGATGTCTTTAGAGAGTGACTACTCCATCATATCATGGGAATGGGGCAGCCAAGACATGGCTGGGGCTCAGCTCTCAGGCTCTGTCACTAGGAGACAGGCACACACTGGGCTTCCTGAACCTTTTGAAAAAGGCAGGCTAGGTGATGTGCTGTGAGACAGAGTGCTGTCTAAGCAGGTGATGCTTGAGATCTGAGTGACAAGGGATGAATGTGAAGAGATTTGAACCTCAGCCCGACTGGACCTGAAGAGGGAGGGAGAGCTTCAGGCTGTGCCTGTCTTTTCAGACAACCTAGAGCTACACGTGCTTTTCCCAATAATTAAAATCAGGCACACTTGACAGTATTTCTCCATTGAGTGGAAATGAGGCAATTCATAACAAGATCAGCTCTTTTAAGTTCGTTTTTTTCCAAAGACTCAAACCAGCAGCAGGTCTGTTCCTTCTTTAGCGGACACAGATGACTCTGCTCACATTACTGGACTCTACATTGGGAAGCCAGAGCTGGTAGATAAACACTGCCCATGGTCTGATGGGCTTGGATATGGCAGGAGGAAAGAGACACCACTAAGCCTGTGACATTACACTCCGTAAGTTCTATTCTCCAGGTTTGATGGCTTCTAGGAAAGACTCCCTTGCCATGGCTACCCAAAGCTATCCTTTTAAATCCACTTTTCAAAGCCTTGGGGAGCCTCAGGAGATTCAGAAAGAAAGTGACCAGCTAGTGACAGCACTGACTATCTCCTTGGCCACAGTTGCAGAGCCCAGGGCAGCATGTGACTGACTCCCAGAATAGCATCTGGCTCATCACAGGGCCAAGGAGGCCTGTACTATGTAACACTTGGGTCAGATAAAATGATGCACTTAGAGAAGAAATACAAAATTATATTAGGAGTATTTCCTGGGGGCCCCCAAGGAGGTGAAGAACAGAAGGGGACATGGTTGACCTGAATGCATTTCTGGGTCCAGGTGGACAATGTTAAGTTTCACCTGGATAGAAACATGCAATTTCTATACTTGATTATCTCTGCCAACACTGCATGAGGACCTAGATTTTAGGGTGGCTAGTGTGTAGGCCCTGTTGCCTACCCAACATGCTCTGGACACCAATCTTTGGATTCATAATATCACTCTACCATCCTGACTATGTCTGACTTTATCGGTATTATTATAAATGCTAAGGGGCTACCCTGACAGCATTGACTAAATGGCTCTTGAATATGAGCTTTATAGATGATAATAATGTATCCCAATGTCAAAGGCTGGATCAGTCTGACAAAAAGAGCTACCCAAGCTAGAAAACATAACATGGAGACTTGGAGTCTCCATGTGACACAATGTTTATGTCTCTCTGAGAATCTAAGAGGTACTCCCAGGCACATGCTCCTTGGTGTCCATTACTGGAGGATTGCTTCTGGGGATCAGGCTTTGCATGGAAGCATTTCAGAATGCTGCCACATTCTTGGAGGGCTGCATCCCTTGAGGTGGGGGGGGGGTCTACGCAAAAATCAGAAAGACACTGGATGGATGGATTCTGAGGGGACAAATGGAAACTGTCACATAGGTATTGAAGGTGGTCCTGGACCAGGAACTAGCATCATCCAACTGGATCCTTGATGGTTAAGGTTCATGGGCATCCAGAAGGGAATCAGGTTTTTTTGGACAGAACATAAGCACTACATGTTATTTCAAGATTTCATATTTACAGAAAGTTACACAGTACAGTTTGCACTTCTATGTCAGAGCAGAGCAGTTTAAGACTTGAGGAGACACATTACTAAATAAAACTGTTTGTAGAAATGTAACTAATGGCAAGGGCACTTAAAGAAGTGATAAGAACATGGTGCATCCTGCTTCTTTCCTTATTTTACCTTGATACTGTGAACATCTATGAAAGGATTCAAAGGAAGCAAGGACTATCATTCAGAGAAGAGAAAAGGCACAGAGGAACTTTACCTGCTGATGCTAAGAAAGAGGCTACATATGCCAGCTACGGGACATCACAGGAAATCACGTTTGCTACAGGTCAGAAGGTAGGAGAGAAATTCAAGAAACAGGCTTTTAAGGCTGTGAAACTGATCTGTACAATGCTGCGGAGGCAGACACATGCTACTAACCATCCGTACGGAGCATGTGCAGGGGAAACCTAAAGCAAGAACTAGGGCCAGCTGACAATGCTGCATCCGTGGGCTCTATTGCAGAACTAGTTCCATGGCTTGTGATGGGGTGGTGCCGGGAAGCCTCCCAGTGAGGAGGGAAGAGTCTTCCAGGAGCAGGGCTACATGGAAATACAAAATTTTTGCTCATCCTATGAGTCTCCAAAACCCAAGATGTGAAGTTGTTTGTTGTTGCTGTTGTTATTATTGTTGTTGTTGTTACTATTTACTTTCAGAAATTGATGCTAAAAAAAACTATGCACTTCTCATAGGCAAACAAAAAAAAAGAAGTTCTACACGGAAAACCCAGCAACACAGATCACTTGTAATGTGGGAAACAGAGAAAATAAGGCATAAATCAGGAACTTCAGTGACTTCACAAAAGCTTTTAAAAGACACTTATTAAGCCACTCTGAGCTACCCGAGGCCCTGTCTCAAAAGAGGATATGTAGCTATGACATTTAAAGGAACAGGGGGACATAGTAACTGTGTCTATCTGAACTTTTGTTCTGCTACTGAAAAACTGAGAGGTTTTATAACAGTCAGCGTACTATGCTCCTGAAGAAATACATTAATCACAGCAAAGGATGAGGTTCTCCTCAAACTTGTTACACAATATTAGAAGCTGTATGTCAGATAACCTGGGATGCTTATAGCCAATGCAGAAGTTGAACTGGTTCTAAAGATGGTTCTTCTTATGATTAAAAAAAAAAACTGAATATAAACTGTTTTCTGTACAATAGGAATGGGGCAAGGGGACAGAAATTAACATTTAAATAGTATCAAAACCTAACACATTGAGACAGGGAGATGGCTTAGAAGGTAAAATGCTTGCTGTGCAAACGAGGACTTGAGTTTGGATTCCTAGTACCTATGTAAAAGCCAAGCAGAGGACATAAGCAGATCCCAGGGACTTGCTGACCAGTCAGGACAGTTTAAAGGGCAAACTTTGGGATCAGTAAAAGATCCTGTCTTTACAGACAGACACACACACACACACACACACACACACACACACACAAACAGATACTAAAAATTATAGTTTTAAAATTTGATTTGGCAATCATCAACTTGACTTGTGACCAGGGTACTTGTTCTAGCCTGGAACACAGACAAATAGAGATGACATACACAGAGTCATAAAGCCAGATCTGGGTCTCTCCCCCATGGTCATTACCAGGACCATGAAAAGGGAGGGCTGGAATGATTGGCACACCCTGAAAACTCACACATGCCATTGTGCTTTTTGCAAAATTTAGACTTTACACATCACTTTCTTCAGAGATAAAGTAAAAACAGTATTTGATAATAATGTCTAACATAAACTACCTTATAGTTTTATTATTTGAAAATGACTTAAAAAACAAAATAGTGTCAAACAATTGACATCTAATTCCAAATGTGCACTGGGGATATACAGCTTGAAAAGCACATGAACCCACAGGTGTACCATGTGCCCACCCAGGGTAGGCCAGGCCTTTACTTACTCCGTAAGCTCCCCATGCTGGGCGCAGGGTGGGTCCTGGGAGGCAGCGTGCTGTGGTAGGGTGGAGTGGTGCTGAACAGAATGTCATTGGGCAGGGCTTGGTCCAGGATGGAGCTTCGAGAACTGGCAAAGGAAGAGCCCCTCCGGTTGCTGCATACACTCTCATCTGACAGGGTTCGGTATAGTGACCTCCGTGGAGACAGGTTCCCATAGAATGAAAACTAGGGGTTGAGCAAGGCAGGGACATTAACAATCTGAAGGTGTCAGGAATAGTGGTGCACACTTATAATCCCCAAAACATGGGAAGCTGAGGCAGGGGGGCTGCTGAGAGCTCAAGGTCAGCCTGGGTTACATGCTGGCTACCATACCAATACCATCTCAAAACCAAATAAAACACCCAATAAGTATGTGGTTAGAGTTGTCTGACTGTGTTATGAGAGCAGCTTCCTCACGTCTGCTATTAGTTCAGGAAAGCCAAAATCACAGGGAGGTTCCAGTGCCATGCCTAGATTTCAGAGTTCCCTCCTCTGACATTTTGTGAAATACTGGTACAAATTAGACATGTATAGCTTTATTAACTCTGAAATGTTAAATGGAACCACAGAGAGGCAAGTGCTCCTGGAAATATACAAGCTCACCATTTCAGATGACTGATACTCACAAAAGCATACTCTATAGCTTGACGGTAATTGGAAATGACTACATTTTAATATTAGGCAATTGGCAGTAGGGAGGCTCAACTGAGCCTAACTAACAAAACTAATTCTAAACACTGACATTTGCTGAGCCATATTAATGGACTCAAGAAAGGTAGTTTAAATCCAGAAATTCAACTATCCACTTAAAAATTACCACTTGCAAAAGTCTGTATTATAATTGTTGGAAACTGATACGGTCAATGGGACAAAACTATTACGAGGGTCAGCTTTGTCAATTGACATAATCTAGAATCACCTGGGAAGAGTGTCCTCAAATATCTACCTTGAGTTAGCCTATAGGAATGTCTGTGGGAGGTTGTCTTAAACTAGGTGATATGGGATGACCACTGTGGGCGGCACCATTCCCTAGGCATGGGCACCTGAACTGAATGCAATAGAGTAGAGAAACTGAGTTGAGCACAACAATCACAAGGGCGCCCACATCTCTTTGTTCTTGTCTATGGGTGTGATGGGACTGGCTAGCTAACTGTCTGTATTTCTTGCCTTGACTTCCACACATTTATGGACTGTGATCTGAAATTGCAAGATGAAATAAATCCTTTTCTCAGCTTCTTTTTTTAAAAATAACTACAAGAGAAATGAAATTAGGACAACCAACTACAAGGAAACCACTTACATCACTGTGTGTTAAACCTCACACACAGGAAAACAAATCCCAACTAAAGAAGCAAGGACTCACAAAAAGTCAGACCTGATCTGAGTCTCTATCACTTCCTTGGCATACTAAACCACTTTTGTCTCATGTAAATATTATTTATAGAACACTCATTTCTAATATGTATAGAAGTAGATATTAATATTTCTGGAGTTTCAAGGAGGCTAGAAATCTTTCTACTGCCCATGTTCTGTTCATTCTGTCTGGCCTTTCCAGTGAAGAATGCACCTGGTATGTGTGTGAACCACAAAGCTCACTTGTACTGGGAAAAGGAAGTGATTTATTTTTGAAGAAAATACACACATCAAGCACAAGTTCATCCATTCTGAGATGTTGGTGTTATCTGCCCTTGAACCCAAGCACATACAGTCCCTAACAGGGATCTTATACACGCTTTAAGAACAAGGCTATTGTGGGGCACTCTGGTGGGATTCCCTTTTCATACCTCCAGCAAGTTCTTTAGAGCTGACTGCAGGTGCTTAGATGAAAGTGGATGGGGATGAGGAGGAGGAGGGTAGTGTCTGATGGTGCTGCTCTGGGAACACAAGATTGTTAACTATGTGCTGTTCATAATGGGAAGGCAGCACACAGTTGGCTGCTCTGCCATCCCAGGCAATACCTCACTTAAACCAAAGCTGCTTGGATTACAAGCGAGAGATGGCTTCTGTTCTAGTACCAAATATTAGTGTACGTTTCACATTCCACCACCCAAGTCTCAGTTACTTGCAAAAAGAAGTGACTGGTAAACTTATTTAGGCTCTGTTAATACTTTGCATTATTTCAACATTTTCGTTGCGTTTATTATTGTGTGTGAGGCTCATATATGCTATGGTACCTAGGTGGAGGGCAGAGGATAACTTGGGGAGTTCACCTCCTTCTGCCATGTGGGTCCTAGGGACAGAACTCAGGTCCTCAGGCTCAGCTGCAAGTGACTTTAATTCTAAGCCATCCTTAGTAACTGCCATTCTACAGTATTTTAAAAGGCAGAGAGAGAGAGAGAGAGAGAGAGAGAGAGAGAGAGAGAGAGAGAATATGAACTTGGCAAAGCAATGACCAATGAATTCCTTTCTTGAGAAGGTGCTGCTGAGAATGAGGGTGAGCCAGTATGTCTCTCTGAGCTCTGCAACTCTGTATGGTTTGGCAGATAGGGTTGCAACTAATCCCTCATCCACTTCTGGGACAGACAGCCTCCCAGGAAGACCCAGGCAGGGTATAGGCCGGAGGTCCTGGGTGAGTTAAATAGTGTAAATAAACTTCACTGGCTGAGGTTTGATTGCCTATGTCTGGGCACTGTGCTAGGCTCCTATGTGTCACTTCCTAGCATAGCTCTAAACTTGGAAAAAAATTATTGTTATACTCTTTTTTGTTATCAGCACAAAAGGCCACTTGCATAAGCTTATGTAACAGGTCATAGCTGGCGGTGAGACCTTGGGGGAACCTGCTTGGCTGTCAGAGCAACTTCAAGGATACGATGTTTTTCAGGCTCCTAGGCTAGCTTGACTCCTGAAGGAATTATAGAGCTGGGCTGCAGCTTTTGAGTATGCAAGGCCCTGAAGTTCCGTCCTCAACACTAAAACAAACCAAACCCAAACCAAGAGGAGCACACCCTTAATCCCAGCACTCAGGAGGCAGAGGCAGGTGGATCTCTATGAGTTTGAGGCCAGCCTGGTCAATAGAGCAAGTTCCAGGACAGCCAGGGTTACACAGAAACCCTGCCTTGGGGGAAAAAAAAAAATCCCAAACAAAACCTGACAGCTATGGCAGTGGTTGGCACTGGCCACTCTGTCCTCAACTGTTGGTGGGACCACAGAAAAGCTTGTGGAGAGGTACCATGAGCACCCCACAGTAGCTTCAGACTAATTCTAAGTGTTCCTGGTCACTCCAAAGCTCTCATGGTCACTCACCTTCCTTCTTCCCTCCTCCACTAAGGGGCTGTCAGGAAGCATCAACTTCAGAAAGTCATCTTTGGACAGGACATGCTGAGTTTCCGAAACAGAGTCTCCCACCACTGCTGGATGCTGAGTGGCTGTGGACATGATATCCATCTCGCCATATATCCTGATGGAATAAACCAGAACATAGGCTCAGAGGTGCTGTGGCCTACCTAGAAGACAGATGAAGGTCCAGGAACCATTTGAAGGCTCAGGAGATAGTTCAGTTAGTATTGAGGACCTGAGTTCAATTTCTCAGAACCCAGATGAAAAAAGTCAGGTATGGTGGTGTGCTTGGCACTGGGGGTGGGGGGGGCAGAGACAAACAGATCCATGGGGCTTACTCGTCAGCCAGTCTAGATTAATCAGCAAGCTCCAGGCTAAGGACAAACACTGTCTCAAAAATCTCAGTGGGGCTGGTCAGTGGTGGCACATGACTTTAATCCCAGCACTCCAGATCTTGGTGAGTTTGAGACCAGCTTGATTTACAGAGTTTTCCAGGACAGCCAAGGGTAAACAGAGAAACCATCTCAACACACACACACACACTGGTGCGTAGAGCTTGAGGCACGTTGGCCAAGGTTGTTCTCTAGTCTCTTTACACACACACACACACACACACACACACACACACACACACGCACACACACCATCCTCACACCATCTTATATCTGTGAAATGAGCTTAAATATAGTTAAATTTCTGAATAATTCAGAGACAACTCAGATCCCCAAATCCAAAGATGAAAACACTTTGACTTTCAGGCCACATTTTACGTCTAAACATGTCACAAAGTAGCTTCCATGAGCACCAGACATCATTAGGAACTGCAGCAATATGTACCCTCCCTGACAGCCAGACAGCAGGACCCATGGCTGCCAGAGAAGAGAGAAGGCTGCCCCAGGTGGCCTTGGGTTTAAGAGAAATTGGCTGGGAGCAGGTTTCATTATTGGTGACTTCACAAAGCTGTTTGGATAAATAAAGCCACTGTCTCCCTTAATTACAAGGATATGAAAATGTATGTATAATCTAGAAAAGCCTGCCATGTTGAATTACTGTGCCCAGGTCCTTTCCAGGAGAGACTGGGGAGTTAGTTACTCTGAAAAGGTCTGTAGTTAAAACATGATCTGAGCAGCCAGACACTCCCATGGACCCAGGATAATCAGGCTGGATGATCTGTGTTACAAAACTGTAAACATAGGCTCAGGAACTGGCTTCCCACAGTGGAGAACTACAGAGGGTGACCTCCGGAGTCACTGGAGTACTGATATGCCAGTTTCAATGAAATGCTACCTCATCACAGTGTGACAGCTCACGGGGGATTTGAGAATAAGAAATATACTAGGACCTGTTCATAGTGACTAGGCCTTATGGGAAACTCTGTGGCTTTCTGCTTGGCTTTCCCCGCCCTGAAGTTCAGGTGATGCTGACAATGTGGAACAGATGGGCTGGGACAGTACCTCTCCAGATCTTTCAGATATGACTGGAGAGGGGACAGGCATGTGTGAGTTGGGGCTCTCAGAACCCCCAAACCTTGGGGGCTTTTGCAGATTAGCCATTTAGGGAAAGAGCCACACAGCTTTTAGGAACGGCATGTCCAAGAAGTACTTGACTCTTAGTGTTGAGAAGTACTCAACACTAGGGCTGGGAAGTGCTCAAGATCATCAGGACCTGTGTGATTTGGGGGAGACATAAACAACAACATAACCCTAGGTTTCATCAACAGCTGCAGTATGGAGAAAAAACAAAACCATAATCATTCAGCTTGCAGAGAGTGCTTCTAGTTTCCATGGCATAAGATCACCAGCATTCTCTGCTAAACTAATTCTGGAAAAATGTGTTCAATGATCTACCATAAATGTGTTCCAAAGGTTTATTCCATGTTGGTCACTGTGACTATACAGAGGCCCTGGATGACCCCCAGGCTGAAAGTGTAGACATATATGCATGTGGGAAGAATGCAGAAGGTGCAGCCCATCCTGGGTGGAGCTGGCCAGATGCAGAGGCTCAGAAGGCTGTTTGGCAAGAAACAGGGATACACTCAGGTACCAGGCACAATTGCTCCTTTGTCTATGTTATCTTAAAATACAGGAAGTTGAGGACAAAAGCCATCATGTAACACTCTAGAAGACAATTTTAAAGTAACTGATGACCGGCCTCCTTCCCTCCTTCCCACCTTCCCTTCTGGTGATGAACACGTCTAGACATTTGTGTATGTGAAGGAGGTCAGAGGTGGATATTGAGATTTTTTTTCTGTAGCTTTTCATCTTAGTTTGCGAGACAGGGTCTCTCGCTGAACTCAAAGCTCACTCTTGGCTAGGCTGGCTGGCTGGGGAACCCCTGGGAAACACCTGTCTTCATCTGTCAGAGCTGTGGTTACAGGTACATGCTACCACTCCTATCTCTTACGTGGCTGTGGGGTCCAGGAAACGCTATATATACTGAGCCATCTCCCAGGCTCACTGCTAATTTAGAGAATGCAAACAGGCTTGATGTTGTGCACACTGATTGTGCTTAAATCACAGCTTCCTGAATGGCTCTTCCAGAAACCCGATAGGTGGTGCCTGGATAGGACTCGAAATCCAACTGTGTAATCCTGTATGGATGGCTTTCTTTAGAACCTGCTGAACATGCTTTCAACAATTAAGTCTGACATGTGAACACACATGCCAGGCTGGAGTCTTACATTGACCTAATGCTTTGGCGTATCTACTCTGGGCTCAAATCCTAGGATGTAGGGACAGGAAGAATGACCTCCACAAACCTGAGCATACACATGGGAGACTGCTACTTGACCCTTATCATCAGGCTAGGACAACTTCTTAAGTGAGGGGCTGCAGCGGGGACATGATAGGCCCCATCTAGTATGTGTGAGTTGTTTTCCAGGGATTCCAACCCCCTACCCTCAACACTTCTGTATTATCCCTTTCCCTTGATGACAGTACAGGCCCACTCATAAACACACACATTGTGCCACTCACCAGGGTTCCAATAATGCTTTCTGGAATTTACAAAAGGCTTGAAATAAATTTCATCAAGTACCCAGAAGAAGTGTAACAGAACACCTATGCGTGACAGAATGTCTATATGTTTTCCTAGCATCAGTGGTTACGTGAAAGGTACAGTAGAAATGCTCTTCTCAAACATTCTGTGATGTGGGAATGCCCTTCTTTATGCTGTGAATCTCAATCTTTGAATAAAGGAGCTGTTTTGGGCCATGGCGGGTACCGTAGAATAGGTAGGAGGAGAAATCAGAGCTTAGGTGGGAGAAGCAGGGTGGAGTCAGGCAGATCGAGCCAGCCGCCCAAGGAGCAACATGTAAGGAACACGGGTGAGCCACGGGCTGGGGCCACGTGGCCCACAGATTAATAGAAATGGGTTGATTTAAGATATAAGAGCTAGCTAGCAATGTGCCCGAGCCATAGGCCAAACAGCATGAAGTTAATGTAAGTGTCTGAGTCGTTTCTGGGGGCCTGGGCGGCGGTGCGCTGATAAGCAATCCCGGGCGGCAGATCTGTGGGTCCCGGATCTCTGGCGCACGGGACCCGAGAAACCGCACTACTACAATTCTGCAATAAATTGACATGAGCTTCCATATCTGAGATCCCACAGTCATTTAGGCACTAACACAGTGGTCAACTCTAAGCATGATAGTCACGATAGTTGAGTTTAAAACGGGATCATTTTATCAGGTGTCCATGCTAGTTCACAAACCAAACTTTGACTCTCAAGAGTCTCCTTTAAGAGTCTCTGCACCCTCACACAAGCTGCGCATTCATAGGTACAGTGAGCCCATGCCTACACCATGGCACAATCATGTAGCAGATCACATGATTCAGACCTTACGACACACCGTTTCTTAGGCTTCTTGGATGATGTTACTCTTTCAGTTCTCCCCACCCCAAGTATTCTCTCCCACCTGCCCATCAAAGCTCAAGAGTCCTAGAAGACAATTAGGTAAAGTGTTTTTGCTTTTATGTTCTCTCACTGTGGAATTCATGTTGCCCTTGGCCTTGAGATACCATAGAGTCATTAGCTGTTACCATGACTCCCGTGCAGACAGCTTTTTGGATATAAAACCAATCACAGCACAGTTTTACTTTCTTTTTTTTTTTTTTTAAATCATATAAAATCGAAGGGCTGGAGAGATGGCTCATTAGGCAGAGGGCTTGCCATCTCGAAGTGCAAGCTAGACAATCCGAGTTCAATCCGAGGAACCTTTATGGTGGACAGAAAGAACCAATTCCAGAGTTGTCCTTTGATAACTAGACATATGCTATGGCACCTTCCACTGCCACTACCACCACATCATCATCATCACCATCATCACCATCATCATCATCACCATCACAATCATCACCACCAAATGAAGACTTTAAGGAGAGAAACATAGATGCCAACATTTAAAGAGTTTAAAACAAAGGCTGGGAAATAGACATGGCTGGATGAATAAAATGCTTGTCTTGTAAGCACAAGAACTTGAACTCCAACCCCAGCAGCACCCATGTAAACAGCTGAACATGGTGATCTGCACTTATAACCCCAGTGTTGGGGAGGAAGAGGGGACAGGAGGATCACCAGGGCTTGAAGGCTGGTCAGCCTCACCTACTTGGTGAGTTCCAGGTCAATGATGGGCTCTATCTTAAAGAAGGTAGATGGTGCCTGAAGATCATCACCAGAAATTTTCTTTTGGATTCCACATACCTATGTACAAACAGGAATGCGAGCACATACCCCTCCATCATGATGGCTAGTTTTAGGTCAACTTGATACAAGCTATAGTCAGTCATCTGAGAAGACGGACCTTCTATAGAGAAAATGCCTCCCTCTGTAAGTTAGGAGATAGGCAAGCGTGTAGAGCATTTTCTTAATTAGTGATTGATGGGGGAAGGCAGATCCATTGTGGTTGGGGACAACCCTGGGCTGATGGTCCTGGGTTTTATAAGAAAGTAGGTTGAGCAAGCCATGAGGAACAAGTAGCACCCCTCCATCTACATCAGCTCCTGCCTCCAGGTTCCTGCCCTGTTTGAGTTCCTGTCCTGTCCTTCCTTCAGTGACAGACTGCGATGTAGAAGTATAAGCCAAATAAACGCTCTCCTACTCAATTTGCTTTTGGTTATAGTGTTTTATCAGCAATGCTGACCTTTACAAGGACGGGGAAACACACAATCACACACACACACACACACACACACACATACACATGTTGGAAACAAACCTTTCTTGGCTGCCCTTTTCTAGACACTGTACTTTCTGTGGTAGGAAGGGAGTAAGTGAATGCAGTTGCCAATGTAACAGGAAGTCACTTACCTAGGACACTCAGTCACTTCAGGCTCCTCAGGCGGTGGGCTGCCTTCTGACTTCTTCCAGCCAATAACATATTTGTTTGCTCCCCCTTGTCTGTGGTAAGGCTTTGCCATGGCGCCAGGTACCTGCTGACCACTAATGTGAGAAACGATGTAAACTTTGGAGCTGTCCAGAGATCCGGTGCTTTTGGAGCAGTGAGCAGAGGGGCTTCCTGAATGGTGAGAGCCACTACAGAAAGAGACAAAGGTGGTAACCCTGTGAGATTCAGCTGTGAGTCATAGTCAGAGCTGGCCACTGAGCTGGGAAGGCAGGGTAACCTCTCTACCACACATGTTCCCCATGTTCACATGTGAGCTCTCTTGTGGCAGGGACATTAGAGATACACCTGGAGGGAAATACTACAGGAAAATGCAGGCAGCTGGCAAGACCACTTAGCACCTAAAATTCCACCTAAGCTGCCCACCTTCAGTATCATTATAGGTAGTTAAACCTAAGGCCAGTGAGGAGCTTCAACCAGTTCCTCGTGGAGCTGGGGATAGGTTAATCTCCTAACCTATCAAATTAATAGGTGAGGTATTTGAGAAAATCCCTTTGAATACCCTTCCTCACCTATGAAAGAAATGTGTACTGAAGGCAGAGTCCAAGGAAATCTCACTGAACAGTAACACAAAATTCACTGTCACACAGATCCCATGAGTTCCCAAGGGTACCCTGACTCCTGACACCGGGCTTCTTACAAGTGCTCTGGACTTTGAAAAGATGCTACAGGGCTGCAAGACCCCAAGGCAGCTTTTATAGAATAGCCACCTTTGACCTGACCCTGAGAAGTGGGTGGAAATCATCTAGGGACTAGAATTCATGTAATCCCTGAATACAGTGTTATCTAGCACTGGACTTATTAAATGGAACCAGTAGAAAGCAGTAAGAATGTCTACTTGACATACAATCTACCACACTGTTTGTTCCCTCTGGTCTGAAAAACAGAAGTTGGTTCTGGGCTTCCCTCCCCTCCCTTGATGTGGTGACTGTGACCACTGACCGCTTAGCAGCCCACCCCCAGCAGAGGCTCCAGCTGTCCTCAGTAGTGCCACCCTTAGCCATGGTGCTTTAAATCCAAGGACAGGTAAGAAGGTGTGTGGGTGGTGGGTGTGGTTTTAACTTGTTAACTTGACTAGGTCTGGAATCTCTGAGGTGACAGGTGTATCTGAGGGTGGCTAGCACCATCCCATAGACTAGGTCCTGGACGGAATAAAAAGGAGAAAGTGAGCTGGGCATTAGCATGTCTCTGCTGCCTGACTGCAGATGCGATGTGACAGCTGCCTTGTTCTTCTGTCACCATGCACTCCTGCCATGACAGACTGTGTCCCTCAAGCCACCAGACAAAATAAGCCCTTTCCTTAAGCTGCCTTTGTTATGGACTTTATCATAGCAAAGAGAAGAGAAACAAGCTAGTACAGGGACCTCCTGGGGAGACTGTGCCTGTCTGAATATACTAGAAAGAGCCCCTTCTTACCCAGGAACAGCCATGAACAGGGCCTGCGGATGGCAATCAATTTTAGCCATGAGGGAAATGCTCACAGTATAAAAGACCGTCACATGGAGGCTAACGATAGGGAACTAGTGTAGGGCAATGTTACTCGGCCAAGTAGAACCTCAATAGTTCAAGATGTTACAAGATGGGTTACATGAGGCAAAGTGACACAAAGTCCCCCCTTGGTTAAATGAACTGACGAGGTATGATTTTATCCCCTGGTTGTGTACATAGCACTCATGGCAACCATTGTCTAAGAGAGGGTAGGGGAGAGTTCTAGGGAACTCTCCTCTCAAGAGCAGAGGATTGTTTAGAAGCTTGCAGGCACCACTTCCTGGGGACATGCCTATATGTCCTAGATCCTAGAGGACTGTCCCATCATGATTCGTCCTGCTCTTGTGGTTGGAAGCTCTGAGAAGCCAGTGACCCAGAGCCCCATGCAAATGTCAGAAGAATTCACACTGCTCGACGAAATCCCACCCACAAACAATGACTCACGAGTTTCTTCTCTGAGTCTTTGAAGAGAATTCAGAAATTTGAAATTACCAGTTTTTAAACCTGTCAAGCAGGAATACAAAACTACACATAGGCACCTATGTTTAGAATACAATTCCCTTATATTTGGCTTTCCCCTTATCCCAAGCACTGGGGAGTTTGAATTCACCAGAGCCTCAAGATGTTTTAGCAACAAATCAATTGGTTTTGAGACAGGATCTCACTAAAATGTCCAAGCTGACCTTTAGCTGACTATATGTCTCAGGTTAGCCTTGATTAGTTTCTGAATAGCTGGGATTATAGGCCTGTACCATCCGGTCCTGTCAGCTAACTCTTCATTTAAAAATCCCAACTGGGAGCTAGAAAGATAGCATAGCATTCTGCTCTTCCAGAAGATCTGCGCTTGGTTCCCAGCACCCACATTGGATGGCTTATGACTGCCTATAACTCTAGCTCAAGAGGAATCAATTCCCTTCTCTGGCCTTTGAGGGCACTACACTATGTAGTACCAAAATTCCAGTGGTACATTAACAGTCACATAAGAAACCTCAAGTCTGGCCTGTCATCAGGCTTCAGGGGCAGTGATGGTGTTCACAAGCTTACACAGAGGGTGGGGTGCAGGAGTTCCTTGATGAGGAGCGTACTCTACATCTTCCCTCTTTTAGGGGTCCACAACTGTTTTTGACAGACACGGTAAGATGATATTGTCATCTATAAATGAGCTGTGCTATATTCACAGTTAACCTGGGATGCAGGTGGCCAGTAGGGTGGACATGGCTGACAGACACTGAAGATTACCCAGCTTGCAGCTCTTTATCAGAAGATATCAGAGTCACAGGCTAAGCTGGGAGACATAAGTGACATTATCCTTCAATTTACAGGAAGAATAAAATCACTAGGCCAGCACTAAACATGCATACCCCCACAACAGAGTTTTGGAGGCAAAAGCTCCCTGTGAGGTCAGACAGTTGGGTAGTCAACAGAAAACAGCCTCAGGCCCATCCCATACTATTCCAGGTAGGAGCAGGCACAGCCCGGCCCATGTTGGCTCACCTGGAGTGAGAAGAGATCTCGCTGAGGTCACCCATGCTGCCCTCTGCAGCACTGGTGGAGATGGCAGAGGCATAGCCATGCAGGGTATACATCTTGGCAGGCTCATCATCAGCTCCTGAGACATCAGCAGCATCAGCCCACTGTTCGGGCCGGCTGTGGATTAGGGACCTGCTGCCCGTCAGATGTACAGGGCCAAGGATGGTGGCTGGCATACACGGAGTGGTGTCAATGCCACTGTCAGTGGAAGCGCCTTTGATGTAGGTCAATCCCAGCAGTTCGGGGTCCATCAGGTCACCTGACCCAAAATGCTTGTCATCACTGTTGCTGGATGTGTTACTGGAGAGAGTGTTGCTGCTGGAGTGACTGGAGCAGCTCTTATCCCCAATCTGGAGAAGAGACAGACAATGGACTTTGGGTAAACTCCTGTGCATTGTCCTCCTCAAACACCAGGCTATAACCAGGACCTGATTGAATTCTGTGAGTTCCCTGTGTTGTCAATGAAAACATGGCTTTTCTCCAAAATAGCCTATTTGTGCATGCGTGCGTGCGTGCCAGCGTGTGTGTGTGTGTGTGTGTGTGTGTGTGTGTGTGTGTGTGTGTGTGTGTGTGTGTGTGTGACTTTCTCTTGGAACTTGCCAATTCAGCTGGCTGGCTGAGGAGCCCCAGGGATCTGCCTGTTTCTGTGTCCCTAGTGCAAGGATTACCAGTATGTATCACCACACCTGGTTTTAAACAGGTGCTGGGGACTGAACTCAGGTTCTCACGTTCACACAGCAGGCCCTTCCCACTAAGCCATCTCTCTAGTCCACCAGCCTGGCCTCACACAGAGCTCCTGCCTCCTCCCATCCCTGCCATGAGTTCAGCATCCTTTCTTTGGTCAATCCTAGGTATATAACACTTCAAAGTAGGGTCACAAGTCACTGAGGAGGGTTCTATAGACTGTGAAGGATGTAAAAATGAGGCAGAGAAGGAGGTCAGCTAATTTACAGCCATTTATAGCCAATACAGCATTTCTCTTAAAGGTTCCAATGCCGACTCAGGTTCAGGGAAGAAGGCCCAGGTCTGAGTCATAATGGTAAAACATCTGGTTAGTCCTGGGAGCTTTCTGAGCTTAGAGTGCCCTATGGTTCCTGTGCAGAGAAGTGCTCTGAAGCTGTGAATGCCTGCAAACAAGCATGTAGGTTCTTGGGAGGCTAAAGCTGTATTAATGTCCCAAGATGGGAGATTCCACAATACACCTGTTTGAAAAGTACTCAATGCTTCGGGTCCCCGGCAGACCAATGGCAGACACAACAGAAAAGAGATCTCCATCTGTCCACTGTGTTCAAATCGACTCAACTCTTGTCACAGCCCGAGAACCAGCAGGAACAGGGCTGTGAAGCCAGACAGTGCACCCTACCCAGGCATTTCCAAGAGGTGTGGCCATCTTTTTTCCTTCCATCCTACTGGGCCCTTACAGTTGACACTGGTCCTTTCATACGCTGTCTCCCTCTGAGCGAACTACTGTAAGAACTGCAGAGGTGGATATGAGTGGACTTGGGAAGTGACTCACTGCCAGGTCAGAACTGTGGCTGTGGGGGAAATGCTGCGGGTGGTTATGGGGAACTAACTGTAAAGCTCGTTGCTGTCATGCCAAGGAGACAAAAAATCATTACCCAGGAGTCTATAAGTTCCTGTCACTAAACATTTTCACAATGTACAAAGAAAGGCAGCTCCTTTGTAGTGGGTCTCCCTGAAAGTCAGTCTCCTATGGGACTTGCCTCATAGAGGCTACACAAGTCAGTGTGTGGGAATACCAAGGGACGTGCTGTCTGTGGACTGCTACCACATACAGTCACTGTCAGTAGGCTATGGTTACATCTCAGTGACATCAGCAGAAGAACCATATACCTGCCTCAGTTTCCATTACTATGTTATCTCATTAAGTAGCTGAATGGTTGGTTGACTGACTAAATCTGGGGACAAGATCTCAACTGGACATTGAGGCTCAGAGGGCTGATGCACATGTTGGCTTTGCCAGTAACCTGCTGTACAGCCTTTCTGTGAGTTCCCTCACAAATTGGAGAAATAATAAAATTTTTCTCATTTCCTTTCATTTCTTCTATTAAGTGTCCTCTGTGGTAAACAACACACGCTTGATCACTGCCACAGGTGTGCCACCTAATGGAAGGTGTTTATGTTTTCAATCACTGTCACAGGTATGTTGCCTGCCCTACTGTGTACTGGGATACACCCCACAGTATGGAGCATCACATGTGGGGACATGCTAGCCAACTGTGTGCTGGGGCATGTCTCATGTGCTGCTGGTAAGCATGTCACTCTACCATGTGAGGTATGTAATCCATGTTCCTGAGATAACACATACACATATGGTGCCATACTGTGGGCTGGGCTACACCTCACATTTTCAAGCATGAAAACACTATACACAGTCCTACAGTGTATGGAGCGGCATCCTATGTTCTTGAGACCTCTGGACAAGTGGTTGTACCATCCACTATGTGCTGATATATCTCAGTGTGATTGGCTATATCAAACAACTTACATGAGACAGTTTATTGGGAGAATCTTTGCAGCTTCCATCTTTCTGCAGGGCTCTTTCCTTATAGGAGCTCAGGACTTTAGAAGGTGGGCCATGCCATTTGGTTTCTATGACAATAAAGAGAGTTGAAACCACAATTTCTAATGTTAGTAAGAGGGAGAAAAAAAAAACCCAGATATAGTTTGGAACAATAAAACAGGATAATGACTTTACAACTTCCCAGATGACCAAGGAATACACTACACCGGAGTCAGTAAAACCAACACCACAGAGGGATCTAGTTCTACAGGCTTTATAATCACAGTTATCTAAAGTTACACTACAACCACAGACACCCCAGAACCAAGCAGCCACCCATAGGCACTGCCTCCTATGCTGGGAGAATCGGCCAAGCCCTCTGGTCTAGCTCATAGAAGCACTTATGGAATATGGTTGAAAAGGGTGGGGCAGTGGGAAAAAGTGCAAGTCAAGGGGAGGCAAGTTCCTCAGAAGCTCTGTGTTACCTGGAAGCCTGCCACCTTCTATGATGTCCTCATGCTCCCTGGCTCCATCACACTCCACAGAGCCTGGGCCCTGGTGCTCGAGCAGTAGAGGGGATGGGCACCTGCAAAGAAAGAGCCCAGCTGTTCTTAAATGACAGAACAAGACAGCAGAAAACTGAGCTGCTGGCTTCAACAGGGGACTGGCATGAAACAGCTGTGGGTTCTTATGGAGGCTGTCGCTACCAACCCCTATTGGCAGAGTGACAGTGGGCTTGGTATTCTAGGCCTGAAGCCCTCCTTAGAAAGTTTCCTGGTTAGTGGAAACTCAGCATCCTGGCTGTTCTCTCCAGAGAGGAAGATGCTGTTTTACTAGAGGTTGTCACAGTGTCTACCCAACACGCTTTAACATAAAAACACTGCCAGCGTTCAGAGGCTGCAGGCTGTCCCGTTTTATGGGGCACAGTGATCTGCCTTTCCTTTGACTAGTACATGTGGTTCTGATAGATCTGAAAAAAAAAATGTTTTTAAAGAAAAAAAAATCTGACTAAGTTTAGATTCCACCCAGATGGCCTTTGCCTTATGAAAACCCGCAAACAAAAGATGGTTCTTAAAAAAAAAAAAAAAAAGAAATTGAAGAAAATATGTTTGTATTTTAATATGACTTGTATGAATAGACTCCATGCTATGGATCTTAAACCACACAAGGGTTTTCCATTTATATCAAAACAAACCAAAACACCCTCCTAGTTTAACACTCAGCTTCATTTAGAGAAAGTATTTGACATTTAGCTGTGAAGGGCTCTATCATCTAAATGATAAGCATGTTACGTGGGGACAAGTGTTCATTCCTAAGTCCAAACTGAACCATCAGAATGTCTGACCTCAAGTTCTGCCTACAGCCAGGGTCTTCCTAGGGCAGGCATACATTTTCTATCCATACCAGTTTAAGGCCTCCATGGATGGGTGACTGTGTTTTGTTCATAAATGGGCCCAGATACTGACCACCACAGAGCACAGCCGGACATGACTGCTGGAGTATGGTCACCTCATGAGTCCCACATAAGCTCAGGGTGTGTGTGTGTGTGTGTGTGTGTGTGTGTGTGTGTGTGTGTGTGCACATGCGCGCCTGTGTCCATGTCCATTTCCAGTGTTGATACTGCTGGCTCCTAGAATATGACAAAAACCACAAGGTCTACTGAAAATAAACATAGCTTCTACTGCGCTTCTCCAAGACGAAGTGAAGATACTTCAAAGATAACCCCGTTGCTCTGGCTCCAAGGAGCCATCTCTTGCTAACAATTTAAATAAGGGCAACTTTCTGAGAGTTCCTGTCCAAAAGGTCCTCAGATCTTTACTCTTACATTCAGAAGTCATTTCCATGTCACAAACAAAGCAGGGTTTTAGAAAGACCAATGACTACCATGTCCACAGAAATGGAGCTTCCTAGCTGGGCATGGTGGCACACGCCTGTCATCCCAGCACCTGAGAGGCTGACATGGGTGGATTGGCACATGTTAGAAATCAGCTTGGGCTACAACGTAAGACTGACTCAGTCAAAAGGAATGATGCTTCCTGTCCTGGACTTGGGGCTTACTACAGGTGCCTGTTACTTTTACATTGCTCAGGCAGCCTTCCATGCAACCCACACACAGGTTTTGAGTGAATCCCAGGCATTGGTACAGGCTTCCCTCCACCCCTGGGAAGACAGAAAAGCGGAAAGGAGCCATACCCATCATAGCCCACTTGTGGTCTCCAGGGCCCACTCCCACCAGGTCCTGGGTCACTGGACGATGACTGGTTACTGGGAGAGCTTCTGCAAGGGGAGAGGTTACAGCAGCGGGGTTATGGATGTAGACATCACCAGTCCAGCCCACTTGTCTGACTCAAGCTGCTTACAAACACATTCAATTTGTCCATGACAAAGAGCCAATCACATTACAATGTACAATGGAACCAATCGTGGATAGATAATCTAAGAATTGGGATGCCCCAAGATTTCTGTCTAAAGGTGAAGGGACAGTGACAGCTCCAGAGGACAAAACCAGGCACACAGCTGGAGAACACAATCAGGAGAGCAGTACTCACACCTGTGACAGGAGCTTAACGTCAGCCAGAGAACAAAGCCACTGACTTTCACACAGCTACCAAATGTAATCTTACAGATCTTTCCCCAAATATGTGTGAAAACTCACTTGATAGAGATATTGCTAGCCAGGATTCCTTCTGGAACCAGGTCATTCTGGTTTCCCCATAATTCTCAAAATCCTACTCAACTAAAGGAGGTTCCGCTGCCTCCTGCTCAGGTGTTACTGGCTGCAGGCTTTGCACTGAAGCTTGTGTGCCTTTAAAGCATGGAGGGTGGGTTACAAGCCCCATGGTCTTTAAGTAACAAGGTTTGCAGCCCAGGTGATTTAATTAATGTTAAGTTTAAAGATTCCTACACTTCTGGGGAGAATTAGAGAAGGCAGAAAGGGCTACACGTTCTGTTAATTCTGGTAAACATATCTGTAAGCTTACAGGGTGCCGTGCCTGGGTCTAAGCCTCTCAATGATGCTGATCTGGTCAGTCCTTAGAAGGGCCTGCCAGAGCCTGCATTCCTCATGTTATCTTCCTGACAAGGGAAGGAGATCAGAGAGGCCTATGGAACAGTGTGCCAGGTAAGGAAGACGCTGACTCTCAGTGTGTGCTGACAAGTCTATCAGAGCAGAGCCTAGTGGGGATCAGCTGCCCAAAGACACACATCTCCATATCTCATGGAAGTTTACAGACAGGCATTGCAAACAGAATTCATTGGTTTGCTCTCAAGGAAAACCTTTGCAAGTTAGGTGCCCTGAACTCTAACCACCTTCTCATGACAGTGGACTTAACTTTAAAAGGCAGATTCTTCCATTGAAAAAGCTACTATTGAGCCAGGCCTCTTAGCAGGCCTGTAACTTCACAGGCCTGTAACCAGCTGCTCAGGAGGCTGAAGCAGAATTTGGCAAATTTAGGGCCTTAGCAGGTTACAAGGTGAATTAAAACTAGTCTAGCCAACCCAGTGAGACCCTATTATTAGATTCATTTGGATACGGCTCATTTGGCTGGAGGTAAAAAGTGCACCTATTGGAAGACTTACACTCCCACAGTGGGGAAGGCCCTCCTCGTGTTTATGTTTGCTTTATCTCACACTCAAGTGTTCCTAAAAGGACTATAATAGCTCTGGGGTGTTTGGAGGGTCTGCCACCACAGAGGCCAAAGACCTGGAGAAGATGGCAGGCAGTGGCCCAAGTGGGCAGAGGGCATCCCATAATACATCAGGAAAAGGCAGGACTCTGAGTGCCACTGGGCCCGAGGCTATCTGCTTGCTGCTTGCCCAAAGCTCACAATAAGCCATCATAGGCTGCATTTTTAATCTCTGGCTTGAGTTACTGTCTAAGGAAAGCTGTGGGAATTACCTGGTGCCATCAGGCAGCTTCCTATCAAAGGATGTGCTCCGGGGGATGGCGGCCTGGGCCTGTTGGAGCAGTGGCTGGCATTGTAGACGGTCAGGTGTGCCTGGCACAGGTGAGGCTCTGGAAACTGGCTGGAGGGCAGGGGTGGGTACACGGTGCCACGTGGTATTCCTCCTGAAGGGTGTCTTGTACTCGCAGGGTGTACCCTCACTGTCCAGCTTGTACTCTACCATGGGGATCCGGCAGAGCTCTGAACAACCCCTGTTAAGTCAAGAAGAGGTGGTGAGAAGATGAAGAAGTGGACCTGTGCTTGCTGGAACTTAACTGAATGTCACCTAACATCTATCCCAAGAGGAATCCCTACCTATGGCAACATTCCTTGATGCCCCTAACTGTTCAGCTGCTGTTTGGCTAACAGTCACAGATTGAGACTCTAAGAGGCCCAATTGTGGCTTTCTTCTCTCTGCCAACACACTACTGGGCTGGCTGTTGCCAGAAGAGCTGCCCAGTGGGAAGGACTATAGCCTTTAGATGCTGTGGGTTATTGTTAGGTATTTTCAAGGTCCGTCTGTGCTCTGCCAAGTGCTGCCCACTAGACATCAAAACCCAGAGATGATACAAACCTGCTCAGGATCACACAGCAGAGTCATGGCCAGACCCAGGTGTGACAAATGCTGTCCACAGAGCTAGATATAGACACACTATGGCCCAGGCAGCACTAGGGCACAGGCATCAGGGTGAATTACCCAGTTGGCCACGCTGGTCTAACAGTCAGTATCTGAAGGCCTTGCCCCTCTCTAGATAGTCAGCATAACATTCCTATGCAGCCTTTGAAAGAGGGGCTCCAGGAACACACACCCATTGGCTGATGCTGGAGGAAAGAATGCAAGTTCCTTTCAAAAGCACTGTGGAAGAACAGCAGGTGTTTAGGACCAGGACATGCAGAGGGAGAACCACCATGTCCTGCACAGCCCAGAGGTTCAGCCAAGAGATGCCAGCATAGTCAACTGACAGAGTGAATGTGGAGGCTTAAGGCACAGGGCTGCTTAGAAAGCAGGGTCCATGAGAGGTTCACACCTACGCTCTGAGGTCCAAGGGGCAGGGGGAAACTAGAGGGTCCTAGAGAGTAAGCACAGGGCTCTTCAGTGTTCTGTAGAAAGACAGGGACTTGGGCAGATGACACTGAGAAGGGCGGGTGGGAAATGACAAGAGAGGAGACCCAGCTTTACTGTCCCTTACCCAAATCCAGCCTGTTTCCAAGGGCTGAGTGAGGACCACTTTTACCAAAAAGATAAGAAATGTCAGTCCTTAGCCGTATGGAGACTCTTCCTGACCAGCCAAGGCTCAGAGTGAATAGGAACCTCTGATACTGATAAACATGATAACTAGGTCTTAAAACAAAACCTGGTCAGACAATGGAATGGTAAACTGAGGCACTCCACCAAAGAACTTAGGAGGGAGAAATATGAGAAAATTCAAGGTGATCCCAAACACCCATCTCTCACCAAAAAAAAAGAGAGAGGGTGTTGGGATTCCGTTCTAGCCCCTGATGCCACACCTGGCTAATGGCAATTGGCCTGGCCTTGCCCTGAGTTCCGAGTCAAGCCCTATTTAAGGATTGGTTACCCTCTCTCTTTTGCCCTCTCTTTTCCCTCACCCTGCCAGAGGGCACATCCTCTTCAACTTCCTGCCTCCTCTCTCCATAATAATAAAGTTTTTGAAGAATAAAGAACCTGTCTAAGTGTCTCCTGCTGCGCCTCCATCTTCCACGCTAGCACATGGGGAGTGAGGTCTCTCTCCATCCAGCCACATCAGGAAAACACAGAATCAGATCAGATCACAACAGAGGGCAAGAAAATTAGTAAGAAATACTATCAGAAAAGCCAAAATATCAGAAGTGAAAAAAATGTTAAATTAGATTGGAAGGCCACAGGGCACAAAGCACAATGAATGGACAGAGTCACCTATACACACATCCTTATAAAATTCAGATCCTGGGTCAAAGGCACGAACTGAATGAACATGCTAAGAGACCTGGGTGGAGGGCTAGCCTGTGCTCTGCTCTCTACAGCCAGACTGGAAGGTACAAGGGGTAGGGATTCAAGGTAGGCTTCTGTTTAAAATCTTGGCTGGAAATCATTTTTAGCTGTTCACTAGAGCTTGACACAGGGAGTAGAGAGAACTGTCCAAAAGAAGGGCCTGGTTTGCATCTCGGGAACCTGAGGAGGGGATGGTGCCCCCTTGGAGGAACAGCATGGGTGGGAAAATCCTCCAAAAGATGCCTTTAGCAGAAGAGGCTCTGAGCACCAGAACACTTTATTCCTCACCTCCTAACTCCATTTCCTTCCCCCAAAGCAATGTTTGCTTTTTAACCTACTTATATGTCTCTGGATTTTCTGAGTTTGACAGTCAAATATTTAAGTTCAGATTTACATTGGATTGTGTTGTTTTATCCTGAGTGAAATCTGAGGAAACATGACAAATTTTTAGCAAAGGACTTTAGTTCATGAATGCTTTGTTGTGTATCTAGATTCCACACCCCCCAGGACTACTGATTCTTCCACGTGGCCAATGACCCAACTGGAAATCACAACATCAGACATTACAGTAGGAGGGTCCAGAAGCACTCAGAAGGCCCACACCTGTGTCTACTCTCACTTGCTGAGCAGCCACCCAGTGTTCAGAGGACACAGGACATTGGCTGTGTCTCTGTGGCTGTGCCTGCACTTCTGTTCTTTAGTTATTATAGGAGGAAAGGCAGATGGCTGAGAATAGGGTGGTCTACTTAATTCATGCCTGCAGACTCTAGCTGTCAACAGCACGTTATATTTTATTTAAATTCTGGAAGAAAAACCTTACATAAATGCATCCTCACACCTAGTATTTGAGGAGTGTCACGCATAAGATAGAGTGAAGAAGATGAGGAGAATGATGTTTTTCCAGACATTTCAAAGAAAAGTGTATGGAAAAGGTTTTATTTTGTTGTTTTGTTTTTAATGCCAAAAATCTGAAGGGTTTTTTATTGTTTGCTTGGTTTGGTTTGGGTTGGGTTTTTTTTGTTTGGTTTTTTTTTTTTTTTTTTTTTTTTTGGCCACACGATTAGTTACCTATTTTCTTAGGCTGGAGGGGAAGCTCAGTTGTTGACCTTGACTGTGAAAGCATTGAAAGCAGAATTCAATCCCTAAAAATGCTGGGGGTGGCATGCACTCATAATCTGAATGTTGGGGAGGAAGGGACAGACAGGTCCCTAGGGCTCAACAGACAGCTAGTCTGGCCAAATCATTTCAGGTTCACTGATAGACTTTGTCTCAAAAAATAAAAAAAGGTGAAGAGCTACTGAGGCCTGACATGGATCTCTGGTTTCCACACACATGTGCATCCACAGATACATGTGTACCTGAACACATATGAATACATGCACACACACGTAACTTATGTTAAGTAAAACTTTTGCAGCACTAACTTTAAAGTACAAAGATCTAAAAATTCTGTGGCTAATATGCTAAACATCACAGACTGTAATGCAAGTTACCAGCCAACCTTAGGATTAGCTCTGCTCCACAGCTCTGAGGAAATCCTCACTGAACATACATAGAAGAATTGCATGTTAGCCCTCAGAGATCCCCTTGCATGCAGCAGAGGTGGATATGCTGGAGCCTTGAACTCATCAGCCCTGGTTGTCCTGGATGTGAAATGTCTCGTAGGTGCATGTGTTTGAACACTTGATCTCCAGGTGGTGGCACTGTTTGGGAAGTGGCACCTAAAAGGAGGGCAGACATGGATCTCTGGCAGAGAGGCCTTGAGGTTGACAGCCTAGACTCCACTCTGAGGCTGCCTCTGCTTCCTAGTCAGCACTCCTGCCATGGCGCTTCCAGACCATGAGCCAGGATAAGTCCTTTCTCCCATAAGACTGATCAGGTGATCCGTCATGCTGACAGGAAAGTAACAAATAAGTAGCTTTCACAAAGGACTCCAGAGACATCCTGGGTCCTCTGGATAACCACTCTTAGACTACCATAGATGGCATCCCACAAATTTATTTTACCAGGAGTGAAAGGCCAGCTGAGACCCAAATATGGCCAAAAGACCCAACATATTTTTGACATTTCTTAAGGCAGAAAAAAAAAGGCTCTACTACTCTTGAGTGTAAGTGAAACACCTTTTAAGTAAAGCCTTCTCTTCAGTTTTCCTGGAATGGTACAAATGTTCAGACACTGATATGCAGCTTCCTTTCTATACACGAACCCAGTCAGTGGAAGAGCACAGTGCCAGCATCAGGCACACTGCAAGCTTTCTTGCCAATGAGAGACACTAAACTATGTTGGCTAAGACTGTGGGTGCAATCACTAGCATATCAACATATTTCCTCTTTGCTCTCCAACATCCACAGATATCAACTTCAGGATCCAATTACTGGGCTAGGTAGAGGGCAACAGAAACCCAGCTTCTAGGTTAAAAATAAGATATTTGTAACATTTCCTCTCTCTCCAACAACTTTTCAGACTCCAATCTCTTCACCACACACCCTGAAGGCACATTTGTTATAGGCCACCGTAAATGATGATGTGCTGGACATAACGTAGTGTTGCAGGTCTGCAAGGGACACAGTGTTTCTTGGACTGGAATCTCAGAGGATCTTATATTTTGGTGCTGAATCCTGGAAAAAAACAATACTAATCTCTGAACTCACAATGGCAGACTTCTGGAGGGGGTGCTAGCTGACTGACTTACTGACTTACCCTCAGAGGGGCTCTTACTGCTGGTAGCTGATTCCGGACAAAGGGTCATCTAAAAGGGGAGCTCCCAGAGGCCATGGGTAACCTGGTTAGCAGGTGATGGCCAGCATCAGCTCCTGCATTCCTAGTAACAATGCTGCATGTGAAATGTAGAATGAAGCAGGTAAAGGAGAAGGTGATAGCGTCTTACAAACTGCTGCACAGTTTTTGTTATCAAGTAAAAAGTTGTTGCTTTGGTTAGCAAAATTCTGTTTTAAACAGCCGAAATGTGCACAAGAACTGTGTTAAGAACGCTGGACAGACTAAGGACCCACCAGGGTAAAGTGGAGGCTGTCTTGTTAACAATGCAAGTAAGTGGTCAGCAATTCCCGGCACAAATTTGTTGTATGAATGAATCAACCAAATAACTGTGTGAATGAACAAATGAATGTGAGTGAATAAACAAATGGAGGACAAAGACAATAAGGGAATGAATGAACCAGTGAGTGAATCAATAAATAAATGGAGGACAAAGAGAATGAGTGAATGAACGAAAATAAACAATTCATCAAAGGTTCTGAAATTCCTCGCTCTTACTTTAGGGAAAGGGTGTAAGCACTACGACTGGCAGAACATGGCAGGACTCTGAGCATGTGCCAGCAGGCCAGGTGGCCACTACAACCTCAGGTTTGATGCTGCTCCTACATTTCATATCAAAATTCATTAGGGGGTTGGTAAGACAAGAATAGACATAATACCTAGTTTATTATCTATCATCTAACACTTTACTTGAGCCCAGATTCAACTATCACATGCACGCACACACGTGTGTACACAACATAGCAAGTGGTTAAAATGGAGTTTTCTTTCTATTCCTCATTTCCTGTCCTTCTTCCTGAACTCCAAAGAGCTGGGCAATCACACAACAGGAGAGAAAGCACGATGCAGGAAGCTTCCACTTACAGAACACCATGAGGGCCATCATTTTAATGAGATGACTGAAAGAAAGCTCTGCTGTCCTGTGCCACATGGAAATGTGCACCCATGTCAACAAAACACAAGAATCACAGGAGCTAGAGGTACAGTTTGGAGTTTCAATTCCATTTTTATTGTACATATTTACTAAATTCACTAGCAACGTGTGACAAGGCATGCATGATTCTGGTGAGTCATTACTTTTCTTAGATAGCAGGCTTGGAAGGATGCCTTTTCCCTAAAATGTCACTGACAGAATGTCACCTTTGAGGGTTAAGTCTGCCCATACTCCTCCTCCCCCAGAAATTGGAAAAAGATCTTTTAAAAAACATCTTTGTGTGTGTAAATGTGGGTGGGTGCACGTGTGCCACAGGACAACCTAAGGTGTCTGTCTTCACCTTTTACCTAGCTGGCCCATGAGCTTTTGGAAATTTTCCTGCCTCTATTTCCCACATTGCCATAAGAATGCTGGTCTGACAAGCTAACCAGGGTTGGCTTCATGTGGATTCTAGGGATCCAAACTCAGGTCCTCAAGCTTCCTCGAAAGCCCTTTACCCACAGAGCAATTCTTGTAGTCAGAAAGACCTTAATGAGGCAGCTTGGGACGTGGCAGTACTATCCTGGTAGCCTGGGCAGCCCATTCCTCAGCTCATTTCCATTTGAAGAGAGTTATTCCCATGTTGCCCCAGGCCACTCATTCCCAATGTGCATGAATTTACTCAAGGGTCCCAGACCCAGCAGGAGATCTTTAACAAGCCCCACCCCCAACTCCATCAAGAAATCAAAAAGTGGCTCTGCTTTCCTTTCAATTGGAGAGTGGGGACAGCTGGACTGTCTTCAAGGCTGGGTCAGAAGGACTTCAAAATATTCATGGCTTTTGATATAACACAAATACCTCCCTACAGACGGCTTCAGTTAACTCGGCAGTGAAGAGCTGTAACAAGGCACCTTCTGACCCAAGGATAACCAGAAGTGCCTATTAACCTATAGGCCTCTCAGGCTGTCGGGGGAAGCAGATGGGCTCTGGGTCAAATGATTTTGTCACTGATACCCTGTAAGACTATTACTGAACTGAGATTCCAAAATGAATGGAAGCATTTTCCACAGTGTTGCTGAGGGTTAAAATTCTTTATAACTAATTAGTTTGGCCATTTCTGTCATCCTCGTGGAACTTGCACTGAGGACAGCTTCTCAGGAAAAAATCATACAGATGTATGCACATGCACATAACTGTTCATTTACGTTATTTTCTTCCCTGGCAGACTCTAAGAGCCAATTTCTGAAAGAAAATGGAGGTAATTTTCCACCCCACAAATCAAATGTGCTGTCAGAGCCTCAGGCAAGTCCTTGTATACTTAACCATAGAGCTATGGACCAAAGCAAACTTCAATAAAAATAAATAAATAAATAAATAAATAAATAAATAAGTAAAATAAAATAAAATAAAAAAATTAGTTTTATTGAAAAGATTTATTTTATAATTTATTGATGTGTATGTGTACGCATGTGCATTCAGACACCAGGGGTAGCCAGAAGAGGGCACTGGATCTCAGGACTCAGAGGCAGTGCAGTTGTGAGCAGCCACATGTGGTGCTGGAAACTAAACTCAGCTCTTTTGAGGGGAAGCAGGCCATTTATCTCTTCATGCCTAAGGTTTTTAGATTTTGAAAGTGTGTCAAAGCATGGCTAGAATGTCAGCACTTACGAGGCTAAGGCAAGAAGATGGAGAATATAAGGTTTAAGGCAGCCTTGGCTCCTATGTCGTGAGAACTCTGCCCCCACACACCCCAAGAAAGCCAAGCAAACTAAACTCAGCACAACAGTGAGGAGTTGATGGCTACCCATTCTCCTTTGAACATCGCTTCCATGGGACAAAGATGAAGGATTACTGCCAGTTCAAGGCCAGCTGCTCTCAAAACTGTGGGATTGGGAATGTGGCTTGCCGCTTCTCTAGCAGCCTTGATGCCCTGGATTGATCTCCAGCAGCACATGCACACAGGTACATGTGTGTAACACATACTCTCTTTCCAACAGTGCCAACAGTACAGGGCCTGACTGCGCAGGAACATGGCCGTGACAGAAAGAACTGCACTTCCTGCACACTCCACAGCTAAGAGCTAGTGTGCCAGGCAACTGCAGGCCACAGAAGATATCTGAATTTAGCAAATACCGTTATCATGGCCCATAAGTATCAAAGTAAAAATGAAATCAGGAAGAAATGAAAACGCCAACTTTAAAAAGGTTCAAATTCAGAGTCACAAAAAATGAGGGATTAACAGAGAATCCTGCTTGATGTGTGCTGGATTTAAAACTCCAGAGCCTTCTCCCAAAGGTGAAAAAAGAAGGTGACTGTGCACTATGTAAAGAGAGGGATGGTGTGCTCGGGGAAGGACATTAACAAAGGCAAAGGCTCGGAATAAATATCCTGGCTATTTTCAATTGCACTTAAAACAAAGAATGAATTATAGGCAGATCCAGGCAGATAAGGTCTCTTTGCAGGAAAAACATGCTCTTGAGGAAATGACAGCAGCAGAACATTCACACTGTAGTGCTGTTTATTTGTTTTGGCTGAAAAACAATTCAATATTCCTTCGGAAATTCTATTCTTTGAAATTGTATGATTGAAATAAATACTAGGCGTAATGATGTTACTATTTTTACTAACATTCTTGAAAGCTTGAAGAGTTTCTTTAAGAACAGCAGCAGACCAAAGCTAGGAAAGACCTGAAAACCCTTATACTTAGATCTGCAGCAGTCAGTCTCCAAGAGAGACTCAAGACCCGACCCTCTCTACCAAAGGAGTCACACGTGTATTCCCACCACAGATGGGCGTAAGACTTTCTGTGAAGCATATTCACTTACAGGATACATGAGCTTCAGAAGGCCGAAAGAAGATATGCTCTTTACTCTTGTTCTTGTAAAATAGTTTTCTATCTTTATATACACACTTAAGTACGGTATCTGGGTTCCTTGGCAGGGGACGAGGAGATGATGAAGATAGACAGACACACAGATGGATCTATTGGGCAACAATGGGCAAGGTGAGGCTATCATAAACTTCCTGTGGGGTTTTACAGGGTTGGGTCTTTAACACTAAATGGGATTTCAACTCTTTAAGCCTTTATCTTATAAACATATTAGGCAGATATAGAGAATGTGGCCATTAAAAGGCTAGTCTGCAGCTCAGGGGTGGAGTCCACGCCTAGTGTGCACAATAGCCCCAGAACCCCCAAAACAAATACATCAGGCTGGAAGCAAATGCTAAACTTAATCCAACAGACTTTACAAACTGGCATATTAACCCCAGAGACCAATTGACACAGAGTGGTTTGTTATCTAAAAGATCCCCATTAAGGGCTGAGCTCCCCAAAATGGTGGCCGTTAGAGCCAACTGTGGTTAAACAAACTGAATTAACTTCAGTGAAAACCACATTTCAAGTGTGTGACAGCTACATGTGGCCCAGAAGAGCACAGACACAGCCAGGCATGTGTCACTGGGAGGAAGGGCAAGGACCCATGTCATGAATCCAGAAGGTATACATAGTCAACCTACTTTCTGCATGAGAAAGTCTCTTTTGAACTATGACAGAATCTTGAGTGAATTTAAAGCTTTTTCCACCCCTCAACTACAATGTAGAAGGAACACTAATTATGCTAGAAAGTTCTGAATGCTTTACGAGATCATGTTATTTGACTTTTATAAAAACCACATAAGCTAAGTATCACAGGGTCCCAGGTTGCACATATGCACATGTGAAAAGAACGTTAGAATGTCTGCCTGTGTCCCCCATGATCATCTGCCGACAGCAGGCAGACCACCCCCCACTTTCACTCCTGTCTCTTCCTAGCACCTGTATACCTCTGGGCCTTCCAGTGTAGCTACCTCACTTCCTGCTTTTCAGGACAGGTTACAAGGATACCCTGGACCTACTTGATAATTCTGAAGCTTCAGCTTGCGAAGAGCCTGGCCTCCAGAATCTACTTGCTGTCCCATAGTCCCTCGGATGGCAGGCTGTTGCTATCCATTTTGTTAATTAATCTGAGATGTGCAGCTTCAAAGGCTGTGCTGTGTACACTCAAGTCTCTATAGAAAAGGTGAGTCAAATGGACCAATCTCCTGACCTGTGGTGATTCAGTTTCATAGAGGCCATACACTGTGACACTCTTCAGAGTCACAACCTGTTAGTGATGGCATATCACCCACCCATCTAAAGCTCTAACCATTGCACTCACAGCTCTTGTGGTCCACAGAGAAATCTGACTAGCTCTGAGGATCCTGCAGGCAGTCAGGCATGTGGTGACAGTGCACACTACCTGGTCACCTGGTCTTACCTTCGGGGAGAGCCATCCTCATGGGGGTGGATGATAACCACCTTCACAGTCACGGATGTCCGCAGCAGGTCAATCATCTGCTCATGGGTCAGAGTGGCCACGGCCACCTTGCAGATCTCCACAAGACGGCTCCCTTGGCGAAGGCCTGCCTTCCAGGCAAAGCCAAAAGGTTCCACATCGGCAACAATTCCTTCAAAGTTCACATGGAAGCCCAGCTGGCCCAGTCCGTTCCTCCTCAGGGTCATTTCCACAGTTTCACAGCCTCTTGTCACTATCTAAAGGGGGAGGGGGGGAGAAGCTATTAGGTAGGTTTGTTCTTTCTCCCTGGCAACATGGGACCCTACTGGGGACCCCCACACAGGTGTCTAAGTGAGCCCCTGTTCCCCTTGGCTCTATCCCAGCCACCTCCTTTCTCTCCAAGTGATCCAAGAAGACATCTGAATCTTGAGCTCACCATGGTTGCACTTGACAGAGAGTAACACACCACTTTTAGTCTTCAGACTGTGGATTGCAAGGCAGGCAACCGACTCTTGAGAAGCCACTGACCTTCTGTCTGTGAGCTTGGCTTATGCTGTGAGTTCCTTCCACTCTCTGACAACTAACGGGTCTCTGAAGCCCTGACCTCTACTCTTCTAGGTATATTAGTGCAAGAGAAAGAATGAGAGACCTTGTTCTTTCTGTCAACCACCAACTCTAAGGCCTAATGGATACTTCTAAAACACTCAGAAGAAAATATCAGCCAAACGTGGCCCAAAGTACTTCTGAGCTCACACTCAGTGACTGTTCCTGTGTTTGAAAAGGGCCCAGGAGAAACTGGACTGTGAGAAAATCCTTAACTATCCTCCATACACTGGCCTGAAGACTTCCTAGTCTGTCCAGTCAGGCCTGCTGGAGGTTGCAGGTGGCAGGGGACTTTGTTCCCACAGCTGTCCCTTCTCTCATCTATGCCCTGAGATTAAAGGCAACCCTAGGCGGTTCCAGTGACACTCCTCTGAAAGACTAGGAGTCTACACAGCACCCCAAGAACATGAGAGAGCCAGTTCAGTGGCTTGGTGCTGTATCAAGCGAGATAATTAGTCATGGTAACTCTCTGAGGCACTGATGGAATGTGGCTTGCAAAGCCATGAAAGAAAAACATGGCTCATTAAACATCATTTGAAGATGATATCATTTTTTTTTGTGGGAAATTTCAAGTTGGGAGGTATCAGCCCCATCCCCAAAGCCCTAGGGCAATGTATGAAGTTTCAGTACAGTAAACTAGGTTTCCAGGAACCTAGCTCTGAATGCATGCATTCCTATTAATGAGCCCCGTGGCTATGAGTACAGCTGGGGAACTGTGGCTTGCTCCCTGCATCAGCATCTGGCCTAGGTTTCCATGGTTACAAAAATGTGCACGCACTGCCAGTTGGCTTCTCCCAGACCAGCATGATGCTGGAGACTCAGCAGAAAGGGACACTTGTGTCAGTTAGGAGTAAAGTTCCAAAAGGTTCATGTTTTCAACAATCTGAATTAATTTCAAACTGTTAACAGAGCAATTCTGTAGTGTCCAACCTCAATAGACATTTTCTTCACCTCTTTTTCAACTTGTTCTAAGCAGCCCTAATCACACATAGCATCTAATGCGCCTGTGTGCTGGCAGATATAAATGCAACCTCTACGTGAAATTCACTGAAGCACTAGACTGAAGAGCATCTACCTGCTTGGTATCTGACTCCTCCTCTTCATCATCGTATTAGTACCGCCTCCAGCTTTCAGACATCTCTAAAGTCAGACCAGGGTCTCCTTGTTTCTGGGGGACCCCAGTACTTATGCAGATTCAATAACCCTGGGAAAAGAGCATTCTCCTCTCCACGTATCTGGGATCAGATACATAATTTGTGGGGCTCACTGCACAAATGTAGGGTCTTTACTCGAAATCTATTAAGAGTTGAACATGTGACAGGGAAGCTTCTATCCAAGCATGGCCCTTCCCAGGATGCCTTTCCAGGATTCAGTCGACACATTCAAGGTCCGTGTGAGCATGAGCTCTCCCTCTCTCCTGTATGCACAACCTATACTTCTGGCTGTACTCTGTACCAAAGGCAACAGACAAGTGGTGTCCTTTCCACCTCTGACATGACAGTCTTATGTAGACATTGTCTGCAATGACTGTAACCACCCAACACTGACCGGGGCTAATTAGTTTTACTCTCTCACACTGGCCTTCTAATAATAAAAGAGAGACTCAACCTCTTGGGAAGAAAGAACAGGAAGCGCTATCCATATTCCTTTATAATGAGTCTCAGTTGACTATGTGATACATCCTCCTTGGGAAAAGAGCTAATAATGAGATGCTTTATGGACGAAACATGCTTTCTTCTTATAGTACACCAAAAAATCCAAACAGCAAACTTACTGCTATTGCTCTCTGCATATGCCCAATGAAAATCTGAATTTTGCTTTGTTAAAGTTGGGAACAAAAATGTGACTGCTTCACATCTTCAGCACAAAGCATGGGTTTGAGGTTAAAAATCACATTAAACCATTGTGGTGCATATTTGTAATCCCAGCACTTGGGAGGCTGAGGCACAGAGAACTCAAGTTTGAAGCTGGCCTGGGATATACTATAAGCTCCAGACAGCCTGAGATACACGGTAAGCCCCCATTCTTTTTTTAAGACAGGATTTCTCTGAGTTACAGCTCTGGCTGCCCTGGAACTTGCTTTGTAAACCAGGCTGGCCTTAAACTCACAAAAATCAACCTGCCAAATCTCCCAAATACTGGGATTAAAGGCAGGAGCCATCATTGCCTGGCTAGACCCCATCTTTTATCATGATATGTGTCTGTGCATGTGGGTATATGTGTACATGTACAGAGAACAGAAAAATAGTGTTGGGTGCCATTCCTCAGGAGATGTCTACCTTGATTTTTGAGATGAGATATCTATATTATTATTATTATTATTATTATTATTATTATTGTTATTACCACCACCTGGGGTTAGGCAAGGCTGGCTGGCCAGCAGACTCCAGGAATTCCCCTACATCTGCCTCCTCAGAGCTGCAATTACAGGTGTACTGTACCATGTCTACTTCCCAGTGTGTTCAGGGTGCAATGCGGATTCTCACGCTTGTACAGCAAGCACTGTACTAGCTGACCCGTCTGCCCTGCCTGGCCCCAGGACTTCACAAAGAGTCCTAGCTTTCTCAGAAGTCTCTTTTGACTTTTTCATTTTCTTTTTAGGTTTTCTTAATTTAATGTCCATGTTTGTGAAATATGAGAGAGTAACAGTATATTTAAGCTAAGATCTCTAAGTCAAAACATTTGTTATACAAGCATACACAAAGGGAGCAGAAGAGAGGACCCAGTCACTAGCGAACAGCAATTCTGTGTTTCTTAAGGTATCACACAAACTTCTAAATTATTTTTTAAAATTCTGGCTTTTCTTCAACTATTACAGAAATGGTTCACAGCATTCTTTTGAAGTTGGCTCAGCTTTTCTCTTCATGTTGTTGGGAGGTAGCTTCTTCACCACTGTGGTAATTGATTTTCATAAGACAAACAAACAAACAACCACAGCCACCCAAGCATGGCAGTGGTGGCCCACACCTTTAATCCCAACGCAGGAGGCAGAGGCAGGTCTGGTATACAGAGCAAGTTTCAGGACAACCAGCACTACATAGAAATACCCTGTCTGGATAAACCCAAAACACCAACCAACCAACCAACAGACAACCGGTAGGTCTGGGAATGTGGCTCAGTTGGCACAGTACTCACTCATGAGGTGAATGAGATAGGTGGATTCCAAGTTCAAGGTTACCATTGGCTACATGGTGAGTTCAAAACTGGCTTGAATACGAGAAGCCCTGTCTTAAAAGAAAAGCAAAACCAACCAACAAAGAACTCCAGCACTCACTGGAACAGCAGCTGATTTCTAAGCCCTGGGATCACAGGTGGAGTTCCCTGTACAACCTCCTGGGAATAGGAGATTGAGCAGACAGTGGAGACACAAGCCATACTTACCACAAGCCGTTGCACTATCTCCCGGATGTCTTCGGAACAGTTATCTACTGAGGAGAGCAGTAGACACTCTCCTCTTTCATAGAAGACTTTGATGCTCACTAAGCCAGAAGTCCAGCCAATCACATCCCTGCAGGAACAGTTAAACACGACATTCTTGGAGTCCTTCTCTATCAACATGATGAATTCATTAGAGATCCCAAGCAGACACTCAATGTCTGCTGATTGGCCAAAGTCCCGTGCCACCACATGCCACATGATGGCCCCGATGCTGAACAGGTGTGCGTCCTTCCTTGGTTTTACTCGCTCCTTCTTCTTTGCACCCAGGGTGATGAAGCTGAACTTCGCAGAAGTGTCCACTGTAGCAGTTGTGACAAAGTTCTCAGCCAAGTCCTTCAAGTATTCCTGCCTTGTTCGCGTAGCCATGGCCCGGAATTTTTCTGACTTATGGGCTGCATTTTCCGCATTGATTACTTTGGCTAAAAGGAAGTCCCGGAACACGGCTGACTTTGGAAAAGTTACACCTTTGGGAATTGGGGGACCGAAGGGAGGGACATCCTTTGACCTGGAAACACCAACACTGAAGAAGAAAGAAAAATGAGGTGGTTTGAGTCATGGTTCTCTCTCTTTCTTGAAGATGACAGGTTCCCACACTTGCTGGCTAGCCCATCTATTTTGAAGACTCTTATTCTAATTTTAAGAGGACCAGCAGACCTGATGGGGCACAGCCAAATATGTGACACTCTACTGGCATTTATTTAAATCAAATCAGTAAATATTAAATTAGTGGCTACATTCTGATTTCTTAAAAGCCAATGACTCTCAGAATGACTGAAATAGTCCATTGTCTATACAGAAAAAGAATGAGAAGTGCTATGCTCTATGATGTTGGTTTAGAAAATATGATGTTGGTTTAGAAAATATTTCTCCCATAGTAATTTAATTAACACCAAAAAAAATTTTTGAAAGGAAAAATAATATCTGCCTCCAAAGTATTTTGTGCTAAAGAAGCACCTGACAGCATAGAACAGAAGTTGGGACATGACACAAGAATAAAAACCAGGAGACTTCCAAAGACCTGCTGTGGTTCAATGGGAAATGTCCGCACAGGCTCGTGTGTTTAAATACTCAGTCCCCGGGTAGTGAGTGGGATTGTTCAGGGAGGTCATGGGACCTTGTGGGCATGAAGCATAGCTGGCAGATACTCATTACTAGGGGCATGCCTTCAAAGTGACATCTTCGCCTTCAGCCAGAGCACTCTGCTTGTGGGACATGAAGGTGTGAGGAGTCCCTGCCATGCCTCCCTGACTAAGACAGATGAAAACTGTGAGCCAAGATAAGTCCTTAACCCTTAGAGTGCTGGTCAGCTATGTTGCCAGAGCAACAAGAAGAGTAACCGTAAAACAGTATCAAAAACAATGAAGCTGGAGACCTGGCCGACTGCTGAGGAAGTTTTCCACAAACTCCTGAAGATGTGATTTACCATGTTTGCATCAATACTGCCCACTTTAAACACAGTGTTTATATAGAACACACATTACATAGTCTCTCAACTATGTCTTTCCTAATACAGGCCAGTGGCCTAAGCCAGAGGTGCATCAACAGTTATGATGTGAGGAATCATCTTGTGTTTGACTCAGGCCTCATGAAGTGGGTCCCTCTCACAGTGGATCTCATGGTTTACAAGTTATCAGGAGGCAAAGCCAGTTAGAAACTAGTGGCTTCCCAAGTGTTTTCAAATGGGCTACACATGGGGCAGGATGCCTGTGAAGCGGGAGCTCTGTCTTCACAGGCTTTGCTGTGTGAAATCTGTTTGGTCACTTTAAGTGACGCATGCGTCATAACCACTTGCCTCAGTAGGTGTGAGTCCTCAGCTTTAAGACAGGGACTTGGAGGGAAGAAAGTAAAGACACTCAGTGGTTCAAGCACTTGCTGCACAGACCTGAGGACCAGAATACAGATCCCTACAAATCATGTCCGTGCGTTCTGGACCCAACTGAGAGCCCCTACCTCTGAATAAGGGACAAGAGCCACTGAGGAGGACTCCTGACTGTAACCTTGGTCCTCTATATGCACACACACACATCCATGTGGACTCCTCCAGATGTGTACACAGACATGTAAAACATGCATACACACATGCACATACATAATTAAAGTGTAAAAGTTGAGAAATATAAAAATAAAGAAACCCCATACACCCATACAAGCAGCAAGTCAGGGACAGCCCTGTCAACACACAGGGCAGTCCTTCATCCCAGTCACCTCCTAAGACAGAGCCCTGATAGGAGCCAGAACTCCTAATGTAGACCTAATGAACACAGTCTTGGGGCTCAGCAGCACACACAGTGTGGGTGCTGGGTCTCAGCGGCTCTGCCTGGGGGGGTCTCTAGGATTTTACCTGCCATTCCCTTCCCTAACAGGCCACACCATCTAGCTAAGAGACTGGAGTGAGCCACAGGCCCTGGTTCAGTCTCTCAGGAAAGCAGAGAATGGAACCCACTACGCTGAGTAGCCAGGTAATTCCTTTCTCAAGGGAGGGAGGCAATTAATGCTGGTAAAAATACAATTAGAATGAGGTCGGCTAGGGATGTAGTTCTGTGGTAGAGCATATGCCTAGCCAAAGTCCTGGCTTCAATTCCAAGCACTACCAAAAATAAACAAACATTATTAACAGGTAGGTTGCAATCCCACACTTGGGAGGCAGAGTTTCTGGCTAGCCTAGGCTACAGAGTGGAAGAGGGAGGGGGGGGGGGTTAGGTACTTGAAGGTCCAGAAGGATTGAAAGCACATGGGAGGTAAGCCACAGGCTCACCTGTAGCACACGTTTTCTGTGCAGGGGTTGTGCACCTTCACTATGACGAAGACATGCTGGAAGTGTGAGCGGATGTTCTTGGGGGTGAACGGGAGGGCGCCAGGCTCCTGGAAGACGATGGTGACGATGTCATTCCCAATGTGCCTCTTCCTCAGAAGCTGTGCAGGGAAGAAAACACCCAGGGTGACACAAAATACATTAATATATTCAACCTTCTCACTCTCAGTTGAGGAAGAAAGAGACAAGCAGTGGCCTTCCTGGGTCCCAGTGGCTTTGAGCATATTGACAGTCGGGTGTCACAAGCAAAAGACCATAGGGAGGGAAATGGGCTACCCTCGCCTACATCCCCAGCTATCCGTTTTACTTAGAAATCTGTTTCTATTTTCTCTCCTTTAATCTTTATTCAGCTATTTCTTTCATTCTAAAAGAGCACACTAGTGTTCTATATATTTATAAGATATGTTATAGTTTAACCATTTCAACTCAGAGGAGAAGACAGGGTTCAGGGAGGAGTGACCTACTGCACACAGAGCCCTGGCTTATACCACGGGCTCCCAGGCTGGCTTGCATTTCTGCAAGAAAACCAGGAGGCTACCTCAATGGGCAGTATAGATCTTCAAACTAATTAACTAAAACTTGGCTTTTTGATACAATCCATATTAATTAATGAATTTAGCTAGAAACCCCATTTTTTTTTTCTTTTTGTAATCTTACAAAACTGAAAGTCCAGAGGAGAGGAGAAAGCCAGAATTGCTTCTGCCAAGATGCTTCTCATTTTAGGCCTTTTCTGGACAATTCTTGAGACAATGTGCAGTGAGGCCTTGGCATGCTTCACCTGGACAAATTCTCTCTGCTAGGCTCGGATCTGAAATAATTCCCAAAATCTCATGCAGGGAAAGCTCACTCCCCATGCAACGGTGCTTACAGGGGTACTTTGACCTCCAGGGAATGAATCTATGAAAGAACTCCTAATGGAAAATACTTCTGAGAAGGGGTGAATAAAGGGGCGGGGCCTGGCTGGAGGAAGCTGAACACTGTAGGGGGTGCTCTGGAGGGCAGTATCTTGTGGCCTGCTTCCAGTCTTTCACTTGCCACAAGGTATATAGCTTTCCTTTGACATGTCCTTACACCTCACCACAGAGACCACAAACACAGAGCCAGTGACCATGGATCAGAACATTGGAAGCTGTGTTACGATGAACCTTTGTCTTGTCTACATTGGTTTTCTCAGACATCCTGTTAGTGAGAAATCTGTCAAAGCTGCATCTCTGCTCCACCCTCATACCTAGGTCACCCAGGCGCCATTCTCTTTCACTGGCTGGTTTATGTTCCTATAAAAACTCTGGTCTTCCCAAGGACAGGAGGTATACTGACTGGCGACCTATCTTCCAAAAGTATGCCCAGCACCTAGTAGGTACCCAAAGCACATTGAAAAGCAAATGAGGCACACAACTCATATTCCTTACACTGTGCTTTAAAATGATGGTCACCTTCCTGTGACTACATGCCAAGACCCATATACAGGAGTCCCCCCACCTCCCAGCCAAGTACAGGCAAGCACATGGAAGAGCCACTTCAGACACAGCCAGTTACCTACCAAGGAGGTGGTGTCATCACTGTAGGCTGGGCCCATCCCCAGCAGTAAATCTCCCTTCACTGGCAACAACAAAGAACAGGACCTTGCCCTAGAGTTTATTTGGCCCCTACAGAAAATGTTTCACCACCCAGGGCATCAGCTTCAACTTTTAAAACCTTTTAAACTAGGAAATAAAAAGGAGCCACAGTGAGCTCCCTGGCTTTTAATTTAACATATAAAGAGCCAAGGAAGTGAAAATGAAATATTCTTCCTTAAAAGTCCTCCATGGGCCAGTGAGATCCATGGTCACAGCCAGGAGGCGTCCTACCTAGATCCTGTGGTTAAATTTCTGAGCACAGGGAAATCATTGCACTGCCAGAGAAGTTTGAACATGTATTAATACAGTAACAGAGCTACTGAACCTCCCTGTTCAAATCTGTAATTTTAACAGACTTTGATATACCTTTAAGTAAAATGTACAATTTAAAATTCATGTTAAAAAAAGAAGAAAAAATACAGTAAAAACTACATTAGGCGGAACAGTTCTCCCCTATTTCTTAATACCTGAAAAGCTCATTTTCCTATATTGTGACCAGACATAAGAAGATGACTATTAAAACAGAAATGGGCAGACATAGCTGCAGAATACAGAACACAAAGCCTGTCCTGTACATCATTCCTTTAGTTTCCAAAGTGCAGGACATCTCAGAGTGATAGTGAAGACAAAGCTAAGAGAACCAAGACTGGGCTGGGACTCTGCACCACATGAGTCAAGAGCAATCACTGTACACTGTGCAGATGACTGATTAATGAGCATGAGGCTACAGTAAGACCCTATCTCAAAGCACCAATGAACCAACAGGGGCAGGCGGCCTCGTATAGTTAAAAAAGGCCTGTATTTCCAAAGTCAGCCTTTCTTGCTTCCCACAGAAGCATAAAAGCTGGCGAGTCCATCTCAAACTTAACTGATGTTTTAAACATTCATCACTGATTTACCATCTTCTATGGCCATACTTTACCGACAGCAAGAGTAAATTATAAAGCAGCCAAACAGTGATACTGTACAAATAAAGATGGAGATCCAGAGCAGAGCATGGATTCTCAGTGCCTTTCTGACAAAGCCAAGATGAAAATAGGGCTGGCTGGTACCATTCCTACACAGGGATGGGAAAGAAGCAAACCACAGAGCTACCTGTGTGCTTTTATCCTGGCAGGAAGTGGCAGGCAGGGGAGTACAGGCATAATCGTGATCTGCTCAGACAGCACTGGTCGGGCCAAGATGTTCTAAGATCCAAGTGCTCAGGGCCTGTAGCCAGTCTAATGCAGCCCAACCCAGCACAAGCACTGTAAGTAGCCTGTAAGTCCACTATGAGCATAACACCAAAACTCCAAGGGCCTGGTCACTCAGGTGATTCACAGGCAGGGTTTGATGCCCCTCCTAGTCAGGACCACTTAACACATGCACCAAGAAAGAAAAGGTTACAGTGTGTCAGGCACCATGCTGTCTCCTCTTTTATGAGCCACCTCTGAGGAAAGGATGTCTTTGCCAAGAGGAGGTTTGAAGTTGCCTTGTGAAGTTCTTGGTGATGGCATCACATGTTGGCTGAGCTGTGGTTTGTTCAGAGAGGGGGCACACAGGAAACAGCTTTAGAAGAGAGCTTTAGTGTAAGCTTACCCTGTGTAGAAATGAGGGGTCTAGGAGGCATGTGGTCTGGGGCCAGCCAGCAAGGCTTCTCCTGTGGGAAAGGCTCAGGTCTGCCGAATGCTTCCAGGACCTTACTACCTCAACAAGCAGCTTCCAGATTGATTTATTACAAAGACAAACACATGAAATCAGATCCTCTGAGGACAAGCCTGGGCCAGTTAACAAGTCACAAACACCGTGGTGCTAATAAGACCAGGGTACAGGCAGAGCTGTGGGTTCCAGCTGGGCTGTTACCATGGGACTGGTCCTTCAGACTTTTCTGCTCTTGGTTTAGGTTTGTGAGCATTATTTATAGGATGAGAGAAATGGGAAGAGTCAGGAAAATCTGTGGTAAAATTTTAATACTCATGTCCACCATCAGAGAGTGCCACTGTTTAGCTACAACCAGAATATCCCACCAGCAGCTTGCAATAGCAGTGTCTACCAAATGCTTGGCTGAGGCATTCAGGCCTTACCTTTACACAACAGAATGGGGACAAAGCCAACATGCAAATTTAATCACCATAGCCACACCTATGGTATTTTTAAAATAGTAACAATAAAACTTGAACATACTGCATATGACAGACACTGTTTACAGGCTCACAGCAGAGGCTGGTAGGGAAGTCTAGTAATCCAAGGGACCTAGGGGTAGATCTTTCAAAGATGAAGGGACAAGAACACAAATATTAGAAAATGCTATGGATCATTCAAGGTCAAGGATTGAGATAAGAGTCTAAGGAAAACCTTCAGCTTCAGTATTGAAGAGAGGGGGGGTGAAGCTTGAAGCATTGTTCCTGGGGCCAAGCCCAGTGGTTTTCCTAGCCAAAGGATCTTCGGGTCCTTAAAACTCCTGGGAAGAAGTAGCTGATCTCTTTGGGGAAAAAGTACGTAAGTTTTGATTTAATTTCTGGATTTCACAAATGTTTAAGAAATGGGAAAATTCGGGCTGGAGAGATGGCTCAGCAGTTAAGAGCACTGGCTGATCTTCCATATGATTTGGATTTGGTTCCTAGAAACCCAGGAGGGTCACAACCATCTGTAACACTACTTCCCAGAAAACACTTATACACATAAGATAAAATAAATAAAAAAGAAAATGAGATAATTCTTTGCCATTAGTTATGTTTCATTCTTCAGACAAGTCACTCTCAGGCCACTCTGTGGTCTCTGTACAGGAAGGCAGGTGTGATGTCCAGAATGTAAACACCCAGAAAAAACTACATCTCAGTCCTGCCATAAATCCAATATAAATGCCCCAAATCATGTCCCAACAGTTTAAGACCTTCACTAGGCCATAGCCATCTCCAGACACTCAGAGAGCCTTCTTCCCTCAAAGGGGCCAGGGGTGAGGATGCTACCCTGCAGGACCACCTTATGTGCCCCAAACTTCCAAATTCATGGAGCAGCCACAGTACTCCAGTATTTGTTATCAATTCTAGCAATTTCAGTAAAAGAAGTCAACTCATTTTATAGCCAAACAAAACATCCTGTTAATTACTCTGTGGTGTTTTAGGCATTGTTAAGCTTTCAACACTTCTTAAGTCTGTGGGAATGATTGCCAGTGGAGGAGAATTCTCTCCCCATACAAAGGGTCAATACGTTGTGTCATTAAAACAATGAAATAAAAACCCAATGAGGATCAGCAGCCAAGAACAGCTTTAGCCTCCACTGCAGTTAATATTTTCTATAAATAAATTATTTACCCACATAGACCAGAAACCTGTCTGGTCAACACAGTTGTTCTCATAATTAACACAGTAGACAAGGGGTTCTCTTAAAAAGTCTACATAGCCAGCTTCTCAGTTTCCTGGTCAATAAAAAAGAAAAAAATACAATAATATCCCCATAAAGGCTCAGATAGCCAACAATAACAGCTAGAGTATGTCAGATTAATAGGAGCAACCTATGGCTTAAACGTAAATTCCCTGTCTCACTCTTATCCACCTGCATGGTGGATATGGAGGTTGGATGAATGTGCTGGTGGACATGGAAGTGGGTACATACCATGATGCACACAGGAGGAGGTCTTACCTGCTGCCTGTTGTTTGGCATATATGGAAGCAATGTCGACACATGGAACATGAGTTCAAAGTCTTTGTATGTGGTATAGAGGGAGTGAGTCCCTGTGGAATCCGCTAAAAACAAAGTAATTATAAAGCTAGTTAGGCAAGCACAGAATCAGGCTCTACCACTCCACTACCTTTGCAGATGGTGACTTCTGCAAAAGCTATTTAGGCTGAAAAGCACAAGCCACACTGAGTGTAAACCTGGATGCTACCTCTCTGGCACTCTGCTCAGTTGTTAGCAGCTCTCATCTGGAGATGCCCCCACCCCTTTGCTTTCCTGTAACTTTCTATGTGCTCTCATAGACTCAAGAACCCAGGAGGGGAGAGTATGGTCTCTTTCTATAACCCCTTCCTGCATAAGCACACATTCTAAGAAATGGTAAAATGAGGCTGGGGAAATGGTTTAGTCAGTAGAGTGCTTGGGAACTGAGCTAGGATCTGCAGCACCCATGTAAAAATCTAAGTGAGGAGTACATGTCTGCACTTGGCAGGTGTGGAGACAGGCAGATGGAGAACACTGGCCAGCTGGAGCTCCAGGTTCAGTGGAAACCCCTGTAAAATGAATGGACCAAAGAGATGGCTCAGCAGGTCGTAGCTACTGTCATACAAGCAAGAGAATCCAAGACTGATACCTGGAACCCATATAAACCAGAAAGATATGGGGCTGATGCACTCATAATCCCAGCATTTCTATAGCAGATAGGAGGCAGAAACAGAATTGCCCCCAACACACAGGGCTCAGATAGCCTGGGACAAGACACCCTGCCTCAACAACCATGGAAGAAGAAACCGACAGCTCACAGTTGTTTTATGATTTATATCCACATGCCCATCATGGTGTTATGCATTCAGAGTCACACATGAATATAATTTTTAATAAAAATTAAAAGGCATAAGGTGGAGAACAATATAGGAGGATACTAACATTGACCTCTGGTCTCCACATGAACCTGCATGCACCCTGCATAATGTACACAAACATAAACACACACATACACCATACATAAATATTTTAAACAAGAAATGGTAGTGTTTGAACTGTTGATTTTAAAGCTAGTCATCTGTTGTTTCTAAATGTATATAAACACATACAAACATTGCATATACACACACTACTCACATACACATGCACGTAAAAGGAACTCACACATATACAAACACAAGCTACACAGGCTGTCTGCACACACACGGAAGGGGACACACTGTGTAACTGCCATTGCATACACTTACTCTTATTGTCCAGCTGTGCACGGTACTTGCTGAAGCCTTTCAGCCGCACTCTCTGGCCTAGGAGGTCTAGAAACTCCTCGAAGGCTGGCCCTGCTGTCTCATTGTTGTACATTTCCTCTTCCGTGCTCTGCCCAGCTTTGCAGTACAGGATCCCAATTTTGTGCTGAAAGCTCAGCTAAAACGAGAGGAAACACAGTGAACTTGGCAGAGACTCTAGACCTGCTCGCTTCTAGCCAAGTTAAAGCTGCGGAAGCCTGGGATCTGGTTCCCAGGAAAGCATGCTGGAAAAAGTCCCAAAAGCAACTCTCATTGTGCAAGATGTTACAAATAGGAAGTAAGTCCAGAAACCCTAGGACACAGCTAGAAAAGGGTGAAAAGCCTTATGAAATAGTGTCTATGGCCAGAGCCACGTGGGACTTGAGAAAGAGTAGGCAGCCTTGTTCAGACACGATGCTAAAAATGTCACTGTGCAAATGCCTCATCTAACATATCTTCCAAGTTTGGAAGAGGAAAGGGCCATGGACTTAGAAAATTTTATCTCTCCCTGGTTCTTTTGTCTTCTTATTCTGTACTTATTTGAACATTCACACACACACACACACACACACACACACATACACACACACACACAAATGTTGGCTGAAAGGAGGGATATCAAATCAAATTAAGGTCTGGTAAGAGAAGAACTCCAGCAAGAACTTTAGTACATGTGCACACATAGAAAATGTTTTGTTTCTACCAAGTAAGTTTGGTTGTATAATTATAGTCATTTCTCTCATTTTTGACTGTTTTGAAAACACTGGCTATAGACACGATACCCCAGAAAGAGCTCTAGCAACAATGAACAGTTCCTGCCATAACCCTAGCTCACAGTCACTACTGTGTCAAAATGGAAGCCACAGATTTCCTCCAGAATCAGAAATTAGGTCCAGCTTCAGAAATTGCTGCCCCTACCCTCCAAAAGATGTGCTTCAGTCCTGCCAACAGAGGCCTTGGTCCTCTGAGCAGCAGTTGAGCCTGAGAGACTTGACAGACTCAGATGACACCAACTCCCTGCGGACGCTGATCCCTAACATGCTGGCCTTCAGTACTGAGATGAGAAACTCAGCCTCTAATAGAATCCTACAGCTGACTCCAGTAGCAAAGCAAGGCAGAGTGACAGGCAGTTCTTGGAGCAAGAACACAAAGTAACAGTCTCAGCCACCTCATTATCCATGGTAAGAGAGTGTTGGTGCTTCCTGGGTGACCTCAGCAGTCTGCGAAAGTTTCTCTGTCTCTTTGATGGGTGCCCACAGCATGACAGAATCAGTTTTCTCTGCTGACAGATGCCAGGGTGGGTGGGGAGTGTGGGGCCACAAGCTTCTCATCACAAAGATGACAACTGCTTTGGCCTTGCCTCTGGGTTTCCAGAGGTTATGCAGCAACTACTGAGCACCTGGTGTTAAGGGCCTGTTCTTTACTGAGGTAAAGATGGAAATTTTTCCCCAAAAGGAAAAAAAAATCACCAAATACAATTAAAAATGGCTTTGCTGTTTCTTCATGAATAGCAACTGGCCCTGAGTTGCTTGAGAGATGGTTTAGGATCTTCAGAGCTTTGACTTCAGTGAGTCCAGAGTAACATCAGAAAGCCGCAAACATGTGCTCTGCACTTCTCCCTCCATTAGCAGAGAATCTCAGCTGTAGTGCCCACCATTAAACTGTAGAACAGCAGGGCCATCTCTTGCCATGTCCACGTCCTCAAAAGCGTGGTTTCAAGCTAGCTGAGTGAGTCCCACAGGGGCTTGCATGCATTTCCTTTCTCCCAATCTCTGGTCAGCTTCTGGTATTATTGGGACTTTATTCAAGCAAAGGGTGGATAACTGGAGACTGAAATCCTGGGAGACTCCCTTCTCAGTATTACGGATTTAACTGTCTTCCATGCATCCAAAAGACTCAAACTGTGTCTAGATCCAAACAGAATGGGAATGGTGTTTCCAACCACTGGACCTGCATCACAGGTACCAAGACCTTTGGGAAACGTAAGGACAGAATTGGAATCTAGACCCTGTAAATACAGGGACACACACAACATGGCCAGAAACAGGGCTGTACTCATGGGCTGTCACCACCATACCCCCCCCCCCCCCCAATCTGTTCTCCAGCAAGTGCCAGCAAGATGGAACACGAGAGAGAAATGCTTCCAGGGACCCAGAACCAGTTCTACAACATGGCAACAATCTAATGTTTTTCAGGAAGTGACCTGTTGTCACTTGGTCTCTTAGGAAACTAAAAATTGGTCAAATGGCACTTCCCTCTTCTTCCTGCTCCACAGGAAGCCAGTAGCAGGCTCTGCTGCTCATTGCCATGTATGGGTAAACACTGTGACTCCTTTGCACAGAAGTCTGATTCCCAGACCACTCTTCCATCCCTTGCCTGTTGACTTCAGGCTCATCTCAATACTTCCCCACCGCTCCAAGACAACCTAACTGATCCTGTAGGTAGACTACAGTCCAGTGTCAGTGCCAGGATATAGAACTGTGACAAATGCTTGTCAAAGTCTCCTGTGGCTCAGGCTGTGAGCAAGATATACACACAGATAGCAGGGGACTCAGCTACAACTCTTCTCTGTAGGGCAGGGTCAAGGTGGGCTACTCGGTCCTCAACACCAGGTGGTATTTGAATAAGAATGGCCCCACAGGCTCATATATTTGAATGCTTAGACATCAGGGAGTGGCCCTACAGAGAAGGATTAGAAAGATTAGGAGGTGTGGCCTTGGTGGAAGAAGTGTGTCACTGGGGTGGGCTTTGAGGTTCCAAAAGCCCACACTAGGCTTGCATCTCTCTCTGCTCATGGATCAGGATGTAGGACTCTCAGCTACTTCTCCAGCACCATGTCTGCTTGCATGCCATTATGCTTCCCACCATGATGATAATGTGATTAACTAAGCAAGCCCACAATTAAATGCTTTCTTTTAAACAAGTTGCCTTGGTCATGGTGTCTCTTCATAACAACAGAGCAGTGACGAAAACATTTTGTTATTATCAACAAGAAGTTTTAAACACAAACACATGCAGCAAAAAAGAAAGCCTGTGAATTCCCTTGACAATCATGCTGTGTGTGCAGCAATTCCGCTCCCAGGCTCCACCACACGGCTCAGTTGGTGGTGCAGATCTGATGCCTATATGGGCACATGGAGAGGGGCAACTGGCCCTTAGAACAAATTTTGTTAAAGCTGCTATAATGTGTTGTGTTCCTGGGGGCTATTACAAGCCAGCTCAGTAACTTCTTAAAGGTCAGCCTACAAATTCCCTAATACATAAACCAGAAGAGTCTGTTTAAGAAGGAAAAAGGCAATGTACGTAAGAGAGATAGCTCAGTAGTTAGTTAACAGCACTTTCTCCTCTTACAGAGAACCCCACTTCAGTTCTCAGTAGCTGGCTCAGAATTACCTCCAACCCCAGAGGTGAGTTTTAGGGAATCTGGTACCCTCTTCTGGTATATTCGCACAGGAAAATAATGACACATAAAAATGAATAAATCTTTAAAAAAAACAGAAAGGAAAAGGGGCTGGAGAGATGGCTCACAGGTTATTAGCACAAGCTGTTCTTCCAGAGGCTCTGAAGAACAGCTTGTGCTAATAACTGCTTATTACTCCAGCTCCAGGGTATCTGATACTCTCCTCTGGCCTTCACAGGTATTGGTACACACATACACACGCACGCACGCGCGCGCGCGCGCACGCACACACACACACACACACACACACACACACACACACTTCTAAAAAAGGAAAAAAATGGCATTATAGAAGCTGGGTGGTGAATTTATAAAGACAATGTGTCAAAACCCCTACGGTCCCACAATGTCACTTCATTTCCGCTTTTCACAGTGTTCTGTCTCCTTGTTGGAAGTATCTTACCTACTCCAACAACAAAATGAACAGACTAGACTCTTCTCATCTGACTATGTCCTGATGGGTAGCGCGATGGCTGGGAGCCAATCATAGGGAATCTAAAGGGCTACAGAACCCAAGAAAGAGGAGCCACAGCAAGGTTAATTACTATTTAAATATCTGAATTTCGTGTGTGTGTGTGTGTGTGTGTGTGTGTGTGTGAGCATGTGTGTGTGCTTGTGCATGTGTGTTGGTGCTCTCACAGGCAGATTTGCTTTCAGGAAAATAGAAACAGCAGTGTCTGGACTAAGGAGGCAGCATTGGGAGGGTCATGGAAAATTGTATCTCTTTTAGGGGTAAAATAAATGGTCTCTTTTCTCAACAGTCCTTGTTGTCCAGGATACAGGAGTTGTCGGAGCTGAAAGATCAGCTGGCAAACAGGTCTAAACATCATCACAAAATACGGCCCCGTCAACATCGCAAAGACAAAAGACGGAGCAAGTGAAACTGACGCCCTATCTCCAAACCGGATTCACTGATGCCTAGCTCTAAGACGGTGTTCATCCAAGGTCTGAAAAAGACAGGCATAGCTTCTGGACTTGCCTGGCCTACGACCTCACGAATCACCTGCAGGCCACAGTTGTCATGTGGTTTTACCACTCTGCTTCCACAGAGCAGAACCACATGAATTTGGGGAAAATGGACCTTATATGGAATTCCCTAGAGTGGTCTCTGGGGCCATACACTTTACTTGGGAGACATTTACAATAAATGATCTCAAAGAAAGAATAAGAAAGCCTAGTGAAGGAGCTCATGTCTATAATTCTGGCTATCTGAGAGAGTGAGGCAGGAGGATTCCAAGTTCAAGAACACCGTAAGACCTTATCTTGAGGGAGAGGCGAGTGTGTAGAGCGTCTGTGTGCACACACGTGTGTGTGCCTGTGTCCCATTTTCAGGTGTACAGCCCAGATCTGCATGAGCTTTTTCTGGCCACATGCTATACGCACCCCTTGCTCATCCAGCTTGAGCAGCTGCTCTGGGACCTTGGGGGAGTTGGCTGCTTGCCGCAGGCATTGGATGCTCAGCTCTGGGATAACATACTCCAGGACTTCCTTGAGGGGCAGGCCCCGCGCAGTGCCATGCCGGGCTGTAGAGGGGACAGCATCTTCTAGGATTGCTCCTCTCAGAGTTGTGAGCTGGGGCAAATGAGACTCCAGTTAGTATTTGCTGCTGTTTATTCACAAAGGATCTAACAGTTTAGCAAATGGAAACATAAAATCAACATTCCTTTCATCAACGGCTTTATGGAGGGATGGAGAGAGACCAGAGGATAAACAGATGAGACAAATAGACGAGAACCTAAGAATGAGTGAAGCAAGGCATAACAACATCAAACTATTAGCCCTGAAGCTCTGAGACCGTCTCCTCCTCTTGTCTCTGCATTTCTGCCTATTCCTTTCTACTCCTTTCCTGTCTTCTGCTTAATATCCATGCTGGACACTCTTGGGGCTGCATGTGGGTGGCTGAGATGGGACCACTGGACCCAGTCTCATGTTTTGTTCTATACTTTGGAAGCCTGGTGTGGTGTTCTGAATGAGAATGGTACCCACAGGTACATATATTTAAATGCTTGACCCTGCCTGGTGGAACTGTTCAGGAAGGTTTAGGAGGTGTGGCCATGTTGGAACAGGTACATCACTGGATGTAGGTTTTGAGATTTAAAAAGCCCATGCCATTTTGTCAGCCTCATGCTTGTAGATCAAGGATGTGAGCTCTTAATTACTGTTACAGTGCCATGCTTGCCTGCCTCCTTGCTGCCATACCATGGCTTCTAACCCCCAGTAACCATGAACCACAATAAATGTTTTCTTTTATGTTGCTTTGGCCATGGTGTCTTCACAGCAATAAAAAAGTAAGACACCTGGGCCACCATTCTAAATTGTCATGATGGAGAAAAGTCACTGCCCTGGGGTCCAAGTGATATTACTACTTGACCATGGGAACTGAGTGTGGTCCTAGGGACACCTGGCACATACACAGTGTCCTCTGTACACTCATAAAGCCTATGACCTACACTAGCCTTGCTAGCCACAGACCTCAGAGAAGGTTGACTAGAGTGACTAATATCACAACAGCTGGTTTCATCAATTATTCACATTTAATTACTGTCTTAAACTTTACTCTGCACAGACTTATCTTCAAAGCTGTCACTCAACGAAAGGGCTTAGCCCGTATGAACAGAGTCAGCACTGAACCCAGTGACCAGGACAACCGCATACACCAGCTGAGACATAGAGGGTCATCGTGTTTACAGAAGCAAAAGAAATGAAAAAAGCTTCTTTTTTCTATCTGACCTAAAGTGGTCAGCTGGCACATTCTAGAAGGTATGCCAAATAGGCTTTGCTCCGATTATAGGCCAAAGGATCCAGATCTGTGGTGCAGGGGGATCTGATTCCATAGGGTGGTTGATGTGCTGCTTAACTGCACAATATATCAATGATCTCAATTTTTACTCAATATGAAGCCAGCCAGGCACAACCAGTCACTCTGGCATAGTATGGATGTGATAGCTGGATGGCCTCATGGCCATATTGTTATATGTGCTTGTCAGACACCAGCCCTACTGCAGGCTGCCTCATCTTCTACATTTGGTTTTAAACTCATTTCCAAATTTCAAATGTGGGCTGTTGTAGCTCACATCTGTCCTCATGTCTCACCCCCAGGACCTTCCAACTTTACTATGGTAAGAAAGGCTCCCAAGTATTCACTTAGGATAAAAATCACATGACCTCCTTTCAAAGTCCTTAAACATTAGACAGCTGACATTAAAATTAGGTCTTTGAAGACTTAACTAAAGTGGCAATGAGAATGGACTTCTCCCAATAACCTCTTACCTCACTTGTCCTGAATGCCACCCTGTAGTTGAACTGGGATCCTTCTTTCTCCTTGGGATCTTCCACTTTCTCCCTCCGAATGCTGACTGCCACAGGGCCAAGGTTTTCATCTATTCCAAAGTAGTTCTGATGCTCTGGAATTCAAGAGAGCAGAGTCAGGTGAGGGAGTAAGGGACGCAGTGGTCTCAGTTCCTGTAGGAAGTGCCACAGGGCTACGCCATGATTCCTGCGCACTGGTGGGACCTTCTGGGTTCTTACTGAGATATGGCATCCTGTCTCATCTCACTTCACTCACCGCCTCTCTGCTTTTTAATTCTGCTAACTATTATGAGGGTCCATACCCCAAAGCCGCCATTTCGTAGACAGTGCCAGCAGCAGGATGGGTGACCATCCTCAGCACTGTGGGGGCGCGATCCCTCAAGAGTCATCACTGAAGGCCGTATTGCTCCCTTCCATATGGAAGATGGCTTCCGACTGAATGAGACTCCTGAGGTTACCCAATGATCTGCTCTGACTGGTCAGAGTGATTGTAGCCATCAGTGGAATGGCAAAGGTCACCCTGTTATTAAACTGTCTCTAGCATCTAAGGAGAAATTTAGTGACAGGAAACTCATGATTATTACTGGGCTACAAATCCAGTAACCCCCTCCTCCAGCTGTCAGTTCACCTTTTCTTTCCCATAAATCTCTGGTCCTTGAAAGAGACCCAACCCACACAGCATCATGGCAGGAATGGACATTGGGGTGTCCCATCTACCAGGCATAGCACACTTTCTAACGGACAGTCACCAGCCCTCACTCACACACTAATAGCCATACTCCAGGTGACATTTAGCAGTGGAGACACAGGGGAACATTCACAATGTAAAATCACCCTTCTGTGATGGGGTACTCCTCGTTCTGTGGATACCTCTCTGGACCATAGAACAACCAGGGGTCACCATGTCCTACCGCAGCTTCTACACTGATACTTCTTCAGAAATAGCTCATCTTACCACAGCATAGCAGGGGCAGCAAGGCTGTGCAGAATAATTGTCCACATGCCCACTGATGCAGGTTAAGAGCGTGTCTGTCGTTAACAGCTATATCACACAGTACATATGTATGTGTATGCATGTACATATACACATGTTATATATATGTACAGATATATGTTTCAAAAATCTCAAATTTCTAACAGACTGCTGCAGATTTTAGATCTGAATTTTCCATTGGTATGTTTTCAGGTAACTGAGAAGATTCATTTGTAACTCACAGCCTTTTAAGAGGACAGTGGCATATAATACTTCATTGAATCAGACGCCATATTTTGAAAATCCAAAGAACTGTTAGCTCTTTCACTAAAGTTGTCTAGGACCCAAACTAGGGAACAAAAGAATAAAGGGAGGGTGTCCCACCTTACAGCTCTTTCTGACCTATATCACAGCCACAGCTTGCTTCCATTTCTGGTTCTGGCTCTAGTTCACTCACATGCCTATTTCTGAATACATACAGAGGTGAGGTTCCCATGGTCCACAGGCACCATGACTGTGCCTGCAGACCACAAAGCGGCTATGCCCCACCAGGCTTTGCTAGGAACCTTACAGTGCCTTTGCTTTCAACAAGAAGTCTGCAGGATGCCTGCACGTGTTTCTAAAGAAATTAACATTTTCCCTTAGATTGGAGAACATGCTGTCTAGCTCTTATATAGAGCATGCCCACAGACCATGAAGATGTGAACAGAGTCTATGCCCCCCTCCCCCACTTCCCCAGAGGAAACAAAGGCAACACTTTCAAAGGGCATCCTGCATCCTTTTCAGGAAAGACCTGAGAACCTTGTTCTGAGGAGCCTTGCCACTCTGGACAGAGGCTTGTGAGCAAGCTCCTCTTCACTGTGTGCATTCAGACCATCACCCCCCACAGCCTGGCCTTATTTCCAAACCAATGAGCTGATGATTTCCATAAAATTATTTCAAGAGTAAATCAAATGAAACCCTTCCCTGGCAGGATGGATGCTGTGAGGAGGCTGTTGCTAAGTTGAATGAAAATCCACACATCACTCGAATATAACAGAACATGATTTAAAAAAAAAAAAAAATGGTTAACAAGATTGCAGTGCAGGAAATGAGAATCTCAGCAGCTTGGTGATGTATCCTGGATATTCCCTCAAGAAAGGGAAAATTCCTAACTCCAGTGAAGAAAAGGAACTGGGGTGCCCTGGGACTCTGGCTCAAGGCTGTTTCTAGACTGGGCAATGTCCTGGAAAGGAGATTGGTTGGTAAGTTACCGATGAGTTGAGCAGGGAAGGACAGGCACCCTACACACTGAGGCCCTTGCTGAAGACACACATGAGGGCAGCTCTGGCAGGCTGTGTTGCCCAGTGTTTAAGCACACTGCCCAACAGTAAAGCATATAAAGCAAGGTCATAGATGGCACAGGCTCAGGACCCATGTCCTGCAGGCCTCTGCCTCAGTCCCATGCAGAGGAGAGGCCTGTGATCACTGTCTCCCATAATGCGGCTTACCAGTTCTGTGCCTTACAACAACTAGCTGGCCACTTTGTTTTTGCATACTGCTGACTGGGGTGACATGCCATAGCTGGTGGCTCTCTGAACACCTAAGATTGATTGTACATCACCTTTCCCTCTATGCGACTGTGAGCCTGCATTTCAGATCATTGTCTAGCACCGTACTGTAGGAGCTACCGACAAAATACAGTAAAAGTGGGGCAATGGGTAGGTAAAGATCCTGCCTTAGCAAATCACTGTGAAATCACACCCAGCCTTGAGAAATCTGTGCTCATGCAAAGGCTTCCTGCATTGTGAACCTGTTTCCAAACTGAGGTATTGGTGCTGCCACAGGCCTCTGACTCAAACTTAACCAAAGCATTACTAAGCTTGGAAAACTTGCAGCATTGGAAATAATGAAGTGTTTAAAATATTATACTTTGTTTCATACAAAACCAATAAGGACCTGCGTTTGAGACGGGGCTGAAGGTGAAGGGTTAAGTGACTTGCTTTAGGAAATGATCTGCTGCAATTGTTAGAATGTAAACAGACAGCTTGCCAACAGCACCTCCAGGAACAGCTTCAGGAGACGACTTCACATAAGAGGTAAAAATTAAGCCATGGTTTGGGGAGACAACTCGGTGGATACAATGCTTATCAAATGTATTACCATATGCAAAATGCACGGAAACTGGATCTTAAGCCTCACTGAAACGCCACGTAATTCCTAATAGATAGGAAGAGACAGAGAAGGCAGAGGATGGGGGTTCTCTCTACAGCAAGCTGGCTAGCCAGACCAATGACATGAGTAAGCACTGGTTTCAACTAAGACCCTTTCTCTAAAAGAAGGGTGAAGAGCCCAGAAGAATTCCTTATGTCAACCTCAGGCCTCCAAATGCACAGGCACACATGTGCACATGCACAAACACAAATATGCAACCATGTACGTGCAAACACACACAAAACAAACAAACAAAAAAACAGGTGACATGGGGGAGCCAGAGGCAACGTATGACATACAACAGTATGTTATAAGGTACAGTTCCAAAGAAATCAGTGCACAACCTGAGAGAGTGGGAACTGAGGGGACCACCCCAGGCTGCCTTTGCTCACTGTAGCTTTTAGTAACATGTCCTCAAGAGCAGGAAGCATCTCTGAGTATAACTTAAGAAATAGCAGGCTACTGGTTAGGTGCAGCTGTACAGATTCTGTACATTCTCAGATGGGAGGGGCATTAAGCTTGAACTTGAGGGCACCCAAGGGAGACTTTACTGGGCTTTCCACTTTGGCCATCAAGCAAATCTTACAAAATAGCAGCATTGCCCTCCCTGCTTCTCCACAATGACCCAAGACCTGCTGAGATCCAGTGTGAATAGGCTTCTTTTTAAGTTCTTAAACTGACTCCCACAATTCTCACTGCCCACAGCAGGAGAGCGAGAGTGAGTAGTAATGTCTCTTGGTGCCAGAGTCCCAAGTAAGACCCGGTGGTTCCCCCTGCTAGGAGCTCCTGGACTCAATAGGAAGGCTGTTTGTGGTGGTGATGAGGGCCAGGGGGAGGGGTGATGCAGAGTCCGTCAGTGGTGTCCTCTCAGAGAGAAACATGTGTCCTATTGTTAGGTGTCCCTCTGTCCCCATGTGAATCTAAGTGTCCAACTCCCTATTATTTTAGCCACTGGACTGTAAAAAATGGGAAGAAAAGGTTGGGGGGGGCATGGAATTCAAAGGAAACACAGTCACCACGAATCACTAGGCAGCGGGTTCAGGGAACTCCTAAGGCACACTCCTCCCCCAATCCATGACCCCACGTTAGTGACACTGGAGTGAAAGAGCCTGGAACCAGGTGGTAGGCTTCCCCAGACACCTAGCCCCATTCCAGTCCCTTCCTGCTTCTCTCCTCTTCCTTTAAGCATAAAGTACTGCCCTTTAATACTGTGCCTGCCTGTGGCAGGGACAATGGCCTCTTTCAAGAGAGAAAGTTCTCACACACTTCTGTAAGAAATGCATGAGGGACCATGCTGCATGACAAGACACTGCTCTAAGCCCTTGCAGGACACCCTGGATCATTAGCTCATTTTAAAGACAGAAGTAGATAGAGTACGAACCCATAAGTGTTCCCCACGTGGCCCACCCATAGTCCTTAGTTATCAAGCATGGACTTCCAAGCCATAGACAATGGATGGGCACTCCAGCCTTATGTCAAAGGGGAAGTCCCCATCCATAAGACAGTAGAATAGTTGTAACAAAAGAGAAGGCTAGTAGAGGCTTTTTGTTTCTGTTCTTTCTTTGGTCAGAATTGTCTAGTGAACTTAGGGTCTTATGCATGGTAGGCAAGTGTTGTATAAACAGCTCCAGCTCCAGCCCAGAACAAACTCTCTCCTTTGGCTCACTTATGCACAGCAGAGGAAGTGGAGAAAACGGACCATCTACAAAGCCTGGGGTGAAGCAGCATTCAGAAGTAAGGAAGGTGTTAACTGGGAGGATGTGAGGGCGGCCCTGGTGCAGCTTTACCTGGGCAAGCCACTGCTGCCATGGTGGAGTCTGCTGGGACTCTGAAACCCTCTGCCCCTGCTGCTTTTAAGTTGCCTCCACGTGACACCTGCTGTGACCTATCAGGTGCCATTTTATACAGGAGGGAGGGAGGGAAGAAGGAAGAAAGGAGACTAAAAGGACAAGGAAAAGGGAAGCAGGAAATGAGAGATGTTTGCCTGTGCTAGGGAAGCCCCAGAGAGGGACAGTGGCAACGTGGGGCATTGCTCCGCCTTTTCCTCCTGGTCATCAGCAGAGAGCTAGGGAGGTTATTGCTGCTGGTTATGCTTACTGCCATGCACATCCTCCACAAGGATGCAGAAGGGCTTGTTTATATAGTCATGCTACCATGCTGCCTGCTCTGCTTATGGTAGCCAGTCACGCCCTGGTTGATGGGTTCACCAAGTCACTGAAACATCCTTTAGCGACTATCATGGCATGCATCCCAGCATCTAGAGCTACCTCTGCACATCCATGGTCCAGTGCTTACAAAGCCTACAGTCAGACAACCCACAGTACCAGGAGTTTCAGATGGAACAAAGAAGAAAAGAAAAGGTGCTTGAGAGGTCATCATCAAGTCCCCTGAGAGCCACAGAGAAAGGGGGAAGGGGAAAAGGCCGGCAGCTATATGCAGAGCCCAGCCTTAGAGCCTGTCCTGGAGGATCTGCTTTTAACCCCCGTGACATCCAGTTGCTGGCGAATCTTGTCCAGTGACTATGGAGTTAGACTACTCTATACAGGTAAACCCTCAGGACTCTGGCCCCCGGTGTCTGGTCCCTGATGTTTCCATTCAGATACTTCTGTTGCCTGCTGGTTTTACCTCAAGTCATACTGGGTCATAGGCAAAGCTAAACCCATTTCACGGAAGCCCTGAATCTTTCTGTTGAGGCCACTTCCCCCTCAGCCTGGGGCTTATCAGGGTTTTCCCCAGTAGACAGTCATGGAAGTATGGGGCCTCGAGGCCTGCTACACAGTCCCTCATTCTTCTGGCTTTACAGAACAGTCTAGAACTCAGCTTTCCAGCTACTACTTAGGTCCTTGGCTAAGCCCCTAATCAGGGATAAATCCAAGACCCTGGCACTGCCAACCTGCTGGACGCCCTCATCATTCACTTCAGGGTGTGTACAAATTACTCCTGGGAGCTTATTAACTTATTTTGTGTACTGACCTAAGTAGTCTGACAGTGTCGCTTCCAATGCTCTCCAGTGCCTTGTCAGCAATCAGAAAGGGCAGAAGAAGTAAGACCTGCAGAGAGGTCTTCAAAACAAGTGGCAGATGAGCACAGACTAGACTAGAAATCGCCTCCTGGGACAGACCCTAATAAGTCCAGTGGTGGCAATGGACTGGGCCAATAAACTTGGCTCCTCTCACACATACTTTGGATGTGTGACACAGCTTGAGTGGGAAGCAGTAAGCCTTTGCACAACAGGACCACAGAATCCTGATGCCTTAAACTCTTCAGCACTCAGCTGCTCAGATGCTGAGCTACTTAAAGGCTTTACAGTATAACGAATCTAGATTTACTTCATGTGCCTGCTTTCAGCTGTGGTAACAGTCTTGGGGAGGAAGCCTGCTTCTCTATGGTCCCTTTTGAAAGCCAAAAGCAACTGACTTCTTCCTGGAGACCAGTCCTCCATCTGGTCTAATAACTGGTACCGCAGGGATGGGCACAGCAGTGAGGACGGCAGGGAAGTCACACACTGAAACATAGTCAAGAGGTTCCTGGACTTCGCTGAGACAAGCATAGAACTCAAAGCAGTAAGAGAAGAGAATGGAAAAGGAGTGTATTGATAGCTAAACCTGGGGCGAGAAGAGTTCAGACAAACAGGCTCGAAAATAATTCACATTGAAGACTTCTGCAATATCACCAGAAGGAACGTCTTATCTCTGCCTATGCAATCCCATTTTCAGAACTATGCACATCTGGTTAATCCATAAATTCTTTTAATAAGGCTTTGGCACATGCAATCTATGAATCAACAAGGTAAGAGCAAAGAGCAGCAGGAAAACCCCACAGAACTACCCAGTTTGCACAGTGTTAGCAGCTATGTAGAGAAACAACACAGGACAGAGAGAGTCACAGGACATTTAGTAAGATGACTAAAATCTAAATGAAGCCTGGTGTCGGAAAAGGAGGAAGCATTGCCCTTGGTGGGGATTATGAACCAGCAGAGCCAGATGCTGGGGCTCCTAACAGGCTGCAATGGACAATTACTGGCCAAAGACAACCCAAGTACAGTGTACCATGGCCCTGGAACCCTGAGGAAGTTGCTCTAATATAATATAGGAAAGCTCATGGCAGGCCCTGAAGACAGTCCTGGATGACTTCAGTATGTCTCCCACAAGATCATGTGTTAAACCAAGTGTCTGTAGCTGGTGATGCTACTTTGGGGAGCCCTAGAAACTTTGAGGTCAAACTACCTGGAAGAGTAGGTCATCAGAGTTATGTCACTGAAAGTGATATCTGATACCCAGTCCCTCCTTCCCTCCCTCCCTCCATGTTCACTGTGCGATTAAAAAATTCTCTACACAACATGCTTCTATGTCTACCCTGAGAATACAAGGACACTTGACTATGAACTGGACTCTCTGAAATTATGTCAAAATAAATCCTTCCTCTTCAGCTGTCCCTCAGGTGTTGGGTAGTTTGGTCACAGTGTGTTTCACAGGACTGTCTTCTGAGCCAGACTGCCGCCATCTTCATCAGAGCAGTGGTGCCTGCTTGCAAAAGATCATCATAGCTGGGCTTTTTGATTGCTGATGTCTTGTAAAAGGAAAGGCAGGGAGGGTGATGGGACCCTTACCTGAATACCCAGGCATTCCTCTCACTCAGCTGCAGGTTAATTTTGTCCTAACAGCACATGGTCTCAGAGACGGATAGAGAGAGCACATGAACAGGGCAAGAACTAGGGAAGAGGGATCTTATCTATGCAGCCATCAGGGAGTCATCTACACTGGATGCAGATCTTTCCACGGGGCTGCTGTAAGGCCACCCATATACCTGCTCACAATCCCTCACCTATACTCTGTAAATAAAGCCCTTAGTTCCCCAGAGTGAATGAATAAACACTGGTAGAACTGTACCTTGGTTTGTCCTTGGGACATGGGAGGAGGGAGATGTTGTAAGTGAATATTATTATGTGTCCCCCTCAGGAAAGACATTTAAGTAACACAGCAATTTGAAGTAAGAGTCCCAGAACCCTTGAAGGTAGTCAGGTGCCTACCTTTGCCATAAAAGAACTTGCGGTAGTAGTAGGCTCCAAGGTCAACATGCTCTATGATGTAGCGCTTGACCTTCTCCCTATGGATGGGCTGGTTCTCTCTAGGCACCTCTAGGACAGAGACACCTGCATTGGTACAGTGTGAGCTGAGGGATGATTCAAAGGAACAGCTCTCCCCAGAGCTGAAAGAGGCTGAGTTGGCCCGCGACAGAGCAATGCGCCTGTCACCCTCCCCACCAGTCTCATTTCTGAAGTAAGGGCAGCTGAGGACCAAGTCATTGCTTTTTCCATCGCCCTCGTCAGCATCTGGGTTCTCTTTGGAGTTGAGGTCCTCTTTGCTGCCCAGTGGGGACTCACAGCCTCCAGTTGGGCCTACAGGGACTGGCGTCTGTGATGCAGCCGAGGCCCCTGTGGTGATATTCTTTCTCTTCCCCACACTGGCCCTCGTGGCCATGGCTTCATTGATGTTAAAGAGGATACTTTGCACATCATAATGGGCAAAGCACCTCTGGCAACTCCAAGGGCGGATACCCCGGTCCAGGCGGCCCTCCTCCAGGTCGGAAGTGAACTTAAAGGTTTCATGTTCACTCTTTACTGTCCGAAGTTTTCGGAAGAGTGAGGTTTCTACTGACTCTGATTTTAACCTGCGCTTGAAGGGCTTGTCTCTGTCCCTCCCCATCAGGAGCCCGCCATCCATGTAGTCCAATCCTGAGATGCGGACAAATTCTCCTCTAGAAATCTGGGCTGCAGCATGGAGGCTGGGGGAGATGGCAGTGTTACAAGGGAAGAAATCCGGAAACCCAAAGGAGCTGGTCACCTTAGGATCATAATTTTCCACTCGGTACCCTCGGAGCATAGCAAAAACATTCTCTCCAGACAGACCCTGCCTGTCAATAGACGAAGTGCTCCCATATTCTCTGTGCAGGGCAGCTCCGGTGTTGGGGTTGACTGCATGCTGGTCCAGGACATCCTCAGTATCGATGTCACTAATGGTAACATCACTGTTGCTCCTTTGCCGTATGGGGTGGAGTCCTCTTTGGGGAGAATGAACGAAGATGTCTCCAATGGTATACTTTGCCTCCACAAAGTCCAGGTCCAGCTGCTCCTCTTGCTGCCTGTCACCCTGGTCATTTTGGCCATTCTGGATGACAGAGGCGACACTCTCATAGCTGGACTGAGAGCAGCTGTCCCACAGTGTCTTGCAAGCCACATCCTTTTTTGGAGGCCACTCAGACACTCTGGCCCTCACCCCCATCTTGGGCACTGCTGGGGTACCATTGGCTGGCCCACCTCCACTGCCATCACTTGGACTGGAGGTGTTCAAAGTAGCAGGTCCCATGTTGCCATTGATTGCTTTAAATTTCCGAGCAAAATAATCATCAGACTGCATGGTTCTGGAAGGGTCCTTGAATTTGGAGGCAGCTCTGCCAAGCTTGTGCTTCTCTACCTGTGATGGCCGTGGGTCACTCATGTCCACAGAGGCAAGAAGCAGTCATCAGCAACAAAGGTGTGACCCCACCTCCGTGGTCATCACACAATGCTATCACAAACAGACAGAAAGGCTGGTTGCCTGCAGTTTCTTTTTCAACAAAAGCAAACAACATCCTCAAAGCACAGTTTCTGCAAAGCCATGGTGGATGTACTTCTCAGTGGCTGCAGTGACACGGTCCCTGCTTCTGCCCTTTTCGGCAGCACTCACTCTTTAAGACTTCTGTCCATCAGCACTTCCTTCACCTGAATCAAAAGACAGAAAACAGTTCATTGTGACTGACACAGTCAGGTCAATGCAGGCCTACAGGCTGTTTTCTCTCATCTCTTGCCCCTGCCCGTATGAACATTCTCACATACTCCTGTGTGCATGGTGCATTGTTCACACGGCTTAGGTGTGTCTGTCTATCCTGTTGTGCAATGATGTGACTGGAACTCTCATAGAAAACCAAGGCCATCACTCTTTGAGAAACTCTCCCAGGTTGTAAGATCTACTCCAGGCACCAGGTGCCAAACACCATAACGGACAGAAACATGTGGGGCGGAAATGTGACTGGATCTATTCCTTTCTGTCTCTCTCCTTTATTTTGTCTTTAACCACACAAAAATATTGCTAGCTCTGTATTCTTTTCCAGCACAGGACAGGCTGAATGACTTATTCATGGGCCTGAGAAAGAAATAGCTCTGGTCCTCCCCATAAGCACATTATCCATGTACAGTTCAGTTGGCCAAGATTAAAATCCCAATTAGCTAAACAGTGTGAGAGTTTTCTGGAAAGCTCCTGGTGGCCAAGTTGAATAGATGGGGATCCTTGAGAAGTACAGATATTTTCCTAGGGTAGCAGCTGCTTTGCTTGTCCCCAATACTAAAAAAAGCTATGAGTCTGGGTATGGCCTCAGGTTATTTACCCCAGAATCAACTGAGGAAATAAGGGATGCTGGGATATGACAAATGAAGGGGGAAAGTATAAGCAGATGTCCAGATGTCCTGACTTGTGTTCTCAGAAAGACAGAGGAATGACTGCCTCTTCTCGACCTACATAGAATTACAATTGTTAAAAGGACTGTAGACTGCTGTGGATTGCTGTTATTTCCTATACAATTTAGACTTTCATGAAACTAGTCCCCCCCCACCCCCCAACAGAGGCCAAAAGAGCAAACAATCTCTCCCCTCTTCCACTGAAATGCATTTGACTCAGCGAACTGGGCTTCTGTGGAACCCATCAGCTCCTTAGAGGACTGCTTTTTACAGAGACAATAAAAATTTAAACTTAGGAAGTATAATGGTTGGGAGCTAAGGATATGCCTCAGTGGGTAAGTGTTTGCTATGAAAGCATGAGGACCTGAATCAATCTGAGAAGCCATATGAAGCAGACAGGGCTGCTAAGTGTCTGTAGCTCCAGCCCTGGCAAATGGAAACAGGTGGATCCCAGGAGCTGATTGGCCAGTCAGCCCAGACAGAATGGCAAACTTCGGGTTCAGTGAGAGGTCTCAAAAATGAGGAGGAGGAGGGCACTAGAAGAAATAAGCTCCTCTAGCCTCTGCAGAGCACTCACACTCATGCATACTCACATGTGTATGCCCCCTTAATGTTCGGTACAGAGCTACGTGAATATAAATCCCCAAAAGGTAATACCTGGAAACTCATCTTCAGGTTCCTAGTATTAATTTATAGATCTTCTGTGTAGAGACTCCTGCCCTAGTACCTAGTTCCAGCTCACTGGATTAACCTATGGAGTCATAAACAGGAACTGAGTGCTCATTATTCCGGCTATGTGCAATAACAATAAGATGTACCAGAAGAGCTCCAAATTGATGGAATGGAAGTGGACAGAATAAAGCATGCCAAAGCTACTTAAAAACAAAACATGTTTCTTCTCAAGCCCATAGAAGAACAAAACACCACACAGGTTTTTAAAATGAGAAGGAAAACATGAAGTACACATTCAAAGCATTATTATGGCAATATAAGCATAAAAGAATCCTGAAGCAGCCACGTGACAAAAAATTGAAAGCTCATAAGAAACTAATAATGTCCTAGTAAAACACAGTTCTCCAGACAGACCCGAGTAGATCATTGCCATTGAAAGGAACAGAAAAGCTTATTCCTAACAGAAATAGCATAAAAGTATGTATGAGAAGCTAAGGGCCACCCTAACAACCTCTCTGAAACTCTCATCCTTCTATTTATATGACTAATGGTATCCAAAGTTAGGGCATGGCTTTCCCATCTGCCTTCCTTCTCATGTCCTGGCACACACTGAAGGAGTAGTATGTACCTAACACATAGGACACAAACGGGAGAAATTGCCAAGACCCCATTATGTGAGAAAATTTTTTGCATGTTATAAATATTTTTTTTAATTTAATGGCCTAAAGCAGTCATCTTAGAAGTAGGTGGGGAAATTGGAGCACAGATAGGGGAAGGAGGGCAGAGTCAGAGAAACACTATTTAGCCAATTAAAAATCAACATATAAAAATAACACAAATAAGCCACAGGCCACATGACAAAACAAATTAATAAAAGTAAGTTAAAATATAAAAACTAACTAAAAATATGTCTAAAGCCATAGGCCAAACAACATATAATTAATATAAACATCAAAGTCATTTTAAAGGCCCAAACAACAGCAAATGGCCCAAAGCTTAAGACTAAACCAGACCAAAAACCTCACATTACACCCCATGCACAGCCAACAGTCTGAACACAGGCTTGGCTAGCTCCAACAGACCTGAGAAAGCTATGTATTAGTATTACCTCCAGGACCAGAAGGACAAGCCAGGAGGCTACAGGAATTAGGGGCTCTGAGTCTATTTAAAAATCTTAGCTGAGGGGTAGAGCACTGAGACCCCATGTATTATTTGCGCTCTCTCTCCCTTCCTCCTCCCTCTATGGCTCTCTCTTCCAATGCAGTCTCGGTTCAGCCCCATTTTCTATGTCATGTCTCAATCACATCATACCAAGTTCCTTCCGAATCCTCTAGCAGCGCCCCCCCACCCCACACACACTTTAGGCTGTTGTCCAGGCTGCTCCCTCTAATTGGGGTACAGCTGGGCAGAGCAACCACACTGCCAGGCCATTCTCCTCTCAGGTTATATGTCCCTATGTCATGTTCCCATAGTGTCCTCTACTTTTTCTCTTTTGAACTTAAAGCAGCTTCCAGATTCTGTGTGAATCTCCCTCAAAGCAGCCCTGTGGGTCCAGAACTACATAATTTTACTCACCATTTCTTTTGTGGTGATCAGCACAGTTTCTATTATGTGGTAAATGTAAAAAGCAAAAAATAAACCAAGCCAAAACAAATCAATCCCTAAACAAAACAACAAATAGCTAAAGAAATGCATTAGGCAGTAACACTTTAATATAAGATACTCAGGCAGTGTGTTCATATACCCAATAAACAGGGCTGGAGATGTAGCACAATTGGTAGAGTGCTTGCCTAGCATGCAAAAAGCACTGGGTTTGATCCCCACCACTGCATAAACTTGGCAGAGTGATGTACTCACTTGGGAGGGAAGGCTGCCGGATCAGCGACATAGTGAGTTGATGTCAGTCTGGACTACATGAGACTTTGTTTTTAAAAAAGAAAAAGAGTTCACCATAACTTTGCAGGTACATGTTCACATGCAAAGGTGGATGAGTATAAACACCTGGGAACCCAGGGCAGGATAGTACAGGCCAAAAGGCTTCTCCTCAAACACTTACAATGATGGGGCTTAACAACCAGCAGCTACCCCATTCTGTAAGAGGGCATTCCATCCCACTGAAGTACCAGCCAAATGAGCTGCAGATGCCAACTGGATAGGTGGCAAAAGGCTGCCACCCTCATCCTCTCCACATCCCAACAATTCCCCCTGGCAAGGCAGAGTCCTGCAGAAGCAAGCAATCGACAGTTCCCACAGCCTATCTGTCATGGGTCTCTGAGCCCTCTGGGCTATGCAGAGCCCTCTTCTGTTAGGTGGCTTGCTTCCTGGGAGAAACTCCTGACACATGCTGTGAACAGTGCTGTGAACAGTGCCGCTGCAAAGGAAGATGTCATAGAAAATGGAATACTCAGGGCACTCAGGCTTCATGTCATTGTTGGTAGCAAAAGCCCTGTGACACAACAAACTTCTATATCCTTCTTAGCCATCTGCCATCTGTTGTCACAAACAAATACTGGTTTTGACAGTATTGTGTTGGCAAGTGCAGGGGTCTCAGATGATAAGCCCACAGCACATTTCCTCATGAAACATGAAACTTGCTGACATGCCAAGGAGGTGCATTGTGAGGTATAACCAGCTTGCACTTATCTTCTACCCTGCTCCATCCTGCTAGAAGTAGCATAAGGACCACTGTTGTGTTCCTATGTAAATGGTCAAATAAACTCATGCTTGCCAGTTCCCAGCTCCAGACCAACCAGCTGAAGGAAGACGGCACGGCACACCCCCCCCCCCATTACTCGTTTTCCTTCTCAAGTTCATTTTTAATATCAAGAATGTACCACCTCCAGTCCTTGCAACTACTCTGTGTGTTGGTTTGTTTCTTTGTTTTTTGGTTTCATGTAGCCCTACCCTCAAACTCACTAATGTAGCCAAAGATGACTCTGAACGCCTGATCTTCCTGCCTCTACCTCTCTAGTGCTGAAAGTACAGGCTTCTTCCACATACCCAGTTTATGCTGGAGACTGAATCCAAGCTTTGTGTGTATTGGGTGAGCACTTCATCTTCCAATTCAGATACATCCCCAATTACAATTACCCTTGCATTGTGCCAAGTTCTATGGCTTTTGAGGCCTATTAAAAATAAACAATGTGTTACCAGTCCTCTGTGGGCATTAGGAAAAAGGAACCAAGGAATCTGTGTGGCCTCCCAGGGCAGAAACAGGAGACCTGCACAGGGAGAGCTAGGGAGGCAATGGGGACAACTAAGGGACAGACTCAAGGACTGGGAACCTCAGAGGACTGGCACTCTGCACTCAAGCTAATCAGGGTATTCAACAGAAAGGACACGGCAGACCCGTGCACTACACTGCTTAAACACACTGTCTGTAAATAAGATGCATTTCCACATCTCCCATGAGACCTCAATGAGTCTTAAAGACTAATATTGTGCTTATAATTGAGCCTCTTATCAGGACTGCAGCTGTAGCAAATGGTTGAAACCCACAAAAATGCACAAATTATGAATCTCATTCATAGAAAAAAGTGGTTAAAATTATACAGTGCATTGATAATTCAAGCATAACAGTGGGGAACATACTTATTCTCCACAGTAGAATCTAACCAGAACATATCTGGGAAAGCACAGACTGACAAAGTTGACCCTACTTTGACTTTTCCTTGTGGTCAAGTGGACAGGAGCCGGGCTGTGGCCTTCTCTGAAGGTCCGTCACCTGAGCGGTCCAGACCAGCCTGGCATCACAGGAAGCCATGACCAGTGGCCATCAAACAGCTGAAAATGGACTGCTATACTGGTTCATCTTCTCTGTCAACCTGACTGGATTTGTAATTACCTAGGAGATGCCCCTCTGAGCCCATCTGTGAGGGGATTTCCCCAGAAGTTTGACTGAAGAGGAAAGATCCACCCTGAATGTGGGTAGCAGCATCCCATTAGTTTAATCCCGGACAGAAAAACCAGAAAGAACTAAGTGCTAGCTAGCATCTCTCCCTCTCGGCTTCCTGACTGATGACACAATGTAACCAGCCATCTCACACTCCACTGCCTGCCTACCTGCCTTCCCCATCATGATAGACTGTACCTTTAAACTGAATGAAAACCATCTCTTAAATTGATTTTGTCAGGTATTTTGTCCAAGAGATAAAAAGTAGCCAATATGGCTATTTTTAAGTAGCAACCATTATCTATTGATAGGCAAATCCAATCATAGTATAACTGCTTTTTAAAATTTATTTTTATTTTTATTTATTTATTCATTTGGTTAAAGCTGGGCAGGAAAATTAGTGTTTCACTCAGACATTCTTTTTGAGAAAAACAAAAACAAAGTTTGGCTGTACCAAAGTTAACACTTAAAGCTGTAAGAATATAGGAAGCAGGATTCTCCACTCTGGAGTTTTATGAAACAGGGATAAACCATCCATGGCTTCTACCTTCAAAAAAAGCTCACATTAGATGGCATTAGCTCCACAGTTCCTTAGGCAATTCATGTGCTACCTTGGGGAATTTTCCCAGTGAGGTCTTCAGGAAATCAGACCCCCAAGGTACAGTTAAAGTGCTTTTCATCAGAGTGCAGCAGGATTGCATGCAGTCACCAGATAACCCCGTGATTGGCTTAGAGGACCAAGGTAAGCAAGGGAACTTGAGGCACAGGTGTATCAGGTAGAACTTCAGCTAGTTCCATGTGGACAGGGCTCCAGCCTAGTACAAAAATTGCTTTCCCCCCAACCTTACAATTGTGCATGTCCGCAGGTTGGCACTCATGGTCAGCTTATATCTGTTACCCAGTTCACATGGCTGCAGACCCAGGAGCCAGGATGGAGCAGGGACTACTGTCCTAGCACATGGGTCAGACACAGACTCTCTTTGCTTCTTTAGATCTCCTGCTGGCTCTGTCTCCTGCGGTTTCCTGGTGTTTGGGCTATCCCAGGCTGCCTGCTCTAAATTCTGAAGGCATCCTGGGTGTTCCACATATCCTTTCTATGCTAATGATTCAGTCTTTACCCACAACTCAAAGCTGTGTCATTCAATGCTTCCAATCTGCACTGTGATTGCTAATGCTTATGTTCCCACCTCTCTAGGTCCTACCCAGCACTGCCACATAGCCAAGTTCTCATCCCACAGCCTGCCAACTTCACCATCCAATGCTTGTCTAAGACACTCTTCCCCTATGCTTCAGCTTCCACCATCCTACTTGGACCCCATTGTCATTTTTCCTCAGAACAAAGTCTGCTTGATTAAGTCACCATGGGGCACTGTACCTAACCTAGTCCTTGCCAGTGCCTGGGCCTGACTCTATGTCCAGACATGCTAACTTCATGTTATCACCCAGGGTATTTTGAGTGTTCCCTGCCCAAAGACTCAGCAAGCCCTTCTTCCCTAGCCTGCCCAACCAATCTGACTTTATTTAACTCCTACAGCAAATCTTTCAGAAGGTGCCTTAAATCTTAAAGTTGGTTCCACATGATCTTAACTTGGGCCCATGGAAAAGTAGGGAATATAAATATTTCCCATGAAACTCAGTGCACTCATCCTTAAGAGCGGCAGAAGAGTCACACCTTCCCTCCACAGAATCACAATGGACCCAAGATTCAAACTGAACCTGGGGTGCTAAGCAGCTGGCTCAGTGTCCTTGGAAACCATCCAATCCAAAGCAGTTTTCTTCCACTCAGCATAGAGGTTGAGAGAAGGCTAGCCCTGCCCACTTCTACACACAACTTAAGTGCTTCATTTTCTTTTTAAACCATTCGATTAGCAGACGTACAATGAATCCACTCACTGCTGCCTTCACTGTAGCATGTTTCAGGTGTGTTGTCAAGGCTTTTTCAACAGGGATGCTAAGAATTCAGTGGGAACGATGTTTCCAACAAAGGATACTAGATGCACACTGGACCCTACCTAGTTCCATATATAAAAATCACTCAAAATAGATTAAACATAAAAATACAAAAAACTATAAAACTCACAAGAAAGAAAAGGAGAGTTGGAGGAGATGGTTGGTAATGTGCTTGTCATGCAAGCTTGAGGCTGAGTTTGGTGGCACATGCCTGTAAACCTGTTGTGACAGGAGTGGGAGTGGGTAGAGAAAGGAAGATCCCTGGGGTCCAGTGGCCAGCCAGCCAAGCTGAAATGGAAGAAATCCAGGTTAGCAAGAAACCCTGTCTTAAACATTACAGTGGTGAAGAGTGATTGAGAAAGATGTGTGATGTTGACCTCTGGCCTCTACACATGTATGCATCTGCACACACACATACATATGCACACGCACACACGTGCATGAGCACACACAAATCCATAAACACTAATCCTAACCTGCATACCCCAAAACACACAAGAAATGCAGAAATGCAGCTCACAGAAGCTATAAGTATGACCACAAATTTGGTAGTGGCCTCCTGAACAAGATCATAGATGATAGAAGACCAAAGAAAATGATTGATAATTGGAGTTGGTCAAAATCAGAAGTGCTTGTATATCTAGGAGACTACAGGCAGACAGAAGGAGGCAGACAGCCCTGGAATGGGAGGGCACATCTGAGAACAACCTTAACATCACTCAAGTCAGGGCAGAGCTCCAGTGTGATTAGGTCCAACCATAGCAGGAAGAGCTCCCCTGACCCCCAAGTTCCTTGCTGACTCTTCTCTTGGAGCTCCCTGCCCTCACATCTAAATGGTCAGTGGTAACTGGGAGCCCCATGCTCACCATCTAAAATGGCCTTTTAAACTCACAAAAACAACACGCCGTGACAGGCCTGAATTACTTCCACCCACAACATCAGGTTTTGATCCTGTGGTAATGTGCAAGAATCACCAGACTCTAAACCATACGTTCTGGGGTCCAGTGATTCAAAGACAGATAAAAGGGTGTTTAATAAAGGCCTCAAACATCAAGGAACTGCCTCCCACTTGCCACAGAATGTACCCAAATGCCTGGGAAGCGTGCATAGCATATGTTTTTTTCAGGCTGTCACAATCTTAAGTCTCTATAAGCATCTACTGTTTAATCTAATTTTCCCTCATGAAATGTCTGGCTTTGGCTCAAATTGAATCAGCATTTCCATTATAAATCTCTATTTCCACGTTTCCCGGGTTTGATTGTAAAATGTCTTTTGTATGAAAAATGACACGGGAAGAAGCCTGAATTTTAATGTTCTTCATTGGCAAATTGTGGGGATTTTTTTCTCCCCCTACAAAACTAGAATCACAGTTTTCTACAAGTCAAATACCTGGAAACATGCATAAAAGATAAAAAGAAACTCCCTAGGAAATCCTTTTGTGTTTGATTTTCTATCTCAGGTTCTAAAATATTTCTACGGGTTTTTATTAATGCTAAACATCCACAAGCATGCTACATAAGAAAAACCTAACCTATTAGTTATGGATGTTGAGGCTGCATGGGCCTCCCCTGAGGAAGAGGACATGCTCTGAAGCTGGAGCGGGGCTCCAACTCTGAGTAGGTGGGGGTGTTCTGGCTTCTAGGTCAGAGTCAAGGTGGTCATATAACCAGATGGGTCTCAGTGCCCTGAGGAGCCAGAGGGAGGGTGACAGAGAGACCACTCATCACTACCCAAACAAGTCTCTCAGGATGGCCAGTGAAACGTCCCACCTCAATCCCAAACAAATCTCTGATGGCCACACAGATACTGGTAGCCATATAATGTTGTACACATATGAAATACCTGTACAAAGAACCAGAGGAAATCTGACTGAACCTCAGAAGTTTACAGACACTTAAGGCCACAGTGTGGCTTTGAGGATGAAATCACAGCTCTGCTGACCTGTTTGGTCACTGTATTGAGGGACAATTTCTTCTTACCAGCTTCACATGGTACTGTCATTAATCAAAGTTCAAGATAAGAGAAAGCAAAATATAAAATTAAAACTTTTGAGCTGAGGCACCTCAGTGGTTAGGACACAGACTGCTCTTAAAGAGGACTGGGTATGATTCCTAGTTTCCACTCTGGGTTGACCATCCCACTAACAACTTTCTGTAACTCCAATTCCAGGAGATCCAACACCCTCCTCTGGCCTCAGCAGACAATGTGCACATTGTGGCACATAGAAGCACATGCTAGTAAATGTTCATATACATAAAAATAAACAATAGGCTTTGAGCAGAACTAAGAAATAGCCCATATGACCACTATAAAACTGTATATACTTTTCAAGAATCAATGCCAAGGAGTCCCACTATGTGTTTGCTTTTGTGTGTGAGCTATAATCATGTTACTTTAGAAAGTAATGAATAACCAATCTTTCTGCTAAAGAGACTCACAAGTAACAGGAAAAAGAGTTGACAAGAAGTGAATGTCAAAATTCTGAAGGCATCCTGGGGGTTCCACATACCCTTTCTATGCTAATAATTCAGTCTTTATCCACAACTCAAAGCTGCATCATTCAATGCTTCCAATCTGCACTGTGACTGCTAATGCTTATGTTCCCACCTCTCCAGGCCCTACCCAGCACTGCCACATAGCCAAGTTCTCATCTAGCTCTTCTCCAAGTCTACACCAACCCACAAGCCTCCTCTTGTGCCCAAACAGCTGTTTCTCAATGCTTCCACTCAATGGATGCTATTTTATCTGAGACTGTTACATTGTACTACTTACTGGGTTACACCATGGACAGGGCTTGTCTGTGCACACAAGACAAACACAAGCTGTGTCATCTGTAATCCCCTCAGACTCAGAAAACAAAGGAACCTCCAAAGTTAGATTGAAAATAAGCATCTTTATAAGATGACTGTCTCAAATGCATGCTATAGTAACAGAAAGCTGGCCAGCATATAGAGGTTCACATAGGGGCAGAGAAATATGTGCCTTCACCTCCAAGGACTTTGAATATCAAATTTGAAACATATTCCCACAAATCTCCCTGAATACAAAATAGGTTCAAAGCAGGTCAGCCTAAGAAACATGAGACCCTGTCCCTACCCTCCAGGCTCCTACCAAAAAGAGAAGAAACATAGAAAGGGGGGAAAATGGAAGAAAACTACAGCTCTCCTCCCTGTGTGGTTACAGGCAGCAAGGGAAACACCTTGTCTGTACACATTGGAAGACGAATATGACAAAACCAGGCTTCTCCACCTACTGTTTTCCCTAGACACAGAGAAACAACCAAGCTGTCCAAGAATCAGCAAGAAGCTACTTTAGGGAAGCTTTCTGGTGCTCTCAGGCAGTGCTGGAAGAGGCTACATTGCACAGTGCCTCTGTCTAGCTCCAAGTGTCCCTACTGCCCAAAGGACAGTCGGTAGCCACACAGTATCATGAATTCAGGAGACTCATGGAAACCAATATACTCTCCCATGCCTCCACCCAGATGGACTCCAATGCAGTGTAGTCTGGGTAACCTGGTGAGAAGATTTTTCTGTCAGGAAAAAAACAGTATCAATATTCAAAATAATGAAATTTTTAATTACTATAATCATACCAAGTGTCTTAAACACAGGTGCACATATCTAAGTACATCTACATGCAAACTCACATACTGATGTAATCTTCAACATAACCTTTTTTTTTTTTTAACATAGTATTTATGTTTTTTCCTTGTGTGTCTGGGGGAGGGGATGGCGGGCACAGAACAGATTATCATTCTTTAGGTGCTGTCCAACTTGTCTTTTTGAGTCAAGGTCCTTCACTTGTCACCTGGAGGTCACTGATTAGGCTAGGCTGGCCAGCAAGCCTGTCTTCCAAGGCTGGGATTACACGTTTTCACCATACCTGTCCTTTTTATGTGACTGCTGGGGAGCAAACTCCGGTCTCCATGCTTATGCAACAAGCACTTTACCACCAGAACCTTCTCCTAAGCTCCAAATTTTTGTCCTCTTATACCCAGAAAAGTAACTGAATTATTTCCACGTTGTGGGACACTCTGGAATACAGGGGATGGTTATAAGGACTTTCTAATGTTAAGAGTTGGATGACAACCATGATCTCTCCGAAAGAGTATGATCCTCAACACACTTCCTATCCTCACTAAAAAGGCTCTAAAATCAGGAGTCCCCTTCTATAAAGGCTGTCAGACCTGCAGTTTCTTACTGCTCACATTTCACACCTGCTTTAAAAATTCCTTTTTAAAAGAAATTATTATCTTATAATTTGTGTGCTTGAGTATACAAGTATATGGAGGCCAGACATTCATATTAAATATTTTGCTCAGTCACTCTCCATTTAATTTTTTATTTCATTACTTGCTTATTTATTTTGTATGTGTACAGGAGTGTCATAGCATGTATATGAAGACACACAGAAGACAGCTTGTAGGAGCTGTCGCTCACATTCCATCACAGGGTTGCTTGTTGAACCGGAAACTTGCTGATTAGGTTGGACTAGCTGACCAGAGACCCCCAGCAATTCTGTCTCTGTCTCACTCCTTTAAATAAACCATAATTTATAGCCTCAATCAAGAGATGGAGCCAGAGTTGACAATCCAGAATGCAAATTATGCACTAATTGGAGTCTCTGTCCCTGAGTTCTCCATTTCACAGACCTGTGCCGGTACTCCAGAGTCCCTGTGAAGATCTGAGTTCAGATCCCTAGAACCCACATAAAAGGCTGGACATGTCTGGATGTCCTTGTAACCTAGCACCACAGTGGTAGATCCTGGGGGCTTGCTAGGCAGTGCCCCCTTCCCCCCCAACCTTATTTGTGAGCTTCAGACTGACTGACAAGACCCTGTGTCCAACACCAGCTGGACAGTGCCTGAGAAATAACACAAACGGAAGTTGTTGTCTACCCTACTCCATGCATGCTCAGATGGGATGCCCACCACAACACAGAAACTCTCACACATAGATGAAAAAACAAAACAGCAGATGGAGGCCAGCATGCACAGAAGCTCACAGGAAGCCAGAGGTTGACCTTCCAGATCATGTCTTAGGACGTCCATGGGCTAATCTGCTTTTTGTAACTTTCTGAAGTTTCTGCAGCTGGCCAGGTACTTAATAGGGGAAAGTTTATATCCAGTTTAAAAATTTCTGAGCATGGGTCAATATGAGCAGGAAGCCAAGAATTTTGGGTTGGGTTTCCTCTTTTAGAAGTTTGCTCTTACAAGAATTAGTTCAAGGTACTAGAGGAAATACCTTAATCTCCTCTGAAGAAAGCATCCAGTGCCTCTCCTGGGCCCCATCTAATGTTGAGAATGAGGACTAAGCCTTCCACTCATGGGCTGTCTTCTATTCGCCTGTCTGAAGAATCAGGTTTTCAAGACATGTTTTATGTAAAGATGCTCCCATTTTAGGAAGGCAAAGACAGACTTGGAGGTTTTGTTGGATCTCTTTGCCTCTCTTCCCAATGTGGCCACAGAAAATAAGTCTCATTTTTCTGTGTTTCACTTTCGATTCGACTCTTTTAATTGACTGGACCTGACCTGGAGCACATATGGGAACCCCAAGTTCAATGACACCACAGCACTCACTGACCACCTGTGCTATGTAGCAGCAATCTCCTGACACACAAACCAGGAGAGACCCACATGCATCCTTCCCTCCCTCAGCAGAATCTCAGTCTGTTCAGACACTAATCCCAAGTGCAAGTTGAAAGCCAATTTTCTAGAGAGGTAATTACATAATCCACTTTCTACAGTCAAGCCTTGCTACAGTGTAATTACTTGAGCAAAAGGAAAATAAATACTCAAATGAATATTAGTGCAGTAATCATGGAGACGCTGAAGGCAAAGCCTCCCCAACTCTAATGACTTCTGTGAGGCACAAACAGAACTGTTCTGGAGCTGTGCTAGGCTTGGAGGATGAGCAAGCACAGCGGAGGTGCCCCCACTCCCACCTTGGGGACCAGCACAGACTGCAAACAACAGGCTCCCCACTATTCTTCCTGTCTCCTGGCAGCCTTAGCTCAATTACAATGAACTTGGAACCCAAATGGCTTCATTGTGTGGCAGGTAGCTTCCCACAGTGTGTGGGCTCATGGAAGACACAAACAAAAAAATCAGATCAATAAAGACACTCCCTTCATTCACTTTAATAACAAACTAAGCCCCTACTTGGGCAGGTAGCAAGGCAGCACTGCAGTAGTGTCCCAGGAAAGACAGCTGGTCACCTTGTGACAACCACATTCCAAGCGAAACACAGTGCCTGTGTACAGACGGGATCCGGACAAACTGTAAGGAGGGAGGCACATTATACAGGGATGGTGTCTACCCAGAGAGGAAGTGCAAGTAGAGTTAGTAGGGACTGGGGAGATGAGTAGCAGAGATATGCATCTCCTCAGGGACCAAGGGCCTTGGAGAGCCAGAGGTATGGAGAAAACTGAGAAAAAACAGACACACTTAAAGTAACTACAGAGGGTATAGGACCTGGTCCTGTATGCTGGGTATGCGCTGCACCAGCAGAGGTGTAAGACCAACCTCAAAGGCCCTGGACACTGTGGTATTGCATGAATCTTCTGATTACACTGTGGCACTTTGCTTCTGGCCCACCCAGCACCTCACATACACTTGGCTGCCTCCAGGATTTTTTTGCTGAGGCTCACCTCCTGATTCTTCTCCTCTTCTGGTCCACCTGCTCGCTCTCCCAGTGGAATTTTCTGATTCTTCAGTGGAAGCCACCTCCTTTGGGCTTTCATTCATTTCCTGAATGAAAGCTGCCCACTTACAGGCATGTGTGGTAGCTAGGGGATTACTACTGAAGGGGGCGGGCTGCTGAGGTCTCACAAATGGCTTAGAAGCATCCAGTGCTTAGTACAGTATCCTATCTACAAAAAGCTTATGTACACAGGACGCTGCTTTCTGGGATAGGTGAGATCACTGCTGTCCTGACTGGGAAAGCAGATAAGTGAACTTAGGAGGAACTAATACTTTGCTGGTCCAACTTGAACTTGTAGTCTGAACATGCAAAAACATGACCAATTTTACTCTGCTCCTTCATCGTGTTAACTTTGATTGTGTGTGTGTGTGTGTGTGTGTGTGTGTGTGTGTGTGTGTGTTTCATGTGTGTGGTGTGTACACATGTAGGAGGATGCAGGTGTCCTTTTGCACAATGAAACCGGAGGAGGATATCAGGTGTCCCAGTCTGTCTGTCACTCTCCATCTCAATCCCCTGAAACAAAGGCCTCTCACTAAACTGGAAACTAGTTTGGCAGTTAGCAAACCCCATTGACACTCCACTCTCCACAGCTCTGGGGTCACTCATGACCATGTCCAGTCTTTTACATGAACACTGGGGATTTGAACTCAGGCTTGGGCAGCTTTCCCACCTTCTATACCTTGATTGAATCTTTATGTTTCTAACTCCCCATATCCCTGCTATCATAGATGACAAGCAAGAAATAAGGCATTCTAGATCATTCTGAAGCCAATTGCAGAAAGATAGAGGCCCTGATGGAATAGAGTTGGATGGAGGAACCCACAGAGAATTTCTTCATGGCTCCAGGGCAGGCATGAAGACCAATTATATGAATCCTTGAAAAGGGTCACATTGAGTTTTCCAAGATTCAGAAACTCTCACAGCACTACTGCCCACATTTTTTTTTGCTGTTGTGTGAATACTTATTAATAAGCCCACTCTATCAGTTCACCAACCAGCACTTCGCTGAATTCAAATGAGAGTGCTCACTACTAACAGGAACAGCTTTTGGATGCCTGGCAGAAGGCTAAATAACCAAGATACAGCAGCGCAGGAGGAAGGCTGCGCTGCAGAGAATCAAATATTTACTGTTCTCAGGGTTTTAAATGTGAACATTCTTATTCAGTCACCCGTGAGCCATACTTTATCACAGTGCTTTGGGTTTAGAGATTTTTTTTCTTCTTCGTCTGTATTTTCCAAACCAATAGAGAAATTTCAATGCCAGGGTAGCTTAGCTTAGGCAAACAGGACTGCCAGCCTCAGGAGCCTCACAGCCACCTTCATTTGCACAAAAAAATAACCTTGACAGCAGTTTGTACCATCAGAGAAGCATTTGGGAAACAGCTGATTCTGCCTTTCTGCACTGTTACTGTCGCAATCAATGGTGACAGAAGCAGCCTGTGGATCTCAAAGGCATCACCAATGTCTCCATCAACTCAACCAACATCTGAATAGTGCAGACAGCAGACCCAGGCCAGCCTGTCCTCTTGCAGGAAAGGTGATAACAACAGAAGAAAACACAGTAATTGTATGCTCACGTCAGAAGCACTGATACAAACACTAATAGAAGCACTCACTTTAGACCTAGCACTCCCAAAGATGGGCATAGTCACCTGCATGCCTGTAACCTGGTGCAGTTGTGGGGTTGGACAGGAAGATTGCTGGGGTTCACTGCTCACTGGCCTAGTTCTAAGTTCAGTGAGGGACCTTGTGACATTGGAATAGGGCAGAGAACGACAGAAGGACACCTGACATCTTCCTTCAGCCCAGGTGTACACACCTCAACACCTGTACCGATGTGCACACATTCAGTCTTACTCTCTCCCTGCCTCACGAACATACATCCTCTCACTCAAGTTCTGATAAGCCATCAGCCAATCAGCAGGGCCCTGCAGTAGGTGAAGGAAGCTGTGACAATTTATAACCCTCTAGCCGGGACAAGAGTAGCACCTAAATCCTTCCTCAGTCCTGCTGCCGTCTCATATCTAACATTCTCCCTGCCCGAATTCAGAACAGAAGCGAATATACTTTGGGTTAAATTGCTACCTTAACACCCTGCCTATCCCTCCAACCCCGCTAGTACCACTGGAGTTATGTGGAGGTGGGCACTGAGGAGCACATGCGAGTTGGCCTTGGCTCTCCAGGTATCCGAGAGTCAGTCACAGCTTGCCAGTGACCAGACCCTTGGAAACAACCCGTGCCAATCCATTCTGTGGCTGTGCTGAAAGAAGGGGCCAAGAAACAAAATGTTTACACCAAGGACCTATTTTAATAGGCTTGTTTTTCTAGTCTCTCTAACACCAAAGCCTTTCTACCGTGCTCTCCTAAAAATAGAGATGTTTTCATTCTTGTTCAGGGAGGCACTCCCTCCAGTCTGTTTCTGCAGTGGGGCTGTACCCAAGAAGTACGAAGCACTTACTATTTTTGCGAGAGTATGCTATTTCTGTAACACACATAGCTGGTACCGTCACACATGAGGACATATTCCTTCAGGAAACCCCAGTCTGCGGCAGCCCTGTTTGGTAGGCATCTTGGCCTTGAAGCTGCCGGACCTGTTGACTGAGGCACTCCACAGTGTTTGATAGTTTAATTTTATCACACCGGTTCAAAGATGGTCAATTACTTCCTATTAAAATAACAATAAGGGAGTAATTTCCAGTGACAAATCCTTAAGGGGAGGGGTTAGCATGCTATCCTTGTCAGCTTTACCGGACAACTTGACACAGCTTAGAGTTATCCTAGGGGAACTGCCTAGATCAGGTTGAACTATGGGCATGTGTGTGGGAGGTTGTCTTGATTTTTTAATTGCTGTAGGAGGGCCCAGTCCACTGACAGATGCAGCAACATTCCCCTGTAAGTGGTCCTGTGCTATAGGAGAAAGCTGGCTAAGCATTAGCCTGTGAGCCAGCAGGCAGCAATCCACAGCGGCTTCTGCTGTACTTCTCAGCTATACAGTGAGTTCCTTGGTTAGAGGCAATAGATAAGGTATCGAGTAGCAGGTGGGTCTGCTACAAGTGCTGCTCTGAGTTTCTGCCCTGATTTTTTTCGAAGATGGATGTGACCTGTACACTTAAATAAACCCTTTCCTTCCATAAGCTGCATCTGTTCATCACAGCAACAACCACAAATAACACTAGAGTACACACCACCTTGTGTGTACTCTATAAAGCAAAATGAGGCATCCTTCTCTATTATCCTACCTTTCGCCTTGAGAACTACTCATGAAATAAAAGCTGTGCCCAAACCAGAAGCTGCTCACAAATGTCAGTATATAATTCAGTTTTTGAGGAAGCCTTTACTTTGCAATCAGCTACAACCCCAACATCCAGAGAACACGTGGGCTCCATGCTGTGCAGGTAATTTGTTTGCTTATCTGCATTACTCCCACATGTACCCAACAGAAAACTATCTCAGGTTCAAGGCTGCAGTGTCTGGAGCAGAAAAGCCCAGCTCTTACCTCACACCTGCTTGCCTGAGTTGTCCCAGAAGTGCCAACTACAGATGACAGGCTCTCACTGATCAGAATAAGGAGCTCCAAACTGTCCTGCTGTACAGGATCTCACCAGTTCTTATCTGTCCTATACAAAGGAGGAGGCTGAAAATATGGTCCATCCTAGATCAAGCATGATGGTGCGCATCTGTATTCCCAGCATTCAGGAGGCTAAGGCAGGAAATTTACCAGATGTTCAAGGCCAACCTGGCTATTTAATGAGTTCCATATTAATCTGAGTTATATACACAATCACACATGCACAAACATGAGGGGAGGAAGGGAAGAAGGGAGAGAAGGAGAGAGAGAGAGAGAGAGAGAGGCCTGAAACATTTTCTTCAAAAATCTCAAGGAAAGGACCGTGGGACAGAGAAAACTCCCCTCATATCAAGAGTCCTAGAAAGCAGAACATCACTTCCTAACTAAACCATCTCCATCACAGGAAGAGAGGAGGAAAGAACTGCCCATCATAAGGCATAAGCCAGCAAGCTGACAACCAGCCACTTGGAGGTAGCCATGAGGTCCTCAAAGGGCACCCTGAAATTGGCCCAGCTTTAGAAGGCTGTGGACACACAAGCTCAGCTCAAAGAGTGAACACGGTTTTAGAACAGTCAAGGCAGCATGAACACTGTGCTGGCTAGCTTTACAACAACTTGACACATACTAGAGTCATCTCAGGGAAAAGAACCTCAATCAAGGAACTGCCACCCTAAAATCCGCCATGGTCCAGCCCATAGGGTACTCTCTTCATTAGTGAGGTAGGAGGACTTACTTAGCTCACTGTGGGCGGGGCCACTCCTGGGCTCTAGCCCTGGGTGCTGTAAGAAAGCAGGCTGAGAGAAAATGAAGTGGAGCAGGTCAGTGAGCAGCGCTCCTCCATGGCCTCTGCACTGGCTCCTGCCTCGGGGATCCCATCCTGCCTCAGGTCCCGCCTTGGCTTCCAGCAATGGACTAGTTGGACTCCTGAAGATAGGAGGATCCAGACCATGGAAGCTGATCTAATCTCTGAGAAGGCAGGAACAAAACGGGGCGCTAAAGATCCCAGAAGCCCCTTTTTAACGGGGCTGGCCACACCCCGCTTAGGCTCTTAGGACTTTAGAGACATGTCTTTTAACTTTATTAGATTCAGGCTAGGAATGGTTTCTTCCCTCCCAACCTGCTTTGGTCACAGTGCTTTGTCACAGCAGCAAAACTCTAACAAAGACAAATGTGCAGCCTAGAGCTCCTACAGCAAGTGCTCCTGAGGAGTGTAGTCAGACCTCACCATGCAGGAGACAGACTCTGGGCCACCTGAAATCCCCAGTGGCAGCAGGCGCTCCCATATCCTATGATGTCTGCACTTCCCCTCGGCAGGCCGGAATTAAACTGCTGCTGAAGTTAGGGGTTTGCTACAATTTGAAATGCCCTCAGAGGTCCATATAGTAAATACCTGGTCCCTAGCTCATGGTGTTATTCTGGAAACTTCAGGAGGTAAAGCCTAATTGGAGAACATACGTCACTGTGTGGGGGTGGGGAGTGGATCTGAAGGTTAGACGTGGTCCCTTGTAACTTCCTTGCTCTGTGAGAATCTTGTCCTCCACATATTTTGGCCACCGTGATGTTTTACCCATGTATAAGAAGCCACAGAAGCAGACTGAATCCTCTGGAGTCACAAAGCAAGAAAAATTCTTTTCAAGTGGCTTGTGTCGGGCATTTTGGGTCACCATGTTAACAAAAGTGACTCACACTCCCCAAAATCCACTACAGGACAAGGCCTGCATCTTATTCCCCATCATGGGGCTCGTTCCCTCTCCTACCCTCCTTAGTCAAATCTAGCCTTCACCAACTTCCTCAGGAAGCTCCTGCTCTCTTCAGTGTTCAGGAGCTCAAGCCAATGCTACCATTTCCCACTGACACACCTGTTTGCCTCACTGAAGCAAGGATTAAGAAATCTGAGAATTCTATTCCTTGCTTTCTGGATTTTCTTACCCCCCCCCCCCACACACACACATGCAGACTATAAATTATTGCCAGGAACTGCTCAAGAGGGACAAAAGTCACCTGGTACCTGCCCGACCACAGCTACACCTCCAGTCCACAGACGAAATCCCAAATTCAAATATCCTGGTGCAGGCTTTCTATGTGAATCACCATTCCACATCAACAGAGCAGCGCCGGCATGCATCGAGAGGAAGCCCAAGCAAAGTATCAGCTGCTGCCCTGGAAACAGGGCACAGCCACACTGGGCAAACAGAACCCTGCCTGGAAAGCCAGTGCTCAGTGGGTAGAGCTCCTATGTGCTCCCATCCCCCGACCAGGACCTGGGAAGGGGGGGGGGGGGGTTAGCCACTGGGATTCAAACTGAAAACAACAAGCCTCCCCCCTGAAGTTAAGAGTATATCCTAATTAACAGAAAAATGTAATGCCAGGAGGGGTCTGGAGTGGGGTGGGGTGGGGGGATGGCTTGGTCTGCCACTGAAGCATGAAGGCTTGAGTTTAGATTCTCTGTACCCACTGGAAACCTAGGTGCTACACACCTGTGTGGCTCACCTGTCATCTCCTGAGGAGGCAGAAGCAGGTGGATCTTTGGAGTCCAGTGGCCAGCTAGTCTAGCTCAATTGGCAAGCTCCAGGTCAGGAGGACCCTGTCTGAGAAAACAAAGGTAGACAGGACAGACAGCCCACCAAGGAGTTAAGAGCAAGTTCAACTTCCACCACAACATGCAGCTCACACCTGTCTGTAATTCCAGTTTCAGGGAATCCAACACCCTCCCCTGGTCTCTGCAAGCACCTGGTAAGTTACATAAGCAAACATACATACAAACACATAAAAAGTCTTTAAAATGTTGAACAGTGAGAAACCCAAGGTTGATCTCTGGTCTCCACACATTCATTCACACATGTGTACATAACCAAACACACAAGACAAGGACTTAAAACATACACTCAGGACATGACCAAAGAGCAAATTTTGTCATCCAGACAGAAAGGGACCCTGAACTACTGGGTTGGCAGTCCAGTCCTAAAGCCATGGCACAGCTGACTTCTGTTTTGTCCTCCAGGTGCCCAAGTGACCCTCTCTACACTGTGAATTCCTATGCAGGCATTGGCATTATAGCTGGGATGGTGAGCATGGTTAGCATGACAGGTCTGAGATGCAGACTCATCTCAGAAAGAAAAATCAACTTGTTTTTTTTTTTTTTTTTTTTTTTTTCCTGAATGTCACTGGAAGTCTCTGGAAAATTCATTTCTACTGGTTGCTGCACTTCCTCAGTCTTTCTATTCACCTTATCCTTAAATGTGTGCAGTATGGGAAGGACAGCCAGGGTCCTTCACTATCCTAGCTTGAAACCATCTTCCCAGTCTCGGTAGAAACGCAGGAAGCAGCTCAGTGTCAACAGCATTAAATTAACGCCTTTTCAAGGCTCACGCTAATTTCTCCAAAATTTAATTTGCAGAATCCAGCCCAAGGCTACTGCAACATCAAACTCACTTCATGTGTTAATTTCACACTCCAGGGTCTCCATCCCTGGGTGGGTGGGTGAGGGGACTGCAATTATATAAAGTAGCAAAGTGTCTGAACTTACCCAGGGGACCCCAGAGAGTAGCCCTCCCAGCTCAGGAGGGAGCCAAAGCCCAGCTTTCTGCTGCTAGCTGCTGGGAGTGTGAGAATGACACCAGATATCTGCTAGGCTGAACCAGTATTTCCCTCTCTGCAGGTACCAGCATCCCATTTAATAAACTTTGTCTTTCAGAAAAAAAAAAAAAAAAAAAAAAGCATTCAAAAAACAAAGTCAAAGGTTTGCTATATAGTTCAGTGAGCAAAGTGCCTGCTGTATAAAATGTAGATCTGAGTTTGTATCTATAGCACCCACACCTGTAATCTCAGCAATGGGGACATAGAGATGGACAAACCCCTAGAGCTTAGGGCCAGCTACCAATGGACTCCAGACTTAGTGAGAGACCACCTCTCAAAATACAAGCCAAAGTGTTATCAAGGAAGACACATGGCATAGGCTCTTACCTATATACCTGACCATATATGAATATACACACACAATACACGTGTGTATGTGGACACACACACACTCCCAAGTTCTCTGCTCTGACACTGGTGACAGCATGATGGCTGAAATGCCATCTTCCAACTTGAGCCATGGACCCTTCCCCTGAACTAGCTATGAGCATGACACCGGAAAGACAGGCAGAAAGGTAACCTGACTAGTAAAGTGACTTATTCAGCCAAATCAGAGCCTTCAAAACTTTCCCTACCAATGAATTGTACACCATTGATTATTAATGAATCTTTAAGTACAGTGGTCCTCAACCTTACTAATACTGTGACCCTTTAAAACCAGTTCCTCATGTTGTAGGGACACCCAATCACAAAATTGTTTTCATTACTACTTCATAATTATAATTTTGCTACTGTTATGAATACATTGTAACTACTTTTGGAGATTGGAGGTTTGCTAAAGGGGTTGAGAAAAGCAGTTCTAGGATGTAGGATTTCAGTCAGCCATCTTTACCACACCTCCCTACTCCGCTGGTGTTTACCACAGGTCACACAGCTTCAGATATAGGGTGCTTTCCAGCAGCTGTCTAGTACTCATGGAAGGAACAGTGTAGTGTAATGTGGGAATGTCCTTCTGTATGCTGTGAATATCAATCTTAAAATAAAGGAGCTGTTTTGGCCCATGGCAGGCACCATAGAAAAAGTAGGTGGGGATCAGAATAGGTAGGAAAGGAAGGGCGGAGTCAGAACAGATGGAGCCAGCTAGCTGCCAAAGAAGAAGCATGTAAGGAACACAGGTGAGTCACGGGCCATGACTAATTCTCACAGATTAATGAGAATGGGTTGAATTAAGATGAAAGAGCAACCTAGCAATGTGCCTAAGCCATAGGCCAAACAGCATGAAATTAATATAAGCATCTGAATCATTTGGGGGGGTGGGACTAAGCATCAGCGGGAGGCTAAGCAGTCTGGCACTGCAGGTCTGTGGGTCTGGACCTCTGGCCGCCAGGGACCAAGAAACCTTATTGTAACAGTACTGCTTACTGGTCTCCCATGGTCTGCAAGAACAACACCCAGCTGTCTTGGCCTCTTTAAGTGTCTCACATGGATAGGAGGTTAGCTAGCACTAAGGGAGTCAGGCCCAGACACAGCCAGAGGCCTCCACTTGGTAGAGTTTCATGGCCTTGAGCCCCAGGCTTTGCCGTAACAAGTTGTAAGTTAGCTGGAAATGGAAGAGCCTACAGAGACTGGATTTCTTACAGAAGCATGGAAGGTAGTACCTGCTGCAAAGATGTAGAAACTCAGATGGCTAAGAAATGTGAACACTCTGAAGTCACAGGGACTCTGGATTTCAGAGTCCTGGTTTTTATGAAGAAAAAGTAAACAAAACACCACCATCCCAAGCTAAAGGAGTCTCGGTTAAAGCCTGAAGCCTTTACTCTGGAAATAGTATTAAAGAGTCAGTCCTGGTAGCACAGCCTGTCATCTCAGTGACTCTGAAGACAGCAGGAGGAGCGAAAGTCAAGGTTGGTGAGAACAGCTCTGAGACCCTGCCTCAAATAAAAAAGGGGGTAGTGTTTCTCTAGCACATGTTCATGGGTCCCAGGTTGGTATCTTGATGTACGCGTCCCTGCTCACTGTATGAAGAGTCCATTTGGTTTAGGCATTCCCAACTTCTGTCCCCAGGAGGAAGACCATCTCCATGTGAGAAGATTAGGATGTGATGGGTCAGAGAGGCAAAGAACAGAAATTGGAGCTTTCTCATCACCCACATCCTCTTTGATAACCCCCTACTCCCTAACTTTGTTTATGCTGATAAGAGAGAGGAAGGCTTCAGATCATTTCTGAGAATCAGCCGTTGATTATTTAAATAGATTTATAAACTAGGCACATCTGGAACATCAGCACGCAGGAGGCTGAGGTAGGAGGACAACTGTATTTGGGGTTATCTTGAGCTACAGACCAAGATTCTGTCTCAGCAAATAAAAACAACAACAAACATGTTTTAAGGTTTTGTTTTCACAAAGAGGCACATGTCACCATAAAAAGTGAATGGAGCTACAGTTTAGACATGAGCCTACCAGGCTCAGAATCATCCCTGAAGAGAACCTGTGTTTTCTAATAAAACATGTTCACAGCTCATATACCCACTAGTATGCAAAGGGAAGCAAAATACCACAAGACACAAAAGGACCAAAATGGTGGCCAAAAATAAGATAATTACCAGTAACTCGACATACAAACATACTCAATAAGACACCACTCAGCCGACAGTCTGGGGCTGGAAGAACATGCAATCCACACAATTACTCTTTGTCATCTGGTCCCTCCAGCAACAGAAAATACAGATGAGGAAAGCCAGTTCCTGCATCTGGGTGGGCAGCCTAAGAAGCCTGTGGGGCCCACACCACCGTGTACAGGTAAGGAACAAAGAGAAAGGAATGGGTTTGACCTTTTACCCTGGGTGAGCTACTCATCATTCAGGTTTTTACAGTTTAATCACTGATGGTCCTCATGAACAACTAGGAGGGCCTGGTGGAAATTTCATCTTCACCCTATGCCTACTGAATCAACACCAGAAGGAACAGGGAAGGGAACACAGGATGCTGTGTGCAATGACCTTGATAATGGATCTATGAGCAGAGATGCTGTTTAAAATCACTAAACAGTTTCCACACAGCTGAAGCAAGCAAGTGTCCATAGAGCTACGCACAGAGGAACCCTGCAACACAAGGTCATCACTAACAACTTCAAGTCTACCAACCCCTACAAGTAATGCTGAGAAAATTCTCACTTGCCTAGTTGGCTAGAAGAAAACTAGTTTGAGAAAGGTCTCTATGAAGTTGTGCATTTGAAAAAGTCAGCTGCACAGCCTAAGTCTAGCAAAGTGCTTGGTATAGCGCCTCAATCAAGAGACATGAAGGGAAAAAAGTGACCAATCTATTTTGTGGGCACATGAAAGCATCAAATTTATGAGGTAGGTGTGTGTGTGTGTGTGTGTGTGTGTGTGTGTGTGTGTGTGTGTGTGTGTGTGTGTGTGTGTGTGTGTGTGTGTGTGTGTGTGTGTGTGTGTGTGTGTGTGTGTGTGTGTGTGTGTGTGGTTTTGTTTTTCCCTTTCAGTGATGGCAAGTCAGTCCTTCCATCCTAATGAACAAATTCATTCAGAGCCCCAAATAGAAAAGTAACAAGATCCAAGATCCAATTGCTTTTCCCTCATCTTCTTTTTGAGTCTCGGAAAAACCAGGCTAACTCTGAACTCACTATGCAGCCAGGGGTGACGATGATGCTGGTGTTATAGGCCTGGGTCACCAACCTGGTTTATATGGGAGGATTGGGGATAGAATCCTGGGCCTTGTTTATGCTAGGCAAGCAGACTGCCAACTGAGCTAGCTACTGTTCCTAGCCCAAGTAATCTTTTAAAAGCAAATGTAAAGTAATAAACAGTGCTTGCTTTCCTGATTGGTCATCAGGTCGAGATAAGGAGATCCCTTCCTTGGAGAAAACAACTCAAGACACAAAAGACTCAAAGAGAAACCACCTCCCCTGTTCACTTTTCCTACAGTACCACTAACTGTGCATATTTTAGCACACTTTAAAAGGAGAAGAAGGAAAAATTAAAAATTGCAACTTAACCAACGCCTATGAAACAGAGCTGGAAAAAGGACATGGATATGCTGTACAGAGACCTGGCACAGCCTGTCGAGGCTGTCAAACCTCTGGATCTCCAAGCTACTCTGGTGCTTTCCAAGGAAGAAAAATAAAAAGATAATGAAGAAAAGAAAATCCTACATGCCTGAACAGTGAGGCGGGAAAGCCTGCTTGTAACTCAGCCTTGTCAGACAGAACACAGCAGCCTCAAAAGGTTCAATAGCCTTTTTATAAACCTATTGTGTGGAGTAGTGCCTAAAAATAGTGTGGTTTGCAGGCAGGCAGATCACAGGAGTAATGCCTGCATGCTAAGCTTCACACAATAGACAAAGGATGGGAAAAAAGAGGGCAAGATGGATCTCCCTCTGCACCAGGCTCTTGTAGCTGGCTGCCTTCCTCCCTGGACATTCCCCCAGACTCTGTACCCTTGTACATCAGCCTTTCTTCCCTTCCCATGAAGAGGGTGGGCAGGTGAGGGCAGAGAAGTCTAGCCAGACCCACAGCATCACTTATTTATGGTCACTGAAGAGAACTTTCTTGTCCCTTGAAGCAGCCTTGAACCTACTTTCCGACAATTACTATTCTTGCTACTTTTCTCTTGTGCTGAGACAACTTCTTCACTTCCACCTACTTACAGAAATCACACGGGAAAGCATAGAACCCACAGCTGTTGGTAACTCACTGTTGACTAAGTATCAAACACCAGGACTTTCAAGTTTCTTAGGTGGCTGAGCAGGTAAAGGTGCCTGCAGGCCTAGTGACCAAGTGCATTCTCAGAACCCATGTAAAGACGGAAGGAGAGAGCTGACAGTACAGGTTGTCCTCTGACCACACATGCACTGTGTCAGAGGTTCCCCCTCAGATACATATATTGCATTATTACATTAATTACATCCAATACATTAATTCTTTTAAAAAGTTTCTTGAATGGGCAGCTAAGAGCTGAAGATAACACAGGGATCCTGACCAACTCAGGTCCATCCCCCCAGCCAGCAAAGTAGACAACAAAAACACTTTGAGTCTGGGGCTCAGTGAATAAAGCGCTTGCCATGCAAGCATGAGGATCTATCAAGTTTGATCTCAAGAACACATGCAAAAGGAAAAAAGACCCAGTACAGATGTACACACTCATAAACCTAGTGCTAAGGAGGCAGTGACGGGCAGGTCTCTGGGGTTTATTGGCCAACTAGTTTATTTCTAAGTGCGTTTATTGCCAATCTAATAAGGGAACCCACTTAAAAAAATAAAAACAACTACAAACTCAAGGTAGAAGACACGTCAGGAATAACATTTGAGGGTGGCTCTGTCCTCAAATGTGTACGTCCACATGTGTACCTACATATAGGTATGTACAGAGACACACACACAAAGACACACAGATACACAGACCCACATACCAGTTTAGAACGAACCATTGTGAAGGCTGAAGCCCACAGGGTCTATACAACCAAGAGGCCAAGAGCCCTTGTGGAGTGGACAGCTGGACAGAACAAAGACAGCACTATAAGAGGTGGCATCAGAAACAGGAGACACAGACTGAAAATTGAAAAGCCACATTCCAATGCTCTCCAATCCTGATTCTAACTTAGCACTCACATTTTCTTCAGTACATCATTAATATCCTTGCCGTGAAGTTTTACTGCGGATACAGGGCAAGCCCAAGATAGGGAAGTGACTGTGTGCTGAACTTCTCTGACATGGACATGTCTACAGTAAAGGAAGCTGCAGATGGCTCAACCAAACCCACGAGACATCCTGATCCCCTGACTGTCCTGGACAGAATGAGGCTATTCTATAGACATCTGTGTCCCATCATGCCCTAGCTATCAGACTACTGAAAGAATAGACCCCAGGAAATTAGAATTTCCAAATAATCTCATGCTCATGAAGGAAAAGACTGAAGCCTGGTGCCAGCCAGAGGAAGAGCTTGTCTCCCAGGAAGAGATGTTACATGGTTCTGACAATCTGTCAGATCACCATTCAGGACAGCCTGGAGCTGAAACAATAATACATCAGTGATGGGCAGGCCCACACCTTGACCAGGACTGCTTAGCTATGCACACCTCTTGCCCTCTATTCATCCTAAACCTCTAGTCGGGACTCTGAAGAATGGAGTTTGGGGTAGGGGGGGTCACTGGACATCTGGGTTCCTCTTCTCAGTGTGGCCACATAGAATAAATCTCCTTTCTTGGCTTTTCACTGTCACTTACTTGTCCTTCTAAGTGCTCTATTGAAGAGAGCAGCCCAGCCGAGGCTGTTAGGGCTGCCAGGGCCCAGGCACTGACCCTAACAACACCAATAACAAACAGCCCCCTCACTGTGGAATGCTTGCAGGTCAGGAGCCAAGATTATCTTAATCTTAGGTCACTTCTGTTCCAGACTCAGCTTCTGGTACTGCACCCTGAAGCTTAGCAGGCTTCCAGTTATTAAACCCCGAAGCTTAAAGCACCCAGAGATAACACAGGAAACCTAGAGAACATTCCAGCTGTAACCACCCACCTGATGCTCCCACCAGCAGAATGGTAAATGCATTGATTTACAGGCACAGAACAAAAGGAGGCTAGAAACTGCAAGCCAACTCCTCCATAGTGGAAGATGTCATTCAGGGTCACTTGTGGTGCCTGCACATGGTCAGTCCTGTCTGGCTCAGATTTAATTTTTACTGCGGTCCCTTCAAAACAGTGATCATGTTACATGGACATAACAGATCATGATAAGCATGTTCAATTGAGTCAAGTTTTTTTTTTTTTTTTCAGAAAAAAAAATTTTTTTTCTTCTAGTTAGATAGCAATTGGTGCAGCAAGTGTCCCATTAGTAAACTCTGACAGAAAGCTTAGGACTGATTGTTGGATAGCTATCTCTCCAAGCTGGACATGACCACCTAGCAGCTGACATCACCCACAGGAGATGCTCCCACAGCCCACCTATAAATACTGTTTCCTGTCAGGACAGGGAGGCTCCAGAGCCTTCAAAGGACTGGCCCTCCCTAGGGGTTACTGACTAGGGTATGACTTAGTGCATCTTCCTTATATGGAAAGCAAAGCACATAATGTCTCCGTTTAGCAAACACAAGGCAAGGCCCTGGGCTCACTTTCCAGCACCACACAAACAGGTTAGGCAAACTGCCCACGGTTAAAGAAGTTAACACTAACAATCTGATAGCATAGTGCAGGCTGCTCTCCAACTCTAACTTCAAAGTTTCTTTCACTAAATCAGGATTTGCCAAGCTCATTTCTGGTGTGTGTGTGTATCTGTGTGTATTGAAACCTCTCCTCCTCCTCCTCCTCCTCCTCCTCCTCCTCCTCCTCCTCCTCCTCCTCCTCCTTCTCTCTCTCTCTCTCTCTCTCTCTCTCTCTCTCTCTCTCTCTCTCTCTCTCTCCCTCCCTCCCTCCCTCCCTCCCTCCCTCCCTCCCTCCCTCCATCCCTCTCTCTCTCTTAAACAATGTCTCCATATGTAATCCAGCTAGGTCCTCCTGCCAAAACCCCTTGAATGCTAGGATTACAGGTATGTGCTACCACGATACCTGTAATGTGGTCCATGTACTAGCATGCTTATTTATATAGATTCAGAGCCAAAGCAGCTCAAAGTTGACAGTCTAGCACCAGACTCTAGTTCCTCCAGCCAGAACAAGCCTTCCCTCACTGGTGCTGGCAGCCTCCCTAGCAGAAGGACGCATTGGAGTACATAGAAATAGACTTGGGAGAAAGATGCTGACTGCTAACCCCGCGGTTATATATAAACAAAGAACCTCAGCAGATTCAATTCTACAGTTCCCACGCTACAGCACACGCTTAGTTTCTGTTCACATCTCTTTAGCCAGCCTTCACAGTGGGGGTTGGCCCAGGTATGTAGGGAACCAAATGAACCAAGATCTCTAAGAACCTGGCCCACAGAAAGTGGGAGGCGGGAGAGCGCCTGGATTAGAATGACTCAAGCTGTGGTAGATTCTCCCAACTGCTCTCAGGCACATGGTTAATTAACAGAGACAAGCCTCCACGGAACAAAAACAGTTATTTCACTAAGGAATCAAAATCTGAACGCTCCCCATTGTTCCACAGTGAATGCCTCCTTCCCAAAACCTTCCACTGCCACCAAACAAACGCTCCATATAAACAAACAAATCAAAGAAAGGAAGCAGCTTATGAAATTACAATGTGTTCTGTGACAGAGCCCAGCCTTCATATTCATAAACCAAGAGCCAACTCAGCGGCTTTTCACTAAGGAGATACACAGAAGGACGTCTTTATAATGCAGGACTGTAAACCCCTTCCAAAGTGAAGCATATCGGAAGTCTGCTACACAGCAAGATGTTACATTCCACATATTTGCAGGTGCTCATGTGTACATGTGTGTAGAGGCCAGAGAGGGGCACACATGTGCTACTGCATGCATGTGGGAGTCAATTCTTTCCTTCTTCCTACCATGAAAACTGAACTCCAGGATAGCAGGGCAAGCACCTTCACCCACAGAGCTATTAAATTCCCTTAGGGGTGGAGTGGTTGGGTATCTGGGTGGCCAAGAATTTCATGTAGATCAGACTGGCCTTGAACTCACAGATATCCACCTGCCTCTGCCTCAGAGTTCTGGGATCAAAGGTGTGCAGAACCACACCCAGGTAATTCCACTTTTGAAATATGCCTGGTTGTAAATGTGACTAGATTTACAGGATGTCTGTGGGCACTGATCACCTTCAGAGAGACTGCCACACAGGGTCATTTTCTCTATTTCTGTCTTTGGGTTGTATGAAGTAATATCTTTATATACAATTATATAAACTATGATTTTTGGCAAAACTACAGATGCCTAAAATCTCTAGCCAGCATCAGAAGATCACCCTGAGTAGTATATCCTAGGACCTCAACTGTGTCCAGGTAGTTCCATGAGGTCCTCAGGCCGCCACCTGGCTTTGACAGCACTGACTTCTCACCCAGCAGGAAAGCAGCCCACAGCATTGGAAGGCAAGGTTCTTTCCTTAAAGCACAACCCCAGCAGTCCTGCTTATTTCCTGTGCTGGAATGTTCCTCACCTCCCTGCAGCTTTGTTGCCACATCAGAATTTACTCAGGCTGCAGTGCTTCCGTGAGCACAGGAAATGAACTGAGTCTTCCGGTTCCCACCAGGAAAGAACACAGCTGTGTCAGACAGGCCACCCTGGCCCTCTATACCTCCAGTCCTCAGCATTCACTCCTCTCTGAAGACTTCCATAGTCTCCCCCCACACAAGAGCCTCATTCACTGACCCTGCACAGTGAGAAAGTAGGGGCAATGTCAGCATCTTCTGTGGTGATATCCTGCCCTTGTTCACACATACACACACACACACACACACACACACACACACACACACACACACACACACACACACGTGCACACATGCGTAAGCCAAAGGCTATAGGTACCAGGATAAACAAGAGACATGGCAGGTTCTGTGGAGCACCCAGCCCTGGGCTGGAAACTGTACAGAGATGGATGATGCCAAGAAGGGCAAATGATGAACCAAATGGGATGTTGTTAATAGATGGGGCATAAATGAGTCAGTATTAAATAATTCACTGTGACCCAAATGCACACATTTTTTATTCCTAGAAAATATACACTGAAGTTCTTAGGGGCAAAGGGTAGAAAAATCATACATGTGAGGTACAGATATACAGATATGTGAGTGGTCTTACGAGGCAGGACAGAGCAGGACGGGAACTGGTTTTGACACAGGTTAGAAACCTACTATGCCAGATGGTCAGTCCTGGCAGGCCCCTTCACATATCCGGCTCATTTCGTGCTGTTTGTATATATTCACCTAAGGAAGGGCAGAAGAGCCTTGACTACATGGGTTAACCGACGCTCGGCCCCATCTGCCTCATCCATCTCACTCAGAACAACTCATCTCAGCCTGTCCCACCATGTCCTGTAATCTCCAGGATGGTGGACTTCAGGCAACCCTTTGCCCACAATATATGCTCCTTTGAGTCCTGTTACTTACGAAGTACCCTCTGTGTCGAGACACAGAGACAATTATAAAAGGCACACCCTAGTAAACACACCACCAGACAAGCACAGAAACCCACTAGTGACTTGGTTTGAAGCAGTCCTTAACCGCCTCCCAGCCCCTACCCACCTCCCACCCTTCTAGGCAACTCCAAAGTTCAAAGGAGCCTATGTAAGCCCTGCCAGCCCTGTTCACCACATCTGCTGTGAGAGAAAAAAAAAAAAAAAAAATCACAACATTCAATACACTGGAAAAGAACACAACCTTTCCAAAGAACCATTATAGGGACACACGAGTCCAATTAAAACATCAAACAGCTGTGGAGGGTAACGGTCTGCATGGCAGCCTGCAGCAGCTTACCTAAAAACACTGCAGCCTCTGGTGCAGAGCCTGGAGCTCACACAGCCTGCAGCAAGAACCTGCAGGAAAAGAAAGAGATGTGGTCAGATTCCTGAGGAAAATTTCAACAGTAGTGTTCAGTTAGTCAGAATCCCAGGGTGACTGACCCAGCCCCTTCTGGGGCCCCAGCAGGTCAGATCCAGATTCATCAAGGACACCCAGGAATTATCTTATCTTCTTCCTCCTCTCACAGTCTGTAATGGAGCTCCCTGAGGTGGAACAGAACGTGATAGTGTCAAAGGTTCACCAAAGAACCAGGTAAAACAACCCAGTTGTCTGCACTGCATCCAGACATGGAGATTTGTAAACACACGCTGCTACTCTTGCCTTGGAGAAGATATTCTTGAAATGTATGGTTTATAAACAGAAGACAAAGGGTTTACTGCCAGTTTTTTACACGCACCCCTATTGTGTATTGTCATTTCAAGAAATACTTTTAAGGATGTATCTATATGTGTATGAGTGTGGTGCCTACATGTATGAACACCACAAGTGTACAGTATCCCTGGAGTCCAGAAGAGGGTATCAGACTCTCTAGAACTGGAGTTCTACATTGTTGTGAAGCTCAGAATCAGAAGCACATCAGTGGGTTTGGCAGCCTTGCCATGGAATCCAGGATTTGTACCTCAAAGAACTGAAAGCAGGCTGTAGAGCAACGGTTCTCAACCTTCCTAATGCTGCAAACCTCATGCTTGGTGACCCTCCTCCAACCATACAATTACTTTTGTTGCTACTTCATACTTGTAATTTTTGCTAGTTATAAATTGTTATGTAAATATCTGTGTTTTCTGATAGTCGTAGGTGACCCAGTTTTTTTTTTTAAAAAAAAAAAAAAAAAAAAAAGGTTGTTTGATCCCTGCCCCCCAGGGGTTCACGCCTAAGCTGAGGACCATTAGTTATATGTCAACTAAGGCTGACAGCAGCTTTCTTTCCAACAGGCATCTGATAAAACCAATCCAAGTATCCACTGATGAGTGAATACATAAAATGTGACCCATTCATACAATGGAATTTTATTCAGCCTTAAGAAGGAAGGAAATTCTGACATCTGTAAACTATGAATAAATCTTGAGGGCTGATAAGATGCATAGGTCACAAAGGGACAATGGCTGAGGCTCTTTCTCTTAAGTGGTGTTCCTAGAGTAGTGTAGGAAGCAGAACAGGTTGAAGGAAAGAGAAATCAGGGAGCTGCCTTAGCAGGCTCAGCATTCTAGTCTTACAGATAACCACAGACAGACCCATGGCTACAGAAACATGAATTTACTTGATAATGCCAAACTGCATATTTTACCACAATATAAACACTCCCAGAGCCAAAGTATTTATCAAAGATGCCCTGACATTAAATAATTAGGTAATATCAAATGTTCACTGACCCATATCACAACAGCCACTGGGCAAGAACCCACAGACCACCTCCTAGCCTCTGACCATGGAGCAGGAAAAACAGCACACTTCGTGTATGTGATGGTCTCTTCCACAGAGATGTGCAGGAGGGTTGCTATGTTCGACACACTGAGCAGTCACCAGGGAGACCTATGTGGGAGTCATTACTGCACTGCAAATGACAAGTGTCTCTTGTGAATACAGTATGATCTTCCAGAATTGAAAAGAGAAGCATTTCTGAAACATCAATTTTCCTCTGAGGAAGAAGGCTCTGTTCTCAAATGCCCTCATGTGCACACACTGTGAAACCCTGACATAATTATACAAAGTTCTACTGCTAATAGTCAGCTTCACTCCTTCACTTCTGTGTTGACTTGGTTTTTTGTAGTTTATAGTGAGAACATTCTGGAAAACTCCTTTCCTTCCTCTGACACAGCAAGCATCCCATGCAATGCCCATTCTTTCAGCTGGCTGCTTTTGTTTTGGGGCAGGAAAGGAAGCCACAGACTGTTTAAGTTGCAGTGGGAGCTCTGGAATCAGGCTGCGATTCTTCCTTCACAGGTGGATGTCAGTGAAGTGGGGTGGGGTGAGAGGGTAAAACTGGGTTTTCAGCAAAGCAGTATTCTCCAGCAACTGGCATGGGCTGGGACACAATGGGGGGGGGGGGGGGGAGGAGGTCCTGCATTCCTGTCTGTTCTGAGAAAACTGACCTTGCAGGCATGCCCCTTTCTCACACCTTCTTCCTACCAAGCAAGCAGATTTCCTGATTAAGTGAGGTTCTAAGAAGGTGTCATGTAGCACTGGCCCACAATTATTTTATCTAGCTCTTTTTCCAACTGGGAGGAAGGCAACCTTGTTGGCATTCAGCAAAAGCCAGCACCCAGGGAAGGCTATGTTTTGCTTTGGTTTCTCCAGACAAAGTGTCACTGTGCAGCCCTGGCTGTCCTGGAGCTCACTCTGTAGACCAAGCTGGCCTTAAACGCACAGATCTGCCTAGCTCTGCTTCTGAATCCTGAGTGCTGAGACTAAAGGCATGTGCCACCACCACCCAGCTTGCCTTTTGTTGTTATTGCTGCCTTTTGAAGCAGTAAAATTCTTGGGGCTGGGGAGATGGCTCAGCTGGTAAAGTTCTTGCTGTGTAAGCATGAGGACCTGAGTTCAATCCCCAGAACCCATGAAAAAGTCAGGCGTGGTGCTGTGCTCCTACTGTCTGAATTGTTGAACCCCATGGCAGTGAAGAGACCTTGTTTCGTAAAACAAGATGAATGTCATGTAAGGAATGTGTCTATATATCCCTTCATATGAGAACACACACACATACCACACATACAGATTCACAAGCACACGCACAGACTCATGTATGTATGTAGTTTGTGCACTGAGGTAGGTCAGTATCCTATGGAATTCTCAATGTGAACAGCATTGCAACTTGGGTAGCATAAAGACACATGATTATTCTGATTCTTTTCAAGTTACTCAGGAAAGGAAGAGACACTGGACACAGAGACCCTTTGAAACTAGTATTCAACAAACATTTATGTAGCACATCTAGTCCTTACATGCAGATCTACATGCTCTCCTCACCAATATACAATTTTTGGTACCAGAATTTCGCTGCCTAGTTCAGAAAGTCAGGCTTCTCACCAAATGAATCCAAGTACCCTCAGATGGCACCAGAAAAAAATTCTGGTCGGATACTCCTCACTAGAAAGGAGGAAGTCATATTTGACTTGGGATAAGGCACTGGGAAAAAAGGAAAGGCTTTGTAGAGCAGCGGACACCAGAGAGACCTGAATTCCTTCACCCTAAAAATGTTAGAAAGTATTCACCTAGAACTCAGTCAGACTTGGCACTCCTCTCCCAACATTGCTAGGGCTGATATGAGGAAACATCTGGATTTGGATCACCTCTCACACCTCAATCAAGCATTCTTTCAGCCCTACAGCACTTCGTCTCATTTAACATTGATCTCAGCCCTGTATCTCACCACACAGGACTCTGTCTCGGCTCCAGATCAGCTCACAAGGCACTCTTGCAGTTTGAGATCAGCTCAGAGGGTGTTCTCACCCCATACCTCACCTCACAGAGTCTTCTCAGTTCTATACAGCATCCTCCATGGCTTCGGAGATCTTCACTATCTAGTTCTCTGACATCTCCAGGAGAGAATACAGTTAAAGAGCTTCCAGGTCTCCTTACTCCCCACTGTAGCCCAAGGACATTGTATTTTCTGCTCCAACATTTTCAGTCTCTTATATGATTTATTCTATTTTGACTGTGAGCCCTTATTAGGCAGGTCTAACAGGCAATCAATAAAGTTGATTTAAAAAAAAAGAATAAAGATAAGCAGGGACTGGAGTAAACTCTGTATTCTTATTCTCTCTCCCTAAATTTACTATATTAATTCTTCTTTGCTAATTTTGGAAGATAATAACAAATAGTATTACTACCACATGTAGTATAGGAAATTCTCTGCCTCTTTCAGCATTTACCATAGACAAAATGAGTAAGAAAAGCCTCAGAACCAGTAGAATATGAAGCTAAAAAGCTCTATCCCATAATGACCACAAAAGCTAAATTTGTAGGCAAGGCAGCGGGTTTAGCCCTGGCAGCCTTCCTACCCTCTGCTCACTCAGCTCCCTATTCTGCCACTCTGGTTCTCATGCCCAGACAGTGGCTCTTCACACTTGCTTTGGCACAGGGTAGGGAGTCATCGAGGTACCTGCAGATACATCCTCTCTGCCACCTGATTTGTAAAAAACGCTTCAGACAGGTATCGTTTTAGTAATGGGATGCAAGCTCACTCCTGGATGTTCAACGTCAGAAGTACAGAGTGCACCACACAGGCATCCCCGCCCAGACACAACAAAGGCCCCTGACCTGGTAGGCACAACTGATCCATGCTTTCCACAATCATCTATAGGTTGCTTTAGTACCTGCTTATAGACAAGCAAAACATTTGAAGGGAGAAGATATCATTTATATTCACTGTCTTAAGAGCTGAGCTCTGATCCAACCCCAGAGCACCCATGGTCAAGGGCAGCACATTGAGAGCTTTGCTGCACTGTGCTCTGGGCAGCAGCTGAAAGAGTAACAACTGCACCGTATGGTGTAAGGCTGCAATGGTGCTCAATAAGTCAACAGAGATGAAGACAATGAACTGTATTTGTGAAATCCAAGTGTATTCTCTATCTTAAGGATGCGGATTAAGAGCAATCATAACAAACTAAGAAAAGACAGACTCGAACAAATGCCTGTAGGTGTCCATAACAGGCATACACCTCCAGCTGATAATTTCTCGCATCATGCTGTCTCTATTTATACACGCCCAAAGGGACAGGGCTCACTGCCACATGAATTCCTTGACACATCCTTGACTTACCATTCATCCAAAACACAAATGAGAATCCACCATGAGCTCTGTGAACAAAAGAGGGTATGGAAGAGAAAATAAACTCACGCAGAAATATCTCCCACAGGCTAAATCCCTTCTGTAGGAGAATGAATGGCTGTACCCATGGAAAATTATGGGCCTGTTTTTTCATGTGGGGGGAGGGAAGATTCTCGCTAACGGATACTGAGTAGGGCTCCTTCTCAGTTCATTTTGCTCAGACATTAACTGTTATATATACACCTGGGATGTGGGACCTCACTTGACATAAACAGTGAACTTCTGCAACCAACTATATGGTATGAGAGAAAAATTCCAAGAAACCTTTGGGGATAGAATGTAAGAGAATCATCTTTACCATCACCGTATTCGGGAACATGTGACTTTTATCCATATTTCCCTACAGTCCTGTAGGCGGTCAGTTGAGTGCTCCATTGCTTTGGTAGAGGCAAAGGAAAGAAAGAGTCATTTTCCTCTTCTATCCCCCTTCTCCTCTCCCACTCCAAAAAAGGAGCCAACAGATTGCTAGGCCAAGTTCTGTGTACACAGCAGATAGCACAATACAGGACCACAGCAAAGCAAGAACAAAGGAGGAGGAGAGTCAACCCTGCACCACGGTCTCCAAGACAAGGCCCTTGGTCTTACCAACCCACCCAGGGAGAGCTGAGAAGCGCAGACTCAGAGGACAGGCGGGGAGCACTGGAATCAGAGGGCCCCAGGCAACATGGAAAACAAGGAGGCATGTTTGTAATAATGCAGCTACTGACTTGCAAACACCCCATAAACGCCTACAGAACTGAATTAAATCTCTCACAGCTTGAAGTAGGAAACTGTGTGATGAGAAAGACTGGAAAAGGGGGAGCCTCTAATTTGCAAAAATAATAACTATGCACAACCAACCAGGTAGGCAACAGAGTCAGAATATTTCAAAACATGAGGACAACACCAAAAAAAAGTCAGGGATGACTCAGTGTAGCTTCACGCAGCCCAGGCAGAGTCCACATGAAAGGAGAAAGTGAGGTTTTCAGCCTCCCAGAGCCCAGCTGTTGAGCAGGGGAACTCAGCTTCCAATCCATGCCCATGCCCGCGCATTAGGAACCCTTCTATGTGTGCCCCAGAGAACACAGAACAACAGCATGACATCACTGGCTTCCAGTCCTCCAAACCTGCAGACTGTCAACACCCATCTGTATGCAGACTCCATCACCAGGCCACATGGCTCCTCCAGCCCATACGCTCCAAGCTACTGGAAGAGGTCCTTCTTGTCACACAAACTCAGTAATCTTTAGAAAAGGATGCAGTGGGCCAAAATACCAGTTCACAGGGAACCTGTTACCCCAGTGACCTCGGGACATAAGATAAACCAAAGCACAAAGGTGGTGGCTTTGACTCCCAAGAGAACTGAGAAATACTGAAAGGAATGTAGAGGTCCTTCAAGGCCCAGCAGGCAGACAACCCAAAGACCTGCTCACAGTGCATAAACACTGGAGAGTGAGGGCAGCTGTCACCCACTGCACAGCCTTTACATCATGCATACCCTCCATCAGAACCTTATGGCTAGCTTTTCAAATCAGTGTTCCACAAAGGCTTCAGGAGAGCACCTACTCAGTTGGTGCCTGGAGGCCAAGGGGCCACAGACAAGTAGGACTGGGTACAGAGAACGGGCTCACAGAAGGTAGAAGGGATGGGAAGGTGCAATCAGAACACTACTGCTTTTAATTAAATAACAGGTTTTACCCTTGGTTCATTTTATGCACTGACTCAAAATTGATTTTTTAAAGCCTTCCATCTATAGATCTAAGTCCCTCAAGTTAGTCAAACTACCAAAGGTATTTATTTACTGAGGGCACAGGGGCTACAGGTGTCCCTAGTGAAGAATGCCATGCTTTAGTAGTTCTCACAAATGTCCATGGTAGGTACATTTGAGGGACTTAGATCTATAGATGGAAGGCTTTAAAAAATCAGTTTTGTGTCAGTGCATAAAATGAACCAAGAGTAAAACTTCCAGGGGATCTGATACCCTTTTCTGGCTTCCACAGGCACTGCACACATGTGGTATGCACATACACATGCAGGCAACCACACATACCAATAAAATCTTAACATCTACAACACAACTTCTAAACTTAAGACTCAGGGGTCATTGCAGAAGAGGGGTCAAAACATTCTAAGTTCTACAGGAATGGAGTGCTCGCTGTGAGACTGTTTCCCAGAAATGTCAGCGCTACCCTTATGATGTCTCACCAGTATGGCTGCCTAAGCACGGCCTTAACAAGGATGATACTAATAGATATGCTAATGTGGACAAGGGATCATAAGGCCTTGACCCTGGACAAAGAACTTCAGGCAACTAAGGAAAGTGAGAGAAACAGTCTTCCACAGAGAGCAATCAGCACACCAACTGGTTATTCAATACCAAATGGTCAGCTCTGAAAATATCCACATACAAGTAACATTACACAGATGCAACAGATTGTATCACGTAGGAATAAACAGAGAGAGAGAGGATGAGGCCATAAATTGAAAAGAGAGAAAAAAGGGCAGAATGCAGAAGGGTTTGGAGGGAAGAAAGGAAAAAATAATGATATAATTATAAGCCCAAAAAGTTGAAATATTTGAAAAAGTTAAATAGGCCATCCCCTTCAATATCCTAATAAAAAATACTTAATTGTATAAAATCTTGACCCTTGAGGTACTCAGCATGCACCTGCTACTGCTTTGTTGGTGGAAGATGCCTTCCTTCAGCATCCTGTGTCAAAGGACCACACCTTGGAACAGTCTTAGGAGCTAGTGAGTTACTTTCTCTCGGGATACATCTGCCACTTGAGAGCAAACTATCCTGAGTATTTATCCAATGAGGCCAAGGCAGAGACCGTTTTTAAAAAAGGAATGAAGTACCTGTTTTCAAAGAAATGACATGCTTTTTATGAAAACTGTAGCCTTTCTGAAACCTCATTCACCATGACCCTGGCTGGTCCCTAAAATCTCATAGTGCCCGGCTTGGGGTTTGCAGTACTTGGGATGGAACCGGGACTTTGTGCAATGCTTTACCACTGAGCTAATAACCTCAGCCTTTCCTTGTATCTAGTGATTTCTAGAATCGTTCGCTCATTATTTCCAATATGATGACCTACTGACAGAACTTACAAACAAAACAGCTTTGAGGTCCTCAACAATTTGTAAGGAAAAAAACCAAAACCAAACAAAACCCCTGCAATTAAATTGGTTCAGTCAGTATCTATCTACAAACAACATTAAGACAGCAGCTCCCATGAGAAAACACCAAGGGGGGATAAATGGGAAGGAATTTGATCTGTGAAGAAGGAAGATGAGCCAACATTTTCTAATTACCAAACTGACATTGCCAAAGGTGGTCCCATTTTAATTCATGAAGTCAGATACATATTCACTAAGGTGTCTCTCCAGGGTCAAATGGTTAAGAGGTTTGAACATTTGGGTCTTTGTGAGTCTCTAGATTTCCTGAATGACTAGCAGCACAGGACACTACAGAAGCATGCAGTATGTAAATTCATCCAATTAGCTCCCTGACTCTGGTGCTGTCTCCCAAGTTCACAAGCATCTCACTGTCTGTCTTCTGTCACCACTGACTGAGAGGCTTCTCACTCAATTATTGATTTTTCTGCCAATTAATTACCATACAAGAGACACTGTGGCCTATCTTTGCAGGAATCCCCCCACTAGACTTCTTTCTCTACCTCTGGAGTCTAGGGAAGGAAGCAGAGATCAAAATAATTGGAACCCTGAGGATGAGAAAATGTTCTAGAAAACATCTCCACAACTGGCAAATAGTTCAGTTGTCACCAGACACTTGAGTGGGCACAGGCTTGTTTCCCATTTGGTCCCTCGCTTGGATGTTTTCCAGGGAGAACTTTGCTCAATCCTGACAACTTTACTATGTAAATCTCAGGAGAAATGAGGTCTTCTGAGTCCAAGGGAGGGATGACAGATGAGTGCCTTTGCCTTGTTCATAAAAGTGAGATGATGCATGAGGTACAAGTATGAAAAAATAAATAATTTTTCATTATCACCTCCAAAGAAAAGGCAGAGTTCCCCTTCCTGAAGCAATGCTTGTACAGCCCAGGGTGCTTCCTGCTGTGGGGCATGCCCACATGGTGACAGAGACACCACACACAGAACATCCAGTCTGCCTCCAGCAAAGGCTTTCTCCACATGATCCCCTTCTGACACCTACTCCCCTCTCAGCTGTCTTCTACCTCACCAGAGAACTGAGACCCCTGGACACCTTAGAGAACGAGCCGGCCATGTCCCCTCCTGTTGTGGTTTTACTATGAAATATCTCCCACAGGCCTGGGTTTGAACACTATCCAGCGGATGGCTTTGTTGGGGGGAGGGGTTGGGAGGCAAGGCCTAGCAGGAGGAAGTAGATTCCTAGGAGGTTTATAGCCCCAGCCCAGTCCTGTCTTTACTTCCTGGTCCTTTGTGCTCCTGCTGCCACGCCTTCTCCCCATGATGGACTGTGACCTGAGCCTGTGCAAAAGTAAATCCTCACTTCTTTAAGTTGCTTCTGTCTCTGTTTGGTTACACTAACAAGAAAAGTAATAAATCTCTGCCTGCCGCCTGCTCCCAGGGTCTCACCTCGGCCTGCTTCTGCGGCAGTCTCAGAATGCCCACAAGGACTGTGCATGTACAACTAACACCAAGAAGAGTCAAGGGGAAATTTATGTTAGCACACACAATCTGAGTTTGAAAACAGGAAACAAATTACACCCAAGCTCAATACAACTAAAAAAGAAAAATTTAACTCAGTGAGAGCAATCCAGCAGCAAGGCTGAGAAGCAAGCAAGCCTGGGTCCACACGCTCTCTTCTGGAAGATGAGGGCACAGGGAAAGGACAGTGGACTTGACGTCATGTGAGTTCAACTCCAGCACCTCACCTCCTGAAGCAGAACATGGCCTAGAGCCATGCACAGCCAGAGCCCGCCAGTAGAAGCAGCTCCGTACCAATAGTCCCTCCCCACTTTCCTCCCAAGATCTGCTCCACCTCAAACATGAAAGCACAAATGAGACCTTGTAGCTCCTGCAGACCAGGGTTAGACACTATGTCCAGCGAGGTGAGCATGCACCAGACCAGTAACCAGAAGCAACCAGGAGAGAACAGATATCCACCAGGTGCCACAAGCTGACAGGAAGGCCTGGGCTCCTAGGTTTTTCCCATGCAGTTTACAACATACAAAAGGCAATAAACCTTGACCCCACTGATGGTCTGGCAGAAAAAAATCCTAGCAACTCAGAGTGAGTGAGTGTGTGTGTGTGTGTGTGTGTGTGTGTGTGTGTGTGTGTGTGTAAAGGAGGGGTGATTTCATGGTTCTGGACTACAGGCAGCAGGGTAGACTGAGAAGCTCCCCCAATCCCCATGTGAACCTTAAACACTGGCCTGAAGGGAGATAGGAAGGATAGCCAGGGACATCTGAATAGGAAGATTCAATGAAGCAAAGTAAGCAACAGCCTGGAGCTCTGGAGCTCAAGTATTTCAGACCACTTCTAAGACCAAGCAGGAAAATAATCCAGCTATTTGCACAAAAGGGCAGGGGTTTTAGAATGCTGCCCAATGGTGGTAGTAAAGTTTTCCACACTCCAGCAGGCCAGAGAGGGAGCCATCTCGTGGAAGCTGCACTCACCAGCCCCAGGCTGATACAACTGCACAGTGAACATGGGGTGGCCAGCTCTGACCAGGTCTGCCTAATAGGCAATAGAATTCTCAGGGCCAACAGCCCCCACAGACTAGGGATGCGGTTGGGTCCATAGGGGTTCTCCAATAGGCAAAGCTATGCTTGACCCTTGACCTCAGCCTGACAGGAGCCTGTGTTGCTACTAAGATGCTTCTGTCTGTGAGCCTTTCATTGGCCATCTACCAACAGACTAGGCTTTCTTTTAGCTGGGGGAGGGGAGATGTACAGCAGAACAAAGCCTAAGAAAGCCAGGAAGTTCTTGGATTCCTGGTCTATCAAAGTCGGGTGAGTGGATGACACACCATACATACCACAGTCCTATCTGCTGGGCCAAGAAAAAGGAGGAGAGTGCACATGTATGTGCACACATGCACACACACATGAAAACCAGTCAACCTAGGGTACTGTTCCCAGTCATCTTGCTTTTTTGAGACAGTCTATCATTGAACCTGGAGCTCAGAGTTAGGCTTAGGATCTGCCTGTCTCCACCCCCCATGAGGACAACTTTTTATCTGGGTCTTGATGACCAAACGCAGGTCCTCAGATTTCCACAGCAAGCATTTTACAGACTGAACTATCTTCCAAGCCCCTTGACATTCTCGGTTTTCATTTCCTAAGAATGTGTTCAGACTCTCACACAGAGAAATCCAAACACAGTTAGATGAACCGGCAAGAACCCCAGCTTCTAACCACCACCTGTCACAGAAGGCCACTCCCACAGGTGCTGCTCCTGGGACTGAGTCCTGGGTCCCTTCCCCTCTTTCTGTGTCCAAAGACTATTCCCATAAATTGGCTACTGAGAGTAATAAGAATAAGGAAGGGAGGGGATATAAAATTATCGGTTCTCACATGCATGCACGCAGTCTGACTGGAGGCTGTCTGATAGCAAGAGGAATATTTAGCAGACATTCACAGACGCTTACAGTCAGAATTAAAACGGGAAGCCAGGCAGACAGAAGTCACTGAGGAATGAGCAGCCAAGACACGTTTGTTCTGCACTCCCTGGACAGTGAGCGACAACCATGTCTCCAGAGGTGAACATTTCTAATCTGGTATGGTGGAGCTGGGCCACCTGCTGCTGGCTTCTCAGAGGTTCTTATTTGGGGAAAGACTTATCTAAAACATTCACCTCTTTTTTTTTTTTTTTTAAACACATGTATTTTATTATACATTGAGTCTGCTGGCTTCAAATAGAAATAGTTCTGGTTTATATGTGAAAATAAAAGGTGATTCCTCAGGCATTCAACAGATTCCTGGTCTTCAGACACCAGAAGACCAAAAAAAAAAAATCTCTTATAAGAAAATGTTTAAAAACACCCCCAAAACAGCAATGGAATGTTGGACTAGGGAGAGAACTCTGTAGCAAAGTGCCTGGTGAGTAGCTGAGGTTAGATCCCAGCACCAAGGTAAAAGCCAGGTGTGGTGAGTGAAGCCTGTGAGCCCATGAAGGGATGGAGGGCAGACACAGGCAGATCCTGTCTGTTCCTGGACCAACCAGCCTAGTTGAAAGGGTGAGCAGTGCCAGATAAACCAGAGAGCTTATCTATCTCAAAAGATAAGGCTAAAGGCAGGAGAGCCATAAAGGACACTTACGACTGACCTCTGGCCTCCTCTAAGACTCTCACACCACAACAAAGGGGCAGGGACATACTCCACACACATTCAAAAGGCATGGTGATTAGTAATCAAAAAGTTAACTGGGGAGTCCTCTAGAACTTAATGCCCTCTAAGTTATTGGTCAGAGAGGTCCCAAAGGCCCCCAAGACGACATACTATCGCTATTGCTCTTGGTTGCCCGCTAGAACTAGATAGTAAGACCCTCTTGCTGAAGACATAACATACTTTGGTTGCAGGACTTAGAAAACTCAAGCATGAACTAACATGAAAAATTCTTCCTACTATACGAGCTTGGGTGATGGTGTGTGTGTGGGGGGGTACATGATGGGATACATCAATGGTCTTACCCAGCACAGTACCCGGCATGCTACAATACTAACCTGCCAAGCAAGCAAGCAGCAAGTGGTGCCCACTGGTGCAACAGTGACACTGAGGTTCTGGAGGCAACCAACTGCTTTTGGGCTGGATTTGCACCTGCTCCACAGCTAGGAACTTAAGTCGTGAACTGTAAACCTGGTCAGAAGCATGGGGAGGAGTAAGTCCTTTGAAATCCTATCTTCTGAACACGGCATGGTCACTGCACTGTTACTGTAGTTATGCTTACCTGAGTAGATCAAATCAAAAGATCAGTCACCACACCATTGGGAGTACTAATTAAACTTAGGCTATTTTTAAATGCTGTAGGGAAGCACATGTAGGGATGCCTTAGCCTCAGCAGTTCAGAAGAGGACCAAATCTGGTTCCCAGGTTCCATCTACATCTACTACAGCTCCAGGAAGATCGGTGATCAGGCTTCTCTGGCCTCCACAGGTATCTGCACTCACATGCACATACTCACACATAGACACAAATACAAATAAAATATATTTTAAATTGATGAATTTAAACATTTAAAGGAAAGAACATAGGGGACACACTGGGAGTATCTGAGGAGTGGGAGGGAGTTTTGAGAACAGGTATGTTCAAAGTACACTGTTTACAATTATGAAATTGTCAAAGAATAAACAAAAGATATTCTGTTTTCATAAAAGCAATACAGACCCTTTCCAAAAAGAACTCTAAAAAGCAGAAACATTAATCAATATAAAATAAAACTACACACCAGAATTTCAAGATTTTCCTTAGAAAGGAGAAGGAAGGGAAGTTTTTAAACGTGTCTTTCTGTCATATAACTAAAAAATGGGAACAAATTAGTCAGGGCCAGTGGAAAGAGGAAACTCCTTCCTGGGATTTAGCTTCTAATCTTTGGAAATCCTGTGCTAACAGTTGCTGGTCCACTACACATGCCCAGGTAATTGCAGATATTGCCTGGACTAGCTACACCTGCCTCATTGCTCAGGAAGTAGGAGCAGCCTGTCTTGCTCAACAAGTCCATGCAGGACCATGCAGGGAGTTTTGGCACCTCTGTCAGACAATCACGAAAGCAACAGTTAGAAAGCTGGGCTCAATTTCCTCTGACAATCGTCAGAGTATCCTACTCCTTCCGAGCGGTCTTCACAATATAAAATGAGGCCACTGGTCCCACATTTCTGAGACCCTGACCTGAAACAGAGGCTGGGGAAGAGCCGGGCAACACATGCAGGCTGTGTGCTCTTACCTCCAACCACAGGAGGCTCTAGGTGCTGGGTGCCAGCAGGACTTTCCTTAGGCAGCTCCTGCTCAGACTGCATCTAAGACTACATTTCATTAAAATGCAGAGCTCTGCAGCGTGAGAAATCTGAAACCCAGCTTTGAGTTCCTGTCCCCAGGGTACTCTTCATAAAATGATTTATTATGGTTTCATTAAAGTGATTAGAAACTGTCCAAACCATAAAATGTTGCTAGGCATCTCCCAAGTCAGCACAGTGGCAAGAACTGCCTAACAAGTTGTTTAATGAAAAGAGACAAAAATCTGAGCAGTGCACAGGACAGAATGAAGATGTCCCACATAGAAGACCCTGTCAACGAAGCTGGATTCACAGAGTGGGGGTGGATCTTTGGAAAACCCAGGTCTCAGCATACAAAGAAGCAGATGCCCTATATAAGGCAGATATGCAGAGAGCAGCCACCACACTCAGGTCCACAGGCCAGCTCCATAGCACAAAGCTATGCCAACAACTCCCCCAACTAAGGACACAGGACCCTCTGCAACCCATGGGTGTCAGCACTGTGACAGATTCCTGGTAGGCAAACAGGGAGTGGAGCCATGGCTAGGCAATAAACGGGGTGAATTTCCAAGATGTTGGCTTTTACCTCACCCTCCTGACTTGAGACAAGGCCTGGAAGGTTAAGAGAGAGGTCTTGTAGGCTTTGTCTCCACCAGCAGGCCCCCGATGATGGACTGGCTCAATAAGTTCAGTACTGGGTCAAGACATGTTATACAACAGTGTGGACCAACCAATCAATCATCCTGTCTTTCTTCAAACTGTCCAACCCTAAATTAGGGAGGAAAACTCTTCAGAGACACCTTGCCTTCAAACCTGTCTTGATTCTTGGTTTGTTTTGTGTTTGTTTTCTAAGTTCTGGCCTCTGTAAAACAGAGGATCTTTTTCTCTGTGTCTGCTGGATGCATGTTTCCTCACCTTCGATAAACACTAATCTTCAGCTGATGAGTCTGTCTGGGTTCTTAGTACTTCAGATTTCCGGCCGCCCTTTAATTCTTTTGCTTGTTTTGTTTTTCGAGACAGCCCCCAGGCTGTGCTGGAACTCACTTTGTAGACCAGACTGGTCTCAAACTCAGAGAGCCACCTGCCTCTGCCTCCCCAGTGCTGGGATTAAAGGTGTGCCACCACACCCAGTGGACTTCTAATTCTCTAGAGAAAAAGAACCACCTCACATCTGCCTTCTGCCAACCAACATGGACTTACAGAGGCTGAACATGAGCTCAGGAAAAGAGGGGAAGGGAAGGGAAGGCATGGAGAGCAGCTAGGGCAATGCATGGGCAAAAGGGGGGCCATCTGATCAGAGGCGCCAGCAGCAGTAGAGGGACCCTGTGGAAAGAAGCTGGGCCGGTCTTGGACAGCACTGTCCAGAGCCAAGCTCCTTCACCCTGTCTCAAGTCTCACATCTCACGCTGCCCTGTTTTGAGATTTTGGGGGAGGGAGGGGTAAAAATCTCAGCACTCATTTTCCATAAAAGCTTTCCCAGCCCCAAATAGCCCAAGCCTCCTAAATTTAACACATGTCATCTTGGAGCTAGTCGGAACTTCTCCTGAAATACTCCAACATCATGGAACTGTTTTTAACTTCGGTCCCTGAGAACATAGAGAGTGTCAATAATACTACAGGCAGAGACAGAAAGGCAGAGCAGAGTGCAGGGGAGAGGCCCCAGACAGGAGCATCTGGAGTCCTCATCTAAGGCCACATGCACTTCCTGGCGGCTTAGGTGATCTGGCATCCGCTAGCACCAGGAGGAACCCTTCACAGATGACAGAATGCCTGTGGGTCTACAACAATCACAAGGCAAACTGCTGACAGCCAACTTCTCAAATGCCTGGTGATTCGAATGGGCAGCCTGACTTGAGAAGATTCCAGAAGTATACAAGGAGCTCACCTATATGGTACCAGTAGCTGGGCCCGGATGAGCCTGTGACAGACACACCATGTCCCAAGTCCTACCTCACTCCCAGCTTCCCCAGAGCACCTCTCCCTTGGCATGATGGGCCCTGCTAGGTGGGCAGCAAGCAAGGCCCCGGTCCAGTTCCTCAGGGACTAGGTCTTTCCACACTGACACTTTGCCCCATATTATCTGATGTCCAGCACTTTGAAAGCGCCATGCCTTGGGCCTGATCTGGCCTCACTCTCACATACTGACTGCAGAATTAAAGAGCTCAGCTCAGTGCCTCTGACAACACCACAAGATAAAGCTGGGAGATGGACCCTCTCTCAGTTACCCCACCATTAGAGAGAGCAAGGGCAGGTGAAGGGCAGAAGCTATCCCCCTCAGTGCTCTGCTGTCTCTGCTGCCAGGCAGCTCCTGACTCTTCTCAGCCGTCACCTTTCTAAAGCCCTGCTCACCTCACTCCTACAAACACAGCGTGCCCTGAGCTGCACTGTCAGCACTAACTTCTAGCAGGGAACCCTTCAACTGGGGAGCACCCGCAATCTGTCTGTGAGGGGGAGCAGCCATCCGCTTGCCCTGCTTTTTGAAGGGCGGGCGGGCTCTTATCTGGAAAAGGAGCTTTTGTCCCTTGACAGCTCAAAAGAAAGAAACTAGTTTTCACTGACTGGGATATGTAGAGTCTTATACCTATACTCCCAGGACTCGGGAAGCAGAAGCAGGAGGATCACTGTAACTTCTGGGCCAGTCATAGCTCCATAATGAGACCCTGTCTCCAAAACAAGAATATTGAAAGCCAACATACAACAGGTGTCAACCAAATAAATCATAAGGTCCCTGATGACTTCTGCTTTCCTGGGTCCACTGTCAGGACTTTGCTGAGTCTACTCCCCTCACATCCTTGGAGGCTCCCTAAACTATTCCCATTCACAGGGGTACCCTGGATGCTACTTCTAGAAAGGTTGGTCAGCCACAGACTCTAAACTGAGCATGATGGCTGGACACACAGGAAGGAGCAGAAAGCCAGGGAGGCTCAATCCCAAAGACAACCAGGACTCTAGTGAGGAAGCACTGGAAGAGGAGGTAGGTCTTTCTATAAGGGCCCTGGAAAATACTTTGTATTCATTCTGATCTCCCTCCTTGTTCCCACCCTGGACAAAGAGCAGGAAACATTAAAAAGACTATTGCTAGAAGGATCTTCACACACACATACATATACACACACACACACCCTCTGTGCAAGAGGATTCGAAAAAACACAACCTGATTGACTGTCAGCTGAGAGAGGCTCCAAGGGAGAGCTCAAACACTACAAGACAGACCAGGTCACATGCAAGGAAGGACCCTGACTGAAGCCAGCAGGACAGCCCAGTCACATGCAAGGAAGGATCCTGATTGAAGCCAGCAGGACAGCCCAGGTTACATGCAAGGACTATATTCATTCACATGTCCATTCATGCAATGGAGACTCTTACAAACACTCCAGAAAATGAAAGAGCAAGGGCAGAACCATTTTGTGCCCCGGAAACATTGCTTCTGGGCTGGGCACTACCACAGCTACCTCATAAGAATGCACAAGAGATTCAGCTAGTTAACACTCCCTGGGGAGGAAGGGGGCAGACTCAAGGGATCACAAGATCTTCATCTGGCAGTTCCAATCACCACCAAACTGAAAACAATCAAGTGGCTGGGGCTTCCTCCCGGTGAGGCTGCCTCCGAGTGACTCCCGGTTCCCAAGCTTAACCAGGACAAAATCTTTTCTTTGGTCTGTGTTCCCTATCTGAGGCAGATAAGCATCTCTCTCTCCCCAGGATAAGTCACAAGACAGTCATGTCTTGTCAACAATGTATTCTAAAAGTATCAACATTCTTAAGGGTGTGTGTGTGTGGGGGGGGGTGAGTTCAGCACACCTGTTGTGTTTCTCTGAGCTTCCCTTATGCTGAAGCAGCAGCTGTTCATTACCCATACTGAGAGGCTCACTAGGGAAGAAGGGGTTTCAACCAAGAGCTGCTCTTAGTGAGAAGTGTTTTCCCACTTGTGAGAGGCTCCATGCAGTTAACATGGGCTCTGTCATTGGCTTATTAGTTAGAAGATGGCCTGACTCATCTCCTCCAGCACAGCCCCCTGCCTAGAACTACTGGGTTTGGGGCCTCGTTCTGAGAAGTCAGCAGAGCCAAGCTGTGCCCACCTGCCTCCTCTATCAACAGCCAATGAGGGACAACGAGCATGGGGCCAATCCTCTCTATAGCTCCATTCAAAGCTAGGGCAAGGGAAACTCAGATTTATCGAGTGCCCTAGACACCCCAATAACTGTGCATACAATTACCAATTTCACTTCCAAGATGGACACATCAAGCTAATAAATATTAAACCTATCTATGAAGGCAACTAAAGTTTTAAAAAGGTGACAATACTCCCATACACATAAGGCAGCAATCCCTCCCTGCCTATCCCCCCCCCCCACACACACACACAAATGAGGGTACCTAAGCTTAAACTAGGGTCTGCTCATAGGAAAACTGGCTACTGAATTGCTTCCAGAATGAATAGCCACACATTCATTCCGTACAATGTGCTGATCACGTGAGGTAAACAGGAACTGAGCTGACAAGCAGAACCCTGACATAAGTCAGAGAGAAACAGTAGCTTGTTCCCTGACCCAGGCATGGCTGATTCACTGAGTGCCAACAGTAAGGTGTGACAGGTGTGAATACAGGATGTGAATACAAGAAGGCCATATCTAGAACCCCTTGGAGGGGAATCAGAGATGGCCATGAAGGAATGGGGCAGGAAGGGCTGGGAGGAGAGCAAGGGCCAGGAGAGGCCACGGGAGAAGCAATCTGGAGGCAGGAAGAAAAGGAGTAAGGCAGAGATAGTGGGAGGGGCATAATCAGGGACCAACGGCCTTGGTGAATACTAATGGCACACTTGAGGATACACCCCCCCCCCAATCATCATATGGGAGCTAGGAGTTTAAGGTGTAAAAGGGAATAAAGGTATATTCAGTCCACGGCATGGAGAAGCTAGTAAAGCAACTGAGCCAGCCCAGGACAGAACCACAGGATAGACAGAAACAGGCAGCTCCAGTCCAGGTCTGTCTGACCCTGAGCTGGGCACAGCATCCCTTGAGGCCTTCTACAAAACCTGCCTACTGCCTAGCTAGAGACTAGCCACCCCAAGAGAAGGCCTCCAAACCCTGTGACTTCAAGCCTGTCCATTTAAATGTAATTCTAAGTTTCCTTATTGAGCAATTTCCTTGATGACCCCCAAACTGACTAGCTCCGATCTCATTGCTTCCCTTAGCAGAGAGAGAACAGAGAGGAGAGAGAGAGAGAGAGAGAGAGAGAGAGAGAGAGAGAATTCTCAGTAACAGGACATAGGAGTGTGCTTTAAACTCTGTGGTCAGCGGAACGGGGTTACAGATTGAGGCTCCACACTGTAGACTGACTGACAGCACATGACTGGAAGGTCATATATCACACAGCTCACAGCTCTTTAGCAAGAGGTATCTTCCACTAGGATGGCTGTGGTCACACAGAAGATCGTGCAAACAGCCCCATCCCCCGCCTGTGCTGTTTGTGGCTCAGTTTGACCATGGAGCCAATGGACCAGCTTACTCTCAGCACCTACATCCCTATGCCTATCAAGTACACCACTTGGCATGAGACCTGAGGCTGCAGTGTTGACAGCTGGTCAGACAAGCTCCATCTGTAAGAACTCTGGCCAGGGACATTTTTACCCATTCAGGAAGTTGCACTATGTTCTGTACACTGTCCCTAACATGTGTGAGCAGATCTTAGGAAATCCAGTCCGTGGTGTACAACTCCCATGTGGTCACCAGAGGAAGCAGCTAGTTTTGTAGAATGGTAGCACACAGGGCAGAGCTTCCTTGACCCTGAGACCATCTTTGCTCCAGGTCCCCACAGCACTGGCCATAACTGTGGCAAACACAATTATGCTAGCAGCTCCTAGCAAGGCCTTGATCTCCCAATGCCAGGATTTCTGTCTCATGTCACGGACTAAAGTTCCACTGTTAGGCAATCTTGCCCTGTTCTACAAAAGTGCATGCCCAAGAACATTCAGCAAGCCACTCACCAACAATGTATCTTCCTGGGCTCCCTCTGTGCCAGATAAGAAATGCTTCCCCTTGAGTCTGCTTCCTACAGATACTGAGCTGTGCAGCCAGTGCTCTAGTGAGCAGAAACAAAACCCTTGGGCCTTGCCTGCACAGATGCAACGCTCTGCCAGACTCTGGGCACAAATCTGTGCTAGGGATACCTAACTTTCCCCAAGTGGCCCTGGGAAAGGAAAGGAGCTATAGTGATAGCCATGTTGACAGCAATTAACAGTCACCACAAAGAAATAAGTAAAAACTACTTCTTAGGCATTTTTGTGCTATATTAAGTAGAGTTTGAAAACAATTATAGAAGCAAATTTTCCTAGCTACCTTCCCCAATAGAGCAAAAATTAACATGCTTGATTTTTTGTTTTGTTTTTGAGACAGGATCTCAAAATGTAGCCCTGGCCAGCTATAACCCTCTATGTAGACCAGACTAGCCTCAAACTCATGGAGTTTGAAATGCATGTCTCTACATCCCAAGTTTTGGAAGTAAAGGCATGGACTACCATGCCTAGCACCAAGCCTTACTTTTAAACATGTGCATTCACCCCCTTTTCATAGGATTCCAATGTCAAATCGAAGTACAAGCCCACCATGGTCCACCCTAGGGGACTAGTGGGTTTATGGCTACTTATGGAACAGGATGAACCCAAAGCAATTATACCAGTAAATAGCCTCACTCCAGCACAGATGACAACTTCCCCAGAGCTGTATGGACCTAGTCTGCCCTCCTTCACCTTAGTTATCTGTCCATACTCTATGTACTCTGGCATTCCCAAGGTCCATGAATTCCATGAAGCACATGGAATCAGAGTGGAATTACATACAACTGGCTAAAGAGTGCAGCTGGAATCTTATGTGAGGGTCCATGACCCTCTCTACACCCTCCTGTGAGAGAACAGCAAGAGACCCAGTCTCCTGGGCATCCTGCAAGCATGGTGTATGGAGGTTAGGGAGGTTATGCTTGGAGGGTAACACTCTACAATACTCACTCTGCTTATCTCAAGCTCCCAAGGGCTGTGAGAGGGTCTCCTAAGGCCATCCTACCACTCCACCTTACACACACACACAGCCAGAAGAGGGAGCTTCCGGTGAACAGGGATTCAGGGTCTGTGATACTGAGATGACATAATCAAACAGCTGCCAGAAATTGATATTTTTGCATTATTTTTTTCAATTATATATATTGCTTATGAGTATCTACTTGTATCTAATAGATGATTCCTAAGTTAGAGAGCAAGTTTCTATAGAAGGCCCATGGTACCTTCAAAGGATAAGAAGAACAGAAAAATATCTGCCTCACAGCTGGTCTCACAGCTGGGCCACTAGCCTGATGAACTGAGGACTCTGACACCCACATGCAAAGTGTGCAATTAATGAGAATCGGGACCTGCACCTCCATACACGACTTCTAAAGAACAGGTGGGAATCCTTTCTTCCCACCAAAATCTCTCCACAATGAACTGCAGCATGGTTACAAACTTCCAGGACTTTACATAAAAGTACTTCAGAACCTTGGCCATTACAAGCCTTTAACAATCAACCTGGCCTGAAGCCCAAAGGCACCATACCATCCCTGTGTGAGGCGGACATATACCAGGCAATTGTGGCCCGTGTGGAGATGCTCGGGCTCAGAGGGGCCAGAGGCAAGCAGCTGATGGTGAAGAGCTTTTCAATACACCTGGAATTTCTCCTACAATCCCAAAAAGGTTCAAACCACTTCAGACACGACACAGGTGACAGCTTCACAGCATTTATTGAGAGATTCCGCAATCAGGCAATTCAAATTCTTTCTCCCAAATTACAATGTGAAGAAAGATCCCAACTAAGCCAATGCTCACGTTATTCCCGTATTAGCTCTGATGTTTTTCTATGTTCCATGAACATAAACAAGTTACTTAAGTGTAAAATGAAAGGGTTGGGTGTCACTTCAAAAATGTGTGGAGTACTGGAATTTTATGACAATTATTTCTGAGACACAGGAAAATTTCGAGAGCTCTAGGAAGCCAACAGGGAGCCCAGCTTAGGAAGTGAACTCTGCTTGGCAGTGAGGATCACTAGGGACATCTGAGAGACCTCAACCGCAGGAGCAGCAGTGCAAAGGACTGCAGGGGGCACTGGCCCGCAGGGAACGCACATGTACTCTCAGGTTTTAAACACGAGAGGGCCATCCCTGAATGTGTTCCCCATGAAGGATAAAGGATGGAACCCATCCAGAAGCCCAAGGCCGGGAGGCTGAGCAGAGAGTAAGGAGTGAACAAGGGAGCCTTGTGCAGTCATGAAAACAACTCATCATGCTGTCTGATGCAGCAGCAAGCAGCTGTGTGTGACCACTGAGCACGTGAGCTGTGGCCGCTGAGATGGGAGAGACTGCATTTTTTAATCATCACATCATTTTTTTGATCATCACATCAACTGGAAGTGGTCACTTGCAACACCTATCCTACTAATGACCCACCTAGAAAACTATCTTCACAGTTCAGAAGAAGAGATATAGGGGTGGACAAGAGGGCCACAGGAAGAACTGGCGGGGCTGTTGACTGCCCCAGGACTGCAGCAGGAGGGATGCTAGCCCTAATAAGGAGCAGTGAGAGCATGGGGGTACTTCTGGGTTAAGGACACTGTACAGTTAGGGTTAAGGTTTGCGATTAGAGTTAGGAGTTATAGTTAGGAGTAGAGTTAGAATTAGGCTTAGCAGTTAGGGTTAGTACTTGGGTCAGAGGTTACAGTTAGCATTAGAGTCTGGGGCTATGGTTATGATTGAGTTAGGGTTATAGTTTGGGTCCGATTTTAATGGGTTCAGATTAGAGCTGGATCTAATGTCAGGGGTTAGGGTTAGTTATGGTTAGCATTAGGGCAGGAGTTATGGCTAAGGATTAGAGTTAGGAAATAGTGCTATTAAGATAATTCCATCCAGTGCCACAGCAGGGACCAAAAGCATCCAGGGAAAACAGGGCCCTTCTGCAGACCCTGTCTACCCACAGTTGAAAAGTCAAGGTGGGGTTCCAGGTAGTGGAGCAAAAGGATGATTCCCGGCAAGGGTCAAGCAGCTTTCTTCAACTCTGTGCTAACATTCACTTTCACCAACCCCGGGGACCCTTGAATACAATATGGGTATTCTGACTTTAAAACATTCATTCACTTGGCTCTCCTCCTAGCTGTCATGAACTCCCAGCACTCTCTGCATAGCATCCAGCCTGGATGGGCCCGCCTTTCAGCACCCATGATGATCCTTCACGCACAGGAGACTTACCCTGGGTGATCAAGAGCCTGCGTTGTCCTGGGTACTAAGCACAGCACTCTCAGCACTGTCCCTGGCAGCTCAAAAGTTTTCCCTTCAGGCATGCCATCCCCCTGGAAATGGGAACCTGGGAGTCCACTCAGACTCAAGGTATGAGATCACCAGTGTCTTAAAAATGACAGGACAGTGACATCTAACCTCACATTCTACTCATCCTATCAAGGTGACACTGACTGTGAGATACGGTTTCTGAAGTCAGAAGAAAAAGGACAGGATGAGAAAGCAGTGGATTCTCCACGGATAGCATGTGACTACAAACTTCTTGGGTATTCACTGCTTGTGTCCAGTCAGCGACAGCTGCTGCCTGCTGACCTGAGATGATGCTGTGCCAGACTCTGCCAGTCCAACCACACACCTGTGCTTCACAATGTGACACCAGGAAGATCTGCAGATCACTGACTGTCACAGGCATCCCATATACTTTTAGCTCTCTAACGTCAGACATGTACATAAACTGAATTTGAGCATTTCCATCCCTCATTCCCCTTTCCGACAGAGACCACCGTAAGTCCCCTGAACCCCTCCCTGGTGCATAATGAAACAAAGACTCATCCCGGCGTAGGTCTGGTGCAGCACCCACGGCTGTAGTGCGATCTGAGTGCAATGGCTGGCCACAAACCACGGCACATCCAGAAGACTTTCACAGCATTCTCTCCTCCTGCCCCCTCTTCACAACACCTGTGCATCTCAGGAGAATGTGGGAAATGACATGTAATATCCTGTTTAGGAACAAACACTCCACAGTTACTTATTCTCCAGTCTTCGACCAGTTTAGAGTCTCTGCTTTAATTGCAGAGGCCTCCTTCAGGACACTCACAAAAGGGACTTCATAGTCTAAGGATATTTCATCTCCAAACACTACGACTGGATACATTTAACAAATGGACTTCAGGACTGCTACTCAAAGGTAATGCTAAAACCAGGCCTTTCTACATCACGTAGGCTAATTCACTGAGAGACAATTAGCCTTTGACACTGCATTTAATTTAATAAGCCATTTCAGAATTTTAATAGAACCATTCATAGGCATGAAAGAGAAATGAACTATTTTTTAAGACCTTATAACTTACAAATTAGCTAATTTTTATTTTTAATGTAAATGTCAAAGAGCGTGGTATCAAAGGGCTGGCAATTATACAGCTAAAAAGACACTCGGAATTTTCTGAGTCAATATGTCTGTGCGCTCAGAGATAAGAGAGGGCTACAGTGCTATTTTTAAATCAATGCCAAGTCTATGCTTCGGAGCAACTCAGAAAGATGTGCCCATCACCTTGGTGTCCTGAAGATAACATCACAGGGAAGGCGTCTATGAGGGTTAGGGATGCGCGTAAGAGCAAAGCATGTGAATCCTTACTAACAGTGAAGAAACTAAAAAGCCAGAGATTAATCTTGGTGCTTCTAACTATGTGTATATATGAATTTTAAGTAACAAGTTTAAAAGAGGGAAGACACTCAGAAGTTTAAACAAAACCCAATAAGCAAGATCAACAAACACTGGAAGGAAATCACCCTATAGGAGATTAAACTCTGACAACCAGATCACATGCCCTGTAGAGATAATAAAACATCTATCAGACACTGTAGGTGGCTAGGTAAGTTGCTAATTAGTTGTCTTTAAAACATTTTAAATACACTCAGAAGAAGAAAAGAAAGGTTATACAGGGAAAGAAAACCAATCCAAACTAGAAAGATTGATCATTTTTAATGGACACACATAACTCACTCTAATAAATTAACAGCATTTTCCTCTTATAAAATTAGTACATCCCTTTCAAAAATATAGAAAGCAGGAAATGAAAGAAAAGATAATTACACATATCTGTAACTAATAGCTACAGTAAATGTTTAAAGTAGTCTTGTGCTAGCAATACGCGTACTTTCCTGAGAAACTGAGGTCTTATATGCTGCTCAGCAGGAAAAGTCTTACATTTACTATTAACACCTCGTGGGCATTCTTGTCATTAAATAACCTTATGAAACAAGATAAGAAATTGTTAAATCTCAAATTACTTGATGGTATGGAGTACCATAATTTATTGTCATAGTGTCAACACTTTTTACCTTATAACCCAGCTTCTACTCAGTACTCTTATACGTAAGCCAGATGTGACTATGTCACGGGACAAACTCCCCACACAAGCTTGGTTCAGTGCTTAGAAAGCCCACCCTGGAGTTATCTATCCCAAGATTTCATGGGATATCTATCTATTCCAGAATCCATGGTAACAGTATCTGGGGACTCTAGAGTGACACGCAAGAGCACAGGTTGTTCTTGGTGCCTCAGCCTTGCAAAGGGATGAGATAAGTCAGGCTCCCAGGTTTAGGCAAATACGTAATGATCAACAGGCCTACATGTAGTCAAGTAGGTGACTGATCCAAAGAGAGGAGCTGGAGAGGAGGCTGAGGTGCCAGGCTTTCAGCCTTCAGTGACCTCAATGCCCAAGTAAGGAGCCCCATCTTTTAGCAAAAGCAGTTTCTAAGCTCCTATTACATACCTATGCTCTCATCCTACCTCTAGCCATTTGCTTGGAGTACATAGAAAATCACTGGCTCAGCTTCCCAAGAAGGAATATAAGTCTTGAAGGAGATGATACAGAGTATTTACAGACCACATGTAAACACTCCAAAGAACTCCAAAGTAACAGAATGCTCATGAATGTGTTGGAAGCCACGGGTGTATACGCTCTTCAATAGACCCTCTTAGTATGGGCCCTTCCCCAACATGGCCCTCCTCTCTTCAAAAACTACTTGTTATATAGCACATTGACTTTAGCATGTGACTGGCACTCATAAAGAGTTTCCTCTTCACATTTCCACATCACATGATCACCACCACAGCAGAGGCACATAGCCAACAAACCCAGGCTCACTCTGAGGTCCCATTACCCCATTCTAAATTCACAGCCCCAAAATAAACTTTCTGAAAGGTCCCCAACGCAAAATCAGTGTGGTTTCTAACCCCAGCCCTCATCCCTCCCTTTAAAGACAGTCACCTCTTCTCCAATAGTGTAGCATGCTTTTACACTGTTCCTCTAAGAAGTCATCTGGGATAATCATCTCAAACCACCCAAGGCCTGTCTCCATCTTGTAGAACTGAAATGGCAAGTAGGCTAAGATTGTAAAGACAGAGTAGTTGGTAACTGAATACAAAGGCATGAAGAACTTAGAAACTGGGGTGGTTAAAGGACATATTAACCGTGGGTTTACAGAACAGGACAGAAAAACCTTAACCCAAGGGGTCAAAAGAAAAACCCTGGTCCAGCATCCTGTGTTTTACTTTGGGGGTAAAAGTTCAAAATGACTTCACTGAACTCCCTGAAGTTGTCTCAAAATCTCCTTTCCAACCCAGTTCTACAGTGCTCTCTTGGAATGCTACTTGTCTTAGGAGACAAGTTCAAAGCTAGCCTGCTCTACATAGCAAGACCCTGTCTCAAAAAAAACTCCAGTTAATCAATCCCTGCTCCATTTTCATTAACATGCCTTTAGGACAGAGTCTGTGAGATCTATTTAGATATATACCATCTCCTGCCAATGGTGTACAGATCCAACCCCAATTAATCACCAAGCAAGATGCAAGGAATCTTATCACACAGCATGATCTTTACATATCTACATGGTGCTTATTCAAAATGTGTGATTAGCATTTAACTGGGGGATGGATCTCTGCATTCATTTGTTTGGTTATAACCGCAAAGCAGCAAAGTTACAAGAATTATCCTGTGTTAAACATAAGTTGTCAATATTTTTCCCCCTTAGGGTTACTGTGATTCCATAAATTTAAATGGCACCTATTAAAGTCAGTCATTTTGTATCACTGTGGGGTTTTGTTGTTATTTTAATTTTCCTTATTAATATGTATGAAATGTGTGCCATGGTACATGTGTGGAGGTCAGGGGACAACTCTGTGGAATTGGTTCTCTCCTCTGGCTTTTCTTTGAGTTCTAGGGAATCAAACTTACCTGCTCACACGGCCCTGCCTGTGTGTTTTTAATAAGGAATATGTATTCCATTCTCAGAAGGGGAGGGGCTAGAAGAAAACGGAGTACATCAATCTTTTGCTGGGGGCAGGGGGAGCGCTGCTCTATATAATGTAAATAGATTGATCTGGAGGAAGTCAAAGTAAACCCTAGCAATTGCAGGGTCAGTGCTGGACTGTTTACATCCGGCTCCCAGAGTCTAACAAGGGAGCAAAGACTCCCTGAGGGATGTGAGGAGGGAGATTCCTCTCATTGAATTTCTAAGTTTTAAGATACAGAATACAGCAGAAATTCAGAGGACTTGATAAAAATTGAAGCACTTGTCTGTTTCCCAAGATCCCTTGAAGGCTTCTAAAGGAATGTAGGAAAGTGCACACACAGTTCACCTAGACATCAGCCATGCAGACAACCCCAAGCACTTGACCCCACAGCAGCCTGGGGAAAAAAAGGAAGCACCCCATCTATAATCCATCTTCTCTCAGTAACTCCATCTCATGGGAACCCAGGGCAGGGACAGAACACAGACCACAGAGTGGAGGAAATGTGCCTGTGGGCAGCAGCCCTGCCTTGCATTTCCAGAGGAACTCAGGAGGAATCACTCATGCTGACACACATCTAAGCTGCATCCTGGGTGCATAGGACAATTCTCTATTGACAAAGGGACAGTGAGAGGGCTCCACATTCCCCCACCTTGGCAAACATTGGGTGAGATGGCACATGGTAGCACTTGGTAGGAAGGGACAGGGGATCAGGAGTCAAGGTCATCTTTTCCCTTAGCAACATAGTGAGTCAGCCTAGGCTACATGAGACCCTATCTCAAAAATAAGTTATTATTTGAGAACAGGAAAGACAAACTGCCAGACTGTCTTAACTTGGTCAAATCAGCCCATCCCAGTTTAAGAGAGTTCAGGATATGGTCCTTCAGGTCCTTTTGAAATTGGCTGGGCACACCCAGCACCTGAGCCTCAGGCGGAGAACTATCTGATCATAGAAATACAGAAACGTCCACAGAGCCAGTGGTGTGGCCCGGCAGGCCTTTCCTCTGAGACCAACAACAACAGAGAACACAGAGGAGGGTAGGTACTATGTAAAAGCCATTTCTTCAAGAGTTGCCAGGATCTGTAATTTCTCTGGCACCTCCTCCCCACTCCTCCACAAAGATGGGAACTCTGAGAAACCTTCACTCTGCTGCCAAGAATCCCCTTCAACTAACTCATGGTCAGTCACACCACTGGCCAACAAGCCATGACATCTCGGTGTTCCTAGTGGGCTCTGTTGGATGCTTCCCTTAACAGCATCAACAAACAACAAAAAAAGTAAGGGAGTCTAGCTAATGGAATGGCAAATTACAATGACAAAGGCCACCATGGATGTCTATCCACTAGTGAACAGACAAAGCACACCCTTGGGGGTTTTATCAAACACCTAGAGTCCCCAGTCAATTTTCTTGCTTACACACAAGTATATTTTAGTTAAGACAGTTTGACAGTGTCCTCAGGTTCCACATAGACCATTAGGTTCCTGGCTGTTCTTTTGTTCTCTATAAACAAAAAGACTTGGGAAACATCCCTTCAAATAAACAAAACCAAACTGAAGCTGGGAGATGGCTAAGATAGCAAAGTAATTGTTTGCCTCACAAACACAAGGACGTGAGTTCAGATCCCGGGATCCTACATTAAAAAGCCCAACATGGTGGTTTGTACCTGTGCTTTGAGAGCTGAGGAGACAGAGACAGGCAGATCCTGTGACTCACTGGTAGCCAGTCTAGCCTAATCAGAGCTTGTGTCTCAAGAAAAGGTGAAGAATATCTGAGGAGACACTCCCAAGACTGGCTGTCACACCTGAGCAGGCAGCGGCAAGGAAAGACAGTGAATGAACTTGGGCCTGGCACTGCACTTCATGATCCCAGCCCTGGGGAGACAAGTGTGGTCAACAGCTAATTCCTCTACCAGCCAGCGCTTATCCCAAAGTGTGTGGGAGAGGGGGTGGGGATGGGGAGAGTGATATGCTCAACCTGCAGACCAAGAGGCCAGAATGCTCTTCCTACCAATACCATTCCATCCTAGGAAAAGTTCTCAAGTGTCATTTCGGCCACTGTCCCACCCCTTCTAGTCAGCTAAACTGCCCAGCACAACCCACTGAGTTTCACTCAGTAACTGTTTCTGTCTTCAGACAGAAGGATAAGGATGACTGTTGGCCGAGGCTGGATATAGTCTTAATAGACAACTCAAGAAAGCTACTGGCAGAACGTAGCTTGGTCTGTGCAGTGCTTGCAGGGAATGTGTGAGGCCATGGTCTGATCCCCAGCACTGCATGAAAGCAGGTCTGATGGTGCACACTATCCTAGCGCTCAGGAGACAGGCAAGAAGAGCAAGTAAAAATCAGAGCATGCTGGCTCATGAGCTACAATTGAGGTCCTCTTCAATTAAAAAGATCATGTTGTCCTCATGAGTGGCTCTGCACACCTAAGGGATGCACACACAGGAAACTAACCCAGCCCATGTATACCCCAGCTTTGCATCCACCGCAGATTCTGTGTCCCACCAGCAGCCACTACCATAAGTCTATACTGGTACCTGGAAAGGGTATTTTGAGGGGCTAATAGCCATGGGCCTATTGAGGTCTTCTCCCGTGGGTGGAACAGAGCCCCAAACATCCATGGGTCACCTCGAATGGCATGCAAGCCCCAAAGCCTTATGGTCATTCAAAAGGTCGGTGTTCCCGAGAGCCCCTCTGGCCCCTGAGTAAGCGATCACTGTTAGTCCATTCATGGAATATCCTATAAGCCTTCTACTATGAGTCTGGATTTTAAACAGGAGCTCAAGCCTTTCATTACATGCTCTAAATTACATCCCTAGCAATACCATTTTCTACGTTAGAGTCTCCTCTCATTCACATTTTATCCACCCTCCCTCTCACATGGAACAAAACTGCACAATGTAGCAATGACTTCAATGCTAAAGATTTTAACAAACTGACTAGGAAGCATATTATTAGAAAATCTTCTCTTCCCACAGTGAAAGAATCCCAACAGCAATACTAACCTGTTTCTATCACCACTGAACCTATGGATGTGAGCCTAGACCAGAGGAGCCCTCCGCCAATAGCAAAGACAGGCATGCTCCTGATGTCTGACAGACTCCTCTCGGCAATGCTTCACAGTGAATAGAAAAGGTCTCCCATTCAGGGGCAGACCTGAAGCTATGGTGAGAAAGCAGCTGACCTTGGGCACCACAACCATAGGCACACACATTCCACAGTGTGGGATAAAAAGTAAAGCAACCAGAGAGAGGCCCAACTGCACTTGGCTTTCCCCACATCAGAAGGTTGTCTCAAGACTCATCAGGGAAGCCCTACTCATGAGCATCAGCATCAGACAAGATGTCAGGAGGCCTGGTATCAACTCTGCAGAGCTACATGTAACCTAGTGATAACAGTAAAACAGTTCCCAGCTTCCCCCGAGGTCAGGGAAGGTCATTAGGAGAATGAGGGCAAAGTGAGAGTGACCCTTAGCTGAAGTCAGTAATAACAGTTCCCAGTTTCCCCTGAGGTCAGGGAAGGTCCTCAGGAGAACGAGGGCAAAGTGAGAGGGACCTTCAGCCAACCCACCTCCCTAAGGCTCATTTCCTCTTCAGCAAGCCTGAGTGTGGACCACAGACCACTTGGTGAGATGCGGACAAGGTCCTATGATGGAGGAAGAAGATGGCAGGAACCTGGGTCTAGAATGTCATCTGCACAGAACTCAGACTGTCACATAACAAAGACTTCTTGGCTGTCAGGAATGTGTTTTCCTGAGCAAGGAGAACAGCTACTGTAGCCAACCTGGCCTTCTGCAAAAATCTCACACATGGACGACAAACATGTTGTCAAACATTAGGTAGAAGTTAGTTCTATTTATGGCTGGAGAGGGCCTGGTCAACCAAAGCTTAGGTAATTAAGGGCATGACAAAGGGGCAGCTCATTAGGTCTAGAAAGTCACTTTTAATTCCATGAGGATTTTATTGCATCAGTCAGTATCACCTCAGCACAACAGATCTGAAAATCTGGTCTTCCCGGTTTAGGTGGTTTGTTCCCTCCATAGATGACATCATCAAACTGAATCCAGGGAGTTGGAGCAACTGTCATGTTTAAACTAAAAATGAGTCCTCAGCTTCACAAGGACACACCCGTGTCTTCTGCCCTAAGTTTTCCAAACAGAACACACAGCTCAACAGCTGAGCTCTACTGACCCACCTTCAGAAACGGAGCAGTTCAGCCGGTGCCAGGAGGCCCTGCTGGCCCTGCCCAGATGGCAGCACATAGAGGCCAGACACCCCTGAGCCCCGGAGCGTGCCATGGTTAAGACACCAGGCAGGCAGATGGCTGGACAGGACAGGAAGCCACTCCTCGGCAGGGAAGGGAGAGCAGAACTGTGACTAAAAGACCAGGTAGGAAACTGCTCTTGAAATCATGGGCCACTGAGGATGATCCCTGGGCCCATGTGGAGAGCAAAGCAAGTGTAGGGGGTGATATATTTAAACACAGACCTAAAGTAAATATAGTAATATATCCACACACAGCTGAAGAGTGTGAACCTTGTAACTGAACAGTTATTTATACCTTCTCACGAACATGCAAACCCTCACAGAAGAAAGCTAGAAACTAGGGTGGGGTGGGGCAAACTGTCCAGGAAGGGGAAGGTGAGAAGTTTCAGGGTAGTCAGTACACTTCACAACCAGACTAAAGTGTGGGTTACAAAGGATAACTCATCTGTCAAAGCTCACAGGATGAACAACACATTTAAGAGTCCTGCATTTCATTCTAGAAAATTCCAACTCAGATAATGAAGCAGTTTTGAGTTTGTGTGTGAGCTCAAATGGAGGTGCTCAGTGATAAAGGGTATGGACTCCACACTCACAGCTTGTACTGAACTTAAAAACAGAGCCCAAGCTGGCATGGTGTTGCATGCCTGGTGAGGCTGAACCAGGAAGGCTGTCACGAGTACCAGGCCCATCTGAGCTAAATGGTGAGCATCATACTTGGAGAACCCTCAAATCCTAACCATGTTCCAGGCTCATCATCTCTCACCACATTCTCTCAGTATGCAGAACACAGGAATCTCTCCCTAATCCTCCTGACATGGGCCATCAGAACAAGAAAACACTCGGTTCATTCTGTTCTCTCAGGGACAAAAGCCTGTGAGAATGAAGCTTGAAGAAGACCGAAAGACTGAGTGTGTTTATCTTGGCTCAGGGTTTCAGGGTTCTGGGCCATCTCTGAGCTAGCTCCATTGCTCTGGGCCTGTGCCAAGGCAGAATGTCATGGCAACTGGGAGCCTATGATGCGGGGAGGGGAGTTGCTCACCTCATGGTAGCAGTAAAGGGTCAGGGTCAAGATGAATCTTGAACTGAAGATCAACTTTCTTCTAACCAGGCCCCATATCCTACCAGCTCATTTAGCAATAGCTAATGGATGATCACAGTCCATCAACTTGGGTTCAAGCCTCCAACACATGAACCATCAGGGAGCATCTTTAGATTCAAACCATCACACTCTACTCCGAATTAGTCAGATAAGGAAGTTCCATTGATAAAAGCACCCATGAGTTTCTTTGAGATCTAAAACTGTATGAACTGACTTTGATGGGAGGTTGTAGGGTAGGACTGGGATCAAGGACTCTGCCTGCAGAGGTCTGGTACTCTAGGGGTTCCCAGCTAACCTGGCAATCAGTCATTCAATTGAACTATCAATAATAAAAGGCCAGATTTTTAAGCAGTCATGTAGCCTATATCTCCCTCATCATTGACACTGACTGTAAGAGCTAGAGAGATAGCTCACTTGGTAAAATATTCACTGTGCAAACATGAAGACTGAGTCCAAGCCCCACAACCCAGTTGAAAAAGCTGGGCATGATGGCACATGTTTGCAATCTCGGCACTGGAGAAGTAGAGACAGAAGGACGCCTGAGGCTCTCTAGCCAGCAAGCACAGCTGAAGATAACACAGAAAGAGACTATGGGGTGACATTGAATGTTGACCTCTGGCCTTCACATGCAAACATACAGGTCCACATAACATGAGATGCTATTTCTCCCCATGATGCTCCAAATAGCTGTGGCTACTTTATAAAGTTATTTTTTTAATATAGTTTTACATTTTCCAGAAGGGATGGGCAGATTCAGTATGTAGCAGGATGAGGCTGGCAGTGACCAGAGGCTGGAGGGAAAACAGGTGGTCCCGGGGCTGCTGCTGTAAGAAGGTGGAGCTTCAGTGTGCCCCGCCCCTTCCTCAGCCTGTGCAAGCAGAGCCAGGGGGTCACAGGCGCAGTGACCTAAGCTTTGCTTCCATGATGCAGAACAGTGCAGGGTGAGACCTGAGCCCCAGCCTCTTCCCACCTGCCAGCCTCACTCCTCACTCCTCCCTCACTGACTCAACATCCCCTCTGCCCCAGGCTTATTCTAGAAAGAACCAGGAGCTTTGGTGCCAAGCTAAAAGGATGGATTTAGAAAGCGCCACTGAATCAGACGCACAGCAGCCACCAGACATCGCCCAGATTTAACTGCCCTAAAATTAGTTGCAAAGCAGTTATGGGGACCGGGTGATTGCGTCAGAGCCCCTGGCTGGCCAGCTGCCAGCCTGAAACACACCCACTGCTTTCTCCAGCAGGGAAACAATATTTTGGCACACAGCCAGTTTGAGGACCAGTCAAAGGCAAGCATTGCTGTTAACGTTTTCTAATTCAGTGACAAGGTGGACACAGTCTATCCGGCTGCATCTGTGAGGGTGTTATTTTCTTTGTTGAAAGCGTTTATTCTTTGGGTGAGTAGAGAACTGTGGATGAATCCTTTTAAATATTTAAATGCCTGGAATTTATTTAGGGCTTCACATTCAGCTGGCTTCAACAAAGATTATGCAAATGTAGCAAAGTAGAAATGAGAAACAAAAACTGTTTCCCTCTTACACTTCTTTTAATCTTGGCAGAGATTATTCAGAGCTGAAGAAATGGCCTCTGAGGGACCAACTACTCCCAAGCTGGGCTGCTACCTCACAGGGATCCCAACATCCGCTGGCTGAGAAATACACCTCCACCCTCTGAAGCCCACTCTCTGGAACAGTAAGCTAGCTCCTCCACCACACTCCCATGCACCTACATTTCTTTACCTCTCCCTTCCATTCAATTCACCTCCCCTCCTGAGTGAGATCTATCTGCCTTGCCTCAAGGCAGCTACAGCACCCAGGACAGGACAGAGCGCCACAAGAGACCTGGGTTTGAAACATTAAAAACTCATAGGATCCACTTCTCATTAAGCCACTGTATCTGAACCAGGAAACAAATCCTATTGGCCTCACCAAATTCCCAGGTAGGAGCTGAAGATACAGTTTACCTGAAAAAGAGCTTACTATGCAAGCATGGGGACCTGAGGTGGAAGCCCCAACACACACATAAAGCCTTCCATGGTGGTGTATGCTTATGATCCAAGAGCTGGGGAACTGAAGACAAGTGAGTCCCTGGGGGCTCCCTGGACAGCCAAGATGGCTAGTGCCTGAGGAACACCACTGGAAGCTGCCATCTGGCCTCCAAAAGTATGTGCGCACACATGCATGCCCAGATACACGCCTCTGTATACATATACATAGAGTTTTTTTTTTCCAATTTATATATTTAAAAAGCTCCCACATAAGGTAGGAGCAAGGAAGATGTGAAAAGTTCACACATACCTATTTGAATGTCTCTCCCAACTCTTCATTCATTTTATATGTCAAGCACAACAGTCCTTTTATTCCTACCAATCAGAACTTTAAACACAGAAAACAGGCCCATGATTCATAGAGTATGTCTTAGAGTGACCCCCAAATAAAATATGGTAACCAATTGGATGCCCCTACTCTTAAATGCGATGGCTGGTCCCTCAGCCAGTTATTAATGAGAAGTGGATCCTACGAGTTTTTAATGTTTCAAACCCAGGTCTCTTGTGGCGCTCTGTCCTGTCCTGGGTGTTGTAGCTGCCTTGGGGCAAGGCAGATAAGTCGCACTCAGTACCTCGTGGGAGGAGAGGTGAACTGAAGGGAAGGGAGAAGAAAGGCAGGTGCACGGGAGTGTGGGAGGAGCTAGCATGGAGACTGGACCATGATTCTCGGATTCCCCAAAAAACAGCAAGCACCACTCTGCTGGGATATGAAATGTGACGCTCCTACTAGGTTGGGCAAGGACTGGAGTTGCAAGGCTGAAGTGTAGCTCAGTGGTGGAGTGCCTGCCTCACGTGCCTTCAGCTCCTACCTGGGAACTTGGTGAGGCCAGTAGGATTTGTTTCCTGTTTCAGACACAGAGCCTTGGCTTCCATCCCCAGCACTGAATAAACCAGGTGAGGTGGAGCATGTCTGGAATCCTAACATGCAGAAGATGGAGGCAGAAGAATGAGTTCAAGCAGCCTGGATTATATGTGACCTCGTTTCAAATAAAAGCAAAAACTGTAGGTACATAGTACCTGCAATATTTAAGTCATTAATAACATTCCAGTGGCCTTGAATTAAAAGCCACAAGCAAGAAAGGGTGCATGCCTATAATCTGCAGACCAAATTTTCCAACATCCCCTTTTCCGGTAGAAACTTTCAGGATTGATAAAGGCGACAGAGTGCTAGTGCCGCAGAATTCACTTCCCCTCAGTGATCTGTATCAAGCATCCCAAGTCAAGAGAACTCAGCTTTCTCCCGCTTCAGCCTTCAACAGGGCTGGGCCCAAACTAAGGAACCAAATTTCTATCTCTTTAAAACTCTGGTACTCTGGGCACAGTGTCAGCAGTTGGACCTGGGAGCTGATCCCTGTGCAGGTACTCCTGCCTCCTGCAGCAACATCTCCAGTGTACAGTGCCAGCCACTTCCTATGAACCTGGGAAAGACAGGAGGAAGTGTGCAAGGCCACTCAGGATGAGTCACAGTGGAATTCACAACGTATTTCAATAAAAATCAAGACCCAGAAAACTCCTTCGCTTTCAAACCCACTACTGCAGTCATTTAACTATGATGATGAGAAGCTACCGGTGTGGCAAAAACACTAGAGCACAGAGAACCCAGCAGGGAGCTCCCTGCCCACAGGACAAAGATGCTCTAGGGAATAGAGACAAGATGTATAAAAATAATGCTCAGGGTGCAGACTGGATGTGCACCCTGATAAGGAGGGCAGTGTGGGGGAGCACAGTACTTAGTATTAATCCCCGCCTGGCTATTTTACTTTCTAGTTCAACTCTCAAAGAGTTAGGATTAAAGGTGTGAGCTACCACTACCTGGATGTTAGAGGCCTTGCTTGAACTCACAGAGATCCAGACAGATCTTTGTCTTCTGAGTGATGGAAATAAAAGTGAGGGTCACCACTCCCTGCTTCTTAGCTTAGCTGTGGGTGATTCTGTCCTCTGATATTCCAGACTATTTTTATTTAATATACAACATATCACTATACAACCACAGTAGCTCCAGGGACACAGAAAAATGGCCCTCTGGAAAGACACAGATACAAGAAACACAGAGCTCAAAGACTAGGTTAGCCCTGGACCCTTGGAAACTTGTTTCCACACAAAAGAGCATCCCACCAAGGAGGATGGGGAGCAGCTGGTTCCAAAGGAAGCCACACATTTCAAAGGGTGGCAAATGAGCCCCTGGGGTGTGAGAGAAAAGACCTCCACTTCTACTCACATTTAAAAACATCTTGCTTGTATTTTATGATATCCAGAACATCTTAGGATGATAAAACACTTGTATAGATGCATATCAAAGACATAATACACATAAGTATGCATATGTTTATTTTAGTTTTTGTGACAGGGTTTCACTATTGTAGTACTGGCTGGCCTGAAACTTACCATGCAGACCAGGATGGCCTGAAACCCACAGGCATCCACCAGCTTCTGCCTCCCTTTGTTGGGATTGAAGACAAGACCCATCGTGCCAGCAGCACATATGTATACACATGGCACATGTATACCTGCACACATAGACATTCAGAAAGCTGACTGTATAATGGAAAGTCTGCAAACCCTTCTACAAAACAGCCATTGTTCACTGGATTAAGGCATTAAACACTTGAAACAGCAGTGTTTCTCCCGGATGAATGACCAAAACTAGATTCCTAAAATCCCTTATTCGACATTTCAACACAAAGAGGAATACAGCCCAAAGCCATTCCGGAAGCACAGGAACCAAATTCAAAACACGCCCCAGAGCACAGAGAAGGCAGGCACTGTGTTGGCAACATGGGCCCCAGGCTCTCCATATCTCTTGAAAGTCTGCAGAAACCTACACAACAGATCCCTGGGAGTGCATGATGTTTTATATGTCCAAGAGCCCTCACTTTCCACAGTAATGATGTCAAACACTGGCTCTTTGCTCTGGTCTTAACTTAAGAGTTGTGGCTATGATGGTGTATACCTGTGATCCAAGCACTGAGGCAGGAGGATTGTGATATCAAGGCTGGCTCAGGAGACCCCGTCTCAAAAGCACCCAACAGGAAAGGCATAACTGAATACACAATGTTAACCTGACTGCACTTCAAATCACCTAACTGAGGAGGTACACTTCTAGATGTGTCTATAAGGGTGTTTCCAGTGGGTGTCAACATCCCATGGACTAGGGCCGGGATGGAATAGGGAACAGGACAGAGTCTGTTAACACTGGGTCCTTGTCTGATGTTTGCTTCCTGCTCACCCTCCCTGCCATGACAGCTGGCACCTCTGAAACCATGAACACAATGAATTCATCCTGCATTATGTCAGGTATTTGGTCTTGGCAATAGAAAGCTAACTAACTTACCCATTTGGACTTCTGATTTCTTGAATACCACAAATAAAAGAAGGCATCCCCCAGGAGGTGGCAGACATTCAGAATGGGAAAAATGTACACAGAGTTCAAGATGTCCCTACAGCTAAAGGAATGAACATGCGGGAGGAAGAGACGTGACTGTAATGGTCAATGGAACCTAGAATCTTGTCACCTGAGAGACAAACCTCTGAACATGTCAGTGAGTTTCTAGAGGGTTAACCTAAGTAGGTCTTCAGACTCACCCTAAATGTGAGCAGCACCATCCATAGCTGGGCGGTGGCTGGGGCTCCATACTGAGTAAAAAGGAGTGAGTGAACTCAGCACCACATTCAGGGCCTCATACTCCTACCCTGCCTTGGCCCCAAGATGGCTTATGCCTTCACTGTGAGCCCAAATAAACCCTCCATTCCTTAAGATGCTTTTGTCATAGCAACACTAAGTGTAATTAACACATGCACTAAATAATGAAAACACCAGAAAAACACTGTGGCTCTACTCTCACTGTCTAAAAGCAATGGAAACAAGACAATGTGGAACAGAATGACAAGATGTCCAGCACTGCTCGGTGAAAGCCACAGAGTCCCCTAACATCTTAGAGTCAGTCAGCCAGTCACTAAGTATACATTTCCTAATCACTAACTATATGCAAAGCAGGTCTAACCAGGGACACACTGAAACACAGACTCACTTCTGACTTAGAATAACTTGGTCAGTGGAACCTGCAAAGCAAGTCAGGTGCCATCTTTCACAATAACCTGTGGGAAGGAGGAGAGACACAGCCAGTTATAAGAAATCAAGCATTCCCACCTGTACTGGTGCTTGGCTTTAAGAAAAAAGGTAGCCTCTATGGCTAAAGGTCACAAAGTAGGGGCCTACCAGTGATGCAGAAAGAGTTACAAAGGCTGCTCTAAAGTGCGGATGGAACACTTTCTTCTTAGCATGTTATTTAGTGGAGGAGAGAGTGCTGCATGTGTGCTGTGTGGAGGTCAGAGAACAACTTTCAGGAGTTGGCTCTCTCCTTCTACCCGGTGGGTCTCACTCAGGAGTGAGTTCACTCGTGAGTCAGACTTGGTGGCAAGTGTCTTTACCCTGCTGGTCCCAGGCAGCACTTCTTGAGAGGAAACGCAACAATGTTAAGAGAAAGAACCAAACTCCAAGTATACTATGAGAAGAATTAATTACAAGGAAGCAGAACAGAGCACAGTAAAGGTCACATGTGTCAGGGCTCCAGGACACACAAGACAGCAGCAGGGACACACAGGAACACAGATAATGAAGGCAAGCAGGGTGGGGGCACTCAGAACACCCTGGTCCTACTCTGCATGCTCAATAACAGGCAGGAGGAGCGCTTGTGATTAGGATGCACTTTTACAAGTTTGTGGCAGAGCTGAAATGGCCTACCAGAACAGTGGTTCTCAACCTATGGGTCTCGACCCCCTGGCTGTTTCACATTAGATATTTATATTACAGTTCATAACAGTAACAAAATTACAGTTATAAAATAGCAACAAAATAAGTTTGTGGTTAGGGGTCCCTACAACATGAGGGGTTGTATTAAAAGGTCACAGAATTAGGAATTGTGAGGACCTCTGTTCTAAAGGATTTGTTCTAAAGGCCCTGGACAGGGTAAAATTCCAAAGGACAGGTAGCATAAAGCTATTCCATAGCTCAATAAACTTCCTAATGTCAGGCCTGGTGGTGCAAGTTCCATCTTCCCATCTATTCAGAAGGCTGAGCCAGAAAGATCTCAAGTTAGTTCAAGAGCAGCCTAGGCTACAGAATGAATCCCAAGGACAGCCTGGACAACTTAGTCCTGTCTCAAAATAAAAATTAAAAAAAGTACATGTGTGTGACTCAATAGTAAAACACAATTCCTGGCACATGAAAGACCGGAGTTTGACCCCAAGCATTGCAAATAAAAATATTTCCAGTTTTTAGTTGAATTAATCTGATCTGAACTCATCAAAAAGCAGGTTCTACCACCCTTTCCATAGGCCCATTCATCTTCCACAGAGGATTTCTGGAAGATCCCCTTTGGCAGTCATATGGAGTCTGGCCAGGGATGCAGCTCAGACATGCCTGATTTGCGCTAGGGCCCTAGGTTCAGTTCTCAGGGCTGAGACCATATGAAAGGATGGAAGCACCAAAGAAACATAGGTAAAGCAAGCTGTGCTCTCTAAGCCCTTCTCTTGGTGACATTCTCACTGTCCTATGAGAAAGAAAGAGGTGTGTAGGGGCGAATGAGCAGTGTGAGGTAACTTTACTAAATGTTCTCTCCAGTTAGTCACACACACACACACACACACACACACACACACACACACACACACACAATGGGGGGGGGTCCTCCCCTGCCCTAATACACATCTCTTTCTTTTCTTTCTTTGTTGTTTGAGCCAGAGTCTCAACTCTGTTGTCCAGACAGCCCTAAAACTCTAAGAAGTCCTCCTGCCTCAGCCTCCCTAGTGCTGAGATCACAGGTAAGAGCTACCACACAAACACACACACACACACACACACACACACACACACACACACACAGCCCTTTGTTATCTTGATTAAATGCAATGATAATAGTAATGGGGATACATTTAATTTAATTAGTATACTTATACACATTTAAATAATACGCTTAGGGTAGTAATAGCAAATGCATATAAATCTAACACCCTTAAAATCTGCTTTTGTGGGTTTTTAAAAATAATTCACTTATTTTTATTTTATGTGCATTGGTGTTTTGCCTAAATGTCTGTCTGTGTGATCTGTCAGATCTTGGTGTAACAGTTGTAAGCTACCATATGGATACTGGGAATTAAATCCAGGTCCTCTGGAAGAACAGTCAGTGATCTTAACTGCTGAGACATCTCTCTAGCCCCTTTTATGTTTATTTTGTGAGACAGGGTCCCATGTAGTCCAGGCTGCCCTGGAATTCATTATGTAGCTGAGGATGGCTTTGAACTCCTGATCTTCCTGTCTCTGCTTCCTAGTACTGGGATCATCAAAGAGTATCACATGTGGCTTGATTTTATTTTCTAAATTTTATGGATGGATGGGAACAAAGCATGAAGGCATAACCATTACGTCCTCTCTGGCACAGAGATGCTGGCTGACAAGACAATTACACTCAGCTCACAGTCTGTTTTCCTTTCTATTACTCAGTTTTCTACACAATGCTACAAAGGAAACAGGTCTCAAGGAGCAGTTCTCTGTGGAGGAACTCTAGCAGGAAGAAAGCTCTGAAGCTCCAGATCTGAAGCCCTAGAGCACTTACCACTCTGAGGGAAAGTTTATGAGTCAATCAATCTGATTTACCCTTGAGATTTGGAGGCATTTTAATTCCAAGTGCATGGTACTTCTCTTTAAAAATGGTCAAAACTAAATGCAACTGGCAGAGAAAAATCTGAGTCATTGACTTCAATGGTAAATCTAGCAACTATAAATCCATATAAGGAGGTTCACTGTACACAAACTTACAATACACGGAATCAAGCAGGGCTCATAATCATGGGAAATATAAACCATTCTGGTCAGACAAGACATTTTTATTGCTCTAGTACATGTATTTTAAACAATAAAGAAGCAAAAGAGGATGGCAAGATGGCTCAGTGGGTAAGGCACTTGCTACCAAGCCTGAGTTCAATGCAAGAACCCAATGCAGGTGATAGAAGAGAATCACTTCTAGAAGTTGTCCTCTGGCCTTCATATGAATACCAAGTCATGCACACACACACACACACACACACACACACACACACACACACACACTCACTCACTCATGCAAAAAGTAAAAAATTATAATGAAAATAAGAGAAAAAACCCTGTAATTTTGGAATTGAAAGGAACTGTGCTATAATTTATCCAAACTCACCTATACACTACAGAGAACATCCCTTGAGGATCCTCCCCCCGACACACACCACACACTTCTTACTACTCACCCAAAAGGAAAGGCCTGTATGGGTACAAGGAGAAAATGTACACCTTGCTCTTCTGTATTCTTTAGAGCTTGACTTTATATTTCATTCAAGTTATCAGGCATAGTCCAAGTTTTCTTAAAATTCATTGTGTCTTTGTAAAGACTTGTAATCTGAAACTACCACTACAAAGAGATCAGAAAAGTTCAAAGAAGCAATTCAAGGCTCAAAGCTGGGTTTAACAACTACTGCTGGGCAAGGCAGTCAGGGGCAGAGCCATGGAATGGAAGCACAATTCCCAGGCTAGTGGTGAGGCCCATGCCGGTTTCAATTATCAGATAATTGCCATATGTACTAAAGCTTCCTTAGTTTTAGGAATAGATTTTCAAGTGTCTCAGGTGAAGAAGATTCCCCAAGCTACAGAAAGGTATCAGGTATCAAGATCATACAGGCTGGGGGTGGGGGGGGGGATGGGATGGATATGCTCCTTCCAAATTATATTCCATAGCTTTGACCAAGATGATAATCCCATTCACAAGGCTACAAGTTACAGAGCAAAAAACTAAAAAATAAAATAAAAGTAAATTTTAAAATGCTCTTTACAAAGGCTACAGTATCAAAATCATGTTCTGAAAAATATACACTTAACGCCAGACAGTGAAATTCCCAGGCCTGTACTCCCAAGCGGAAGCTCCACCCCCACACCCTAACTGGATCCCCTGTGCTCTCTTCATTCTCTAGAGCAAATAAATATCTACCAGACTTCTTATGCAAGTTCACCTCACCCCATCTATAGGTAGCACATGGGTAGTGAGGAAGGCATTCCTGTTTCTTTGCGGTCTGCTTCCCAGATGTCTACTCAGTCAGGGTCCTTCGTTCTGTCCCCTGTCCCCTCTCTCCCAACCACCATCCCCGCCATTTAAGCATACATTCTAATTTAGAGCATGTCATATTTTAAGCCAAGCAAGACACACAGAAATGACAACTATAAAGCCAAATTAAATTTTCCTCAGCTAAATCAGCTTGCCTATCGGGGCAGACTTGGGGCTAGCTGTCAGGCTGTTTATAGGGTAAAAGTAGTGAACAAGAAGTGGGGTGTGGCAGGGCATACCTGTCATTCAAGCCACTCACGAGGCAGGACCACAAGTTCTAAGCCTGTTTGAGCTACTGTGTGAGGTCAGCCTAGACAGCTTAGTGAGACTTCCAAAATAATAACAATAAATGGGTGACTATTTTGAGATAAGTGGGGCAGGGAATATAGCTCAGTGGTAAGAGTGCTTATCTAGCATATCCAGGCCTCTAGGTTTAATTCCCAAAATAATAATAACAACAATTCACTTAACCCAAAATGTAAAAATCCCAAAATGTTAAAAAAAAAAAAAAAAATCCCTATCGGCAACTATACTAGTCATTAAAGATCTGTGCTCAGAAAGGAGGAACCAGACCTCATAAGGGAGAAGGAAATGCAGAGGTCCCTGACACAATCCTCAGTATGACTCAGGCAGACGCACTGGACTACAGATCGTCAAATGCTGCCGGTCAACCCTTAGGCAGGAACAGCCCTGCATGAGCCCCAAACTCAAGACAGACTGTTCTTTCCCACCACGGAGCCCAATTCTGCCTGTGTCTCCAAACTAAACCCAGGCAACAGTAAACAGCACTTGTAGAAATCTCCGCAAGGGTAATCATCAAACCCACCCCAGGACTCTACGTTCTTCAAATAAGTCAAAACGCGATGCGGAACGTAAAGAGCAGCTTGCTCACATTCACCTTTAGGTGGTAGACATCAAAGCCCGCTTTTCCGTATTTGCAAAAATAACTGATTTAAGCCTTAAGGGGAGTAGTATAATTCAAACAAAGCAGCAATTTGAGATACTTTCTTTTTTTCATTCCAATTTGTAAGACGTTAAATAAATAGATAAATCCCAGCCTAGACTGCAGATGCAGGAAACTCAAGCGGGCAGTGGACGAAATGCCTGTCATAAGAAAGCCATCTAGTGTTAAAGTTTAGAAGTGAAACCGCAGACAAAAGGAACATTTCTGGGACTATTTTGAAGTTACTGGGAAAACCAATGAGAATAACCAAGATGCCCCGTTTTCTGTGAATGACTTGGGTGTGGGGGTGCTTTTCGTTTTGCCTTATTCGCCCGCTGTTTTTTCTTCTTTCTTAAAGCCATCCTTGTCCGTACCAAGTCAACTCTAAGCAGAATCCAAAGCACCTAAGACCTGTTTTGACCAAAATCAGGTACTGCCGAGCCCCAATTCATAAAGGCGCACTTGCTGTCGGTTCACCCGTGCTGGCGTTGGCCGGGGATGAATTAATGTACCCGAAGCCGGTTAATGACGACAAACGTCTCCCCGAGGGGTGACGCCAAGTTGTCCTCGGCTCTCGCTCTCGGGAGGATGAGCCGAAATTCATTCTCCGGGTTCTGCGACCAGGCTGAAATGAATGTGCCGGCGCTGCTGGGTAGCTCCCCGACTGCGGTCCTCACCCGCGAAGACGCGAGCCCGTGCGTACAAAGGAGTGGGAGCCCCGGGGGAACGGCCCGCAAGTTGGGCGCAGCCGGGCAGGTCCGGTCCCCGCGCCCCGAACCAGCGGACGCACCCCACACACCCCCGACACGCACCTCGGAGTGGCGGTCCTTTGGGCCCCGCTAGAGCTGGCGAGCAGAAGCCGGGGCCTCGCCGCCCGCCGCCGTCCCGCGCTACCCATGGGCGCTCTCCCCGCGCAGCCGCTGCGCCCGCGGCTCGAGCTGTAGCTAGGCGCTGCGCAGCGTCCTCGGCCGCCCGGCTCCGTCTGCAGCCGGCTCCCGCCGCCGCCGCCCGCCCCGGTACCGCCCCCACGCGCTCCGCCCCCGCCTATTGGCCAGTGGTTTAATATGCCCCGCCCCTAGATCTCTAGCCACTTTTATTGGCTAGTGCCCGAACGGTCCCCGCCCCTAGGGCTCCGCCCACGCCCATTGGCCAACAAGACAGGCCCCTCCTCGACCGCTCCGCCCACGCCCATTGGCGCGCCTCCTAGCCAGACTCGCCCCTTGCCGTCGGGCGCGCGCGAATGTCTTCTGAGAGATGGTGGCAAGAGAGCGCGAGGTGTCGCCTACCGAGCGGAGCAACCGGCTTCGGACCACTCGCGAGTCGGGACACCCTCGGAGCGACCCGTGCTTTCCGGGTGTTGACTCTCGGTCCCGCAAGCTTTCACCCTTCCTGAAGGTCGCCACTGCCTAGCGAAGCCCTGGGGACGCACTTGACGCAAAAGTCCAAGCCGCAGTTTTCGCGCGCGGGCCGGGTACCTGCAGTGTTCCAAAGGGCCCTCGCCTGCATTCAGTGTTCTGGCCTTGTCTTAACCCCAGGAAGTCTCGCCTGCGTCTGGATGCAGAAGACCTGGCTAGGGGCCCTATTTTGAGATGCACCAGCGGGAGTTGGCATAAATGAAGCAGGTGCAGGTGATAGGATTTCCCGAGCTGGCTTCACTTTGTGTCCCAAGAGTCTCGATCTGGTTTGATTGGGACTTTGAGCTTCTCCCTGAAAGAGATGATATTATAATGTTATCTCTCCTTCCCTGTTGTAGTGCTTTCTACTACGTACACACCCACACCCTGGTAAAGTTTAAACAGTGGTGTGTGTGTGTATAATTTTATAAGACAGGTGTAATGCATAGGAATTGCCCTGGTAAAACATATCAGTGACCTGTATATGACACTACATTCCTGAGAGCTCCGGGTTTTGAGGTCTTTCTTGATGGTTGCCTTATTCTTAGTGTTTCCAACGTTGTGTATACATTCAACAAACATGAAGTCTGATAAATGACCTATGCTCCTGTGCTCCCTGGGAAGCGCTTTAAAAAACAAAAAACAAACAAACAAACAAAAAAAAAACAAAAAACCCTGCCCCTGTTCTGTTCCTTGGGGGAAGGGGGATGTGGTGCAGGTTAAACTCAGGGCAGTGACTATGGGATACAACACCAGTGAGGGCGGTGCATGGCCATGGGCTCAGGGTGTCTTGCAGGAAGAAAAATAAAATGCTTCTTCTAGCAAAGGTTTGGAGATTGCCAAAGTTTCAAAGAAAAGTCCCAACCACAAAGTATGCAGTAGAGCTTGTCTAAAAGCAGCGTGAGCCTGACTCCTCAGCAGTTAAGAGCACTTGCTTTTTCAGAGGACCTGGCTTGGATGCCCAGCTTCCAACGGCCGGTCACAAACATCTGTAACTCCAATGCCAGAGGAGCAGGAGCCCTCTTCTGACCTCTCTGGGCACTGCACTCATTGAGTTCACATACATAAATGCAAGCTATCACTCATGCACTGGAAAGCTAGAGGGAGCTATCAGAGGTTCATCATCTCCTATACACTTTCTCCTAAGCCTCCCTTCCTGCCCTTCAAAGGCCTCAGTATCCCGAGAATTCTGTGCTCGTGGATTTCTAAGGAAACAGGCTTTAGGGATCTTTATTCCCCAAGTCTCCCACACTTCTGACTTCTGCTGAATAATTCGTAATTCGTCTAAGGAAAATTAAAGGAATTGAGCTAACCATCCTACTGCTTGTATTTGTTTACCTTTTAACTCAGGAAGGCCAGATTAATTTCCTTAGCAAGCAACAAGATTCAACCTACAAGGATGCGTATCAATGGTTAACTTATCGAAGACAGAATCCCACCATTATTTTCTCTTAACTTTCCTACTATAGCCTTCCGATTAAAGCTTTTTTAAGAAATGCAAAATGAATATTCATAATTTGCTGTTGACTTTATATACACAGTTCAGGGCCTGATGTTAGAATCAAAGAGCTATTAGCCACCATAAGAGGCTTCAGAACGAGCCGTTTGAGAGCAGTAGATGCTCTGGAACCCACAAGAAGAGCTGGTGAATGCAGACTGACCTTGGGGAAGTCACAAAGGTTGTGATAAAGATCTCAGATGGGACAGGGGAAGAAATGGTGGTGTAGTTTGGCTGAAGTGCACTTGCCTGACATGTGTAAAGCTCAGAGCTCCAGCTCTAGCTCCAGAAAAAAAGAAAAAAATTAAAAAGGAGGAGATAAAGAAACAGTGCCAATGACACTGGGAAACCCAGAGAGAGGGCACAGGGCCTGCTGGGAAGCAGCCATGCTCTGGCCTGGTGCAGAGTCCCTGCTTAAGCAATGCATACATGTATGTCACTCGTCTCTGCTGGCCCTGTTTGGTTGGGGTGGGAGGTTGTCCCCACTCATGTTCAGCCTGTGGCTGTGTTTCCTCTGCCTTCCACAGTAGAAGCCTCTCACAACAGTAGGTCGGGATGTGGCCTTGTGAGTATAATAGAAAATGTCAGGTCCTTCAACAAGTTTTGGTTTTGTCTTTTGTTGTTGTTTTGATTTTAAAAAAAAAAAAAAAAAAAAAAAAACTATTTCGTGTGTAGCTCTGGTTTTCCTGGAGCTCACTCTGTAAATCAGACTGGCCTTGAATTCATAGATATCCTCCTGCCTCCTCCAGAGTGCTAAGATTAAGGGCAAGTGCCACCATGCCTAACAAAGATTTATCTATTTATGTCTACTTGTGTATTTTATGTATATGGATCTTTACCTGCATGTACATTTACACACTAGAAGAGGGCATTGGATTCTATGGGACTGTAGTTATAGACAATTGTGACAACCATGTGTGTGCTGGGAATTGAACTCAGGACCTCTGAAAGAGGTCTTAAACTACTGAGCCATTGCTTCAGCTACAACAAGGTTTCAAGAAGTAGCTTCGGTGGCTGGGGAGATGGGAGTAGGTAAAGCCCTTCGTACGTGAACCTGATGACCTGTTTGATCATGTAAAAGTGGAAAGAGAGAACTGACTCCATGAAGTTGACCTCTGCCATCTACAAGTATACAGTGGCATGCACATACTTTGTTAGACGGACAGACAGATACACACACACACACACAGGGAGAAAGAGAGAGAGTTGGCTGTTTGCCTGGACATGTGATATACTACTAGTCCTAACCAAAACAAAGCCTATGTCTTCTTGAAGTGAAAACCAAGGAAAATGCATTATGGGATCATGTGCCAATGCATCACATAACTTATATACTATTCCAGGAGACCAAGAATACCACCTACTAAAAACCTCAGCTCTGCCAGAGCCACTCTGGGGACAACAGAAGACGGTCTCTTTTAAGTATAGAGGCAGCTGCCTTCAGGAAGAACAAAGCTGGATTTCTGCAAGATGCAGATCTAAGCTGGAAAAAGATAGTTAAAACTTGAACCATGAACCTAACATACCATACATCACCACAGAGACCCAGAAAGATTCAAAAAGTTGGGCATAATGTCTGAGACCTGGAATCCTGGGACTTGGGAAACTGAGGCAGAAAGATTGCTACAAGCTTTAGGCCAACTGGGCATAGTTAGGTGCATGCATGTCTGGGCTTTAGGCCAGCCTGGGCTACATAGTTAGGTACAGGCATGTCTGGGCTTTAGGCCAGCCTGGGCTACATAGTTAGGTACAGGCATGTCTGGGCTTTAGGCCAGCCTGGGCCACATAGTTGTAGGTATGATACCTGGGCTACTGAGTGAGAGCCTGTCTCCAAAAACAACAACAACAACAAAAAAAAAAACCCCAAAAAACAGAAACCTCAATGTCTGACAACTTTCAGTCAGTAATACCTTTCAGCACACAGATTTCCTGATTTTAATTGTGTATTTCACAGATGAGGAAACCTATATATTTCATGTGCCGACCCCATGGACTTCCAAGACTTCCAGGATGGGTGATTACAATTCCCTACTCCAGGCTCTTCAGGCCTGGCCTGCAACCAAGCAAGGAGGGCCAAGGCCCTCAGAGGAGTTTAAGGTCCCTCTGCCTCTGTACCAGTCAGGAAGAAGAGTAGAAGCTGCATGTCACCCTGGAAGTGTCCTCACCATCTCCCCAAGCTTCACAGTCTCAACAGCAGAGGATTTAGAAGCTTTCAGACTTGTATACCTAAGTAACAGCTTAAAATTCCATGTCCTCATCTCAAAAGGTAAGGTGAGTGATAAACCCTCAAGATCGGAGATGGATGATGCTTCTGAATACAGAAAGCATGGCAGAGACCAATGTTCGTCATTCCCTGGCTGATTCCCTGGCATGAACTGAAGTTGATGACTGGGTGAGGTACTGGTAATAAAATAACAGGACAGCTTTTCTTGTTCCACACCACAGCAGATTTCAGGTTCCTGTCTTCATCCTCTGATTTTATTCCTAGTTGGGAAGACTATTCCTTAACTAGTATTTTTGTATTTTGGTTTTTTATAAAATAAGCACTAACTATGTAAGTCACATGTAAGTTGGATTACCTGTGAACAACTGTTACTTCTCACCACTAGATGGCATCTATCAATAGTGAGGTTCAGGAGTGCCACACATATTCTGCCAAGTAATAATTCCTGAGAAATCAATACAAGAAAACATTTATATCCACTTATATATGTAGAGAGTCACTTCTTAGGTGTAATTTCTTTTTAATATTGGCTATGAATCTACAGCCGCCTGTTTGGCAAAGCACGAAAGTCTTCAGTAACATATTTTAAGGTTGTTAATTAAATACAGAACAGCTTTGGGCCAAGTAGAAGTTCGTGCTGTGCAAGCCTGATGACCTGAGTTAGGTCCCTGGTACCTACAGTATAAGGAAAGAACAGCTGTCCTCTGACCTCTACACGAATGCCCAGACACACCACACACACACACATACACACACACAACCATTATTATTACTACTACTAATAATAAATTAAGTGAAAAATAAAATGTAAGCAGTTTCATCATGCAAAGCATTAGATACTTCATAGTACATAGTGACAATTCCTGAGTCATTCTGAAATACCAAGTGGCAAAAATCTACCCCCTTGATTTAAGAAACGTTGAAAGCAATATGGGAAAGTGGTAGGCAGATGCATTATTCTGCTTGTCTCCATCATTCATTCATTCGACAAGCAGAGGCTGAGCATCTAATATTTGAAATGCTTTGGAGGAAATGCTTGTTATCTCTCTTAGCTTCCAATACAGTCCTCGAGGATGTCAATATAAAGGAGAATGGCTTGTTGGGTGTCAGTTCCCAAGGATGTATTCTACTCCCCTTGTCTCCAATGCTTCAGGTATGTGGTAAGGCAAGGTTGCCAGGTGGGCTTCATGGTGTGGAATGGAGCTGCTCCCTCAGTGAGAAGAAGGGGGGTGGAGGAGGAAAAACCCATTTGGAACACACAGTCTGAAAGGCTTACCATCCCCTAAGGGTCCCACATTCTAGTTTCCTATTACCCTCTCCCAGTATCCCACCAACTGTGAACCAGCAATGGATCAATCCATCAATGAAGTTAGAATTCTTGAGATCACAAAGCCCCCACCTCTTAACACAGCCACCCTGGGAACCAAGCTTTCAATATGTGAGCCTTTGAGGGCATTTCAGAACCAAACCATATCCCAAAAAGGCAAACTATCAGAATATTAAGATGGAAATGTTTATGACTTAAATTGCATAAAGAAACAGATGTTTAGGAAAAATTCTTACAAGCTACAAGGGAGAAATTGAGATGAATGTGCAATGTTCTGTCAAGACCAAGTAGTTACTACACCCTGGCTCCACACAGAGATACCTCCTGAGTCTGACATCTGCTGTCTGCACTGTAGCTACACTCATCGCTTCCAGAGGGGCCTAGGTGGACAAGAATCTGGGGAGAGATGGAAAAGTGCAAAGATACGAGGCATCCAAAGAGAAACCCAAGTGCAGCCAAGGACAAGCTGTGCACAAACTCTAGCCACAAATCTGAAGATTACATTTCTGAAAATGTCTTTGTTATTGAGAGAGTACATCCCCACGTTTTAAAGTCAAAAGAGCAATTAGCAGAAAGAAGGCAGGTGTGGCCGGCTCATGCCTGTAATCCCAGCTCTCAAGAGGGTTGCTGTGAGTTCAAAACAGAACAAGAACTCAGAGAACACGAAAGAAAAATAAAAACCAAAGAACCTTGGTCCTCCTGACCCCAACATTTCCAGAAACTAAAATCAGAGAGTTGGAGAATAGTGTACTGGACAGTAACAAAATTTTACCTCCTTATCGCACTCCCCTCCCTGGCCAAAAAGAATGCCAAGAATGACTAAGCAAAAGGCTTGTAACAGCCACCCTGTGATCCAACACCCTCCCCTTGAATGAGTCAGCATTTTTGTCTGCAGCTCAATGGTGAACCAGTCTATCAAGCTTCCTTCCCCCAAGGCTGGCTGGCTGTGCTAACTGGGGCACCCAGGGTAGATGTTCTGGTGCTACTCTGTACTGAGTACCAGACTCTCCTTAGAGGGCCTTCTTTCTCTGGCCTTCATGATCCAGGAAGGATTCATCTGCAACTGCCTTTCTGTGGATGCCACACAAATGCCTCAAATGCACTGGATGCAAAAGCCTACTACCTTGAGACCTCACTATACTCTGTTTTGGGCAGTCCCGACTTCAGGAACCATCTGCCATTTGTCTTCATGGCCACCAGACTTCTTCATTCCAATCCTCCCTCCTGCACTCCTCCAGTCCTACTTCTAAGCTCTCGTGTGTCCATGCCTGCTTCTGGTCCAGCTCTGCACCCACACTCTTTATATACCATCCTGAGTGGTCTCAGCAACAGCAGAAGTTGTCTGTTTCACTATTTCCTGTCTGGATTTCTTTCAATCCCCTGCTCCACTGTGTTCTTGGATGGCACCAATCACTCCTTCCTTGCTTCAGGTTCCTCAGGGGTTCCTGGCAGTCCCAAGAGATGCCCCATGTCTTGGTCTAGCCTATCTTGTGCCCCAGCTTCCAGTGTGGTTCCTGTCTTTCCTCCTTCCTCCACAGAGCCACTGGACACCACTCACTTGGCCACAGCTCCTCTAGTCTCCCAACACTATTTCCTTCCCTCCCTACTTCTACCTACCCAGCTCAGATGGTGCATCCTCAGGGAGCCTTGTACATCCCATACAAGGTTAGGACACTCCATACCGTCTCCTGGCCTATCATCAACCCCTTATGATTTCTTACATGTGACCAAGTTTTTCCCACCAGAATATGACCCAAGAAAGTATAGCATTTCTTACTTTTTCTCCCATGAAATAATTCTACCAGAGGTCCTAGATTTAGCCCCACACAGTTCTCTGCAGCCATCTCTGAGGACCGAGGGGGTGTGTGTCCACTAAGATGCCTTTGCTGTCCAGAGGCCCCATGTGCCATCAAGGGAGAAGCAGCTCTTGGCACAAAAGGCCATGCTGAGTGACAGGTAGAATTACATAACTGGAGAAGCGATGTGGTCTCAAGACACGACAGCATGTGTAACTTGCACTTATCTGGGAGCATGCTTCATGGCTAATGGGGAGAAACAGTGCAGACCTTTAAAATCATCACTTACAGGCTGAAGAGATGGCTCACTGGTTAAGAGCACTGGCTGTTCTTCCATAGGACTTGGGTTTAATGCCCAGCACTCACGTGGTAGCTCCCAACCTGTTTTTTTAACTTCAGTTCAAGGCCATCCAACACCCTCTTCTGGTGTTCATGGCACCAGACATCATTTGGTGCAATGCAGGTATGCAGACAAAAGACTCATACATATAAAATTAATCTATTTTTTTTTTAAAAAAGAATCATCACTTTAAATATGGGCCTGGTTGTTCACAGCTGTGAACCCAGCACCTGGAAACTGGCAGAAAGATCAGCTTGAGTTTGGATCAAACAGGGTTGAAAGCAGCTTAGGCTACACAGGGAGACCTTGTCTCAAACCACCAAAGATAAATGAGTAAGTAAATAATTAAAATTAAGTGGGACAAGTAAATAATTAAAATTTAGTGGGATCAGTTGCAATTTTTAAAATCAATCTTGCTCTGCACAATTGATTTAATGATTTAAAATTTAAATTTAAAATAAAATGATTTAAAATCATTCTCCCTTTGCATGCCCCCTGTGTGTGTGTGTGTGTGGATGCGTGTATGTGTATATATGTGTGTGCATGTGTGTGTTTGTGTGTGCATGCATGTGTGTGTGCATGTGTGGTGTGTGTGTGTGTTTGTATGTGAGTGAGTAAATATGTCTGTCTCTGGTACCCAAAGTCAGAGCCCAGGCCCCTTGACAATCTTACTATCAAACACACTCATCCCTCCTCTCCATCCTCCTTGCTACCATCAACCTCACTATTTCCTAGGGAAAAGAAAGGAAGGGGGAATAAAAATCATCCTGAGAGGTGCATGTGGGCAAGAGATTATTATGAAGTATCTCCAACCTCATCGTCACAACACAAGGTGTTTGTTTGGGAGTCACTTGTTATGTCCACCACCCCCTCTTCTCTCTATGTTGGAGCCAGTTATCAATAGCTTCCTCCCAGTCACTCCCTTCCCAAAGGCAAATGACACAAGTGTGAAGTTCTGTGTTACCGTTCTGATTGCCAAAGTACTTCTCTGGTGGCCTGTGTTTCCACAAGCCTTGCATCATGCATGAGCCCAGGTGTCCTGCAACAGATCAAGTCTGGAGCCACCCAGGGGCACCACACCTTCCACGGGCCACTCTCCATCCTACCCTGGAGGAAGCTTTCCCAAGACCAGCATTCAGGAAGTGGACTCAAGGTAGATCCAGAGTTCACATTCATTCTCAATTACAAGGCGAGCTTGAGGCAGCCTGTGCTATATGTCCTTGGCAAAAAAAAAAAAAAAAAAGAAAAAAGAAGAAGAAGAAAGGAAAGGAGGGAGGGAGAGAGGGAGGGAGGAAGGAAGAAAAAAAGAGAAAGTTCTAAAGAGCTGAGTGCTATGTGGCTGTCACCCTGTTTTGAGATATGGAAATAAGTATTCTTTTTCTCAGAAAGCAAAAATCTCCTAAACATAAACACATCTTCACTTCCTGAGGATCTCAAGCTTTTAAAAGGAATGGCAAAATTGAAATTGTTGCTTTGTGAAGATGACTTTATTGTTACCAGATAAACCATTTTTATATTCACACTACAAAAATAAGCATGAAAGAAAACTCTAGTTAACTGACAGGAGAGGTCAGAGCATGCTGAATACATTAGCTAATCCATTTCCCAGCACAGCTGACACCCCCTGAAATTCTTATACACCCAACCGTGGTTTCAACCTGAGTGTGTGTGTGTGTGTGTGTGTGTGTGTGTGTGTGTGTGTGTATGACTTTAGCCTGACCCTCTGTCTTTAAAATCTTTAGTCAGCATTGGTTAGAACTTGAGAGTTACTGAACTCTACACAGAAATTCCATTTTAACTTGAAAGGATCTAGATTAGATTTTCGTGTGTGTGTGTGTGTGTGTGTGTGTGTGTGTGTGTGTGTGTGTGTGTGTGTGTGTGTGTCTGTCTGTGTGTGTGTGTGTCTGTCTGTCTGTCTGTGTGTGTGTCTGTGTGTGTGTGTCTGTCTGTGTGTCTGTCTGTCTGTCTGTGTGTGTGTGTCTGTCTGTGTGTGTGTGTCTGTCTGTCTGTGTGTGTGTGTGTCTGTGTGTGTGTCTGTCTGTGTGTGTGTGTGTCTGTCTGTGTGTGTCTGTGTGTGTGTGTGTCTGTCTGTGTGTGTGTGTCTGTCTGTGTGTGTGTGTGTGTGTGTGTCTGTCTGTGTGTGTGTGTGTGTGTCTGTGTGTGTGTCTGTCTGTGTGTGTGTGTGTCTGTCTGTGTGTGTCTGTGTGTGTGTGTGTCTGTCTGTGTGTGTGTGTCTGTCTGTGTGTGTGTGTCTGTGTGTGTGTGTCTGTGTGTGTGTCTGTCTGTGTCTGTGTCTGTCTGTGTGTGTGTCTGTCTGTGTGTGTGTCTGTCTGTGTGTGTGTCTGTGTGTGTGTCTGTCTGTGTGTGTCTGTCTGTCTGTGTGTGTGTCTGTGTGTGTGTGTCTGTCTGTGTGTGTGTCTGTATGTGTGTGTCTGTCTGTGTGTGTGTCTGTGTGTGTGTGTCTGTCTGTGTGTGTCTGTGTGTGTGTCTGTGTGTGTGTGTGTGTCTGTCTGTGTGTGTGTCTGTCTGTGTGTGTGTGTCTGTCTGTCTGTGTGTGTGTCTGTGTGTGTGTCTGTCTGTGTGTGTGTGTCTGTCTGTCTGTGTGTGTGTGTGTGTCTGTCTGTGTGTGTGTCTGTCTGTGTGTGTGTGTCTGTCTGTCTGTGTGTGTGTCTGTGTGTGTGTCTGTCTGTGTGTGTGTGTCTGTCTGTCTGTGTGTGTGTCTGTGTGTGTGTCTGTCTGTGTGTGTGTCTGTGTGTGTGTCTGTCTGTGTGTGTGTGTGTGTCTGTGTGTGTGTCTGTCTGTGTGTGTGTGTGTGTGTGTTCTCAAGTGCTCAAAGTCCTGTTGAATTATCCCTTGGAACTTTATCCAGTTTTGTAATTCTTCTCCCTAGCCTACAGCTCAGCCTCTTTGGCTCTTTCCTATGGGAACAAAACACAGCATCAGAGTAAGACGCTGCACTGCTTCTGCAGATGCTTTAAGAAAAAAGTGTCCTCTTGCTAGTAGGCACCAGCTAAGGGTAATGAGAAGGACAAGGAGAGGGACTAGGCATCCTGCTCAGTTGGTAGAGTGGTTGCCTAGCATACAGGAAAGTTCCACCCCAAACCTATGTGGTTCCCTCTGCCTGCAATCCAAGCATTCAGATAGAGGTGGCAGAGTCAAAAGTTCAAGGCTATCCTGAGCTACATGTTTCCAAGGCTATCCTAGGACATATAAGACCCTGTCTCAAAAAAACAAACAAAACCAAAAACAAAATAAAAGGACAATGGGGCACACTGAGAAAGGGGCTGTAGACTGGCTTTTCGTCTGAGGGTGGCTGACTCTATGGAGAAGGGGACACTATTATTCTTCTTGGTTGTATCTCAGTGACTCACCTGTGACCTGTAGTTGCCTTATATTGTACTTCCTGACAGAACACTTCTCATTCAGGTAAGGCAGGTCCTACCACCACTAAGACTCTCCCACGAGGAAACTTAGAGCTGTCTCTCAGGAAGACAGAGTCATTCATTCAGAGAATCTTAACCACGGTCACAGATGCCAAGAAATGCCATTTCTTCTCACCAAGGTCTGGAAACCCACATGGTCCAAGGTCCACCACAGCTCTAGTACTCAAGGAATATGCTGAACCCCTTAGTGTGTTTGGGTATCACCCCCAGCATCACCTAAACTGACTGGACCTGGGGTCACTATACTCAGCTCATGTGGTACTGGGAACCCAGGGAAGCATGCCATCAATTGAGCTCAATCCCCAGCTGGAAGTTTGGCCTTTTCTGTAATATAAGTGAAGTGATAGCATATCTTGAGGTAATGGTGACCAATGAAGAGATGGTACTGTCCACTCACCGTGAGCCAGGGTGGGCACTGTAACCGCTCTGCTGATTTGGCCTACAGTAATGGAATTGCTCTGTGGTAGCATCCAAGTCCTGGTTGGAAAAGTGTTTTGGACTTACCCTCGCTGTCTTGATTGGTTGCTCTTGGAACCCAACTCTGTGCTATGAGGATACCCAAGCAGCCATGGAGAGCCCTGCATGGTGGAAAATGATGCCCAGCCCAGGGCCAAGTGTGCTAGTCATGTGATTATACATCCTAAAAGTGTGTTCCAGGGCTCTGTGGAACCCCTCCAGCTGCTGCCATTAGGAACAGGGAAACTATCCCTATGGATCTGGCTTACAGCAGATTTGACAAACAGATGTTTCATTTGCTAGTATAAAGAAACAGAGGTGGTCTGAGGCCAAATCACCGGAATCATACTCAATCTTCCCTGATCTCAGAAGCTAAGCAGGGCCAGGCTGGGTCAGTAGGTGAATGGAAGGAGACAAGAAAGCTGCCAGGAGAGGCCAGAGGCTTTTATCTGTAAGGGCATTGCCTATGGAGGTCTCTAGGTCTTTCCTGAATCTTGGTGTCGCTGAGTAACTGGATGTCTTTGCTGCCTTTAGGTACCACATCCCTATTCCAGGTAGGATTAAAGAAAAAAAAAATGCAGGAGTGGAGGGTGGGAACCAAGTATTGAAGACTCTTTCCCAAGTGTTCCCATCTCTGCTCACAGGTTCTTCCTCAGCTGGAGCAACAGCAAAGACAGTAGAAACCATGTTAAGGTGGCAGGGAAGAAGGGCTGGGCTCTGGGAAAGCCACACAGAGCTTGGCACAGGACTTAGCAGGGGCCAGGATCCCACAGGGAGGGGACAGCTTTAAAGGAGCAGCTGTGAAGCCACAAAGAGATGAATGACAGGTAGAAGGTAAGCCAGCCTTCCCAGGTAAGGACAGATGCGAGATAGATTTTATTGTATAATATTAAGTATGTATTAATGATTCCAAAAAGTTTTTTTTTAAAAAAAAAATCATATACTCATAGAGTTAAAATGAGTATTTCCCTCTAATTTTAACTCTCCAGAGTTGAAGACTTAGTCCAAAGTTCTGTCCCCTGGGTCTCTCCTTAAATCTCAGTTTTCCAGTGTCAATCTGTCACCATCTGGAGGAGAGCTTGACACTAAATACTGAAGATGCCTTCCAGGTTCCGAGATACACTGAGACGGATTTCAGTTAAACCTTCCTTAAGTCTTTACTAAGTGACCACCTGCCACAGGGAAGCAGAACAAAGGGTATTCTTTACCTATAGATTATATAGAGGAGGGGTCTCTGAGCTTAGCAAATTAGTGAGGTTCTAGAAGGGACATAAAGCCTATGAAGAGGCCTATAATAAAGCGAATCCTATTGTCCTACCCTAGCATGGGGCTGCTATCCACTGGGAGTTTAACAGCTTAGGGACCGTGCTAGCTGGAATATAAGACTTGGTGATCCCCTCTTTAGGGGATTCCTGTCTGTTCCCCTCACCCATGCTCTGTAAGTGAGCCAAATCTAACACTTGCCCTGAGCCCCAAGCCAATCCACTGCTTCCTTTGCTCCCAGCACTTCTATTGGCTCTTAGCCCTCTTTCCTCCAGCCTCAAGGCATCCAGCCTCTAGGCTTCTCCCCAGCTGGCTCAGCCCTACACTAGTCTGCTGCTGTCAACTTCCTCTCCTGTCCTTTTCACCTCTGTCAGGTTCTAATCCATCCTGTCCTCCGTTGGAATGTTAGGAATGACTTTTATAAGGTTTGATGTAGTTTTGTAATTTCCTAGGAAGATCCCGAGAGTTCCAGGAGTGCCTTCTCCAGTAATATTACCTGCCCTTTTGTGACTAAACCTGTCATTTATTTAACAAAAGGTCTTGGGCCATCAGTGGCTCCACTTGCATCCTCAAAGATACAGGATCAGAAAACAGCCTAAATCTTATCAGGGAATACTCTCCTGATTTCCAGGAAAGAGGAAAGGAAATTCTATCCATTGCCAACACATTGTGATAGTGTGATTTAAAAAAAAAAAAAAAAAATCTAAATTGGCAGCCAGGCTTGGTAATGTGGGTCTATGATCCTTGCTATTCAGGATCACAAATGCAAGGCTGGTATGAGCTAAATAATGAGTTCAAGGGCAGCCTGGGCAACATAGTGAGAACTTGTTTAAAATAAAAATCAAAGGGGGGGGGTGGGCTGGGGACAGAGCTCCGTCATAGCATCTGTGAAGCATAAACTTCAATCTCTAGTGTTACAAAATAATTATTTATTTGCTTATGTTTACAGTACTGGAGCCTCCCTCTTAGAAGGAAAGAGGGGCTTCATCAGACCCTTACCTGAGATCTCAGGCCTTCCTTCCATTCTACACCCCCCTTCTAGCTCTATAATTCTGCTCTAATTCCATGTAGCCTTGTGGTGGGGGAAGGGCTAGGTACCCAGAGAGTGAAAACTATGGAGAAGCTTCGATCCATGCCAGGGTGATGGTGGGCTGCTTTGAGCTCACCCACATTCCTGTCTGTTTCCCCTCACTCATGCTTTGTAAGTGAGCCAAATAAGTTGCTTGCTTCCCCAAGTTGGACTCTTGGGAATCATCTGCTCTGTCTTTGGTGTCTTATGTGGAGAGAGTAGATGCTCCTGTCTCCCTAGGGGAAGCTCATGACACCCGCATCCCATTGCTTCAGCTAGGGAGGGAGTCAGATCTGGGCCCATTTGTAGTTATGAAATACAGTAGTCAGCTAGTGAGCACTGGGAAGAAGTTGCCTCCACCTCTCCTCTTTTGCCAAGTTGCTTTGTGATCCTCTATTTTTAATTATGCTCACAAGTCCATGAGGTTTTCCAGCTCTGTCCTTCTTCACATCTGATCTTTGATCTCCCCCCTAACAAGACTTCTAGACTGCCCTGGGTCCTTATCCATTGGGGGTTCTCCCATGCCCAGAGGAGTACATTGTGGAAACCCAAAGCCTGTGGGCTTATCATTTTCAGTATCTTCGCAAACAATTGAAAATGAAACACTTCCCTGGTTCCATCCCGAAGATGAAGGTAAATCTTTCCTCCATGTGAGGACAGAGAATATAAAACTAGGCCACACTGTAAACAATGGTGCAAAGACCATTCACTTATAACAGAAGCCGGGAGACTCTAGAACCAGAAGTATCCTGCTTCAGGTGGCTACACCAGTGTCAGCTGGATCTTTGAATCCTTCAGTATGCACATACCAAGTGTTATTGGTAACAACCAGCTGCTACGGTAGTGTATGTAATGGTTAATCTTGACTGTCAAAATTAGGAAACACCCAGGTTACCGAAGCATAATACCTCTGGGTGTGTCTATGAGGGCAATCCAGAGACAGAGAGACCCTGGGGGCTTTGGCCTAAACAATGGGTGGGATTCTAAGATGATGGCACTCCTGGGAGACAATGGGAAGAACAAGGCAGCTATCCCTGGACGGAGGAAGGAAGTCTCTGGGTACATGTCTCTGGGGCTCCCTTTGACCTAGTCTCTTCCTGAAAGACCCTTCATTTGCTTTCTGTCTGCCATATACTCCTGATACCTTGATGTTCTGCCATGGACACAGCACTAAGTAACCATGGAATAAACTGAAACCATGAACCAAAGTGAATACTTCCTTCTTTACGCTGTTCCCTTGTATATTTTTGTCACAAGATGCCAAATTAATGAAGATAAGGAAACTTTCATTTACTCCTGAATGTATTTCTCATCATCTTTTGGGGGTGTTTTTTATCGATCTTCCTTTATCTATCTCATAACTCAGAAGTTAACAAGTGCATTGTCAGCATTTCGATTGGTAGAACACTGAGTAATGGGGTGGGGCTTGGTAGTACATGTCTTTAATCTCAGCACTCAGGAGGCTGAAGCAGGTGGATCTTTGTGAGTTCAAGACCAGCTTAGTCATCATAGCAAGTTCCAGGCTAGTCAAGATGGCATAATGAGACCCTGTGTCAAAAGGGGTGAGCACTAGTAAGATGGCTCTGTGGTTAAGAGCACTGATTGCTCTCTCAGAGTACTGGGGTTCAATCCCCAGCACTCATCTGGTGACTCACAACCATCTGTTAATCTTCCTCTGTCACTTTTTACCCTACTTTTTTGAGACAAGGTCTTTCTCTGGGCCCAGAGCTCAGCAATTGACTCAATGATCTCTAGCATGCTCTAGGGATCTACTGTCCCTGCTGGCTCTCCCAGTGGTGGTGTGATGTGATGTGATGTGATGTGATGTGATGTGATGTGATGTGATGTGATGTGATGTGATGTGATGTGATGTGATGTGGTGATGTGATGTGATGTGATGTGGTGATGTGATATGATGATGTGATGTGATGTGATGTGGTGATGTGATGTGATGTGATGATGTGATGTGATGTGATGTGATGTGATGTGATGTGATGTGATGTGATGTGATGTGGTGATGTGATGTGATGATGTGATGTGATGTGATGTGGTGATGTGATGTGATGTGGTGATGTGATGTGATGTGATGTGATGTGATGTGATGTGATGTGATGTGATATGTGTCACCTTGCTCTGATTTTAATGTGAGTGCTGGGATCCACAGTCAGTTAGGTCCTCATTCATGCATGGCAAACACTTTACCCATGGAGCCATTTCCCCAGCTCCTTAACATAGACATCGTTTATAATAATCAGAAACATAGACATATTAATGTTCAGCTTGTATGCCTATCTTGTTCATAAGAGTTCATTTAAATCTCTGTTCCTCTAACTTGATACCAAAGGCCTCCCAAGACCTCTTTCCCCAGTGATCCTCCTCCTCAGCCAGCTGTGTAAAACTCTCGGGTCTCTGCAGAGCCTGATGGTACAGGTCTGTCTGTTTCCCAGGTACTTAAGAGTGTTCAAGTTCAAAGGCCACCTGGCTATGAGCTGAGTTCAAGGCTAGTCTGACTAACCAAATTAGACTATCTCAAATGCATGTAAAGGGCTGAGTCTATAGCTCAGTGGAAGACTGCTCAACTGGCATATTTAAGCCCTGGTTAGAGTCCTAGTGCTGAAAATGAAAATGTGTATCAGGCAGAAAAAAAAGAAGGAGGAGGAAGAGAGTAAATGAGTGAGTGAATGTAAAACTCAGGGTGGGTGCTGCCATATAATTTGTATCATATGAATCCAAAGCTTTATACAGTCGACATAGGAATTATATCCAAAGCATACACACACACACACACACACACACACAGAGAGAGAGAGAGAGAGAGAGAGAGAGAGAGAGAGAGAGAGAGAGAGAGAGAAAGAGAGAGAGAGAAGAGAACTCTGATGCTCTTTGCATTTTCCATGTAAAGAAACAGACTCTGTGAGATAACACAATTTACTCAAAGGCATAAAGGCATAGCTGGCCAAGGTCACAGAGCATCAGCCCTCAGCTCTCCCATAAAGTCTCTCCCACTACCTCCAGCCCATCTGTTGCTTCCCAGGCATGGTGTCTGTAAAGACCCAGTTTCTCAGAGCATAGCAACCAAAGGCCAATTGGAGTGAAGTTCATAAGGCAGAGAACCATGGGTTTCCAGGCAGCTAGAAAGTAGCACTTGAAATTTATTTTTAGCATTGTGTGTACTCAAGAGCAGTCATAGCAACAAAGCCACCTGAAAGTCCTAGCAAGGGATGGACAGAGGGACCAGCACTTATCTACACAGGGAGTTAACAGCAAGTTGGACACAAGCATTACCAGATAGGAATAAACTCCAATCAGCAGGGCCTGCCCCACCACAGGGTAAGTGCCCAGTGAGGTCATCTGTGGGAATCTGTCATCTCTGCCTTTTGTTCCCTCCTGTTTTAGTATCAGTGCATATGTGAATGAAGCCAAGCACGCTGCCTCCACTCTGAGGTGTGCTCACATGTTGTGTGTGTGTGCAAAAGCATGTATATGTATGTGTGCAGAGGCCAAAAGTCAACCTCAGCTGTTTTTTCTCAGAAGCCACACATCTTGTTTTTTTGAGACAGTCTCTCATTGACCGTGGAACTCAATAAATACATCATGCTAGCTATCCAATGAGCCCCAGAGATCCACCTTCTCAGCACTAGGATTACAAGCATGTACCGCCATCCTCTGCTTTTCCCCTCATGGGTTCTATGGATTGAACTCAAGTCCTCAGATTTGTACAGCAAGTGAATTAGCAACAGAGCCATCTCCCCAACTCAGGTGTCATGACTTATGGCTACATTCCTTCACAAAACCGCAAGAGTACCTACCACAAGACATGAATGTCAAGACCTTAGGCTTGGAGAAGGGCTTCACAGGGATGCTGCAGATTCTCTCATCACAGCAAGGTCAATATCAAAGGTTTCATCATTCTTCCTAAAGAACCAGTCCAAAGGTGGCGGCTTAATGCTGCCTCTTAGAGCATGGCTAGCCCAAACTGGCTGTAGGACAGCCTCTGAGTCTACAAAGGCTAGAGCTTGGACTAATCTCCCATGACTCTTTCTCAGGTCCTTGGCTTCCAAATTGGTGGTCAAGGACCCTGAGCAAACTTAGTTAACTTCTTTATTCCCAAACTTTTGCAGTCAATTCTCTGAGTTGTCGAAGTGCAGGTCTAACTCTCATTTCAAAAGTGAATAAGAGATGGTTCAGTATAGAGCCAGATATGATGACCATGGCCTGGGAACACAGACTCATTTCCCCAAATACCACTGTCCAGTTTAACAGTATTGTGAGGTTTTTGTAGTTATAGAACAAAGAAAGTCATTCATCAAGGCACCTTTAGAACACATCAGTGGGATCATCAGGTGGATGGTTCGTGACATAGTGGGGAGTCTCTGTGACAGGCCTCAGATGCTATCTGATGGCATTCTTAGTCTCGGAGTCTGTCTGTACATTCCAAAGACATTTACCTAACAGTCCTAAGAAGTGGACAGCAAATGGCTGCCAAGAGGACTAAAGATACCCGAGCATACTTTGGCTCCCAACCTGCAGCATCCTAGCCTCATAACATGGTTAGCACAAATGTGTCCCACCCACTCTGGCCGAGACCTTCAGTACACAGAAAGCTGGAAAACTCAAGCAGAGCTTTTCACAAGAGCCCACTCTGTGCCTTTGGGATGAGAGTCTTGGCTTTCTGGCCTTCAAACTTGGGACTTAGGGCTATGCCCTTCCCTTCACAACATGAAGTTTACTCCCTTCTGCCTTTTGGAGAAATACCAACAGGGGAGGTAAGGTATCTAATTTTTGCAGTTTATAAAGGGGCAGACTCGAGGAAGCAACTTACACTTCAGCTCAGTGCTGGCCATTTTACCATGTCTTTGCCTGGGTGTTGTTCACATTAACCCACAGAAATCTGTGGGTGTTTCCTATTATATTCAGTATGTTGCCAAAAGATAGTAAGCTATGTGTTGTGCTGGGTTTGTGGTTCAGTGTTATCTTGAAAATATAGCAGTAACTGATATAATTCTCATGGACATATCATCTATGATCTTAAACATGTTTCAGTGAAATCCAAAGGATTATATCAGCACATAGGGTTGGCCCTGTTGGTCCTCCCATTCAATCACACTGAAGATCTAGGACAGAATTTGCTCACAAAGAGGTGCTTAATAAATATTAAATAGAGCAGGGGGAAAAAGCCATCATTCTAGACACATGGCTGGAAATACCTCTATTGATCTCTGCTTCCTCACAAAACCCACATAAATATATAATATGTTATTGAACCAGATTCCACCAAGCGAATGAACGGCAGTATTGGAAAAAGACATCTGTGATATTATGGGACAAAAATCTAAAGATAAGAAGATTCTCTCTCTCTCTTTCTTGGAGGGATAGTCAATTCATTTCTCATTTCTGTTCCTAAAATAAAGGTCCTCAAAGCATTCTAGACTGTCGGTGTTGGAAGAAATCCTAAAAAGGAATGAGTCATCATTCCCCTCCCCCAATAAACTTCCGTCTGCAGTACATAGCCCTACAATATATTAGGATCAGTCACTCTCTAAATAGCAGAGCACTGTGAACTTACAAAGGTCATGCCTAAATGCAGGACAATCCTTGATCCTTGGAGAGACCAGAAGTCAGGTTCCCATTCACAGGGCTGCTTCCTTCCCTGCAGTCAGAGAGAGCCTGCAGGGAGGAAGGCAGAGACCAGAAACATTCAGGAGGTTCTGTATCAAGGTGTGGCTTCGAGGCAGAGCGTGGTGTTCATTTGGAGTTCCATATAAGAGGGTGTAAGGAAGGAAAGCTGCCCCTCAAATCCAGTTCCCCTACCTATGGCCTACCCAGGAAATAGGCCGTGGAGGAATGCGAGGACCTCGCCAGCCACTCTAGCTCCTGCTTTCCTGGCAAAAGGCAAAGGCCTCCTTTTTAACTTTACTTTTGAACTTATTTGTCTCCTTGCTCATGCCCTGTCAAAGCACCTCAGGAAGGAGGGTGTCCTTTGTTTGAGAGGAAGTCCATCCCAGCAGGGAAGGCACTGCAGGAAGAATATGAAGTCACAGGGAGGAAGAGAGATGATCCTGGATGCTGAGCTGGCTTTCTCCCCTCTCAGTCATGCTTTTAGGGTCAATCTTCCCTCCTCAGTCAAGCTAATCTAGACACTGCCTCACAGGCATACCGAGAGGCTTGTCTTCTAAGCAATCCCGGACCATGTCAAGTTGACAGTCAATATTAACCATCACATGTTTTTTTTGTTGTTGTTGTTTTTTTTTTTTTTCAAAATAGATGATAGACAAATTGGATTCTGTATAGAACAGTGATGAAGACAATTATGAAAAGCTTGCTGCAGTGACCTCAAGTCACTTGTAAAGTGAGCAAATGGCCGGGTGACACTTAAGTTGCGCGGCCATGTGACATGCAGGAGACACCAGATCCAGACTCAGCATCTGGATAGAACCTGTTTTAGACTTCCAGCTGAGAAGGTGAAGACTGCAATGCAGCCTCTCCCAAGATGTCCCCACAGGGAGAGACAGCAATTGACCTAGGGAAAGATTATGCTGGAGAAAAAGAAGAGGCAAGAGAGAAACCGGAAAAAAATCTCTTAAGACTACAATCCCCAGCCTGGAGGGATGAACCTGTGGAGACGACTTTGCAAGGACTTGTGAAGAGAATGAGATACACGTATCTTCTTGTGGTCCTAGAAAGCTTGGTGTGGTTGAAAATGCCTAGGAATTGCTGCTGTGGATCTGCCCCTAGTGCCAGCTGCTGCCTCTGTAGGTCCCCAATCAACCTGACCATCACAATAGCAAAAGACAGCATTACCATCATTGAGGAGAAGGCATCTCCATTCAGGTCCAGGTTCCTGACACTACACTTTGAAATATAGACGGAGAAATTGATTCTCCACACCACAGCTCATGGTCATCATCCACGCTAGACTAAAAAGAACCAGGATTTGGACAGGGAGGCATATAAAACCCTGCCCCACCTAACTCTGGAGGCTTTTTGTTGGTACTCAGGTATTATTATCCATCAAAGATTATTTGTATTTTCTTTAAAGATTTATTTTCTTTTAAATTATATGTACATAGGTGTGTGCATGTGGGACTATGCACATGGAAGTGCAGGTGCCCTTGGAAGTAAGAGGCATCCAATCTCCCTGGAGCTGGAGTCATAGGCAGTTGTGAGCTGAGAAAGACTCAGGTCCTCTGCAAGAGCAGTGCGTATTCTTGACTACTGAGCCATTTATGACTCAATGGGTAAAGTGCTTGCTCACAAGCCTGACCTGAGTTGGATATCTAGAAGCCATGTCACAGCTGTGGACAAAGTGCATGTCTTTGTAATTCCAGTGCTGTTACGGAGAGACAGAGGTAGAGGAAGCTCCAGAAGCTGAGAGCCAGCAGGCCTGGAGTACAGAGTAGTGTACGACAGGAGAGTCCATGTCTGAAACGAAGTAGGTGTGGACAACACCCAGGCTTGTCTTCTCACCTCCACATCTGTATCATGACACACATATACCCACACTCACATTCACATGTATACCCACACTCACATGCACATGCATGCACACAGACACACTATTTTAAGAAGTGATTTTTTGAAACTTCTACTACAACCATCACCATGTCTAGAAAGGCAATCACACCCCCTTCGCCCCCAGCCCCCACTCCCACCCCCCTGACCCCCCCACTCTCAGACCACATGGAATGAACAATTGAAAACAGCTAGGTGTGGTTGGAATACCCTTGTTGAGGGACCCTCCAAAGACCACCAGGGAGCTGGATTCCGATGCAAACACACAAGGGTTAGTTTACTCTTTTGAACAGGTTCGAACCCAGGTTGAAACTCTATGTTCCAATGCAGCAGAGGGAATTCAGGCCCCGGCTCAGGGGTGAGAGGGCTTTTAAAGAAAAAATACATAAGTGGGGTGTTACACATCTTGGCATTTCAGGATTGGGTATAGGGGTAGGAGGTAGAATAATTCTTAGAAACTATTGGTTAAACTTTTGGCCTGAAACCAAGTTTTGAATCTATTGGCTGTCAGGAGCATTCCTGAGATTATTCCTAGATTATTTTTAGACCTGGGCCCTGCCCTCAGGCACTAAATGGTCTTTCCCTGAGATAAAGTTTTGTTTCTGTAAACCTACACTTTCACAGTGGTGACATGCGTTTATCATCCCAGAGCAGGATCCTGGGCCTCCCTGGCCAACCAACCTAGCCCACTTAGTGAACTCCAGGCTAGTGAGAGTCTCAAAACCCAGTGTCTGAGAAATGACATCTAGAGTTGTCCTTTGGCCTCTACATGTATCATCTTCCAGATGAACATACAAATATATGCACACACATGTATGTACACACACGGCAGGGGGGAGATTGTCACAAGACATAATTCTTAAAAACGATGCTGAACTTAAAAGATGGCCAGGCATGTTGGTGGTACAGGTCTTTAGTATTAGCTCTCAGGAGACAGAGGTAGTTGGAGGCCTGAACTTGTACACATCCTACATACTCACATTAATTTATTTATTAATACTTGTATTTGTATGTGTATGCGCATGTGTGCATGTAGGCTAAAGTTCAGCTTGTAATTCTTCCTCAGTCCCATCTCCACCTCATATTTTGAGACAGGGCCTCTTACTAAGCCTGGGACTCACTAATTCAGCCAGTGACCTTCATTCCCGCAAGCATTGGTATTGCAGACATACATTATAGCGGCTGGCTTTTTAATGCGGCTTCTAGAGATCCCAAATCAGCTCCTCCCATTTGCCTGGCAAGCTCTTTATTAGCTGAGCCATCTTTCTGCCTTTCCCAAGGAGCCATAGACCGGCCACGGCAGCACTAGCAGTAACAGAAGGAAGCCTTGCTGCAGGACATGGCCATCAGGGAGAAGCCTGAGGTTTGAGCTTTGACATAGCATGTGTGTTGCCCAGCAAATCATGTGCAGGAGAGTTAACACAGATATTTCACACAGCACAACTGCCTAAGTCCCTCAGAATGAACAGTCTTTTGCCTGCCTGAAGGTCATTGTTCCGTACTTGGGAAGGGAGACAAGGACTACATCAAAAGAACCGTGCTGTGTGTGCTGAGATAACCAGGCTCTTAATGCACATATTCAGGAAAGGCAGCTGCAGAGCAGGGGGATCCTGGAGCAACACGGGAAGTCCTCTAGGAGTGGTGTATGGAGGAGCAGGCACTCAGAACGCACTCTCCCAACTGAGACTCAGGGGCTTATTGGAAATGTACACAGTACTTGATTTATATTGGGGCTTGAAAATCTGGGGTCAGGTCCATTAAAGACAAGAATACCTGAGCACAAGAGCTATAAGGCTAGGGAGATGTCAATTATCTTGTTTTGTTGCCTCTTGTATTCTGGAAGCTTCTATTGTTGCCATGTCATTTATGGCTCTGGAGAGAGCCATAAAACCATAGGAATAGCAGCAGATGGATCCAGGCTATTAAAGAAAACAAGGTAAAATTTAGGGATCTTTATCCTCCATATCCAAAGGCTTTCCATAAGCCTAAACACAGGGTAGATGAGAGCAACCTTAAGTAATTGGAAAGATCATCTGTCTTCCTCTTGTGAATTTTTCCTTACAAAGAAAACACAGCTCCATGCCTGGAGCTGTATGGGCCTTCTGTAGTCCATGTTTTACAGTCTGATAATTATGTCATAAAAGTTTAAGTAACTCAAAAATGCTTTTTAAATTTAGGGGTCTGAGAAAATAGTGCTCAGGTCACAGAGCAGGGCAGAAAAGCAAGTGAAATATTCCTATTCTCTGTCTCTAAGCTGAAGAGTTATGAAAAATCTTTTTGAATCAAGTCAGGGTGTCTAACCCATCTCCTGCTGTAATCAGGGAAGCTGGGTGTGTCTCTAGCAATAAAGTAGGGCAAGGATCCAGAGGCAAGCTGGAAGACCAGCTCAGTGAATTCTGGGGGTGAGGAGGTGTCTACAAATGCAAACCAGAGGTGTTCTGTCTCTCTCTTCTGGAAACCCCTGGGTGCAGGGCAAAGAGATGGAAATGCACAGAGAACCCAGACTCGTGGACAAACCACCCATGTATGGAGAGTACAAGCCAAAGCATCTGGGGATGTGGACTAGTACTCATGGTATCAGGGCCATGTGCTTGGTGACCTCCCCTCAGGCAACATGGCAGCATGACAAAGGAGCATTTGCCTGAAACCCATTCCTTCTGGGCTGCAAGACGCCTGTCCCGGAAGTCTGCCCCGTTTCATTCTCTTCAGAAGCACTCTGCTTGCAACCCCTCTAGGATTCATCCTTTGTTTACCACCATGAATGTGTTCAGTGAGCATCGTTTATGCTTCCCTTCACAGACATACCATTTCCTCTAACTCATGTGTGTTGAGTCAATGTGGATTAGTCTCTGCTGTCACTGAAGAGACTGAACCAAACACACCAGCTTTGTCCCCATGGTATCTCATCTTTATCCAAAGACAAACATCTGGAAAAACTACTGTTTTAAGGTAGAGCACGGGCAAATTTAGGGTACATTATTGTTGGTTTGTTTTTGCTTCAGAAGTATTCTCTTCCTTGTCTTATTTCCTTCCCTCCCACGAAATTTATCAGTTGTTTTCCAAGCACAAAACTATTACATGATACAAAAGTATTTCTTCCTCGTATGGTGAAACAATGAACTATTCTGATTTCAGGTATAGAACTTCTATTTGACCCATGAGTATCTGTCGTAGCTTTTCCTTCAACTTGTGTGCAAGTAAAGAAACTGCGGACCAACATCATTGCTCAGTTATAAGACAAAGGGTTTTTTATTGTAAATAAGAGAGATAAATAATATCCAGAGGGATCTGGACAAGTCCAGAGTAGAAAGACTAGACATGGCCAGGGGTAGGGAAGTGGGTGATAATAGTGGATGTCGTGAGTTAGCAATAGATAGAGAATAGAACACAAGAGGCGAGGGGTGGAGAGAGAGGGAGGATAGCAAGAGAGAGAGTGTGTGGGGTGGACAAACCATGTGGATTATAAGGAGAATGAGCACCTAGGGAAAAGGAAGGGCCAGGAGTTGGCATGGACTCTGAAATGTATAACAGGTATTTATACACGGTAGTATTAAGTTTCTGGCCTGTCCAGCCTGTGGTCCAGACCTGCAGACCCACAGTCCAACAGAAATACACAGACACTTACATTCATTTTACACTAATTTACCTGGGGCTCAGGCATATAACTTGCTAGCTCTTTACTCTTATACTAACCCATGATTCTTATCTTGTTCAGCCATGCAGTGCAGTACCTTTTCTCAGACCAGCATAGTTGTCCTCTGCTTCTTCTGGTGTCTTATCATGGTATCTCTCTGGCTTCTCTGTGGCGTCTCTGCTCTGCCCTTCCTGTTCCCAGAGTTTTCCCAGTCTGGTAGGTCCGCCCACACTTCCTGTCTGCCGGGCCCGCCCACACTTCCTGTCTGCCGGGCCCGCCCACACTTCCTGTCTGCCTTCAGCCAACGAGTGCTTTTATTAAACTAGTAGGCAGGACAATTATTTACAATGGAACAGAACACAATCCCACTACAATACACTTTAATCTTTTAGTGAGTTTCTGTGTCACTAGTGGAATGGTATTTCATTCAAACACAACAACAGTCTCATAGGAGTGTTTTCTTTTCTTTTTCTCTTTTCTTCTTTCTTTCCTTCTTCCCTTTCTTTTTTCTTTCTTTTTTTTATTTTTTCCTTTTTTTTTAAAGACAGCATCTCTCTTCATAGTCTTGATTGTTCTGAAGTTCTCTATTCAAAACAGACTGGCCTCAAACTCAAAGAGATCAGCCTGACTCTGTCCCCCCCCCCCCCCAAGTTTAAAGCCTCTGGGATTAATGGTATCCACTACGACATCTAGCTTCATCAGTTTTTTATTGTAACAACAAAAGCACATCATACCTTGGTGGAAACTTTGGGTAGGCGGGATACAGCAAAGCCAGGAAATTTCCACTGTATGTTCCAGGTGCCACCTGATAGCATTCTTAGATTTGCTTGGTGGGAGCCAGTGGTCCATTAGCTTAATATATCCACAAAAGTAATAGACTCTTTTCCTTGGGGGGAGTGGTCTTTTGGGGAGACACTCACAGTTACAGATATAGCCATACATCCTCACCCTTTCTACTTATCCATGTGACAGGCATATAGCAATCAAGCCTTTGTCCACTGAAGAGCAAGCAATAAGAAAGCAGAGAATAAGAAGTTGGCAAGACACAAACAGGAGATGATAGCATTAAGATCAAATGGACAGAATATTTCTATTGAAAAAAAATCCAGACTAGACAAATTATATTTTGTTCACAAGAGATGCAAAGTAAATATATAGAGCTGAGAGGTTGGACGTGAATGAAGAAAGATAAACAATACAGATTTCAAACAAAAGGAAGTAAAGGAACTGTTTTATCACTGGGCATAACCTGAAGAACCACTATGGTGAAGGGAGATGGAAGTCATTTCGGGAAGTGTGATTTCATGCTTAATGGATAAAGGGCTATTCTGGACCACAGCTCCAAGGCAGTGTTCTAGTTTAGTTCTGCTCATGTGATAAAATGAAGACCAAAAGCAACTAGAGGAGGAATGGGCAGAAACTTCCCAGTCACAGTCCATCACTGGAGAAGCAGGGACAGGAAGTGGAGCAGGAGCCGAACCATGGGGGAGTGCTCTTTACTGGCTTCCTCCTCCTGGCTTGCTCAGCCTGCTTTCTCATACAACTCAAGACCATCTCTCAAGTTGATAATTAATACTACTCATCACAATGTGGGCCATAAACATGTTGAACTGGGGTAGAAAGACTTTTAACTGGGGTTAAAAGCACTGGTTGCTTTTCCAGAGACCTGGGTTCATTTCCCAGTACCTACATGGCACTTACAAAAATCTATAACTCCAGTCCCTTTTCTGGTCTCCATGGGAACCAGGCATGCATGTCGTACAAAGACATATATGCAGATAAACACTCATACATATAAGATAAAGTGATAAAGTATTTTTTTAAGTTTTGTAGTCATCTGTCTAATAATAAAGTTTCAGATACAGAAAGCAAACACTACAGAGTGAAAATAGAAAGTCATGACATCACAGTGATTTTAAAATATTTCCACACTTCTCACACAGTAACTGATGAAGCACATAATGACCCATAAGGGCCCAGAAAAACTGAAACCCTAAGGGCCATAAAAAATCTAGACTGGAGATTTCAAGACATGGAAATAGACATGGAATCATTTGGCAAAAGGAGAAAGACCCTATAGGAGGTGTGAGAAGAAGGGGAACGAGAGAATCCTAACACATACGTGTGGGCCAAAGAAAACCATTGCTCTGTACAGTTAGTATATACTGATAATTTCTAGGAGGTCATAGGGGGCCAGTAAGATGGCCCAGCAGGTAAAGGCACTTGACAGCAACCCTGGTGACCTGAGTTCAATCCCCAGGAAACAAACAACCCTAGCCACCCTGGAGAAGTTGTCCTCTGACTTCTACATACGTGGAGATCTCTCTCTCTCTCTCTCTTGCTTTCTCACTCTCTCTCTCTCTCTCTCTCTCTCTCTCTCTCTCTCTCTCTGTCACACACATCCACAAAACAGAGAGACAGAGACACATGCATGAACACACGCGGATGTATAAACACACACACACACATAGAAACCACACATATACACAGAGAAACACACTCAGACATACACACAGACATGTACACACACAAAGACACATACAGACATGAACATACACAGACATGCACACACATACACATATGCATGTTTAATTTTAAAAATTTTAAAGATGGTGATGAAAAAAAAATTCAACTCATGACATATAGAACACTGTACTCAAGACTGGGAAGTTTACATGACAATTGCACAAGATTAACTTTATGTTTAACTTTCACTTTGTATGGAGACACAAGGTCACCTCAATGAGTTACAGCAGACTGTCCCACAGACTGCGCCCTTGGAGCACCATGAAGTATCAGACAAGCCAGCTTGTCTCTGTGTGCTCAAAAATTTAGCGACACCATCTATACAGATTACTGGAAAGGGCCATGCTGGAAACTAGAAAATGTTTTTGAACTCAATGTTAGGAAGATGGCTGTAGGGCAGAGGGAGCTTGCAACTCAGATCCAAAAAGACAGGACACCCTGACGATTTATACAGGAGGTTAGAACATCTCAAAAATAAACATAAAGTGGTTCTCTAGAGAGAAGCCATTATACATTAATGAGAGAAATCGACTAAGGACAGAGCAGAGTGGTGTGGGCTTCTCAATGCTGTTTGTGGCCTGCTTTCTGCCAGTCACCCAGTTGGGATAGAGTATGGTAACCACAATGTATGATTCCGACATTCTTTTCCCTGAATGATTTTCTTGTGTGCCAAGTTTCTAAGAAGAAAGTAAAATGGTCTGCATGGTGGTACCAAACTAACAGACATCAGGTTTTTCTCTTTACAGCTTAGAAGTGGCCCAGTGTAGGTGATGTTTAAAGAGATGAGCTTCTTCATTTTAAGTTAATAAAGAGCCATTGTAAAATTGTATTCCTGTTTTCTCATTGGGACTTTTTTGGTTCTCTGGTGTCACTGTCCCGTTAAATGTGTTTCTAAGACTGGTACTATAGTGGGCACTGTGGCACACACCTGTAATCCTGGCACTTTGGAGGCAGAGGCAGGAGGATCAGGAGTTCAAAGCTAGCCTCAGTTACATAGTATGTTGGAGGCCAGTCTGGGCTTTAAGACTCTGTTTAAAAAGCAAAAATTAATAAAGTAGGTGGTTTATGGTCATCTTCACATCAGTAACTGAATGAATGAGTAAACAACCAAAAAGTCAGTCATTCAAAATAAAATCATGACTGGAATTACAAAAGGAACTTGTCATCTGTAGGAAGAGTGTTTTGACTAGTGACCGGTTGAGTAAAAGGTATTTCAGTCTGATTATCACATTCAAACCATAAGGAAGAAGAGAAAGTGTGCTGTATTTTGGACCTTTCACTGTTGTCTAACTGGCAAAGGGCTATGTGGTCAAGGACTCAAATCACCATAGGGCGTAGGCTTTGTTGTAATGGGGCCCTGGAGGCTGAACTGGAACTTTGATTTTCAGCCCAATAGGATTGTGAGCCATTCTATGGCTCCTGCAGGATGGCACTGGACCAAGGTAATTAACCATGCTTATCTGGGGCATGCCGAGGTGCAGCTGGAAGGGAGCACAGGCAATGGAGACTGTGTGGCAAATAGTTTTGACCATTTTGGATCTCAACTCTCATTCTAATTCCGTTCCCATGGTAAATGTGTGAGTCTGCTCCAGCCATTTCTCCAAGTTTTTTTTATCTGATTCTGATACCAGTAAGGTGAAGATTCTCCAGTATTTTTTTTTAACTTCTCTAGGAATTTCTTCAGAGATTACACATATTCTTTTTGATTGAGCCAGGAAGCCGTGGAAAAATGAGGAGCAGATGTTGGCTGCTGATTGCTAGCTCCATTTACAGCAGCTGGCAACCTCCACTCACTTTCACTTAGGCTATATTTACCTACAAAGCTGAAGAAAAAAAAAAAAGCAATGTAAAGTGGGCCCAAATATCTGGATATTAAGTAAATTGTCCAGGTGTTTTGGCAATTTATAAATAAAGGCTGAAGCGGGGGAATGAAAGTGTAAGAAAGTGAGCAGGAAGAGAATTTATAAAGTAACTGCCCACTCATGCCCTCCACATCCTCAGTGTCAATAGGAGCCGACTGTGTGAGTCACTACTGAGAGCATGGAATTAGAGGGATAATACAATTTGGAGCTCATCCCTGAGCAAGGAGGAGTGACCTTCAATGCAGGAGAGGAAATGAAAGTTGGCTCAAGCTATTTTTATATTTTGTATCTAGAGATTATTTTTCAATTGCTCATAATTTCTGAATTACATCTATATGGTTTCTCAAGAGTCCAGCCAAGATATCAGTTCTCGAAGTGAGCCAGGAGCCTTGCCAGACTGGATCTGTTTCCCAGGCTGGAGTTACTGATGGCAATTGCAGGCATAACATTCTCATGGTTTTCTTTTTTAAAGGTGGAACATATCTTGTTTTGTCCCTTGTCTGTTCTCTCCACTGCTTATATTAGTCGCTTCTCTTCTAGCCAAGACCAAATGCCTAACAAAGAGCAGTTTAAGGGAGGATGCATTGATTTCGGGCCAAAGTTCAAGGGGCTACAGCTTATTATGGAGAAGTCATGTAGGAAGCAAGAGTGTGAGGTGGCCTGTCACACCTTATCCACCATCAGAGACAGAGTCCGCATAATGTAGAGCCAGGTCTTGAAATCAGACCATCAGCTCCCCTGGTGGTCCACTCTCTCTAGTGAGGCTCCATCTCCCAAAGGTCTCACAACTCCCCTCCTCCCCAAACAGCACCACCAGCTGGGGACCAAGCATTCAAACACATGAGCTAGTTGGGGATGAGCTGTAGTTTGGAAATGTTTGCTAGAATTCTGATTTTTTTTTTAGCTTTTAGTTTTTAGTTTCTACTTTGGGGCACCTTAATACCTCAGAGTTTCAGTTTCTATCTTTGTGAGCCAGAACAATAATGACAGCAGAAAGCTCTCTTTTATAATAACCTGCTTGATCCCCATGAAACCTAGCATAGCTCTGAGCTAACTCTCCTGAAACTGCACTTCGTGGATCTTCCAGAACTTGCCTTTAAGCACATTTCCCCCAGTCTACCATCAGTAGATTGAGGTGGGGCAAGTCAGTTGGGTGTGGCTACCTCTTAGCCAAGACATACATAAGGCTGATTTTAAATTCCGATTGTCACTGAACTAAGTAAATAAGATTAAGACACAGGGTCAGAATGGAAAATTATGTAGCAGAGTTATCTAAGAGAGAACTTCATGAGTTGAAATGGAAAATATTCAACATCAAATTTCCTTCGTTCCTTAAACCAACATCCATCATGTTCTCTACATGGCTAGACATGATTCTAGGTGTTGGGAACATAGCTTACATTCTGGCAGCTGAGGGTCTTAGTTTCACTCCCTGATGGAAGCAATGTAGGAGGAAGGGGCCATTTTGATCATAGTGGTAAGAGCTTGAAGCAGTTGCTTAGATCACACCCACAGTCACGCGTTTAAAGCAGCGACTCCATGCATGTATTCTAGTGCTTTGCTTATTTGTCCCACTCTTGTGAAATCCCAGATTCCTGCCCAGGAAATGGGTAGATTTCCCCCCCTCAGTTAATACGGTCAAGACAACCCCCTACAGATATGCCTACAGGTCAACCTGATCTAAACCAGCCCCCACTGAAACTTCCTTTTCACACGATTCTAGACTGGTGATTCTCAACACATGGGTAGAGACCACTTTCACAGAGGTTGCCTAAGGCCATTGGAAAATACAAATTTTACATTATGATTTGTAAGTAACAGTAGCAAAATTACAGTTATGAAGTAGCAATAAAAATAATTTTATGGTGGGGGGGTCACCACAACGTGAGGAACTGTATTAAAGGGTTAAAGCATTAGGAAGGCTGAGAACCATTGTTCTCGATTGTGTCAAGTCGCAGCTAAACCTAAGCACTATGGAAAAGCAGATAATTAAGCTAAAATAATTATGTAAACTATAGACATTGAGCAAGGTATTTCAGATTATATGTCATATGTCTTTTCTTCAGAAAGGAAACAAATGCATAAAAAACCTTAAAAAACCTCAAACAAACAAAAGAACAACAAAAATTCCTACCAGAGCTGCACAATAAGATGCCACAGAAAGAAAATCTGTTCCAGTGTTGCTTAAATCTTTGTAGAAATGTCTCGTTTTTCGAATTGTTCTTTGAAGTCAAGAAAGAATTAGCTGGAAAAGAAGTTAATCACACATGTAAAGATCTATCAAAAATCCTGAGTGGGGTGTCCTGGGGCGGCGTGGAGGGTCAGAAAGTACTGTGTAGGTCAGAGCTGTCTTTCCTTACAAGACACACATTCCCTCCATGTTCATTCTCTATTTCTCACAGAGAAAAGGGAAAATCCAACATGAAAAGTGCTTTGGTCCCTGCCTGAAAGTCTCTCTGCAAATTAAACACATTCCTAAGGACAGCCAGTCACACCCACTCTTCCCTACATTCGAATGTAAGTTCCCGTTTCTTTTTTAAGTGGGTGCTGTGCTCCAGTGATAGTATTGCTTAGAAGTGAACGTCAATGATTGTCCCTCCGTGGATACATCCAAGAAGCATACCATACTCTAAAGAACTGTCCTTCCAGGAGTCACAAGAGGTCATTGGTTTTGTTGTTTTTTGTTGTTGTTTTATTTTTTCCTTTTTAAATTACTTTTACCGGAGTGATGGAATGACCTCCGCAAAGTCTGGCACCATTTAAAAATTACCAGCATTACTACAGACCTCCAGGCGGGAACTGTACTTCTGCTGGCCTCAGGGACCGTTGCCTCTCAGCTCCTGCCCCCATTTTATTCTTTTTCTATTCTTTTCATCCAGATCTTCTAATCCCCTCCCCATGCATGTAAACACATCGTATTAGTTACTTTCTATTGCTGTGCTAGAATATCATGACCAAGTAAGAGCTCATGTTGGCTTCCGGCTGCTGAGAGAAAGCCAATGCTGTTGGATGAGGGTGGGGGTGAAATGGCAGCAGGGGCCAGATAAGGAAGCTGGGAGATGAAGTCATTAACCTCATGCACAGAACACAGAGAGTGAACATGAAGTGGATGGAAGCTCAAAACTCTCAAAGGCCCACCCCAGTGACACATTTCCTCCAACAAGGCTCTGCTTCCTAATAGTTTACAACCTCCCCAAACAGCGCTACTAACCTGGCTCTGCTTCCTAATGGTTTACAACCTCTCCAAACAGTGCCGCTAACCTGGGACCCAGTGTTCAGATGTGTGAGCCTAGGGGGAATGTTTCTCGTTCAAATCACCACACAAGCTAATTCTCTTCCATTTTCAAATGACACACAAGTACCAGCAAACAACCCACCAGAGAGAACTTACCCGTACTCCCAGCATTTGGGAGGTGGTCACTAGAGAATAAGGAATTCACTCTCAGATAAATGGTGTCTTCAAGGCCAGCCTGAACTACGTGAGGCCTAGCTTCAACACCACCCCCCCAATTCTAAATATGAACTCCCCAGAAACCATGAAGGTGCCACTACCTCCAGTAGCTCTACGGTGCTCTCCAGCTCCCTCCAGGTACCACTGCCCTCGTCCTGTGTCAAGCTCAGCTCTCTCGTTCTGTTGCCCATCACAGCTCTTCACGTTTTATTAGGAAGACTGTTCCATCAGGTCAGTGGTGACACACAAGGGCGCCCTGTGAGTCCCCTCATTACATGGTCCTTGGTAAACCTAAGGCAGGTGGCTGTCTTCAGAAGCAGTGGAACTAACCCCCCTCCTCAGGTTTACAGGAAGTACAAGGATGCAGAGGCATTAAACCCAGAGACCTCTGCGAAAATCTGTCTTCTCTCAGCGTATGAGACACTTCCTAGCTCTTCTGCTACCCTTTGGCCTCTGCCTCTCAGCACCTGTTCTTGGCTATCTTCAAAGGGTGGCTTCTCTGAAGATGCTTAGCTTGGTCTTAGTCTCTCTGCTTCCCGGTGGCAGGGTCTGCTTCCTGTGCAAGCAACTGTAAAGGGCTTTACCTCAAGACTGAAGCTCTTTTCTTGCCACCTTGAAACCCCTAACTTTCAAACCCAGTGTCCTTTGCTTTCTCCTGGGAGCCAGCTAATTATATATTCTATTCTGTTCCAGACAGTCTCATCAACCAACAACCAAGGATTGCATCCACCATGATCAGGAATGACTCACTCCCTAGATGTAGGGCCAGTACTCACTCTTCAGCTCCAGTGTGAACCCAAATTTTCCAGCTGCACACAGGGCCACTCTGGGCATCTGGTTTTCTGTTCCCCTCTGCCATGCCTCTGCCCTTTCTTTCTGTAGGTTTAGCTACAGTGTCCCTCAGGAATTAGCCAAGACACTTCAGATCAGAGCTGACCACATCCTGAGGATACCTGATGGAAAAGAATTCAGAACTTGTCCCTCCTGGAGCTCAGGGGATCCTTTCATTTCTCTCTTGGAAATGGTTGTTGGATGGTCCAGTGTCTTGGCCATCCCTTCTCCCCCAGCATGGGTTAGCTGTAAAATACCCCACTAGGTGTGCAATGACTAGGAAGCCATCTGTATTAGTTACTGTCTCTTTGCTGCCACAAAATCCCTAGCAAAAGCAATGGAAGGAAGGACTTATCTTGACATCAAAGTGAGGAAGTCATGTGGGCAAGAACTGAGAGAACTGAGAGGCAGCTGCTCACATCACATCTACAGTCAGAAAGTGGGGGTGGGGGTGGGGGTGGGGGAGAGACAGATACAGATGTGCTCAGCCTACTTTCTCATTTTATTCCATTTAGGACCCCTGGCCAATGGGGTAGTACTGCTAGGTCATTCTACCTCAGTTAATCTAATCTTGATAATCCCTCACAGACGTGCCCCGAGATTTGTTTCTATGGTGATTCTAAATCCTGTTAATACAATCAATATTAACTACATACCCACTGATTAAAATCCATAGAGGTTGCTACCCTCTCCTGAAACATGCTTGCTACAAGGAATAGTTTAAACAGTAGCTGATAGGGCTGTTGTTATGACAGCCATGCAGCTTTACCAAAGAACCCCAAGAGGAATTTCCCTTGGGGTTCATCTGGTGACCATGAAGAGATCCCCCAGTGTTTCTGATAACATACTTGGTGACCTGAGCAGGAATGTTTCAGAAGAGTTTCTGAAGACAACTGTGACTATAACTTTAGAACCTTAGCCACAGCCTGTCTCCAGTAGCTGAGGGGAGGTCAAAACAAGATCCAGATGACATCACTCAGTGTTTCCTTATCACTGGTGACTGGGCCTTGAAAATGAGAGATGCAGAAGAGGCCCCAACACCAGCTCCATTGCCATGTGATAGCAACAATTCATTTTCTATATCAGACCAAGGAGAAGAGTTACAAGGCACCTGCAGCCTGCTTCGATTTGACCCAGATATTGAAGGAAATACCTGGTGTTTGCTTGTACTTCAACCAGGTCCGTGAGCGGGTAATGGAGGTTGTAAAGGCAGGGAGGGAAAAAGGAAGGCAGACTGACCATTCAGACGTGCTGTCTCTAAACAGGTTTGCTTTTGCTACTGAGCATTATATTGCCACACTGGCTTTTTTAATATTTAAAGCCTTTCAGGTGAGCAGCCAGTGGAGACTGTTTGTGGACACACAGATATCAGTTTTATCAGCCCCAGTTCATAGAACCAAGCAAGTTCCAATTCAGTTCCCATTACCTTCCCCATAGAAAATGACCCTCCATTAAGACCACAGCATAGTTTTGAAACAAGTGCTAATTGCTATCCTGTTGAACTAACAGCCCTTAAAGACGTCAGATAAGATCCTAGAAAGGTAAATATTGTTTTGATTTTCAAGCTGTAGAAAGGTCAAGGCAAGGCTACCTTGATAAAAATAGAAGCTAGCTCCTGCTGCCCCAGGCTGTGCAGCTTCAGCCTCTCAACTTTGAGAATGAACAACCCCTGTTCACCCATCTGACTCGGATGTTGGAAGCAACTGACTTAAGCCCCTGAACTTCAGGCATAGAATTCAAGGAACAGAGAGGAACCTAACCTAATAAATAGTGTAATTTATTTTTATTTAATTTTGTACTGTGTTTGTGTGTTAGTGTGCAAAGATCAGAGAGTGATATATGGCATCTCTCTCAGCACTCTCCTCTACACCTGAGACAGGGTCTCCCATTGAACCTGGAGTTAACTGATTGGATAGTCTGGCAGATTAACAAATCCTGGAATCTGTAAAGGCAGATTTTATGAGCTCCAGGTGGCTGTTAACCACCTCCTGAGATAGGGCAAATCTTAAGAGAAACAGAGTTATCCGGCTGTTTATCATCCCCCAGAGTGTGTTTGAAGTTCCAGGATAGAGACTCCCCAGAGTTATATGGCTGTTTATCATCACAGAGTGTGTGTGTTTGAAGTTCCAGGAAAGAATGAACTACCCACTTGGTTCTTGGAAAAGCCATAAAACATACATTGACAGAACATCTGCTTCTTATCTGCTTCTTGCATGAAGTGACACTCATGACCTGTGGTCGAACTTCTTTTGTTCCCTATACCCTACAAAAACCCTGCTCCACTTCAGCTCGGGGCTCTCTCTCTGTTCCTGCGTGTTCAGTGAGCTGAGCCCCAGGTATACTTGGTAAATAAAAATCCCCTTTGCTTGTTGCATGAGAGAACGTCTCTTGGAGTCTTTCGTGGCGAGTCTCTTGACCCTTACAAATCCTGTCCTTTTCCTCTGCTCCCTAGCCTAGGACTGTAGGCACATACTTACTTCTACTGACATACTGTGAGAAGTTCCATAAAAAAAAAAAAAACCCACCAGTTACGCATACACTTAGCAAGAGCAATTAATAAAAAATTCCAACATGCTGGGGTCAAACCATCTGACAAATTAGCAAATGACCACCCTGACAGTAGCTTGAAGGCTCCTTTTAAGCAGGATTAAGGGAATACCAGTTGTGGTTAAGTATACTTGAAGTGATTGGGTTTAGACTCTTACTGGTACAGGAATCATTTTATGATTGGCTCATGACATCTGGTCAGTAACTGTAGCTTGCTGTGTCAGGTATCTGTCTGACTGAAAATAGCAAGAACAGTTACTGCTTGTGGTCAGGACCCTGATTGGCTACCAGGCTGGATATACGTTCTGAGGGTCTGAATGAAGTCACACTTGAGTCAACATAGGATGGTAGGGTAATATGGGGCAGAGGTCATAGCAAACTGGTCCCTGTAAATAACAACAATGGTAACAAAACGACTGGCCCTGTTATGCTTAGTTCCTATAAGAGGGGACTGTTGTTCCAATACTCACTTTAAAAACAAAACAAAAAAATTGTGTGTGTTCATATATGTGAGGAGAGCACGTGTGTGCTATATCATACATGTGATGATCATAGAAAAGCCTCAGGAGTTGTAACTAGCTGTCTACCTTGTTTGAAAGAGTGTCTCTTTATTTACTGCTGCCTCTACTGGGCTTGCTGGCCTGTGAGCTTCTGGGGACTCTCTTGCTTCCACCTCCCATTTTGTCATAGGAACATGGGATTACTGGATGCTACTGTGTCCAGTTTTGATGGATTCTGGGAATCCCAACTCAGTTCCTCATGTTCATACTGCAAGTACATTCTGGCATTGTCCCATCTCCCCAGCCCCACGCCTGGCTTTTGAATATGGGTCCTTGGGATATGAACACAGGTCGTCCTGATTATTCTGCAAGCAGTTTATCTGCAAGCAGACTGAAACCTCCTCCAGGTCCCCATATGGCAATTTCCCCAAAGGTGTGATTCTTTCCCCAGCTTCTTTACTTTTGACCCCTAGTCTCTGGGTGGATAGTTCCAGTGTTTGGGTACAGTTGAAGCTATGTGATTGCTTTGATGGTTTGCTTGCCTTTGGCCTGACTTCCCTCTTTAGGCAACTCCAGTTTCCTCAACCCCTGGTCATCGGCTGAGAGCCTTGGCTGGATAGAGGAACAATGTGTTCTTTCCCAACTTCTGTTGTTCTGAACCATGGTTTAACCACTTCTTGTCTTTGAGGTCACTTCAAAGCAGGTTCACCCTATTCCCATGCTCTTCAGGCATGTTGCTATATCAGCTATCTGATGATTCAGAGGCCAGGCCCCCAGCTGGATGGGCTTTCTGTCCTGGCCTAACTTTTCTAGTGTCTCATTTACTCAGGACTCTGAGGTTCTATTCAGAAACTCCATAAACTCCGTGGAAGTATACTGGAAAGTAATGTAGTCATTGCTAGGCTCACAACTGGAATAATTCGTGAAGCAGTGAATGTAGTAGGCACTGGTGTCACAGTCTGATGCCAACGGGGTCTCAGTGTCACTAAGATGTTAACACGGTGCTGAGAATACTCACTGCTTTTGTAGAGGACCTGAGTTCAGTTCCCAGCACCCATGTCACTATAATGCCAGCTCCAGGATCGACATGCCTCTGACCTTTTCAAGCCTGCAGCCATTTGTGCGCGTGCACACACACAATTAAAAATAAATCTTTTTAAAAGTCAGGATTGGTCTTCTTTAGAGATATATCTGTTCAGGTCCTTTGTCCACAATTTAATCAATTAATCCTCCTCCTGGTTGTTCATCTGAAGGGAATTAACCCATGTCACAGAGGTGTGCACAGTGCCATTGTGCACCACAGGGACACAACCAGAATCTCTGTTGACTAGGGATAGAGAAAGATGATGTTGGAACTGAGGATGTAGCTGGGTTCATAGGATACTTGCCCAGCAGCTGAACTACACCTTTATTCTTGTGCTTGAAATTTGTTGAGAGTGCATTGTGAGAGTTCTCATCCCCCAAAAAAGGTAAGTAAGAATAATCAGTGAGAGGAAGGTTCTCTCTGTCAACTTGCTTCTAGAAATCATTTCACAGCACACCCACGTATCAGAATATCACAGGGCACACCATCAATACATCCAATTCAATTTGCCTACTGGAAGATTGGATTTCTGAGAAAGGCAGAGAAGAAGCTACCCAGACCCACTACTCACCTTGGACACGGGGACAGTGGGCAGTTTCTCAAAGCCCCCCATCCCACAGGACTCCCTGAACCCTAAGCCCCAAGAGCACTACATAGTTTAGGTTGTACTAGGAACAAGCTTTTTCCTCTGGGGTTTTTGGGAGGAACAGAACAAACAGATCCATCTGCACAAAGAAGTGACAGCCACACCCTGGAAAACCAGGGTCGGGCCTTTGATGATTCACCCCTCCCACTGGAGATCGGGTAGACTGAAACAACAGCCCCCACCTGTCTCTGAGGGCTTGGAAGCTTCTTCTGCAGCTGCTCACTTTGTCTTGCCTCAGCATGTGTATATCTTGCATTTTGTTTTGTCGGGGGAGCAGCTTTGTGAGTGACTCACTCTGTGTGTGTGTGTGTTTGAAAACGCACACACTCGGGTCCTGATAACTTGGTATACAAGCCTTCACTTACTAGCTGAACAATTAACTCACTAATTGAGAGGCACAGTCCAACCTCTACACTGTCTTAATTATTGTTTATGGAACTCTCTGAAGAGCCTATGGAGAAAGGTACCACCCAAATAGAGGATAATGTTCCTGAGACTGCTGGGCTCTGGAGGGAGCTGGGAAACCAGTCAAGGCCCTCCATTCCCTCCCTGCCAGCCAATTGGATATGCATTTTAAAGAAAGTTGTTCTCTATGTAAATCTTATCCAATACAAAAATCATTAAAATGGTTAAGGATCAGAGCTGGGGTTGTGGTTCACCTAATAGAGTGTTTGTTCGCTGAGAATGCAAGAAGTCCTGGGTTCAATCCCCAGCATGGCATAGACCTGTAATCCCAGCTCCTAGGGCTGAAAACAGAGTGGTGTATCTACAAGGAACCTTTGGAAGATTTTCCTATCCTTTTTTTCTTTCAATAATTGTTTTTATTTCATGTGCATTGGCTCATGAATGTCTGATCCCCTGGGATTGGAGTTATAGACAGTTGTGAGCTGCCGTGTGGGTGCTGGGAATTGAACCCAGTCCTCTTGCAGAGCATTCAATGCCCCAATGGCTGAGCCATCTCTCCAGGTCCTTCTTCTGACTTTCATTCCTTCCTTCTTTCCAATAGAGGGGAGGCCAGGCAGAGACGGGAGCAGTTTGAGAAGCCTGTAAGTGCAGGTAGAGGCACACAATGCATTCAACAGCTGTGTAACAAGATAGCTCTGGCTTTGGTCTTGAGATTTTTAAATACATATATATATACATATATATCTATATATGCATATATATGCAACTGATAAAGAAGTATTTTATTTATTTAGGGGGCTTAGAGAGGAAACTCACTGATATAAAAATTAAACAGCTTAAACAGCTTTTTGGTAAGCTGGACTGGTCTATGTGGCTTTAGGTCCTTTATCCAAGAGCATGTGGGAGAAACAGGAAGAAGGGGACAGGAGCATGCATGGGATCTTAAACTGGCCCTCTGGCCGCCACCTGAATACTAGGGCTTTAAGGCCTAAAGGCCACGCCTCTAGGTCAAGGTAATAGTACCTGTTCTCCAGGACAAAGAGAGGCTTGGACACTGGCCTGACTGGCCAAGTAGTTGCCACCTGAGCATGAAGACCTGAGTTCAAGTCCTCAAAACCAAAACCAAACCAAAATGAAACAACCTGACTCAGCAAGTACCTATAACTGCAAGGTGGGCAGGCAGAGGCAGGAGGATATCTGCAGCTCATGGACCAGACAGTCTAGTAAATTCGACAAGCTATAGGTTTAATGAGAGACAATATTTCAAAAAATAAGGTTGAAGGCTGGGTATGGTTACACACACGTTTCATCCAAGCACTTGGCAGGGGGTGGGTGGGGGGGGTGGGGGGTGGGGGGTGCGGAGTCAGATAGATAGCTGTGAGTTCAAGGCCCGCTTAGGAAAACATTCCCAGAACTTGGGCTTCTGTGGCCCCATCCTGCCTCACATGTGTGAGCTTCCTGCCCACGGCTGTATATGGTTGATAAAATGTGTGAACTCACAGCTGCATGTTTGATTTTGGAGCTTGACATACTTAATGATACCTTCTACAATATGAATGAGGCAGGAAACTGATTTCCCTTAGTAAACGTTTCATGTGAAAATGTGCTAGGTAATTGATAAGTATACCTTTTCTGACTGGAACAGAACGAACACTCTCAAAACAGCTGGCAAGACTTCTCACTTTCCTGGGTCACTGATTCTCAGATGCATTTTTTTCTCTCTTTTTCTCGGTCTCCCCCTCCCCTCCCCCTCCTCCCCCCTCCCCTTCCTCTTCCCTCCTCCGCCCCATTCTTCCATTCCTTCTATCTCCTCCTACTTCCTCTCTTCCTCTTCTCCCTCCCCCTTTTCCTCCTTTTCTTTCATTTTGAGACTAGACCTTATGCAGCCCTAGCCAGCCTCACTATAGCTAAGGATGACTTTGCAATCTTGGCACTCAGGCCTCCACCTCTCAAGTGCTGGGATTACAGGCGTGCCCTACTATGCCTGGTTTATGGGGTGTGGGGAGACCTAGAGTTTCCCCTATGTTAAGCAAGCACTCTACCAACTGAATTAGAACCTGGCTGCTCAGTTTATTCTCTCTTCTTCCATCTCTGACATCCCTGCTGTCTCCCACCCCTTCCTTTCTGTTCCTTTGTATCTCCCTCTCTTCTTTTATCCATCCTTATTTTTTTCTGACTTTTCTTGAAATAAGGTCTCACTATCCAACCTAGGCTGACCTCTGGCCTCTGGGTTCTGAAATTGCAACTCTGGGCCACAGTTTCAGGAGGGTTTTTGTGTGTGTTCTTCAGCCAGGCTTGGGAGCCACATGGAATGGCTGGCTGTAGACAGAGTCCATGACTGGTTTCCAGCAGGCCAGCACATGCTCTCCTTGCTTTCAGGATCAGCAAGGCCTCCATCTCCAGCTCACTTCACTTGCCTTGTTTTCTCAGCGTTCTTAGAGGTCAGGTGGTCTGGGAAAGGCCATCTTTGGATCATGTCTTTCCTCAAGCTGCGTCAGTTTCCATGAGACTTGTCTAGCTCGTGAGTTTCCAGCTCTGATGATGGAGCCCAGCTCTGATGATGGAGCTTGCATGGCCTCCTCACTTGACAACACTGTCTTTTATGTCTATCTTGGTGATATTTTGTGCCCTGTTTATTTCTAGCCTTGATGAACTGACATTTGAGTCCTGCCCTGCTTAAAAACATTTCCTAGAAAGCACAGACGGGGTGCTGGACTGGCTCTCTTCACCTGTGTTGGGAGAATGGGGCTCACTCGGCCCACAAGTCACTGAAACTTCCACATGTGTGGGCCAGTATAGCTCCCTATGCGACTGGGATCCAGGCTGGACCCAAAGACAGCCCACGTGCTCTGGAGCCTGAAGGAAGTGACTGGAGACAGGACAGAGGAATGCACATTGCATGTGAGGTGACTGGGAAGATCTGAGCTCAAGAATAGAGACAGCTGATCTAAGTGTCTAGAAAGACAAACAGCCCAGACCTTCCCCTCTCTCCAGACAGATGTGTTGCCCATGAATCATCTCAGAGAGCTCCCAGGAAAGCTTCTTAGGCTGGTCTTGTCAGATCATACCTGCAAATATGTCTATGTCACCTGCCTGTGGCCATCCTAAGTGGAGTCAGACTCTGACTCCAGCCAAGGACATTTGTGGCCAGTGTCAGGATGTGGCCACACCCAGGTTAGAACACAGAACAGATCCAAATACTGTTGAGGAGGTTGGTGCTCAATGATGGCTGAGGTTTTCAGGGAAGATCTGTGAATGTTTCCTCTCAGGATGTTGGAAATCTCCCCTCCTTCCTTCTTGCCTTGAGAGGTTGAGAGGTTTTACAGATGTTCTTGAGCACATGAGTGTGGGAAGAAAGAGGTGGGGTAGAGAATCGAGGGCTAGATGCCTTCCTCTTGTCCTCTCAGAGCCACAATATGCTTTCCAAGGACCAGTGGGTGGCTGCTGTGGCACTGCTATTCCCTGGTTCTGTGAGCACATGCAGACACCAAAGACAAGGCTGTGGTTCATAGGCAGTTCTCACAGTGACATCACCTCTGAGTCAAGGCTCCTCCCCTCCCATCTCCCTCTCTCTCTTTCAAGACATTCCTTCCAGAGCTAAACTTGGAGCTCAGTGGCCAGGAGGGTAAAAGTCAATGTTCTTTGCTGCAGCCAGCTCAGGGTGTTTGGGCCAGGGTCTACTCAACCCAAAGAGAGCTGAAGGATCTCTCTTGCCCTGTGGCTCTGTCTCATTTGAGCAAGCATCAGTACCATTTACCCTGTCTACACTGCCCACAGAGGTCAGCTAAATATCTAGCCTCGAGGAGTCTACCTCTACAAGGGAAAACCCAAGACAACTCGACTTTCCTTTTTGTCTTGGATTCAGAATCTGGTCTCAGGCCTCAGTGGTCAGACCACTCGAGTACTTGCTGGGATTTATCTTGGAGACTGGAAGAAGGATGAGCCCTGTGGATTATATGGTTAGCACCATCAGAGGTGTAAGTATGTTTGTGTGAGAGGGGCATAGATGTGTGCTTGTGAAGACCAAAGACCAACATCAGGTGTCCTTCCTCAGGCACTGTCCATTCTGTTGTTTTTGAAAGAGGGTCTCTTACTGACCTGGAGCTTGCTGAACAGGAAGTGCCAGGGATCAATGTATCTCTTCCTTCCCATCTCTGGGATTACAAATCTGCACTGCAACTCTCAGATTATTGAAGTGGGTTCTGGAGTTTGAAATCAGATCCTGTGCATACAAAGCAAGTTCTTTTCTGACTGATCCCACCTGAGCCATCGGCTTCTAATAAAAGCTGTTATTTTCATGGTTACAAGTTCTGTGAAGACAAACTGCCTGGGCTGCCAGTGTGTTCTCCTCTTGTCACTCGGTTTTCTAGCACATATGTGTGTGTCTGGGCATGTGTATGGGTACTTGTATTTACAGGCATGCATATGTGTTTGCCAGTGTACCCACATACACTCATTGCTTCCTGATATGTGGCTGTGATCTGAGAACCTGGACTTCTTCACTTTACCTTGCTTAATGTCATCTGGGATCACAGAGCTCTTTCCTGGCTTCTTCCATCAGGCACATTTTTGCCTCTGTAATTCCTTTTGATAAAAATGCATGTTAATCAATGTAAAAGAAATCATGATAATTGTCAGTGAGTCAAGTTCCTTGTTGTGTCTCTGCAGGCTGAATTCTGTGGAGAAGAACAGTTGCTCAGTGGACAATGGCTGCATCTCACTCCATCCACAGAATCAACCAATACGGGTCATTTTTATATGTGTTATTGAACCTCTTCCATGAAGGTTTTATTATTCGATTATCTCCCTTAAGTGGTGATTAATTTTGTTAATGTGATAACTTTTCATCTCTTGGGCGTTGAAGGCTGGCAAACATACAGTGCTAGCAGATTCATCCTAATACAAATAGCTGACCCACCGTCTGCAGAGTGAGTGAGCTGCTCTGTTTGTGAGTTTTCCTACACTGTTCACAGACCGACTCTCTCAAAGTCATTTCAGAAGAAAAGACTACAGGCAAAGGAGTTTCAAAAATGTTAAGTGTTGAATACTCTCTCTCTCTTTAAATAAGGATTAAGAGAAAATGATAGGGTGGAAAAGCTTTGAGTCTCAGCCTCAGCAGCAGAGGGGATGTGAAAAAGAGGCCACACCTACCTGAGTTAGAAATAGAGGTTGGCAAACCACCACATGTCAAAAGAAAGGTAACTTTAGAAAAAAGGTTGGAAATGCCTTAAAGTACCAAAAAAGCACACTTAGGCTCTGGCCTGCATCCTAAAGAGACAGAGACGAAAGAAACAGTAAGCTGTGTCTGTCTGAGTCCTAAGCCAGAAAGATGGGCAGGCTACACAGGAGAGACTCCATCACTGACTCATCTGTCTTAAAAAAGCACTGCGAATATCAATAGTGTTTCTTTCCTGTGTTCATCTGAGAGAAGAGACATTTTTGAGGGAAATTATCTTCATTGTCAATCTGACTGGATTTAAAAATCACCTAAGAGACACAATCTTGGACATATCTGTGAAGGAAGACCTACCTTTGATGTGAATGACCCCAATCTGTAAGCTGGGGTTCTAAGCTAAAGAAAAAAGAAGAGAGAGGAGAGAGAGGCCAGAAAGAAAAAGCTCAGCAGTTAGGAGCACCCGCTGCTTCTGCAGAGGACTTGAGCTTGGTTCCCATGTTAAGCAGCTCACGACTACTTATAATCCCAGAACCAGAAGATCTGACGCCTTCTTCTGGCATCTGCAGGTACCTATACACATACATATACACATAAATAAAAATAAATTAATCTCTCTCTCTTTTTTATAAGAGTCTCTCCAAGGAGTTTGGAGAACGCCATTCCTTTGCTCAGTGGGCAGGGCCTGTTCAGGGTTCCTCTATCAGAAATAGCTCAGAACTGATAAGCCTGCTCAGCATAGGCAAATTGATTGGTTCAAATCTGAGCTTTTTCATGACTTCAAAAAGCCAGAGCCCCAAGCAGCAGCCAATACTCAATCTGTTTCCAATTTGCACATTCTAAACACAATCCAGCTTTAAGGTAAGGGCACGATAAAAAAAAAAAAATTGCTCTTACAAAAATCTGCCTTTTATAGATGTCTTCAATTTTCTGGCTCCAGATAAATCAGAATCATCTAGAAAATAGCTCTTTTGAGTAATTTGGTTTTTTCCACCACCGTTTCTAAGAAAATATGAGATTTCACTCCTAAACTGACAGAGCATCAAGTTGGTTACGTTCCATCTCTCCGGTCCTAATTGAGTGTGGAAAAAGAACCAAGAAGGAATGATGTGTTGTCTGAACATCTGGGCAGCAGAGAAGGAAGCGTGGGGCAGAGAAAAGCATGCTGTCAAGGAAATGGCACAGTGCTGCTGCTGTGTGGAGTCAGGCACTACTGCTCCTAGGGTGGAACAGTGTGGGGATGTAGGAGTCACAGGAGTGATGGGTATGCTATGGGTTCTGGAGGTGACAAGGCTACTAGAGACAAGTGGGGTGGTGGGGGTTATGTTGTCATTGTCATGTGACTTAATATTTTCTTGAAGGTTATCATTTGTGCCTCCTCCTACTTTTCACATGATCAAAAGTAGCCCCTAGGAAAAGTTCTTTTAATGAGACTGGCATGGTTGATGAGCAAAGTGAATACAGTTTTGTGACATTGCTACTGGGGGAGGCTACCAAATGTCACCAATAGGTGACTAACAATAGAAGTCTAACTTGGTGAACCTATGAGCCTATTGGTGTTAATTATAGGAATACAGGAAAAGAGTTACTTACAAGAGCATAGATGACTCAATGGTACAACTGTATCATCAAAGACTATGCCATGCTGGGTGCTGATTCACAAAAGTTAGAACCCTGGAGCTCTCTTCACACACTATACGCAGCTTGACAGGACTTAGAATCTTTTCTCCTAAGCAGTCCTCACTACTTATATAACCTTGGGGATGGAGGGGTCTTGTGACACTGATAAACTTCAGGGACATCCTGAGTCTTGTGAGTTGCTTGTTTCCTGAATCTTAATTCCACAATTGAATGCTTTATTTGGAAGGAAATTGCTACACGTGAAATTTGGTGGATACATATGCACACACAGTATCTGTGGTAGTTCATTTTACTTGTCAATTTGATGGAACTTAGAACCATCTTGGAAACAAATCTCTGGGCATAGCTATGAGGAAGTTTTCTAGATTAAGTTAATTGAGGTAAGAGAGCCCTCCCTAAATGTGGATGGCATTATTTAATGAACTGGGGTGGTGAACTGAAAAAAAAAAAAGTGAGCTAAGCACCAGTATTTATCTCTTCTGCTTCCTGACTATGGACACAATATGTTCAGCTGCCTCACATTCCTGCCATCCACCATCTTCATGATGGACTGAATCCTCGCACTGTGAGCCAAATGAACCTTCCATTTTAAAGTTGCTTTGTCAGGTATTTTGTCATAAAAAAGGAGGGATATAAACAGTACACTGAATTGAACTGTGCTTAGCATTATGGACCCTGGACAGTGTTCAAATGGTCCTTCCTGGCAAATGAGAAAGGGTGGCTGACACCGACATTGTTTTCATAGGTTCTATTTCCCATAAAATGTGCAATAGACTTATGAATGGTTGGTTAATAGAAGAAAAGAACTTTTGTTCCACGGCTAACTATAAGAAGAAGCTGGCTTATCTACCAACCTCTCAAACTGTTTCGTAATTGGTCTGGAAGATGGCTCCATCAATAAAGATTCACTTTAAAAGCACAGGGACCTGAGTTTAAGTTCCAGAACCCATATAGAAATATGATGGCTGAAGTTTAAAATCCTAGTATGGGAGGGGGCAGGCAGGCAGACCTCTGGGTTTCAACAGCCAGCTAGCCTAGCCTACTTGATGAATTTCTGGCCAGTGAGAGATCCCGTGATCAAAACCAAGAGGGAAGCTGGAGAGAAGCCTCAGTGGACAAAGCATTTGCAGTAGAAACATGAAGACCTAGTTCAAAACCCCAGAAATCATGCACAAAGCCAGGTGTGACCATGAACCTATAACCCCAATGCTGTGGGGGCAGAGACAGGTAGATTACTGGGGCTTGCTGGTCACAGGGAGAGACTCTGTCTCAAAGATATAAGACAGAGAAGAATGGAGCCAGACACCTTTGCCTTTGCATGTACACATATGAATGTGAATGTATACACGTATATACCCGCTCATACATGTGTAGATGTACATGCTACTCCACACAAAACAAACCTAAGTAGCTGGTGCCTAGAGAGCTATACCAGAGGTTAACCTGTGCTCTCATAAATGCACATGAACAAACACACATTAAAAACCCAACATTCACCCAAATACCCAAATGCTTATATTTATGAGTGCTCAAGCACTCACACTCACACACACACATTCCCCTCTGCCCCCCCCCCCCACACCTCCCCACCTCCCACACATGGAGGATAAAGGACACATTTGGTGCTGTTCATCAGGAGCTGTTAACGTTTTTTGTTCCAGGCAGGGTCTCTCCTACCTACATTGTATTTGGTCCATAGTGGACACTGGGATTACAAAGTGGGAAATATAAGATTCCAGCCAGCAGTGAGCATCTTGTATGAAGACATTGGGGCAAAGGGCCCAGTGCACTAAAGCCTGCTTTTTTTTTGTTCCTGTGAATCAGAGTAGTTTATTTGTTTGTTTTTGCTATTGTTCTTTGCAATTTGTAAACATTTGGTGTCCTTAATTAGACTTGGAGCCCTGGAAGAGCACACATAGCCCTTTGTTCTTTGGGGTCCACATTGGCATTTGGTGTCTGCCTCTGGCTACACTTGCAGTCAGGCTGCTGCATCAGGAGAGCTCAGAGGTACTTTGAGGACAAGCTATAGAAATGAGGGCACAGTGCTCTGTCCACTGAAGTTCTAGTGCAAACACTCCTCACAAGGCACTGATGGAGGGCTGGGGACTGAGAGAACCTTCTCCACCAGCACAGTCACAGCAGTGTCATCAGTGGGAGGGAACGCAGAAAGCGGTGGGAGGCAGTGGCCATGCCAGCCTGTTAACAGCCAGGATACAAGCCCCAGAAACAGGACAGAGAGATTCCTCTGCTCCCAAGCCTCCAGCTTGTGAGTCAGAACCCCTCTTAAAGACACAAGGCTGGGCAAGGATCAGGGAAGACAATTGATGAAAACCGGTTTCAATTTTGAACTTCAAAACCTACTCTCAAACTGACCTTTTTTTTTTTCCTATGTATTTTGTTTATAATTTCTGTGTAACAGTTATTTTTCTGTATGTATAGGCATGGGTGTGTGTGTCTGGATCCCATGGAAGCCAGAAGAGGGTACTGAATGAACTGTAACTATAGCTATAGATGGTTGCAAGCTGTCATGTGGGTGCTGGTATCCAAACCTGAATCCTTTGCAAGATCAGCAACGACTCTTAACCACTGAACAATCTTCCAGCCACTTATATGGACTTTTCATAAGTGGATTTTTAAAATTGTTTTTAGGTGTTGGGGATGATTCAGGCAATAAAGTGTTTTCTGTGCTCACATGTGGACTGGAGTTTGATTTCCAGAACCAATGGGAAAAGCCCAGCATGGTAATACAGCATGGAATCCTAGTGTTGGGGGAAGTGGAGACAGATGGAGTCCTGGAGCTCAGTGAAATGTAACTTGTATAAATATGAATACACAAGCATTGTATCATGACTTAGCATATATACAGAGAAAGAAATCCCTGGAAAAATAAACAGCAAGAATTCATATGGGTGATGTGACATACACATAATAGAGTGAATTCTGGGACATTCTAATGAACTCCTTTGGTGGAGTCCCTTAAATTTCAATAATGTGTGATTACATAGGGCTCAGCACTGATGTCTTTTGGTTCACTGCCCCAAATTTGGCCCTCACCATTCCATTCACAGTGTTCCCTGCCTCCCTTCCTCCTTCCCATCTGCATCCTTCATCAGGCTGAGTTCTCAAGCTCGAAATATCTTTGGCACCGTGTCTTACTCCCAGGGTGGCTTGCACAGGTAGGCAGTGGTAAGGTTCTGGTGGCAAAAATGAATGGTGTGGACTTGTCACCAAGTCCATAGCTAAGCCCAGATGACCATGGGTTTAAATCAAGTTTCTCGTAAGCCTGAAGTTCCTGATGCCATGGGTCCTCTGAATAAAAATAGTTTCTGATGGATCCTGGGCAACTTCCTTGCAAACTGCTATAAATTCTAGTCTTGTTTTGCTTTGTATTATTTTAGAGACAGTGTCTTGCTATACAGCCCAGGCAGGCTGGCTTTGAACTCATGACTCCTAATCTCAGCTTCTTGAATTCTAGACTTCTTACCTCAATTCTAAAAGACAGAGGAAACCTTAGTAACATCAACCTGATTTCTACTCCAAGCCTTAAGTTTGGTTCAGTGCTACTGAACTGGGTAAAGTCTCAGGTTTGGTTGCCCAGAGTGAGATAGATTCTCAGATTACGCAAGGAACAACCCAGAAGGGTCTAGGTTCTATATTCAGATACCTGAGAAGCTCAGCCAGATTCACAACATTCCTAGCTGCTCCCTAGGTTGGCTTCTGGGGCAGAGGAAGCCCTAAGGCAGAGAGTGTAAGGTGAGTATGGTGAGTCCTATATCTGAGAATCCAGAGCCTAAGGGATCTACAGGAACCATTCCAAAGATGAGCAGAGAGAGGGAGATTGAGTTCATATCTTCACTGCTGTGGACAGAGCAGTAAGAAAAAGACTGTGGTGTCTAGAGCCTGGGCATGGCCACCCTCATGATGTCGGTGGAATCTTTATAGTAGTGGGGATGAGAAGGGGAGAGAAAATTAGGAGAATTGCAGCCAGGCTGCTCAGGCCTCCTGGACCTTGTACATCATTTCAATACATCACTTCTGTGAAGTCTCAAGCTCTCTTATCCACCCACTTCTTTCGGGCTCCCCAGTGGGAGCCAGCATGGCTGACTCACTGACTTCTGCCTTGTGTTCTGTCCTTCACAGAGAAAGGAGCTCTTCTCCAAGTCACTTCTTCCATTTGGAAGCATTTCAGACTTATTTCCCTAAAGAGAAGAAAGAGACACATAACTTCAAAGAGCCAGGAAGGCTTATGGCAGGGAGATTTCTGCTGCCTTTGTCTGAAGGACAATCACCTGGGAGGGAGGAGAAGCTGTGGGGAGCTGGGAAAGGAAGGGGCACATGCCCAAGCCATTCCACGGGCCCTGACACAAACCAGGGGCCAGATGTCATTGCTGGAATATGGCAAGGATGCCTGCTTTCATCTGTATGATCTGAAAATCTCCCAAGTACTCTTCACTTCCTGCCCTTCTGACGGGGCTGAGAGGCTAGCCAGGCCTCTTGTCACCTACAATGAAACTTGCCCCATTGCAGCTCCAGGGCAGGCTGCTCCAGGTCCTAATCATGTGTGGATTCCATCATGTTCTGGACAGTTTGCCTACAGCATCCACACAGGTCAGGAAGTGCTGATAAACTATGAGAGGAGAGGAATTGGGAGTGAAACGTTGATAACATTTTACTGTCCACCTACTCATCTATCCATCCACCCTTGCCATTTATCTTTCCCACTTTGCCTTGCTAAACACTTAATGCGATCACTTTCTAAACTGAGACTATGGCTGTGTAGATCATTCTCTGGGCTGCTGAAGTCAATTTGGGTTGGAAAAGAAGCTGGTGTCTGGACCACTTGTTGAGGGTCTATCTGTCACTAGCAGGGGTGGGGGTAGAGGGGACAGGCTTTAGAAGGTTACGCTGGCCACCCCAGACTCATTGCTTTCATCTTGAGAGAAGGGCAGGGCCTGCTCTCTGTCTCTGGCTCTCTTTACACAGGGAGCAGGCTTTTCTCTTGGTGTTCATTGCTGGGCTTATTGGTCTTGGAGAGCTGAGGTACTGCACCGAGGCCAAGAGATTAGCTGCAGTGGATGGAGATGGATGAAGACAAATGTGCTGTTTTCTTGCTGCAATAAAATACCTACCAAGAACAATGACTTAAAGAAGTGTGTATGTATGTGTGTGCGTGCGTGCGTGCATGTGAGTGCCCACACCCCCACATACACACACTGGCGCATATGTATGTACATGTAGGCTAGAGGTTATTCTCAGATGCCATTTCTCTGGAGCCTCCTACCTTATTTTTTTTAACAGTGTTTCTCACTGGGACCCGAAGATCATCAATTAGGCTAGACTAGCTGACCAGTGAGCCCCGGGGATCATCTATCTCCAACTCCCCAACTCTAGGATTACAAGCACCATGCTGTCTTTGTACTTGGGTTCTCAGGATCCAACACAGCTCTTTCTGCTTGCTCAGCAAACCCTTTACCAAGTGAGCCATCTCCCTCAGCCCAGGAATGAAGGCTATACTGAGCTTGCAGTTTTACAGAGGGGAGAAGAATGGCTGCTGGGACTTCTGTGTGGCCCTGGGACCTTGCAGTTTGCACTGTTACATCATGGAGAGTCAGAAAGTAGATGCTTCAGACATGAACCCCTGAACCTGGGCCAGCTGCATGCCTCTAGTTCTTTCTTCATGCTGCACATCCCCCTCGGCTATGCCTGTGTCCAAAAGACTCTTCAGCCTTCCCAAGAAGTGCCATCAACTGGGGATCAAGTATTCAAATGCATGGATCTATAAGGGACATTTCATGTCTAAGCCTATTGTAGATTTTCACCCATTACTTCCTGTATATGTCTTTAAGGAGTCATGAAAAAAGTAGGTCAACGTTCAGATGTCCCAATTCTTCTCTTCACATAGTTTATCAACACTTCCTGTCTTAGCTGGGGCTTCTATCACAGTTATAAACACACCATGACCAAAAGCAACTCAGAGAGGAAAGGGTTTGTTTGATCTCAAGCTTGTAGTCCAGGAAAGCTAGGGCTGGAACTCAAGGAAGGACTCTCGAGGCAGGAACTGAAGTAGAGGCCATGGGGAAGTACTATTTGCTGGCTTGTTCCCTTCAGCCTGCTTTCTTCCAGCATCCAGAACCACTAGCCCAGAGATAGTACCACCTGTAGTGAACTGGGCCCTCCCCCATCAATCATCAATTGTTGATCATCAAATAAAAAAAAATGCTCCCCAGACTTGCCCATAGGCCAATCTGGAGGGGAAATTTGCTCAACTGACGTTCTTTCTTCCCAAATGATTCTAGCTCATATCAAGTTGACATAAAACTAGCCAAGCACACTCCCCAACTCTGTGTGAAAGTATTTAGCAAAGTGTTCAAAACACAACAGAATTGATGGAATCCACACACTATCAGCAATAAAAGTTGCCTTCTCTGGAGGACCAGTATGGACAGGGTGTTCATTGTGGGTGTCAGCACAGGTCTGGCTAAACCCCGAGCTGTGTCATGAGGGCAGCAAGTGAAGGGTGCTTGGGAGCTTTGCAGGTTGTAGACTGTAAAGTAGGCATTGTTAATTGAGATGGGAAGATCTGCCCACTGTAGGAGGCACCATTCCTTAGGGTGAGATGTCTGGCTGTATAAAAAGGGGAAAGCTAGCTAAGTGCACAACCCTCCTCTTCTTGATGGGGGACATAATATGACCAACTCTTTCAAACTCTGTCATCATAATTTCCTCACCATGATGGACCATACTCCAGAACTACAATGAGTTCTTTCTAAGTCATTGGGACTTTAATCACAACAACAGGAAAGCAACTACGACAAAATATTTTGTTGCCTTTTTTTTAAAAAAAAAAAAAAAAAAAAAAAAAAACTCTTTTCAGGAAGAACAATGCCCTTTGCTACTGTGGTTCTGGTTAGTATAAGCCTCTCTTCATAACCCAGCAGTTCCACAACTACTAGCTTACAGAGAAATAGCTGCTAAAAGCCAGCCCCAGGCGATAGAGGGGTGTGTGTGTGTGTGTGTGTGTGTGTGTGTGTGTGTGTGTGTGTGTGTGTGTGTGTGTGTGTAAATGTTAAGCTCTGAAGAGCCTGTGGGCAGGGTGACACTCAGAGGTTGCTCATCCAAGCCTTAGCCCACAGGGATGAGGCTAACAAGAGTTTAGGAAGTTGCCAGAGTCCACAGGGAAGGGTGAGAAAACTCACACCCTGCGCTCACTTTTCCCTTACCCATGCTGCCTTGCTCTTCTCACGCCCAATTGTTCCTTCAGCACACACCTCTGCTCCCCTCCACCCTCCTTTGTCCTTCCCCACCCCAGCTACCCCCTCCTTACCTTCTTTGATCCACTCCTATTCCACCTGCTTCTGTTTTACAGCCCTTGCACTTTCTAGTTCTCAGGGTTGAACTCTTTCTTAGCTTGCCCACGATCCGGCAGTAGGTGGCTGTGAATCCACAGGAAGGAGACACTGAGGAAAAAAATACACACCCATGCACTAGTCCTTTGTCCTGCTCCAATGACTGCCTACAGGGAACAGGTAGGAGCATGACGCTGCTTATTATGTTTGAGCCTGAAGTTGTAATTGGACCCATGTAAGGTATTTAAATACAGATTGACAGAACTTTTCCCAGCACACAGGAACACCTGTGTAGCTCCTCACTGCATACAGACTAAGATTCCTGTCCCTGCCCATGGCCCCTGCATTTCTACCATCTCTGCTCTCCTGAACCCTCCACCCTCAGTTTTATTCCTTCTTGGGAACAGTGGCCCTTGCTCTTCCCTTGCCTCTGTGGTGGCACCAGCTCACCCTTACAATCTGCCTTCCCCTCTTCCTGACAGGATCCTTCCACCCCCAGCTCCCTGGCCCCCGTATAAAGCTCATGCACCTCCTTTACCCCCTCGCCCCCATTTGCCATCAGGTCATCTCTTCCACACTGCTTCTTACCTTGGGTGACTTGTAACTGCCTTTCCCTGTGGGCATTGAGGCACTTTCAAGCCTCACTTCAGGGTAATGTCCAGAATACCCCCATGGGGAGTGACGTATGAGGAGCTGTGTTAACTTGACGGGACATGAAGGGTAACCACCCCATGTCACTGTTGGAAACAGGTTCAAGTGACTGGGACTGTTTGTCAACATTTGCACAACTGCTGAGTGACAGGATGCTGGCATTAATGGGAAGGACAGTCAGCAGCGTAAGGCAGTGATGCTGAGGAGAGTAATCCAACTGGAAAGGTTAAATCAGAAGAATTTGTCACTCAGGGCTGGGCCTTAGACCTGGTTACAGCTAGCCTAGAACTTCAGAGAACCTGACCCTGAAAGAATCAGAGCTAAAGGTCAGGACAGGACTGGCCAAAAGTCTAACAGACCAGTCTGTAGAGTTTTGTCTCTTCATTTTCTTTCTCTTTGGGGGCCTGCCATCAGCTCCCAAATAAACACATGGAGACTTCTTACTTATGAATGCCTAGGCTTAGCTTGGCTTGTTTCTAGACAGGTTTCTAATTTAAATTATCTTATTTCTCTTTAATTACATTTTACCACCCTATGGTCTGTATGTCCTTCTTGTTTTCTTAGGCTGTGTGGCTGGTGGCTAGGTGTCTGGCTTCCGGTGTCCTCTCCTTCTCTTCCTCCTTGCCCCCTGCTCTCTTCCCTAAATTTCTCCTCCTATTTATTCTCTCTGCCTGCCAGCCCCACCTATCTCTCTCTCTCCTGCCTTCCTAATGGCCATTCAACTCTTTATTAGACCAATTAGGTATTTTAGACAGGCAAAGTAATACAACACAGCTAGCTTTACAGAGTTAAATAAATGCAGTATAAAAGAATGCGGTACATCTTTGCATCATTAAACAAATATTCCACAGCATAAATGAATGTAACACATCTTAAACAAATATTCCCCAGCACAGGTCTGTAATGAGGCCACCACAGAAACCCTTCCTTGTTTCTGATCTGTGTCTGGTAACTCCAGATAATGTGGTCCCCACCAAGAGAAGAAGGAGGTGGGGGCTTCAGAATGGCATGCCACACCTTTGAAAGCCCAGGCGGTCCTCTGACTCCCTTAGTGTCAATCTTCTCCGCTCTCCCTCCCAACACACACAACATTCTCTCCATCCTCAGCCACAAGGTCCCATGTGCATCTGAGATCTGGAATGATCAGCCAGAGAGTTAACATCTATTAAAGCAGTCGCTGTAGGAAACAATATACTGTTTACAGGACAGATGAAATCAGAGCCAATAATGTCCTTGTCATCCTTCTGCTACTTTGGCAGCAGAATGAGGAAGGGAAAGAGTCAGAGGCAGAACTTGTGCATGCACACGTGGAAGCAAGAGGTCCACATCCGATGTCTTCCTTCATTCTCCACCGCATCTGCTCCTTTGTTTATTATTTTTTGAAGCAGCAGCTCACTGAACCTGGAGTGTCCTGATTCCGCTAGACTGCTTGGCTGGCAAGCCTCAAAGAGCCTTCCTTTAATATCTCCCAAGCAGCAGGATTACAGGTTCCTAAGCAACATTGTATCTGACCTTGTACACAGCGAAGGGGATCTACACTCAGGATCCAGCAAGCATTTTACTGATTGAGTCCAAGGTTTGTTGGGTGAAAAGCATTTCTCTTCCTGGGCTGAAGTCTCCAAAACCACGATCAGGCAGAAGGTCTCTGGTGTTCAGTAACAGCTCTAGATCTGTCAGCTGGGCTGCTGGTTGTTTGTAAATTCTATGTAAAGAGTGCACAATTGTACTCATTTTCTGTCCACTCCCCAGCCAGCTAATGGCTGCTGCTGAGTCACAGCAGATGACTCAGCATCGCCTCTTCCTAGATCTGCAGTAGGAACGGATGTGTCCTTCTGCAGTGTGCCTCTTTTGGCCCCTGAAGAACTCATGATCCAATTCATTGCATAAGCAGCCTTGTTTAGAGAGCCCTCTCTGTTTTCTGGACTCACAGGGCATCAAGAGACTTGTCAGGGAGGCAGAAGCTTCCTGTCTTTCATTTCATAATGTTTGCACTTGGATGTTAGCCAGTAAACTTGGAAAGTATCACCTCTCCCAGGTTATATGTCGCTGCTTGTATACTATGGCCTCTGTGAGACTGAAGGCCTAGGAGAATATTCTTGGTGAGAAGAGCAGTGACCAGCCTTGGGTGAGTTGTACTTCTGGCCGAGGGCCAGGTACACTGTTGGCTCCAATAGTGATGGAAAGTCAGGAAGGTGTGACCAAGAGCATGAAGTCATAATCACTATGTAATGAGCACTTGGCAATGCAGGGGTGTTCTTCTTAAAAACAAAACAAAACAAAACAGTTCCCCAATGTATATACAAACGTAACCTGGCCACATAGCACAGGTAAAGAGCTTTGAATAAAAAGATATCTCTATAGACAATTTTTTACAGTTCTACCAACCATCACTTGACCTATGATCTACCACACATTCCATAGATAGGAGACAGAAATGGAAGGAGACGGGTCAGAGGGCCGAAGCCAGGATTCAGGACTTCCTCCAGAGCAGGAGGGTGGCAGGAAGAGAGGACACTTCAAGTCCTTTATGCCCTGTGTAGTGCAGTGTCAGAGCCACATGGCACAGAGCCAATGGAGTGCACACTCAGAGTCCAGCTGGCAGTCAGTGGTCTCTGGCAGAGACTGGCTAGAGGACCCGCACTGGCTTCCTGCTTCACCTCTGAGGGAATCTGTCTTGTGTCAGACAACTGCCACATGCCCTCCAGGGTGAGTATGCAATTGTCTATCTCTCCACAGGAACTGTTGTCTGCATGAGAGAGGCTTGTTGGGGTACTTTGAACTCTAGTGCCATGCTAGCTTTCCAGGAAAGAGTTTCCTCTGCTCTTCCCACATGAACTAATACTACAGACCACTACCTCGTGAATGACCCCTGTGAACCTACACAATCCTACCCTCGATACAACCCCACCCCACCCCCACTGTAGAAACACTGGAGCAAGGAAGTTTCTAATCCTCAGCCCTTGCCACAATGCTAGCCCTTCTGAGAAGTCATCTTTCTGCCTTGTGCTGTTTCCCTTTTCCTTCTGACAGCCCTGATCATCATCTGTCTTCCCTGGTCTGATGTCTCGTTCTTAGGCTTCAGGCTTCCTTACTTGCCAGTACTTCCTGCTCTCCCAGGTCCTCCCTGTCTACCGGTGTCCCAGCCTCCACTGCTCCGGCCCAGTATTCCCAACCATTCACCTGGAGCTTTAAAAGGTCCTCAGAGCTATGAGTTATCTTTAGAAGTACTGCCAAATTCTCTTCCTGTTTGGAAATATGCCTTAGAGGCAAGGATAATAGGGCATGCTATCTTTCTATTTATTTTCATTATATTAATTATCTATCACTTTTATACTTAACTCTTGATCTGCAATAGATTTGAGGCAGCTTTCAAAAATGAATATAATCCTAGAAGATAATGTTAGGAGTGAGGTTGCTCAAGTAGAAAGGAAATACGAGAGAAGAGGAACTTTCAAATTCTTAGAACCTGGCTGAGTGTCTGGCCAGACACAACTCAGGCCTTCGTTGCAGGGAGCCATGGAAGATAAAACATCACTGAAATATGGGCACGTTGCATGTGTGTGTCATCTTTGAATGTGAAAGTAAAGGCCTTCCAATAGTGTACCATAGGAGTTGATAGGTCTTTAGGATGATTATATTATATAAATATAGAATGAATATATATCATGAATCCTGTTTAAAAATTAAAAAGATATGTATATGATTATGCCTGTGTATGAATATATGTACCTGAGTACAGATGCCCTCAAAGATCAAAGGCATTAGATCTCCCTGGAGGTGGAGGTTACAGGATACCCAATATGGGTGCTGTGAAACACTGTGAGTTCTTCGGAAGAGAAGTAAGTGCTCTTAACCCTGGAGCCATCCTACCAGCCCTGGTGATGGTTAATCTTGATTGTCAACTAGAAGAGGTTTGGAGTCGCCGAGGAGACACACATCTGGGCATGCCTTTGTTTCTAGAGAGGATTAATTGAGGAGAGGAGACCCAACCTCAATGTGGGTGGCACTACCTCATGGGCTGTAGTCTTGGAATGATTAAAAAGGAACATGAGCTGAGCATCAGCTGCCATCTATCTCTCTGCTTTCTTCCTGTCAGTGAGATGTGGTCAGCTGCTGTACTCTTCTATCTACTGTGTGTGTGCATATGCTTGTGTTTTGGGCACAGAGCTCAGGGCACGTTCTAGGCAAGTACTCTACCACTGAGCCACATTCCTAACTCTAGGAATGTATTTTACAGATAAGAAAACCAAGACTCAGAGATGTGAGGCTAGTGGCAAATGGCGCTACAGGCAGTTTTTCTGACTGAAAGGTTCACTCCTGTCCAAGAGAAGAACAGATGTTCTTTAAAGAGGTGTGTGCGTAGAATGATAATATGACTGGAGATGTTCTCTCTCTCTCTCTCTCTTTCTGTGTGTGTTAGTATTAGCAATTAGGAAAAGTGAAGACTGCCATTGGATGTGGAACCCACGTAGGTGTCATGGCTTTCCAAGGTCAAGTCACTCACATGGAAGCCTGGTGAGCCTGGAATAAAAAAAGAGGAAATGGATATGCTAGTGTTGGGTAGAGGTAAGGGGGAATTCTGGGAAGATTTGCTATTTACGGTCATTGTAGATTCATAAACTTTATTCTAAAAGTCTTTAGCCAGCTGTTACTGATATTTAGATTCAAGTACTCTGTGAATCAATAGTATCAGGTCTTCAAAAAGAAATAAATGGATCTGATATTCTTTTCTAGCCTCTATGGGCACTGCATACATACAGTACACAGACATACATGTAGGGAACGCACACACAAAATCAAAATTTGAAAAAGCCCCAAACTTCCGATAAACATAATAGAAAGTCTATTGAGAGCCCAGTGCCTCACACATCTGCTCTCAATGAAAGTGGGAAGAGTAGATTGTGAGGTGAATGGATGATCTGTCAGCACCATTAAGGGAATTACTGGAAAAAACCATAAAAGAGACAAGTTCTCACTGGCACCGAAAGGAATAGCTGGCTGGCGGTATTGAGAGAAGTGTTCTGCAGTTTGATCGAAAGTATCAGCTTTCTCTGGGCATGCTCTCCCTCTAGCCAGCTATGCTCATATGCACTGAGCTGCCTGCCTCAGGGAGCTCCTTACCTCCCAGCACCCAACAAAGTGATGGTGTCCCTGCAACGTATGCCCAGCTCCAGCCCAACCTGAACTCTCATACCTTTGTCTACTCAAAGAGAAACATGCTCACTTTCCCTCCATGGGCCCACATAGATCATTCTACAGCACTGCCCCTCACAGACTGCACATGATCAGGGAGAAATAGAATAAAATAGTTTTGGAATACTTAATGCATTAGGAAGAATGAATCTCGGAGCTGCAGTGGCGGGTCAGTTGGTAAGAATGTTTGCTGCATAAACATAAGGGTCTGAGCTCAGATGCAGCATTCCTATAAAAAGCTAGGACCAGTGGCATCAGTCAGCAAGATAGGTGCTTAACTCCAGCACAGTGTGTATATGAGGGTGGAGTGGGGGGAGACAGGAAGGTGATCACAGCCTAGTTCTATATTCAGTGAGAGACTCTGTCTCAAGGGAAGAAGGCAAAGCATGATAGAACAAGATACCAATGTACTTCACTGGCTTCCTCGAGCTACACACGCACAAACAAACAAACACACACACAGACATACACACACACACACACACACACACACACACACACACACACACACAAACAAATTTAGCGTCATTATAGAAATTAATTTTGAAGATTGGAGTGTTCAAAGATGAGTTTGGTAGCACAGGCCATTGCACTAGAAATTCAGAAAACAGACAAGACAGATGGAAGTTTCTGGAAGAGATTATGAAAAGTTGAGGCAGAGATAGCCTGACCTGTAGCACAGCTCTTGTCCTGTTTCAAGGGTGTGTGTGACCACAGGAACACTGCTTGACTGTCTCGTGCCTTTGATTCTTACAGATCAAGATTCCACGGCTTTCTAAGAGGTCTGTGAGGGCAGGTGGAACATTCCATCCAGGTCAGGAAGGCAGAGCCTGTGTGGAAACTGGTTCCTGTGATAGCAGTTATTCTGGGACTTTCAACCTTTGCATGCATTCTAGGAGACTCCAGGACCAAATATGGATATTCCCAAGAGAATGAGTCAGCACCTGACCTGTGTGATGGCCTTTCTCTGAGTGTTTAATTAACTGTCTTCGTGCATTTTTCTGCTTCCTGTCAAGGTCACCGTGGGGGATGGGAGAAAGTTAAGGTGTCCTTCCGGGAAGACTCTTGAGTCACTACTGCCAGGTGTATGTCTTGTTGACAGCTGCTGTACAGAACATCCGGGCCCTGTAGTGGGAGGTGGGTTCCTGGGCAGGCAGGCAGGTGACTAGGGAAGGGGATAGAAATATTCCATCACCTCAGATGTAGAACAAAGTTGTTGGGAAGCCTGGGCATGGTGTTTCCATACATCCTATACCAGAAGACAACTTAAAACTCTCCCCGGAGCATTCTGCTCTCCTACTTTTACAGCATCTGGTTCTGGACCTCTAGAGTTGCAAAGGTCCATCCAGCAGGTTTTCCCACCCACAGCTCCGTAAGGGAGGGTCAACAGATAAACACCCTGAACTGGGCAAAGCTGTTCACTCATCACTGTCTAAATGCAGTTGCCCAAGGTTCTGACCCAAGTCACAGCTCCAATTCTTGCACAGCCCTGGTTAGTACATGTTTCATGTGCAGGTTAACTGCAAACTTCTACCCCTAGATTGTATTGCATACTGTGAAACGAGGCCATCTCCTGTGATAGAAGAAAACAGCAAGAGACTCAAAAACACAAACACGCCATTGCTTTTCTTATTTAGTCCCACATGACGATTTGTCCTTACTGAACATCTCAATGCTTTCTTTAACACACTCTAAATTGTCTCCTGGGATGAAGCAGTAGCCACTGTGGTTAACAGCACCACAGTCTCTCTTAAGCATATGAAAAATGGTTATACTGAAATTTAGATGCGTGTACATGCACGTCGTGTGCACAGGGATTCACACGCATGTATGTGCATGTGTGTGTGAAGACCAGAAGACAACCTTGATTGTCACTTTTCAGGTACCATTGCGGATAATGAAGAGAGAGAGGAGGTGCCATGCTTGCTTTAGAGCAACCCACAGTGTAGTAACTTATCCCATCCTGTGAGGCAGAAGACAATCCCAGGAGTCATGACTACTTTTTAAACATGCTTTTGAACCATGGACATCTGTGAATCATGGAAATCTCCTGGTTCTTTTAATTTGTGATCTAAATGCCCTCAGCCAACCCAGGATATTATACTCGATTGTGTAGATTATGTCTGATGTTTGCTAAGTTTTCAATAAAAGGTATTTGCTATATTGACTTTGCATTATCAAATTGCCCTTTCCTTTTCTGTTGAGTTATAATTCACGTTCTCTAGGATGGCACTTCGGGAGATAAATAATTCACTAATATTTGCTCCAGTGTGCTCCATGGGTCCCATCCCTGATTCAGTTGCCAACTCCTGATGTTCCTTTATCTCCTAACAGAGTGAGTCATAAAATGGGTACTGGGCATAGATGGTGTCTCAGCAATTTATATGGCAGGAACAGACGGTGAGCATCACCATGGGCATTTGTGGGAAAGGGTGAATTGGCTCTCTGTCTAGGTCAAGACTGATGGAGGGAGTGAGGGAGGTGTGGCCGGCAGGTCAGTACCAAATGATCCGAGCAGTAGTAAAGAATAAGATGTTCTGTGCTCTTAACATAAACGGTTGAGATCTATACAAGCCCTTGATCTTTTATGATTGGGTCATTGAGGACTAAGCTCAAAGAAAGTTTTTCTCTAAACCAACATTCAAGTACTACTTTGAACCTGAAAAAGTCCTACTAAGAATTTGAGGGGCCAACTAATCAGGTTAAGCAAAGGCAGATTGTGGATAAACCAAGTTCAAATCGATTAATGAGACTGTATCCCAGTGAATAGAGACCTGGTAGTACTGCAAGAAAGATGCTTCCCACTCCACTGACGTAAGGGCTTTCACCGAGAATGCTGTGTTGCCTCAAGGCCAGGCTATCAGTAGAGGGGTGGTGTCTTCCAATCTGTGTCTGGCTAAACATAAAACCCAGGCTGCCGGAGAGCCAGTGCCAGCAGGCCGGGGACTGGTGAGGGAGACCTTCAGGGTGAGTTGGCTTGTTATCAAAAGTCATAGCTGCCATATGTTTTCCATTTTACAGTGAGATCTGTGTCGAAGAAGTGCCAGGAAGCCAAGTGAAGTTTCACCTACATGATTTCATCTATTACATGGCTTAAAATAGACATGGCTCTTTAAAGTTTTGACCAATAAACCTTACAGATTCAAACAAGGTCAAACTGCCCCAGGTGAGTAGTTTTAGGTCTCGTGACTGCCTACAGATGGCATCTGTGGAGGGCACACTCATTTAAACCCACGGTGTCCCACTATCTGTGATGGTTAATGTAGTGGATTTATGATGTTCCATTGTAAATAATTGTCCCACCTGTGAGTTTAATAAAAAGCGCTGATTAGCCAAAGGCAGACAAAAAGTGTGGGCGGGGCTACCAGACTAAGAAAACTCTGTGAACAGGAAGAACAGAGCAGAAATGCCACAGAGAAGCCAGAGAAGCCAGAAGATGTAGAGGACAACTATGCTGCTCTGAGAAAAGGTACCGAGCCACATGGCTGAACAGGATAAGAATCATGGGTTAGTTTGAGGGTAAAGAGTTAATAAGTTATAAGCCTGGGCCCTAGGTCAATCAGTGTACAATTAATATAAGCGTCTGTAAGTTTCATTGGGACTATGGGACTGTAGGCTGGAAAGTCCGGGCCATGAGTCTAGCTCAGAAAGTTCGGGAGGAAACCCCATACAACAAGTTAATCTTGTCTGCTGATGGGATTTAGAATCACCTAAGAGGCACACCCCTGGCCTTGTCTGCAGGGGCATTTCAAGAGAGGTTTAAGTAGGAGGGATGATCTACTCTGAACATGGGTGGCTCTATTCCATGAGCTGAACACCAGCATACATCTCTCAGTTCCTGACTATGGATACGATGCGACCAGCTGTCTCTGCTTTTTTTTGTGTCTTTCAAGTCATGATGACTGTCCACTCAAATGTGAGCCAAAATAAACCCTTCTTTAAATTGCTTTTCTTGGGTAATTTGTGTCAGCAACAAGAACAGTACCTAATACAGTACGAAAAGTAATAAAGATACCATCTAGTGGTCTGTGCTTCTGACCAATATGTCTAATAACACAATTAGACACATGGTTATGTGAAAAGCACCATGGAGAATATATTGAAAAGTCTCCTAGCTATTAATTTACAAGGAAGACAACAAGATGCCTTGAAGAACTTGAACCAGGGGAAATGACGAACGCTACCAATGCAGAAGAGATGAGTCATTGACAGTAGGCTCAGGGATGAAGCACAGAACAGCAGGGAGTGAACATGTCTGAGCCTACTCACACCAGTAACAGGCACGATGAGGAAGAGAAAGGCTATGGTCAGGTCATGTCACTGTTCCCTCAGGAGGAAGTAGCTTCCACACACAACATCTTTTAGGCATTTGTGGGCATCATTTTCTAGACTAGGGAGCCTGAAGTTAGTCAGAAATGAGAAGGTCAATCAAGGAACTGTTGCTGCTGAGAAAACTTGTGTTTCTAGTCATATGAGTTTGTCTGGCAGTGCCTATGAGAACAGAAGTGTTAGGTCCCCTGAAGCTGTAGTTACAGGCAGTTGTGAGCTTCATCATAGGGATTCTGTGAACCGAACTTGGTTCCTCTGAAAGAGTAGCAATCTTAACTATTAAGCCACCTCTCTAGCCACCCCACACACCCCACACTGCTCTTACTTTTTGAGAAAAGGTCTTGTAGTATAGGCTAACCTCTAACTCTGGGTAGCTGAGGGTGGCCCAGAATTCCTGATTCTGACGCTTCTGAAACCTTCAGAATTCTGGGATTCATACATGTTCACTGCCACACATAGCTTATGCAGTGATGGGGGTGGAACCCAGGGCTTTGTGAACACTAGGCAAGAATTCCAGCCACTGAGCCATGTCTCCAGCCTCGTGGAGGAAACGTCTCCCATGGCTGTAGAGGATAAGGTCAGAGTCATGGAGTCTGCAGGTGCCAGAATCAGAAAAGGCACCTGAATAGAGTCCAAAGATCCTCAGAGGGTGGGAGAGACTCAAACACTTCAGGCTGGACTTCCCACACCAACCATTAATCAAATAAATATCCACAGACTAGCGTATAGGCCAATCTGATAAGAGTTTTCCTCTTCCTGAATGTCTCTAACTTGTATCAGTCAATTCAACAAAACCCCAAGCAGTGCCTCTCCCTCACTGAAGGTTCCATGAAAGTCTTGGACATTTACTTCCTCAGTGTCACTCCCGAGTTATTATTGTACTCTTAGACTATCAGGGAGAAGCCTTATCCCAGGCTAGCAAGTGTCTTAAGGTTTCTATTGCCGCAAAGAGATACCGTGACTACAGAACTTTTATAAGGAAAATATTTAATTGGGGTGGCTTGCTTACAGTTTCAGAGGTTCAGTTCATTATCATGTCAAAGCCCACCCCCATAGTGACACACTTCCTTCAACAAGGCCATCCCCGCTCCAACAAGGCCACACCCCCTAATATTGCCACTCCCTATGAGTTTACAGGGCCCAGTTACATTCAAACATCCCAGCAGGTCACTTGAAGATCTGTCCCTTATACCCAAAGGCTCATTTGTTCTTGACCAAGATGTGTGAAATATTGAATAGCAAGTCGCCAGTGGGGGAGTTTCCTAGGCTGGGAGTGGGCACACTGCTGTGGCACCATGGCAAGACCTTCCGTCTCTATGAGATGGCGACACTCAGCACTATGTCCTTGCCTGTCTCACTCACATTACCCAAGAAGCTATTCTTGGTGGAGTTACGTTGGTTTGTTGTCTATGACCACCCTGGGGTACCAAACTCTCATGCTGGTCAAACCCTCCTCTCTCCTGCCCACTCCAGGCAAAGTCTCCTTGCCCTGGGCCAGATGGTTGGCTGGATTTCCATGAAGGAGGAAGGCTCTGTAAAACCAAAGGTTCCAAAGGTTTGGGCACTGCCCTGGGCTGATGCTCCCCTTTTTATTATATTCTGTTCCATTTCCGGTCTCCAAAGCTGGGATAGATCGACAAGCTCTGTCATCCTTACTTCCTGGCCCCAGGAGAAAAGGCAGAGCTCAGATACACTTACCCTGGGGGTAAGGGTGTGTCATGACCAAGAAGCTTCACATTCAGCACCTGGAGGTGGCACCAGTTTTGCCATATGTCATGTCCTCACCTGCACCCTGAACCCCGCTTAACATTCAAGGATGAAAACTCAGAATCCACTTTCCCAAGGGGATGAATTCCTATCTTTTCCTTTCCTTTAGTAAAGGTAATAGGAACTAAAGGCAGCGTGCTCTCTGACCGAGCAGTTGAGACATTTCCGGTGCTGCATTTGCGGCCTTCGGGAGCCCTTCAGGGAAATTTCGACCTTAGACCTAGCAAGTGACAATCAAGTGAGTGTCCGCTTTCCTTCAGAAACAGAAAAGGCAAGAATACATACCACATCTTTGAAGAACCCAAACTTGAAAAGCTCTATTGCCTGTGAAAACAGCAAATGCTGTAAATATCCGGATTGCCAATCAAGGGTACGATGGCTCGTCCTCATTGTCAGTGTCACCGACTTCATAGTCAGCTAGGTGACAAACCACTCAGTGCATCTGTCAGGTCATTTTCAGAGAGCTTTGATGGAGGTGGGAAGATCCACACTGAATGTGGGCTGAACTACAGGGGGAAAGGAGGCCAAGAGCCCGTGCTCATCTCTCCCTGACTAAGGATTCAGCATGACCAGCTACCTCATGTCACCACCACAGTTAATTGTTGTTTTTGTCTGTCTTGTTTTCATGTGTATGGGTGTGTTTAGCTTACCTGTATGTCTGAATACCATGTGCATGTAGTGCCCTTGTGGGCCAGAAGAGGGCACTACATTAACGGGAACTGGAGTTACAGGCAGTTGTTAGCCATGCTGTGGGTGCTGGGAATTGAATCTGGGTGCTCTATAAGAGCCGTCTCTCCAGCCCGCTGGAGCCATGGCCACCACATCTTCCCCACCATGATGGACCGGGCCCTTGAACTGAGTCAAAGTAGTCTTCCCTTACATTGCTCTTGTCAAGAATTTTGTTCCAACAACAATAAAAGTGGCCAAGTCGAGTGTCTTTTCAGAGAGACCCCTCCTCCTGGAAGCTGAGGTCCATCAGTACTCTATACCCCTCAGTTCTTCTTTCTTGCTCCTGTTCATGGATTCTCTGAGATTTTTAGCGTAAGAGAATCAGATGTTTCTCCCACACTTCAGTGAGACTTATCCATGGTGATGATGTCCTGGAGTCTACCACTGGCTCCATAGAGGCACACCTGTGAGTCCCTCATCTCTGGAACATCTGGAAGGTCACTGTTTGCTTAGCTGCATATTTCTTCTCTTGGTCCAAGGTGCCAGTTCAAGAATCCATTGGCCCCTGAAGATCCCCCAGTAGCTGGGATTCTTCAAACTCCTTCAAACTGTGGCTGGACCTTTCTGTGTGGGAATTTTGCTTTCCAGAGGTGAGACTTCACAGTGTCCCTGCTGCACTTAAAGAGGTCTTCAGAGCTTAAAGATGGAAAACAGATGTTTACTCAGTTCCCTTCTCATGACATCCCACGAGACTCTACAGCTTCATCACCGAAACCAAGAATAAGCATTGTTCATCTGGGGGTATCGGGTGGGATGTCTGGCTGTACCTGGGCTTGCAGGAGACACTAGCAGCTCTGCAGTTGGTGTAGCACACCCCCACTCAGTATGATTAATGATTTCCAGAAACTTCTGAGGTTTGCTGGGTGGTACCACAAATCATTTTCTGCTTTTACAATAACTGCCTTGGTAAGAGGAATCCATCTATCTAGTCCTTGGAGATTTCTCAAAGGTTTCTTAAACTCTTCCCTAATCTCCCTCGCCCCCACTGAAAGGCCAGGAGGAGCTTCCAACTGGCAAAGGGACATGCATCCTGTGAAAACTTCCTCTGAAGTCTGGGAGGGTTTCTTGGAGTAGAGGTGGCAGAACTCTCCACCTGGATCATGCAGATAGCTGGAGGTAGAGACAATGGACCCCTTCATATGACAGCCTCAGGGATCAGGTGGCATCTGGCCCAGGTGGCCATCTCCTGCTTTTATTGGGACTTTACCACCCAGGCAGCATTGTAGGACACTGTCCACTCGTCATGTGGATGCCCCAGCAGTGCTGCCTCCTGACTCCAGATCCACATTTAACTTAGTTTGAAGTGATCTCTTAGGTGTCACTTGGATTTCTAACCAACAAACAATATACACGTTCCATTCCACATTTCCTACCACAGATCAGTCTCTCTCCTGAATTCTTTATCTAGATACATGTTTTTCCTCCTTCCATGGGTCATACTAACCTGGTCATCCTTTCCACCTCCCCCTGATCCTCCGTGACCAGAATGTGTTATTGTTTACACTGCTGCCTCAGGATGCCTGACAGAAGTAACTTAAGGAGTAAGGATCTCTGGGCTTCTAGGCAAGAAAGGTGTGAGAGAGCTCACAACAGCGGTTATGCTATCTAGAGCCACGGGAACATTTTGCTTTCTCCACAAATTAAAGAAATAACATTCAGGAAGAAAATGTCACTGGTGGAGTCACTGTAGGATTCTGGGGTATCCGAGTTCTCTTCTTGGGGTTCTTAGTCTCATCAATGAAAAGGAAGAACAGATTCAATCAGAAGATCAAGGGCAGTGTCTTTGAGTTTAAGAGAAAACTCTCCAGGATAGGCAAGCTCTAAATCCCAGCAGCTGCTCGGGGGAAGGAGAATGGAAAGAGTAGGGATAGGCCATGCTAGTTACAGTGGAATGGAGGTCAGACAGGCAGCATCGAGGGCAGCTTCAGAAGGAGGAGGAGGAGGAGGAGGAGGAAGAGGAGGAGGAGGAGGAGGAGGAGGAAGCCCACGGAACTGGAGACAGCATGCTTGGGCGCTCTGGCCAGCAGCAAAAAGAAAGAGACAGAGGAAAGTCAGGAGTTGGAACGGGCAGACCTAGCCAAGCTCTGCTGCCGCTCCTAGGGAGTATATTACAAACAAGGTGTCTTAGGGTGAACCCATCTTTCTAAGAGTGGACCCCCAGCCAGCTTCTTGATTTACCCAGCTGAATAAACTCTTAAGGAAGAGACAAAGTCATGTCCTCAGGTAGAGGAGGATTCCATCTTTACTGTGATGCTGGGGGTGGGTGGCAGAGACTCCTCACATCTTGGAGGAACAGGGAGCAGAGAGCTCAGGTCAGAACTAGGATAGGATTGTAACTCCCAAAGCCCCTCCCCATCTCTGTGGTTCCCTTCGTCCAGCTAGGCTCCACCTGCTAAGGTTCCACAACTTCCCCAAACAGCATCATCATCAGTTGGGGACCACGTATCCAAACACATGAGCATGTAGGGACATATCACACAGTGGTGTAGTCATTCTGTTGAAACTGAAACCTTTCCTCATGGTAGGAGGAGGGAGGCTTGCCCTCCCTAGAGCTATAAAAACAGTAACAGTTGCTACAGAGGGGAGGGGCTGGTAGGTCCGCCTGACAAGCCTGCATGGAGCTCCTGGGATACAGCCTTTACTGATCACTGGTGCTGGGGTTGGCCTTTCAGTCATACAGCTGCTGAGTCATCTACACTCCTAACAGTAACCCCAATAAACTCACTGGCTCCCCAAGCTAGACTTGGGCGGGATTGCTTCTTTCATCTGTAGTTGATGGGAAAATAGATAATAGCCCCTGTCTCCACAGGGCAAGTCACACCCACACCATCCCCCGGTCACCAGCTTTGCAAATTTCTCCTCAAATAGACCTTATCCATGTCTGTCTGTCTGTCGTCTGTCTTTCTCCATTTCCCCCCAGTTTCATCCCCTGCTTCCTCCCTGCTGTGTGTGTGTGTGTATGTGTGTGTGAGTGAGTGTGTGTGTGAAGTGTGCATGTGTGTCTATATGCCAGAGGTTGAATAGATATCTTTGACAATCTCCACTTTATTTTCTGAGACATCGTCTCTCACTGAACCTAGAGCTCACTAATTCAAGTAGAGTGACTGGCCAGCATGTCCCAGGATCCTCCTGTCTCCATTTCATTGCAGACTCAATCTGTCATGCCCAGTGCTTTATGTAGATACTGGGATCCAAACAGAGGCCCTTATGCTTGACTATGAGGCGCTCCACCTACTGAACCTACTTCTCTGCCCCACTGTCTTTAAAGGAACCTCTCTTATTCACAATGTTACATCTCAAAAAGTTAGAACCAATCATTTCTCCAAAAGGAAATTTTTGTTAGTTTGTTTGGGGGTCATTTTTTGAGACAATATCCTTTTTACACACCTCCAGGTTGGTCTTGAAGCTGAGGTCTTTCGGTCTTTCCATCCTAAATGCAGAGGTCAAAAGTCTCTTGTCACCACACCGGTTTCCAATGATTCCTTTCGCAATGAAACGATATTTCCAGGTCACAATCTGTGCCCTGTACATTGCACATGCTCACTGCTCATCATAATCACTGTTCTATTGCTGAGAAGAGAGGATGTAGCCAAGGGAACTCTTACAAAAGGAGCATTGAATTAGGGGCTTGCTTACAATTTCTGAGCACACAGCTTTAGTCCATTACCAACATGGCAGGAAACATGGCAAGGCGCAGCAGTGGATGAGATTTTGCATATGATCTGCATGTAGATAGAGAGAGACTGGGCCTGGCATGGACTTTTGAAGTCTCAAAGCCCCTCCCCCCATGACATACTTCCTCCAAGAAAGCTACACCTCCTAATTCTAATCCTTTTTAAGGAGTTTCACTCCCCGGTGACAAAGCAGTCAAATATAGTAGCCTATGGGGCCATCCTTATTCAAACCATGACACTGCTCTTTGGTGTTACACTTTTTCCCATTTCAGTGGATAGGGTTATAAAACATACTTCTAAAAAAAGAAAAGAAAATCATACCTCTTTTAGATCACCAACCAGCTCCCAAATCATGACACAGTGACTTTAGTTTTGAATGCTCAGCCTAGCTTAGGCTCATTTTTGGCTAGTTCTTCTTCTTCTTCTTCTTCTTCTTCTTCTTCTTCTTCTTCTTCTTCTTCTTCTTCTTCTTCTTCTTCTTCTTCTTCTTCTTCTTCTTCTTCAAAACAACAACAAAAAACCCACCGCCTTTTTTTTTCTTAAAAGACTTTTCTATTTATTTCTTATGCATACAACATTCTGCCTCCCTGTATGCCTACACACCAGAAGAGGGGACCAGATCATTATAAATGGCTGTGAGCTACCATGTGGTTGCTGGGAATTGAACTCAGGACCTCTCTACAAGAGCAGCTATGCTCTTAACCTCTGAGCCATCTTTCCAGCTCCCATTTGGGTCACTCTTTTAATATGCATTAACTGGTTTCTTTTTATCTACCTATTGCCTCAGGGTTTTGTTTTTGTTTTTTAACCTTTCTTCCTGTAAGTTCTTCTCCTTGTCTGTCTGTCTGGCAGCTGCCTGGCTGGCCCTGGGTATCTCCCTCTCTTTCTCCAGAACTCTCTCCTCTCTTTCCTCTTTCTACTCCAGCTTTTTCCTCCCATTTATTCTCTCTGACCACCAGCCCCACCCATCCCTTTCTCTGCCCAGCTATTGGCCATTCAGCATTTTATTAGACCAATCAGGTGTCTTAGGCAGGCAAGGTAAAACAGCAACTCATCTTTTCATCATCAAACAAATGTAGCAGAAACAAATGTCACACATCTTTGCCCAGTTAAAATAATATTCTACAATACATCATGAGTATATGTTCACTGAAATAGAAGTTAAGAGTCTGCATTTTAGGGGACTGGAGAAATGACTCGGTGGTTAAGAACAATTCTTCTCAGAGGACCTGAGTTTTATTCCCAGCACCCACAAGGCAGTTTACCACTATCCATAACTCCAGTTCCAGGGGATCTGATGTGTTCTTCTGACCTTCATGGATACCAGACATAGATACAGGCAAAAGAGGCATATACGTTAAATAATGTAGACCTGCCACGTGTCATGCCTGCTCTAGATATAGAGAGAAAAACAATAGTTAGGAAGAGTTTTTCTTTGACAGAACTTAACTCCACTAAAAGAAAGGCAGGACAGGCATAGAGAATGATGGGGTTTTTAATAAGGCCTGATAAAAATGGCCTGCTGGCTAATGGGGGTGGGCCACACCTGACGCCTCTCCTCTAGGGCAGGGCCAGCTCTCCAAGGATATGCTATAGAGCTGAAATGAGGAGGACAGGTGGCTCTGTGGATACCTGGGGAAGAGAAGACAAGGGGTACAAACTGCAGAGCAGAAGAATAAATTCAGGAAGTCTGAGGACAGTAACGGGCCTGGAAGTCTAAGCCTGTCAGTGAGAAGAGGCTTTACTTATACCAGTGGTAGCTTTTTGGAGGGCCTTCAAGGCATGGAAGAGAAGCTTGTCTTCTGAGTATGCAGAATCCATGCTGTGAAGGAAGGAGCCGAGGAACCAGTGATGGGAGACGGGCAGTGTCCACGGGGAGATGTGGGCAGATACAAGGGGTAATTGAGAGGTAGTACTCCAGGGCTGGAGTGTGGTAGGCAGATTTGGGTGGCCCCCACACATCCACCTATCAATATTCATGCCCTTGTGAAGTCCCCTCTTAATATGGCAGGCCTGTGACTTGCTTCTAACAACCCATAATGGAATGAAATGTCCATGTTTACATTACATAAGCGCATACTCTGTCTTGCCAGCTGCCTCTCTGTTTGCTATCACCTTGCTCCTTTTCATCAAGGCAGCTGCCATATGGAGAGGCCCTTGTGGCAAGGATTGGGGTTTGGCCAGGAGCCAGCAAGGAGCTGGTGCTTCGGTCCAATAACCCACAGGGATCTGAACCTTGCCAAGAACCATGGGGAATAGTAGTCTGAGGCTCAGCCGGGCCCTCAGCCAGGCAAAGCCTTATTTGCAGCCTCATAAGAGATGGTTTAGCAGAGGAGGACATGGTACATGCCTGACCCCTTAGAGCCTCTCAGGTGAGGAGACTCCGATAACATCCTCATACAGTAGCAAGTAAGCACTGCCCAGGATGGACAGAAAGGAGGGCCCCATGTAGTATCTAGGCCTGAACAACTGGCTAGAGATGCAGCTATTTATTGAGGTGGGGATATCTGGGACAGACAGATGGGGTCATGGAAGACCAAGAATAGAGATTTCAAGTAGGTAGCTGGATAGGTGTGCATAGAAAAAAATAGTGAGATCTGGTAACCACTAGCCTGTGGGCAATGTTCAGTCTACTCCGGTGCTTAAGATCACAATGCCATCACCAGACTCCCTTTGATGGTGCTGGGATGGACTCCTCTCTCTGCTTTGCTGGACTCATGCTATCCCATCTTTCCACTTTCCCAGAGTCCACCCCTCCTGTAGATACTCCAAATGACTTATCCCCAACACACTTAGGCATTGACTTTTACATCCATTTCCTAACATTCTGGTCCAAGCAAAAATGCGTCCCTGTCTTATTTACTTTTTAATTGTAGAAAGATTCCAGTTCTTTTTACCAGAATCCAACCTCCAAGGATTCTTTTACTTTACTTATTAAGTTATTTTACTTATTTTGAATCTTCTTGTATCATTCTTTATTATTCCTACAAATGAAAAGATGCCCGGCGCATAATGGGTACCCAAAAATAATAAATTGAAACTTGAAACTAGGAAAGGTGACATGCCCTGTAATACCGGCCCTTGGGGATGAAGAAGGAGTGTTAAAAGTTCAAAGCCAGTCTGGTCAGAGAGAGAGAGGAGGACCAGGGCGGGGTGGAGAGTATTGACGAGAATAAATTAATGAAAGCGGTTGATGCTCACAAACAACCAAGATGCCTGTGGGGTTGGTTGGAAGAGTGGAGTGCATTCACGACTAAGAGAGAGAACTAACGTTTGTTAGGTTTTAGGGAAGGAGAGGAGAGACTTTGAGAAATGCTGAGCTGAATCATCCTCAAGCAAAGGGTCTGTCAGCGCTTCAGAAAGCAGTACCTTGAGTTCTGAAGGAAGAGTGTCTGAGTGAGCAGGTGCCTTCTTTTAAAGGGTTCCAAGGGGAGGGAATGCCTGCCACTTTGAGGAAGCAGGCTCAGTTAATATGTGATCTATCTATGCTGCATGACTGAGGCAGGAGAGCAAGGTGTATGTGACATAGACTACATGACAGGAGATACTCTTTCTCTGGGTAGGTGAGCAGGGCTTCATGCACTATGACGGTGGTCAGGCATTTTCTGATCTACATGATTAGGGAGCAGGCAGCTGGGCATGTTCCTGCCTTGCCTGCCCCCTTCTCTGCATTGGGTCTAGTTTCCCGCAGGGCCTGGGCTCTCACAAAATTGACATGCTACAGTGGGAAAATCCTGAAAAGGCCTTGAAGACATAGCAATGGAAGGTTTATCTGAAGACACAAAAGGAGCCACATTCTAGTACACTGTCAATATGATTTTTATTAACAATGTGACAATATCTCATTCACAGTTTATAAGTTGAGACTCCAGCAGAGATATGCACTAATGTGTGGAAGTGTTTTTCTGCTCAGGATTACATCATCAAAAGTGATTTGCTTTTGGAAAAAAATATGTATGTGTTAGTATATACAGTGTATGTGTGCTTGTGTGTGTCTGTATATATATGTCAGACTTTTGTCACTGACCAAATAACTTATAGAAACTACTTAAGAATAACAAAGATTTCCTTTGCTCATTGCAGCCAGAAGGGTCTGTCCTGTCAGTAACTCCCAAATACTCAGCAGCTGCTTCCCAGATAATTAACTTGGAGGCCTAATATTTTAGTAAAAGCTGGGCCAGTAGATCAAGCATATTACTAACTCGCTCTTACACTTAAATTAACCCATAATTCTTATCTATGTTTAGCCGTATGACTTAGTACCAGTCCAGCGTTCTTAGTGCAGACCACGAGAAGCCAGCTCCCACCATCCACTCCAAGGTAATGAAAGAAATGTCTCAGAATAGCAAAGCATAAGAACTTTTTTTTTTTTATCATAGCGTAATTAAGAATAAATCTCTGTCTAACTGACTGGTAAAATAAGGAAACATAAGGCTTTCTGATGGAAACTTTCTACTTCTTCTTAAAAATGGTCCCTGATTCTTTCTGTCTTCCCTCAGTTACAAATCTCCACACTGTTACATTCTGTACATACATCTACATAGCTTTCTTTGCACACATATGCCATTCATCTCTATACACAGTTACATCTATTTTCACATGTCTGTCTATACATGTTTCATATTTATATATTTTCTCTTCTTCATCTCCTTTTATACGCAGTTTCTTCTTCCTTTACTCCACAGTTATAATTTTTCACACAGACATAGCTGTACATCTCATATACACAACTCTCTCACCACATAATATTTATACTGTTACCACACACTCTCATACAGCCCTGCACAGTTCCTTTGTGACAGCATCTTCCACTCAGCTTTATCTCTCACACATTTATTCATATACGTGTGCTTCTTTCTCATCATTCACCCACTCTCTCCTTCATTCATTCCCTCACATACCTCTAACCCTCTCTAGGCTTCTTCTCCATCCCTCACTCAGCACATTCACTCACACTCTGCACAGCTTCACCCCTACATCACTGCTGCTCTTCCACATTCTCATTCACACACACTCATCCCTCCTTCTCTCTTCCCCTCTCCATGCCGCTCCTTCTCCACTGCTTAGCCAAACTCTGGACAATTATATGTTACACTTTCAGGGCCCAACCCATTCTCATAACACACGAAGTCATACAGTTTTTATTAGGCATAGGCTAGTGAGGTCACAAAGACCAGCCAGTGTAAATACTTGGCCTTAGACATAACTTTTTCCCAGACAGAGAATGACATTGAAGCTCAGGACTTATGAAAATGACAGTAGCAGGTGCACCTTGATCGATCAGGGTACATGCAGAAAGTCAATCATTGCAAGGGATCATGTCTTAAAACAGCCTGGCCTTGATTTAGCAATAAACAACACCTAGAAAATAGTCTTTGTATATTTTCTGCAGGGGCAGTTGAGTCTGTTTGAATTTGTTCTGAAGTCTAAAATTAGTTGTCTTTCAGACTGAAAAGACTGTTACTTTCCTGTTTCAGTAAAGAAGAGTATTCTGGCATTATTTATATACATCAGATTTATATAGCTTAAACAGAAGTCAACTTTCCTGACTACCCACAACTATAAGAAAGATGTAAAAACACACCACCAATACACTGTGGGAAGATTCCCACAGCTGCTTTTATTAGGGAGGCATACTAGTGGTGCCCAAGGAGGTTGCAGACAGAAAACAACCCGGTCATTAACAGTCAGTGACCCCACAGCTTTGCCAGGTGGGGCTCTCATCAGGAAACTATACAACTGGTTGGATGAGTTGTCAACACTTGCTGTCACCTATTGTATAGTCCCATGACCCTCGGCATATTCTCTCCTTGCTTCCTCTGTGTCTGGCTGGTGACTGCTTCTCTGCCTTTCCCCGAATTCTCCTAGTCTGGTCACCCCACCTGGCTACTGGCCAATTAGCATTTTATTAAATCAGTACTAGTGACAAACCTTTACACCGCACTAGAGCACTATCCCACAGTGGCAGAGAGGGCTTGAGGGAATAGAGCAGGTTCCAAGATGGCAGACAGAGTGCAACTGTAGCAGGAAGAAGCCAGGAGAGAGGTGCAGCTCTAAGATACACCCTGTGGCCTGTTTTCTCCACATAAAATTTTAAATCCATCAGTAAGCTGTCATGATGTCACCATCTCTGGAAACACCCTCATGGGTGCACCCAGAGGCCTACTTTACAAAACTCCCAGGTGTCTCTCAATCCAACCAGGTGGACAAGATTAAGGATGACAGTGTTGTGTATGTGTATAAAACTATTGTATAATGTTTATATAAATATACTATGCATGTCTTTTTACCCAATAATGAAGCTTCAGGAAGGAAAAACCCTATTTGTCAGGATGCGATTCCTAATAAACACTCATCCATCTGGAGAGAAACTAGGGCCTAGCCTCAGCAAAAAAAACCTCTGCCTGCCTGAAATATCTTATAAAAAACAAACAAATAAACAAAAAACCAGAACAAAAACCTTCAAGCTGGTTGCCTTTCTCTTCAGCCCCAGGTCTCAGTGGCAATTATTAAAGCACGCATTTTTGTGACACGCTTTGCCAGGCGGTTTCCAATTCCACCAAAAATCAGTGGTGAAGAGCTTCAAAGAAACAAAGAATGACATCAGACATCACTAAACTCAGAGCAGCACCGCCACTTACTGCGGCCAGAGGAAGAGCAAGGCCAAGTTCACCATTCCCACCCAGAAGGGGAGCACAGTATGCTTGGCATCCAGTGCCAACACGTGGTTAAGTGCTAAAGACTGTCAATTTAAGAAACCAGAGAAATGAATAAACACATCTCTATATGTGTTTACACCAAAGTGGATAAATTATTGAAGCTTTTCCCTTTGAACAGGCAGGATTTAATTAATCACAAAATCTGCTAGTAAGGGAAAAAAAAACTGCTTGATATAGAAATGCAAGTGGGGATGGGCTACAGCCCTCTTGATGTGGCAATGGAAGTGGACCACACTCCAGCACTCAGCTCCTCATGGTACCACAGATTCTCAGCAACAGCAAAGGGGCATCTTTAAAAGACTAAATTTATGGCATCACGGGAAGAGTAGGGGTGACATTGAGATGCCCTGAAATGAAGCATTTTTGGAAGACAGAAAGCAGATGGGATTACTTTGACAAGAATGAAGGAAACCTTAGACCAACATGTGTTCAGAAAATGCCTTGGATGATAAGATCAGCTGTGAAGTAACCCCCAAGCCCACTGCCAGCCATTACAGAAGCAGAAGGGGCCCTTTGGTGGCTAGCAAGGTAATTAAAGATCTGTCTACAGAACCCTTGAGCCAGTGGCTGGGACTCCGCACCAGCTCAAGACTAAACCCATACAAGCTACCCATGTGATACTCATTAATCAGCTTATTCATTCTGAGGTATAAATGGATGTGCAAGATCCCCAGATATTTGGAGGGAAGCTATTTTAAAATGAGCCAGGGAGACAAGTCAGTTGGTAAAATGCTGGTGTGGCAAGCAAATAGATTCACTTTTCATCCCCAGAACCTTCCTAAAAAGCTGAGCATAGCAGCATGGAACTGTAACCCCAGCACTGGGGACTCAGGGACAAGAGGATTTTGAGGACTCACTTGGTCATCCTGTGTAGCCAAATCAATGAGCTCTAGGTTCAGTAAGAGACCCTGTCTCAGAAAATAAGAGATGGGGCTAAAAAGATGGCTCAGCAGTTGAGAGCACTGTCTGCTCTTACAGAGGATCTGGGTTTGATTCCCAGCACTCATGTGGCCACTCACAACTCCCTGTAATTCCAGTTCCAGGGGATCCAATAATCTCTTCTGGCCTCCTTGGGTACCAGGCGTACAAACAGAACATACACGTAGACAGAAAACCTATTACATAAAATAAAAAGAGAGGCTTAGCAGTTAAAAATACATCCCACTGTTGGAAAGGACTCGGGATTGGTTTCCAGCACCCATGTAGGGTGGCTCACAACCACCTGTAAATCCAGCTCCAGGGCATTCAGCACCCTCTACTGACCTCTGCATGCATCTGTACTCCTGTGCACGTATCCTACCCAAAAACATAATTGAAACACAAACAATTTTTTTGTATGTTTGTTCTTTGAGACAAGGTTTCCCTGTGTAGCCTTTGCTGCCCTCACTGTAGACCAGGCTAGCCCTGAACACACAGAGATCTGTCTCAGTCTGCTTCTCAAATTCTTGGGTTAAAGGTGTGTGTCACCACCATTTGTGACAAAACAAATCTTTTTAAAAGCAACAAAAATATCTGCAAGGTTTTTAAGAAAAGGAAGATGGGGACAGACTGAGGAAGGCTCTTGATGTTGCCTTGTGGACTCCACATGTACAGGAAAACACACACACACACACACACACACACACACACACACACACACCACGGGGTATATACAAACACATATGCAAACATGAACAAAAATCATTTAAAAGAAGAGTAAGAGACAAAAATTAACGTCAGATTAAATAGACAATTTATGTTAGAGCGGAACTTCTAAACTTTCCAGCTAACATTCTCCAAGGGAAAGGGATGCAGTTGCACCATCCAATAAGACTAAGAAGACAGAGACAGAAGCAAAGGTCTAAGACCCTTTCCCCACCTTAGGATGAGTTAATGAGTAGAAGAGAAGTCTTCCTGGAGGGGACAGGCAGAAGGACTGCAGTCGGCCCTCCTTCATTACCTAATGTTATCCTCTCAGGGTCTCCTTTCAAGATTTTTAGACCTCATCCACACTTAAACCTATTTACAAATACACATGCATACATTTTGGCTAAGATCCACATATGTGGGAAAATATGCTTTCTTTTTTCTTTCTGAATTTAGGTCATCTGGCTTAATATTATACTTTCCAGATTCATCCATTTTATTGTAGCTTTTACAATGTATTTTTCTTTCAAGTGAAGTAATACACAGATGAACTGATTTTAAAAACACTTAACACATACCCTGCTTCTCCTCAGTACTAAATCTCCCCCCTCCTCTTATATGTCAACAAGAGAGGACCCACTGCCCATCTAACATGGTGTCAAATACAACATCTGCCCAACTAGACCTAGTTCATAAAAACTAGACTGCTGTCTGCTGACCTTAACCTCTGCCTCAGGCTACAAAGTCACACAGGCCCAGGTCAAGGGCACTGTGTGTGAACTTGCTTAAACCCATTCCTGTTCAGTACCTACTCTAATAATGTTTCTCTGTGGACATCATTACATTGGCTTAATAGCTTCTCTGCATTAAGTATCTCAAGACTTTTGCCCTTCCTGCTGAGCCAAAATTTGATCCTTGCCTTTTCTCTGACAGGCCTTTAAGTGGATTTGTCAAGGTCAGTTTCTCTGATTGCCATGTTTAGGTGATGCTCCAATGCCACGGGCAGGGTCCAGGTACTTTGCTGGTCTTCCATCATAATGAATGTCTGTTTCTGATCACAAGTCATGAGAAAGGCTAATAAGGATGTTGTGTCCTGCATCTATGTAGCAGTAGATAGAGGTCACACGTAGCTGAGGTGCTGCTAGAATATCCTGGACATTTAAAACTCCAGACCATGTATCCAATGCTGTAACTGCAAACAGAAATTCAGAAACATCTGGCATCCCCCATTCTGAATTGTATTGCTATATTTTATTCTATTGTTTTTAATCTCATGACGTGAGGCAAAAAAGATTATTTTCCACATGCAGTTCAGGAAGACTTTGCAAAATCCAGCTTATGAAGTTAACAAATACTTAGAAACAAAGCAGATTTTCTTGGTGGATTCCATTCCAACTCTTATTCTGTCTTTAATGGAGGAAAATAATCTTTTGATTCAGGGGTCCAGCTTCCTGGCAACAACACAGACTTACCAAAACCTCAAGATTCTCAGGAGCTCTAATGGGAATCCCCAACAGGGGCAACCAGCAAACAGACCTCTTCTGGGGTCTCAGGCACACCTGCCTGCTGTTTTCAGGCATTGCTCACTTGACTAATGTGTCAGTTCTGTAAACTTCAGGAAGGGCAGGGACAATGATCAGCGTTCTTCCTGCTGAGTGAAGGCCATTGTCAGAGGCATCTTCCAGGACTGTAGAGAGAGCCTGGAGGAGTCCTAGCATTAATGAAGACATCTTACTGGGGACTTGCACTCAGGGCTGTATATGTTTCTTCAGAGTAATATCTAATTTTGACCTCCCCCTTATTAGAGCCAAGAAGAGCTATGTCAGGATCACTTAGGATCACTTAGGAATATTTGCTATTCAAGCGTCTGGACCTGCTGTAACCTCTAAGAAAGTTAGCTGATGGCCTGTTAGAAATGTTTGTGTTGGTTGTCGACTCTGTCATGGTACAGTCCCTGAATGTTGGCATAGTTCAGGGTCACTGAACTTCTCATGGTTCAAGAGCTGGGCTCAGCAAGGCAAAGTCATTTGAAATGACAATAGTCTGAGTTACAGCTGGGTTGTCTACAGCCTTGACTTCAATACAGGCACTTCCTGTTCAGCACAGTGTCGCTGCTGCCTCTAGGATCATAGAAAGCATGGGAGCTAGAGCCATGCTTGATTTAATAGAGAGAGCCTTTGAAAAACAGGCATGATATCGTTGGCCACCATCCCCACCACTGAAACCATCTCTACAGCTCCAGGATTTCCTGAGCCACCCACCTTCAACCAGCTGCAACCCAACTTCAAAGGGTTTCTTTTTAGCGATTTCCCTGATTCTGTCACTGTGGCTTTTGGGCAACTAGACCACAACATGAAAAGGAAAAGGGCTGTCAGAGTAAAGGGCAGTAATGAGTGCAATCAGTCATTTAGAGTACACCCAACGCCGTGCCCACCACATACACCTAATACTCACAGAAGCTCATGAAATGAGTACCTAGTGCAGTCTTGATTTCAGATGAGGAAATTGGATCCAGAGATGGACATGCATAAGGCTCTGGGGATGGATACAGTTGTGAGAAGTGGCATTTAGCTCCCACATATGCTTCCTGATGGAAGATTCTGAGAAGGCCAGAGAGGAGGCTTGTGAGGACTTCAGCTAGACTGTGACAGGATAGATTGCATGTCCCAGGGATACACACTATGACTAAAACAGTAGAGATTCTGGGAGATGGAAATAGTCAGATGATGGGAACTGGAGCAGACAGCAGGCTAGGGATCTATCTGCCTTTTGTCTTGGGGGACGACAGCGGGAGAACGTCATCTGATCTGCAGGCAGCCAAAGTAAGCCAAACATGATTTCCCACTCACTGATGTAATAAAGCCAACACAATTGTTTATCTTTATCTTAAAGGGTACCACAGAGTTGGGGATGTGGCTTTGATGGGAGAGTGTTTGCTTAGCATCGGGAAACCCTGGCTTCCATCCTTAGTACCACATAAGCCAGGTGTGGTGAGGCACACCACTAAACCTAGCCCTTGGGAGGGGACACAGGAACATCAAAAGTTCAAGGTCATTTTGAGTCTACATGAGACACTGTCTAAAAATAAGCAGACAGACTGACAGACCAACAAAATGAATACAACAAATAGATACCACAGAGCTGTGAATGGGGCACGGTGTGCCTACTGTGTGTGATGCCCTACTGTGTGTGTTGTCTTGGCTTCTATCCTGGTCTTGCAAAATTTAAAAAAGAAATACAAAAATTCTATAGGCATTTCTTTCACTTTTTTATTTCCAGTTTTTAAAATCAGATTTATTTTTATAAATTTATTTATCGTATATATGTATGTCTGTATAAACCTATACCATGTGTGTGCAGGAGAGCACAAGAGGACACTGGATCTTGGATCTTACATTCAGGTGATGTAAGCTGTCTGAAATGTGTGCTAGGAAGCGAGCCCAGGTCCCTAGGAAGAGTAGTAGGCACTCCTAACTACTGAACCATCTCTTCGGCCCCTACAGTTTCTTTCTCCTTCTCTTCCTTGTCTCCTCTTCTCCTTCTCCCCCCTTCTTGGTGAGAAGTGACTTTTGAGTGTAAACTACTAGGGCTCAGCCCCAGTCCATTTGGCATTCTTAGCTGCCACCCTGGTCTTTGTACTTGATCTCAGCAAATCTTGTTAGAGCAGACACATCATGTTCAATCAAACCATGTTTCACTTAACCTCAGTTAGATCTTGTCTAAATGGAAGAACAGATAGTCCAATGCAGTCAGAAAGCTTCTGCATGTGTTATAGAGAAGTGCTGGACCTCAGGACATAGTCTATTCTGTTAGAAGTGCTGGCCTATACTCAGGAGTTGCCCCGCTACATCAGGAGACGAAACTATTCTACATTTTTCTTCATTATTTTTTGAAAGGAAAGCCAGAATTAGTGTGTTGAATCAACTGTATTACTTGTGGGATGGAAATCAAATTTGAGGTAACTCACCAGGCTCACACAAAATCTCCACAGATGCAACTCCTATAACAAACATGCACACAATTCCCAAAGCACATTAGTACTCTGAAATATAAGTTTATTATCCAGCATGATCTAGACCTGATCTCTCCTTCACTACAGTTCCTGCTTCTGGGAGTGATGTAAAGGCACCAATGTCTGCAAATTCACCTGGAGCTGGCCCACCATGCTAGACCATGGGTGCCCTTGCCTACGTGTGATGATACGTCACCTTATCTGCCCTCCATCTTCTGCTTAGTTCAGCCTCAGTACACTCTGCATCCTTCTAGGTGTCTCTGGCTAGCTGTATCTCCAGTTTCACAGTTCCCTTAACCATCCTATACACTAGCAAGGCCTAGGTGAGATGCTTAGGAATTGGTCATTAGTCACCTTGGAAGACGCAGCTCCTCAACCTGCCCTATGCCTGTCTCTTGGGGCCCTTTTTGGTTTCTTGATCTCAAGGTGCTGAGAAGTTGCGAGCTTAACAGACTAGGTTTGCTTAAGGAAAGCATACACACTGTGAGTCTTGGGTGAGTCTTGCCTGCACACTCCAATGCAGAGGGATTTAGATTGGTAATGCCCCTGGTATCTTCTAGAACAAAGTCTAGAAGATAGTTGGTACTAAACACAAATCTGCCAAGCAAAGGACTGGGGCAATAGCTCCATTGTTAAAGAGCTTTGCCACACATGAACCCTTGTTTTAAAAAAGGAAACAGATGGTTTGGGGGGACAGACTTGTAATCCCAATGAGAAGACAAGAGTAGGATTCCAGGCAAGTCAGCTTGCTAGACCAGCCAAATAGGCAAACTCTGGGCTTACATGATATGTCTGTCTTGATATATAAGGTATAGAACAATCAAGGAAGACACATGACATTAACTCTAACCTCCACATGCATGTGTACATATATGCATATGTGCTGGCACACACATACAAAAATGCACACACACACAAATAAACCTCATACATACACACACATATACATACTAAACACACACACACATACACACACATACCACAAAAATACCATACACAGTCACACCACAAATACACATACCACATACCCACATCCATCCTTGTGCAGAGGATAAATAGCTATCCTAAGAAGTTTTAAATAGCTTATATATTAGTAATATATATGGTGGGAAAATATATTTTATTGGGTATATATATGTCATATATACACATATATATGAAATAAGTATGTTGGAGAAATATATCCTTTTGTTACTGTACAAGGTCATTAACTGCCACAATGCTACAGAATGTAAGGAACAAATTCAAAGAAGTCTCCATGGGAACGTGAGGTTCTCTAGCCCTCTTCTCATCCCATGGGGTTTCCTGGTTCCTGAGGAAGGGAGCTGTGATTTTCATCTGAGAAGGTGGCTGCCTCCCTTGCTCTGTCTTTGCATAGTACCCCTGTGAAAACTATCTTACATATAGATGGGCCCTAAGGCTCACCTTCATTCCTTCTCCACCCTGCAACAGGAAAAGAGAACCATGCCAGGTCCAGTGCTTCACCCAATGGATCAATCATTTTCCTCATCTCTTACAAGGAGACGCAGAGTGACGACTGGGTTGCTCAGGAGCCCATAAGCAGGTCGCATAGTTGCAGAGCAGATGGTTATTCTTGATGGCTATCTTCATAGACTTTACTTTGCTCTGGAAACGTCTCGTGGAGATGGGTCAGCCACCGAGAACAAGGGCTTTAGGGTAGGGCTTGGGGCATGGTTTCCATACTTTGTACCCTTCTGTTGGATTTTCATTTTAGTGTGTATATATCTTTATTCTTAGATGATTAAGATGGCGTAATGCATTTTTGGTATGAGAAGAAAGGTTTCAACGTTTTATTAGTTCAAGGAAAATAAAGAGAACAGTCTGGGTATGAAGGCTGGACTGTGGGGCTCCACATTCTTACAGGACACACAGCTCTGCCACGTTAGAACACACTCTGGGAATGGGCTAGCAGCACAGATGGCGCTTTCATGTTATTTTAGTAACAGTAATACCTATGATTAAAGGGAATGTGGAATGTGCGAAGTATCCAGAACAAAGTAAGCCCCATTGCACATCTGCATCTGCAGCCAAGTCCTATTAACATTTTATTGTATGATTTAGTAACACTGTGATTTAGGGGGAAAGGGCTGGGCATAGTACTGGAGACTGAACCCGAACTCACACATGCCTGGCAAGCTCTCTACCACTGAGCTACCTCCCAACTCTCTTTTTACTTTCTAGTCTGAGATAGATTCTTACCACCCTCCTGCTTAGTTGTGATCACAGGCCTCTGGGGCAGGCTGGGCAACAAAGCATGTATTCTTTGGTTCACCTCTCCTCCCTCAGTCACACATCAGGAAGGCTTTCCAAATAGTTTACTGTAGCCTGAGCTATACCAGTCTCACTAATCCGGCGGTTGATTCCCTATAGCGGACTTACCCTGTCATCAGTAGTAACTTGTTTTACCTCTCTCCATGTTGCTCTAGCAGGTTTTGGATAGGGGTGGTGGCTGACTAACTCATTTGATAGGTTTCAGCAAGGCTGAGGTAATAGCTATTCAACAACTTCAGGGTAGAGGGGTGCAGTCAGATGGCTCAGTGGATACAGGCGCTTGCAGCCATGCCTGCTAATTCAAGTTCTAGTCCCAGACTCGCATCCTGGAAGGAGAAAACTGACTGCCGGAAGTGGTCCTTTGATTCTCACATGCGAGCTCTGGTGGGTGCATACCAAGCCCCACTCCCAAGCAAGACCGACCAAACAAAAATATCAGGGGCCGGAGAGCAACACACTAAATAAAGGGCTTGCCTTGTAAGCATAAGGACATACGTTTGATCCTCAGCACTCAGACAAAAAGGTCAGGCATAGTGGCACATGCTAAAAATCTCAGTTTGGAGACAGAGACAAGAGGATCCCTGGTACTCTTGAGCCAGCCACACTAGCTTAACTGGTGGGTTCTAGGCCAATGAGAGACCGTTCCTCAATGGAGGCAGACACAGTCCACAAACTGACACTGTGCATTGTCCTCTGAATTTATAATCCTGTACACTCTCATTCTCCAGCATTCACCCACACAAAAGCAAAAGAAGAGTTTTAGAATACCAGCTGTCATATAGAAGCACTGAGTGCAAGGTGCCTGGCTACCTTTATTAAACAACACTGGCCTGGAAGTACTTAGATTTCTGTGCAGATTTACAGTGGGCCTTTTTGTTTGTTTGTTTGAATGGATGGAATCTTAGAAGTAACATAGCTGAACCACAAGCAGACTCATAGCCTTGCTCTAGGCATATTGTTCCTAGGAAATGTGAGCTTTGAGCCAAGAACCTGGCCTGAGGTGGATGTGCCCAAGGTAGGCTTGCTCCCTTTTTCTACCCTCTTTCGGTAATTTATTTTAATTGGCCATTATAGAGAAAACATAACCTCACCTTAACTTGTAGATTTTTAGTTACTGGTGAGATCAAACAGCGTGTATGTGATAGAAATATTGCATATTTAGTGCCTCTTTTGAGAATTCTTAGTTTTATTTTTTTCTCAGTTGTATTTGTACTCTAAACATTTTTAAACTTCTTCACATAATCAAAAAGTCAGTGTTTTTATAGTTATATTGAAATCTTTAATCATCATCAGGAGTTTATGGGGTGTTTGGGTCCGTGAACCTCATTTTTCCAGTAGTGTATCATACAAGGCTCTCTATCCCCATGAGGCAGGTAGTAGATAGGCCAAGGTGGGCCTTGAGGGTTTTCAATCCAAGTCTAAAAGCTTTGTTAGTGCAGTGGGGCTTAGTCAGCAATCTGAATGGATTGAAGTTATAAAAAAATCAAATATGTTCCTCTAAGCCTACACTTAACTGAAACAATATGACAATAATTTTTTTCACTTGGAAACTACTTTATCCGGTTCTTAACTCACGAAGGTTGACAGAGAAGTTCCAGATCCCAGACTCGAAAGTCAGAAGGAAAATGGTTCTCAAATGTAATGTGTCATTTAAGAAATTCAAGCACTGATGGGCTCAGTGGTGTAGGGGTATTGCAGTGGGGTTTCTTGGTCCCGTGCGGCCAGAGCCCCAGACCCACAGACCTGTGGCGCCAGACCCATAGCCACCCGCCTCTGCTGCTCAGGCCCCCAGAAATGACTCAGACGCTTATATTAACTTTATGCTGTTTGGCCTATGGCTCAGGCACATTGTTAGCTAGCTCTTTCATCTTAAATCAACCCATTTCTATTAATCTGTCTGCCACGTGGCCCGTGGCTCACCTGTGTTCCTTACATGTTGCTCCTTGGGCGGCTTGCTCAATCTGCCTGACTCCGCCCTGCTTCTCCTACCTATGCTCTGATTTCTCCTCCTACTTCTTCTATGGTGCCTGCCATGGCCCAAAACAGCTCCTTTATTTAAAGATTGATATTCACAGCATACAGAAAGGCATTCCCACATCATAGGGGTGCTTTCTTCCAAACCCGATGACCCTTCAGTCCCTGGTCTCACATGGTATAAGAAAAAGATTGTCTCCTATAAGCTGTCCGTTGACCTCCACACTAATACATACATATGAATAAATGTAATAAAATTTATGAAAAATGTCGATGTTGACTGCAACATTAAAAATATCTAATTTCTAGGCAACAAAATTTATTTTATGGGAGGCAACCTCATTGGGGTGAATCATCAGATCCATCAATTACAGAGCACAGTATTTTCTTATGACTGTGGGAATCCACAGGCAGTCTGAGAACCCTCTTGCTAATTAAAGGGGTGAAATATGCAAGTACACTTTATGAACAGCGTGTGCATAACTTAGGTACCTTCATTCATTACCCCTTAAACATTAAGGACCCTGGTGCAATATTTTGAGTCTATAAAAGAAGAAACTCATGTTGAAGACAATGGCCTATAAATATTTGAGCCTCACAATCTTAATGAGATGGTGTCAGCAATTTCTAGTCAGGTCCACCATGCCCTATTTAAAGTTTACTGTGCTTTGTAGGGCAAAGCACACACTAAGTCATCAGGAAGAATCAATATTGTTTGATCAGTTAGTGTCCTGCTTCCTTGCTCCAATGTGTCATGCAAGCCCTCACCAGATACACACACATACACATACACACCCCAGTTTGAAGTAACTCACTTAGAGAGTCAGACTCACTCAAGCATGGTCCTAATAGGAACAAGACTACAGCATGGCCTCTGTCTAGTTCCAGGTTGTCATCTCTATGTGTCCTGCTAGATGTAGCTTAGACCTAGTATGTGGCCAAGGTCAGCTGGGTGAAGAGTTTCCATTCCTGTAAAATCTCATGCTCCGAAATATCTTATAATAATAATAATAAATTAACTTCAACTAAGGTGAATGTTAAAGTCACATTTGTGCTTAAAATGCCCCAAATTGGCTTCAGTTTTATGTGTGGGAAAGTCCCAAATTGTTAATTTCCTGATACTGTGGTACAACCCTGTCTTAACCCTGTGCTGTATTCTTGGAAAGTCTCCCCACCCCTACCACAGGGCACAAGTCCTTCTTTTAAAATCCTAAAATTATCACTCAAAGACATGTAACTTTGTCCTTTTGCTCTTAGAATGGGGGCGAGGGCTCTAAACCTCATAATTTCAAATAGCTTTACAACCCAACAAAGTAAACTTCTGAGAAGCATCTAATTTGACATGCTCAGAGTTCTCCACAGCAAAACCATCTAAAATGGAGCCTTCATACTTTACAAGGAGCTAAGAAGCAGCCAAGCCACAGGGAGACAGCACTTGTGTCATGGAGACTGTTTCTCCTCAGGTGCACTGCTTGAGGTGTGTGGTCTGTCATAGGCTTCCTTCAGGAGGGGAGGGCACTTGAGAGTGAGTTGTGAGAGGGAGGCTTCCTTAGAACTCAGGCTCACCACAGTCGCCTGAGCATGCTCAGGGGACTTAAAGGGCTTCCTGCTATCATAGCATGAGTACAATGTGAGCCTGTAGATTTGCAAGGCAATAACAACACCCAAGACAATCACTTTTCAAAGAGAGGAGGTTGGGGGGGGGGGCTGTTTTTGTTGTTTGTTTTTTAAAGCCAGGATCTCTTGTAGCCCAGGATGGTCTTGAACTCACGATTGAGTTGAGGATAACCTTGAACTCCTGATCCTTCTGCCTCCACTCCCTGAGATCTGGATCACAAGTGTGAGTCACCGAATCTAGTTGAGGAAAGGCTGTTTCACTTCACAGTTCTATAGTTTCTGACCCATGATCAAGAGGATCCCATGGTATGGACCTGAGGTGATGCAATAGGCCATGAAGGGAGGATGTGTGTGTGTGTGTGTGTGTGTGTGTGTGTGTGTGTGTGTGTGTGTGTGTGTGTGTTGGAAGCAAATGAGAGAAAAGGAAAAGGGGAATGAAGGACCAACTATCCTGGGACACACCCTCAGTGATGTAACTCTAGGCTCCACCTCTAACTCAAGGATTCCTTTACCTTCCAGTAGCACCACCTGAGGATAAAGCCTTTGACCCCAAGGCATTGGAGAGATATTTAAGATTCGAACTTTAGCACCAGGATGGGATCATCTAATTGAACCCACCTTGGCCAGTTGTCCAACCCTATGGTCAGAGGGAATGAATATTATGAGGGGCCAAGTCTAGACCAGTGAGAGCTGCTTGAAATAGTAAGGGCCCTCGTTTTATTGCTGGTCACTGTTCAGGAGGTGGAGGACAGTCTTTTTTTTTTTTTTTTTTTTTTTTTTTTTTTTTTTTTTTTTTTTTTTTTTTTTTTTTTAAGTGTATTAGAGTCATAGTTTGCTTTAACTGTCAATTAGACACAGGCTAGAATTATCTGGGAAAATAATCTCAGTTGTGAAATTACCTAGATCAGTTTGGTCTGTGGGCATGTGGGAGGGTTGTCTTGATTGTTAATTGGTATAGAAGGGGAAGCCTACTCTGGGTGGCACCATTCCTTAGGCAGGTAAATGATTAGGAAAGCTAGCTAACTTGTTGTTGCCTAGAACCTGGATTTGATTCCCAGCACTCACACAGAGGCTCACCACCTCCTCAGGCACCAAGTATAACAGATACACATATAGGCAAAACACTCATACACATAAAATGGTAAAAATAAATCTAAAGAAATTTCAAAATTAAGAAAGCTAGCTGAGTATAAACCAGCAAGTAGCATCCTCAATGGTTCCTGCCTTGTTCAGTGGCTGTGAATACTGAATTCCTTGGTCAGAGGTAATGCTGTGTATAACAACCAACAAGCAGGCATGCCTTCAGGTTTCTGCCTTGACTTCCCTCAATAATGGACTATGACCTAGAAGTACAGGTAACCAACTTTTCATCACCATTGATTTTGGTCAGAGTGTTTGTCACAATGTTAAAAATGAACGTAGACCAACCAGCACAAAGCTATGGGCAGAGGAGAGAACAGATTTCATACACAAGTCTCGACTTTGACTTAATGGGCTGCCAGGCAGCAGGCAGTCAAGTCATAACTAAAGGCTTCAAGTAGTTGGACCAGGAAGAAGTTGTGGCAAAATTAAGTGATCTATCTCATGGTCTGGGGAGGCATGCCAGCTTTAAGAACAATGGTTTTGTAGCATCTGTGCCAGAATCTTGCTGTTAGTATGACGAAGCTCTGTCAGCAGCGCTACGGTCACATCAAGTCCAGGCAATCGACTCTTCTAGTGTTTCATTAATAAATGTCTCATCTCATCTTTGTTTTGTAACCATACACCTTGTCGGATACTTTATGGATTTTACTAATGTACTAAAACTACTTTAGGTGATACCAGCGTGACTCATCATCTTTTGTGAGGGAACCACACAGTTCACTCCGAGAAATGGTGCTGTCTTATTTTTAACCTGAAAGCTGCTCTTCTGTTCTTGGAGCTCAACACTAGAATTTTTTCACTTTTGTAGGAAACAGTGTCCAAGCAAAGAAACCCACCCTGGCTCTGAGACCAGAGCCAGTGAACAAGCAAAGAAACCCATCCTGGATCTAAAACCTGAGCCAGTGAAAGAAATACTTTATTTCTGAACCCAGAACCAAAAAGAAATGTACCCTGACTCTGAAACCAACACCAAAGAAACACACTTGGACAGAAAAGAGCGGAGGGAGCAAAGCTGTAACACTCTTGCCGCCCAGGGGACCTTCCCTGGCTGGGCCAAGTTATTACATTCCTGAACAGACAGCATTGCAGAGAAAGAAGCCTCTGCTGGTCAATGTAGCAACTTTCCCAGGAGGCCCTCCCTTGTCCCAGCAGAGCTGTTAACTCTGGGGGAGCCTTACCCTGAAGCAGGACTGTAAACTGCTATCTGTGCTTACTGTGGCCTGTGGTATTCATTGGCTCCTGAATGCCTGAATATTTTTCCATTGGAGCTGCAGTGCTCAGTCTGCCCAGGCTCCTGACTGCCAGAATCTCTTTAAGTCTAGGCTGTACTGGATTGCGCAAATACCTACAACTTGTTTCAAATGATACAGTGCTGAGTCCTTTGGACAGCAGTTCTCAGATGAGGATCGCTGTTCTTTAGTAGGTGAATGTCTCCTGTCAGCCTCATTGGTTAAGAATCATGGACAGGGTGGTCACTGGTGGAGTATCTGTTGGACTCAAGAGGGCCAGGGTGGGGCTGTGGAAATGACTCAGTCAGTAACATGCTGCTTTGCAAGCCTGGAGACCTAAGTTTAGTTCCCTAGAACCTTTTTTTTTTTTTTTTTTTTTTTTTTTTTAAGTGCTTATAATCCCAACCTACTCAATGATTTCAAGTCAGGGTTAGAATAAAAAGATGGGAGGTACCTGAGGAATGATACCCAAAGTTGTTGTTTTACTGACCTCAGTACACACACACACACACACACACACACACACACACACACACACACTGCATGCATGTATGTACATGTCTATAAGAACATCCACATAAACATACATATCCATATACTCAAGAAGAATAAGCTGAATACAAATAAAAATTTATGAAGAGATGGCTAAGCAGTTGAGAGCACTGGCTGCTATTGCACAGGAACCAGATTCAATTCCTAGCCCCCACATGACATCTGTAACTCTAGTCCCAAGGAATATTACACCCTCTTCTGGTCTCCACGGACGCTGTACATATGCGGTACACAGACATAGATGCAGGCAAAACACCCATACACATATGATAAAAAATAAAATTTCAAGAGGTAACTGCTACTGATCCATTGAGGCATAACCGCATTCCATCCTGAACAAAGGAGGGTCTCTGAGGTCCCACCCTCCTCTGAGAAGCTTTGGCAGTTAATAGATGCTGGGGAAATGGAGACATTTTCTTCAGGGGTGCAGTCACTGGTAAATTGCTTTGCTCTCCAGTTAATGCCTGCCCCCTCGCCCATCCTCATGCCCACAACCCTAATTAAACTCAGTGGGTCCCAAGAAAACAAAATGAAAGACGTGAAAGGAGGCGAAGGACTTGTTGGGAAGAAGGAGCTGGGCGTGGGGAAGAGGAGAAGGGTGGTAGGAGCGGATACATCTATCAAATCATCAAAGAATAATAAATGTTTTTTTATTATAAATAAATGGTACCAGAACCTGAGCGTGATCCTGTCTTTGATCTGGTTGCTAAAAGGCAAAGAGAAGCGCCCTACACCATTGGTTCTCCAGCTTAGTCACAGTCCCTCTGGGGACTTCATCTCCCTTTAGTTTACATCTTCCTATGTTGACTAGAGTACACAGGAAGAGAGCCACCCAAATCCTCCTCCAAGCATGGACTGATACCCCCAGTAATAGCCAACTTGCCACATCACAGAGGCCAACTGGGCTGAGGTCCACAGCCCTCCTGGGGAGCTGGCACCTGGTGATCATGGTGGCCAGCTGGGAGACACTGATGTGCATGTCTCACTTTGATGCTTCCCTCCAAGCTGATGATTCCTGGGACTACAGTCTTCCTGCTGCTCACTCACAGGCAGGCCTTGGTCTCTAGTCAGTAGTTAGCCCCTCACTCCAGGGGGCATCTGTTGCTGGAGGCTGACTTCAATGCTGGCCTGACCTGGAGATCCAGTGTGTTTTCTAGCTGTCCATGCATGAGAATGCTCTTGACAGCTGCACAGCCCTGCTGCTTCCCAGCTTCCAAAGTCTGCTGTCACTGCTGTTACACTCAATAGATGACTCCAAGCAGAACCCTTAGATACAGGCGGGCAAGGGACATTCTCAAATAACAACTTTTTGAGCATTGCTTTCACCGTGAAAGTTTCTGAAGCCCGTCTCTTACTCACTGATCAGTATGCTCATATTAGTCTTGTGTAGCCATTTACTGCCATGAGAAACATTTCATTAACACTCTAGAAGAAAATAAATCAAGTCTCAGGAAGGTCCTGAAGTTTACAAGACTTACAAAAACCCCCTCCTAATGCTCCATAAGCAGTAACAATTGTCAGGGGCAGATGAGACTATTAGTTGAGCTCCAGGGATGCAGCTGTCTTGAGTTGTCATCCGTGCTGGGGTGAGCTTTTCATTGGTGCAGCTGCCTTCAAGTCACTATGTTTCTGTAAGTAACAATAAGCTCTCTGGTTTAGTAAGCTAGACTTGAGTACAATCACATTTCATCTATTATGGGTGCCCTGTCATTTGTTCTAATACGTGAATCAATTCATCATAGCCCCTTTGTGGATATTATTACTCTGGTTCTGTAGGTGAAGAAATGAAAGCATAGGAAGGTATTGTAAATACAGACCACAGTCCCTACTCCTGGAGTTTCAGATGCAGGGAAGCCAGAGATAGGATTTGAAGCTCTGTACCTCCAACAACTTCCATCTGATGCAGCTGCTCCAAGAACAGACACCTCTACATTGGCGACCACTGAGATATACCATCCGACTCCTAAGTTAAACTACAGCTGCCAACATGTGAGATACAGCATGTTTCCCACACATAGAATCCTAAGAGTTTTCAAACACTGTCTTTGGGGAAACAACTCTCCAAAAGTTCTTGGTCCGTATTGATACCAAAATCTCAAACCTCCTGCTCCATAGCCCCTCTCTGCTGCACCTGGGCAGCCAAACATCCTGCTTCTGTGTCCAATGGTAGAACTCAGCTTCACCTTCCTTGGATGTCAGTAGGAACTTGGAACTGATGGATAAAGATCAGTGTGCCTGAAGAATGCACATGCACTAGTCACCCTATGTGAAACTTAAAAAGGAGAGAATCAATGCAGTGAGACAGCTCACTGCCAGCCATGCAAGCCTGACCACCTGAGTTCGATAGCCAGAAATCATGCTCAGTCATCCTCTGACCTTCACAAGTGTGCTGTGGAATGCATGCACCTGCATGCACACAATAATAATAAAAATAAAAACTAACAAAAAAAACCTGCCTTTAGTAAATCAGCTAGAAAATATTCCATACAGTCTCTCAGGGCACTCAGAAGTTTCACCAACCAGATGTAGTGGAAGCATCCACAATTAAAACAGCAATGGAGATGTCTGTAATCCCAGTGTTGAAAACCATAAAGTGATGTTGAGCATTTTTTTAAGGGTGAATCTTCTATTTGCTCATTAATTCATCATTAATATTTAACTATTTAATACTTAACAGGACTATGGTTTGTACTGATAGAAACACGCATCATCCTAATTGCTATAACATCAATCATGATATTTTTACCATCCATTCGTCCCAGGGAATTGAAATCTTTCCCAGCCTTTAGCAGTTGGTTTTCACATCATCTCTGTGAAGTAAGATGATCTAGTGAGTCACTGTGGCCAGGGTGGACCCTGGAGCATCAGGACTAGAGGGTCAGCCCTGTTCCAGGCAGAACTTACACCCTGGGCCTCTTCCAAATTGTTCTGCCAAACAACTTTCTGTCTCCAAGGGATTGTGTGTCCTATGCTGATATGGCAAAATACTTACCTGCAGTTTTACTTAACACAAAGGGAAAAAAAAAACTATAAGGAAGTTAAAAATTACTATCTGTTTTGATTCTCTGGGGATTACAGACAGGATGTCTGCTGTTCAGACCCCGAGCCTTGAGCAGAGGAACTGGAATTTGTCTCTAAGGACTCTGGAGTATACAACACCTGGAAAATGGTATTCCAGTCTGTGAGTGGTGAGGGGAGCGTGTGCACTGTGGGGCTGTAACAATACTGTCATTCATTCTCTTTAGATGCTGCAACTCTGACAGAGGAGCAGACTCAGGCTTGGCTTCTAACCAGGACCACCCTCTGCTGTGTGTGTTACCCACTCTGGTACTTTCAGAACAAAGATGGCTCCTGACCTCATGCCAGTTGGGGGGTGTTAAACTATACAGTTGCATTAACGGTGTTATTGCAGGGGTCAGAAAGCAGAAATGCAGCTCTGATCAACAGAGGACAACACCAATGAGCAAATGAGGCCAGAACAAAACAGGGACTCTAAAGAGAGTAATTACATCTGAAGTGTAAAGTTTTTCAAAGGTGTTTCTAACTCTCAAATTTATGCAAATATACCGCGTCCGGTTTCTTGGGGTCGAGTCTTGTCCAGGCGAGGGGCGTCGAGGTTAAATAATCTGCACTCAGGAGTCGTTTAGGTTCCATCATTCAGGATCACAATGAGAGACCCGAGCTTTATTCAGTACATCTTATATCTTAGACCTGTTTCTCCCCCTGCCATGCTTCTCTCCTGCCATGCATCTCGCCTAGCTTTTTCCCCTCTTGCTTCCCGCCATGTTGGTTTCCTTCTGCTCCTTCCACTCACACTGACTCTACTAACTCTACTCCATGCTTGTCTCCCCCTTCTGCTAGAGTGTCCCAGCTTCCTACTACCTTCTTAACTCTCTTACACCCTGCCCCCTCATCCGGGCACACCCAAGGTCTTGGAGGATCCCAAGAGGCTAGCACTCAGCAGGTGGCAGCGTCTATAGCGAAGGAAACCATGTTTTTCCTTAATCCCCCTATTTAACATAAGGTTTTAGTCCTTTGGGGAGGATGAGCCATAGAGGCCAGAATGGCACTTATTCTGGGAGACAACACAAATACATCCACTTTGCACATTTAAACTTTGCCTTTTCAATATTTTGAACATTCATTTAGTTGCTTAGAGTGCCAGCTCAAATAGTTTCGGCATTGACTGTCACTTAAATACGAAAACCCCGATGAAGCCACTGTTTGGTGCAGTCTTTGGGGCAGTTCAGGGTGCGATGTCCGCAAAGTACGCAGGGATGGTAGAGAAGCAACAAATTGGAGAGCCTAACCTCATGGCTTTGATCCAATTAAGCATCCAAAGTGGCATTTATTAGGGATAATACAAGCAAGGAAGAAAGCTGAGTGTGGTGGCAGAGAACTGTCATCCCCTCATTTGCAAAGCTGTGGTTGGAGAATGGTGACTTGTATCTATCCTGGAATACATAATGAGTCTGTCTTTAAAAATAAATAAATAAATAAATAAAGTACCAATAAAATAAAGAAAAGGCCTAAAAATGGAAATGACAAAGTTTCCACATCACCTTATCTTGCTTAGAACAAAACTGAATTTCTAATGTGTGCACAATAAAGTTTGAACAATCAATCAGATAGCATCTGAAATAAAAAAAAAGCTGTGCGGAATCTAAATTGCAAATCAAATTTATAGTAAACATTTTCATAAGCGCATACACATTACTGGGAAAAAGGCATCTAGAAGTAGTCATACATCTTTCCCTAGGGAAGATCAGGAAGTAAACAAAGCAAAAACATCTATGCAAAATAATATTCATGAGCAGTAGGAATTTAAGGTGAAGATGGGAAGGCCTGTGACGGTGTAAGAAAATGATATATGAGAGCCTCGCCTTACAGACGGGGTATTTGTGAACTCTTTCTTACAAATGTTTTTGATTTTTGAGGGGAAGAAGATTCCTTCACAAACAAATCAAAATTAATTACTGGTTATCCAAAAATATTTTAAGAGACTGCTAAAAAAAAAAAAAAAAAAGCTACAAGTGTCTTTAAAATAAACAGGAAAGAGAAGAGGGGCAGATGGAGAAGCACGGTGGGGGAGGGTGTACCCTCACCTGAGGAGCATGGGGGGGAGGGGTCCATCAGCCTGAGGAGCATGGTGGGGGAGGGTGTCCTCTCACCTGAGGAGCATGGTGGGGGAGGGTGTCCTCTCACCTGAGGAGCATGGTGGGGGAGGGTGTCCCTCACCTGAGGAGCATGGTGGGGGAGGGTGTCCCCTCACCTGAGGAGCATGGTGGGGGAGGGTGTCCCCTCACCTGAGGAGCATGGTGGGGGAGGGGTCCATCAGCCTGAGGAGCATGGTGGGGGAGGGTGTCCCCTCACCTGAGGAGCATGGGGGGGGAGGGTGTCCCCTCACCTGAGGAGCATGGTGGGGGAGGGTGATTTATCATAATGGAAGATCATGGGGAGTTTAAGATCCATCAGCATGAAGGACCATGGTGGGCAGGCAAAAGGTAACTTGTCAGCACAGAGGAGCACAGTGAGTGGGGAAGACCCACTGGCATGGAGGAAGGAGCACAGTGAGGAGGACAGTCATTCTTTCTGTGTTTTATTTAATATGCACTTTTTTGTATCTTCCTTTGAAGCCAGTACAATTGGTTTAGGGCCTTATGCTCATCCTATAAACTACCTAATTTTTTAAGTTCCAAATACCATTTGAATAGACCTCTGTGCTTTATGGTTTGGATTCTGAGGGGCAAAATTCAGCCCCCACCACCAATTCATCTCCCCCTCAGTGGCAGCACTTCATACTCCCACCATAATGCCAATTTCTCCACATCTTGTCAGTTGGTATTAGTGTTTTGACAGTCACTCTATCTAGTGGGAGGGCGATGTCATTACACTCCTGCTTCCAGGCCTGGAAAATGTGGCTAGGGTCATCCTGCTGTTTTCCTATGTTGATGGCTCTCAGTACTACTGTCCAAAGGGGAGGTGAAAACAAAAACCAGGACCTAGGATTCAAGAAGAAGGAATTTAGACGATGCAGAACTCTTCAATACCTGAGGTCATTTGCATCCTCAGCGCTGGCTATGTTACAGGCACTGAACATCTTTGGAGCTCTTCACCTTTGGTATCTGATGGGGAAAAAAAAATCCTGTAGAGAATCATGCTTGCAGAGAAACAGGCCCAAGGATGGAGAACTTACTCTGCTTGCTTTAATCCTATACCTGGGCTCTGGATCCAGTCAAAATAACTGCAAAGCTTAAAGGAGGGCCTCTTTGAAAAGGTCCCTGCATTCTTGAAAGTATTGTGTGTTTCTACAAAACCCAGTTCTGCACAGAAATGTCTCAAACTGAAAGGCATTACAGACTCCTTCTAAACGTTTTAAGTTTGTAGTTTGGAATATGTTCTGTAGTGCTGTGTTTCCAGCAAATCCCACAGAGAACTACATTCTTCATTCATTAGTCCAGTAAATACAGATGAACGTTATGTGGAGAAATAAGTTAGCTTCTGTAGATCATAGATCAACAAAAACAGCAAAGGAAATGAGTGGGCGTGGTACAGCCTGTACTTCCAGAACTCGTGAGTCTGAGGCAGGGGGATTGATGAGTTTGAAGCAAGCCAATGCTATTCAGCAAGACACTGTCTTAGAGTATGTGATGTATGTGTTGGGGGGTGCTTAAGCGATAGCTTAGTTGGTAAAGTTACTTGCCTTGCTAACATGAGGACCTCAGTTAAATCCCTAGAACCCATGTAAAAAATGCCAGGCATGATGACATGTGAGGCAGAGGCAGGATGATTTCTGGAGGCTCAGCGGTCTGTCAGTCAAGACTATGGTGAGCTCCTAACCAAGGTGGTAGATAATGCTCTTGGCGATGACACCAGGTTGTCCTCTACTCTCCACAGGTACCTGTGTACCTGTACACACACGCATAAACACTTAAGGAAGAAAGAAAAGGAGGGGGAGGGGAGGAGAGCTGAAGGAAGGGAAGGAGTTTAATACTAAGGGGCTCACAGAGAACTGGGCACGCCAGTAAAAATGAGGCAAAAAAAATGCTTTGCAAGGCAGGTAAGCCCAAGGAAAGGCAGAACTACCAGGGGAGTCTTGAACAGATAGGAGACCTGTGGGGGGTACAGGGGGCACAGAGGGTCCTAAACCATCAGCATCAGAGCAGCAAGAGGCAGGAAGGGAACAAGGCCCAGCCAAGGGCAGATAGTCTGGGTGCTGGCCAGGTCTGAGGGGGGGGTCACTGAGGAGATTATTTCATACCACTTCCTTTAAAATCATGTGTACTTAGCATTTACTTCTTGCTGTGTGCAAAGCTTGGGACAGCCGAGCCTAATTTCTTTTTTGAAGTTCCATTGGATAAGTCTCAATACACACATGCAGACTTTTAAAGGGAAATACACTTTTAAATGCAAATTGCAGCTATCAACCTAAAATAGTTGGTGCGGAGTTTGGGTAAATCAAAGGATTGCCTGTGCATCCAAGGGGAGAGCTGGAGAGGGGCCCCTGTGGCTATATTTACACAAAACCACCCCTCTTTCTCAAGTGGCTGGCACTGAGAAATGAGCAAGCCAAGAATTCCAGATATGCTTGGCCTTTCAGATCTATAAATAGTATGCCTGCTATTTATATGTGACCTACTTACAAACACCCTTTATGAAGGGGCTACCTGGGAGAGTCAGCACAATTGGATAGACCAGAATTTCACAGCTCCTGATGGAGGGGGGGGATCTCCTAATGCTGAGAGAGGATTGTCCAGGGGGTAGAGCACTTGCTGCACAAGACTCAGTTCAGAGGCTTAGAACATGCAAAAGGCACAATGTAATCTCAGCACACTCCTACTGAGAGACAGGAAGTAGAGACAGGAGACCTCTGGAAACTTGCTGGCCAGTGAATGTCTCATCTCAAAACAGAGTAGACGGTGAGGACAGACATGCCAAGTTTCCCTCTGAATGTAAGAAGTAAGTCCTTATGGTCCACTTTCAATATGGGGAGTACTTACAAGCTAGTCGGAGTCCTGAAGAGCAGGACCTCTCTCCCTTCAATAATTCCTGCTTGTCTCTTAACACTTTGGAAGTTTCGGGCTATTTGCTATTAGACTGAGAAAAAAAGAGGGTGTTTTCATACCCCCAAATATTCATGAAATGGGGCTTTGGTCTTAAGGTAGTCTGGAGTATGTAGCACCGCATAATATAAAGAGAAGATCCTGCCTTCCAGTGGGATGGGAAATGTGGGAAGGGTGCTATGCTAGATTGGGATTTTCTAAAGTACCAGCCTATAAGAATAAGTGGGCGGGGGTTTCTCCAGATCAGGGACTTTAGGGGCTGGAGAGATAGCTCAGCAAGTTAAGAGCCACTTAATGCTTTTAGAGAGGCCCCAGGGTTCGATTCCTGGGGTTCACAACCATGTGTAACTCCAGTTCAAGGGAGTCAGATGCCTATTCTGGTCTCTGTGGGCACCAGGCATACAGTTCATGCAGAGATATATAGGCAAGAAAAACACTCAGACACAAGAAACGAAATAAACCTCAGAAATAATTTAACCACTGTTTTTTGTCAAATGAGCAAACAAGCCACTGTTGCCTTTTCTCTGTGTCCATGTCCCTCTCTCCTCTGCTTTCACTAGTCTGTAATTAATATAAGCCTCTGGATGTTTATTTGGGACTGAGTGACTTCGGGACTGGCTGGACGGGACAGAAAAACTCCAGACTACAGAGTTCCATTCCCAACATCACTGAAATGGGTTGTGGCGGCACACAAACCTATAATATAGTCCTCAGCACTCTAGAGGTGGACGCTGAAAGATCAGGACTTGAAGCTCAGCCTCAGCCAGCTGCCTAGACTCTTCCCTACAACAAAGCTAGAGCTCTTAAAATAAAAAATGTAAAGGATATTATCACATTTGAACTCTTTCTGCCATTTTTGTTTCCACCCTAAAGCATTACAATGAGACTTCTGGCCCAGCTAGCCAGAGGTCCAGACCCACAGACCTGCCGTCCCAGACCCCTTAGCCACCCGCAGCTGCTTAGGCCTCCAAAATGACTCAGATGCTTATATTAAGTTCATGCTGTTTGGCCTATGGCTCAGGCACATCCCTAGCTAGCTCTTACATCTTAACTTAACCCAGTTTCATTCATCTGTCCTGCCACATGGCCTGTGGCTCACCTGTGTTCCTTACATGTTACTTCTTGGGTGGCTGGCTTGATCTGTCTCTGACTCTGCCTTTCTTTTCCTAGCTATTCTGATTCCCTGCTTACTTCTTCTAAGGTGTTCACCAAGGGTCAAAACAGCTCCTTTATTTAAAAATGGATATTCACAGCATACAAGAAGACATTCCCACATCACATTATAAAAAAAGTTCCAAAAAAAGTGTGTGTGACGGTGGTGCATGCCTATAATCCTACTTGAGAGATGGAGGCAGGAGGGTGAGAATTCAAGGTCATTGCTTGGGTCCAGCCTTGGCTTCACAAGACCCTGTCTCAAGAAAAAAATTCAGGCTGTTGTCTTCCAACTTCTTTCGTCTCTTTTGTCTGAGAATGTCTTTTCAGATAAACCTCATGGCACTTACACACTTAACCTGAATAATTCTTTCATGTCAGCTGATACTAGTTTCTTACCAAAGTATCTCATGGTCTCAAACATCTTTTTGTGTAGATGAGTTGTTTAAAAAAAAGTACATGGATGGTGGCAAGCTTTATTCTCTCTGCCCATCAGCCCTGTCCTTCTCCTGCCTACCTATTAGCTGTTCAGCTTTTTATTAGACCAATCAGGTGTCTTAGGCAGGCAAGGTAAAAACAAATGTGACACGGCTTTACATAATTAAACACACATCCTTACACTGTTAAACACATGCAGCAGAAACAAATGTAACATACCTTTACAGAGTCAAAGTAATGTTCCGCAGCATACACAAATGTTACAGTCTTTACATAGTTAAAATAATATTCCACACAAGGGCTGTTTGCCTCAGAATCACCCACAACATGAGTAAAAAATGTCTTTGTGGACTTTGCTTTAGATAGGTACATAGGAGAGGAGACTCAGAATCTGCATAATATGTGAGACACAGATTGGGAATCTATGAGACAGTCTGGAAGCTTTGGAGCTTGTAAACTTAGACTCGAGTTTAAAAATCACAAAATAGGCTGTACTAATATGCTGTGCAACCTGTACATTCCATGATTCAAAAGGCCAACAGAACTTTGACTAATTCTCCTCCCAGAAAAAGGTACTAGTACCATTTGCCTTACTAACTAAACCAATAACTTCCTCCCCTCTCAAAGCGGTACTGAGGATTGGATTGAATGCAGGGTTTAGTGTTTATGAAGCAAGCACTCCACCACTGAGCTGCATTCTAGCCCAGTCCCTGTAATTTTCAGTGCCTTCAGATATTTCATGACTGCCCCTTCCCCCTTCCCCCATAGTACAAGTCAGCTCTACAGTTAGTGGGTTCCCATCTGTCTTAGTTTGGGTTTTAATGGTGTGAAGAGATACCATGACCATGGCAACTCTTATAAAAACATTTGATGGGGGCTGGCTGGCTTCCAGTTTCAGAGTTCAGTCCATTATGATCATGAAGGGGAGCATGGCAGTGGACAGGCAGATATGGTGCTGGAGCTGAGAGGGCCATATCTTGGAGTAAACAGGAAGTCAACTGACAGTCCTACTGAGAGAAGCTTGAGAGATCTCTGAGTCCACCCTCACAGTGACACACTCCCTCCAACAAGGCCACAACTCCTAATAGTAATGCTTCCTTTGGGGGCCATTTTCTTTCAAACCACCACACCATCCATATAGTATTGTGGATAAACTAACATAACAGACTTTTTCTGAAGACAAACCAGGGTGGGCAGAATTCAGGACGGGAAATGAGGACTTTGATCAGTGTTAGGGTGTGTTGGTCAGGATACATTCAGGGTCTTTCTATACCTGCGCTATATAAGGTTTCAAGAGGGTGGAAGTCCAGTGAGGACAGTGTGGCCTGCTAGTGATCACTATGTGATAGAGCAAAGGAGACACAAAAGTGACAGTGGCAGGGAATACCTTACTGCCTCTGACAGGTAATGCCTTCTTTAGGTGCACAACACAAAGGATGCTTTGGACATTGGTCAGCAGGCTGAGGCCTGGAATCGGCGGAATGGTTCATTTATTTCCAGTACATGATCCCTAAATGAGGCAGAATCTACAGTGATAAAACATAAAATTTTAAAAATAATTTTGTTTTGGCCACACCTAATCTCTTAGCATCTCACAGCTAGGTCTACTAAAACCCGAAGGCAAAGATGCTCTCTGTAGGCTCCGAGGGTTAGGCAATCAAATCTCGCGAGAGAGCTTCAAGGCTGCAGTTGTCTACGGGACTCTCATTCTTGCTTCCGGAGGGGCGAGCTGGTGGCGTCGCCCAGGGCAACGGCGATGGCGTCCACGGCGGCCGGGCGGCTCTTCTCGCTGGAGCTGCTCGTGGACTGGGTGAGGCTGGAGATCCAGATGTCGCCGTGCTCCGGGGACCCCGCCGTGGCGTTTTGCCTGCTGGATTTCCCGCCGCTGCTCGTCCTCCCGCCTGCCGCTTCTGGCCGGGAACCCCAGAGCGGCACCATCGACTTCAGACGCGGTAAGGCCTGCCTACTACGCCTGTGCCCCGCCGCCCTGCATCGTCTGCGCCTGCGCGCAGCGCTGTTACAGCTGCCCGAGGGCCCAGCGTCTGCACCGCGTCTGTTGGGAGCTTGCGACATCCTGCTAGTCGCCTCCAGGGGCAGACGGGGTAAATTCACCTTATGTGGCGCAGAGGCCAAACGTGTCGGGGAATTGGCGCTCTTCTACCGCCTGACTGACCTGGGACGCTTTCCCTCTGGGGCTCCGGAGCTGCAGGGCCCTCTGAGCCCTGCAAGTATCACGGGTTCCGAGGTCCTGGAGGTGTGGGAACCACGTGTCCAGGAGACTTCGAAGCCATCCACCAAACAAGCCACTGTCAGATGCCCACAGTGTGCCTCAAATGTGCGCGGCTTGGAGGCCTCAGAGCCATGCGCCAAGGATACCAACAGCTGGTCTGCAGGAGACTCAGACCCCACAGCTGTCCAGAAGTCCTGGGAAGAAGCAGCCTTACACAGTAAGGCCAGCTCTGGGGACATGGCTTCTGCCCCTTGTTCACCCGCGCTCAGTGGGAGGAATGTCAGCCCCCTCAGCCCGGAGATCACGGAACTGGACTTGGAAACCAATACCTTCTGCCCTCCTCCTCTGTATTACACTCACCTGACACAGGAAAAGACACCTTCTGCCAGGGTTGAAATCACCATTGAGCCTCAGAGAAATGGATCTGAGGAGCTGGATGGCATTTTTCCTGAAACAAAACATGTAGGTCCTCCCGTACATCCGGTGAGATATACAAGATCTGCAGTGGAGGAGAGCCCGTCAGTGCTGCTAAATCCTCCGCAGATGCAGGGTCCAGGTGCAGTTAATGAGGTGACATGTCCCCCTCAGACTGAACAGAGTCCAGCCAATGCAATAAGACAGCTACCGTTGTTGAATGCTTTGCTGATTGAGATATCCTTGCTATGCAACCAACCGGTGGCAGGTACCACTCAGATTCACCCCCACTTAGCCTGGTTGTACAGAGGTGAGCATAAGGAGCCAGAACCATCTGTCAGGCCCCCATTTCCGTCAGAACCCAAGAGCAACAAACTTTCAGTGGGAGAAAATGAAAAGCTCGCTAGTATTCACTCTAAAAAGAACCCTAGAGGTAAACATTCAGAGAAGATCACTGGTGGCTCTCCACCAAGGGTTACAAAGGGGAGGCTGCTTTATGGCTTAACAAATACACTAAGACTGCGTTTAAAGCAAACGAACCCTGACATGCTGGTTGTGCATGAAAAGAGAGAACAGTATAGAAAATCACAACTACAAACCGTGGGGCCAAAATTCCGAGTTCCATCGTGGAAAGGGAAAGTCCCAAGCTTGGCAGCACAAAGCCAGATTCCACCTCAGAGGCCCAAGGATAGGTCTTCAGACTCAAATGGGTCTTTTGCTGAAGGTAGTGATACATTAAGACAAATCAGTGCATGTTTTGATGAGTCAAGTGCAGCTAGAGAAATGCATCAAAGCCTTGCTAATAAAAAAGAAACGGCTGAGCTCAGCGAAAACGGGACCAGCAACACTTGGTTGGAAGCAGGAGTGTGTCCTGCAGATTCCATTATTCCAGAAAGATTTCCTCATTCAAATATTCTGGAAGGAACACTAAAAACGAAAGTCCAAAGCCCAGGGCTCTCCCAACAGGATCCCACTGGTGACAAAATTGTAGATGAGGGGCAAGATGGTAGGCAATTCAAAGTCACAGACACAATGACTGCTGATACAAGAGAAAACAGACCCCCCAGTAGAAACAGCTCCTGTGAGAGCGTCTCAGAGCTACAGTACCAGGATGAGTTCTCCAGCCCTTGCTATTCTGAAGACTTCTGCATGACTGAGTATAACAGTGGAAGCCTGCTGGCTCCCAACCCCAGCACAGGGGCAGAAAATGCCCAGCACAGTTCACAAACAAGCAAGTCCAGCGAGGCAAGGCTGTTTTCAAGGAAGAACAGCAGTGGATCGAGTTCTGTGCTCAGCCCTCCCTTCTCTGCTGGCTCTCCAGTGAGCTCACATAAAAGATCTCATGTATTGAAGACTCCCCCCAGTAGGAGTCTGGAGGAAGCCTCCCTTAGCTCCTCCACCAGTGACTTTTCATCAGAGTGGACAAAGGGTCAGGAAAGCCGGGCAGGTCCACTGAGTACAGGAGGTTCAAAGGTCACGAGGACAGGACGTGACAGCTCCACAAAACCTAAAGTAGGAGCTGGTCCGAAGTCCTCAGAGAAAAGCCAGTCACAAAGAACATCCCAAGTGAGTTCTTATGAGCCATCCAATTTGTCGGAGCTAGAACTCAAGGGCCTAGACAACAGTGTATCAGCTGACCTCCAAGAAGAGGAAGATGACCTTGGTCCACTGAATATCTCCAAACAGTGCAGAGATATCTGCGAATTGGTAATAAATAAACTTCCAGGATATACTGTGTGAAAGTATGCTACTTTCAAAAACTAGTTATAACGGATGAGTGCTGATACTGAAGAGATGTAATAACTCACACATAACCTTAGCACCTAACTTACGTGGTAGGTCTTTTAGGAAATGTACATAGTTTGTCATTAATGTTTGGTGCCTTACCCTTCAAAGCCAATCGTACTCTGAAGTCACTGTTAAGTTTAGGAATTACTCCTTTGTAAGATGTTTAAGATTAAAAGTATGTCTGTTTACTCTGTGAAACTGTCTTATAGTGTAGATTTTTCTAAAGTTGGCCTTTCATGTGCCATTGTAAAAGGAGCTTGTTAATGAGCTCAGCACCAGTTCTTAATGGGAATAAATCTTGTAACAGATGTGTGAGAGTGTAAGATGTAGAGAGGGATTTGTGGTCTACTGCTGCTGCTAAGAGCATTTATTTTTTTTTTTACAGACTTTTATAACACCCTGTCCTTTTATTGTTTAATCTCCCTCTTATATTACTTTATTAATGCTTATTTGAGCTTATGTTTCTTGATAAGGAATTTTGTCTTTTTTGCACACCAATATTACCTTTGGTTTTTTTTTTTGTTGTTGTTTTTTTTTTTTTTTAATGAAGTTGCTGAATAAATACCTTGCAGTTAAAATGCCTACTATAGGCTATAGCATTAACTGAAAAGAAGCATAGGAACTCCCTAATGAAAACATGTTTGGGTAATAATTTATTTCCCTAAGCATAAATAGCGTTCAAGGGTTTTCAAGTATTTAGTGATAACAAAGCAAGGCTTCATCTCATAGTTTTGTGAATAGGAGTTGAGGTTCTGTGGGGTTTTCAGGTTGTTCAGCGTTATTTAAATCACTTGGTAAATTCTGTCCTCCAATTTGGCCTCATGTTGTAATTCTTTAAGATTTTAGCTGAGTTTTTAAGTACTTTCACAGTTGGTATTGCTTATGAAGCCTCATTTTATCTTACATGATTAAAATTCCACATGAAATCCAGTTTTAGCGTCACAGATAAGGAGGCTCTGTCCTTTCTCGGAGGTGGATGTGACGGGGACTAAAAGCAGTACTGAGCAAGGCACCTAGAGCCTTGGACAAACCAGGAAAGTGCTCTGTCACCGAGCTGCACACACAGCCTTGGGACAAGGCTTGAGAAGCAAAGTGAGCCATGAGAATAGTCTTGGTCCTGGCTCTGTTTGCAGCTTGGGAGGCAGCTGTCAGTATTAAGTCTTTTGAACTGTTGCTATAGATTTACCCACAGAGGTCTGGACAAAGGCACTCGAATAGCTCCCTAGTTCACATGCCTGGTGATGAGATCTTCAGATAGGAAGAGCATCTGTCATGAACTTCTGTTGTGCACAGTGACTCCCTGTCCAGAGCCACCCTTGATGTCATTCATGATCAGTGTTTTTTCTACAGGTACAGGAGTGAATTGTTAGGGAATTAGCCTTAGGGACTAGACTTTTGTTTCCAACAGAAGGTCAAGACTGGAAATTTAAAATTACTTTTAAATTATCACATTTTTATTGACAAGGTGAAGAAATGTCATAACAAAGCAACACAAACAGGATCAACAGTATTTAAATCTGTTGAGTTAAACTGTCCTTGTGCCAAAGAGCAGTCATTCAGGCTGTTTCTGATTTTGTTTGCGTTAAAGCAACAGATATGCAGAATGGCACTCCATGAGCCAAGACTTATGAGATGTTTCTCATTTTAACCCAGAACAGTTGAATGAGAAGTTACTTGGTCAAGGACCAGCCTTCTCTCTGCCTGACTTGCTCCCAGGCACAAACACTTTGGAAGGAGTGCCATTGGGCTGCAGTGCCAGGCCCTAAGTGGGAGACATGTTTCCTTGTTCTTTAAACGGTACTTACATCTATCATAATACATATCCATTGTAGAAAGAAAAAAAAAAGCTCGAAGAGTTTTGCTCCCATTGTAGAGGAAAGGGTCGAGGTCCTTCTTCAAATTCCATAGAAATAACAGGAGAAATAGGAAATAAAGAATTAACCCAGAGAGGCCCAGGAAATTAAGAAAAATGCCAGGGGCTGGAGGTATAGCTGCCCAGTGGTAAAGTGTCTAGCATGTGCAGGGAGACTGGTTTGGGTCCCAATAACTGAAATAAAAATAATAGGAGTAAGGTCATGTTTGGGTCAGTGAGAGGCTGGCTCAGCGGGTACAGAGCTTGCCGACACACTTGAGTTTGATCCCTGGGAACAGTGTAGTGGGAGGAGAGGATCCCCAAAAGTTGTCTTCTGACTTCAGTGGATGCCTTGATGCATCCATGTCTCCTCACCCACCCTGACAAACACGGAACATTTTTTTAAAAGGAAGATAACAGAAAGGGAACACCATTCAGGAGCATCTAGAAGGTGGAGTGCAGACAGAAGCAACCTGGGAGAACTGGTTAGAAATTCACTTGAGCTACAGGGGTGAGACTGGGGGAGCAAGTCGTGCTTTCTAAAGGCCCAGAGTGACATCAGGCCCATCCACAGGGTTAGGGAGCAGGGCTGAGATGGGGGACAGGTGGAGACAGATGCCAAATCTGGGCCTGCAGAATTGTTAACCTGCTAGAAAGGATGTGGGGTTTAAGGGGAGTCACTTCCTAGATAAGTGAATACCAAAGTGTATCTGGGCTTTTGGGGCACAAGACTGGTCTTCAGAGATGGCTGATCTAGTTTGGTAGGAGGTCCCTATAGGGGAACAGTCTTAGGTACAGTCACCTAGCAAGAGGAAACTGCAGTCCCTAGTTTTTATGCACGCTGGTCAATCATAAACACTTGGAACAGAGGGAGGCTTTCTATTCCTCCAAGCCTCACCTGGAGGAATTTTGCAAATTCCTGTGGGTTAGAGGCTTTGGTATCTGTGGAATGTGTAGGCCCTAGAGGCTTTTAAGGGCTTGGAGACCAGCCTAGCCTTAGCCAGTTCAAACTAGTTATAATTGGTGCCATAAAGCATTCCTTCCTAGCACTTCCTCATAAGCCAACCTAGGGTCTGCCTGGAGCCTTGATAACAAGGGCCCAGTCCTGACACAAGGTGACCTAGACCACCAAACCACAGCCACAGATACCATCAAATCAAAGCTGTCTCCCCTGGCTGGGAGGAGCGTATTTAAGTTTTCTCCTTCCTCAATAAAATTGGACTTGCTTGTTTCAACTAGTCTCCAAAAACTGCCTTTGCTCTCTGGGTTTTTATCTCCTCCCCTAAGGGGAACTGGCAGAGCCCTGATTATAGAGTAGCCCCAGCATCTGACCCTGAACCAGGAGTCCCCACCAGGTATCCTTGTCATGGCTGTACCCATGTTTCTGAAAGAAATACACGTTTCTTTCAGAGCTTCCTTGACACAGCTGAATGGAGGGTGTATAGTTGATTGTATTCCTTGTGTGATTAGCTTCAGGATTAAGTAAATGATTTCTTTTTTTCCAATCTGAATAAAATGTTACATTTCATACTACTAGGAAATCTGGCACCTAAAGCATTTAGGGTGACTCATGGCGGCTCCTTGTTGATTGAGCTGGCATGATGGAGCCATACAGTTCCAAAGATGAATTAATAAATAGCACCAACATTTATGAACCATCCATGTTTATTATTTTGGTGATGGTAGCTTCTATGGATTTTTGAGGATATTTTTATTTTTAATTAAGTGTATATGTGTGTACCTATGTGTGATTTTGTGCACATGAGTATAGGTGCCTACAGAGGCCAGAGCAGGGCATAGGATCTCCTAGAGCTGGAATTCCAGGCAGTTATGAGCCATCTGACGTGGGACCAGAACTTGAGTCCACTGTAAGAGTAGTAGTCTTACCCACTGAGCCATCTCTCCAACCCAGGGTTCTTTTCTTTTTTAAATGATTGCTCCCTTCAAAATGTGACCTTGATCTGGTGTCAGACTGTAAGTAATGTTACAACTATAGCATGTTGTATAGTCTTGGTGACATGAATGACTGACTAGCCAGTCACCAAATTGACTCATTTCATTCCTCGGTGGCAGATACAGTCATTGCTCTTCACTTTTCAATGGCCTATTGTAGCTCCTGGAGTTTAGTCCTGCTATCTGGAACCCCAGAACCAAAGTGAACCTCAGCATTCCTTAGCTCATGATGGCTTTACACAAGTGATCCCTTCCGCCTACAGATGCCAGGTCATGTCACCTGCCACCTGTTGCCTTGGTTGTCAACTTCTGTGGCTCCTATAGCTATGACACTTGAATAGATAGTTTGCTTCTGTGGTCATAATTCCCATGGTTTGGCATTTTTTTTGGGGGGGGGTTTAGACACAGCATGAAAATGCCTGATTTTCACAGTTACACTTATGAATCCGACCATCAGTTATATTACATGAGAACCAATACCAACATCTCTCCCATGAAGCACAGTGAGAAGCACATACTTCTATGGATGTGTTTAGGATGGAGAGGGATGGGAAAAGGCAGAGGAGGCACGAAGTGAACATATATACAAAGAGGAACGGCAGAGAGCACCCCATCCTTTAGCTCTGTGGGCTTTCTTTCCCTTTGTTTTCCGCATCTTCTGGATATGCATGCCATGTCAGTCTCTCCTCATAAAATGCTATCACAATTTGAGGGCATTTCACATTAGCTTCTTTTGCAAGAACCAGATCGGCTTCATCTGTGTCTTTGCATTTCATTAAGAACATAAAGTCACCACAGGAATCTGTTGTCCAGTGATCTTTCCTGGTTCTAGTCCTCTCTCAAAGCGCTGAGCGATATTATTGCTCTGCTCGCGCGCGCACGCGCGCTCTCTCTCTCTTTGATTTTATGTCATCAGCACTGCTGGAGAAGCTGGATTTCCTCTTGCTTCCTTCTGCCCTCTCCCTGGGCTTGTTTTCGCCTCCTTCATCTTCTTATACTTTTTCATAAACTCAGAAACTAGTTCAGGACAATCCAAGTTCTTCTCAGGTTCCCAAGTATTGTGCTCCTCAGAAAAGCCTTTCCATTTTAACAGATGCTCCACTTGCCCCTTAATCACGTGTCTGACTCATCTTCTGAAGAACTGTCAGCTGTCCTCTTGGTTTTCTTTCCCATGTCACACGTTGATTCACCTGAAGGACAAAGGCTACCAGGTTTCTTGGGATTTCCAGGAGCTGAGTAGTTTAGGTCAGAACGCTGGGTTAAAACCAGCCCCAGGTTGGAAGCATGCAGTTGAGCATTGTGGCCTGGTTTGGGATTTTTATGAGTTAACAGTCATGGGCCCTTCTCTTCAATGGTCTCGGCTTTGTATTTTGATGGTGACATGGAGGAGTAATTTTCCCTTGAATTCAAAGGGACACAGAACCTTCAGACACTGCTGGTCTTCTCTGTGTGTATTGACAGAACTGGATAGACACTAAAACAGTGTCTGCTTAGATTTCACAATCACTGCTTGACTGAGAGCTGCTGGTGTTATGTAAATCATGAGTACCTGTAGCTTGCCTCTTGGCCCCATGCATCAGGCAGTGCAGTGTGGAAGCTACGGCAAAGAGACACAGGCTGGGCTCACGTGGAGGGACTTTAAAGAGAGAAAAGAAGGGGAAGAGAATAGAGAGAGAGAGAGAATAAGAAGGGATCGGGGACACTGGCAAGGGGTGGGGCAAGAGAAAGAAGCCAAGGGAAGAAGTCTGCTTTTTAAGAAGCTTGATGTCAGGACTCTGGGCAGGCCAGGCTACCGCTTATTGACTAGGACTCCAGGAAATGGGTCAGAACACAACTGGGTCATCTGGAGGTTTGGAAGGATGATGCAGAGGTGATCTAGGAGAGCAGCTTCCTTAGTCTCCCAAGGGATGAGCAGAGACCAATACTTATTTGGCTGTCATCTGCAGATCCCCCAGACATCATCTACTCTCTGAATTTACTCCAGAATGTTATGTAATCTGACTTTCCCAGAAGGACCTGCTTTCTGGGAGATTTCCTGGCAGACAACTGTGCAGACATATGGCACCTCATCTGAAGCTCCAGACAACTGTCACACGTTGGTCCCTATGCTTCCGATAGTGTGGCCATAGATTTCCCCCCCCCCCAACACTGTAGATCTGCGTGGAGCAGTCCACACTGAGAACACTCACACCTGGATTTAACCTTCAGCATTCTCCTTGTAGACAACTGCTTTCTTACGTGCATTTTAAGGAACAAGAGTATAAAGGAAGGTTTCCAGAGTGCAGACCCCTGGGCCCCATGAGCTCATTCACATGCTTTTATTATGTAATATTTCAGATGTTCAGGAGTTTGACACAACAAACGCCTATAACAAACTCCTATATGTACATTACCAGAATTGACCCAGTGTTGACTCTGTATGTGAGGGCTTGCCTCCACCTTCCTTCTAGCCCTTACTCTGGGGCGGTGTCTCCGCCCCACCCACTTCCACTGGACACATTTCTGAATTTTCTGATTACAAGCAATGCTTCTCTTCCTTTTCCTGTCCCTCGTGAACATGTACATGACTTCTCTGGGGGTCTCAAGCAATAGGGATAATTAGAAATAACCTGGAATAACCATTCTAGGTTACAAACTTTTAAAATGTGCAATTTCCACAGTGCTAGGATGTTCTGTTGTGAGCTCCTGCCTCTTGCTATCTCAGCCCCAGTGTTCTGCTGTGATAATAACAACAGGCAAGACTCGGTGTTGTGTGGACTTTTCCTGGCAGAGAAACAAATCTGTTCACTCCAGATAGGGCACCAGTGATGGCCCGAAGAAATGATTTCCCACAGGATCAGCCCAGTGAATCAGTGATTTCAATTGGGAACACTTACAGGAGTGTGGGTAACTTAAGAGTGACCACACCATTGAGGAGAACAACCCCTTTTTATCTTCAAGAAGGGCTGGGGCCTCATAAACCTCACCTGTCTTCATGATGAACTGTTCATTAGCCCAGTCTTCAGGGCTGTCCCGGCTGCTGAGAGTTCAGAGAGCAAAGGCCATATCTTGCCTGAAGGACTGAAGGATGCGTCTCACACTTGGCAATTAGAAAGACACATCCAATCACCATTCTCCTACACTTTTTAAAACACTGTCTAAGCCAGCATTAGTCTTCAAATATTTTGGGTCCAGGGACCTTTATATACTTAGAAAAAGTGCTTCCATGAGCTTTGGCTTACGTGGGTTATATTTATCAATATTTGCCCTATTAGAAATGGAAAGAAAAATTTAAATGCTTATAAATTCATTTAAAACTAACCAACTTGTCTCATGTCAAATAAAAGACTTTCTACAATTAATGTGTCTCTGCTTCATGCTTTTGGAACATCTTTAATGTCGGACTCCAGGGAAGACAGCAGATACTCCTATCCAATCTCACAGCTGCTCCTGCACATAATTAGGCTGACGCTGCAGGCCATGCAGTTTCTGGGAACCTCACAGAGAAAGGGAAAGGCAGGCACCTCAGTATGGTGAGAATGGTTTGAGCTCACTGACCCATTCTCTTCTTGCTTTTCCTCTTTTATATCATAGCCATGAGCTATTTGGGGGTCTACATTTATCGGCAAGCAAATAAACACCCATGTGGTCCTCTGAGCCAGCTCAGTCCTAACTCTGTCCACCCACAGACAATGTCATATAATCAGTGACTGGCTTTGGGCATGACCCTAAGACTTCCCCACCTCAAATGCCAATCCCAAACCCCAGATGGCTTTCCTTGTGATTCTGAGCAGTGACTGTAAGTCAGAGTTCCCATGACCTCCTTCTTTAGCTCTAATTTGCTTGGACAGCACCTAAATTGAGACAAAGACTTGGGATTACCTCATCCTGGGCTAGGCAGGGACTGCCTGTCCCCAGCCACCTCACTTGCCTAGAAATATATACTATCTCCTTGGAGAGCCCAAGGGTTTTAGGAAGTGTAGGGCAGGAAACTGGGAAAAGACCAAGTATTCATCTAACGATATCACATCCCCTTCCTGGAAGATCTTGGGGATGCCTAGGAATCCTGTTTGTCACACCTTGCAAGGGATTTCTCCAGATGCTTCCTGCTCCATGTGAATTCATCATAAAGGTGAGCTGTCAATATTTGTATTACGTGACAGTTGCAGGTTACTGTGCTAATAACGGAAACGTGTTATATGACATTGAGTATCCAGCATGACACACCCTCCTATAACTCTCATTCCCTTTAAGTTATGCCTTTGCATTTTCTTTGTTCAGCCTCATGTCTATCCTTTACGTTACGATCAGGCAATTCATGGTTTTCTTCTTTGTTGAGGTATGCCTGGTTTAGTGTCAGACATTGGGATTGCTCTATGCTCAGGGCCTGCTAGTTGCCCTTGGGGAGGGGGTAAGAAGGAGCAGAGACAAAGACACAGTCTCTGGAGACTAGTTGAGACAAGAGAGACAAGTCTAATTTTATTGAGGGAGGGGAAAGCCTTAAATACCCTCCCCCCCCAGCCAGGGGAAAGGGCTTTGATTTGATGGTATGAGTGTGGGTCTCTCTCTGGTCTAGGCCACCTTGTATTAGGACTCTGCCCTTGTTGTGAAGGCCCCAGGCCGACCCCAGGTTGGCTGTGTTTTAGGGCACTAGTCATCACTAGTTTGAACTGGCTATGGCTGGTTGGTCTCCAGGCCCTTAGAAATCTCTAGGGCCTATACATTCCACACTTTTTTCTTTCTCTTTTTTGTTTGTTTGCTTGTTTGAGACAGGGTCTCTTTACTATTGCATAGCTCTGGCTGTCCTGGAACTTACTGTTAGGCCAGGCTGACCTTAAACTCACAGAGAGTCACTTGCTTCTGGGATCAAAAGCCTCCATGCCTGGCAGTAACTCATGGTTTTCATCACTATGTTCTTCTCTTGGTTTTCCTTGTTAAAAAGAGCTTTTAGAGAAATCATTAGTGTACATGGGTATGTATGACTGAATGAAGTTGCCTACAGGGGCCCAAATAGGACAACAGATTGATTGGAACTGAAGTTACAGGTAGCTGTGAGCTACCTGTCACGGATACCAGGAACTGAATTCAGGCCCTTCCAAGAGCCTTGCCCTAACCATTGAGCAATCTTGTCAGTCCTTTATTGCTCTTCTTTTTCTTGGCTTTGTTTTTGCATGCCAACCAAAGTTTCCCCTCCTCCCTTCTCTTCCCTTTCCTCCCAGTGGCTCCTCCCATCCATTCCTCCTCTGTTTCTCTTCATGGATATCAGTCAGCCATGGCATATCAAGTGAGACTAGACACCTCTTCTCCCAGGAAAGCCGTATGAGGCAATCCGGTAGGAGAAAAGGGTGCCAGAAGCAGGCCACAGAATCAGAGCAGCCTCTGCTTCCACTGTTCGGAGTTACACACGAATACCAAGTTATACAATTGTGGCATGCATGCTGAGGGCCTAGGTCAGCCCCAGGCAGGCTCCTCGGTTGTTGGTTCAGTCACTGTGAGCCCCTCTGAGCCCAGGTTAGTAGGTTCTGTGGATTTTCTTGTGGTGCCTTGATTATACTGGCTTCTACTGTAGGTACCCAGAGTAGATTGACCACACAGCAATGTGGGGCCCAGAATACTTTGGCCACACTGCTGCCATGACAGGCTTAATAAAACCAGCCAAACAGTAGGCCTTGAGTCTCCACTATCAGCACCTGGTAGTTCCAGGAAAAGCCATAGGACACCACCCAGCCAGGGAGAGGACAGCATTTAAGGGGAAGTATTCCAAACATTCCAAACTTTAGGTAAGATTAGATAAAATTACAGGAAGTCCTCAAGCCCAGTAGACACCTATTCTCCTCTCTGGAATCTCCATAAAGCACCCCTAGACACATATCAACCAATCAGGGTTCTGAACCTTGGAAATCCCCTCACTCCAATCTCTACTATGATTCAAAAGAAAGAAAGAAGAGAGAGAGAGAGAGAGAGAGAGAGAGAGAGAGAGAGAGAGAGAGAGAGAGAGAGAGGAAGGAAGGAAGAGAAAGAAAGAAGGAAGGAAAGAAAGAAAGAAAGAAAGAAGGAAAGAAAGAAAGAAAGAAAGGAAGGAAAGAAGGAAAGAAAAAGAGAGAAAGAAAGAAAGACCCTACCCTGACTGGGCTGGGCACTCTCTGTTCTAACTGCTTCATGGGACAGGTGGAAAGCCCAAGCTTAAGCTTGAATAAACACTCTTTGCTTTTACATACGGATTCGGACTCCATTCGGGTGGTCTTTTGGGGGACCCTGTGATCTGCAATTACTTCTCTCCCTCTTCTACAGAATTCCCTGAGCTCTGCCTAAGGTTTGGCTGTAGGTCTCTCTGTGTGTTTCCATCAGTTGCTGAGCGAAGCATCTCTGATGACAATTGGGCTGGGCACCAATCTATGAGTTCAGAAAAATATTATTAGGAATCATTTCATGGACTTTTTTTTTTTCTTTGCCAGTCATGTTTGGTTCCATCCTAGCTATCTGGGGGATATATTCTGCCCCTGAGTTCTGGCCCACAACTCCTCTTGGGATATGGGTCTCTGGCTGGGCCAGTCATTAGTTAGTCACTCCCACAATTTCAGTGCTACCTTTACCCCCAGCACATCTTGTAGACAGGCAGGACAATTGTTGGTCAGAGGGTTTGTGGCTGGGTTGATGTCCCAGTTCCTCTGCAGGAACTTGCTTGGTTAGAAGAGGTGGCTGGTTTTGGCTCCATAATTCTTATTCTTAGAGTCTATACCTCACTGCTATTCTTAATGGACCTTTTGAATATATATTTTTAAATCCCAGCCTTTTACACTGATTTCAACTAGAGTCATTTCCCCAGGCACTCTGTTCCTAGGATCTGTCTGTAGATTCTCTTCACTTTTCTTATGTAGGCAATCATGTCTTCTGAAGGCAGTTTCAGTCAATTATGAAACCCTATGCCTCTTTTCATGTGAGGCAGGGTCTCAGAAGGGGCACAGTGAGTTGACGAGCGTGTTTATTTGTCCAATGATTTTCAGGAGCCAAACCACCAAGTTCAGAGATTAGCACAAACAAAATGCAGGCCACAGTCACATCTATGGTCCCTTACTAAGGAGTGTATATATGCAGGAGCGGAGGGCCAGTGAGAGGGCTCAGCGGGTAAAGGTACCTGCCACCAAGCCAGGTGACCTGAGCTGGATGCTGAGGTCCCATATGGAAAAAAAGAAAGAACTCCCATAAATTGTCCTCTGACCACCACATGCTCACCATAGCATGTGGACACACATGCAGCAGGTAAATGAAATACATTTTTAATGGTCCAGATGTGGTGGGCAGCACACACCATTAATCCCAGCATCCTGGAGGCAGAGATAGGCAGATCTCCAAATTCTAAGAAGCCTGGTCTACAAAGCAAGTTCTAAGCCAATCAGAGCTACAGTGAAAACCTGTCTTTAAAACAAGCACAAACAACCTCTCCCATAGAAACCCCAAATAAACAAAAACAACAACCACAAACCTGGAGCGGGATAACTGACTGACTATAGTGGAACACCTCCCAGGGATGGACTTGAGTCTGTCTTTACTGTTCACAGGCCAGGACGCTTCCCAATCGTCTATGTGCCACTGTAAGTACTTGACAGAGACATACTTCATAACGAGGATGTTCCACTGGCTACTTAAATTGTTACTGGATTTTATGACTTCATCATGAATGCAGACTGAATTTATCAGGCTCCTTTCTGTGTGTCCTGACCTAATTATATGCTTTTTCTTTTAATCTGCTAAGAAGGTGACTGAAGTAGGAGACTTTCTGATGGTGACGGCCCCCCCTCCCCCTCCCCTATTCCCTCCTCATTCTATTATTATTTTCTTTGGAATTGTCCTGTCTTATACTATCTGTAGGTTAAAGAACATTCTCCTTGTTCTCCTTTTGTGAAGGTGTGTGTATGCCTGTGTGTGTGTGTGTGTGTGTGCACGCATGCGTGTGTGTGCCTGTGTACAGTGCATGCACCACAGTACATGCATAGAGGTCAGAGGAAAACTTCAGGTGTGGGCCCTCACCTTTTTTGAGGCAGGGTCTCTTTTGTTCCAAGTGAACTGACCTGGGTGCTTTCGGGAATTTTCCTGTCTCTCTCTTACCTCGCTGTAGGTGTGCTGGGATTGCAGGCAACCTCTGCCCTGGCTTTACTGGGTTCCCAGGATCCAAACTCAGGTCCTCCGCTTTGCATGGCAAGCACTTTCGCTAACCATCTCCACAGCCCTGCTCCCTGATTTCCTTCTCTCTGCTGTCTCCACACTTCTCCCCCAAGGGCTGGGGCCTTTCTGTGTGAGGGTTTGCAGATCTGGTTTTCTGTGACTGGAGATGTAGAGTGGATCGCTATTCCCTGACACTTTAAAGTTGAGAGCCTTTCACTTTATAGTCCGTGTAGAATGCAGAAAGCTTAAAATTTTAAAATAAAAATGTAAAAGCAAAAAAAGTCGTTGAGGCTCCTGTTTTCACTGCTCCACTCCAGGGGGTAGATCGGCCCCTGGCTCTGTCTTCCTCCTCCCCACCCCCAGGAACACTTCACTCACAGCTCTCCTTCAGTCCTGCTCACTCCTTAACTGTCCTGACCTTGGACTCTTCTGGCTCCTCTCCAGCTCTGCACCCTCAGACCCTGTCTTCTACATGGCTCTTTGTTTCACTCTGCAGCTAAAACACTCTATTCCCAGCTCTCTCTCCTGCTCTCGCCCAGTCACCTCAGCCTCCTACAGTCGAATGGAAACCTGTGATAACTTTCCCAAAAATTTTAGTCTGTATTTCATCAGTGTTCCGACATTAAAGGATACAAAATGTGATTCTCCCTCCACCAAGCAGTTCCTTGTCAGCTTTCTGCAGGCAACATTCTCCCCTTCTACCTTTAAGTGCATTCTTTACCTTGCCCCACCCCACTTTGTGTCTGGGTGTTTCCTTTAGTACTCAAAATTGCACTCAATAAATGCTCACTTAAATGCATGGGGACTTAAACAGTCACAAAACAAATGGTGCTTCCTTAAAAGGGTCACAGCAAATGGAAGACTAAATGAGGAAACAACACACACAAACACACACCTACCTATCCCCCCCCCCCCCCATTTCCCAAGGGAATGGCCAGCATTTATGCTGTGGGGTTGCTGAGGATCCAGAAAACCACTTTGCTGCGGAGAAAAATTCAATTACACAATGGAGATTAAAGTTTGAGCGCTTGGGAATAATTACAAAGATGGTTTCCATTATATATGTTCAAGAAGAAAAGGAAAGAGAGAAGCAAAGACAGGCATGAAAACCCAATGGGAAAGCCTTTCAAATGCTAATCAAATTATTACCTTTATTTCCATCCCAGGAATACTATTTCAAAACCTCAGATCATGAGCCTAAGTCTGAAAGACCAAAGGAGCTGAGTGATGTGGTTAAAACTCAAGAATTCTGGGGTTGGAGAGATGGTTTAGCATTTAAGAGCACTAACAGCTTTTGCAGAGAAGTGGTCCTGTGTGTGTGTGTGGGGGGGGGTGCTGATTCTCAGCACTCACTTAGGGTGGCTCACAACCACCTGTAACTCCGGGTCCAGGGAATCTGACTCCATTCTTAGGTCTCCTTGGATACTTGGGCATGTACACACACACACACACACACACACACACACACACACACACACACACACCACACCACACACACACACAAAATATGTTTGAAAAACTATAAAAATTTCAGAAGTATGAATTAAAGAGAAATATGTAAAGATCCTGTTTTAGAAGCATGTTTAAAAGAAGGGAGCTAGCTCATCATGCTAATCAAACATACTGTGGTGTTTCCTTCCAGAGAATCACTTGTGATTGACAAGTAATGTGTGTTCTGAATCTTGCAATCATTTCGTCTCTGTGAGAATGGCATGGCTCGGGATGTCTTCTAACCCCCTTTTATCCTCTGGAATGTGAGAATCTTTGCATCTTGTCACCTAGGATTCTTTCACTTTCCCTCAGATAAAATAGGTCCCCATGATTTTCCTCTTGGGAAGCCCCTCACCCTCTCCTTGAGCATCATGATTCTGTGAATTTAATCGCTTTACTAATTTAACAATAGTGTGTTTCCTGGGAACAGTGATTGGATGAGCATGTGATTCCTCCTCAGGAAGTATGGTAAGCAGTTCAGGGGAAGCCTCTCAGTCTCAGTAGGTTTAAGTGATGAAAGACCTTGGCTATCACCATGAAAGCACTTGAAGGAGAGAGTTCCCTGGAGATGGGGCCTAAGTTTTACATTTGAAAAATGGTAATTTTTGAGCTCTTATGTTATGCAAGAAAACCTTTGTTTTAGCTTCATTTGTACTTCTGTGATAAAATATCTCAACGAAAGCAACTGTAAGGGACAAGAGGGTTTAATTCAGCTTGAATTCTAGGTTACATACAGTCCACCACTGTGGGGAAGTCAAGGTAGGAACTTGAAGTAGCTGGTCACATCTCATCCTCAATCAAGAGCAGCAAGAGAATGAATGCATTCCTGCCTATCAGCTCTCTACACTCAATCTAGGATCTTCTGCCTAGGGAATAGTGCTGCCTACAGTGGGCTGGGTCTTCTGAGATCAATTAACATAATCAAGGTAATAACCTATGTGCCTGTAGGCCAACCTGATATAGATAATAACTCACAAGATCTTCCCAGGGTGATCTTAGACTATGTTATGTTAATAATTAGAAGTAGACCTTATGCAGTTTAATGGTGGTGCATACTTTTAATGGGAGCATTCCAGAGGCAGAGAAAGGCATATTTCCATGAGTTCCAGGCCAATCTGATCTACATAGCAAGTCCCAGACCAGCCAGAGTTACATAATGAGCCCTTGTCTCATAAAACAACAGCAAAGCAAAACTAGTCAATCACAAACCACTTTCAAACAAACTAGTGAGTGTAGGCTAAAGGGAGGTGGGTCAGTTGGTAAGGTGCCTGATGTCCAAGTATGCAGACTCCTAGTTTAATCCCCAGCACTAACCCATGTGAGAATCTGGTGATGGGCACCAGTGACCACAGTTCTGGGGAGGCAGAAACAGGAGGCTCTCAAAGGCTTAGTTGGGCAGTGAGTCTCGGCTTGTCATTGAACTCTAGGCTCAGTGGGAAACCCTGTCTCAAAAGATGACATTGAATGTCAACCTCTGGCCTTCACACTCACAGGCATACACCCATAGGCAAACCTACACACACACAGACACACACACGAGAGAGAGAGAGAGAGAGAGAGAGAGAGAGAGAGAGAGAGAGAGAGAGAGAGAGAGAGAGAGAGAGAGAGAGAGATTTGGATCTATAATAATTCATGTATGCAGTGGGTGTTTGATTACTTCTTAACTTTTCTCTGTATTTACTGATCTCTTACAAAGATCTAAAAGGATTCTCTTGATCTGAATGAATGGAGAAAACAATCTTTGACGTGATGAATGTGCTTTAACTCTGTTCAGTCAAACGTCTGTGAGAAAGACTAAAAGCATATTTCTTCTTTTCCATTTGCAGGCCATTCCTGATGTGGGGAACATTTCCCTCTGATGTGTGAAGTACAAAGGGCTGGATTCCCAGAGCTTGTGTTGACTTAGTCAGAATACAGCTGTTTATTCAGAAAGAACTTTTGTCAACTGCATTTGCAACCAAATGGGTCAATTTAGTTTAACAGTGTACCTAGTAAAAAGTAAGACTCCCTTTTAAAATCAAGGACCAGCTGGAGGGGAGGCCCAGCAGTTAAAAGCAGGGACTGTTTTTTGCAGAGCACCTGCTTTAGTTGCCAGCATTCACACCAGGAGGTTCACAACTGCCCAGAACTCCAGTTCTAAGGGATCCAACACCCTCAGGCCTCTGTGGGTATTTACACACCCATTTAATATATATGTATAAACTTAGGTAGGCACACACACACATACACATAAAAAAATGAATAAATAAATATTGTAAAAAAAGAAGATGCAGTAACTTTTCAGAATTTAAACTTAATGGTTCAGATGCACAAATGGAAACAGAATAGCCTATAATCCCATCCCGGAGGCGAAAACTGTCATGTGGGATACGTGTTGGATGTACATTGTCTGCACTATCTCCTCACAGAGAGACAATATGCTGTTTCCTATTGAATAAGAATAAAAATATAAAAAGTTTCCGTACAAATGTATAAATATTATATTTTGCTCGACTGGAAAGTTCTGTTGTATAGGCATATGTGTGTGTATATATATATATATATTTATACACACACACACACACATATATGTGTATAAAGAGAGAGAGAGGATCTCACTATATATGCTCAGATAGCCTGGAACTTACTATGTAGACCAAGCTAGCCTTGAACTCACAGATTCCTCTGCCTCTTCCTTTCCAGTGCTGGGATTAAAGGTGTATACATGTCTGACATCTACATAGACTTAAAAATTCATCACTTGAATAACATTCAAATTGATTGCCTGTCTGTATAAATAAAGTTTTAAAAAACTATCACATATTTTAATCTTTTTATGGATAAAATCCAAGGGGGTACTAGGAAGATGACTCAGGACTTTATGAATAAAATCCAAGGGGGATTGCCACATAAGCATAAAGAGCTGAGTTCTAGTCTCCAGCACACTTATAAAAAGCCAGACATAATGGTGTGGGTTTATATTTTCAGTTCTGGGGAGTTGGAGATCAGTGGACCCCTGGGGCTCATTAGCCAGCTAGCCTAGCTGAATCCCTGAATCCCTAAGTTCCAGGTTTAGTGAGAGACTTCATCTGGGAGATGGGAGTCAGGGGTATAGAGGAAGAAGACACCAGGACCTATGGCCTCTACACTCACATGTGTTCACACACATCTGCACACACATGTGCTTACATATATATGTATATAAACACAGACACATAAAGAATAAAGTTCAAGGAAGATAACAACTGTCACATTTCAACTTTTGAGACCCATCATCAAAACACTTGCCAAAAAGGTCATTGTATTTCAGCATCCCACGGGCTACAAGCCCTGAAGATGAACGGCCATGTTTGTTTGTTTCTATATACCTTCTTGGTAGGGTCCTACTGTGCTGTGTGGTTTCCATTTATTTGCTAACAAATCAGGTGGCACTATTTTCTTTCAAGTAAACTATCATGTTTATTGCTTCGAGAATTTATCTGTCAGAGATGGAGAGATGGCTCAATAGTTAAGAGCACCGACTCCTCTTCCAAAGGACCCAGGTTCAATTCCCAGCACCCATATGGCAGCTTACAACTGTCTGTAACTCTAGCTCCAGGGAATCTGACACCCTCACACAGAAATACATACAGGCAAACCACCACTGCATGTAAAATGAAAAGGAAAAGAAAAGAATTTGTTTGTCCCGGACACTTGCAATTCTTGAATGCTGCTCAAAGTTCCAGGCATCAGTAAGATGTCTCTGCCCTGCCTCCAGGATCTCTGGGGGTCTGCATCCAGGCTGAGTAGAGGCTGGAAACCTTGATTCCAGGGCTGGCTGTAGGCCAGGAGGGGCCTGAACCCTGTCCCAATGAGCTCCAGCATTGGACAGAAGAGCCAAGCCAGTTCTGGCGGGGACGGGTTGGTCCTGAGAAGAAACAGACTGTGCAAAGCCTCTGGCTCTTGTTTTCCATTCGTTACAATCACTGCACCTTAAGTAACTGTTGTCCTAAACTGCAATTTCACTCTGCAGCTACAAGCAGCGGGTCAGTGTCATAGGCTGTATTTCAGCCACAAATCACAGCCGCCAAAGGAAACTTTATCTAAATCCCTATCCTACTATGGAACTCAGAATTCAAAGGTTGATATTAAATTCTCCTAGCTCAGAGAGGCTGAATAGCAAATACCTAACCTTCACTCTTCGCTCACATCTGCAGCTCCTGGGGTGTGTGTGTGTGGAGGGGGAAGGATCATTCTGCTCAGCCCTTACTAAAGAACAAGTTAGTTTCTCCTTACCACTTCCTGTCAGCTAGCTGCTGACTCAGCCTCCTGACCCCAGGTTAATTTTATTTAATCAAACGAATGTAAATAGTCTTTGCATCATTAGCAAAAGCAGCAGAAACAAATGTAACACAGCTTTACACAGTTGAAATAATATTCCACAACATCTGGCTATTAGTCTTGGGACTGGCCTGACTTCCCACCAGCCTCATTTTGTTTGTCAGAGCCAGTCCAGAGGCCAGTGAGACTTCAGGGTGGAGAAGAGTCTGGGCACCAATCCACAGGGTCACACTGGCAGAAGTGCAGGCCAGCAAACCACTGTAGCAATTTCCAAACCACCAACACACAGCTTCATTCAGAACGATGTATCCTAAGTCAATTCAAACTCTCTGGAAGCATAGTTCATTCTGGCTCAAATAGATGTGACTTTGGTGCAGGTGTGAAGGCATGCATTTATCATTACAAACTTTATTTCAGGGAAAGACCATTTAATGCCTGAGGGCAGGCTCCAGGTCTAAAAATCTGGGAAGAATCTCAGGAATGGGCCTGACAGCCAATAGATTCAAAACTTAGTTTCATGCTGAAACTTCAGCCAGCAGATTCAGGGCTTGAGTTCATGCCAAAAGTTTAGCCAACAGTTATTGTAGCCCATACCCCTTTGCCCAATCCTGGAATGCTAAGATGTGTAGCACCCCACTTACGTATGCTTTTCTTTAAAAACCTCCTCACCTCTGGGCTCGTGGCCGAAATTCTTGGCTGCATCAGAACAAAGGGTTTTGGCCCAGGTATGTTTGAACCTGTCCAAAGAATAAACTGGCCCTCGTGTGTTTACATCAGAAGCCAGCTCCCTGGTTTTGACCTGGGGGTCCCTTGACATGAGTACAACAAAGGAACACAGATTCAAATATCCTTAAGGGACCGACTCCCTGTGGAGGAGCAAATGAAGTTTGTGCTCACAGAACAAAAGAAAATGATAAACCAAGGCATTTATCAGTGACATCACTGGGGCAGGTAGGTGGCCCACCTCAAAGCAGAGATGCCTCATCTGTGGCTTTCACATGTTGTCTTACACCATTCTTAGCTTTAAAATCAGTGGCAGTTAGAGGTCAACTAAGCTCAGTGAGGCATTCTGAGAAGGTAGGTCAGATACAAAAGTCAAGGTAATTGGAAAGCCATTAAAGAGCTTAAGATGGCTCAAGCTAATTTTGTCTCTGGACACAGAAGAGCCAATCTTTCCACAGTCACAACATGTCATGGTCAAGGTCAGACAGTCTAATAGCGATGCAGTTTCTTCAGAGCGCTCAGTTCACTGTATAGAATGAGACTTCACTCCAGGTCACACATGTCCCTGCTGTGGTCTCCTTAGCCTCCGTGAAGCTCTCAGTGTTTGATCAGCATGCCCTTGCTGCTGTTTCAGAAGAATGCTGCTGTGGTCTCCTTAGCCTCCGTGAAGCTCTCAGTGTTTGATCAGCATGCCCTTGCTGCTGTTTCAGAAGAATGCTGTTTTAGTAACGCAAGCTCCCGGCCAGGATCAAATGAATGATCTGGAACACAGGGTCGGCTTGACCTTCTGTCTTACTTAATAACTAACTGAACATCTATTTCGAGAAACTAAATGCACAATGACCTTCCTCAAAGAGTTTTATCTGTATTGGGATTTAAAATACATATATTTCCCAAGAAGACAAGAAATTTTTCTAAATTTCCTCTTCTAAAAAAGATTCCAGGGTTTATATATATATATATATATATATATATATATATATATATATATATATATATATATATATATATATATATAAACCTTCCAGCACCTAATACTTCTCAAGAAGTCTAACCTTTGCTTGCCCGAGAGTCCTGGGAAGAAACCAAGTGTATTTAATGTTCTGTACAGCAGTTAGCAGCAAAGGCCGGGTTGTTACTGCTTGGAAGCATGGCAGGGGGTTGAATCTACCGGTCTTTAGCTAATCTTAGGTTTTGACACTGAAGGTTAAAATTCTACCTAGCTGGATTGGTTTCCTGCAGTCAAGTATTGGCAACTACAAACTTGAGATCAATAAGGTAGGCGACAGAGACAGGGTTTTCACAGTTTATAAGTAAAAGTAAATTATTTTTAAACCAATAAAAAGCAAAAAGATAAATTGAAAAAAAAAACAATAATACACAGACAAATTATTCAGTGAAGCCAGAGTTAATATACAAATGTAATTGAGTCTAAATTACTGGCGGGAAAGCAAAGGTACCAGATAAACCCTGCATGGTTTTGCTTTTTCCAGGTACTGTCTTAATCTGTTTTGGTAAGCTCCCCTCCTTTTTTTTTTTTTTGGATTTCAGAGCCAGGGTTTCTCTATGTAGCCCAGGCTATCCTGGAACTTACTTTGTAGACCAGGTTAGTCTTGAACTCACAGAGATCTGCCTGCCTCCGGCTCTCAAGTGTTGGGTTTAAAGGCACATGCCACCACTAACCAACTCCTTTCTTGTAATAGTGTTAGATAAAGGGTTTGAGGTTTGAAGTACATGGAAGACACCGAAGTGGATACTTGCTAAAAGTGTTATTTATAATGCAGACAGACAGATCCCTAAAGTTAATTATTAAAAGTGAGAAACCAGGGCTATTGAGATGGCTCAATGGTTAAAACCTTTTAGAATGATGTGCAGCTGTGACTCAGACAGTATAAGTGTGTTGGTACCTAGCACCATTAGCCAGTGCCATCTGGTCACATTGTTCTCGACTCAGGAACAACACATTGCAGTAGGATTTCTTATGGTTCTGATATCACACAGAGTTTCAGCCTGAGTGTGTTTTGCTATGTCTGAGTAGCACATCTATAAAAGCAAAGACAGAGGCATCCACCTGGGAAAAGTCCATAAAGATGACTAACAGAAAAAAATGCTCAACGTTCCAGGTGTATTTCTGTTTGACAATATGTACATCTATCTGAGTTCAGTTAATAGAAACCAGCAGAAGGTGTTGGATCCCCTGGGACAGGTACTATGTGCAGCTGTGAGTCAGCCTACGTGGATACCAACAGAAGAATAGAAAGCATTCTTAACTGCTCAGCCGTCTCTGACCACTAAACCAGAATGGATGTTTCTAAGTTTGTGTGATTTAACACTCTCATATCTTGCTAGGGCAGAGGATTATACGAAAGATTATACAATATTTTTAGAATGTAGCTCAGAACCTATCTCCATAATACATATTTGCAATCCCTGCACTCTGTAGGCTGTGGCAGGGTAAATCTAGACTCTGAAGCTAGCCTGGGATACATAGGAAGACCTTGTTTAAAAATATAAGAAATATAAAAAAAAGGAAGGAAGGAGGGAGGGAGGGAGACACGGAGGGAGACAGGGAGACAGGAAGGGAGAGAGGAGGCAGGGAGGGACGTAGGGAGGGAGGGAAACAGGGAGACAGAGAAAGAGGGAGGGAGACAAGGAGGGAGGGAGGGAGACAGGGAGGGAGGGAAACGGGGAGACAGGGAAAGAGGGAGGGAGACAAGGAGGGAGGGAGACAGGGAGGGAGGGAGGGAGGGAGGGCGATTGAAAGCTATCGGCAAGCACCAGCATCTCTCTAATACTGCCTAGAGACTCATGGTACTCATTTGACTTGTAATTGTGTATCGGGGCATAGGCTTTGAGAAATAAGCCAGAACATGGGAAAAGGTGTGCATACTGGCCGATTTGATTCAGCACAGTAAAGATTCTATAATAGACAGCATAGGAACGAGGAAGCTCTCCTCACGCTGACCCCCTGCTTTGTAGACTCCTGTGAGCTGCACCATGGGTTCACTCACAGCCATCTTTCTCCTGGAAGTTAGGCACTCCAAAAGGTCAATTTGTGCAGGCTGGCAGGTGACATGAACTTTGTCTTTATCCATTGTGCCTACTGAATGTCCTCTTACAAGACAGACCAAGTCAAATTGAAGACAGAGAATTGACATCCCTCCAAGGGAATCTCGGAGTGATTGGAAGAGTCTGGGGCCTGCTAGGACTCATAGGGCCCTGTTATTGTTGGTGGGGGTGGCGGGAGTGCATGCATATGTGTGTGCACCATGTGCCGGTGTTGTGGGTGCATCTATGTTTGTGCGTGTGCAGGCTGAGGCTAGAGAACAACCTTAGCTGTCCTTCTTCCAATATCACCACCTTTTGAGACACACGTGTGAGTATGTGTGTGTGTGTGTGTGAGAGAGAGAGAAGAGAGAGAGAGACAGTGTGTGTGTGTGTGTGTGTGAGAGAGAGAGAGAGAGAGAGACAGACAGACATTAAGAGCCACTCTCCCCAGGGCCTTTCAGTTGCTCCACCAGTGGGGCTATCTGGTTTAAGAGTGGAAAACTTTCAGATTGTATTTGAAAAATCCCCCTCCAGCTTTAAGAAAGCGAGTCAGGAGCTGTGCAGGGATCAGCTGCAAGTGGAGGGAATGTCAAGACATATGCGAAATACATACATCCCAAGTGCACACTACAGGACCAGGAAAGGTGACAGCTGGCTGCCGTCATTACCTAGAAATCAATGACGTCTTCAGGGGCCCGGGCTCCTCTTAGAGAGGGCTCTCTTCATCAGATGTGTTTACATGTATTCTCTGCATCAGAATGGCAAGATGGCTCAAGGGGTGGAGAGACCCAAGCCTGGTGGCCCGAGTCAGTCCCTGGAACCCCTGAGAACACAGAAAGAAAGAACTGACCCCACAAGGGTCTCCTGTGAACTCCACACACAAGCTGTGGAACCCACAGTACGCAAAATAATAACAAGCAAAAACATCATTTAAAGAGATTCTGGATATGAGACTTTCAGAGACCACTAGAGATTTCTCCGTCCTGACCTGTGTCACTGTGTAGATGTGTGGAAATGTCACCGTGTAATCGATTACTTTGTGTAATGAATGTAACCCAACTACATAAAAAGGTCTTTATGCACTAAAAGTAGCATACACTGGTATCAGTAAAATAAAACATTGTGGGGACACGTCAAACAGCCACTCCAAAGATATTCTTTTGAAAAGAAGCATTTACATTTCTTAAAAATATAAAAAGCATCCCTTTCTCAAGGACAGGCTCTTTCGTGTGTGTGAAATGCTGTCAGGTTTCCAGGATGGCACTGCCTCCAATGGTCTTCTCCCACGATGTTTTCTTTCCCATTTGCTTTCAGAAAAGGCTTTTTTGGAACAACTATGGACCCTGCCATCCCCACCCCACCACTCAGCTAAAACCTAGTGCAGGGGCTGGTTGGCTCCAGGGCTCGAGATGAACCCCTTAGGACACACAAAGCACTTCACATTGTCCAGGGCACTCTCACGTAGGATCCTCCCAACTTTGTCCTCTGTCCTGGGTTGAGTACCCTCCAGGCCCCTGCCCCTTCGCTTGTGTATGCTTTTCCTGGAGATATTCTTTCTTTTCTTCCTGCCTGGGACATGTGCACACATCCCATCCACACAGCCTCCACATCACATTCTCAGATTTTTCTAGGGATTGCATGCTCACTGCCAACCCGAGGGCCAGTGTTTCCCATTGTGGCCACAGACACTTTGTCCCTGTTGAAGTTTTGATACTAAGCAATAAAGATCTGCTGATGCCATGACCTCGTTTTCCTTCTGGCCAGGGCTGGCATGAATGGTCTGGGTCACTGTCCATCCCTCATATCTCCTGCCTGGGACCAGGTAGGAGCTGGTAAAGATTATGAAAGGGGCAAGCAGAGAAGGCAGGTGCTGGCATTCCGGAGAAGACCTCTGAGGCTTTTTATGCTTTGTCTAATTCTATTTCTGTTCCTCCTTATTCTTCTCTCCCTCCCCCCTTTTTTTCCTCTTCCTTTATGGTCCTGGAGATGGAACTCAAGGGCCTCTGAGTGCGAGGGATGCCCTCTGCCGCTGCACTATGCCTGGACCTTCTAAACTCCAAGAATAATGAAGTCACAAGGTGTCCTGACCCACGGGACTTCAACGAGGTCCCTGTTACCTGTAGAGAGAGAATGGGGGGAGGGGCAGGGGGCATCGAAGAATGACCACAATTCATAAATCTCTGTTCAAGTGGTCAATCTTTATTATTTCCAGGCTGCTTATATATGCTTTTGCAATGCTGCAGGTGTGGGGAGAAAGGGGGGGGGGAAGGGAGGGTTAGTGGGGAGGCAAAACTTGGCTTAGTGTTAGGCAGTTAGGAGCCAAGGTCAGTGTGTCCCCTAGTAGTTTCTTCCAAGGACTGTCTTAATCTAAAGAACTCTGTCCTAATCTACAGAGTGACAGAAGAGGGAATTCTTTAGTTGACTCTTGGCTAGTGAACCGGCTCCTGACATATTCCTCCCTTTATTTATACTAAAAGATGGGCGAAGGTCAAGTGAACTTGAGAATATTAACCCTAAAAGGGAAGCAGAGGTCCCAAGCCCTTTTCTTATCTTACAAGGCTGCTACAGAAGATGATTCACGCTGCTCAGGCTAAGGTTGATCGCAGCCTGTACCATCAGGGCCAGCTGGCATGTTTTGCTAGGGAGAGGATTGATGCACACTGAGCATCTATGCTCTTGGGCATGCTTCTCGAGAGACCCAAACACAAAATACTTGGTCCTCTCTCTGCAGTTCCAACTGCACCTCTTTGAAAGGGTGTCTGCACCTGCCAGAGGCAGGCGTGTGCTGGTTTGGGTTGTGACACAGTCTCTGTTGGGAGCCCATTGTTTCCAAGCTCTCCAGAGCCTTGGTCTGCCAGTTCAAGGTGATGATAGTGGACATGAATAGGTTTAGATGCCAGGGAGTCAATCTGCTGCTTAATGAAGCTGGTCAGTTTGTTAACAATCCAGGGCCAAATGAAATCAAAAGTAATAGTCCTACAAGGGGTACTAGGATTGAGGGGAGCAAGGTGGTCAGCCAGGGGGAAGTTGAGAATCAGGTTTTAAATCATCCAACTTCCTTTTCTCTTTCCCTTTTCCTTTCCTTTAACCTTGGTCATGCTATCTCTTGCAATTCCTGTATGGTCTGTATAAAAACAACACTCTTCCTTAAGAGCAGCACAAAGTCCTCCTTGTTGTAAAAAAAAATAGGTCTAGTCCTTGTCTGTTCTGTAAGACTACTTCAGAGAGGGATACCATGGAATTCTCTAAAGCAGAGATACCCTTTTCTAAATTCTGAACATCCTCATCAATGGTGGAGTGAAGCTCAGAGTAATGATGGTTAGTAAGGACCAAAGAAGCAACTCCTGTCCCAGAGCCTGTAATCCCTAAGCCAAGCAAAACTGCCAAGGTGATGGTAGAGATAGGTTTCCTACGAGAATGGGGAAGAAGATCAGGTGATTCATTCCACAAGCCAGCAAATTGTTGCTGCATATAGTAGGTAAGGCGGGGTACAACTTGGATCATAATGCAGAACTTTGGATCTGACTGAATCAGGGAGGTATGTATATATACAAGTAGTTAGTCTAAAGAGGCCCAGCAAGTATCATCAGCTGGAAGCAGATAGGTTGAGGAGGTGGCATTGATATAATGGGTTTCATTGCAGAGATGGGAGTATTCTAGGGGGACTTGCTGTCCCTGGTCTATGAGGCAGAGACCTCTGCCAGTAACTTGAGCCAAGGAGATTTTGTATATAGGGTCTTGAGTCCATCTGCATGAGGCAGAGTTACTAACCTCAGAGTAGCTGCTTAAAACAGCAATTCCTTCATAAGAAGGGGGGTGAGGAGTGGTAACAGAGCCAACAAGAGTCAACAAGGGCAGGTTGGCTGCTATTCAATGTGAAAAAGGTCTGATTAATAATGGTGAGGATAAAATTTCTAGTGGAGGCAGGTCTGTAAAGGTCAGGGGGCTAGTCCTAGCAGGTGGCTTAACAGGTTTTGAATCTTGGGAGATGGAGGTGGGGGGCTTCTTGAAAGGAAAATGCAGACAGGTAACAAAGATCCGTTTATTCTTCCTTCTCTCTTTTTTAAGGGTCTCAGCAGTAGCCTGGAATCCACTATGTAGATCAGGCTTGCTCTGAATTTACAGCAATATTCTTGCCCCAGCCTCCAAAGTGCTGGAGTGCAGAGTGGTCAGCTCTTCCCTGGACTCTCCTAGCAAGGACCACAGCTGCTCTGTCTGCATCATCTCATCTTCGGCAATATGTGTTGAATGATAAATACTACAGTTCAGTAATGAACCAGGTCATAAATGACTGAACGGTATTTTAAATAAGTGAGTTTTTTAAAAAAGATTCTTCCCAAATCTTAAGCATTATTTATGATGGTGTCTGTGATAAAATTGAGAGTATGGATTACAATTAAGAAAAGAAAATTGTTAGAGAAAGAGAAAAAGTCTCTAGACAGTGAGACCCACCAGACTGTGAAATAGGCTTTTGTCTGTGTGATGGAAACACTCCCTGGGACACTCCTCGAATGGACAGTGGGCAAGAAAGGATTTTGCAAAGAGAGTTCTGCACTGGTGACTGGAGCTAGGGAGCAGAAGTTGGGCTGGGGACCAGCTGTGGGCCAAGGAGGCTGTCCAGGAAGGAGGGTGCTTGGGAGCCTGGGAGTGGGAGAGGCAGAGAGGGTCAGCAGGGGAGCCGCAGGCAAAGCTGTGTTGACAGAGAACCTAGAAAGGGGAGCCTTGTGACACATAGAGCTACCAAAGGTGACCAAGAAAGACCACGGGAACCAGTTGGTAGCTGTGGCAAATATACCTAGGTGGATGAACTCCCTAAAGAGGGCTGGATGTTGATGAAGATATTAGCGACAGTATACTGTGTGAGAAAGATGGGGGGGTGAAATGGGACAGGGAGGATTTTACTCGCTGGATCTAGCCTTGGCAGAGAATGGATATTTACCATTTGTAGAAGGGAGAGAAGAAGAATGGATAACACTTAGATGACTATGTTAGCTGGGGGTGGGGGGAGAGGAAGAGGAGAAGAGAGGGAGGGAGGAGGGAAAGGAGGTGCACTATAGACCTGGAACAGTCTCCAAGGGCACACTCTAAGAATCCCTGTCTTCATCTAGCACTCACACCCCATTTTTAATACCTTCCAACAGCCCATCAAATTATAAACCAAAGCAGAGCCCTCCTAAATCAGTCACTTCCCCAAAGCCATCAGCTGATCCCCAGGCCTTTAGCGTATAGCCTCTTGAGGGACATTTTAGATGCTAAGCATGGACAGTAGTAAAAGCATAATCATGAAGACATGCATTTTACAAAAGGTTGTGAGAAATTAGAAGAGAGAATCTGGAACAGGATTCTCAGAGAAAAGCCCTTAGGAGTACAACACAGACTCTCAGTTTCCAAACATTCTGTATAAACAATTCTATGTTCTGTTATAATTCTGTGCATGCAGATGCTCACTCTTACAAACACAACTGTCATGGAACAAAACACTTGTGTGTGTGTGTGTAAATGCATGTGTGTCCATGTATGCGCAAGCATGTGGAGGCCAGAGGCTGGTGTCAGATGTCTTACTCAGTAGCTATTCACCTTATCCTTTGAGACAGGGTCTCTCACTGAACCTGGAGTCCACTGATTTGACTCGACAAGCCAGCCATTGAGCCCCAGAAATCACCTCATCTTCCCCCACACCAGTACTGGGGTTATAGGTACAGACCGCCTCACCTGGCTTTTTTATGGGAATCCAAACTCAGGTCTTCATCTTCAAACATCTAACACTCTATGGTGCCATCTCCCTAGTCCCTAAACTTATTCATATTACATAGGATATGCTTTGAAAGTATTTCTTGTACCCTATTTCATTTTTTTCTAAATTAGTCACGTGACTTGCTACCTATGGGCCCTACAGTGTGAAAAGAATTGTCATGGAGGCTGTAATCCAATTACTGCATAACCACAGGCAACACAGTCAATAGACAACACTCAATGTTCCTTAAAGCAGGGGATTCATGACAGTGGCCTGCTTGCTCTGACCCTGGAGATACAGTTTGGTACGAGCCAAGGGAGAGGCAAATACTTAGGTTCGCTGGGGCAAGCTGGTGCTAAACCTTAGGCTTGAGCACTGACCCCATCAGGCGTTTCCTCTTCCACTCTCCCCATCTGTGACATGCAGTGTTCTTGTTTTCATAGTTCCTTCTGGTCCAGGTCTCTCAGATAAAAGTGTTTATCAGCTGCTTCAACGTCTCATTCTTCCCGCTGGCAGACACAGAAAACCATTCCACCTTTGAGTCCCAACAGGCTGTTAATCCGATTCTTTCTTCTCTTCCTAACAGGTTTAGGATGAACCTCTCTTGTTCCTTTCTTCCTCAAAGCAAAGCACTGTTGATGCTCAGGATGGCTGTTATATGTCTTTTTTTTTTCTTGCCCTTAGTGAACATGGCCAGTGCTTACAGAGATTCTTCATTTTCATTGGTAGTTTAGAAACTCACCTACATCCATGCCTCCCTCATCTGTCTGATAGCACCCTCCACCAGGGCCAGTAGCCTGGCTGGCAGTTGCCAGACCATGGAGTGTTCCTTTCCAAACCCGGCCTTCTCTCTGTGTGCTTCTGAAATTTTTTGCAGTGGTTTTAATTAAGGGGTCCTTCAGGCAAAACCGTTTCATAACCCATTGGGTTTTGTTTTATTTTACTTGTGTATGCGTGCATCTTTGTGTTCACATGCACAGGTCTGTGTGTGTGTGTGTGTCAGAGGTCAACCTTCATATTCTGTAGTGTCATTCCTTAGATATCATCCACCTTGCTTTTGAGGACAGGGTCTCACTGGACGCTGAGGTTTGCAGATAAAGAAGGCCTCTTCCCTGCTGGGATTCTCAGAATATGCCACTTGCTTGGCTTTGATATGTGGGTTTGGGGATCTGATTCGGGTCCTCATGTCTGTGCAGTAGGCACTTTACTGACCAAACTGCTGCCCCAGCCCTTTGCTTTTATATTTTATAAGTCAAAATGAAATAATCTTTGTAAGCATTGGGGCACAGTGTTGATTACTTTGTGATCTTGCTGGGAAGACAGTCATCCTTGGCAGAGAATATCCTGGTTGAAGGTGGCATGTACAGAAAGAAGTATGACAGTAAGAGTTCAAGAGGGGAGACACCGGGTTTTATTCCTAGGTTGACATGTATAGTATGAAGTTTCTGGCCTGGACTAGCCCCAAGATCTGGACCAGCAGTCCCAAAGTCCCAAAGAAACTCATTGAAGCTTATATTAATTTCATGCTGATCGGCCTATGGCTCAGTCATATAACTTGCTAACTCTTAACTCTTAAACTAACCCATGATTAGCCCACTGGCTTAGTACCTTTTCTTGGAGCAGCATCCTGGGCTTCTTTTCTCTACGTCTGCTGGCACCTGTGTTTGATTCTTTTTTCTAAGACAAACAGGGGCCTCATTTGGACAGTCAAGCAACCGTCAAGGGGCATAGCACAGCAATCCATCACAGGGAAGGTGCAAGACTACTGGAAAGGATAGAACACACAGGAAGTTTAGTGAGGGTGGACCAGGAGTATGGGAGGAGGGGAAACCTGATATGCAACACTGCTAGAATAGTATCTGCAATGCATTAGCAGAAACCATAGCAATAATCTCATGCCCAGCTAACCACTGGCTAACATGTCCCAGCTCTCTCTATACAGAGCCAGCAGGAAAAGTCATGAGCTCAATTCCAGGCACAAATACTGCTTATTTCGGCTTCAGGGTGCAATCGATGTTTGGATTTCAAATAAAAGTTACAAGATACATACCCATGTACACCACACATATACACATGCATACATACACACATGTACACACTCATGAACAAATAAACATACCACATAAACACACCACACATGCATACATACCCCAAAATAAGGAAACAACCTATAATCAAGAGGGAACTCAATCAACAGTGTATGGCAGAGATGGGCTCTGAAAACTGTAGGTGTTTGTACAGCTCAGATGGAAAGACGTCCAGGTATTCAGGAGCCCAGGAATATTGAGTGTTACAGCTCAGATGGAAAAGTATTCAAGCAGTTGGGAGCCAAAGAACACCAAAGGTCACAGAATCAATAGGTAGCAGCTTATAGCCCTGCTTGAGGGAAAGGCTTCCCCAGAATTAATTAATAGCTCTGCTCCAACAGGAGAGGGCTTCCGCAGCAAAGTTGCTACAGTCCTGCTCTGGTTTCCCAGAGTGTAACAACTTGGCTCTGCTAGGGAAGATTTCTTCAGTAAAAGTGCAACTTTGCTTTCCTTAGGCTGCTCCCTGTTTAGGAAATGTAACTATGCTGCTCTCTCAGCAAGTCACCCAAATCTCATTCAAGAGACTTATTAGGAGGGAAGAGTCCAGTAGAGTGGCTGCCTCAGCTGAGGTAGGGAAAGACAGAGGGGAAGAGCTGCAGGAGCAGGGTTTGTATAGGGCTTCTTAGGAGTGGAGTTTTCCAGGGAGGACCAGGGTAAGGACTGGTCATATTTTCTCTCTTGATTTGGTTCCTGTTTCAGAGTCAAATGTTTCTTTCACCGGCTCTTTTGGGCTTTTGATCTCAAATTTTAGGGCCAGGGCACATTTCTTTGGTTCCGAGTTCAGGGATAAAGTGTTTTTTTGACTGGCTCAGGTCTTAGATCCAGGGTAGGTTTCTTTCACTGGCTCTGGTTTCAGAGCCAGGGTGAGTTTCTTTGGCTGACCCCTTTTCCCTACAAAAACTATTATTCAAAATTAAATACCAAAAGCTCAGTGGTTCCAAACATGGATAAGACATGTGTAAGGATGAGTGTACTTCAACAGATCAATAGGAGTTGGAGAAGACACAGAATGAAAATTACAGAAGTAAATACAGTAACAGAGATGAAGAATATCTTTAATGTGCTCATCAATTAAATTGACCTATATAAGGAAATTATCTGGTTATTTAAAAGTAGGCCAATATAAATAATGCCATATAACAAACATAGTTGCTCAAATAATAATAATAAAAAAAAACCCAAGAGCTGTAGGACAGTATTGAGCACCCCAAATCTCAGAGGAGAGAGAAGAAAAGATGCATTTGGAGAGATAATGGCTGATATTTTCCCAAATGAAATGAGAGGTATAAAATACGAATCTTAAGGCCCTACAGAAGGGCTGGAGAGATGGCTCGTTTGGGGGTACTTGCTGCTTTTGCAGAGGATCAGAGTTCTGTTCTCAGTTCCTGCATCTGGTGCCTCACAACTGTACCTCTGGCTTCCGGGAGTCCAGTGCCCTCTCTGGCTTCTGTAGGCAACTGCATTCATGCGCAATAACCTCTCTCCCACATAATTAAAAATAAAATAAAATATTTAAAAGAACACCTACAGAAAAGCAAGCACTAGAAATAAAACAGAGAAGTACTCGCACACACACACACACACACACACACACACACACACAGAGAGAGAGAGAGAGAGAGAGAGAGAGAGAGAGAGAGAGGGAGAAAGAGAGAGAGAGAGACCTGGGTGGGTCATATCCAAATTACTGAAAATAAACCGTAAAGAAACAATTTTTGAAGGCAATCAAAGAAAACAAGAACATATGACACACAAAGAGAGGAAAAGACAAGACAAGGATTCCAGTAAATGTCTTGTGGGAAATTATATGCGACAGACGGTGGTGGAGGTTTTTTTTTTTTTTTTTTTTTTTTTAAGATCTGAGAGGAAAACATGTCAGTGTGGAAATATGTGCTGGTAAAAGTACAAAAGCAATCAAGATATTTTCAGGAAAAACACTGGAAAGAATTCATTAGCAGCACACCTGCTCTCTAAGAACTGGAAGAGAGAGAGAGAGGCAGACGGGAACTGAGGTCTGCACAAAGGAATAGAGTGATTGTATCATAGAAATGAAAAGGATCTTTTCCCCTCGTGACTACCCGGAAGACAATTGACTGCTTAAGGTAGAAATTGTGTATGTGTGTGTTTGTATCTTTGTGTGTTTGTGTCTCTCTCTGCGTGTATGTCTATACAGGTACCCAAGGAGACCAAAAGGGGGAGTCAGATCCCTGAAAGTTCAAGTTCCTGTGGTAGTGAGTCACCTAGTGTGTGTGCTGGGAACTGAACGTCAGTCCGTTATACAAGTAGCAAAAGCTCTAACCCCCTGAGCCATGTCTCCAGCCACTGTGATAAAGTATTCCAAGTTTATAGAGACTGTAGAAGAATATGTCCAGCAATAGCAACAATATGAGGAGGTGGAGTTAATTAAAGCCAAGCATCTGTGATATGGAGTTGCTGTTTCTTAGTGATCATAAATGTTAGACATATTCTTGTGTATTTATCAATGACACAAAGGTTTAAAGAACTTATTTGTTTATTCCTATGTGCATGTGTGTGTGTGTGTTTATGGGTTTATGTTCACCGCATTGTGAAAGTGTCTGTGGAAGCCAGAAAATGGTATTGGATTATTTGGAACTAGAGTTACAGAAGGTTGTGAAGCACCCAGTGTGGGTGTTGGAGACAAAATCCTGGTCTTCTGCAAAAGTACTAAGTGTGCATAACCACGGCAAGAATAATAAGTATGCATAACCACTGAGCCGTGTTTCTTACCCCAATACTGCCTCATTCCTCTGTGTTCTTCCAATGTCTCATGGTTAGAGGTGAATTAGACAGATAACTTCTTGAGTGATCGGCATGCTGTCTTGTGTGGCACTTTTCCTGGGCACTTACAGAATACACAGACACCCCCCCCCCCACACACACACATACCTACATACCCCAGATAGTGGTGGCAGATCAAGATAATGATTCTATCAAAGTCCAATTTGGTGAAGCATTGAACTGCTGAGATTGCTTACAGGAAGAATGGGAATAACTCACATACAATGCTGTCACCTCAGACCCATTCCAACACAGATGGAGACTCATGAAGGCTGCTCCCCCACCCCAGAGCCCTCTGCAAGGTATGTAGTGAGCACAAGGGGCCCAAGATCTCCTTTCAGCAACTCAGCCGTTCAGATTCTTTCTCCAGTGGCTGTCTACTGACTCCATAACCCTGGGGATAGGCCCTGATAACTCGAAAGTTTCTGCTTTCCCAGAGAGGGAGTTTCAGGCATTTCCCCCTCCTTCCTGGAAGAAAGGTTTCATTTTGGAGGAGATTTTGATACAATGCATGTCAATCTGCAGAAATTGGCAGGTGTGACCCAAATCCAAACCAGACAGACAAGGGAGAAGGGAGAGGCGCCAGGCTTCCACGCTGCTTTCAGTTCCCTGTGAGTTCAACTGAGGGGTCACTGCTTTTTTCGCAGAGGCAGTCTCTAAATACGTATTTCAGACTTGGAGTCATAACTGGGTGTTTGTATGCTCAGGACAATGCTTACAGTCCCTGGGTCTGCTTCACTTGTATTTTATGGCAAACTCTGTGTCCGTACTCATACATGAGCCGAGTTTATAGTTTACGAGTGCTGACTGTGTCTGTTCTGTTACTTGAGTGCTTCTGGCCTCATGGAATGGCTTGGAAAACCTTCCTTCATCTTGTAAACTTTGTGGAAGCTTTGTATTTCTTCTAAATCTAAACATTTGTTAGAGTTAATCAGGAGACAGCTGGAATTCACTTTTCCTACGTTTGAATTTTCTATTTAAGAATATTTTTGGTTTATAATTCTATAATGTGACTTGCTCTGGCTCTACTTAGATTTCAGCTTCCTCTTTTTTCTATTCCTCTTCAGCTATGGGTGTGATGGTTAATTCTAGAAGTCAACATGACACACCCGGGAAGAGGGGATAACCACCACCATGAGATTGACCTAAGAGCATGTCTGTGGTGGTATTTTCTTGATTGTTAATTAGTGTAGGAGAGCCCAGCCCTCGATGGACTGTACCACCCTTAGATAGATGGACTTGGACTATGTAAGGAAGGTTGCAGAACCTGAGGTGTGTTTACAGCTGTTGGAAAGATAATTAAATATGGCTCTCGAGATGCCTGTGTTTGCATGTGCACTGCTCATTATCACCTGTGCTTAAATTTATGCTAAAATGCCTTCTTGATGAACTCCAACTCTGCTTCCTATTGGCTTATCTCTTGAATCTTTTCTGCCGTGGTGTGTAGACTCCACCTGAGCAGAACTCCCTAGGCTGCTCCAGCCAACAGCATGGAGTTGTGTGTCCCTTGTCACACCGTTGATGCTGTGACACATACAAGCAAATCCTTGGAAGACTGTAAGTAGGCATGGAGAGTAAGAACTTCTGAAAACCTGCCCAATGAACAAGGAATTAAGGGGGAAATGGAATTTGCCCCCAGAAGTCTAGAATCAAAAGCCACAGACTGAATAGTATTTGTTCATGAGAAATTACTCACTCTAAAAACAGTTGGTGGGGACTAGATTATAGTGATATATTGTGTATTTAATAAAATCAGCCTGGGATGTCAGAGAACAAAATCACCCACAGTCAGGCCATGACATTTAGAGTACAGTGACTCACACCTTATCCCATCATTCAGGAGACAGATTTTTCTGTATTTCTGTGAGATCAAGGCCTAACAGCTAAGCAGTAGTAGCTCACACCTTTAATCCTAACTCTAGGATTATAATGCAGAATTGTACCCAGAAGTGAAACCGATGGGCGGGTAAGATATTTAAGGCAAGCATAGGCAGACATTTATGAATTCTGTAGAAGCAGCCAGTCAGGCTGAGGACCCTTGAAGACAGCATTTACCCTGTTTGGCCTGGGAAGTTGACTGGGTGAGAATTGACTGTGGTCTGTTTCCTCTCTCTGATATTCCAGCTTTCCCCCATATCTGGCTCTGGGTTTCCGTTATATACTAACTGGAATTTGTGCAATACGCAGTATTGGATAGATAACGTATGGTTAAAAGCACTTATTATTCTTGAGAGGACCTGAGTTGGGTTCCCAGAACCAATAGTGATTCACAGCTGTCTATAACTTCAGTTTCAGAGAATCAAATACCTTCTCTTGGCTTCCTTGGTTACTAGGCATACATGTGATGTACAAGCGTACATGTAGACAAATACATACATATAAAATAAAATAAATGAAATTAAAAGTCCATTTTGTAGTGGTGTGTTTTTACTTTCCTTAGATCCATTTCTGCAGCTCTATGGAACACAACTTTGAAGCCAGCCTTGCTGGGCATGGTTTCCATTCAGTCTGACTCTTGGTTTTATTGCTACTCAGGAAAAAATTGCTAATGGAACAGTTTATCTCTTCTGAACTTAGGAGTCTGCATGATTTCCCGGAATTGGAGAGTTGAAACAATGGCCCCCTCCTTATTACCCCCCCCCCCCAACAGCTCAGTACTGGGCTTGGCTCATGTCAAGTATAAACAACAGACACACTTTGTGTCCATGTACCTCCCTGATGCCTGCCCAGCCACTTACACAACAACCTGAGGGTTGTAACAAAATCACACTGTGCCCGAATTACACTCCAAGTCTTTATCTTGAACAGCTGTGGAACTTTCTTAGGCTCTGTGGTCAGAAAATGTGATTTCAAGAATTGTTGATTTTTGTCTATCATATCTGACTCAATATTCACTTAGCTCACTTTCCTAGATCTCCACATTTACATTTCTAATCAATATAACAATGAGATTGGAATCTTCTAGAAGCCTCAAATATATTCTAAATACAAGACCTAAAACAACAGTGAAGAAAAACTATTCCTTACAAGATAGATTACTGTGTTAGAATTCTTTGGTAATAGTGAAATTATTCAGTCTCTTATTTATAAATATTTGTTGAGTACTGAGTCTGCTCCAGGCCTCATGCAAAATTCTTGGGCTATAATAGTGATTAAGGTAAGCAAGGCTACCTTCCCACTTGGGAAGGACTCAAAACCAAAGGACAGAGAACTAGGTCACCAGAATCACCTCTCTCGACTTGGATAAGCAGATATATCTACCAGACTCTGAGGATCTGCCTCTGGGGAGAACTGAAAGAAGTGTAGCCAAGGTGTAAAGCCACTGAGAAAGGGATGGGCAGCGGATGAGAGCGCATGAGTCATTTCCTAAGCAACAATCTTCCTGAACAGCAGCACCTATACTGTTCATATTGGAAAGTTCTCAAGGAACGGGTACACTCCGGAGCATGTAGAATTTACTATGTACATTACTGAGCATGCTCAGTTTAAGGTCAAATTCAAGAAGGAAAGATGCCTAGCAGGAATGCTCCTGGGTATGTTTAACATATGCACGGCAAAGATGGCCAACAGGAATACTGAGCATGCTCAGTGTGTATCATAAAGACGGCAGTTAGCAAGACTTATAGGTACTTGGTTTTTTTTTTTTAACCCTCAAAGTTTTAGCTGCTGCCAAAGGAAAGGTGGATTGACATACTAGTCCTTCTTGCCCTGAGGCACTGGCCTCACCTAGCCTATCCGTTGTTTAAGCCACACCGGTGAAGAGAAAGTTCACTGCAATAGGGTGCTGGAATGGCCCCCCAGCAGGCTTCTAGCTTGGGAGAGGTTGACATTTTCTTTCTTCTTCTTCTTTTTTTAAAGGTATCTGACACCACTTGGTCAACATATACTTTTCATTCATTCATTCATTCATTCATTCATTCATTCATTCATTCATTCATTCATTTATTATGTATGCAGTGTTCCGCATGCATGCCTACATGCCAGAAGAGGGCACCAGATCCCATCACAGAGGACCTTGAGGCACCTGGTAGTTGCTGGGAATCAAACTCAGGACCTCCGGAAGAGCAGCCGGTGCTCTTAACCTCCGAACCATCCCTCCAGGCCCCAAGGTTGATGTTTTCAAATAATTTTTCCGTGCCACCTTCCACCACATGCCTTTTTGGTCACTCCAAGAGCTCTGGGAGACCATCTAACACTTTTTGTGTTCTCTATACCTTCTCCCAGTTTTTCAGGTGTTTTGTTCACATTAGTCCTTTTTAAGAAAAGTCTAAGGACACTGTAGTTTTCTTTAAGCAACTTATTCCCTTAATGTGAACTTCAGGGTGACATGCAACAAAGGAGATGGGACATTCGAATTATTTATTTATTTATTTGAGCGCTTGTGTGTGTGTGTGTGTGTAGGTCAGAGGACATCTTGTAGGAGAGTCTCAGGGATTAACTTCAGATCACTAGGCTTGCAGCAAGTACCTTTACCTGATGAGCCATCTTGCCTGCCTAAGAGATGGAACAATTTTAGAGACTTCAGGATCCCTTGCCATTCCTGGCCCTTCAGAATAACACAGTCTTGTCTCAGAAAGCTGGGGAAGCCATTGTGCTGAGTCATTTCTATATAGAAGTCAATGAGTTTGTGCTGGCATTTTCTATTTAAAAGGTAGGTATAAGTGTGTGTGTGGGGGGGTGGGTAGGTGTGGGTGTGTGGGTGTGGGTGTGTGGGTGTGGGTGTGTGTGGGGGGGTGGTGTTATGGGTGTGAACCCGTGAAGAACAATATGGGGTGTCTTCTTCATTTCTCCATCTTGCTTTCTGAGGCAGGATCTTTCACTGAACTGGGGGAATCTCAGTTTTGACTTGACTGGCCGACCAGAAAGTAGCCGGGATCTGCCTGCCTTGTCAGTGCTGAGGTTATAGGCCACCATGGTCCTGCCTGGCTTCTAGATGAGTTTTGGAATCCACACTCAGGTTCTCACATTTGCACAGCCAGCACTTTATCCACTGAGGACCCCACCCCCTTCCCACCCTGTCCAGCTTCCATTCAAGCCTTTTTCTGAGGATGATTTTGAATGTGAAGGGGGGGTGCATCATTGGGTGGTTGAAACAGTTGGGAGGCTTGAGGTAGAGTTGAGAGTAACCTATCTCACAAGGAGGAAAGGGGAGGGACTCGAGCTGACAGCCAAGCTGTGTTGTTACTAAGCTCCTTTGGAGGACTCCCTGGAACATTGTACTCCAACACTAATGTCAATAGGATGAGAAGCAATCAAAGTCTGTTGTCTTAATACTGGGGAGAGAAAGATACTTGGGGTAGCCAAGAGGGTGTGGAGCACTGCCCTCTGTGTTCTGTGCCTCGGATGTGTTTCTGTCCCGGAAGTTCATTCCCTCTCCAGCCTCAAGAGGATGCTGAGTTTCACAGACCCATACTGTGGACTCAAAACTAAAGATAAACACAGAAGATTTTTAGAGAGATCAAAGGAGCATTGAAACTTATAGACAGAGCAGAGCTGGAGGTGTCCGAGGGCATGGATTTGGTTGGCTCACTGTTCACATACACCTTGGTCAGTGTCACACTCACGGTGTGTCCCCTTTTCATACCTATCCACCTAGATGTTTCTGTATCAAATCATCCCACTCTCCTCAAAAAAACAGTTCAGATATGAATCATTAATCATCCTTTCCACTTCTGTAAACTGTTGGAGTCATTGTTTTCAATTTTAACTGATTCGTTTAATGGCTGGTTTTACAGTCCTATTAGACAATAAGGTTTTAAGTGTGAGAGAAACATCTTCAACCGACCCAGCAGTTAAACAAATAGCAATTGCGTAAAATTGAGTGCAATAGCATCTAACGTAAAATATGTGGACATAACAATTAGAGGCCATCTGTTAAGCTGGCATCTTGCTGTAAAGGAATGAAATTTCAATTAAGTTTTAATATGGGAAAGTGTAAGTGACAGACCCCATATGAAAGTCCACAGCCAGTGAACTGCGAAGTCGAGGGTGGGCTGTTGCACAGTTAATGAGTTGGATTGAGTTCCCGGATGGCATGCTTTATAGATAACATGCATGTCCTCCAGCACTTGGATACACATACGGTTTGTGAGGATGGAGGCTTTCAAAATGATGCCCATATGGAAGGTAAATTGGAATTATTGTGTGGCACAGTCCAGAATCATGTGGTTAATGTGTGATTTGCCACTTCAGCTAGAGACAGAATTAAATCACACAGGAGATAAAAGAATGGCTTAGGCTTGCCTCACGAGTGTGGAGACGTGAGTTTGGATCCCCAGAACGCATGTAAAAAGTTGGGTGCAGCACTGCTTACTGTAATGGGAGTGGCAATAAGATGGGAAATGGAGGGTGGCAGATCCCAGAAGCTCATGGCCAGATAGCCCAGGCAACACAGCAAAGCCCCAGGCCACTGAGAGGTTTTGTCTCAAAACAAACAAAAAGGTAGAATTCACCTCTGACCTTTATGTGGGTTCTTGTCCTATGCTTATGTGCAATGCACATGTGCATGCGCGCGCGCGCACACACACACACACACACACACACACACACACAGGAATGGCTTGGAAACAGAGAAATGAAAGCCATACTTCAGCATTCTCTAAGGCCTGTTTGATTGGATGGAAGCTGCACAGCCTTGACTCTTGGACCAGTCCCTAGTTCTGAGGACTGAAGTCATGGCCCATCAATGGTTCAGTTATGGCGTTGAGTGGATTCCCCCAGGGAGAGTGTCTAATGCCACAAAGTCCTAGGACAGGAGTCTGGACTGCTAGTGGAGGAACATATGGGCTTATATATAGTTTGATCAGCAACTGTGGCATAATCGATTGGACAAGGCCCTTGTTTTCTGAATTGTCACTGTCATATCTATGATTGTCAGGACTAGTGGGGAAAAGAGAAAGCACCCAAACTGTAAACCCTCAAGCAGGAACCTGGGGAGCTATCAAAATGAGGTTTAGTTCTCTCCCCCAAGTTAAAAATAATCTAAAGCTGCTTCTCTTTCAAGTATCTATGGTGGGGAAGGGGGAAGCCATGTAGTGAAATAGAGGCTTCATACATCATAAAAGGCTCCGTCTGCTGCTGTGGACCTCAGGGAAATTTTCAAACACTTCCAGGATTTTTGCTGAGTAATGCCTGTGTGGGTTAATAGCCAGAATCCAGCACTGGGCACAATTTGCCAGAGGCATCTTCAGCTGGGCGAGGTCTCCCAGTGGGGATTGCCTTCCTAAAGGAAATTCTCCAATGTGATGTTAACCATTGGCCACATCTTCCAGCTTCAATAAGTGGTTCTTGTCTTTTCTTTTTCCTCTCCTCCTTCCTCCCTCCTTTCCATCCTTCCTTCCTCTCTCTTCTCTTTCTTTTCTTTTTCTTTGTGTGTGCGCACGCGCATGCCCTGTATGCATTTGTGTATATGAACACAGGTAAACGTGCATGCCTGTGCTTTGATTTCTTTTTATCTTATGGATTAAGACAGAGTTCCTCATTGAACCTGGAGCTGGCTGGTTAGGCTAGACTGGATGCTTAGCAAGACCCAGAGATCCCATTACGAGGATAGCAAGAGCCCATCATCCTGCCTGGCTTGTACATGGGTGCTGGGAATTGAACTCACGTCCTAATGCTTCCTGACAGGCATTTTACCTACTGAGCCATTTTTCTCAGTCTCTTGTACTAACTTTTAAAAAAGAGTCGGTTGATCAAAGGACTGACATAAGAAGGTCCTTACGGATACTTGGGGTTTGAGGCTAAACTAGATCCATATAGTCCTTTGGAGCTGGGCTAGAAAATGCAGTGTGGAGTCCCTCATAGTAAAAACAAGGCTAGTGCCAGGATGCGCCAGAACACAGACACATGCCAACACAGCAGAAGAATTATGACTTAATCTTTAATGATTTTTTTTTGAACGGAGGAGTGCCTTACAAACAGGGAAACTCATAGTTCTTGAGCTTGGCAGTTCTGACAACTGATACACTGGGAATTCCTACCTGTCAACACGTGAAGAGTTCCCGCCATATCTGAGTGTTCAATGTCCTTTTCTCGTCAGCCCATCTGCTCCCCCATCCTCCCAGGCAAACACTGATCTGACTCATGTCTGCAGATTCATTCAGGTCTTGGCAGAATGGTATAAATTTCCTTTCTGGTGTATGCCCTTGACTTCAGGGGGACCGATATGCTCCACGTGAGTTGTATCAGTTCTTTTTCTTGTGACTGAGGTAAGTGAACCTAATGTTGGGGTTCTTGCATCCTGTGTGACAGCTCACAGGCTCTTATATTGCTGTGAGGAGTGTGTCAGTTGTCACTGTTATTTATAGTGTCTCCCCTGTGATTATGATAGAGTTTAAAAGATGGTCCAGCCATTAAAGCCCATGCCTTGCAATCATGAGGTTTTGCTGCCTAGGTAGCTTAGCCTGTTTGATGAGTTCCAGGACAAACAAACATACAAACAAACAAACAAACAAATAAATAAATAAATAAATAAATAAACAAATAAATAAACAAATATTTAAAAAATTTAAAAACCTGGAAACTTGAAACTATGTAGGGAAACTCAGACCCAAGGCAACATGATGGCTAACCTCCATTGTCAGCTTGACCATATCGGTAATTCTGTAATGATCTAAAAGACTGAAGCATGTTTCTGGACCTCCCTCCCTCCCTCCTTCCCTTCCTCCCTCCCTCCCTCCCTCCCTCCCTTCCTCCCTCCCTTCCTCCCTCCCTCCCTTCCTCCCTCCCTCCTTCCCTTCCTCCCTCCTTTCCTCCCTCCCTCCCTCCCTTTTTTTCTAAAAAAATAAACTTATTTGTGTACTTATTTATTTTACATCCCAATTGCAGTTTTCCCTTCCTCCTTTCCTCCCAGCCCCTTCACCCACCACCCCCTGCCCCCCCCAGTCTACTCCTCCTCTGTTTCTGTTCAGAAAAAGACAGCTCTCACATGATTATCAATGAAACATAGCATATTAAGTTTCAGTAAGACTAAAAGCACCAAGCCCTCTCCATTCATTAAGCCTGGATAAGGTGACTGAGCTTGGGAAGTAGGATCCCCAGAACTGGTAAAAGAGTGGGAGACAGCCCCTCTTCCCACTGGTAGGACCCCACAAGAGGACCAAGCTACACAAATGTAGCATATGTGCTGAGTGCCTAGTTTCATTTCTGGGCATTTCTACGAGGGTATTTCAGAGAAGATTAACAGAAGAAGAAGAAGAAGAAGAAGAAGAAGAAGAAGAAGAAGAAGAAGAAGAAGAAGAAGAAGAAGAAGAAGAAGAAGAAGAAGAAGAAGAAGAAGAAGAATCGTACCATGAACTGAAAGGCAAGAGAAAAGCAGACAGTGAGCTGAGCACCATTCCTGTCTTTCTGAGGGTGTGAAAAGGTCCCGGGTGCTCCCACAGCCACAGAGGGACCGCACCACAGAAAACCCCGAGCAGAAGTAAATCCTTCCTCCTTCAAGACATGTCTACTAGGTTCACTTACCACAGTCGTAAGAAAAAGACCTGATTCAATTCACGTGGAGCATATCGGTCCCCCTGGAGTCAAGGGCAAGTTCAGATACTATTCACGGAGTTCTACTTTCACCCTAGTGAAAGGCATCTGCAGAGCTTTTCCAGTGTGGCCTCTGGCGTGACTGGAAGATGGTGTCTCTTTAAAGCTTTGTCCTGACTTATGTCACCACAAAGTGCTTATCTGATGTCAAAAGACGCCAAAGATTAGATGAGGAAAAGACAGCAATGAGCAACAAGGTAAAGCGCAAGCAAGCTCGCCAGAGAAGGCACAAAGCTCTGCCTGAAGATCTTGGGAGGGGCTTTGAAGCTGCAGAGGATGGAGCAGCTGGATGGTTCCCACATGTTCAAATCCTAATTCCCAGGAAAAGCAGGTTAGGGTTTGAGTCAGACTAGAACATAACTGCAGATGGGGTTCGGTTGTTAGAGTGCCTGCCTCGTATAAACAGAGCCCCGTGTTGGATCTGAGCATAGGAACAGCAGTGTGCTATAGAATTCCAGTACTTGGAACATGGAGGCTTGAAGATCAGGAGTTCAAGGTCACCCTCAACTATACAGCAAGTTAGATAGCAGTCTGGGACATGCATAAGACCCTATTGTAAAGCAAACTTTTACTTTTATCAACAGGACCATGTTCAAGGAAGTGTTTCTTAAAGCAAAAGTGAAGCCAAGCAAAGCAGCTTGCCAGGGGAAACCTGACAGGCATCCAAAAGACTGGGCTGAGATGATGGGGTGAGGAAGGCAGGCAGCTCTGCTTCAGACATCAAGAGGAAGAATCATAAGGTGCAGGAACACAGTCCAAATAATTGTTTCTTTCTTCCTTCTTTATTTTTTTTTAAACCAAGGTAGGGTTGTTATCTGTTTCTATATTTACATTTTAAATGGTTTTTTTTTAAAAAGAATTTTACCACAAAACACAAATACAACCTCTTCCATTCATAAAAGGGTGTCTGTGATGGGCTGGGCCTCAAGCAGCAAGCATGTGTGTCAACACAGCCATTTCTGGTTCGCAGTTACAGTATATGGCTGCTGTACGTGCCATGCAGGAACCCTGGCTTTGCCTAATCTGTCTGGTTAAAAAGATTTGTCATGGCTGTTGTTAACTCTGTGTTTCTTAGTGTAAATCCATTTTCTGGAAATGCTGGAATCCCTGGACCATCAGAAAATGAGAAGGGAACTAATTGCTGGGGTTTAAATTCCCTGTTCTAACCTCAAATTTAGCTAAAACATCTCATTCCCCCCTTTTCCTTCTGTCCTTCATTTACTCTTTGGTGCTTCCTTCCCTCCTCCCTCCTCCCTCCTCCCTCCTCCCTCCTCCCTCCCCTCTCTGTTCCTCTCCTTCCTCCTCCCTCCTCCCTCCTCCCTCCTCCCTCCTCCCTCCTCCCTCCTCCCTCCTCCCTCCTCCCTCCTCCCTCCTCCCTCCTCCCTCCTCCCTCCCCTCTCTGTTCCTCTCCTTCCATGCCTCCCTCTTCTCTATTCTTCCTCCAGGCTTCCATCCATTCACCTTCCAGCTCATCTTTCTTTCTATTTGTCCACATTTCCCCACCTCCCTCAGTCCCTCACATTTCTTTTGCAAACAGCTCTGAAATATTCGGTGGCTAAGGGCAGCATCGTGCAGCAGTCCAGTGCTCGGCAATCCTTGACCTCAGAGAAGGAAGGGTCACTGGGCCCTATGTGAATGAGAAATAGCAGCCAAGAAGGAAGAGGAAAATCTCCAATCATAGAACGAGCCTCATCTAGGGATTTTCTTTCAAGCCATTTTGAAGAAAATTGTTTCAAAACCACACACACACACACATGAGAGTTGCTACCATATTATTAAAGAAGAGTATGATACAATAGAGGGTTGTGAATGCAGCTATGAAGCCTCCATTTCAACACATAACTGGCGGTGGTTAGCAGGAAAATGACTGTAGAATTAATCATTTTAGCAGCGTACTGAATATGCAAGCTCAGTCTCGAATGCAGGGCACAGTCATAGATTGTTTGGTTCATACAAAAAAATTGAACAATTGTACCCCAATTACAATAGAAATTACTGAACAATTGTAAAGAATTGTAATTTTCTAATTTTCTGCTTTTGTTCTGTTGGGAGGGATTTGAGGATGTTTGCCAATAATGCAGGAAATGGTTCATGGTGGCATGGGGAAGGCGATTACATGCTGTCTGAATACTGCAGCTGTAGTGAATCAGGTCAACAGGCTTCCCAACACCTGGACTCAACTGCACCTGCAGGTCCTCAGCCCTTAGGATTTGGCAAGGCTGCTTTCAAGCTCCCTCGGGCTCTCTCTGGTGGGGCTTTGTGTAGCTCTTTTTGCCCACAGGTCACCATGAGTCAATCAGCTAGCTCTTAGGGGAGGGAAGAAACCTGGGCATTCTCTCTAATCTATCCAGGCAATTCAGAAAGAGTTGAAGGGGCTGGAGCTATGGCACAGCCATTAACAACACGTGCTGCTCTTGCAGAGAAGAACCAGGTTCTCAGAACCCACATGGTGGCTCAGAACCGTCTGTAACTCTAGTTTCAGGAAGTTTGTTGCCTTCTTTTGGCCTCCTTGAACACGGCCCTCACATGGTACATATACATACATACATGTGGGCAGAACACTTATACACAGGAAATAAAAACAAGCTTTTTTTTTTTTAAGGAGTTGAGAAGCACTGTGCAGGAAGATGGAGAGTCATCAGAGACAAGACCACAAATGCTCCCAGGGAGAAGAGTTCACAAAGGATGAATGCCAGAAAGACTGGTGTTAGTTTCGCGCGTGAGATGTAGACGCACACACTACCAGATGCCACACGAGAGTTATTCAAGGGAGTTGTCAAGGAAAAGAGAGAAAGGGGAGGGGGGGAGATGGGGGGAGAGAGAGATAGTTTTATGTGACGGGAAAGTTCATTTTAAGAGAGCAGGTGGGCACAGATTTACATGGCCGCGCCTAGGGGCGTGCCCTCCATACGCGGTGTTCTGCCAGCACCATGTTGGGGTTACCACGGGGCTGCTATGTGCTGTGAATCATTGCAACTGGCCATTAGGCTGAAGACTGGGGAACAGAGCATCCCTTAAATGGGTTCTAAATGGGAGAGAGAGTAATGACATAGTGTTCCCAACACTGAGGCCCAGGAGAGCTCAGAACACCTCAAGCCATGATGGAAAGGAGGTCCTTAGAGATTCTGGGTCTTGCCAGAACTGAAGAATTGCAATCCATCAATGATAGTACCATCTTCAGAGATTCATGTTTCCCCAGAGAGGCGGCTACAGGCAGAGTCAGCCCTGTTCTTCTTGAAGGAGGATATCCATGATGGGTGAAGAAACTTTAGTAAGTCTACTGTAATTCAGTTATTCTCTCTCTCTCTCTCTCTCTCTCTCTCTCTCTCTCTCTCTCTCTCTCTCTCTCTCTCTCTCTCTCTCTCCTGTTTGTAATAAGTGTAGGTGTAGACATTACTATATGCACGTGGAGCCCAGAGATCAACCTTGGGTGTCTTTCCTCAGAGACTGTCCACCTTGGTTTTGGAGCCAGGGCCTGGAACTCACCATGTGGGTTTGGCTGTCAGGCTAGCAAGTCCCAGAGATTCTCCTGTCTCTACATCTACAGTGGTGAGATTATAAAAATGTGCCACTACATCTGGACTTTTTTTTAGATGGATTCTGGGAACTGAACTCACGTTTTTGTGAGTTCACTGTCTTAGTTACTGTTCTACCGCAGTAAAGAGACACTATGGTGAAGGTAACTTTAAAAGAAAGAATTTAGTTTGGGGCTTGTGTCTAGGGGGTCCATGACTGACAAAATGGGAACCATGGAAGCAGGCATACAGGCCTGGTGCTGGAGAAGCAGTTGAGAAGAGTTTACATGTTGAGACAACAACTAGGAGGCAGAGAAAGCAAGAGCTAATGGGAATGGCATGGGCTTTAGAAACCCCAAAGCCCATCCCCAGTGACACACCTCCTCCAACAAGGCCACACCTCTTAATCCTTCCCAAACAGCTGCAGACCAAACATTCTATATATAAGCTTATAAGGGCCACTCTCATTAAAAACGTAACATTTGCAAACTGAATTATCTCCCTAGCCCTCACATGATTTTATAACAGAGGTATCAAAAGCAAAAATTCTGGCAACTCAGAAACCTTGTCAGCTTAGCGGGTGTCCATCATCATATATACTGGTTTCATTGACGGCTGCTGTGGTCAAGCTGTCTACTGTCCAGGTTCACTCACTTTTCCCTTTGCTTTCAGACATTCAGACAGCTGATTCCCTGGCCATGCACAGTGCCTTAAAAACCACAGGAAGGGATCCAGAAGCTCAATCTGCTTTACATGTAAGACAAATATTGACCCTTCAAGACATATGCCCACACTCAGCAATCTCATTTATTTAAAAAAAATGGACATTTAACTACTCTGGTTTCTGAGGTCTACCTCTGAGGTTTGAGGAAGATTGAATCAAGCTGTCTTATTTATCAACAAATGATACACAGGCCTGGTGCACAGACATTCCCCATGTTGTCATATTTCACTTGCCTGTTCATTTTGTGAACAGCTAACTGTAGCTAGTGCTAGCCACCTGAGTACCTTTGGGGGCCATGGCTCTCTGAGTGCCACACAGTTCTCTTAGCCATTCTCTTCGGGCTGGCACACTCGTGGTGGCACACGCCTGCAATCCCAGCACTTAGGAGGTAGAAGCAGGAGGATTGAGATCTTGAGATCAGCCTGGGCTGTGTCATAAGGCCTTCTCTCAGCAACAATGACAACTGTATTAGTTATTGGTCTTGTTGCTATGACAAAATGCGACTCCAGGAAGAAAAGGTGCCCTGGCTCACACTTCAGAGTTTACCTCCATCATGGCAGGAAGCAGCTGGTCACATGACAGTCAGGAAACAGGGGAGTGCTGGCTTCCTTTCTCTTTTCTTCTTTCTTTCTTTTTTAAAAATTCAACCCAGGACCCAGCCCACAGGATGGTACTACCACCTTCAGGGTGTGTCTTCCCACCTTGGTTAACCCGCGGTGGTTCTAGCTTCTGTCAGGATAACAGCTAATATTAGCCAGTGCAACTCGATCTCTGGAACATTGACATCCCACTCTTTCCCTCACAGGTATCCTGGAAAGAAAGAGCTGATGCTATTCTTGTTTATGTTGATGCACAGGACAAGAATGAATGTGTGCCACATCTTCTGTTGGAAGCCATATAAGGATAAAGGAAGAGGGAGGGTGTTCCTCGATTGCTTTCCTTCACCTCCATCGGCCCATCTATTCCTTCTTTGAGATCCCAGCAGATCAGCTGAGACACCCAGCCTCATGGGACTGAGCAGCTTCTAGACTCTTGGACTTTCCATTCCATTCATAACTGACTGCTGTAGAGAGAGATGTCAAAGACCGAGACTCGTTTCATAAGTTCTGTGACTCTAGAGTACTCTGACTAATACAGATTTGATATTAAGTGGTTCTGGAGAAACAGAAGTATAAGGATGAATCTTTTAAGTATCTGAAATAGGATTCTTAGTTTACTAACATCTTTGGCTACTGAGGCTTCTCCAGCCACTCTCTCTCTCTCCTGGAAGCTCAGAAGGCTCTGAAAGCCAATGGTATAAACTGTATTTAAAACTTACATGCCTTTGATTATCTTGATTCTTCAGTAGTGGGTGGCAATAAAGTTAGTGATGTTATATCTGAAACTTCTCAAAGTTGGGGGTGTTTGTTTTTAATACCACTGGATAAATTGATAAAAGATAGAAATTAGATCCATGATAAAATTAATCAACTTTAGAAGATGGCGAAGGATAGCAGTGAACTTAGTGAGAAAGTTGACCGGCTCTAGATGCACACATCACAGTCTACTGTAAATACCACACCTATCTAGGAACTATATCCCTAGTAGATACCTACTTGCATTTTTATTTTTAAGATTTGCTTTGTTTTTATTCATATATGTGCATGTGTATGTATCTCTGTGTGCGCTTGTACATGTGAGTGTAGCTGCCCATGGAGGTCAGAAGAGGGTGTTGGATCCCCTAGAACTGGAGTTACAGGTGGTTGTGAATATCCGATATGGGTGCTGGGGACTAAACATTAAGACTCATTCCTTTACAGGTTGTAATTATATGTAGATTTTCTTTTCTTTTCTTTTTTGGTCCGGGGGCAGTTTAAAACTTTTCAATCACAGCTGGGCTTTACTTGGAGCAGGCAAGATGGCTAAGTGGGTAAAGTGCCTGCCTGCCATATAAGCATAAGAACTGGAGTTCCGATCCTAGAATCCCTGTCAATGTCAAGCAGATGTGGTCATCTGTCTGCAATCCCAATGACAAAAAGGCAGAGACAGGGGCCTCTGAAATAAACTGGCTAGTTAAACTAGCTGAACTATTAAGCTCTGAGCTTATAAGAGACTTGAGTTAATATATAGGGTAGAGAAGAATCAGGGAAGACCCTGGATACTTCCCACACACATGAACATAGGTGCACCCCCATGCATGTAAATTCATGTACACCACACATTCATATGCATATAAAAAGGGGATTACTTGTATAACAATGAAGATTTCCTAAAGGAGCCTTTGAGTAAAAGCTGTAGTGGTACAAACAAAGGCTGGGCTTGGTCTGTCTGCCACAGACCCGCAGCACCAAGGTAATGTGCAAAACATCTCTGTTCCCCTGAAGAGGCCTAAGTCACACAGGATGAGGAGTATATTGGGGTCAGTCAGGTCGGCAGATGCTGTCTTCCATTCTGATTTCCCGAGGCTGCGGTGGTGGGCAGGAATGTAGAAACAGCTTGAGTTGGGTTAGCGCGGTTGATAAAGCACATGCCTCACAATCACAGAAACCACATAAGGTTGATCTCTACTCTGCATTACAGTTGGCACCCCCAGGTCATTTCTCTGCAAACTGCTCCAGCCCCCTCCCAGGAAGGGCTATCAGAGAGTACTTAACAGAACAAGGTGTGTGGGGGTGCTTCCTGCATCCTCACAGGACAGCAAGTGTATCCTTTTGTCCTTTCCACCAGAATGAAGACCTGAAAAGTTGCATGCCCCAGGATTGCAGGTGGGTGCACACTTTTCTCTGGAGAAAGTCAGATTCTAGTAAAAGCCCAAGGTGGCATGAGAGTAACTTCTTAGCCTGCTCAAGACAGCCTCAAAGAGCTTGTCTGAAAGCCATCAGGTGTCTACAGAGGACATAAAATGTTAAGATGCCAACATCACAGTTTAGGGATAGGAGACGGTGGAATGCTGCAGTTGTCATGCAGCACACCCCCCATGGTGCAGATAGCAGCCTACAGGCTATACGTGACCCTTAGATAGTGTTTGCTTTCTTCCTATGAATCTAGACTACAATATGTGTGTGTTAATATTCAATTGTACATTATACCTTAAAGCAGATTTCATAATCCCTAAATCCTTGCTTATCTTAAAGTCTCAGAAAATCTGTTAGCTGAGGCTTGCCTTCCTGCACGCAGCAAGGCAGACACGGGCTATGAGCATCCTTCCCAATAGGCCTGCAGGTCTCCAGGGCTGTTACCCTCTTTGTTATCATTTCCCCACACAGTCCAGTGTCCATCTGTCACTGCACATGCATGTGTGCCACACTGAAGATAAGGGACAAGTCCCCTTGTAGAAGGAACGCGTCATCACACATGTCTACATGTCAAGAGAGAATGAAGAAAGGAGGCTTTGCGAGGTGACCCTGGCAGCCTTTCCACGTACATTGCCCCTCCCCCAGCTTTCACTAGCATTTGGTTTGTGGTCCATGTTTTTAATCCGCTTTGGGACACCTCGAAGACATAGCTTAGAAGACAAGTGAGCTGGTGATGCTGATTCTGGGAAATCCCAGAGGAAAGACTCTGGTAGGCAAGACTTGGAATCTTCTGACATAGCCAGTTTCTGGACTAGTAGAAAGGATGCTCCTAGAATGGGGAGGGAGACAACCTTCTTGGTTTTCATAGATCCGAGGGACTTCTGGTATTCTGATTTAAAGTGGTGTGCCTACTGCTGGCAGCTGGCTTAGTGGGTACAGGCACTTGCTGCCAAACCTGATGACATGACTTCCATCTCTAGAACCCACGTGGTGAAAGGAGAGAACTGACAGCTGAAAGACACACCACACACGCACACACACACACACACACACACACACACACGCTCACATGCACACACATACACGCTCACATGCACGCACACACATACACACACGCTCACATGCACACACATACACGCTCACATGCACGCACACACATACACACACAGACAACACACACAGATACACATATACACACACATACACACAGAGAGACAACACACACATACACACAGACAACACACATGCATACAAATGTGTGTACACACACAGAGACAACACACACATGTATACACACACACAGACACACATACACACACGCATGCACATGCGCGTATGCACACACATGCACACACATACAGACCACACACACATGCAGCAACATGCATATGCACATAAGCATGCATGCATAAGCACCCACATAAATAAAATGCAAGAAAATTTAAATGATGCATTTGGTTGTTAAGCTGACAAGTTGTGGACTTGAGACTGGCTGAATTAAGCAGCACTGAGAGTACTAATGGAGGTTCACTTTCGCATGTGTGATTGTTTCCAGGGTTATTTAGCTGAGGGGACTGTCCTACGTGAGGACAACACTGCCATGAACTAACTGGAGTCCTGGACTGTATGAAGAAAGGAAAGGAAAAGTGGGGGAGCACCAGCATCCATCTCTCTTTGTCCTTGACTGCCCAGCCAATGGGAGCAGCTGGGTCTAGCTCCTGCCCCCACCCTTCCTACCATGAAGAACCGAGTCCCCTCAAACAGTGAACTCAAATAAACCTTTCTTTAAAGTGCTTTTGTTAGTTTGACACACAATGAGGTAAGTCGCCGACACAGCCGAGACCAGATCTTTTAGTACTAACCCGAGTTCTTCGGGTTGATCGGTCACATTAGCAGGAAGCTCCGCACAGGTGGTAAAGGGCTCAGCACCCAGCTGCCACTTCTCAGCTTTGCCTATAGAGGCCTCAGGGTTCTTGGCACTCACTGAGGATGTGTATGTGAATGTTTGTGTATGTGAAGCAGCCTGCCACCATCTGTCCCTTGAACGTCCCTGGCCATGGGCTTATTATGAAAGAGGCTGGCACTGGATGTGACTGGAGGATGGTGGTGGTGGCTGTAGTACTAGACACACTCTCTGAGGAAGAAGGAAGGCAAGGATGGCACTGTCTTTTCCTGGGATTGTATTATATCTGGGCCACTCACTATGTGGGCAGCCATCCCCTTCAGTCAGTCATCTCTGAAAAGCACCATCACAAATGTGTGTCTCCCAGGAGATTCCAAATCAAGCTGATGATGAAGATGGACGGTTACATTACCCTAGTGGTCCTGGAAACTCACAGCTATAAACCACATACAAAAATCTCATGACAACACCATGTGCAACTGTCACTCCAAAGAGAGCCTCAGGGGACATAGTCTGTTTTGCCAACTTTTGTTTAATGAATCAATGGATAAGAGGGGTTTCAAGTGTAAGAGAGATATGAATCCCTCTTATCCAAGGATTCTGATGGTCTCTAAGCAGGACTTTTGTGTGCATGATCGAGTGGCTTTAAATGAATCAGCTAACACGACATGAGATAGCATGGTGTCACAAGCACCATGTGTGACAGCTGTACGGTCACACGGAATCAGTCTGTCCCTCCATCTTCCTCCAGCCATACTAATCTCTCACAGTGGACTCTGGCTCTTCCTGTACCCTCCTTGGCTACGTCAACTGCAGCCTGTTCTCACTGATTGTTCTTTAGACTGCTGAGGTAGATCTGCAGGTCGTCTTTGACAGATGCTTAGCGCCATAAAATGGCAGCTTTTGGAGAAGCTTCCCATCCTTCTTCCAACATTCTACACGCTTCTTCACCTCAGTTTCCACCCAAGGTATAAGGTAGATAAGTCTTCCACCAATGGGCTTTGAGCATCGCATGACTGCTTTATCTTGAAAGCAGAAATGTCAGCTGACCACCATGGGGGTTCCAGAGCTGTGAACCAAAATAGTCCGTTCTTCTTCATAAGTTATCTCGGGGATTTGTTGTAGCAACAGAAGCCTAGTGATGTAGGAATGTGTAGGTTCTTCATGTTCTTACTGCATTCTTTTGATTTTTGAATAAAGCAACTAAAAAGTAGGCTCTAAGTGTGTGTGTGTGTGTGTGTGTGTGCATGTGTACCCGTCTAAGCATATATGTGTCTGTTCTTAGTTTATTATTTTGCTTTAATGTGTCGAGGATGAGCTATTCAGCCCAACCTGGACTAAAGCTCACCATGTAAGCCCAGGCTAGTCTCCAGCTTGTGGGTTCCCTGCATCCATCTTCTCAGTGCTGGGCTTGAGAGTATACGCTACTATGGTGGGGTTAATGTGTTTAATTACTTATTTAGAAATATTACCAAATTGTTGACCATTTAAAAATCTTGTGGCTGCCAATGAGTAGATGATAGGGTCAGTAAGTGAAAATTATGAGGCATCACAATGATTTCTTCCCATGGAGAAAACAAGAGTCTAATGGCCTTTATTTTTTGCTCAATTTGAGAAGGTAAGGAAGGATTCAGGGCTGTAAGTGACCCTCTTTCTCTTCTCATCTATAGGGTGTGTGGTGACGTGTCCAGGGCGCGTAGAAATTATGCCATAGAACCACCTCCTAGTGAAGCAGATAGCCCCTAAATGCTTCCCAGTGGACAGATCCTGGCAGAGAGATGGCTGTGTTTAGTGAAGGGCTCAGCCACCCATTTACATGCATTTAGAAATTCACTTTATGGAAAGAAGAAACTAAAAGCACTGCATTTTAAAAGCCAAGAGGATGATTTGTGTGTGCTGCTAAATAGGTTAATGAGATGCACACACTCAGAGTCTAGAGAGTAGGGAAACTGGCAGGAAAAGCGGGTGGGAAAGTGAAGCAGTGCCTCTCCCCAGAGGGAACAGAGTCTTATGATGCCCCAGAGCCCTTCTGAGTCAAGGGGCAGGGTTGGCTTCATCATGTTTCCAGAGAAGAAACTCAGGATAGGAGGAAAACTGGAGATTGAGAGTAGTTCATGGGGCTGCAGAGTCAGTCAGCAACTGACATTATGGGATGCTGAGTTCAGTGTGGGTTTCCAAATGAACTGAATATTCACGCACAAATACCAATGATGGTTGGTACTGTTAATCTGACAGGCCCTAGAATTACTTTGAAGACAGGCCTTGTCAAAGCATGACTGTGCTGGAGTTTCTAGACCTACCCTGACTGTAGGGTCACCACCCCATAGATTGAGGTCCTAGTCTCAATATAAAGGAGACAATGAGCTAATTACCAGCACTCATGCCTCTGTGCTTCCTGACTGCAGAGCCACGCGACTAGCAGCTGTCTCGCATGCCTGCCACCATGAGTTTCCCCGTTGTGATGGACTGTACCCTTGATCCAAAAGAAACCTTTTTAAAGTTGTGTCTTGAATATTGTCCAGTATTTTGTCACAGCTGCAAGAAATGTAACTAATCCAGCACCCTTTGTTAGATTTTTGAGCATATAATGGTATGATTCGCATATACCCAGTAATCAGGCAGCAGGTTTCTATGGATGCAGGACCCAGGAAATGGGGCAGAAAGCAGCAGCAGACAGCAGGAGACTCTTAATAGCTGCTTCTATGTAGAAAGAGCTTTATTGTATATGATTATGATCAACAGAGGTTATGGTTATAGTGGCAGAGAAAGCAGGAAGAAGGAGAAAGAGGAGAAAAGAAGAAAGGAAGAGGAAGGGAGGAAGAGGAAGGGAGGAAGAGGAAGGGAGGAAGAGTAAGGGAGGAAGAGGAAGGGAGGAAGAGGAAGGGAGGAAGAGTAAGGGAGGAAGAGGAAGGGAGGAAGAGGAAGGGAGGAAGAGGAAGGGAGGAAGAGTAAAGGGAGCTCTCAAGACAAGACAGAGAGGCAAATGCACGTGGAGACTTTGCTTTAAAGGGAGCCTGACGTGATGTCAGAGCCTAGGGGAGGGCGTGGCTCAACGTCAGAGTTCAGAGGGCATGGCTCTTAGGGACTAACACCCCTCCCCAACTATAGCAAGCTGGTGAAACAGATATGGCATTGCCAGATGTTGGTTCCTTACAGCCTGACTCATCCTGTTTCTCACCAATGTGTGTCTGACTCCCAGCAGGAGCCTCCAGGAGGCCTGTCCATGTCCAGCTGGCCCCAGGGCCATTATGACTTATGAAGAGGACCATTAGCAAATCAGGCTGTTACTTACACAAGCAAGGAGAGTCGTGGCTTTGGCACATTGTTTATCAGCACACAGTCTTGCGTGTGGAGCATCGTGGAGCCAGGACCCCCTCCATCCCATAGAGCCAACATGTTTCTCTGTTCTCCACCGAGGTAGAGGAAGCCAAGTTCAGTGGCTGTCAAGTGACAGAATGAGTCACTTCCAGTCCAAGCCATCCTGATGTGGGTAATGGTAAGGACTCTGGTTATGACTGTAGGACCAGCTTCTTGTTTCTTTTGCTCAAGCGCCTGTCCCTTCCCTTCTCTCCTCCTGCTCCAGGAGAGGTAGTCTAGCCACATGTAGCTTTCATATCATGTGGGAAATGAAGTCATTTCTATTCTGGACCAGGCTCAGAAGGGAGTCTATAACCAACAGAGGTGAAAGAATGTCCTCCAGGGCTGTTCCCTCCCAACAAGAAGTTTACAGGAGAGGGGATGGCCTTTTCCCACCAGGTGCTGGGAAGGTCTGGATGCCTTGGCTGGAGTAGCAGCCTCCACCAGCCTGACAGACATAGGCAGGAGAGAGAGTAGACTTTGGATCTGCAATTGAGTTTAGATATTAGGAAAAGTCTGCATAGGTGGATTCCTTTATCTTGCCTGAAGACTCCAAGAGGAGATGTTTTTTGGATACATTGTGCAGGTTTGCAACTGTAGAAGGAAATGTTAGTAGAGATCAAACGGCCATCAAAGTGAGCCCCATATACAGTTCACAAGAAGGTTGGACTTATGTAGAGTTCATTAGTTATGACATGCAGCTTCTCATAAAGAGTACAGTTCTGAGTGGTTAATAATGTTCAAATTCTTGGTGTTGGGGAGCAAGAGAGAAATCAGACCCAGAAGGGTAAGGGTCTATTTCCCTTCTTATGCATCTTTTATTCCCTAACTAACCATTCTGCCTTTCTGTCCTTAGGGATGCTGGGGACACAGATGTGTCAATCAAATCATCCCAGCATCTGATGCTTTCTAGCACCAGATACAGTGGGACCCAGACAGTGCGTGGGACCCAGCACTTTGAGGCTTCATGTATGGATGGCACCCCACATCTGCTGCCAAATGGTTACAGGGATCCTCTGCTGGTAGTTCCCAAGTTCACATCCAGCTGCTACTCTTCAGAGTTGGAAGACTAAACACACTGCAGTCGCTCTGTTACTGAGTTGTACCCCATGTCTTGTGCACTGTGGTGAAGGCATCCTTACCAGGAATCATGGCAGCCAGATGTCTAGTGTGGACATCAGGGCATTGGAATCTGCATTTAAATGGAGAAAAGTCTCAACTTCATCGTGAGCAAACCTGGATGGGAAAGACATGACCCAAGGAGGGCATGGGATAGAAAGACCCTTCTATGGGAAATCCAGAAACAAATTGGGTTTTTCTTGTTTTCCCTGGCGTTTTTGGTCTTCCCATGCTTTTGTTGTTGGACTTGAAAAGGCTACTTAGGGTAACAGCAGAGTGCCAGTGAGTTAGACCCTTGCTGCATCTATCATGGTGAAGACCACCACACAGCTCTCTTGTTAGAGAATTAAACAGCATTTAATAATTCAAATCATCTCCATTTTTTTCTTTGTGGAATGTCTAAGCCAGTTACATATTTTATTTGCTTCAAAAGAACAAATTAGCATGTGCTTTCTCCCTCAAGTCCCATTTTGCTTTCCCTGTTACTCAAAGAAAGCACTTTTCAATGTCTTCACGTTTGGGTCTTAACATGAGACTCTGTGATAAGGCTTCAGCTGAGATGGCTCAGCAGTTAAGAGCACTGGCTGCTCTTCTAGGGGTCCTGAATTCAGTTCCCAGCAACCACATTGTGACTCACAACCATCTATAACAGGATCTGATGCCTTCCTTCTGGCGTGTAGGTATACATGCACTCATACATAAAATATAAATAAATACGATTTTAAAAAGAATAACCCCTTCTAATTTTTTTAATCTTATTTTATGCACATGACAGTTTTGACTGCATATATGTATGTGTACCACTTGCCTTCCTAGTGTCCATGGAGACCAAAAGTGAGCATTAGATCCACTTACATTAGAGATGGTCATGAACTGTTGCTAGTAGGGGGATGGATGAGAAGATATGGAATCAAGGACACATACCACAGGAGTCAGTTGAAAAGAAAGCTGCAGACTCATTTATTCAACAGTGGGAAGAATCTTATATACCTTCCTCCCAGTACCCAGGCTGTGTCTGGGTCTGGTAATATTGAGTGACCTTCCCTCTTTGCCTGGGCACGATCAGGACGTCGGACAGTGCCAGTTCTAGGCCCTCAGGCAAACTCCATGTTGGCTCACAGGGAAGCACATTCTATGCTTGCCTTGCTAACTAACTGGTTTGAACCAATTTTCTTAACCCTATGGGTCTGTCTTGCTACAATGAACAACCAGTGGGTCCTCAGAAGAGCAGTCAGGACTCCTCGTTGGAGAGCCTCCCGTCAGCCGCAACAGCTGCTTTTAAAACTGTGATCTTGAAAGTGCATCAAGTTTATTGAAGACAGCCCACAATGGTATGTAGGTACCAAACTTGCTTTGGTTATTGTTTTTTAGTTACTATTACATTTTAGGGTACCAAGGGTTGAACCTAGGCCATTGAGGCAAGAGAGGCTGATATTTACTGGCAATTTTTCATCCTTAGAGATATTCTTAGGAAAGAACCCTCAGGTTCAAGGACTGGAGAAACCCTTAAACTGTGTGTGTGTGTGTGTGTGTGTGTGTGTGTGTGTGTATGTAAGAAAGAGAGAGAGAGAGAGAGAGAGAGAGAGAGAGAGAGAGAGAGAGAGAGAGAGAGTTCATGTATGTATTTTGGGGTAGACAAAAACACGTGAACAAATGCATGTGGGCCCAAGGTCAATGTCCCTCAGGAAATTTTTCTCAGCTATTCACCTCACTTTTTAAGAAAGTGTCTTCCCAAGAGCTCCCGAGTTTGGGGAGACTGATCACAGAACCCCCCAGAAATTATTGTGTCTCTGTTCTCCAGTGCTGGGATTAGAGACATGCACCATGATGCGTGGCTTTCTTGTGTGAGTCTGGGGATTGAGCTCACATCTGAATGCTCGCTTGGGAGCACTTAACTGAGCCATCTCCCTGTCTTCTCTCCACTGAGTTTCAGTCGCACCCAACAAGCACAGCATTCCATGCAATTGGCAAAGTAGTGACTGTCCCAGGGCCACACACAATCAGAGCAGCCAAGGGCGAAGCCGAAAGCTATGACTCTGCTCCCTGTGGAGAAGGTAAAAGTCAGTAAGCAGCAATGGGCCCAGAGCACACACTGTGGGCCATTGTGACAGGGCTATGCTAACACACTGAGAGAAACCAAGGCAGAGTCAGGAAACAATTTAGCCTGGAGGTGAGGGTGGGAATGGGAGGGGTCTGGGGGAGGGCGGTAGATGGATACCTTTGTTTCATGTAGCTTCTGAGCTCTTATTTAATAAGAGCCAAAGAAAAAGTCCAGACCCGTGGCGTCTTACAGAGTTCCTCCTTTGTAGACACATCTGCACGTTCATGGTGGGACCAGGATCACTAGCTAGTGTGCCTGTCACAAGTCTCCACAGCTTTGTTGCCACTTGAAGACCACTGTGATGTGGTTCCTGTTCAGTTCTCCAGCAAAGAGGCTTCTGCTCCAATTAAATAGGACTGCTTAACTTTGAACCAGGGTGCATTTGTCATGGGGCACATCAAAGTCTCAGGGAGCAGTCTGGGAGTTTCCCGAGGCCTCCACAAGCCCTGGAAGATTTTGGACTATGATGAGGGGAAAGCCTGCTCTTTTCCATATTCACCAATGCTGAGCTGCATTGCAGGGCCACCCTATCAGGCTTATGGTAGCTGCCGTTCAAAAGGCCAGTCTTTACTTTGAAGTGAGGTAACTCTGAACACCTTGGGCAGGGCTCCTGGCTAGAGCCTGGGAGGAAGGCATCAAAAAAGCCAGCTTCTTTATGTCTTCCCAGGTTAGACCCACTTTTACACAAACAAATGGATTCATTGTAAGACACAGTGATAGAGCTGGTGAAATGGCTCATAGTTATGCATCCCGCACACCCCACTCACACAGTAAATTTAAATAAAACCCTTAAGAAACAGTGGTGAAGACGCTTGTGGAGGCCAGAGGACAACCTAGGACGTCATTTCTTAGGTTCTGTCTGCCTTGTTTTTTAAAGCAGGTCTTCTCCCTGTCCTAGAATTTGCGGACCAGGCTATGCTGATGTCCAGTGAGCCCCAGGAACTTCTTATGTCTCTATCTTCCCAGGACTGAAATGACAAGAATTACTGAATTATAGCTTTTGACATGGGTTCTGTGGCTCAAGATCAGTTCCTCACACTTCAAGGCAAGGACTTCACTGTGTGAGTCATCTTTCTGTAGCCCCAGGTTATTGTGACATGGTTTGTGTTGTTTTGGCACTGGGGATGGAACCCAGGGCTTTGTCCATGCCGGGGAAGAGCTCTACCACTGAGTCATATCCCCAGCCTGTAAAGAGCATCCTATGGGAGGAAAAAGGAGACTCTTGAAAGAGGGCTAGAAAGTTCATGTCCTGGGCAAGGCCAGCACTGGAGAAGTGCATGGTTTTCTTTCCTCTTATTGGGTGGGACCCGGGAGACTCTGCTCTCCCACTAGTCAGGCAAGATGGCTCAGGGAGACAGGAAGGTGACAAGGAGGAGGGGAAGGAGGGAGGGAGGGAAGGGGGGAGAGAAAGAGAGCAAGGGTCATTACCAAATGACCTCCCAGCATAGTGTGAGGGACTCCCATTCTCCAAGTGAGGTAAAGGAAGAAGGGAACTGTCTTAGGGTTTGTATTGCTGGGAACAGACACCATGGCCACAGCAACTCTTATAAGGAAAACATTTAATTGTGGTGGCTCACTTACAGTTTCAGAGGTTCAGTCCATTATCATCATGCCTGCAGGCATAGGTGGGTGCTGGAGTAGCTGAGAGTCCTACATCTTTCAACAGGAAGTGAACTGAAAGTCACATTGAGGGAAGATTGAGCAAAAGAGACTTTAAAGTAACACACTTCCTCCAACAAGGCTGTACTTCCTAATGATGCCACTCCCTTTGGGGACCATGTTCTTTCAAACCATGACAGGATCCCTGTCTCAGGAGTACCTCAGTAAGCAGGAAGTGGTCAACAAGGCGAACAGACAGAGGTGCCGCTTGCAGGCCAACCACTTGCTCATCATTTGTCAAGTTATAGAGATGTTCACATGTTGTTTCCGAGGGTGGAGAGGAAGCTGAAGCCAGGGAGATGCATCTCTAGGCTTTATGCCCATTAGAAGGGTCAGAAGGGTGACAGGGACCGCCACTAAGAGACAAGCTGAGTACTGGTCATTTGACACTTCAAGGGCACTTGCGTCTTGCTCAGCAGTTTAAAGAGATACACCCTCAGGAATCCCAATGTGACAAAATACACCTTCACTTTAGAGATGAGGAAATGTGAGCTGCATGGAGGTTCCGCCAGGCCTGCCAAGGTCATGTTGAGCAATCAGCAAATCTGTGACAAGAGAAGGGAAATGTGAGAAGGGCACAGGGAGAGAGCAGTGCATCCAGACAGAACGGAACTAATGGGCAGTATAAATTCTTTAAGTGATTTCTTAAGCTTGAAATTTAATCAGGAATTTATTGGGCAAGTTGGGATGCTGAGGGTCAAGGCTTGGGAGTTTTACCTTGAACACCACTTATATCATCTCATAGAATATAGGGAGACTGGAGTCAAGTCGCCAAGCATTATGTCAGAAAACAAAAGTCCTTGAAACACATAGAAATAGACAAAGAAGATTTGGAGATCAAGCCTTCAAGCCCCTAGCTTCTCTCTTCACAGGAAGTATAATGAGGTCACATGACTCCCAGAACCATGGTAGGTAGACAGGGTGGGTCAGCATGTGTCACAGTGATGGAGTATCTCGGAGCTTTTCTGGGGAGACCTAGAAACAGAAGATACTGGTAGACCACAGTGAGTCCATCTAAGCCTGGCTTGGTGGTACAATGGGTGTATTGGGGTGACTCACAGACAACCACACCACTGGGAAGTCCCCTGGGTAACTTCTGGGCAGCTATAGTGATAAAGAGTCCCCTCACCCCCAGTCAGTTGTCTACCTCTTAGGTAGTATCAGGTAGGGGCAGAATCTTGAGAGGATCTCATGAAGGCTCCCGAGCTCCTGACAACAATGTGCTCCATCCCTTCAAGAGGGAATGCTCACAGGCCCCATCTGGTGATGGTCTAGTCTCCTGCACATCATCACAGCTTCTCTGATTCAGGAGTGACCCCTGTCCTTACAGTCCTGTCTTCTGGTCCCTCAAAGACAAGTATACTTGTTTGTGAAGCATGAAGGTCTTCTACAAACTCAGCTTCCCCATCATCCAGCAGCACCGACATCATTCCTTTTCAAATTAGGAACCAAGTTAGAGCAGAGACAGAACTCCTGGGCATCTGCAAAGGTGAGTACAATGGCCCCTACAACACAGGAAATGAAATGACATCTGAGGGACTGCTCCTGGGTAAGGTGGACGACACCCAAGCACTGGCCTCCACATACACATGTACACATACATACACATACATTACACACACACACACATGCACACACACATACACGTACACACACTTACACATACTCATACACACACATACACCATCCACACACATACACACAGACATACACACACACACATGCACACACACATACACGTACACACACACATACACACACATACACACCCACACACATACACACAGACATACACACAGACACGTACGTGCACACACACACACACACACACACACACACACACACACTTGTTTTGCTTTGTAATTTCTAGAGTATAGGGTGAAGAGTGCTTATGCCTTTAATATCATTTCCCAAGCTTTTGATGTTATTTTACTCTATAATTTTGGCTCATTTACTGGTAAAGTTCATGTGCAGGTTACACGTACTGTAAGTCCTTTGTCTGTCTCTCCAGCCCATCCCTATGGGCTCCCTACATGTTGGCTTGCACTGACCATGGAGCCGGCTTTCTCCTGCACCAGATTTGATGGGATGCATTTTCGTGGACACACTGACAAGAGGGATCACTCATGTGGTGGAGGCAGGAGTCACACATTTCCTGTCTTTTGAGGTCATGGGGGGGGGCGCTAAATGGTCCCTTCTCCCATTCAACCAGTATGTTAGTCCCTTTCTCATTGCAGTGACAAAATGCCTGACAAGTAGGAACTTAAGAGAGAAAAATGTTTATCATGGCCTACAGTTGAAGGGGACACCATCCACCATGGCAAGGGAGACAAGACAGCAGGCAGGGAGGGCAGTAGCAGTAGCGGGTGGCCCACACTGCATCCATAGCTAGGAGGCTGAGAGTGAACAGGAAGTAGAGCCAGACTACAAAATCTCAAGATCCACCCCAGTAACCAACTTCTTCCCCCGAGGTTCTGCCTCCTAAAGATTCTAAAACCTTCACTAAACAGAGCCACCAGCTGGCAGTCAAGTGTTCAAACACTTATGACAGTGGGGAAATGTCTGACATTGAAATCACAACAACTTGGGCTGCGTAGCCTTAGGTCTGTGGATGTTTAATTTATAAGGGTTTAATAAGTTTCCAGCATGTCCTCTCTGCTTCAAGTTCCACATTGGCTAATTCATGCCAGGGCCAGCATTTGTTCCCAATCTGACTGCGAGTTTGAATCCAGAATACACAAAGAACTATTATAACTCAGCAATTGAAAACAATCAATAAAAAATGGAAGAAATAATGAATAGATGTTTTCCAAAAGAAAATAGACAAATGGCTAATTAGCACATGGAAATGTTCAACTTCATTAGTCACCAGGAAATGTGCATCCCAAACACAATGAGATAATCACTTAACAGCTAACATTAAAACCAGGAAAACTGCCCAACAATAGCAAGTATTACCAAGCACACAAAAGAACTAAAACTTTCAGCTTCTACCAGCTGACTTAAAAAAAATTTGTAAACACAGTGGTTCTGAGTGTCTTAGTTAATGAAGGGAGCAGACATTCCGTAAAGTTTCCAAGATCAATGGAAGGAACTATGAGTATGGAGATAGGAATACGTGATAAGGTGTCTGTCTGTCTGTCTGTCTGTCTGTCTGTCTGACTGTCTCTTTCTCCTCTGAACTGAAAAAAATACCAGTGTCCATTAGCACATAAGACAACTATGATGTGCTTTATATGCAAAATAAACATTATTATTCAGTACCAAAAAGGTATAGACCAGAATGCTGCAAACCTGGAGTTATACATCTCTGAGCCTGTGCCATGTCAGCCTTATTCCTTCTTGCTTTCTGTAGGTTTGTAGCTGGGTTTGTGTAGATCTCCTCTGAGGGTGTGACTTGTGTAAATGACTATATAGTTGGACACTAAGATCACTGTAGGTGAATTAGGCCAACGTATCCAGATGGAAGTGCACAATCTATGCTATTCTATACCAGGTGAAGCTAGGCTATTTCAGTAGAAACTGGGTCAGGTATTGTTCAGTTGGAGAGTAGAAGAGGATTCTGGGAAGGGCACAGGGGAGTTTTGGGGTGGGGTATCTGTCAGAACTGATTGAACATAGTTGCCACTTACTTTAAGCCTTGTGTATCTATAGGGCTCAGAGAGGGCTCGGTCAGTAAACAGCTTGCCATGTAACTATGAAGACCTGAGTTCTGTTCCCAGAATCCATTAAAAATACCAGACATGGTGCTATGTACTGGCAATCCCAAGCAGGAAAAGTGGAACCCTGGGACTCCCTGGCCAGATACCTTAGACTAACTGGTGACTTTCTGGCCCTGGAGAAACTGTGTCTCAAGAGAAGGTGGATAGTGTTCCTGAGGATGGTGTTCAAGTGTGTCCTGGGCTCTTCATAATCATGTGTACACACATAGACCATCTCATATCCATGCATACACAAAGGCATTCACACACACAAACATAAACACACTCATTTTGAAAACAGTTTTGTGGCTTATGTATTAAGCACAAGCACAGCCAAGAACGGCCCCATTTTCCTTCAGTAGAACATAAGCATCTGGTTCAAACTGGAAACTGTAATGAGCAATGGAGAGGTAGGGTTTACAGGAGGTTTTACTATCCATTGCAAGTTCTCCCCAGCTCCCCAGTTCAGGGCACCCCGAAAGCTTCAAAGGATACTAACTAGTGTCATGGAAGAGAGGGGACATGGCTTCTCATAAAGGAGACAGGAAGAGAGGAGGGTTGATTTTTCTTCCCAACTTAAAACAACCTCTTTGTATAATTAAATCTCTGCTAATTTGCAAGGCCCGTAGGCAGGCAGAATACTCAAATTCAAAGTCCGCATTTCAGCAAAATATACTTTAAACAAAGTAAGAGAAGTAGGAATTATAAATTGTTGTTAATTACAGTTGGAGGTCATGGGGAAGATTAGTAGTCTGTCTTCGATAAAGGATTCCAGGCCTCAAGTTCATGGGGGCTTGAAAGTAACTGATGCCTCATAAACCTCTGTAGATGAGCAGACATTGTATTCCTTGGGCCTCTGGGATAACTCAAGCTCTGTCACCAGAGGAACAAAGTTAGCCTTTTGATTCAGAGACTCTTGCTTTATTTGGAATTTATTTGTTTAGGATAACAGGCCACTAAGCCCCAGACATCTGCCTGACTCCACTTCTCTCTCTGTTCTGTTTGTTCTGCATGGTCCAACACACTCAGCTCTTTCCTTCTTTCTTTCTTTCTTTCTTTCCTTCCTTCCTTCCTTCCTTCCTTCTTTCTTTCTTTCTTTCTTTCTTTTTTTTTTTAAATTCTAGGAACCAACCTAAGGTCCTCTTGCTTGGGAGGCAAGTGTCTTGTGAGCTGAGCTGAACCATGTTCTCTGCTCTCAGCTGACACCATGAACACAGGTTTGCTAAGTGGTGCTTTTGAACTTGGTGGTTGGACACAGACGGTCCAATGGAAATGCTGGAAATGACAGTGAGGACTGGATTCCCTGGGACAATGTGATCCTGGGATGTCACAATCAAGCAGAATCCTTGAGTCTGAGTGAGGACAATTGCAGCAGAGTGGAAGGGCATTGAAAGAATCTAACCAGGGGTAATGATCCTGATGGCCCGGGGTGGGGGTGGGGGTGCACTGTAGCCTCATTTGGACAAACAGAGGAAGGCTCAACCTGAGCATTCATATATGGGGAGCTTAGAGTGTGGTGCTGAAGGGAACACCTCAGGTATGCCATGTTGGGACGATGCCTGTCATGTGCTGACTAATTCTCCCTGAATTTTGTCCTGAGTTCCTCTCTTGCCTCCACCTAGCTTGGTCCTAGCTCTAGAATGGAAGTGAGTGGATGCTTTGTTGCTCTAGGGATGATGAGGAGGAGTTGACTAGCAAGACCCGCTGCTGGAGACAAACTAGAGACGATGCTCCACGTATTTCACGGAACATACTTTGCTAAAATTCATCTTTTTCGGCAGCTCAGGCACATGGAAGTGCAGAGCTCCTGGACATCCTTACCCAGCTCCATGTGTATAGCATGTGGGCCTCTCAGACCTCGTCACTATTCCCAGGTCTTTCCCCACTTGCAGGCTTTTGTGCATGGAGTTCCCATGGTGGCTGGCGTACCTGGCTTCATTACAGCTAGGAGGAGCAAGTAGTCTGGCTCCTCATCCCCAGCAGTACCTTAACTGAGGAGTGGGGGTTTCTGTCCGATTGAGTGTCAACACCTATTTCCTGGAGGCTCTGGTAGGAGAGCCAGCTCCACCCGAATAGTCCGGTATCAACAGCTGTGGGCCTTCCAGGCAGGGGAGCCACTTCCGCTCCCTACCCGAAGTCCCAAAGTGAAGAAGCATTCCTAAAGGTGCCAGTCCTTCATAGAGTCTGCATGTGAGGGGTGCTCATCACAGAGGGCATCCCAGACACCTGAGTAGCCTTTCATTGGCTTCTTCAGCTCAGTGCTAAGAGCTCTTTTAAAGGGTTGCCCAACTGGGCCCCACAGCTCTTCATGGCCACTTTGAGGGAGATTGCTAAGCCGGGCTGCAATGAACCCCAAGACAACAGCAGCACATTCAATCCCAGCAAAGCACTTTCCTCGCACAATGCAATAAAGTCAAATCAAGTGACCGTCCGAAGAGGCCTGCTGTGGCACACTTTCCAGAGTGTCTCTGTTCCTTGCTGTGCCTGAATTCCACAGCCTACCATGTGTGGTGTGTGGCAGTGGGCTTGTATATTTTCAAAAACACTATTTGTAATTTGGAAAACACTAAATATAAAATCATAGGCTGAAAATTAAATAACTACCATCATTCATCCTGTCACTGTTAATAATTCAGATTACTCTTTGCCAATTATTTTCACACAGGTGTTTTTCATTTACTTTTAATGCAATTATAATCATTTGGTATATGAAATATCTTGGGATATTCCTTGAAATCCTTTTTGTTCGTCTGTTTTCTGTTTGTTTTCTGGTTGCAAATAAATTCAGTGATCCTGAGACTTTCTCATTTCCTGGGCCCCAAAGCCAGGCTACTGAATGAGTGAGATTCGGCGGCTCAACAATAATAAGGAACTTGGTTCCTCTGTCTCTGCTCTGCCCAGAATTGTGACATCTGTCACAGAAGGAGGTTAAGCTTGCCCTGTATAAAGACTCAAAGTAGACACTTTTCCAAACACAGGAAGGGTGAAGATGTTGGTTAGCTGGAATGGAAGTCCAACGTTAATGACACTATTTTATGGTGTTGTTAAAAGCTAAAGAATATGTGCCAGAGCAGAAGTAAGGAGGAAGTAAGTGAAAACCTGCTGCTCTATTAGGAAGAGAGGGAGGAGGAGGGGAAGGAAGGAGAAGAGGAGGGGGGAGGGGGAGGAAGAGGAAGGTGCCACCTGCAGGTAGACTAAACTCTACACCTCTTGCTTTTCACACACCAAGGAAGGGCAGTAGACATTAGTCCCTTGGTGACTGCCAGGAGCTCCTAAGAAATACAAGCATAGAGCTGCAAACTATGTAGTGCTGTGGAGGCTACACAGTGCAACCATCAGGAACCTAGAGGGTGACAAACTACGCTGTCTTAGGGTTTCTATTGCTGTGAAGAGACACCATGGACACAGTAACTCCTATAAAGAAAACATTTAATTGAGGCTGGCTTACATTCAGAGATTTAGTCCATTATCATCGTAGCAGGAAGCTACAGGAAGCCATGAGAGGTAGCTGAGAGCTCTACATCTGGATCGGCAGGCAGCGGGAAGAGAGTTAGTACCAGTGAGTCTGGCTTCAGCATTTGAGACCTCAAAGCCTACTCCTAGTGACACACCTCCTCCAACAAGGCCACACCTCCTCCAACAAGGCCACACCTTCTCCAGCAAGGCCACACCTTCTCCAACAAGGCCACACCTCCTCCAACAAGGCCACACCTCCTCCAACAAGGCCACACCTCCTCCAACAAGGCCACACCTTCTCCAGCAAGGCCACACCTTCTCCAACAAGGCCACACCTCCTCCAACAAGGCCACACCTCCTCCAACAAGGCCACACCTCCTCCAACAAGGCCACACCTCCTCCAACAAGGCCACACCTCCTCCAACAAGGCCACACCTCCTCCAACAAGGCCACACCTCCTCCAACAAGGCCACACCTCCTCCAACAAGGCTACACCTCCTCCAACAAGGCCACTTCCTAAGCATTCAAATATGAGTATATTCAATATAATTTGGGGGTTCCTCTTATTCAAACTACCATACCAGATTTCTCTTCTGTTTCCCTTCCTTCTTTCTTTTCTCCCTCCCTTCCCTCTCTCACTCTCTTTGAACTTGTTAGAGCCTAGAGTCACCTGAGGGAAAAACCTGAACTGAGGAATTTCAGAAATCAGTCTAGCCTGTGAGCATGACTGTAGGAGATTATCTTGACTCTTAACCCAGCCCACCATGGGCAGCACCCTCCCTAGGCAGACGATCCTGGGATGTGTAAGGAAGCTAGGTAAGCAGGGACCTGCATGACCCTGCAAGCAGTGTTCCTCCGTGGTTCCTGTTGTACTTGTTGGTTACCAGTTCCCTATTTGGAGGTAATGCTCTATCGAATGGCAAGTTGGCCTGCCTTGGAGTTCTTGCCTTGAGTTCCTGCCCTTATTTCCCTTAATGGTGGATTGTTCTCTAGAATTATAAGCTGAAATAAACCATTTATCAACCAAGTTGCTTTTGGTCAGAGTGTTTTTATTACAGCAACAGATAGGAAATTAGAACTCCCCCCCCCCATCCCTCTTTCCATCACCACCCTCCCCTTTTTGAGGCAAGGTCTTGCTACATTGCTCAGGCTAACCTCAAACTTGAGAATTCTCTTGCCTCTGACTCTTAGGACCTGGGATTACAGGTATGTATAGCATAGTCTTCAGCTTATTTTTCTAATAAGAAAACTTGAAAGCGAAACAAAAGAGTTGACAGCCTTTTTATGACAACAGTAAAGAAGGTGTTGGCTCCTGTGCAGTCCTTGCCCAGGATAGGCCCAATCTCTCCATGGCCCCATTAGTGTGCATTTCCTGATTCTCAGTTGCTTGTTCTTTGGATAGTAGTCATTCTGCTAGGTACACATTGTGTACAATATCCTTTTCTCTGGGTTTTATCTACGTCATGAACTAGTTGTATCGTGTTAAGGTGTGGTTTCTGAATGAGAAGGACCCTGTCATATGCATCTTGTCCCACCCGACATGAACAAGTGTAGCTAAGCTACATTCACTGAGGATGGCCGTGTTCCATCTGCGACCCTTCCATAGGATCTCCCTCCGCCACAAATCAGGAGGCTTGCTGCTGATGCTTTCCACTGAAAAGTGAGCCATCAAGTCTATAAAGGCATTTGCCTAGCACTACTTGACTCTTGACCCGGGGGTTGCAGGGCTAAGCCTGGCCCATTTCTCCGGGGGTGGGGGGTCTTCATTCTGGCAGGAGAAGGGCAGCAAACAAACTAAATGTCAGATGTCCAGTTGCAGCAACCTTGAGTGGTTGGAGCTAAGAGGCAGGGTGGGAGACAGTGAAGAAACCTCTGAACACAAATAAAGCACTGTAGAGACCCAGGGACAGAGATGGCTGTGGCCATGTGGACATTTCTGTGTCAGTTCCCAAACCAAGCCTGAGCCTGGGGAATCTGAAACTAGCCCAGCTCTCCTGTATGCAGGCGGAGGTCTGCTCACAATCTTGTTGGGCTACATAGTCCAAGTGGGGCCTGGGAGATGGCTCAGCTGGTGAGGTGCTTGCCTTGTAAACACAAGAACAGGAATTAAAGCTCCAGAATGTTTTTAGAAAGGGAGTGTGGTGGTATGTCTTGTAATGCTGGCATAGGGAAGGTGGACACAGAAGATCCCTAGAGCTTACTGGCCAGCCATCTTAGCCTACTTGGCAAATTCTCAGCCAGTGAAGAGACTTTGTCTCAGAAACCAATATGGCTAGCACCTGAGAATGGTAGCTGAGATTGGCCTCTGGCCTCCATGTAATTACAGAGAGAGAGAGAGAGAGAGAGAGAGAGAGAGAGAGAGAGAGAGAGAGAGAGAGAGAGAGAGAGAGAGAGAGAGAGAGAGGGGGAGGGGGAGGGGGAGGGGGAGAGGGAGAGGGAGAGGGGAGAGGGAGAGGGAGAGGGAGAGGGAGAGGGAGAGGGAGAGGGAGAAGGAGAGGGAGAAGGAGAGGGAGGGAGGGAGAGAGAGTCAGTCTACCCCATTCCACAGGGTCTCAGAGAAACACATCTTTAAAGGGACAATGACATTGGACCCAGGGGAGGAATCACTGCATTTTACCTCACTAGGAAGGCAGGGGAGACAGTGAAAACTCCTTAAGACTTCCTGTCAGTCTATCATCAGACTCTAACACTGTTAGGCAGTTCCAACCTGACCTACAGGATAATCCCACCTGGGAGGGGAAGGAGGCAGAGACAGGAGTCACCAGTGCTTCCCACAGGGACAGCCTGGCCTCTCTTTCTCATGCTATATCAGGCAGATGATTCTGGGAACAACAGGGTCTGACCACATTAAACAGATAATTTCAATCATGGATGATTCAGGGGGATTAGACAATGACCTTGAATAAATACTTGCTGTCACAAGGAAGCCAATGTGCCTGCTTCAGCTCCAACACAGCAGTGACTAGGTCCTTTTCAAGACCCATGATCTCACATCCAGAGTGCTGGAGGGTGGTAGCAGTGGTTGACTATCATGGTGAACCTGCATGGCCACTTGGTTACTGCCTGACTAGGGTCAGCCTATCCACCAGGACCTGCAGGATAGTGAGAGCAATTCTAGGATGTTCTGGAGAACAAAATGAACCAGCCAGAGAGCTGGGTGGTGCCTGCTCTCACAGCTGTGATGAGTGCTGCTATTTTAGACCCCTCTTCCCACTGGAATATGAATCGGGCCTTTCTGCACAGTGGAAAAGAAAGCAATAGGCTGTGTCTGTGGACCTCATGCTGCTTACTCTTGCAGCTTTGTGATGATGCCCTTGATCTATTTTCAGGACCATATCAGTGAGCAGAAATATTGTGCAGAGATGAGAAAAAAGACTGGGTCCTATGCCTGGATGGAGTCAGATATCTATTATCTATCTATCTATCTATCTATCTATCTATCTATCTATCTATCTATCATCTATCCATCTCAATCATCTATCTATCATTTATCCATCTATCTACCCATCTATCATCTATTCATCTATCAATATATCTATCATTTATCCATCTATCATTTATCATCCATCCATCTATCATCTATCCATCTCTATCATCTATCTATATATCTATCATTGATTCATCTGTCATCCATCCATCCGTCCATCCATCCATCCATCCATCCATCCATCCATCCATCTATCTATCTATCTATCTATCTATCTATCTATCTATCTATCTATCTATGCAATCATTATCCATGGGCTCATACACATTACAGGGGACTCCAGACTTAAGTTTCTTCAATTATGAATTCCCACTTTATTGTGGTGTCAAAGCAATACTCAGTAGAAAGCAAACATGCATGTTTTGCCCATGATCTTGTCCCATCTGCTACTCTACCAGTGCCAGCTCCATCAGCCCCAGCCTCTTAAGAGTGATCATCCATCACTAGGGCACACGGGGATGCTAAGCCTCTGCAGTCTGTAACTTGGACACTGAATACATTTGCAATTGAGGGCAGTGTGGTGGGTGATCTCGGCTGTCAACTTGATGAGATTCAGAACAGCTATGGAAAAAAGCCCCTAGAATGGATGTGAGGGACTTTTTGGTTGGGTTAGTGAGATGGGAGACCTCTCCTAACTGGGCACAACACTATCCTACGGGCTGTAGGAGGAAGTGAGCTTAGCACCAGCGTTCATTTCTCTCTACTTCCCGATTGCAGCTGCAATCTGACAGCTGCCCCATGTCCCTGCCACTGTGCTTTCCCCACACTGATAGACTACACCTGCACATCGACAGCCCTCAGACCCCTTTCTTCTCTGTGATGCTTTGGCCAGGTATCTTGTCAAAGCAACGAGGAAAGGAACTGATTCATATGATGTTGTGGTATGTCTGGTTTAGGGTCAGAGGTTGTTCTATGTGCAGAGCCCCTGGGGGGAGGGGCAGGAAGGCTTGGAGAGCAATGGCACAGTCTCTGGGCACAAGTTGAAACAAACAAGTCAGTCCAGTTTTATTAAGGGAGGGGAGAATCTTCAATACCCTCTACCCAGACAGGAGAAAGAGCTGCGATTTGCTGGTATCTCATTGGTCTAGGTCACCTTGTATCAGGACTGTCGAGGCACAAGGCAGACCCCAGGATGGCTTATGAGGAAGTGTTAGGAGTACATGTCTTAAGGTGCTAGTTACACCACCAGTTTGTACTGGCTGAGGCCAGGCTGATCTCCAGGCTCCTAGAAGCCTCTAGGGCCTATACATTCCACAAGATGGCTTTGGGGATGTTTTCATGAAAGGGTTCTATGTATCTACATGGATAGGTATATCTGGATGGGTGATGCAGGCCTGGGAAGGTATTTCCCCTCTCGGTGCCATAGTTTCTCCATGTATGGAGTAAAGTTTCTGTGAGTTGATACCCTTTCTAAAGCTCTTTGAAGTGAGCCTGGCCACAGCTCTATGTGAATGCTAGTGACTACTGCTGGTTAGATGTGTGAGAAGATTCAAGGGCCAGTGGCTGGAATGTAATTCCAGCTCCTTCACCAGCAGACATTAGTCAATAAAGCAGGGGACCTGGCCCCAAGAGGTAGCAAAGGAACTTCCCACTCAGCACAAGTAAAGACATTTTACTTTTGAATGGAAAGGCATTGTAGCTCTTGGATATTTATATTTTTCTTCAAAATTTGAATATAAAAGTGTGTGTGTGTTTCTCTAAGGCTGAACCCATTTCAAATATATGTTAGATCATGACCATCATAATGTCTGGGGGGAAATGGAGGAGGAAGAAAAAATTAAAGAGAGATGTGGAGGTACAAAGGAAGGGAGGAATAAAGGGAGACAGGAAGGTAGGCAGGCAGAGGGATGGAAGGAAGAAGCGAAGGATGCAGGAGGGACATCTCAGCCAGTCTCTGTGCATCAGCTGCTGGCACATTTGCTCCCTGCAGGAACTCTACTCCCGTTCAGCAGAGACAGGCTTAGGCCACAAGCATCACTATCTTACAAACCACTGTGAGCCAAGGGGGTTGACTAGGAGGAACTGGAACAAGACACTCATTCTCCCTGACACAGGTAAGCCACACTAGCTCTGGTTTCAGGCCTCTCTCTACTTGCCACTTATCCTTAGTAATTCTCTAGGAAAACCCCTGCTCGCTTCCCATTTTCTGGGAGGGAGGCTGGAGGGAATACCCTTGGTTCCTGCTGGTTTGCTAGAGACTGAGGGACCAAAAGGTCTTTAACAAAAGGAGGTAAGAAAACAAACTAGCTGTGTCTTCCAGACCCTGAGGGACTCACCCACTACTTCAGAGAACTGGACTGTGTGCTAGGAGCAGGAGGAAGCTCCAGGAGAGGCTAGAAGAAACAGCTGGTACTACCTCTCATTCACGATTCTTCAGGCCAGGCTACTGTAACAAGGAGCCAGCTCCTTGCCACAGCATGAAACAACAAATGTGCCTTTCCCCCACCCCCAATTCTGGGGGAAGGGAGTCTAAAATCAGGGTGTTCCACTGTGAGTCTTTTCCATTCACATGGTGGAACTTGGGCACTCTGGAACCTTTGTTAGGTGGGGATTTCCATGAATGGATGGAGATAGGAAGTCAGCCTGTACCAGTGGGCAGCATCCTAGAGGACCTGAGAACCTCCCTGACTGCATTTATGAGGCTCCACTCTCTCTAACTCATCACTTTTCTGTAGCTCTATCTCTTATGTATTATGTGCGGTGGTGTGTTCATACATCCTTTGGGGATGCTGCAGGTTCAATCTATAGCATCTTAATTAGAAGGAATCACAAAGGCCGTGGGAAAGGCTCAGTTGTTTCGCATGCACAAGGATCAGTGTTCAGTCCACCAGCACCCACATTAAGAAAGGCAGATGCAGTGATGTGCACTAGTAATCCCCAATCCAGAGACCGGGGAGGCAGAGACAGGAAGATTCCTGGGGCCAGTCTAGTCTGCTTAGCCAGGCCAGTGAGAGACTTTGTCTCAAAAACAAGGTAGATGGTTTCTGAGGAATAACAGAGGTTGTCCTGTGGCTTCTATACACACAATTATACATCATATTCTCTCTCCCCCCACCCCAAACATGAAGAGAAGATAACCTAGTTTGGATTCAGCATGGTACTCACTTGCTGTGGCCCTTTCTTTTTGATGCTATTTACCAAATATAAAGCATTTAAACTATGTTGTTAATGGTGGAAACTGTATGAAGTGTTTGTTCAATGAGTTATCATATAGTGAACATAAAACATAACTGTCACACACACACACACACACACACACACACACACACACACACACACACACAATGAATAAAGAACCTCCAGCTAGCTGTATTTGGTGATGAATGCCTATTATCTCAACATCAAAGAAACTGAGGCAGAAGAAGCTCAAGTTTGAGGCTAGCCTGGGCTACAGAAAGATTCTGTCTTAACAGAGAATGATAATGGGAGGGTGAGAGCTCAAGAGTGAGCACATCTATTAATTTTCTTTGTTTCTAGAAGTATTGATTCTTTATGCTTATTCTATGTCTTTGAGCTACTGAACTCAAGCTAGAAAACAACCAACTCCCAGGAGGCCTTGCATTTCTAGACTGCTTGTCAGTGACGGAAAAAGAGGATTAATACTTAAAATGAATATTTTGGATTCAAGAAGCACTTAGGATTGTATACATGTTTTCTTTCTGCGTTAGATTTTCCTATGGGTTTACTTTGCTTACATCAGCTGTTCGCTGACTCCAATTTGCATGCAGGTGCAAGATGCGGAAAGCATGTTACCCATTGGGATAATAAGTAATATACCATTATAGTAATGCAGGATTATAAATGGTGCTGAGATAATGGTGGCAGATGTAGCATGCCAATCTTTTAAGATGATTTCTTTTACACAGCAGGAAACTGAGCTGTTAGATTGGCATATATTGCCTGCTGAAGAGAGTGCAAAAGATTGGCGTGTGTGTGTGTAAAACACACACAAACCAATTAAGGTGAAGACTCCTGGAAATTGCTTTCTCCACCAGGATGGAGCATGACTAATCGATTAGAAGTCCAACTGCACTCATGCTAAACTGAAAAGGTCTACAGGTACCTGGGTCACGGCCACTGCCACTTCATTTGCTGGTTGGAATGAGTCTTGTGGCAGAGGTAAGGATCTTTTACTTTCTTGGGAAGAATGCCTGTAGGTGGCTGTGGGTTGGCAGGCAGGGGGTTAGAGGTATGAAGCAAGGAGGGGGGTGCTTGTGCATGGCTGTGGATAGGAAGTATGCTTGTATCAATGGGCAGCAACCTAGGTGAGTTTGAAAACTTCCTGTAAACTGGTTCTGGTGTTCAGGACAAATGCTAGTTATTCATGTCAAAGTGTAGGGGAGGCCACTGTTTGGGACCAAGCTGCGTTGCTAGTCCCTAGCAGCTCAGACCAGGCCAGAATGGAGCCAGTCACTTATGCTAAGGGTGACCATCAAACTGAGTTTTGAAACACTAGCTTTGGGTTGGTTTTCCCCAAAGCAGGGGATTCTAGTCGGCTCAATCAACACTGCCAGGAAGTCCTGTTTCAACTATGTATACAATCCTAAGTGCTTCTTGAATCCAAAATATTCATTTTAAGTATTAATCCTCTTTTTCCGTCACTGACAAGCAGTCTAGAAGTGCAAGGCCTCCTGGGAGTTGGTTGCTTTCTAGCTTGAGTTCAGTAGCTCAAAGACATAGAATAAGCATAAAGAATCAATACTTCTGGAAACAAAGAAAATTAATAGATGTGCTCAACTGCCTTTATTCTTGCTTCTGCTTTCTCCAGCCCCTTTCTGTCTGTCAGGTCAGCTCACTGGAAACTCATTCTAATTTCCAGGTTGCAAAAAAAAAAAATAAAAAATAAAAAAGTTAAATCAGACCTTTAAACCGGACTTCTGCTACTCTGCCTCACACACTCGTCTCTGGAGTGTATGAACACTGTACAAGAAGTTCGAATCCAGCAAGGTCTGCTCCTTCAAGGAGGGTTTCTATGATCCCTATTGTAACACTGGAGCTGACTTGGAGCCTGGAGTGAGGGTCTCAGTGACAAAACTCAGGATACCTGAAGCGCAATGGTAAGGTATCTGACGTTCCCACGCACGCATCCTCGCAGACACCCCACATGAGTCCGTTACACAGAAGCACAAGGAACCGTAGGGACCTGTTTCCACACCTTACCGACAGCCACCGCGACAAAACTAGAGCAGGGAGAAATACGCGTGCGCAGTGTATGTGGGGGGGGGGGGGAGACGGGAGGCGGGGCAAGTTAGAAGCGCGTGCGCCGCCACGGGGCTGTATTTCCAAGACGGTAGGGGCGTGACCTTAGCGGAAGGGGCGGAGTCTGGCCGCCCAGTGTGACCCCGCGGCGAGACCGCACGGCGTTTCCTTAAGTACATGGCGCCGCACGTGTTCCTCACCGGGCCTCCAGGTGACCCAGGGCCTGCCAGACTTGGTGGGGAGGGGGCAAGGCCTGGATTTCTGTCCGGGTCTCCGGTCTTGGCTGTAGTCGCGGCTTGGCTTGGTGCATTGCAGCCCGGCGGGAGGGAAGGCCCAGAAGACCGTGGTGCACCAGTGTCAAGTCCCCAACGACTGTCACCCTGATCTTAATCCACGGAGACCGAGGTGTTTGGGAATCCTTTGAGTAGTCAGAGGGTTTGGAGAAGAGCAGAGGACGGTGGTAGGAGACGTTCCAGCCTTGCAGAGCATGCCCTGCATTTGAAATCGGGATGTAGTTGGGTTCCCAGCGTACTTTGGTGTTCACCTGGAGCAGTCGTCTGCATCTATGTTCATCAGAGACTTACTGAACACAGGACTCACCCCGCACCCCCCACCCCAACAATCACACCCTATGCGAGTACTAGCAGAGCCATGATGTGCACATACACACCACTTCCTTGACTCGGAAGTTGGTAGTGCTCCGCCCCTGGAACTGCAGGCCCCACCCCTGTGGTCTCTGGAGTCCTCTTGCTTTGTACACACTTTACTGTGTGACCGTTAGCTCACCATTAGCTATCCCAAAGGATCTGGCATTCCAAGTCCCTGTTCACACATTCAGACCTCCAGCAAGCCAAATCACCTTTTGTCCCCTCTTCTGTGAGCACCCTAGGCTCTTAGCACCTTCCCAAATACTGACCAGTATCTGTAATCCACCACAGAGGGGGCTCTCTGGTCACCAGAGCCCACTCAGCCCACTCAACCTAAGTCAACCACACTCTAGAGCTGTAACAAGTCCTTGTGAGGTGATAGCTTCTGGGATGGACCAAGAACTGTGGGGCTGTTGTATGCCATCTTTTTGGAAATATGAATATACAAAGTTTTAAAATTGCATTTATTTATTTACATGTGTGTGTGCAGGTGTGGAGATCAAATGATAGCTTTTGAGAGTTGGTTCTCTGCTTTCACATGTGGGTCTCAGGGATGGAACTCAGGTTGTCAGGCTTGGTGGCAAATTCCCATTGAGCCATCTTGCTGGTCCATAAATGTACTTTTCCTCCCCTTATAATAAAAATGCTGTCTGCTTAGTTTAACAAACATGAGCAAAAATGAAATGTTAAGAAAGTGACAACCCCAGGGGACTCCACCACGTAGAATCAAGATTGAGGCCTTTGTTCTGTTCTCCACCATGTCTTCTGTGGTCACATACATCCTTTGCTTAAACCCCATACAGATTATACTGTGTGTTTCTTTTTTAAATCAACCTGTTTTTTTTTGTTTGTTTTCTGTGCATTATTTGTGTATACTGTGGTCCACTTTCCATGTAAGTAAGCATCATTCCTTTTAATGGCCGTGTAACATGGTCCTGGGTAGTGTTGCTCTGCTGTGTACTGGGTGCCACGGCTAATATTTCCTCTCTGGTCAACATTTAGGTCATTTTCAGTGTTTTATTGCTATGGAGAAGCCCACAGTGAGCATCCAGTTTCACACATCTTTGTCTGGTCTCCAGGCAGCAGAGGCTGGGGTGGGTATACAGAGGTGCCCTTCAGGAGAGGTTCTCACACATGGTCAGCACTAAGCAGATCCCCTCGGTTTCCTAGCCAGCAGAGGTTAGAGGCTGGTCTTTATCTCTTCTGTGTGGTCCACTGCCCGCCACAATATCTGCCTGGAACCACTGTGTGCTGCCCACACACAGGCCACAGTGTGAATATGGAAGAGACAGGCACTAAATAAGGGTTAAGAATCAATTGTTTTCAGTGTGTATTAGTTACTATTTTTGTCACTGTGATAAAATACTGTGACTAAGGCAACTTATGGAAGAAAGGGGTTATTTGGACATATGGTACCTGAGAGTCTGCCTCCACTGGGAGTCATGGCAGCACCAAGCAGCACAGCAGTAAGACTAGGAAGCTGAGAGCTCATATTCTTTACCTTAGGCAGGACACAGAGCAAAATAAAAGTTGGGGAGGCTTTTTAGATTCAATGCTGGCTCCCAGTGACATGCTTCCTCCACCAAGGCCATCCCTTCCAAACACCCAAAACAGTGCTACCAACTGCACCCAAGTGTCAAAAGTGCCAGAGACAATGGGGGAACATTTCTTATCAAACCACCTCACAAATTGAGTCTAGGGCTTCAAGAATCCTGGGTGAGTGGATACCATGGTCTGGAATGTTAACCCTATGGATAGCCACTGAAATTGTACAGTTTGGGACCCTGTAGTGTATCAGAAGTGCTCAGCTGTGGATCTGCCAGAACCTTCTTCCCTGTCTTGGTTTGCAAAGCGTGTTCCCATCGTGCTTGTTCCCTGTGCTCCTGTGTGTGGCAGTGACCGTTGATAAACACCCTGGAGTTTCTTAGTGTATCTGGAATCCAGGCTGCAAGGGAAAAGGCCATAGGGGTGGAGTGTAGATTGGAGGCACCTGGCCTCTGATTTGGGGGTCAAGAGACTGCTTGGAGCCATGGTGCTCCTGATGTCAGAGTTTTGGGGGGCAAGTGGGATTGCTTAGAGCCCTGATGGAGTTGAATTCCATGGTGAAAATCTCAGAATTAGTTTGGGAAGCCCAGAAATGAGCTGTTTGGAATTTCAAGTATGTGTGTGAAGCGAGTTACATTTACACTATTAAGTGTAGGTCTGCATCTCTTGAAGACTGAACTTTGGATCCCTCGTGCCCGGTTATGGTCAGGTCAGTCCCCAGGTGAAGCAAGGAGAGTGTGGTAGTCACTTGATTGCTGTGATGCAATATTTCACAGAAGCAACTTAAAGGAAGAAAGATATTTTGGGGCTCATAGTTTTGGGGGACACAGTCAAATATGACAACCAAGGCCAGAGTGGCCAGAGCAGCTTGGTCCATGGCAGAGGAAGCTGATGGGGCTTCTGCTTTACACGGTGCTAACTAGGAAGCTGAGAGCCTGGGCTGGAAATCCTGAGGGCTACAAACCTCTGACCCTCCATCACTGACCCACATTTATCAGCCTGGCTTACTGCTCTAAAGGCTTCACAAGCTCCCCTCCCCCCAAATCATCATCCTGATTACATGAGCAGGTGGGGAATGCTTTAGATTTAAACAAGAACAAAGCATGAATCTAGGACTGTGATTCTCAACCTTCGGAATGCTGTGACCCTTTAATACTGTGCCTCAGGTTGTGGTGACCCCCAACCCCAAAATTATTTTGTGGGTACTTTATAACTTTGCTACTGTTATGAATTGTGTTGTAAATATCTGTGTTTTCTGATGGTCTTAGGTGACCCCCGTGAAAGGTCATCTAGTCCCCAAAGGGGTTGTGTCCCACAGGTTGAGAACCACTGCTCTAGGAGGAAAGGCAGCTGGGCTCCAGATACCGTGCTAGATATAAACTTGATCGCATTCTATCACCACTGTGCTTGTCTCTTCTGGGACTGAAAATTCCTCACACCTGGGGCAATCAGCATGGCAGTGCAATTAATAGTCATAAAACCCATTCGCAGCCTGCTCTGTTCCCAGCCGTTGCTCCGGCTGCTGAGCCAGGTAAAGCTTCCTGACCCATCCTTTCTTTGTCTCTCTCAGGAGTTGGCAAGACAACCTTGATCCAGAAAGCCATCGAGGTCCTGCAGGCCTCCGGGATGCCCGTAGATGGATTCTACACACAAGAAGTCAGGCAGTCAGGGAAGAGGATAGGATTTGATGTTGTCACCCTGTCTGGCACTCAGGGGCCTCTGTCCAGAATTGGGTACTGATGTTTTGTTTCTTTGGGGTTGTTTTTTGTCTCTAGCCTGTCCTCTCCACATCTTGGGGACGTTTCTTCTCTTTGTGTGAGTATGCATGCATGTGGAGCTTGTGTCTGTGCGGGGGCCAAAGGAGGTCATCTGATGTCCTGCTCTATCACTCTCTACCCTAGTCCCTCGAGACAGGCTCCCTCACTGAACCTGGAGCTGGAATGAGGGCCAACAAGTCCCAGAAGTCTCCTGCCTCTCCCCCTACAGTACGAGGTCTACAAATGTGTATGGCTATGTCCAGCTATTGGTGCTGAGAATTTGAACTCAGGTCCTTAGAGTATGCAGCAAGTATTCTTGCTTGTTGACTCCCCTAAAACCTGTCTGTGGGGGTCATCTATGTTGTTCTGCACATCACTGGGCTAAGAGTCTAACTGGACTTGGACAGCCAGGCAACCTTGTCTGTTTTGGACCTTGAGAAGTTTCTTGGAGAAGGAAAACAGCCCATCCTGTGGAAAATGAGGTTAAAAGTCCTGTTTGATTTAAAACTTCACCCGCAAATTATACATATTTCTCATGTGATTTTTAGCTCTATGTCTAGTGCCAGTAATATTTTCTTTATTATTCTTTGGAGGTACTTAGGACTGTACCCAGGGCTTTCCCGTGTTAGGCAAGCCTCTATAACTAAGCTCTCTCCCCAGGCCTCTCTTTAATTTTAATCTTAATTTTGTTTATCTGTTTTGTTTTGTTAGAAGGTCTTACTGTATGGCTCTGGCTGGCCTGGAACTCATAGAGACCCACCTGCTTTTGCCCCCTGGTGCTAGGATTAAGGGTGTGTGCCACCATGCCCAACACCCCATTTATGCTTTATTTGAGAAAGTCCAAGTTGCCCAGACTGGCATTGAACTCAACTCTGGCCCAAGAAGTCCTTAAAGTGTCTGTCCTCTTGCCTCAGCCTCCTGAGTAGCTGGGATGATGTCAGGCCTGTAGCATCAGGCTCAGATTAAGGCAGTCTGTGCCCTTATACTGTAGTGTGGGCTCACTGAAGTTGCCGGGACCTCACTGTTGCCCTGCAAGACTAACTTTGGCAGAAGCAATGCTGATATCATCAAGGTCATGGTCTCAGGAGACCCCAGTGGGCCCAGGCTTATACATTCCCACCTATTGTATGTAATTGTTAAGGGTTTGTACAGAGAGCTAGTGACATAGCAGAGCAGCCCAACCCAGAAGTCAATGGGGGAATACTCTTCAATGTTTTTTGCTTTTTGTTTTTTCCAGGTCACAGCCTCCACCTGGGAAGCCCGAGCACCGAGTGGGGCAATATGTGGTGGACCTGGCTTCTTTTGAGCAGTTGGCACTACCTGTCCTTAGAAATGTGAGTATACATTTTTCTGTCTCAGAAGTCCGTTGACCTCCGTGCATTGTGAGATTCTCTGGCCACTTGAACACAGTGGCTTTTTTTCCTGTAATCAGGTTGTGTCTCACAGTTTAAAAAGTCTTCCAGCCTTTGTGCCTGGCTAAGGATAGGCACCATACTCTGCTGTCACAGGCCCAGAGCATGTGTCAAATATTTCATGTCAGGGAGGCTCTCGTGCAGATGTGTGTCCCTCAGCTCTCGTGCACAGAACTTGCTTGACTGGGCCGAGGGCCCCGTGGATACTCTGTACTACTTTGTGTCCCTCTGTCTCTTTTGCTCCATGGTGCACAGAGATTATTGTTGTCATGTGCCATGCACCACTTGGATGGAGCCTGGAGCTGCTGAGGGATTAATTGGTCAGCCTCCATCTTTAGAGGTCTTGGATCCTGTGGTCTGTGCTGACATGAAGCTGCTGCTCACTGAGCTCTCCTCTGCCTCCTCCCTCCCATCCACACTTCCTTTGGGAATGTACCCCCATTTCTGGGCTAGGCTGTGGAGGCTGCTCTGTTGCTCACAGCTGGGAGCAGGCAGAGAATGATGCATCTTCTTGCTTATTTCCCGTGGGAGCCATGCCTCCCTCTCATATTCAGACAGCAGTAAGAAGTGTCTGATGACGTTCTGAGTGAAGAGTCCAGCTTTGGGCATTGGATCCATATAAGAATTGATTTTTGCTCAGGCAGGCAGAATCCTGGGAGGAGATGGAGTGCCGCATCTTGGTGTCTGGCTTCAGGCTTATGTAAGAACTCTGTGTGTTTGCTAACCAAGTCAACCATTTGCCTCTTGTTTTTAGTGGAAAAAGAAAATAGAAACTGCTCATAGATTTACAGTCGCCCGTGTTTTTGTAATAATTATGACTATAAACTCAGGCCACCAAACTGAACTTGGGTTGAGTAATTACTTTGGTCTGTGGCTGATGCCCTGTCTGGTTACATAAACATTGGTCCATGTCTCCCCAAGAAGATCCTTACCACATCCTACCACCTCTGGCAGTGATGGTTTCCCTGGGGAGGGATCTGGAGGTGAAGGCTGGGTGAGAAGACTGGGGGCTGCCTAGGGCTCCTGGGACCATGTATGGGAAATAGTTCATCATGCTGTACAGTTGCAAGCACTGAGAACTATGTTCATATTCTGTAGAAATGTGCCTCTGGTTTGCATTTTGAGGGATGATAGAAATACATGATTTTAATAGCTTAGAGACTGTTCTAGAACCTAACTTGTTGGTTCAGTCCGATTGCCATGTCTGTGCTTTGATGTAACCAGATCTTTCTTTGCTTTGTCTATTTTATGTGTCTGGGTGTTCTGCCTGTTTGTGTGTCTGTTCACTGTGTGTGCAGTGTCCTCAGAGGCTAAAGGAAGAAGTCTAGTCCTCTGCAGTTAGAGCAACAGACAGTCATGAGCCACCTTGTGGTGCTGGAACCCAGGTCCTCTGCCAGAGCATCCAGTGCGCTTAACTGTTGAACCATCTCTCCAGCCCAAACCAGATATTTCTTAAAACAAATGACCTTTTAATTTTTTGACTCTACTTTTCTATTCTTCCTATTTATAATTTCTTCCTTTCCTTTCTTTTTTCTGTTGTTAACACACAAAATCTCTGTCCTGATCCAAATTTATACAGCATTTTATCTATATGTTTATTCTTCTATGAGCTTGTTAAAAATGCATTTTTAATCCATCTGGATTTGTTTTGAATGTAGCATATAGTAACACTCTTAATTAGATACTTGCCAGTTTACTAAAACTATTTGGTAAAAGCCCGTGTCTAATTAGTGTATACTTTAAAGCATGTGTGTGATGATTTGGGGTCATCTCTTCCACTGACCTTTTTGATTTTTGCCTGAATACTACTCTAGTCTACGTACCCAGATAATTAGTTGTTTTATTTTACAAAAAAAGATTTTAATTTTTGAAGTTATGAGTGTGTGTGTGTGTGTGTGTGTGTGTGTGTGTGTGTGAGAGAGAGAGAGAGAGAGAGAGAGAGAGAGAGCGAGAGAGAGAGAGAGAGAGAGAGAGAGAGAGAGAGAGAGAGAGAGAGAGAGAGAGAGAGAGACGTTGGAAGAGCGAGTCTGGAGTTGGAGTTAGATGTGGTTGTGAGCTCCCTGCAGTGGACGCTGGGATCCAAAGCTGGCTTCTCGTCAAGAGCAGCAGGTGCTCTTAACCCGTGAGCCATCTCTGCAGTCCCAACATTTGTGTTCTTTAAAAATTCTTCTTCCTCTGCCCTTCTTCCCTCATCCACACAGAGCACTGACTGTCAGAGACTTAGTGCCAGGCAGGGGCCCATTATATACTCTGAACACTCCATCCTGCTTCTCAGATGAGGAAACTGAGTCACTGAATAGGAAGGCCCCTCCTAGGAGGGCCAGCTTAGTGGTGAAACTGAAGTAAAGTGTACAACCAAGACCTACTGTCCATTTTCTGTCTTTCTCTTGCCTGGTGGGGTAATTTGTAGGGGTCTTTTGTTTTCCAGGACCACAGTAGCTAGGGTTTTTCATAGTCTTCTAATGGTCAGGGATGACAGGGTAGGGCTGGCTTTCTCTGTAATGGTCCCTTGACAGCTGGAATGCCAAGTGCATCATAGAATGTCGCGCATTATGAAACAACGTTCATTGGTTTCAGTGTGTCTCTTACAGAGGAGGAACAGGGACTGAAGCAGAGGTCAGTATTCAGACCAAGCCGTGTTGTTCCCTTGGAGACCTTTGGAAGCAATGGAGGTGAAGTCAGCTCGGCCCTTGGAAAGTGGCTCTCTGTTTTGATCCAAAATAGACTTTGGAGTGTTTGGGATCTGCTTTGGATCCTGCTTCACATCTTCCAACTGCCACTCAGATGGGAGAAGACATCTGTCAGGGTTTGTGTGTGTGTGTGTATGTGTGTGTGTGTGTGTGTGTGTGTGTGTGTGTGTGTGGTGTGTGTGTGTATGTGTGTTATGTTGTGCTGTGTCTAACATATGACCAGGAAGTGAATTGGTGTTTCAGGCCACAGAGCTATGGAATGATCCAGAACAATCAGATCCAATGAGCTTCCTAGCATTGTTGGTGAACATGGTATTTGATTCTTGCTTCCACATTTTAGACCTCTACCTCATCACACCTGTGTTACAGGGTTGTCCATGGAAACAAGATACCATCTGGTGTGAATACATAATGTTTACAGTCTTTAAACATCTGTCAATGACAAAATTCCTGCAGGAACTCCATAGGAAAAGGAACTAGAGATCTGCCTGGGTTGGCTGTTCAGTTGCCCCACACCACCTGCTGATCTTCATGGTGTTGCTTTGCTATATCCTGTGGCCATGGCCCTTTTCTCAGACTTTCCTTAACAGTTCTACCTTCTCTAAACTTTACCTCATCATCTGAGGATTAAAATCATCTCTGAGGCCCCAGCTGGCAGCAGACTTACTCATCAATCCTTTTTCCAGCCCAGTAGCAGTGATTAGCACAGAGTTCCCATGCGGTGAAGGGCTTAGTTCCTAATGCCTTGATGGTTTTCCCCAGATCTGATCTTCACTTTGTGTCTGCTCATCTTGTCAGTTAGAAAACAGCTCATCACTACCTCACTGTAGCGAAAACCAATTGTCTGTCCCCCAGACAACAAAGAGAAGGGGCCACGCATCAAAGATCTCAAACTCTTATCAAAAGTTGAAGTATTGATTAATTTTTACCCCCAGGAGCGTGCAACTTTTAGAGGACATTTGACAGTTGTGAGCACCCAACACCACAGGAATTAGAGCCGCTAGGCCCTGGTTCCGCTTATGTGTGAGCTCGAAGTAGCTCCTTCTGGTTTCACAGGGCCCTGTGCTGCCTGGTAAGATATCTCTGATCAGCAAGCTGTGTGTGCACTTACACTCTCCCTGCGGTGATGAGGGAATGGTGACATCTCCCACACCCATGGTGTGAGTTCCTTGTGATAATGTGAGTCATCTTTATATGTGGCCCTGGCCTCTGTGGCCCCCTGAGAACCACCGTGTTGTCCTGTTGCTCCATGGTGAGAGGCACAGCTCATGACTCATGCCAGGAAGAGGTATACAGATGTGTGGGAGGGGCTTCTGTCCTAGCATGTGTGGATCCTGGTTTTAGTTCTGCTCCCTAATGTCTGGTGCCCAGAACCTGCTGCTGCAGTAGATACTCTCAGAAGCCAGACTATGTGTGATGTTAAAATCAATTAACACGGTAGTAGGAGATAGACCTGTTAGGCAAACAGCTCAGGTAGGGAAGAACACTTGAATTAATTTACTCTTGGTTCAATATTTTAGGTACATAAAAATTCAGGCACACCTTTAATTCCAGCACTCGGGAGGCAGAGGCAGGCAGATCTCTGTAGATTGGAGGCTAGCCTGGTCTACACAGTGAGTTCCAGGACAAACAAAAGTGCTTCTTTGTGTTCTCTTTTTTAAAAAGACAAGAGCCCATTTCTTTTCTTTCTGTCTTTCCCATATGTCTCCATCCCATCCATTTCCCTGTCCCTTTGTATCTGCCCCCTGTTCTTGCAACTTCCCAGACAAAATAAAATTAAATTTAAGAGAAGAAAGAAAGAGAAATCTCACCAGGGAAGCTGCAGTGCGACACGGTGAGTCGCACAGTGAACCTTTTATCCATATATCTTTACTTACAAGTGTCCATTGCAGAGTCATTGGCCTGGTTTAAGGCCTTTGGTTTGTGCTGCGCTATTAACGCTGGGCCCTCACTGGGACTCCTCTTGGATTCTTGGATATCCTGTTGTTGCCCTGTGTTGTGAAGATCCTGCAGCTTTGGGTCTACAGGATTGGCCCCTTTCCTGAGCACCACAGCTGGTAAGGCCTTTTCTTCCCCCCTCTCCCCACCCTGTTACAGGTGGTGAGGGACGACGGGCAAGGCTTCTTTGTATTCCTAAAAGTACTTAAAAAAAATAAAATCAAAGGAACAACAGCATCACCCTCTCTGGACTGTGGAACGGTGTTTTGTTGCCTTGAGTCTGTCTCATCTTTCTGGAAGGCAAAGTGACTTATCAGAGTTGATGGGATGTCCACAGTGCCTGGGACCCCGTACCAGCTGGTTCTGGGACTCAGGCAGTTTCTTTTTTCTGAGGAGGTTTTCCTCCTGTGCCTGAAAATTTATAATCAGCTAGAACACTGGCCAAAGCTGGGTGCCGGACAGCTGTGATACATGAGCCAAGGGTATGATGCAGCCCTTGAAAGTGACTCCGGTCATGTCTTCTGGGGAGATGGGAGCCACCCAGATGCCAGGCACACAGTGACTGCCATAGCAGCTCTGAGTTGTACAGGGAGGTCCCAGAATGAAAGAACTCAGCCTGGTGCTGTGGGCCATGACTCAGGAGCTCAGAATCTCGGTTAGGTCCACAGGGCGAGCCTCCATTGACCTTTGTTTCCTTCTGGATTGTCTTGAATGTATATGTGAAAACAGCAGTTGGGGACATAATACTGTTTCTTTTTTAAGCAGTTCTGAATACTCTGTTGAGCTGTTTAGAGAAGCAAGCTGGATGTTGCCTGTTCCCAGTGCCTTGACCTCTAACCTCTCTCTCTCTATGGCATATGAATCCGTTTCTTAAAAACTCATTTTGCAGTTACCACAATCTGGACAGAATGAGGGTGTTAAAAGATTCGGGGTTTATAGTGAACAACAAACACTGTACTGCGGGCCCAAGCATCTGTTCACTTCTGGGGGAATGTTTGGGAGAGCTGCAGGGGACTGGTGTAGAGGCAATGGGCTTTGCACCCACATGTGTGTACTGTACGCAGGTAAACACACACATCGTACACGTGTTCTTCAATGTTGTCAATCAGGTTCCCAAATAGTTCTATTTGTCTCTTACGTGGCAGCTCCTGGCAAGGAGTCTGTTGGGATCCATTGTCTCTGGGGTGGCAGTGTGCTGCCCATACCTGGGTAAGGGTTGGGTCAGATAGTGGCATGGTTCCAGAGAGACCTTCTTGTGTGATCAGCTATTGTTTAAAATCACACACTGCTGGTAGCCATTTTTTTTCTCCCAGTTTGGTGCTCAGTTTTGAAGACAAAGTTCAGTTTAGGTATCATCTGAGCTCACAGCTACTCTTCCTGCCCATGGAGGCAATGCCACAGCTCCCGTTCCCAACTCTGCAGCCCCAGGAAGTTCAGAGCTGGGGACACAGCATGAGAAATGAACCCAGGATCCCCAAGTAGATGGAAGTCAAGTATGTGAAATCCTCAGGCTGCTGAAGGATAGGTGATCTCCTGTGGCTGGGCCCGTGGGTGGGAAGGAAGGCTGCCTCCTTCATGACAGAAAGACTCCTGCCTCCCTCCTTCACAGCCTGGATCTGCTACCTGGTAGGCTGCCAGTGCCGAAGCTCCTCCCCCTCCCTCCTCACAGCTGGCATCTTTCTTTACCTATGTCCTCCTTTTGCTTAGCTCCCCTCACCTAGAGGACAAAGGCTCTGCTGTCCTCCAGGGCTGCTTGGCAAAAGTTCACCTCAGAGCTCACTAACATGGGTGCTACTTCCCCATCCTCTCTGTAGTGGTGTCTGAAGCCTCAGTGCTACCTTGCCTCATGCATTCATCAGTTGCCTCCCAACAGGGCCCAAAGGGCCTTCAGCAAGAGGGAGGCCAAAGCAGAGATGACCATTTTTTTTGTTACCTGGCCTGAGAAGGACCTGGTGCCACTTCTGTTGTATCCTTAATGGTCACATGGCCAATCTTCCTGGGAGATGTGGCGGGGGACTGTGGAAGAACACGATCCCTGGAAGCTGGGGAGGCTGCTATATTTTCAGGGATGAATGAGACCTGAATCCAAAAGGGATTTGAGATTCATTTTCTCTTTTACAAACCATTTATCTTACTCATTTGTTCATCCATTCGTCTATTTGTGTGTGTTTATGTGTTGTATGCATGTATTGCAGGGGTGCATGCTATGAGCACTGGGGGACTGGAGGAAAGTGTTGGGCGGTGTCCACCCCGATACTCTCCATTTTATTGCTTTTGATGCTGGGTCTTTTGTTGCACTTAGAACTCATGGTTTTCCACTAGGATGGCAGCCAGCCACTTCCAGGGATCATCCTGTCTCTGTCCCCCTTGGAGGCGAGGCACAGGCATGCAAGCTCACACCCACCTTGTTGCACGGGTCCCAGGAATTGACTTGGCTCCTAATGCTTGCTGGTAGCACTTTCTACCCTGTCCCATTGTAGACACACACACACACACACACACACACACACACACACACACACACACACACACACACACGCGCACACACACACACGCACACGCACACGCACACGCACACGCACACGCACACACACACACACACACACGCTGGCTGGTTTTGTGTGTCATCTTGACACAATCTAGAGCCGTCAGAGAGGAAGGAGCCTCAGTTGAGGAAATGCCTCTGAAATCCAGCTGTAAGGCATTTTCTCATTTAGTGATTAATGGGTGGTGGGGAGCCCATTATGGGTGGTGCCATCCCTGGGCTGCTGGTCCTGGGCTCTATAAGGGTGGACTGAGCAAGCCATGAGAAGGAAGCCAGTAAGCAGCACCTCTCCACGGCCTCTGCATCAGCTCCTGTCTCCAGGTTCCTGCCCTGTTTGGGTTCCTGTCCTGACTTCCTTCAATGATGAACAGCAATGCTGAAGTGTAAGCCTAATAAACCCTCTCCTCCCCAACTTGCTTTTTGGTCATGGTGTTTTATCTCAGCAATAGACAATCTAACTAAGCCACACACAGAGAGTTTAATTTTGGCACATATTGCATATATACATACATGTTTATATAACCTGCCAGTTCTTTGTATAAAAATACAGATGTGATCATATTCATTTATACAGCAATAGAATTGTACCAGAACAGCAGTGGTTATTTCTGAATAGCTTCCATTTTTGTATTTATAGTTTTATTTAAACTGTTTTTATTTGGAAATGACATTTTATGCATACATACAATGCATTTTGATCATTTCTATCCTCTGTTGGCCTGTATCCCCCCACCCCCCACATAACCTCCAAATCCTTCTTACAAGGATCAAGCAATCAAGTCCATTGCTTGACCAAGTTGGTGCTCATCATTCTGGCCACTTCTGCTTTGAAGCAAACCCCTTTCTGTATCATCTCATGACTTTTAGATGGATTGAAATATACAGGCACATGCTGGCAGCTGTCACCTTCTTCTCATCAGAGTTAGGAGCACCACTAAGAATTGAAGAGAAGGGCTGTGTTAGTGAGGCCCCTCAGCACAGCTGTGCTGTTTCCCTTATACCCATGGCACTCTCTGACTGTTTATAATCTTCATTTCCTGTGTGTGTAAGTGGGAAGTCTGGTTACCACTGGACCATTCTAGAAGGAAAAACGTTTTGAGAGAAACTCAGGGCCAGGGAGATACATCCCAGGGAGACTTTTGTATGAGCCTTGCAGACAGACCTGTATCTCCTATATGTCGAGACAGTCCTCTGGTGTGTAAGGCACAGCACAGTTGCCTCGCCAGGGACACTGGTGCATAGTTAGTCAGGGTGGAACCCCACAAGGCTTTCTTTCCAGCAACTGTACCTTCTGTCCACAGGCAGGTCGCAGCCGCGGCCTTGGACACAGAGTGTGCATCATTGATGAGATTGGAAAGATGGAGTTGTTCAGCCAGCCTTTCATCCAGGCAGTTCGCCAGACACTGGCCTCACCCGGTACTGTTGTCCTTGGCACCATCCCAGTCCCCAAAGGGAAGCCACTGGCCCTGGTGGAAGAAATCAGGAACAGGCATGACGTGAAGGTGTTTAGTGTGAGTAAGCCAGCCCTTGGGGACTCCTACCCTGCGGTCCCAGCCTAACCCTTTCTGTCTTCCTCTTGTGCCTTCTGCCATCAGTGTAGTTGTCAGAGCAGAGTTTGGGAAAATCTATCCAGGGTCTGAGCTATGGAGACCAGAGCCATGCAGGTCATGTACTCAGTGGCAGAGTTCCAGTCCTAACCCCAGCTGAAAGATGTGTGCTTATGAGAACATTAGTTGTTAAAGTCTGGGCCTTGAGTTTGGCGTTGTCTCAGTAATAAAATCAAGTAAACCTGTTTTAAAAAAAAAAATGGGCAAAAGGTTTGAATAGCTATTTCTCCAAGGAGTATGAGGAAGCCACAGCAAGCACAGAAAAGATGGGTACCCCAGCAAGCATGGTGACTGTGAGGCTCCACACCACGCCCACTAGAAGGCCTTCCATGCTGTAGTTAGAGGAGAGAGATGGAAGGACTTGAGGAATCCCCAGGCTCCCTGCTCTGCTGATAGGAAGGAACTGAGCCATCCCTGGAAAACCACTCTGGTTAGTCACTGTACCTGCAGGTCCACTCCTAGGCATTCACAACAAGACTTTTAGACACATGATACAAAGCTTGAATGAATCCACACAGCAGCATTATTCACAATACTTTACAGAATGAGAGGGACACAGATATTTATTATCAGCTAAAGGATGTCAGTCTGTGGGCAGCAGTCTGGTATGGTGTCACTTAGTGACACAAAGCGGAAAGCACAGCCACATCCTGAAGCCTAGTGAGCGCTGTTTATGCTGAGTGGAAGAACCATCACAGGTCACCAGCTCCATGATTCCGCTAATCAACTATCCAGGAGAGGCAAGTGTGTTGCAACAGGACATAGAGTGATGCTAGTGATGGGCAGGATGTTCACTTCTAACCCTTAGAGGGTGAACTTCCGTGGTGTTTGAATTGCATTTCAGTAAGGCAAGTTCATACATATGCGCATACAAATCGAAGCCCTGCTGGCACCCTGTTTCCTTTAAGACTCCTTGACATACCCTGTAAATGGTGATGTCCAGTTCCCTTCTCACATGATAGCATGGGAGAAGATAGCCCATGCTGAGACATGCCTGCTCAGGTCTCCCTGCCTTCTACAGAGCTACTAATGCTGGGCTGGTGATGTGACTCTAGAGTCATGTTCAACATGCACAACAGCACCCTTATAAACAGGTCTTGTGACACATGTCTATAATTACAACATTCAAGAGTGGAGGAAGGAGCACCTGAAGTTCAAGTTTTTCTTCATTTATATAGTATTCAGGCCCAGCCTGGGATGCAAAAGACCCTGTTGCAAAAAATAAAAATAAAAAAAGCCACCACTGTCACCATATGGGCCCTGCCCTCAGGACACTTTTTCAAAGCCCTTCTTCAAATATCTTTAAATCATGGAATTGCAGATTAGGGGGATGTGATGAATCTTACAGTGGACAGAGATATCCACATGCTCACTGAAGCATCTAGGCACACTGCTTCCTGCTCTCTTTGGTTCTCAGCTCTGCTCTCTCTGAACACCATCCACTACCTGAGCACCTTCTGCCCAGGCTTTCTTTCCCTGGACTCCTGTCTGTACGTCACCCAGCCTGCACTGCCTGTTCAGGAATCTTTCCCACAGGACCTACCTTTTAAATTTCTTGGCCCTTCTTTATGTCCCTTTCCATCATGGGATGCAAGCTCATAACCCTGGGGTCCTTATCTGCAGCACACACCCGGTCAGGAGACCTGCGTGAGACTCTATGCTGCATCTGTCACCTTGTCCTCTCTGGCTCCCCTTCAGCTCTCAGAGGAGCAGGAAGCTGAGGTCAGAGGCTCCTTGCAGCACTGAGATTCTCCAGGGTTATGGAAGGACCTGTAGCTGTTCATGTCCTTGGGAGTAACCTGGAGTTGTGGGCAGCCACTGTTGTGTGCTGCTCTCCAGGGGTCAGATCCAGCCCAGGCTTCTCCTTGTTCTTTCCAATACGGCTGCAGCTGTTGGTCACACTCTCCCATATCCATCCTTTGCCCCCCAGTGCTTTGGTCATGCATTCCATACGGGACTTGGTGATCCCGAAGAACTGGCTTCTGTTTCCATTCCCTGCTCTCGAGGAAATGTTGGCTCAGGACTGGAGGGAGATGCTCTCTAAGCTAGCTCTCTTGCTTCTTCCTACAGGTCACTAAAGAAAACAGAAATAGCCTCTTGCCGGATATTGTGGCCTGTGTGCAGAGCAGCAGGAACTGAAGCAGCAAGTGACCAGGTCCAGCTCTACCTGCTGGTCACTACCTGCCCAGATTTGCTACCTCCCTGTCACTGGCCTTGTTCCCCTGTCCAAGAGAGATGGACAGTTGTTTTCCATAAAATGCTCATGAGCTCGGATGAGCCCAGTGCCTGCTGGGCCATACCCGGTGAACAGTCTGCTATGTCTTGTGTATGCTCAAGGCTTCTATTTCCTATTGCAGCTGTGCATATGATTTGAGTAAATTCTAAATGAAAGTGTGAGCATTGGTGGAATTTGCTCCTGTCAGAGTTTATAGATGTGTTTGGGGGTGGGAGAGTTCACTTCTTTGTTGACTTTACATGCTGTAGATATTAAATGCCTCTCGTGGTGCAGCTCCAGACTCGTGTTGCTGAAAGCGGTAGCAACAACTTGATTCTCTTCATTTTCCAAAGAAGAACATTTTACTTCCCTTTCCCATCTCTTTATTCCTTTGTTTATTGACTAATAAAAATGGAAATAAGTCTGGTGGTTCAGACACAGGGACCCTTGTGTGGGAGAGATGGTTTTCCAAGGCTGGTGTCAGCTGATGACAAATGCCTGTTTGTGCTGAGTTAGCTGGGCAGTCTTCAACCACTCTGAACCCAAGTGCCCTTCCAAGATAGACAAGGGTGTGGCTGTCCTCAGACATGGGCTTTGGAAGCTGACTTGAACTGCCATCACCACTGGATGCAGGGCTCCTCTGAGGAGTAAGGACACAGGCAGGTGCTCGGCCCACACTCTTCTCTGTAGCACTAAAGAAAAGAATCTACTGTGCTTCTGGGTCCAAAAAGGCCAGAGGCTACCCTCCCCATGGCTGGTGGCACTGGAACTTTTAGATCATTTAAGTTTTTTTTTTTTTTTTTTTTTTTTTTTTTTTTTTTTTTTTTTTTTTTTTTTTTTAACAGCAGCATTCATGACAACACCCACTGAGACCTTGCGTCCCTTACTGGGCCCATAGGCATATATGGGCCTGTTAATAGGGATACCTGTGAGCTGGACACTAGGACCCAGAGCCTGTGGCTGGGGCAGGATCTCATATTGATCGTCCTTACAGGGTAGTTTTCAAAGCTTGGCCTGCTCTTTCAAAGCAGGTCCTGGAGGGACCACTGCAGGAATGCCTTCTAGATAAGGAACTGGGCCTCAGAAAGGCCTAACCCTCCTGTGGGAGAAGAAGGTGCCTCCCTTCACCATCTGTGCCCCATTAGGCTTTCCAAGAAGGCCAAGTATAGAGCTTATGGCCTTGGACAGGCTGGCTCTGTTGCCAGCAGTGATGCCAGGGCAAATGAGACACAGCATAGGTTTGGGCCATAGCATCAGTGCACCTGGCCACCCAGGGCCTGAGTGTACCCAGTCAAAAGCTGATGCACAGCCTAGTGCTGCCAGGGAGCCCTACTCAGGCCTTTGCACCTAGAATAAAGGAAGCAGGTAGGGGAAGTGGTAGAGGTGGTGGTGGTGATTGGTGGTGATTGGTGGTAGTGGCGGCAGCATACAGTGTGCTCCTACTAGGCCAAAGGGGACCTCACATTGGCATCTTCCTTGGCCCCTCTAATGGTGTGCACCTATAATAGAAGACTTGGGAAGCAGAAGCAGGAGGATGGTGAGTTCCAGGTCAACCCAGGCTACATAAAGAAACACTGTCTCAAAAGACAGTTTTAAAATACTGATTCTAAAAACATATCTAAAAACAGATATGGTAGATGGAAGACTTGGGCCCAAGTCTGAGTCATGTCAGCCCCTGCTCAGATGTGCCTTCATCTAAGATCTCTGTCATCTTGTCAATTGCATGCCCTAGACCTCACCCTCATACCGACATGTAATTGTGCAAACTGACATGTCCTTTAGATGACTACTATTCTGGCAGATGAGGGTCAGGATCAGGGGAGAGGTACACAGATTTCAGATGCAAGTCTGGAACTATAAGGGATTATGATGAAGGGGCATTGGGGTCTCTAATGGAGTTGGATGTGGGTCCTGACTTGAATTCATGTTGAAAAAGGACGTTGCTGTGCATATTGCTCACATGCGTTTCAGCCAGAGTAACGTGGCATGACAGGATGATGGAGAAGCTGGTGCCTTGCTGCCTCCCACTTAGCAGATCATATCACCAACCTCTCCACACCCAGGGCTTTGAAAAGCATTTCATTGTCTCTAAATGAAGGTAAGCCCATGTGTGCGACAACACGACTTTTAAATAAATAATAGAGAATCTCCCAAGCTCTCCTGATGGATGGAGAGGCTTCTGGGAAAACTGCAGATTCATGGAAGGTTCTGGGCACAGAGAGATGACCTGTCCTCCTCCCATCGAAACTTCATAGAGGGTGGAGTAGACCTGTATGTACTACTTGGTCATGCTGTAACGGGCTCGGGAGAGAATAGCATTGAGTGGGAAGTAGCTGCATAAACAGACTGCCACACATTTCAGAGGCAGAGACACTGGAGCAGTCACTGATTTTAGACAAGTGTGTATCAGACATAACCATTATTGCACATGGCTGGATTTAGAGTTGGAGCCTGTATTAGCAGTGATATCACAAAGCCAAGTGCTGCAGTTATATTATCTTTACAAATGATTTTGTTTAGTGTCAAAAGCATTTAGACACATGGCAGCAAATTTGAGCCATGTTAGCAGGAAGTGCCATAAAGGCCTGTCTCTTACACCACCACCAGAATGGGAAAGGTTCTGGGATGCAGAACTGCTTACAGGGAGAACCTGGGCAATGTGTCACACATAAAAGTCTTATCATTACAACCAGATAGGTACAAATCCCTCCGCTCAGGGCAGAAGAGGAAGCAGAAAAACTAAGACCCAGAGGACATAGAACAGCAAGAAAACAAAGTCCTTTAAATCAACATGAGCAAAATTCTTATGAACTGACAGTGACTGAGATGGGTGCATGCACAGGTCTGCACCTGTCCCCTACATGCATACGAAGGCTTCTAGTTTACCGTGTATTTATGGGATTCCTGAGTGTGTGAACAAGTCGGTCTCTGATTCTTGTGCCTGCTCTTGGACTCTTTCCTTCTATCTTATGCAATTCTAATGTGTTCGTTTCTGTCTTATTATATTTTATTTTGTTATCTCAGAAACCTATTTTCTAATGAGAGATAGAAAGGGAATGAGTGGATCTGGATGAGAGAGGAGGTGCAAACTCAGAGGAGAGAAACTAATCAAGGTAGATTATGTGATATAAAAATCTATTTTCAGTATAGAAGAAAGGTCGGAGATGTAGCTCTGTGGACAGAGGCTTGCCTAGCATGTAGGAAGCCCTGGACTCCATCCTCAGCACCATATATACCAGGCATGGTTGGTGTACACCTGTAGTCCCAGCAATCAGGAGGCTGCACAGTCAGAAGCTAAAGGTCATCCTTGGCTACCTAGCAACCCTGAGAACTGCCTGGGCTACATGAGATCCTATCTCTCTGCCCCCCCCCAGTTATATAATAAACAAACAATTTTATATAAATAAAAGAATAGGATCGTAGTTGTAGTATTAGTGAACAGCTTCAAAGAGTCTGAGTGACTAGTGTGTCTTTTCTTGGTAGGTTGGTGTACATTTCCACTTCCCAGCGTGTACACCCAGTGCTGGTATTCCTTCATGGGCAGGAAGCTGCACAGGTGTTCATGGGCATGTCTGGACAGGTGGACCTGGTACTCACTCTTGCCTTACCAGCTGGGTTCCAGCCCCTTAGAAAGCTTCCCTTTGTGGACACCAATAAGCAGCCAGCTGTGCTCTCTGACAGCTGCTGCTAGGCACATGTCTTTTCTCACTGACTTCAAGTAGGGGCTGCACCCCCAACCTCAGAGCTAGCCACTTCTGAATGTTGGCAAGTGGCCCAAGGGAGTTTCAAGAGAGCCAGCCAAGTTGATTTAGTCAACCTGAGAACTGCAGCAGGTCACACCAACTTCTCAGATACACATCTGCGTGGAATCCAGAAATACTGTTTCTAGAGATTCTGCACCCCCCCCCCCATGCACAGAGACCATCACCACATCACCACCTCTTTCCTGTGGCCACCCTCTGCAGCTCCTAATTTTTAATCTAAGATGCTTTGGAGATTTACTTTGCCTAAACCAAGTACTTTCTTTTTTCCACTGCCATTCCAGAAGGCTGGCAAAGTAGAGTGCATGAATGGTACCCCTCTCTGCTCTGTCCTGTAGGCGTATCTGTTGGGTGATAGTTTGTTTGTGTTCTCACAAATAAAGCTTGCCTGGAGATCAGAGAGCAGAGCTAGTCACCAACTATAGGAGCTGGGTGCTGGTGGCTCACACCTTTAATCTCAGCACTCAGGAGGAGGAGACAGGAGCTTGGCCCTTTTGATCTGAGGACCTGAAGAGGTAAGAAGTCATTGGTAGCTCCTCTGATTCTGTGATCGTTCAGGTTCTTATTGGATATCTTATTCCTGGTTTTTATTGATAAGACTAATTAGATTCACACTTTAAGTATCTGAGCTAGGATTTGCCTCCCTCCCCACAAAGGTCTTTCTCAGAGTAAAGAAGATGTGTTTAGGAAGGACAATAGACAGACAGCCATAACTGTAAACATTTTAATCCTTAAAACAAAGCTGTGTGCAAATGTGCTCATATACACTAGAGTTTATTCAGCATGGAAGATGAGCATGCATTCCTGGGAAGCACGCAGGGGCCCTGGGTAGCCCAGAACTTGAGGGAGGAGCATATTACCTAAACTCTCCTGTTGGACCAATGCACCATCAGGTTGTTGCTAGTGGCTTACACTTCTAGGTGTGCAAAGGTAACAAAGAATGAGGCTTTTCCAGTTGGCTTTAACCTGACTGCCTCTGGTCTGAGGGCCTCAGGAGCTGTGACTCAAGTTCTCTCACGGTGACAATGTGTAAAATGCCAATAATTTAGCATGCAGCTGTTCTAGTGTTACCAGGGCAGGAAGAAGCCAGTCACAGGCTCTACTTACTCTGGTTGTTTTAGGATATAACATGGCTTTTGTGAGAAATGTCCAACTCTTGTGCAGTGTTTGAGGGAGGAGGAGCAACGTCTTCTCCCAATCCCCACTATGTAAAAGTGTTTTCAAGAACCTGAGATAAAGTTACTGTTTTCTAGAATAGCTTTCCTTTTTCCTCAGGAAGAACCATATGGTTTTGGAGCAGGGAGAGAGTCCCCATCTCTCCAAGCAGACATGTCCCTCTATTGCTCATCGGAGGCACTCTGCTGGGAAGCTGTGTCATCCAGGCCCATGTCCTCCTGGCTTGCTCTCCGGCACAGCATCCCCAGGTTCTCCGCCACAGCCTCTGCCAGTCGTTGATTTTGAAGCTGCCCTTGCTCTGGGGTATCAGTGGGTTCACATGGCTCAGAGAAGTGCTTCAGAAAGGAGAGAAGCAGAGATGGTTCAGCCTATGCTCACTGCCTGAGTGGCTTTCGTCACCCCACCCATCACCCTGACATCACAGGAACTGAGGCTTGGAAGGTGGGCTCTTAAGCTGGACAGGACTGACAGGGAACCTCTGGGGTTAAGATGTGCCACCAAGGCGCATGCCTACATATAGCCTCTGAATGTGGGGATTTGCTTAGGAGAGATGGGACATGTCCCAAATCCAAAGGGAGCCCCGTGTTTGCTTGCCCACCACCCTGTGGAGTCCTGGTCCACCCTCTCTACCCACACAGTCCTGGTACTGAGGCTGCCACAATAAGACATCAGTTACACAAGAGTCTTTGGATTCTGGATGTTCAAAGTCTTAAAGACCTGACATCCTTTCTAGCGACAGAAAAGGGAAATTTGCTAGAACCCTCAAAGTACAGCCATAGAGTAAGTTTTAGATGGGGGATGAGAAAGGAGCAACAGTTTGTGTTCTTTTACTAAAGGAAAAACAGAAAGATTAAGTGGTAGTTTTGCTCCTGAAGTCACTAGTATACTCTCTTTAGTCAGGAAACATGAATCTGCTCCAGCTTTGCCTTAACTCATTTCCCCCTTCCTAACAGGGCATAAGGCAATTCCTGAGTGCCTGCAATCTCTTTCTCATGTATGAATCCCAGCTTATCATCTAGTGTCAGTAGCATGAATTCTGAGCAAGTACCATCTTATTTGATAGACTCTTTAAAACCCTGTTTCTGGGATGGAACCAAGTTGGTCGTCTTTAAACTGGGAGCCCACGACAGTTTAACTCCAGTGTCTCCTCTTGTGCTTTCTTTTCCCTTAGGCCAGAGTGGTACAACTGGGAAGGAAGGAAACCTGCTTCCAGAGAGTGGGTGAGGGGAGGCTTCTCCCTACTCCTGGGCTTTGGGCTTATGGGAATAATTATGGTGGGGTACCCTACTAACACCCATGGGGCTTGTGACCCAAAGGCTGGGGATGCTCTTTTGTTTGTTATAGAGCAAACTACCTGGAAGAAAACAAAAAAAAACCCAAAAAGTATTTGACAGGTGGGTGGGAGCCCCAGGCCCTCTGGTGCCCTTCTGCCCATCCTGGGGTAGCCCTTACCCGGGTGGCATGGCCAGCGGCCCTGGCGGAAGGGCCCATCACAATGTTGACACTGCTAGATGACTGTGTGTCACTGGTGTTACCTCCCTCTGCGGCAGAGAGTCCAGATATGACAAGTGCACTCGAGAAGCTCCTTTTGCCAAAGAGGAAGCTGAGAGTGGAGCTGGTTGAAGAGCCTAGGCTAGACCGAATGAGCGCCTCAGCCCGCTCTCTGACGCTCAGGTGGCCTGTGGTGATAACAGGAGGTGGCTGGGAGTGCAGGGATGCAGCCGAGGTGTGCAAGGAGAGCCGGCTGCCTGGGGGTCTCTGGGCTAGCTCATGCACAGAGGTGGATGTCTGAAGGAAGGCTTGGTGGCTCTCTAGGATGGGACCTGAGGAGCTGAGAGCAGGTGGCCTCTGGCTTATTGCTGAGTGGGCCTGAACAGACTGGCTTCTGCCCTTCCTTCTGCCTGTAAGAGAGAGCAGAGCACCTGGTCAAGCCCTGGAAGAAGTACTCCATAAATATAGGGGTGGTGTTGGACCTTTTCCATTATGATCCATCAACTAGGGCAACGCTGTCATGAGCCAATCCCTTCTAAGAGCCTTATCTTGGGATGGTGGGCTTACCTCCTCTGTGACTTGTTTATGTGGAATCTGAAAAGGCCAAACACCTGTGATTTCTAAAGCTGATCCCTGTCTAAAACCCTCCACACCCACCTGCCCTCAAGTCAGTGTTCTATACTAGGCAGGACCTTCTGCTGATACCCAAAACAAAGGGAGAGATGCCTACAGAGTACCAAAAAAGAGCTAGCTATATATAGTCCATGCACGACAAGGGCCTGCGCAGTTCTGAAGCTTCAGCTGTAGTGTGTGTTCATATATGTGTACCTCTGTGTGTGGAGGCCAGAGACTGATGTTAGGGATCACCCTCTATTGCTCTCTAGTCTCTCACTGAACCTCGAGCTGCAAATTAAGCAGTGATCCCCAGGGATCTTATTTTCTGCCCCACTCAGTGCTGGGATTATGGACTGATATTGCTCCCAGTTTTTACATGGGTGCTGAGGATTTGAACTCAGGTCTCCAGACTTATGCAGCAAGCTTCGTACAGACTGATCTATCTCCTCACTTACACCTCAGACATTCTTTCCGGTTTTTTTTTTTTGTTGTTGTTGCTTTTTTTTTCAATTTTAATTTTACAAATTAAACAGCACCAAGCAAACAATAAAGCCGTGTTAAAATCATCTGTGTTGCTCAGACTCATTATTTTACAATTAACATACTTTTCCAATGACCGCATTACCAAATCATGAGCATTTTCTACGGAAAACCTTCAGACCTGAATGGAAACATAATGTGAATTATGTTCCTTGGTTCGTTATTTTTTCTTTGCCTTTGATCATTAGCTGGAAGGCTATAGTGAGAGCCCTTAGTGATATAAGATAGCAACCCTTCTCTCTGGTGTGGGATTCAGGCTAGTGATGGGTTTCTAGCCACTCCTAGTAAGTAGGTCACCAGGCTCACTGCTGGGCCAAGTCTGCTTGGCTGTGACATTTACTGTTTGGAACAATGAGATGACTTTGGGTTAGTGGGGACTTTGTGAGGTTGGCATACAGAGCTCCTGGCAGTGGGTGTGAGTGTGGAATACCCAGCCAGCCAGCTGTGGCTGCTTAGTGTGGTGGCCTGCTTATTAGGACTTGGGCCAGACACCAGTTCTCTGGGATTCTGGCAAAGGGTCAGAACTAGAATGAATGATGGGAATCAAAGGAAGGAGCAAAGATAGGGTGGGACAGTCATGGGAGGGGTGAGCCCTGTCAGTCAGGAGTGGTGCAAGGAAGGTGCTGTTAGATTGGCACACTCACTAGGGCTGAGTGACTCCTACCTTGCCCTTCCCAAAGGCAGGTGGCCTCATGCACAGCTAGCACATGATGACTAGCCCTTGTGGTGTGAATGAGAACTGCCACCCCAAGCTCATGTGCGGCATCCAGTTGGTGGTGCTGTTTTAGAAGACTGTGAGACCTTTGGATGGTGTTTCGGGTATAGCCCAGCCACACTTCCCTCTGAGCACAGTCTGCTACTGTGATGATCAAAGGCAGAATCTCATCTGCAGATCGAGCCAACATCGGCAGCTAGGCCTTCCCCACCACAGCGGACTCTGTCCCCTGAGTTGGTCACTCAGGCTGCTCCATGAAGATCATGAACTTGTGACATGGAGGGTGATAGAAGGCCAAAGAGAACCATAGCCAGCAGCTCCTCTTTTTTTGAATGAGGGAGGGGCAATTCTCCTCTCTTCTCTCCATCTGCTGGGCATGGGCTCAAGCTCTGACTGGGTGTCTTGCTCGACTGCGGGACCTATTTTCCTTGACACATCATTTTGTTAGGATAGGGAGGGATCTTGGCTAACTACCACATTCCTGTCCCCATTCCTGCCCAATGGGGGGAGGGTTGCCTCAGGAGGAATAAAGTGTCAGTTCTACCAACGAGAAAGGATAATCACTGGCAAATGGGCCCCTTGCCAGCCAGGGGACAGGACCAGGCCGTGGCTCATGGGGATGTAGCCAAAGGTGCAGATGGAAGGCTGGGAGTATGTAGATATCCTGGGGTTCAATGCTCTCAGAGCTAGAACAGAGCAGCAGCTGAAGGAAGGCCACAGCAGGCAGGATCAGAAGGAGGTTCAGGGGCTGTCTTCCTCATCTGAATCCCAGCTTGGCTGATCACTAACTGGTATCTTGGGGAAATGACTTGCCTTTTCTGTGCCCCTGTGTCTCTATCTGGGAAGGGAAGACAGAGAATTCCCTAAAAGCCTAGAGCCATGGAAAGTGTAAAAGAGCCTGTGTAAGTATAGCCTTGGTGTGGTGTTCCTGGAGCAGCCCTGTGCAAACAGCCTTTGATGCAAGGTGGACTGATCACATGTTTTAACACGGGATGCAGAATGAATGAGGTGGGCACTACAGGGTAGGTCAGGGCTGGGAGACCCTCATCCAGGACTGACTAAGTTCAAGGGCTGGGAGCCTAGGCTTAGGGGAATTTTGCTAGCGTGCCTACATCACTTAGAAGTTCAGAGCGGGGCTGGACTTTGTAGAAGATATTTAAGAAACAATAATGAAAAATCAAGATGTTTCAAATATCTTGCACCAACCTAAGCTCCCAGCAACCCTGCATCTCCCGCCTGTGGATCTGGTGGTAAGTGGCAGGGACCCCACTGCCATAGCCTGGGTCTTGAATAAAACATGGCATCTGGATTCTCTGGCCTCACCATTTAAAGGTACTGCTCTGCTTTAAAAAGGCAGAAGGCATTCACAGGGAGGGGCCTGTCTGGGCCTCTGACATACTCTGACCCTCTCTAGCATCACTGTGGCCAGATATGTCAGTCGAAAAGATAAAACAGTGCAGGTGTTCATATGCTTTCCCATCTGAAAGATCACCTGTGTGTCCCTAAACATTTGTCCCATCGTATTAGAGTCTATGGGAACAATGAGGATGATGTGACTCACTCAGGTGTTGTGCTGGGCTCAGGGAGACAGCAGCGAGTGGGCGGGTGGAGCTGTGTTCCCTTCTGAGCAACTGATGGCAGCCCCTGTTTCCCATCTCTACCCGCCTCCTGCTCACCTGCTTTACTCACTGTGCTGCCAATCACCCACCTACCTGTCTTTCTGTTATCTACTATCCATCTCCTCCATAGTCCCGCCTCTCACCTTTCCTCATGTATATACCTGTTATCTATCTATCTGTCTATCTATCTATCTGTCTGTCTGTCTGTCTATCCATCCATCCATCCATCCATCCATCCATCCATCCATCCATCCATCCATCTATCTATCTATCTATCTATCTATCTATCTATCTATCTATCTATCATTTATCTATCCATCATCCATTTCTATGTATAATGTATCTATTATCTCTCATCTCTATCTATATATATCTTTATATCTCTCTACAAATACATGTATATTTTCTCTAACTACCTAACATATACTGATCATATGCCAGTGTCATCTATACTATCTATTATCTGTAATACTTATCTACCTACCTATCATTTCAACTTTCTAAGTATCTATATATCTATTACCACATCTATCTACCTACTATTTATCATCTACCTATTATCTATGACATCCAAATATCTATGATCTTTCACTCATCTGTCTATCAATCATCTATCTACTCATCGGTTCTGGCACCACCCCACTTCCAGCCAATAAGTCACATTTATATAATCTTACATTTTGTCTCTCCATCTCTACCTTGTACTGTCAGGAGGAAGGCACTGCCCTCCTGGCCCATCTGGTACAGAGCTACAGATGAAGACACACAGAGGTGCTTATTAAATGCTTTTAGAAGTCGAAAGACAAGCTGAGGGCAAAGCATGAAAGCAATGACAGGCTGCCCAGGCTGCCCAGGAAAGACCTATGAAGCATCAGGAACCAAGCTAGAGCCTCTGTCTCCCCAGGTATGTCCTCTGTGAGCCCTTGGCCCCTCCTTTCCCAGCAAGCATCGGAGTCTTGTCTGTCTGGTATAGTGTATCTCACGGTTAGGAGAAATAGGGTAAGCTTTAGACCCAGTATATCCCTTCCTGAACTCACTCTGCTTTATCCTTCCTCCCTCATTCTTCCTGCCTTGGAATGTTGGTGGTCCAGAGCATGAGAGGAGCAGGGGACTGCCTAAAGACAGAGAAGGATGCCACATAGGTCTATGGCTGCAACATAACACACACAGGATGCATATGGAGGCACAGCACTGAAGAGGTCAGAAGGAATGGAGTGTCAGATACTCAGGGAGATGCGCAGACAAATGGTTTCCAAGGTAATGGACACATAGATGCATCAATGAACAAAGCTGGATCCAGCCAGTCAGAGGGCATCATGAGTAAATCTCTTTCAGCAACAATAGCCACTGACCCTAAGCTCTTTGATTGCAGCAAAGAGGCCCTGGAGATTAGAAACTACATCCCATGATATTGAACCTGTGGGGCACTCACCGGTCCCATGACCCCCTCCACGGGGTGAGGCCCATTGCTGGGTGCCTTCTTTCCTGGGTTGTTCTGTGCTGCTGTTCCGGCTCTCTCCACTAGGGGCATTACTGTCACCTGCTGATGGTACTGCTCCACCATCTACATCTTCAATGTTACCACCACTCCTCTGGCCCACACTGCAGTCTTTTCTCATTCTGTGGGAGGGACAGGAGCTTCAGGGTCTCATGAACACATCTCTCGTATAGTCACATGCCACACAGTGACATCAGTTAAGGGCAGTGACCTCACAAGATTGTGTCACCAAGTGATGTGTAGCTGGTTTGCCCTGTGCAGCTCTGATGTTCTTATCCATGCATTCCATAGGCTGGATTCCCATTGTGATTGCCACCTAACATAGACTGCTGATCCCCAACCCTAGCAATGAATGAACTGGGTGGAAGGGCACTCTCCTCGGGTGAACAGTGACCCCGGAGTACAAGTGAGAAAGGGGTTCAGTGTCTAACAAACAAATAGGCATGCCAGAATGAAAAAGCATCATTCTGAGCCTTCCATGAAAACCCATCAGGAATGCCGCCACATTAGACTTCCCCCAGCAACTGGAGACTCAGTACTTCATGAGGAAGAAGACCTATCATTGAGTGACAGGCCTGGTTCTCTCCAGCAGCCAAACAGTCACTTGAAAGACCCATGAGAGCTGGGGAGGTGGCTCAGTGTGTCAAGCTGTGCAGGGCAATCCCAAGGACCCAAGCACAGCCTGCGGAACCCATGTGAAAACATCGGGTCTGGTGGTGTGCACTCGTAATCTCAGGGCTGGGGAGGAGGAGACAGGCAGATCCCAGAACTCACTGGCCAGCCGACCTAGCCTAATTGGTGGGTTCAGGGCCAGTGAAAGGCCTTGTCTCAAATAAATAAAAAACAAACAAACAAATAAATAAACAAACAAATGCTGCCAAGATAGAATAGGGACTCTACAAAACTGTCCTCTTATTTTTGCATGTGTGGGTATGCCTACACACACACACACACACACACACACACACACACACACACACACACACACACTGGCACACATATGAACACATACACAAACAAAATAAAAAGTATCCACTGTCCCTCAGACCAGTCAGAAGGCAGATACAACCTGGGGGGCCTGAGAGTGGGGAAGTGACTCTGTATTTGAGACATTTCCCATTGGTTGAGTCCGAGGCCAATAGTTGGACACATAACCTGTTGAGGGTCAATTGGGTCAAGTGGGCACAGCAGGTTGACTACTATAAGTCATCATCATCATCATCATCATCATCATCATCATCATGTTACCCACAGCTCCAGCGCTCAGCTTCCCACACTCTTCCCTGGTGCCCAGGCAGAGGCCTCTGGAAAGTCCTACCTTAACCACCTGGTCTGGAACCATGTCCTCATACGGTTCAGTGTGACAGGCCCGCCCCAGACACTCTGTAGCTGCTTGTGGGTGTTCAGGTAGGATGTGGTCAATGGGGAGACGTACATGGGGTATCCCAGCGGCTGGTCGCAGGAGGAGTTGATGAGATTTCGCAGGACCTGCTTGTTGTTCTGGATGCTTCCACGCTCTGGGTTTCGGTTGCGCAGGAAGATGAGTTCCTGCTGTTGCCCAGCCCAGAGTCCTCGCACACACTCCTTATTTACCTGTAACAGGGGTGGGGGTTGGGAGAAGCACAGGGACCCTACCCTAGCTGTCAGTCTGGGTTTAACCCATGCAGAGTGGGTGTGGTTCTGGGCCAGGAAGTCTGGGGATATAACAACTTGCCTGAAAATGATATTACTCACGGGGGGGGGGGGGGGGGGCAGGGACTTAGGGGAAATAAAAAGGAAGTAAGATTTTCTCTTAGCCCCACGCAAAGAAGGGTCATGGGGTAAAGGACAACAGGAACAGGCGATCAGAGAAAGGTCTGTAACTTTAAAGTAGGCATGTCCAACTTGCAGCCCAAGGGCCACATGTGCTAAATCATAAATTACTTAAAACACTAAGATACCTAAAATAAGACAAACCCCGCTTGTGGATTTGGTAGATCCCTCCCACACACTGGTTCTCCAAGGAGGAAGATGATGCCAAAAGTGGACCAGGGCTTCCAGGCTCCCCTCTGGCCTGCCGGTCTGCTGGCCAGCACGCCTCTGACTTAGGGACCAGTGTGCCAACTGCTTTCTTTTTCTTCCTGTTCCCCAGTTGGAGAGCTGGGCATATGGCTTACCTTGATGACCTTGAAGCTCAGGAAACCCCTGTGGAGCATGATGACCTTGTATTCATCAGCACCCTCATCCACCACGTGCCTCAATGTCAGCAGCTCCTTTTTGTTGGACAGCACTGCTGCCCTCCAGGCTGGGTCTCCTTCATGGCAGATCACTACCTTCTTCTCAAAGGACTGGATGGCCCCATAGAGAACTGCTGGGTCTTCATACTCATCGGGGCAGGTGAACTGGTCCTGGTGGGGAGAGCCCAAGTGGGCTCAGTGAGGCCAGAGCTGCTGGTTCTGGGCAAGGGCGGAGGGGGACTTGCAGTGGCCTCTAGGGCCACATGCTCTCTTCACCTTCCTCCCTATCTCCGACTCTGCCACTGAAGCCTGAGCTGGGTGCAAATAGCATCTCAGCTCATTGTACCTAACCAGATGCAGCATGCCTAGGAAAGCGATGCATTTCTCAGTCAACCCCCCTCTTCCCAGTGAGCCTCCTCCTATATGCTCCTGGGGAAAGATGACCATTAGCCAATGTCAGGTTTATTCAGACCACCCCACTATTCCCAAAGCTACACATTGAATGATTCCTGAGGCTCTCCAGAAAAGAGGTACCACATTTTGTTTGTTTGTTGATGATGTTTGGGGGTCTTATTGTTGTTTATATTTTGGTTTTTGCTCTGTAACAGTCCTGGCTGTTCTAGAACTCACTTTGTAGTCCTAGAACTACAGGCTGGCCTCGAGCTCACAGAGATCCACCCACCTGCCTCCCCAGTCCTGGGATTAAAGGCAGGTGCCTTCCACCCAGCTCAAATACTATATTTTTATTAATTCATTTTTGAGACAAGGTCTTATTCTGTAGCTGAGGTTGACCTAGAATAATTTACCATCTTAATTATTAATTGAGCATGTAATATACATCAGGAAGAGATGAAGGCTGTGTTATTGAGTTTATCCTTCTGTGTATGCAGTGTGTGTGTGTGTGTGTGTGTGTGTGTGTGTATGCAGTGTGTGTGTGTACGTGTGACTGCATATGTAGAGGCCAGCCTTGGGTGCCCCTTGGTGTCTATCCACATTTTTTGGTTGTTATTTTGCAATAAGATCTTTCACTGATCCTGGTGGTCACCAGTTTGGCTAGACTGGCTGGCTAGTGGCCCCCAAAGAGACTCTTGTTTTTCTGTCCCCAGCACTGGGATTGAAAGCAAACTAACTCACCTAGTTTTTCTACCTGTGTACTATGTTTCAAACTCATATCTTCAGGGTTACACAGCAAGAACATTATTGGCAGAGGCCTGGCCCTGGCCCACATTATTCACCTTCCCCTCACTGTAACCCAGCACTGGACACAAACCTATAAGGGGAGAGCTCTCTACTTCAGCCATGTGGTAAGAGAATTTATGCCATACTGCTTGGCCAAGTTGATTCTAGGCCAGTGAGGAGGCAGGATGTCATGGAGTGGGGCTCCCTGGGAAGAGGGTGGAGGAGGGCAGGAAGTAGATATAAGGGGCAGGCTCTTTTCCCCACAGTTTTAGATTAATCCTTCTTTCAGAAGTGGCTTTTTACCTGGTGCAGTTTCAGGGACATCCGGATGGCTGGAACAACAACTTTGTGCAGCAGGTCCATGTCGGCAAATACCCACTCGTCTCGAGCTGTGACCCGGAAGTCACCTTTAAAGAGGGCATGCAGCCCATACAGAAATGAATCCAGGCTGCAAAACACAGTTAACGTCACTGTGGGATCACTCTGCACAGTGCTCATGATCCCTCATCCCCACCAGCATCTGCATCTCCTGGCTTAAGAATTCTCTTTCTGCAGCTAAGAAGATGGCTCAGTTGGGGCATACAAGCATGAGGACCTGAGTTCCCAGCACCCCATAAAGAAGCCATATGTGATGGTATGTGCTGGTAAACCCAGTACTGAGGAGGCAGAGGGAGGATTGGTCCCTGGTTCTAGCAGGCTACCCAATGTAGCTTAACCAGTGAACTCCAGAACAATGAAAGATGCTGTCTCAAGTAAGATGGTTGGTATATGAGTTACAAGACATGTATGATGACTTGCATATGCGCGCGCACACACACCCATTACCTTTCTATATTTTAGACACATCCAGCATGGAAAGGAAGATGACTCTTAACTTTTCACAGAATCCCCTGTGCCTGGCCCCACAGCTAGGTGCGAAGTATGCTGGTGTATGCTGTAAGGTCATCTCCTACCATCATAGGAACCACTGACATGATCTGTGAATGTGAAACTAAGATCCAGCTAGGAACAGATCGAACACATACACCAGAAAGCAAGGGCAGCAGGCTCACCCTTGCCAGTCTCACTGGCTCTGCCACAATACCCGCCCCTCACCAGTGTCTTACATCTTTTCTTGAGATTTGAGGGCTGTGCTAATCATAGTAGAAATTGGATTCTACCATAATATGTAGAGAGGGAAGAATAACCAAACATTATTGGAGCATGACTGTTCCCTCTGCACCCTTTCTTCATGCTTCTTCAGGGAAGAAGCAGGGTGGGGAAGGTCAGTGTTAGTGGCTAATGGCTCTGCCAGGGCTGTTCGGGTTTTCACAGTGTCTTAGTGAGAGTTTCTATTGCTGTGAAGAGACACCATGACCACAGCAACTCTTATAAAGAAAAACATTTAATTGGGGCTGGCTTACAGTTTCCGAGGGTTGGTCCATTATCATCATGGTGGGACACAGCAGCGTGTAGGCAGATGTGATGCTGGAGAAAGAACTGAGAGTTCTACATTTTGTAGACAACAGGAAGTGTCTCACTGGGCATGGCCCCCAAAGCCTACTTCTACAGTGACACACCTCCAACAAGACCACAGCTACCCAACAAGGCCACACCTTCGACTAGTACCATTCTCTTTGGGGGCCATTTTCTTTCAAAACACCACCACACATGTCCAAGTTTTCTTGCTTTGTTTCATTTCTTGATTTTCTCACCTGTGGGAAACAGGAGCCTCCAAGGCCTCCCCAGATGGGGCTGCTAGTGTGGCCTGGAGGAACCTAGAACCTTCTGGAAAGAAATTGAGGAAGTAACCTTTTCTAAAGGGCTGTCTGCTTACAGAGCAAAAGCTCTCAAGGAGCTGAGAGCTGCAGCCAGCTCCTGGGAGACAAAGAGGCTATTTCAGCAAAGAAGAACTGCAGGAACCCTGATCACAGGCTTCCCCACATGAATGACACCTGCCTTCTGCTCTCCAGGGAAACATCTGAGGATGCTCCTGATGTTGGAAAGGTGCTAACCATAGAAGTAGAGATGAGGTTCTAAGTCATGGATGGGGTGAGTGCAAGAAGGTGTGGAGACTATACACTCAATATAAGAGGAAAATGTCCTTTTAGATGTGGGAACAGGGATAGTACAACAGAAGCCTTGAGGATTCACCCAGATCCTCCAAGCAATACCCACAGATACAGGAGCCTCAGCCTATTGCTTGCTCAGCCGCAGGTTATTGCTTCCTCCAGAGCCTTACTAAGACACCCAGGTTCCCATCTGAGGTCTCACCGGTTGGTCTATACTTCAATTGTCAATTCTCGTTTCAGAGAAAAATGACACATTGCAACACAGATAGGTGTTTTATTAAAGTGACTCTCCACGTGAACCAGAGCCCAAGAGAGAATCGCCCCTTGACCTCACACATGGAAGAGTTTCAATGGGAGGTGTTTCATAACTGGCCTTTCTTCATGGTGGGAATAAAGAGAAAGAAGGCATCCAGCAAGCAGCCTGGAGTAAAGCTGGGAAGAGTGGGGAGCAAGGAGACTGGAAGCTTCTAGAATGACTATGTGCATCTGGATTTGGCACTTCACTGGGCTTTGTCCTATTAAATTTCTATTGAGAATCCAGTGTTATCATATGCAGTTATGATCTCTGAGCTGGGAGGCAGAGATAGTGGGTCTCTGGGGCTCCCTGGGCAGCCAGCCAGCCTAGCCCACAGGGAGGGGCCCAAGCCACAGGAAGGCCTTTCTAAAACAAAGGTGGATGATGCCTGAAGGACAGTTGAAGTTGTCTCCTGGCTCCCACACATATGTATACTTAACAGGCACATGAATACAAACACACACACACACACACACACACACACACACACACACACACACACACACACACACACACACACACACTGATTAGACTGAGAAATGGCAGACTTCCACCCAGCTGGATCTGGGCTGTCATTGCTGAGAGAGAGTGGCACACAGCACAATCAAGGTTGTCTGTCCCAGAGACTAAGCCCCATCCAAAGCCCACCGAGAAGGTAGTCAAGACAGGCTATCTCATCATGGATCCAGGAAAAAGGGGGGGGGGGGGAGGGGAGAGGGAGAGAGGCTGAAGCTGTGTCCAGACAGGGATAGCAGGAAAGATACATCTGGCTCTGGCCCCTCTCCTTCCTCTTCGTGTCTGAGCAGCTCTACCTTGCCCTTGCATCATGATGAATTTGAAACCATGAGCCAGAATAAATCATTCTTTCTTTGAAATTGCTCTTACAGGCATTCTGATCATAATGATGAGAGCAAAAACTAACACAGTCCCTGACCAACCTGGCCTGGCTGTGCTCTCTCCATGGTGGCTCTTAATCACCAAGATTGGACCCATAGGGGACATCTGTCCATGTCTGGGGACCATTTTGATGTCACAACTGATGTAGGGACATTGGGTAGAGTCTGGGGTGCCAAATCAACTCACAGAAGAGCCACCCAAGGAACTGCTAGAATTCCTATGTTGAAAGTCCCCAGACCTATTGGGAAATGCGGATAGCATTGGAGTTGGGGTCATCTAGTGCCAGGCGATGGATCACTCCTGGGTTCATCAGCTGGGTTTGGATCACAGGCTTTGGGGAAACAACTCTGCCACAGGGACAGCTTCTGCAAGACTCATCAGGGCATGCCCAGCACACCTGGCTTGTTCTGCATTCGAAACACGCTGCCGCTCTCCATGCTGCTACATCTAGGTTTTGCAAGAGCAGTGCAGCTAGTGAGGGGCACACAAGGAGGTAACTCACCACTGCTTTCTCTGAGATTACTGATTAGCCATGCGGATGCCAGTGCTCAAGATGTCAGCCTCTGTCACAAAACTCAGATTGAAACAGAACCCTAGTGACCTCTCTTTCTGTGTGCCGTACTCCCCTCTGGGGCTTCCACAGACAAAGTATTGGCTTTACTGCTACAGTCACTTCTGTAGCGCATTAGTCCCCAAACACTAAGGGTCCGGTGACCAGTGCCACTTCAGAGGCATTTTGATCACAGTGACAAAACTAAACAACCAAAACCAGCCAACCAACCAACCAACAAACCAACCAACCAACCAACCAACCAACCAACCAGTCAACCAACCAACCAACCAACCAGCCAGCCAGCCAGCCAGCCAGCCAACCAACCAGCCAGCCAGCCAGCCAACCAACCAACCAGCCAGCCAGCCAGCCAGCCAGCCAGCCAGCCAGCCAACCAACCAAACAAACAAAGCAATGCATCCCAAGCAGGCTGACTTTGTTTTCCACGGTGGTGGCTCTCAACTATTGTCACCAGGGGTGTGTTAGAGCCCATTGGCTTCTAAAACCAAAACATTCCCATGAGGAAACCTGGCTTGTTCTTAGGTGGTGAAGAATACCCAGAATGCCCTATTGTTCCTTTAGGGCAGGTGCCTCCCTGGGAGTGAAGGGATGTGATCCAGAAACTCTATTCCCCACATCCCCCTGTCTCTGCCTCCCAGCCCTGGTGTCTCAGGTATGCATGACACCATACCCAGGTTTTGAAGTAGGTAAGGGGATTGGAGCTCAGGTCCCCATGCTTGCACAGCAAGCACTTTACCCCAAGCTATCTCCTCAGACCGCAGTCTTCATTGTGAGTTACAGAGCTACTGACAGTCGGGGCCAATTCCCAACGAATGCCTGTGTCAGAATTCATGTTGTCCTGTGGCCTCAATGGCTAGGTTGAGAGATGCAGGTGTGTCCTAGTGACCTGGACACTGAGGGTCCATGCTGGTAACTATGCCATGGGAAAGGACCCATGTGGGCAGGAGACATGGTGCCACTTCAAAGGGCTCAACATTCCTGAGTTCAGACTGTACTTAAGCCACCACACGGTTAGTGCCTAGGCAGTTTTTAGCACAACAGCCCAGCATGGGACATGGCGGCACAGAGGCTATGCAGGTGAGAGGAAGTGTAGACACTGGACTTGCTGAGTAGCTCGGGAGCTCTTTCCTTTTCTCCTTCCTTCCTCTTTATTTTCCTTCAGTGCTGGGAATAGAACCCTAGCTTCTCATACATGCTAGGCAAGTACTTGACCATGAACTCTACCTTCAGCCCATTTTCTCCTATCTTTTTAACTCAAACGTTCCCTCATGTACCAAGATTCTGATTTCATCTGATACTCTAATTTAATCATATAAACCAGGAGCTTGGCCCCCTCACTCCCATCAGTTTCTCTAGTGCTGAGTACCAAAGATGAAACCACACAACAACCATTGATGTCCAGTGACTGAGGGGTCGGGTGTCACTCATTAGAGCATCTTAGCTAGAAAAGAGGGGGCAGCAGGGCCCAAGCACAGCTTGTCTGTGACAAATCCTATTCCTAGGACAGAGGGTGGAAGGGGGGCAGGGAAAAGTGATGGGGACAAACTTTTTCCAAGTATTATCTTTCCTAGGTACCTGGTAACCATTTTATTGAAGACAAGGTCTCATATCTCAGACTGGCCTTGAACTCACTATGTATTAAAGGGTGGCTTTGAACTTCTGAACCTGTCTCTACCTCCAGAGTGCAGGAATTAGAGGCATATGTCACCCTGCATGGCTTATTTAGTGCTGGAGGTTGAACCCAGGGCTTCAGGCACATGGATAAGCCTTTTACTTATATTCTTAGCCCAACCCTTACAACTTGGAAGGTTCAAGACATGGGACCTCTGGGTTCCAACTACCCATATTAATATTTCCATATGCAATAGTCTAAAGTTTACAATGACAAGAAACATTTTGCAGACCAAACCTGATTTGCTGAGGAAAGAAGCATCTGAAAGGCTTTTGAAATAAAGAAAATGACTGACAGAATCCATCAAACACAAACCCAGGCATGTGTACAAGTCTAAAATATCCCAGTTGTCTCCTGGGTACCTCATGGCCATATTGTGTGCTGCTGTTCCCAGAGCTCGCCTTCCCAGAATGCACAGGGCAAAGGAAAGTGTCACCAGAGGTGAGTCTTCGTCACTGTCCACATGGTCCAGGGCCTTGGAGAGCTGAAAGAATAAGGATGTGAACCCAGATGTCACCCAGGCCCTCAGGTGCGCAGCTGAAGGAGGCTTGTAGGGACACTGTAGCCAATCAGGTACCTGTGAAGTGACCCCAGAGAAGGGTCTTGCTGCCCAAGGCAGCCTCTCTTATGGTTAGACATGGAAAGATATGTACGGGGAAATCATAGTGTTACTGACCTTTCTTAATGCTGTAATGGCATTTCTGACAGGAAGCAGGGCCCACAGAAGGGGCACACTCCATGGGGGAGAGAGGGAGGGTGGCTAGACACTTATGCAGTCAGGAAGCAGAACATGAACAGGATGTAGGGCTAGACCATAAAGCCTCAATGCCTTTGCGGTGGTTTGAATAAGAATGGTCCCTATAGGGTTCACATATTTGAATGTCACCAAAAGAGAGTGGCACTATTTGAGAAAGATTAGGTGTAGCCTTGTTGGAGGAAGTGCATCACTGGGGGTGACTTTGAGGTTTTTAGAAGCCCAAGCCAGGCCCAGTTTCTCTCTCTCTGCTTATGGATCAGGATGTAGAACCAGCATCATGTCTGCCTGTGTGCTACCATGCCTTCCACTATGATGACAATGGACAAAGCCTCTGAAGCTGTAAGCCAGCTCTCAGTTAAATGCTTCCTTTTAGAAGAGTTGCCTTGGTCATAGTGTCTCTTCACAGCAATGTGACAGTGACTAAGACAGCCTGCCTCCAGTGATCTACTTAGTCTAATGGGGCTCCATCTTTTAAAGATTCTACAAGCTTCACAAATAGCATTACCCACTAAAGGACCAAGTGTTCAAACATATGAGCCTACTGGAGAAACATCTTACATTCAAACCACAATAGGTATTTCCTGAGAGCAAGATGGCAAAGGTTAGGTGTAATGAGCAAATTATCTGAAATTACATACTATGACAGATTTGGGTCACTAACATGGTCAGGACATGCTCTCTCAAGAATGCCCACAATTCCTGGTTCCTAACATGAAGGAAGACTTGGAGAAAGCCAGATCAAGTAGGGCTTTTCTCCCTCAGATAAAGGCTCTTTGAACTGACCATGAATGCAAAATCAATGACTAATGAACAGTTATATAAAGTCAAACTTGGCCTGATGATACAGGTCCGCAAGCCCAGCTACCCAGAAGGCTGAGGCAGGAGGATTGTCAGTTCATGGTCTGCTTGAGCTACAGAATGTACTAGAGGCCATCCTGGACAACTTAGCAAGAATCTGTCTCAAAATATAAAGTAGAAAAGATAATGAGGCAGGCATATATGTTAATCAATGGCAGATCACCTGACTAGTATGGCAAGGACTAGATTTAATGCCTAGTACCACAGGGATAATATATGTATGTATATATATATATGTATATATACACACACACATATATAAATAAGATATACTATAGATAAAATATACATTATATACTATATATAAAGTATACACCATACATTACACATAAGATATGCTTACTTAGGATAAAGATACATCAGCGATTCCTTTTTTTTTTTCAGCCCAGTTCAGGTGTCTAGGCTGTGACTGGCTTCCCAACTCTGAGAAGCTAGTGTCCTGGTTTGGTGCCTTTTCCACCATCTACATACTCTGTCGTCTGCTAGGGTTGTTGTTCTCAACCTCCTTCTTACACCAACATTCATGGACTTGGCCTTCAGCCATCAAAGTGGATGGACATCGGTTCCCTGTTTTACTTCTGTCTGTGAGCAGCCATAGTCCGGGCTTCATCTCCAGGAGAAAAGCCTTTGAGTAGACCCTCAGCCCCTGAGCGCTGCACTGTTAAAACAGCATCAGGACCATCTGATTGGGGAGTAGATGCCATGGCCATGAGTCAATGTGCTCACAATATCAGCAAAGAAATATGTCATGGGGCACCCCCACAAAGGTCTGTTTTGAGACAATGGCTTGTTCTGTAGCCCAGGCTTGTCCGGAATTCACTCTGTAGCCTAGAACGACCTTGAACTAGGTCTTCTGCCTCAGCCTTCCCACTACTAAGATTATAGACTTCAGCCACCATGTCTGACTCAAAATACACATTTCAAAAAGTATATTTTCAGTCATTGGAGTGTTTGCTTCTCAAGCATAAAGACCTAAGTTCAGATCTCAAGACTTCCTGAAAAAACTTGGGGGCACACTTCTGTAACCCCGGGTCTGGGAAAGTAGAGCTGAGAATTTGCTGGCTAATCAGTCTGTACAAACTAGTGAGCCACAGGTTCAGAGAAACCCTGTCTCAAAAGTAAGGTTCAGAGTGATTGAGGGAGACACCTGACACTGACCTTTGTTCTCCACATGCATGTGCACACTCAAAGATACCAAATAAAATAAAATAATAACAAAAATTTTAGAATTTTATTTTGTTGGAGGTACTGGGATTCAATTCAAGATTTTGTCTTGCGTATGTCAGGAAAGTCCTCTGTCACTGAGCCCTCCAAACACAAATTTATTGAATTTATTTAATTTATTAGTGTGTGTGTGGGTGGGTGGGGTAGCCATACTCTCCACATGATACTCTTGAGATAGGTTGTCTTACTAAACCTGATGCTCATTGGTTTGGTGCTGGGCTTGTGTCCAATAAGTCCCCAGCAATCCTCCTGTCTCAGTACCATCTCACTAGTACTAGGATTACTGATGTGGGTCACCCTTCCCCTCCCCCAACAAATGCAATTTTCAACAAGGAAGTTTCCAGTATCTTGATGCTACTCTAGAGACTTAAATTATACTGACCCTGAGCACTGCTTAAAGGGACAGATACCTTCAAAGCTCTGTCATTGGAGACCAAACATATTATCTTCCAATTAACTATTAAATGTTTATTCAAAAAAATTCTCACCTTTATGTTTTTATTATTTACCTTGGAGTGCAGTAAGGGAGAGGCAGTTAAGGACCCTTGCTTTCTAGGCTTGTGCTCAGGGGCTCAGCCTCAGGTCCCTACCTACCTCCTGTCTTTTCCCTGCACAGTACTGAATCCATTCCAGGAACACTGTGCAGTAACTTGCTCGTGTGATCCCCTGGAGACATGGGACATAATCATCGTCGATATTGATGTTAAACATTGCAAGGTCACGCTCGATGTGATGCCACTTGGTGAAGGGCTGTAGAGACTTCAACAGGGGCTCGTTCTTGACCCAAGAGAGGAGTTTGGGGGAAGTGACCATGTAGTATATTATACTCTGTAGAAAGCAAACAAGACTGTGAGATTTCAGAGCCAGTCAGCAGCCAGGTAGATTTTTTTTTTTTTTTTTTTTTTTTTAATTAGGTCTCAGTAAGAAAGGGCTGAAAATATGGGTCAGAGGCTAAGAGGTGACATCTTTGTCTCCATCAAACTCCATCAAAGACAGTTTTGGCTAGCAGGGGTCAGACACCACTGATGGGTGGGTACCTTTTGGCTTTCAGCACAATATAGAGGGCATGAGGTCCTTTTGCTCATAGATAATCTCTAGGGAAACCAGGAATGTTAAACATGCGGGATTGTCTTTTCAAAAGAAGACATATATAACCGATCTGCCCAGACGGCAGGAAATGGATGTGGCTAACAGCCTGGTGATGTCTATGCTATCTGTAGGGCCAGGGCACCCCTGAACCCCAGACTCTTACGTTTATCTCAGATTCCTCCTCCCTAGACACTTATCTTGAGCATTGTTTCTCAGTCAATAGAACCCATCTTTATGGAAGAGGTCATACATAGGTACATTTCAATGTAATCATGTCGTAAACTTTGTTGTATACATAGGATTGAGTTTATTATCATCAGAATTTTTTTTCAAAATTGCACTGTTCTTAAATATGCCTACAATATATTGCCTGGGGTCAGACTTTTGAAGTTGGACCTGACACTGGCTACTGAGTTGTGTTGACCAGGTTCCTTCTTGCCTCACACAGATTGACACTCCTGGCTCTGGTGTTTGCAGAGACACCCCCCCACCACCACCCACCCAGGACAGCAATAAATTGTGGAGCCCTCAGTAGCTTGTCACCATCCACAGCCTCCTTCAGCATAGGGTCCATAATAAGGATGTCCTCTGTCCTCTGGTCCCTGCTTCCCGCAAAACAGCTCATCCCAGGGAGGCTCTGGGAAACCTGAGCGGAAACCACATTTTTCACCATGGGGCATCAAGCTGCATGTCTCTATTCTTGTTTCCTTCCTTTCCCTTCTCTCCCTTTCCCTATCCCTTTCTCTCCACCTCCTCTCCCTCCACTTTTCTCTCTTTGTAAAAATCATTGTTCTTCCTAATCTTTGCTGTGGAATGGTCTGGAACTCTCTATGTAGTCAAGGATAACCTTGAACTTCTGACCCTCCTTTCTCCACCTCCTGAGTGCTAGGATTACAGATGTGTACCACAGCATGGGGGTTTATGCAGTACTAGAGACTGAACCTAGGACTTTATGAACGCTAGGCAAGCAGTCTGCCAGCTGAGCTACATCTCCAGTCCAAAACTCTGGTTCTAAGTTGGATCATTTGCACAACAGTCAACGATGTACTGTGTTACTCCAACAAGGAGCCTGCTGATGTGCCCTGGATATTTAAATTGGTCATTATAACAAGCACCCCCTGCTGTGGTGGAAACGGATAAGCAGTCAAGGTTACAGCCAGCTTTCTATGTCCAGGCTTAAGCTAGCACAAAGCCCTGCTGTGTTTTTAAAGAAAGAAAAGGTCCCCAGGCTGGCTGCATTTCTCATTAGGGAGCTGGGAAAAACCTCGGACATGCCACTTTGTGTACAGCTCTTCAGGAACCCTGCCTCTCACCCCCACTCACTGCTCCCTATGTTTCACCCACAGTGTTGGGAAACACATCACACCTTGATATAGTAGCGGACAAGTACCCTTCGGAGGTCAAACACCTGCAGCATGGTAGCTGCATTGTTGTCAATGATGCGATATCCCTCCAGGATGTACTGTGTGCGTGTGATCTCCCAGGTGAGCCAGCGCAGGTGGAAGGCGGCATTGCAGGACAGCAGGTGCGGCAGGTGCCCAGGTTTGCAGCAGCAGCAGCCTCTGTCATCCTCGTCATCTTCCATGATGGCCTCCACTTCCCTCTGCTGACAGTAGGTTCCTGGCCAAGGGCACAAGAGGCATCAGATCATGCAGAGGTCAGAAGAGGGCATCAGTGATCAGAAACTGTTGTTACAGATAGCTGTAAATTGCCATGTGTGTTGAGAATCGAACTCAGGTCCTCCGGAAGAACAGTTAGTGCTTCTAAGCTGTCTTTGTAGCCCCAGAGGTGTCCCTTGAAGGTGATAGAAGGTGCTGGAATCAAGTGTGTGTTCTTTGTTTTAAAGCAGGCCTACTAAACAGCCATGATTCTCATAACTATTGACTCTTTGAATGTGTGCCTATTTGCAGTGTGTGTATGTGTGTGTGTGTGTGTGTGTGTGTGTGTAGGTAGGTAGGTAGGTAGGTAGGCAAGAGCTTAGCCTTGGGGGTACTTCCTCAGGAGCTCTCTACCTTGGTTTTTTGAGACAGGAGCTCAATAGGCTGGAGCCCACACAGTGTACTCTGTCTCCCCAGAACTGGAGCTGCAGGTGAGTGTCACTGTCCTGGGCTCCTTATCAGTTCACACCCATTCCCATTTCCCTCTATTCTTTGTGCTTTTGTTTGGGGAGATACACGCTTGCATGGTGGCCACAGACTTGGTGATAAAGACTTGGAGAATCACCAATTTTTGGTGAGGCAACCTGAGGTTAGAGATTCCTGTCCTGGACCACTTCCCTGGAGTGCCTTCTCAGACAAATAACAAAGCAGAGGCCAGAGGAGATAAGAAGAAAGCTTTCAATACATCATAGCACGGAAGCAGGCAGGCCAAGTGGGCCAAGACCACAGAATATTGAGGTGAGAATGAAAATTTAAAACTGCATTGTGCCCAGGTCAACCTGAGCCCTGTATGAGAATGGAACCTCACCTTCCCAGCCAGAACAGAATTAGAAAATCATAGCTTCCATTTCTGTGGGCTTTAACTCTGCCCTCACTTAAAGGCTGGGCTATGTGGCCTCAAAGTCAGGATGAGTGTGAGAGAGAGGTGAGAGCTGATTGTACTGTTAGATAACGTGGAGCTTTTTCTAGGGTTGGACCAGAGAGGATCTGTTAACTGCAGCCCCTCTCTCTGACTCTCTCTTTGACTCAGAGGCCACTGTAAAGCCCCTGCTGAGTTCATCTTAACCTTGTGACTATAATCTCAGGCTGCACCTCCGGTTTACATCATTTGTGTATGGAAATTTTACATTTTGTTTTTATGGGCGCTCCAGTGCCACAATGTGAGTGTGGCATTCAGACAACCAGTTAGAGTCATTTCTCTCTCCCCATCATGTGGGTTCCCGAAATTAGACCCAGGTGGTTAGAGGTGTGAGCCATCCTCTGCTTTAGTGTCAGGGCTCTAGCATAACTATAGGGCATGTCTCTAATTGCATGTCATTGCATAGGACGCACAAACAAACCTTAGGCAGTTAGAGACATGCCTGCTATAGTGTTAGCACCTGAAAGTTTTAAGCTGCCTCACTGAGAACCTGCTCTATCTCCCAATGTTACAACTCTGACTAATCCTATAGATACACTAAATTTGAACACTGGATTGCCTTGCACTGTAGATGAGAGCCAAGTAGAGAGAGACGCAGAAAGGTGGCAAGGGTATACGTCCCCAGAGCAGTCAGGTGCCTGCTGCACAGGGTTCCTGTGGAGGGGTGCCTTGCAGGAGATGCTGCTGCCACACTGTGAGGGTTCCAACCTACTTTGTCTAGATTCATAAGAGTGTCCCTAATCTTAGGCCACCCCACCGCAGATCAGGGCATGTTGTAGACTGTGGCCCAGGGGTGTTTTCAGAGGACTTCACATGAGAATCGGGGTGAGATCAGCTTCTGTAAATGAAGCCTATGTCTTCTTCAACATTTTCATAAACACTTGGAAGGAAATAGAGATTGTATATTGATGACATGGGGTCCCCTAGATATCCCCATGAAGGCATATTTAAAATTGAAAATGATCTTAGCATGGTGGGGACAGTGAGTAGAATCTAATACACTAAAATCAACGAGACTAGAACAGCCTATGCATAGGATCAAAAGACCAAGCATACAGTCTAGAAATCTACAGGAACCCATTTAGCCAAACCTTCGCTAATGTCACTGAGCGCACGAACCACAGCGGAGTGTCCAGAATTCAGACAGCACTGAAGCAAAGGGCAGCTTCAACCCAGACCCCACACAAAGGGTCATCACTGAAATGACACTGAACTAATGATCCTCTTGTGCTTTCTAAAGGGATGTGGGTCAGTAGGCAGAGGGCTTGCCTAGTACGCTTAAGGTCCTGGATTTCACCCTAGTACTGTATAAAATAAAGCCAGCTGTGTTGGGACATGCTTATAATCTAGCACTTGGAAGGTGAAGGCTCCTCCCGATTCAAGGCCTTTCTCAGCTGGTGAATTTGAAGCCAGCCTGGGCTGCATCAGACCCTGCTTCAAAACAAGCCAACATCACAACATCAAAAAAGTATATAAAAAGGCACGGGCTGGAATTGATTAGAATGGGCTTATAAAGAATATTAATTATACCTGATAAAATCTAGCAAGCTTCTCGGGGCCAGGAAGATGACTCAGTGGGTGAAGGTTTTTGTTAGGAATCCTAACGACCTTGGTTTGATCCTGGGACCCACATGGCTGTGCTCTGTGATCCTGGTGGTGGCACCAGCCTCTAAATGTGATCTCTGATCTCTCCAAACATAGCTAAAACCACAGCCCTTGCTGGCTCACTGGCCCCTACCCCCAGGCTCCATATTGTCTTGCTTTGATGAGCAGCTTCTCCTGTCTCATTTCTTACTGTCTTTCTCAGTGACCTTGAGAACGAAGGTGAGCATTGGCCCAGTGGGTGGAGGAGGAGAAAATATAAAGGCATATATTGTTTCCTTTCTGAGCACAGCAGAAAGCCTTTCTTCTTTAATAACTTAGTTTTTTTTTTTAATTCTATGGAGTCCGTTCAGAATTTGCTCTGCATTTAGATGCAGCCCTAAGAACAAGCTTTTCCCTGTGTTGTGCTAGACACCCTAGGTTTTAGACATGATGTGATGCCATTAAATGGACAACAGTGTTTTTCAATTTTATTTCTGAACAATATTCATTGATGTGGCACTTGCCAACATAGAAAGGTGACGTTTGGGTGTCTCATGGGATGAACACACCAACCTGGTTATACAGATGAGAGAGGTGAGAACCCCCTTTCTGTATTATACTCTGCAGTTTCCCAAAGATACTTGTTCTTTAGAATGGATGAATCTGGTCTTTTAGAATTTAAAACCAGTGTCCTGCATGTTAAATACTCTCCAGTGAAAAGCAAGAGCTTCGGAGTGGCTTAGTGGGAACTGTGGGGATCTAAGTCCAGACCCTCAGCACCCATAGGAGGCAAGAGGTGTGTGGCTCAAGCCTATAATCCCGATGTTTGGATGCCGGGGCAGGATAAACCCTGGAGCTTGCTGGCCAACAAGACTAGCCAAGTCATTGAGCTCGTAGTTCAGTGTGAGACTTTGTCTCAACAACAATAAAAATAATAAGGTAGCGAGCCACCGAAGAAAACACCTGACATCAAACTCTGGCCTCCACAAACATGCAAAAATACACACAAATGTCATATACACAGATATACACATACCCACACTCACATACATTTAAAAAATGGAATTAATTAAAGCTTCCAGGCACATCAGGGAGTATAGTGCATGATGAATGTTGAAACGTGTAATTCTGTAATCACCTTTGGGAATGAGACCTCCTGAATTCTGCTCCGTTTACAGGCCAGGGAAGCAGCAAAAGCAACTGGACTGTGTGTATGTGTGTGGGGGGGTGCTTCACGGGTCATTCAGAACTGCCTCCTCCTCCTTACACAGCCTTCCTGAGGACAGGATGTTAAGGTGGCAGAGATCCCTCTAGTGCCCCTGTGACACACCCTGTCTATCTAGACCTGCCATATACACAAACACATGTTAGGCTCCTTCAGTCAAAAATGAAGGAACTACATGTGCTAACATTGGCGGGGGACAACATTCTACTTTATAGATGAAGTTTGGGACTCAGGGAGTCAACAGACTCTTCAAGCTATGTGGACATAAAAACCTAAAAGCACAGGGAAGAGCTGACTATTGCCAAGAGGAATACAATTGTAGAGTTCCAAGGTTAATGCAAGAGCTGTAAGAGGATCTGCCGGTTAAGATAAAGCTTTGGGTTGGGTTTGCTTTAGATTAGATTAGGCTCCATGGGTGTTTTCGCACATCCTCATGGGTCAGTGATTATGGGGGTCAGCCAAACTGTGAGAAGGCTGATAACATCGCCCACAGACAGGAGCATAAATCTTGCCCTGTGATATTTCCCAGCTCCAATGGGAGTGGGTGATTTCACTCTGGTCGTTGTCTGTGCTTTCAGAGTTCCTTCTGCATGGTCCATGAAGATGCTGACGCATGGCCTGCAGGGTGGGGCCACATTAGAGTTGGAAGGAGTTCTGAGAAGGTGAGATTTAACAATTTAACATCAAATAAACTTTTAAAACATTCAGACAATTCTTATTTCAGTCTTTCCTTATTTAGCTTCCCTCCCTCCTCCTATTGCTTCACTTTCTATCTACTCCTCTCTCCCTTCCCCTTGCTTTCCTCCTTTTTCTCCCCTCACCTCTTTTTTCTTCCCTTCCTCTTTATGTCCACTCTTTTACCCCCCCTCCCTCTCTTCCCCTTTCTCCATTCCTTTACTGCCTTCCTCTCTTCTCTCTGATGTGGGATGTCTTTCTATAGGCTGTGACTATAATTTGTTACCATTTGTTAATAAAGAAGCTGTTCTGGCCTATGGCAAGACAGCTTATAGGCAGGTGGGAAATCTAAGCAGAGGTAATAGAGGGAGAAGGGCGGAGTCAGAGAGACACCGCAGGCTGCCACTTGGACGCAAGAGGTAATGGAACACAGGTAAAGCCACGGAGCCACGTGGGAATACACAGCTTAATAGAAATGGGTTAAGTTGTAAGAGCTAGTTGGTAATGAGCCTGAGCCATAGGCCAAAGAGATTGTTTGCTTCTGAGTGCTTATTTTATAAGCAGCTGTGGGACCGAGGGTGGGAGAGCTTTGTCTGGACCCAGGGGACTGGACAAGACAGAAAACCTTCTGGCAACACCCCTCCTTCTCTCCCCCCCTTTATTCTTCCTTTCCATTTCAATCCCCTTCCTCCCCGCCCCTTGGTCCTCCTTTCCTTGCCTCCTCCCATATTCTCTCCTTCCCTTGTTCCGTCATATTCATGGTAGCACCTGTAGATATGGTTTATCAAAACTTGTTTCCCTCTAAATAGCCAAAGAGCATCCCAGCCTTCAGGGGCCTCTTTGAATCCTCTAGCCATGCCCTTCTGGGCTCAGAGCTCCTTGATGCTGTCACCGGGGTCCTGCTTCCTAGTCCCTCATTGGTTTACTTTGCTTCTTTCTTAGCCTGGACAGGCCCTGCAATCTTTGTCAGACCTTCCTGCTCTGGGCTTCCCTACCTTGGTTAGCTGCAATCCTGACTTCCACGATCCCACTCACAGAGCCAGTCTGGCATAGGGAAAACTATACCATAATTTTAACCTGTGTGTTAAAAACTGTCACCGCTAGCCCAAGTGAGTTTTTTATTCACTACAAAGTCCATCCTCATTTCCCTGCTCAACACCAGCCAGCACTGTGACAGAACAGTGACACCTGACACCTGTGTATGAGGTTTCTAGCCAGGACTTTTGGGTTTAACCTCAAGGTAAGGACTCAAAGACCTGCAGTCCCACAGAGACACACAGACACATTAATTTTAGGCTGATGGGCCTAAGGCCCAGGCATATAACTTGCTAACTCTTTACCTTTAAACTAACTCGTGACTCTTATCCTGCTCAGTCATGGGGCTCGGTACCTTTTCTCAGAGCAGTATAGTTGTCCTCTGCATCTTCTGGCTTGTCTACCTTTGGCCAATCAGCGCTTTTTATTAAACTCATAGGCGGGACAGTTATTTATAATGTAACACCATAAATCCACTACATATCCCCCTTTCCTTTTTAAAACAAGAACCCCAAATCTAATTTCCTTTGTACATTTTTTTTCACTGTTATCTATAACAACTTGTAACCAACACTGTAAACAAACACAAACATCCATAATCCCTGTTTTGGGAATGTGGGCATTGTTCTCTAGGCTACTTCCTGCTGAATGGGGGTGCTGGTAATCCCATAGGACTCTAAAGAAAAATGTAAGATTATGGACAAATCTTCAGTGAGGTAGTCTCTAAGGCTGAGTCATCTCAGCCAGTCTCCTTGAAGTAGTTTTGGATACAAAACTCAGAGGAAACTTCAACAGAGGTGTTCTGAAATTCTGAATCATCTGGGCCATCCATTTCCATTAGAGAATTTTCAGGAGGTCTTCCTTGATCAAACTTTATTTTCTTTAAAAAGGAATAAATCCATAGCTTCTCATTTTCTGTGGAAATCAAAAGAAAACCTTTTCTCCAAAGTAGCATATATTTTGATTTAAATTTTAAATTCAACTAATTTATAAAATATATAGGCTGGATTAATCCATCAGCATTTGTAATCAAATGGCTTTTAGCAGCTTTAACTACTTCATTTTCAGTCAAAAAACTTAAAGACAAGACAATAACATACAGTGTCCAGACACTCTTTGTAATTTCCATCTTTATGTGGTTTATTATTTTTTTACTCTATTTCTTTTTTAAGGACTTTATTCTTTTTCTTTTCTCTCTCAAGCCAACATATATATTTTTTAACACACTCCAAACCATTTAGACTTTTTTGAAGCTGTCTTTACTATATATCTCTTATTTCTTATCTTATTGTTTCTGACCACACCTTTGCTTGGTTAGGGTGACTGACTCCACCCAGCTTCCTCAATTTCTTTCTGTTTCTGTACACACCTTTAATCTATCAAGGTGTGGCTAAGGAATATAGGTTTAGCTAGGGCAGCTGACCTCAGCCAGCTCTATTTCTTTCTGTTTCTGACCACACCTTTGCTTGGCTAGGGTGACTGACTCCACCAAGATTCTTCTATTTCTTTCTGTTTCTGTCTATACCTATACCTTTAATCTGCCAAAGTCCTTGGCTAATGATTGAAGGTTGCTAGGATGGATGGATGGCTGGCTCCACCCAGCTCCTAGTCTAAATTTTTAGAATTTAGCTTTTTAGCCCAGGTACTCTGGGGAATTTTAGGGTCCATATCATAACCAAGTAAAGCTTTGCCATCTGCTGCTCATTTTAACTCCATTTAAGTTTTTGGCAGCAGGGCCTCTTAAAAGACTCACAAGTGTTTTGCCTCTAAGGCTGAATCAGGAAGCCTCTCTTTAAAAAGCCAAGGGTCTGCTTGCCTCCAGCAAACAGAGCTGATCCAAGCAAACATCGCCACTAGAAAGCCATCTTTGATTCTGCTCCCTTTTTGTCCTTATGAACAGAAACCTTAAATAAATCATTTACAACTTTTTGCTTATATTGAGGGTCCTGTGAGACTCCAGGAACAAGCCATTTTACACCTTAAACTGCACTCCAAAAGCCCGCCATTGTAGCCCAAGCCCACATGCCTCACCAGGGCATTTCTGTACCGCGGCTCATGTGAAAGACACAACTCAGAAGCTGTTTTTGGTTTCAATTTTGTGTTCTAGACTGTTTTTAAGCTTTCTATGGCTTTATGTGGGTATATTTTACCCATATTGGGCTGCCATTTGTAGTAGGAGGTTTCTGGCCTGGACTTTGGGCCTAATTTTAACCTGTGTGTTAAAAACTGTCACCACTAGCCCAAGTTAGTTTTTTATGCATTACAAAATCCATCCCCATTTCCCTGCTCAACTCATCTGGTGTCAGTTCCTATAAAAGTGGTGGGCTAGTGCCCACCTGACACCAGCCAGCACTGTGACAGGACAGTGACACCTGACACCAGCCAGCACTGTGACAGGACAGTGACACCTGACACCAGCCAGCACTGTGACAGGACAGTGACACCTGACACCAGCCAGCACTGTGACAGGACAGTGCCCACCTGACACCAGCCAGCACTGTGACAGGACAGTGACACCTGACACCAGCCAGCACTGTGACAGGACAGTGACACCTGACACCAGCCAGCACTGTGACAGGACAGTGACACCTGACACCAGCCAGCACTGTGACAGGACAGTGACACCTGACACCAGCCAGCACTGTGACAGGACAGTGACACCTGACACCAGCCAGCACTGTGACAGGACAGTGCCCACCTGACACCAGCCAGCACTGTGACAGGACAGTGACACCTGACACCAGCCAGCACTGTGACAGGACAGTGACACCTGACACCAGCCAGCACTGTGACAGGACAGTGACACCTGACACCAGCCAGCACTGTGACAGGACAGTGACACCTGACACCAGCCAGCACTGTGACAGGACAGTGACACCTGACACCAGCCAGCACTGTGACAGGACAGTGCCCACCTGACACCAGCCAGCACTGTGACAGGACAGTGACACCTGACACCAGCCAGCACTGTGACAGGACAGTGACACCTGACACCAGCCAGCACTGTGACAGGACAGTGCCCACCTGACACCAGCCAGCACTGTGACAGGACAGTGACACCTGACACCAGCCAGCACTGTGACAGGACAGTGTCCACCTGACACCAGCCAGCACTGTGACAGGACAGTGCCCACCTGACACCAGCCAGCACTGTGACAGGACAGTGCCCACCTGACACCAGCCAGCACTGTGACAGGACAGTGACACCTGACATTAACAGTAACAGGCACCATAGCAGGGATATGATGGCTGCTTTGCTGCTCCCTGAGGCCAGCCATGGCCCTGAGACCTGGGTTAGCCATCCAGCACCTGCTCTCCGCTAGGGATTATGTCAAATGCAACAAAGAGGAGACTCCAGCTCCTGCCCTGGCATGCCATCTGGTGGCCAGGATTGTGTCTTTAAGTCGGGGCTGCAGAGGCAAAGCCACACCAATGTTCTGGGGCAGAAGCTGAGGCCCCACAGAACCAAATCACTGGAGATGTCCACTGAAGACCCTGATATGAAAGTGGACCAGCTTTCCCAATTGAGAGGGTGGTGTGAAGCTTTCAGAAGGCTCTGTAAGACACATTACAGAGTGCCCGTGAGCCAAGTGAATACGGTGCCACAGATTTCAAGCATGTCCCCCACAGGCAGAGTGTCCAGATGGAGAGCCACATGGTTGCCCAGATGCACCCTGGTCTATCTGTAAGATCAGGGCCCTTCTTCAGCTCCCTTAACTTCCTTTTGCCATTACTTCGGTGGGTGGGAGGGAGGATGGTGCCTCTCCTGAGGGTAAATGTCACCTTCAAGGTGCTCTTTCCTGAGCCCCATGTTTACAGTATCTTATAAAACACCAACCCAATGCCTTGACCCTTTGCCCCTACCTCTCTTCTCCACACAGTATTGCATCTTGAGCTCCTACTCATCCCCCCAGGCAGTATCTAGTCAATAGATTTTGGTGCCCATTGGTACATGCTTTGTTTATTACCTTCACTTGGACTCTCAGCTGATATTATTCTGTCAGCCCTTGAATAATTACTGCAAAGGACCCTGGTGTGGTGGGTGCCCTTGCTGAGAGAAGCATAGTGACTCCACATGCATGCTTACCCTCTTCTCACAGAAATGACTAAGCCACCTGTCTAGGCCACCTGACTAAAGAACCATAGAAGAATGGGAAACTCCAACAAGAGCTCTGCTTGCTTCCCAGGTATTTCTATAGGGACCTTAAAACATGGTCCTTTCAGTGTTCAAAGGTAACCTGGAACCCCTTGCCCTGTGCTCTTCCACTTGCTGCCAAGCTCCACACTGACCCGACCTTGAAAGCGAAGTGTATAAAGAAGCAATGGCCAGGACACCTGGTGATGTTAAATGGCATTACTCTGTGTCCAGAACTTCTACATCTACAAAGTAAAACACACTGTATCGCCGACTCGGTGCTCAGCTGTACTGTCAGAGCAGCTGGCCTTTCTTCAATGGACAGACCTACCATTTCTGTCTCAGTGACCATTTCTTGCGGTGAGAAATGAAAAGCTAACCCTTTGACCCAGAGCACATGTATGTGACCTTTACTTTGGTGATGTGGTCTACGTGACTCTGACTAAACTGACAGCATAGAGAGGCAGGTGACAGGGTGCATGTAGAAGGAGAGGTGCCAATAGAAGCCATTTATCTACTCTCTGGGGACAGCAGTATCCAGTGTCCTAGCTCAGGGATCAGCCATATGGAGACAGTCTTGGGTCCATTGTTGAGATGAGGCTCTTTTGCAATTGCCATGTGAGTTTAAGGTGTGTGTGTGTGTGTGTGTGTGTGTGTGTGTGTGTGTGTGTATGTGTGTGGTGTGGTGTGTTTGCCAGTGTATATGTGTATGCCATGTGTACACAAATGCTCAAAGAAGGAAAAAAAGGGCATCAGATCCCCTGGAGCTGGTACTCAGAACTAAAATCAAGTTTTTGGGAAGAGTACCAAGTTATCTTAGCCACTGAGCCATCCCTCCAGGCCCTGTTGTGTGATGCAGGATTTGAACTCACCCAACAGCCATAGGCCCTCCCATGCTGCTCAGAAAGTCTTCATCCCTGAATGCATTTTTTTTTAAATAAACCCTTTCCTCTTATGCTAGAATGGGTTGATTTCTGTGGCTTGATGCTAATATCTCCTGTTAACTTGTGCTTCTTATTTAGGGGGCTGGAGGTGGAGCAAAGGACGTTCCCATAACTTCAGACTGCTGGCTTTCTTCTGGGGATAAACTTCTTTCTTTCTAAGAAAGTATAGCCCAGTGATAGAGCATTTGTATGGCATGCATGCTGTTCTGAGTTTGATTACAGCATAAGACAGGGAAGGAAGGGGGGGAGGGAGGAAGAGATAGTGAGAGAGAGAGGAAGAGCCAGCTGTAAAGGTACAAACAGTTCCTATCTCCTGAACTGGCTTCTCAGTAGATTTCCAGAGAGAGAGAAACTGTCTGTCTATGCTTTGACTGCCCCAGGCAGTACAAAAGTAGATTAAATTTGACCAAAATAAAATCTGCTCTTTCAGAAAACAGGGAATTCGGGAGAAAAGTAAAATTAATAAAAAGAAATCCAGAACACCACCCAAGAAGAAAGCCGGCCCTTAGTGAGAATATTGTAATAGATGCTCAATGAGAAACAAACCCCCAACAGTCCTTTGGGGTCAACCTAGTTCTTCTCAGAGCTTGGATTCTGTCAAGCTCCAGGGCTTTTAAGTCTCCATGTTTATACCTATGCTCAAACTAGGTCAGAGAAAATGTGCTGTAGGAGAAGGTGTGAAATACAGGCAAGCTAGCTGCCATTTTGACAAAGACATCACTTCTACACTGATTCCACCATCAGGTGACATGCTCACTGTGGTTGACTGGAAGAAGACAGAGCCATATTGATGGCCCCTCCCAGAAGGCCACTTACATAGCCCAGACCTTGGTCATGCTGGGAACCCGCTTCTATATTTTACCATGTGAGGTTTTAGGAACCCAGTACATTGTGGTAATGAGACCATGCCTCTCTGTCACCATAACACAGGACAAGGTTGGAAAAGCAGAGGACAACTATGCTGCTGTGAGAAAAGGTACCAAGCCGCATGGCTGAACAGGTTAAGAGTCATGGGTTAGATGAAGGGTAGAGTTAGCAAGTTGTATGCTTGGGCCTTAGACTGATCAGCCTAAAGCTATTGAAAGCATCTGTGTGTCTCTGCGGGTCTGCGGGTCTGCGGGTCTGCGTGTCAGTGGGTCTGTGGGCCAAAATCTGGAGGCTAGGCCCAAGAGTCGGGGCCAGAAACCTCCTACTACACAAGGTGACAGGGTTATTTTTTTCTACTGCCTCACTTGGAGCTGTCACCGACTCTATATTAATTACTTTTCTCTCTGCTGGGGTGAAATAAATTAGCTAAGGCAACTTTAGAAAGGAAGTGCCCACCAGGGCTTGTGGGTTACAGGGGTACAATCGACTATGGGGAAGAAAACACATCATCAGAAATGGCTCTTGACCATAGTGATGAGAATGCTCCATCTGGATGGACCAGAAAGTGGAGGATGAAGCAGAAGTTGTCACTGTTTCCCCAGATAACTGGGGTGTGCTTATGTCAGAATGCATACTCAGATGCAGAGCATGAGCAACAGTCCCCAAGTCCTTCTTTGTTCATGACGGCTTCTTTTCTAAAAGATCTGTTGTATTCATTTTCATTGTGTGTATACGTGTGAACATGCGCATGAGAGGTCAAGTGCCCGCAGAGGCCAAGATGCATTCGAACCCCTGGAACCAGACTCAGGTGGTTGTGGTCCTCCCAGTCTGGATTCTGTGTAGCAATGCCTTGAGTGACTAGCTGTCTCTCCACCTCTGATGGTAGCCTCTGAGCAATGCTCTGCGTTGTCCTCAACCGGACACACTGAGTTCCAGCAATGTTGCAAACAAAGAAACCCCTACCTCGGAACTCCAGTCCTCGAAGCTGAAAGGTGACAAGACCGTTTCCAATTTCAATCAGGTGGACGAAGGCGTTGAGGTCATCTGAAGCCAAAATGAAGCAGTCACCAGAGCTGTAGTTGCCCCAGCGGCCAAGCACCAGGTCTCCACAGAGCGACTCCTGCAGGGTTAGTGTCAGGTGCTCATAGAAGATGGAGTTCAGGTTGTTGTCATCACCTCCTGAAGGTCATCAGAAATAGGACTGGTGAGTGCTTTACCTAGAAGCAATGCGCTGTCCCATGCTCAGGTCCTGATACAGTGAGCTGCCCTTTGACAAGTCAGAGTCTTAGTGGACGCTAAAAACCACACGTTTCCCACCTCCTTTGGTGGATTATCCTGAAATCGCCTGCATCCTCCCTCTAGACCCTGAGGTAACCTTTATACAGATCCATTACTGTCTAAATGTAAATCACTTACACAATCCTGTGTTAAGCTCAACACTTACCTTGGGGGCTGCCGGTACCTGCTGTGCATAAATGAGGACTCTGATTTGTTTTCTAGGATACATGTTTTTAAAAAGATAGCCATAGTAACAAGCACTTGTAATCCCAATACCAGGGAATCAGAGAGAAATGACCCCTGGGGCCTCTGGCCAGATATCATCCTAGTCCACTGAGCTAGCTCCAGGCCAGTCAAAGACATTCAAGATTGACCTCCTGCCTCGGCATCCACATAACACATGTACATGGGTATGCACACACACACACACACACACACACACACACACACACACACACACACACACACACTTTTGAGCTCTAGGTCTGTATCTTACTTCTCTAGTTAGCATGTGCTGTCTCAAATGTTCCACAGTGTCTATGCATACAGAAGGACTTTGGGCCTGTCTCAGTGTCTACAATCAGACTTATACCACGTAAAACCAAACCAACTTCTCATTATTCTCAATAAACACCTGGGTCTAGGCCCGCCATTCTGTGTGTCCCCCAGCAGGAACGGAGAGTGTTGGTGTATACCCTGACAAAGGCTTGATTCCATCAGGGGCTGTCCATTCATTAAGATTCAACACTCAAATGGATGGATGATGAGAGCCACAGAAATAGGAAGGATCTTGGAAGGAGATGGAACCAGGGTCCCCCACTTCCCAGTGGGGAGGCAAGGGCTATTTGTGGAGGCACATGGTGCATTTCTGTGTTCTTGCCAGGTTCTGACAGTGGCCTTTTCTCTTTGGGGTGTCTCAACAAGCTTTTCGAGGAAAGACTGTACAAGCTGAATCATTTTGGTATATGCTTTGGCAGATCAAAAACAGACTGGGAAGGCCAAAGAGAAACCTCAGGATTTGATTTCAGGAGGAGGAAACCTATGCAAAGTCAGGCAGACATGGAGTTTCCCTTGAGGAAAGATCTAGAAGTCAAAGGCTTCTTGGTGTAGTGTCTACCAGAGAGGAGACAGTTCTATGAGGTCAGAAGTAAAGGCTGCCACTCTGTATCCATAAAACACAGAGTATGAGCCCGGGCTCAGACTGGAGACATCCTAGAATGTTTATATGGGGAAGAGGACTGGGCTGTTGCTAAGATACCTATGGGGGCAACTATTGGATATTGAGCACCCGACAGGGTGCTGGAATGGATTGGAAGCTAAAGTGAGAAGCTGAGACACCAGTAAGCTGCTATGACTGACAGAGGAAACTGATGATGAGGTGCCAGCACACACTCTCCCATGTCCGAGCCTGTTGGCCTCTTTTTACAGTCACCGTCTGTGATGAATCAGCAGGCATCCAAGATATTACTGAAGATTAATTATCTTGAGTTTCCTGCACTTTTCAAGAGAAGATCTAGATGAGAGAATTAGCCCTTTCTTACTGTGCGTGCTGCTCTATACTTTAATATTGTAACTAAAAGTAGAAATCTGGCTCAGAACATCTTAGTACACACTGACCACACATCTGCATAATTCGGGAAAATGAGATATTTATGGCTAGCTGGATGCAGGACATCTTCTGAGACTGCCCATGTGCCTCATATATTGATTCTGCTATGTCACTGAGTCCCACTGCCGCATGCCAGAGACAATCCCTTCTTCTCTCTTTTCCCTATATACTGACATAAAGTCCCACAAAGAATAAGCCTGGCTCTCCAAGTGCTTCCATACTTCAAACTCCGATCTTATGCTGATTGTGTTCACACAGCCCCAGTATAGATGGTCCCAATAAAGATGGCTTCATGTGAGGATGGCACAGTGACGGGAAAGTAGGATGCATTTGGTAGTTGCTTTCCAGACTTTGTGTCTAATCTTTTTGTGGGCTGGTAGCTCGCAGTCTGATGCTAGAGTGATACTGATTGGTGGTGGCTGGCAGCAGCTTCAGGCCAGCTCTGTGACCACAGCTCTCAGGAGGGAGCAAGTGAAATTCTTGGGTGTATTATGCTACAAAACAAGGATGGGAGGTGGGTTGGAGGCACTGCACACATTTTCAAGTTACACGGAGGAGTCAGAGCACCGTCATAGATAACCAGCACGGACACTGGACACTATTCTTCCTAGAGACAAGGAGAGTTATGTCTATACAAATGTCTACCTTAACTAAAATTACACTGACATTTTGATAAGAAAAAGGAAGAGATAAATGCCTAAGAATGAGATCAACCATAGAAAGAAAAAAGTTAAAGAATTTCCCAGCAGGTGACTCCACAGCTTAATGTTGACCAGAGTTTCTGATGAGTTCTTGGTGCTTCGTCCTACAATGGTTCATTAATATAAAGGCCAACACAGGACCATGTACTTTTTAAAAAATACAGGGCCCCACTATGTCACCTAGGCTGGCCTGGAGTTTCTGGTCCTCCTGTACATATTTCCTGAATGCTGGTGTTACAGGTATGTGCCACCATTGCCAGCTCAAAGGATGTTTTCCTAAGGAACCAGTCCTAAGGTTTAGAGTCTGCTTGATGTCTACCATACACAAACAATTTAAAATGTCTTCACAGGGTAACTGGATACAGTCATTAACCAACGCCAAATAATGGAAGGCTATTTCCAAAGCAAATCAAGGGGAAGCTGATGAGCCTACCTGCTCAGTTATGCCCTGCAGTCAGTGTATTTACCATGACATGCTTTGACTCTGCATGCACACACAGAACCTCCCGTTGGTATATATCTATCTGCATAACAAAGAAACACACGGTTTAAAGAGGCTGTGGAAAGCACTTACCTGGATCCCTTTCTATTTGCACAGCCAATCTTGTGTTGGAATTATCCACACGCCTTGTACTGGAAGGGGCCACAGAAAAGCAAAAGGTCATGGTTAGATCCCTGCCTATTAGGGAGCTGGTGTACCAAACAAATGTGAGATGGGACATGCAGGATGCTTACAGGGAAGAAAGGACACCCCCACTGGCCAACCCTGTAGGGCAAGAGACAGTCACATCTATACAGTCACACTGGGAAGGGGAGAGAAAGGTTGTTCTTTGTGCTTTGAAGAGATTGTGCTTGTCTCATAAGTCATTTAGAACATTTTGAGCATAAAGTTAAATCTAGTATTTGAATGTCTAGATAATGTGTGTGTGTGTGTGTGTGTGTGTGTGAGAGAGAGAGAGAGAGAGAGAGAGAGAGAGAGAGAGAGAGAGAGAGAGAGAGAGAAAGAGAGAGAGAGAGACATGTGTCTCTGCAGGTGTTGAAGATAATCTATGTTGTTGGTCCTCAGATGCTTCTCACCTTTTGTTTGAGATGGGGTCTCTCATTGGCCTGCAACTTC